>CM053152.1:85231450-86601450 GCA_028571685.1 Heterohyrax brucei
CTGGCGGGAGCTTGGTTCCAGCCGGCTGGCAAGCTTACACAGGATAACATCTTGTTTTGCGGGGAGGCAGGGTCATCCATATGGAAGCCTCAGCTGGACCTAATTCCTGGGCTGAGAGGCAGTTCCTACTCAGAAGAGACTGCTTTTCTGTTCGCCTACAGCTGGGGCCCGATAGTAGAGACCAGCAGACCAGTAGCCTTTCTGTATTTTCAGCTAGTTTACAACATCAGGTGTTCAATACAGAGGTGCTTACTTTGCCAGCTGGTAAGAAGGATGTATACACCTGAAAACCTGACAGACCTTGGAAGGTGTCAAATACTTTTTACTTCTCATTTTAAAATGGCCTAGAGAAACAACTGTGATACATCTTCACAGCATCTCTCCCAGCCTGTACTGACCCACATGATGCCCAAAAAGCAGCAAACGTTTGAGAAGATGGTAACCTGGAAGTCACCAGTGGAATCAGAAGGCCCCCAAAAGAAACCACCTCAGAACTCCCCAGATGAAGAAGCTTGTCCAAAACTATCAGAAGGTGAATACAAAAGGATTATATACAGAGCCTTCCTAGACCTTATACAAAATGCAGCAGAGCAAATGAAAAACTAAGCAAGCTGTTCGATCTGATGGAACATCAATACTCTGAAATCCAACAGATCAAGAACAAAATCAAAGACATAGAAACTTCAATTCAAAGCCAAGAAAACAGAAAGGAACAAATGGAAAAGAGAATTTCTGATTTGGAAGACAGAGCCACTGACTCCAGCACCTATGAGGAAAAATCTGAAAAAAGAAACAAGAAAAATGAAGAAGCATTAAGATGCATATGGGACTCTATTAAGAAGAACAATCTATGATTAATTGGAGTTCCTGAACAGGGCGAGACACCTGACAACACAGAGAGTATTGTGGCTGAGCTGCTGACAGAAACCTTCCCAGAAGTTATGAAAGAAGAGAATATAGATATCCAAGATACGTATCAAACACCACTCAACATAGATCCCTTTCATAACATCAGGCATTCTTAATCCTTCGTTAACATTGATCTACATGGCTTCCTAGTATTTTTCCAGTCTTTAACGTAAATGCTTAAAATCCTAGAAAAATATGCAAAAGAAGATGACTTAACAATTTAAGTAAAAAGAAAAAATGTGGTAGGGGCAGTTTTCACTGTTTTCAACAGAAAAGTTTGTGTTCTGAGCTTTAAAACTCAGGTTCGTTACTTGATGTGAAAGAAGTGGACAAGATAGTGAAATAAGTTGTATTCCCTATTATGTTCTAAACCATTTTAAGTTTATGCCTTATTTGGAAGAAATTGTAGTACAGGACATAGATGTCCCTGTCTGAAAGCTAGTTGGTGAAATATTCTTGAGGATAGTTCCTAAAATGCTCCTAAACTCAAGTTTCTTCCATTCTTGTATTAATGATATTAAAAGCCTAAATTTATGCCTTACAGCTATCCCTTTTTATCAGCTTTAAGTCCCAGTCTCATATTCCATCATTTCCTAGCATATGGTAGCTTATGATATTGATCTTTAATATTAATGTGACCAAAAAAAAAAAAAAAAAAAGCAAGATTGAACTAAACTTCAAGAAAGAATACCAGTTACTTGTATATAAAGGTAAAAAACATCATTCCTATGGGGTACAAAGATTGTGGTATTGGTCAAGGCCAATTTGAATTATTTCCCATTGGTTAACTTCTCTAACAACACCCGATATGCAGATACCCAAGAACTGGCTGATTGTCCTACTGCTCTAAATAATAGCCTGTTTTGAACCTTCATATGTTGCACTTAGGAAACAAACCTCGTGACTGGCTAATAACAAAAGCCCTACTCTACCAGCATATTCCCTAATCTGGTTGCTACAAGGATAGCCTGGTGCCATACTGGGTAAAGTGCTATGTCTGCTAAGCATGAGTTCAGCAGTTCAAATCTGCGAGGTGCTCCTTGGAAACTTTTATGGAGGAGATTTACTCTGTCTTATAGGGTCACTATGAGTTGAAATTGACTTGATGGTAGTGGTTTTTTTTTTTTTTTTTGGTTGCTATGTGGCAAGTGGATTTTGGTAGGGCAGTACTGGAACAATGGGTCTCTGGAGGGTGGAAACAGATAAACAATCAACTACTAATCAAAATGTTGATGGTGCAAACCAAGCCAGAGGTGCTTTGGTAGATGCACTGCGAAAATACTGTGAAGCAGTTCTACTCTGCAAACATTGGGTTGCCATCAGTCAGACTTGACTCAGCGGCAACTAACAACAGTGTAGTGATTGGAGTTTGGGAGAAGAATATTGGAGCAAGGTAACAAGTAATCAGGAAGACAGGATGATTGCCTTCCATTAGACTTGTGGCCAAGGAGCTACAACTGGTGAGTTCGGGATTATGTTTTAAAAGTAGTGAATTTAGTGTTGGAATACTGTTAAGATCTGAGGGCATCAGAGTCACTTCCAGGACTTTTGACCTGAGCAGCTGTGCGAAAGAAGGCACTATTTACAAATCAGTAAAGAATTAATTATAAGGTATAGGATAATACTTCAATGGATTCTAAACTTATAATCCCTGGGGGGAAAATTACATGTAGAAGGGAAAATAGTAGGAAGAACACAGGGTCCAAGAATACAATTATAACACTCTATCATATTTTTCATTTAGGGATAATGTTTTACTCTAAATAATCTGATGAATGTGGTTCACCATTGTTAGCTATACATCCTATGGTGGTTAGGATTGTGTCAACTTGGCTACTCCATACCTGGCTTCTGTATTATGTGGCAGGGCGGGGCTTTTGGTGGCTTCCCACCCCTCATCACTCCTCTTTGCCTTCCAGCACCTACTGCTGGTCTGCTCATGTAGCCAGCAACTCTTGCTCTCTTCTGGCATCTGGTTCCTGGACTTGAACTAGCAGCTGTTGGATTCATCAATACTCACAGCTAGCACTTGAGAGTCCTGTTCCCTGACCTGCTGAACCTGGGTTCACCGACCTCTGCAGGTCCATCTGGCAGGCAGCTTGGGATACGCCAACCTACACAACCAGTGATCTAGAACTCTGGTCTCTGACTTGCTGACCTTAGGTTCACCAGCTCCCATGGCCACATGAAGCTTGTACGAGGACTTGAGACATTCAGCTTCTGTGATTATATGAGCTGTTTACTATCTATATATACATATAGATAGATATCTTTCTTTATACATACATGTGTTACTGGTTTTGCTTCCCTGGAAAACCCAGGCTAAGACATATGATCTGTTTCTTTTCCACCAAGTCACTAGAGGCCCCATCTACATATCATCAACTGACAATATTCACACATAACAAAGTATATTCAAAGGGACTGTCATGGATTGAATTGTATCCTCCAAAAATGTGTATCAGCTTGGCTAGTCCATGATTCCTAATATGAGGGTATAAGAGTGATTCCCAAGATTTTTTACCTGAATAGCTATATGAATGGTGATACCATTCAAAAATTAATGAAGAATTGAGGTGGAGTCAAGATGGTGGACTAAGCACACGTCTCCTCATATCCCTCTTGAAACCAAGACCTGAATTGATAATCAAACAGAGCCTTCTGGTCACCTAATCAGCCACAGGACACGGCACAGGGCTGTTAACTGGGACTTCCTACCACTGAGCAAAAAAACCTCCTCTCTTTCGCTGACTCCTGCTCCTGGCTAGCCCTGGCTATGAAGGACGGAAGGTAAATGCACCATTTTGACTTTTTTTTCCCTCTGTCTTGGCCAGCAGGTGGAGCAGGGTCTTGCCTAGCGGCTAGACTCAGACGCGCTGGTGGCGGGACAGGCAGACGAAATTCCCGTATTTTGAGAGCCGGGCTTGGATTCTGTTAATCTAGCCACTTTGAGCCTGTTGTTTAATATCTGCCTCAGCAGCGTTTCGCAGTCAGTGTGTGGGAAGCCATGTTGGATACGGAGATTCTAGCGGGACCTCATTCTTAGCCTGGGAGCCAGCACCTGCAAACAGGACAGTGCTTATCTGACAGAAAAGCAGTAATTTACCTAATGCCACCTGCTTTGGGGGGTCCTGCAACAGAATCAGAGGAATTACTACCTCTCGGAACCTTTAGCCCCTCTGTCTGCTGCCTGTGTGGAGGGCTCCATCTTGGATATGGTGGCCGCAGCTGGACCTAATTCTTAGCTTGGGAGCCAGAGTCTGCCCACAGGAGAGCGCTTTTCTATCAGAAAAGCAGTACTCTATGCACTATCATCTAAGGCTAGGCCCTGTCAGCAGAGGCGAACAGGGCAGTAGCATTGCTGTATACTGAACTAATTTGTATCATCTGGGGTTGGATATAGTGGCGCTTACTTTGGCAGTTGAGAAGAGGGACCTGTGCACCTGAAAACCTAACTGACTTGTGAACTGGTCAGATATTTTTTGCTTTACATTTTAAGACAGCCTAGAGAAACATCTCCAGGCCATCCTCACAGTATCTCTTCCAGCCTCTACATACTCCCATGGGTCCCAAAAGGCAACAGACAATTGTGGCATACAAGAAATCAATCATGGCTTCAGAAGGCTCCCAAACAAAGCAACCAAGGAGTTTTCCAGATGAAGAAACTTTTATGAAAGTATCAGAAAGTGAATACAAAATGATTATATACAGAGCCCTTCTAGACCTTATACAAAATGCAGCAGAACAAAATGAAAAATTAAGCAACATGTTCGATCTGAGGGAACACCAGTACTCTGAAATCCAACGGATCAAGAACAAAATCAAAGACATAGAAACTTCAATGCAAAGCCAAGAAAACAGAACAGAACAAATAGAAAAAAGAATTTCTGACTTGGAAGACAGAGCTACTGAGGCCAGCATCTATGAGCAGAAATCAGAAAAAAGAAACAAGAAAAATGAAGAAACATTAAGAAGCATGTGGGACTCTATTAAGAGGAACCACCTTCGATTAATTGGAGTCTCTGAACAGGGTGAGACATCTGAGAACACAGAGAGTATCGTTGCTGAGCTGCTGACAGAAAACTTCGCAGAAATCATGAAGGAAGAGAACATAGACATCTCAGATGTATATCGTACGCCACCCAATATAGATCTCAAAAGAAAGAGCCCAAGACATATTATAATCAAGCTCAACAAAATGAAGCATAAGCAGCAACTCTTAAAGACAGCAAGACTCAAAACAAAGCTAACATTCAGAGGGAAACCTGTAGGCTCTCGTCAGATTTCTCAGCGAAAACCATGCTGGCATAGAGACAGTGGCATGACACATTGAAAGCCTTGAAGGAGACGAACTTCCAACCAAGAATTATATATCCTGCAAAACTATCTTTCAAATACGAAAATGAAATTAAGACATTCCCAGATAAACAGAAACTCAAGACTTTGTAAAAACCAAACCAAAACTACAAGAAATATTGAAAGAAGTTCTTGGCTCTGGCTTAGAAGAACAAAACCACTAACTTTTTATTTTAGAATGACTTTACCACTCAAAACTCTACTCAGTTAGGGAAGGCTCCAAAGCCAATCACAGCTTTGATAAGGAAAGAAGCAATCCAGTGATCTTCATGAAAAATATGGCATCATCATATTAAAAAGAGAGGTGTACTACAGTTGTTATAGTTCTTCCAGATGGAGAGGAAGATGACAAGCCTGGTAGTAATTAAAATTGGGTTTATATATAGTTTATTAAGGGGGATCATAGGGGCAGCTGTAAAGCACAACAAAGATGTATCGTATCATTCCAAGAAATGTAACACAGACATCTCAACAACTACAAAACCAGCTCTGAAAAAGGTGAAAAATCAACTCACAAAAAAGAGTGTCCCAGAACAGACTAATAAGAACAACAGAGAAAACATCAGCATAAGAACAAACACATCACAATGGCAGCACTGAACACATACCTATCGATAATTACATTCAATGTGAATGGACTGAATGCTCCAGTAAAGAGACACCGAGTGTCATCTTGGATCAAAACACATGACCCATCCATATGTTGTCTACAAGAAACTCACTTGAGACCTAAAGATAGGAACAAACTGAAAATTAAAGGTTGGAAGAATATATATCAAGCTAACAATGAACAAAGAAGAGCAGGGGTGGCAATTCTTATCTCAGACAAAATCAATTTTAATGTCAAATCCACCATCGTGGACAAAGATGGACGCTATATATTGCTGAAAGGTTCAGTATACAAGCAAGACTTAACTATATTAAATATTTATGCACCTAATACAATACCAGAGTACCTAAATACGTCAAATAAACACTGACTACACTCAAAAGACAGTTAGATGACTCCACAATAATAGTGGGAGACTTCAACACTCCACTCTCAATACTAGACAGATCATCTAGAAAAAAAACTCAGTAAAGATACTGAAGACCTCATTGACCCAATTAACCAACTAAACCTCATTGATATATACAGAACTTTCCACCCATCAGCAGACAACTACACCTTCTTCTCCAGTGCACATGGAACATTCTCCAGAATTGACCATGTGATAGGCCATAATGCAATGCTCAACAAAATCCATACCATTGAATTACTGTAAAGCATCTTCTCAGATCATAAAGACATAAAAGTTGAAATCAATAGCAGAAAAAATTTAGATAGAATGTGGAACTCTTGGAAACTGAATAACATCTTGCTCAAAAAAACATGGGTTATAGAGGAAATCAAGGATGAATTAAAGAAATTCATGGATTCCAATGAGAACGAAAACACTTCCTACCAGAACCTATGGGATACAGCCAAAGCAGTGTTCAGAGGTCTGTTTATCTCCATAAATGCACACATCTGGAAGGAAAGAAGAAACCAAATCAAGGAACTAACCCTACAGCTTGAACAAGTAGAAAGAGAACAACAGAAGAACCCCTCGGGCACCAGAAGAAACGAGATCATAAAGATTAGAGCAGAGCTAAATGAATTAGAGAATAGAAAAATAATTGAAAAAATTGAAAAGATCAAAAGCTGGTTTTTTGAGAAGATCAACAAAATTGACAAACCACTGGCTAAACTTACTAAAGAAAAGCAGGAAAGGAAACAAATAACCCAAATTAGAAATGAGGGGGGGTTGTCACCACAGATGCAATAGAATATCAAAAATATCATAACAGAATACTATGAAAGTCTGTACTCTAACAAATTTGAAAACTTATGGGAAATGGACCAATTCCTTGACTCATACCACCTACCCAAATTATCACAATGTGAAGCAGAACAACTTAATAAATCCATTACAAAGGAAGAGATTGAAAAGGTCATCAAAACTGCCAACCCAAAAAAGTCCGGGTCTGGATGGCTTCACTGCAGAATTCTACCAAGCATTTAGAAAAGAGTTATCTGCAATACTACTGAAACTATTTCACAGTACAGAAAGGGATGGAGTACTCCCAAACTCATTCTATGAAGCCAGCATAACCCTGATACCTAAGCCAGGGAAAGACCCAACAAATAAAGAGAACTACAGACCTATATCACTCATGAATCTAGATGCAAAATCTTCAACAAAATTCTTTCCAATAGAATACAACAACATATCAAGAGAATAATCCATCATGACCAAGTTGGATTCATACCAGAGATGCAGGGCTGGTTCAACATCAGAAAAACAATTAATGTGATTAACCACATAAATAACACAAAAGACAAGGATCATCTGATTTTGTCCATTGATGCAAAAAAGACATTTGATAAAGTCCAACACCCGTTCATACTAAAAACTCTTAGCAAAGTTTGCATAGATGAAAACTTCCTCAACACAATAAGGGCCATTTATACAAAGCCAATTACCCACATCATCCTGAATGGAGAGAAACTGAAAGACTTTCTCTTGAGATCAGGAACTAGACAAGGATGCCCACTCTCACCTCTTCTATTCAATATTGTGCTAGAAGTTTTGGCCAGAGCAATTAGATAAGACCAAGAAATAAAGGGCATCTGCATTGGCAAAGAGGAAGTTAAAATCTCCCTGTTTGCAGATGATATGATTGTATATGAAGAGAATCCCAAGGAATCTATAAGTAAACTACTCAAACTGATAGAAGAGTTCAGCAAAGTCTCAGGATACAAGATAAACATAAGTAAATCAGTAGGATTCCTTTATACCAACAACGAGACTGTTAAGGAAGAAATTATCAAATCAATACCATTTACGATAGCCCCTAAGAAAATAAAGTATCTGGGAATTAATCTAACCAGAGAAATAACAGACCTTTACAAAGAGAACTACAAGCCCTTACTACAAAAAACAAAGAGAGAGTTAGATAAATGGAAAAAGCTACCCTGCTCGTGGATAGGAAGACTTAACATTATGAAAATGTCTATTTTACCGAAAGCAATCTATTTATATAATGCAATCCCAATACAAGTTCCAGTGACATTCCTTAATGAGATGGAGAAACAAATCACCAATTTTGTTTGGAAAGGGAAGAAGCCCCAGTTAAGCAAGGTACTACTAAAGAAGAAGAACACACTGGGAGGCCTCTCATTACCTGACTTTAGAACATATTACACTGCTAGAGTGGTCAAAACAGCCTGGTACTGGTATAAGAACAGACAGATTGATCAGTGGAGCAGAACTGAGACCCCAGAGATGACACCATCTGGCTATGAACAACTGATTTTCAACAAAGGCCCTAAGACATTACACTGGGGTAAAAACAGTATCTTCAACAAATGGTGCTGGCAAAATTGGATATCCATCTGACAAGAAGCTGAAACAGGATCCATGTCTTACACCTTATACAAAAACCAACTCCAACTGGATAAAAGACCTAAATATCAAACTTAAAATGACAAAGCTCATCCAAGAAAAGGTAGGAACAACAATGGAAGTTTTAATACACAATATGGACAGACTCCAAAATCTGTCAAACAAATCACAATCATCAGAAGAAAAAATAGATAAATGGGATCTATAAAGAATTAAACACTTTTGCTCATCTGAAGACTTTATTAATAGACTTAAAAGAACACCTACAGAATGGGAAAAATGTTTGGCAACTCTATGTCAGACTGATGCCTGATTTCCATAATCTATAAGATACTACAAAATATCAACAAGAAGAAGACAAATCATCCAATTAAGTGATGGACAAAGGAGATGGACAGACATTTCACTAGAGATCCAGGCAGCCAAAAAACACATACGGACACATTCACAATCTTTAGTTATTAAAGAAATTCAAATCAAGATGACAATGAGATACCATCTCACCCCAAGGAGGTTGGCCATGATCCAAAAAACACAAAACAACAAATGCTGGAGAGGCTGTGGAGAAAGGGGAACCCTCCTACACTGCTGGTGGGGTTACGAAATGGTCCAGCCTCTTTGGAAAGCAATCTGGCGCTTCCTTAAAAACATGGATATTGATACACCATTTGACCCAGTAATTCTACTACTTGGAATATATCTTACAAAATCAAGGCCTTTCACACCAACGGACACAGGCACCAGAATCCTTACCGCAGCACAGTCCACGATAACAAAAAGATGGAATCAAACCAGATGCCCAACAACAGAAGAATGGATAGGTAAACCATGGTATACATACTCAATGGAGCACTAAGCAATGATAAAGAACAATGATGACTTCGGGAAACATCTCATGACTTGGTTTCAACTGGAAGACATTATGTTGAGTGAAAGTAGTCAGTGACAAAAGGACAAATATTGTATGAGACCTCTATGATAAGATCTCCAAAACAGACTTGTGTATAGAAGGAAAGACTCTTTGACAGCTGCAAGGGAGGGGAGGTAGGGAGGGGAGAGGACTTAGATTAGATAGTTGCTAGGTATCTGGTTGGGTGAAATCGGTGATAGCACACATTAGAAACAAGAACAATATCAAGTGGACTTAAACATAACATGAGTACTCCTTCCATCTTAACCCAATATTGCAAGGATAGAGTAGCTGGGGCAGGGGGTGGGGGACCATGCTCTCAGGCGACAGCAAGGCCAATTGGTACAACTAGCGTTTTGCTAAGAGGACTCTCTGCACCCCACGTTGATGAGTGGCTTCTGGGGTCTTAAAAGCTGCCAAGCTGCCATCCGAGGGCACAGCAAATGGTCCCAACTCAGTAGGAACAGATGCTCACCAAGGACCAAAATGACATGGGGGAAAGACATCCCAGAAGACAAAGAGACCCACATCAGTGGGTGCCTACATCGACCTGGGACTGGAAGAACCGGAAGGTGCCCGGCCACCACCAGTGATAGCCGCGATGGAGCTCACTAAGTTCAGTCTCACTGGCAACACAAGAATAAAAAGCGGTGAACCCTGAGATCCCCACTAAAGGACCTCAACTGATTGTCCAGTGGTTTCAGGGTTCCCTTGGGAGCATGTCCCCTCACCCTGATGCTGCCCTTGACCATAAGTCATAACGAAGGTCCTCGCTTCAGACAGGAATGGATTGGACTTGGTGATGCAGTGACCATATATTGGATGCACTTTATGGTTCCATACATCTATAGGATGTCATACTGCTGACCTCTGGCTGGAGGAAGGAGAGTGGGTGGAGAGGAGGGGAAAAAGAGACTGTTCGGAGAATGAGACATGTATGGAGCAGAGAGGAATAGTGGGCTGTCATCAGGCAGGGAGAGCAGCGGAAGCTGCATATGGGTGGGTGTGTAAATTTACACGGGAATGCACATTTTCACTCAGTTATATTAAATAAAAAATTTAAAAAAATTAATGAAGAATTAATTATTGCTTGCTATTTTGTGATTTAATTTTCCTATGTGTTGTAAATCCTGCCTCTATAAATTTAATGAGGTGGAATTGCTGGCATAGGCTAATAAGGAAGGATTCAATCTACAAAATTTGGTTGCTTCTTAAATCAACCTCTTTGAAGATACACAAGAGAGAAGAGACCAGACAGACAGGGGGACTTCATATCAGCAAGAAAGAAGAGCCAAAAGAAGAGCTTATGTTTTAGACCTGGAGTTTCTGCTCTGAGAAGCTCCTCAACTGAGGAAGAATGATGACAGTAGGCTTCCCAAAGAGCCAAGAGAGAAAGAAAGTCTTCCCTTGGAGCTGGTATCCTGGATTTAGACTTCCAGCTTCCTAGGTTATGAAAGGATAAATTTATATTTGTTAAAGCCATTCACTTGCGGTATTTCTGTTACGATAGCACTAGATAAATAAAACAGGGACAATTCAGGTGATATTTGTAATCTACAGTTTCCGCAGAAAAAACTTGAAAATTTTCTCCAAATTTTGGGGAGAATAAAACAACTGTGACAATTTAGACAAAGAATATACAGCACAATAATAGTTGAAACTCATAGTATTGTAGACAAGTTTACTGATATAAAAAAAAAAGAAAGAAAAAAATCATTGTCATCAAGCTGATTTCAATTTCAATTTCAACTCATAGTGACCTTATAGGACAGAGTAAAATTGCTCCACAGGATTTCCAAGGAATGGTTAGTGTATTTAAACTACTGACTTGTGTTTAGGAGCCCACCTCTTAACGACTGAATTGCCAGGGATCCTTGGGAGAGTGAAAGTCATCTTACGTGTTCATAAGTGTACAGGTTTTAGTTTCTATCAACACCATGCTACATACATCAATAATATGCTACATGTGCGAATTAACAAATACATGTGTGTATTGCCGTCTAGTCTTTTCCAATTTAGAACAGCCCTATAAGACAGAGTAGAATTCTCTCCACAGAATTTCCAAGGAGCTCCATGTGACTAGAACTGCAACCTTCTGGTTAGTAGACATGGTAGTTAACCGCTGTACTACCAAGGTTTCGATGTATATAACAGAGCATAGTTAATAACTATAGACATATTTTACTGCATGCAAATCAATAATTTTGATGTAATTGTTACCAATGTTTAACTGTTGGGGTTAGCAGATTGGTTTTCTGCAAATAATTGAATTTGAGAATGACCCGAGAAATTAAATATAAAGCTATCAGTCTGATTCATATATACTAGCATTTATCATACCAACTCTGTCATGTTTTTATTTATTAAGTCTTCTCATGGCATCAGACACTGTGGGAGTCTTGTAATAAATCTCTCAGTCACCATATTTACCCAACTGCTCAGTCACCTTTACAACTGGAGCCTTCACGATGATGTCTGTTATCAGTGTCATCTTGTTTTTGTCTGTCCTCACTGTGCCTAAGGTGTTGTCTGGCTCAGGATTGTGTTAAAGTAGTATTTGTAATAAATGTTTTCCTGAAGCTTTAAAAGACGCCCTTTAGTTTTAGAAGTTACCATAAACCTTTTATTATATATCAACCATGGTTTTTCAAAGGCTGGTTTACAACTTGGAATAATTTTAAAGTTTCTGGGAACATAAAACATAATTTTTCTCACAAGAGGTATACTGAAGAGTGTCTTTAAACCCAGACCCACTGCCATTGAATCAATTCCGACTCAAAGTGATCCTACAGGACAGAGTAGAGTCATAGAGTTTCTGAGGAGCGTCTGGTGCATACAAACTGCCAGCCTGTTGGTTAGCAGCCATAGCACTTAACCACTACGCTAGCAGGGTTTCGAGAGTATATTTAGATGTATTTAACATAGAATACCTCACGTACACCACCTAAGGACACTGGAAGGAGCCCTGATGCTGCACTGTCTAAGCACTTGCTGTTAAGTAGAAGATCAAGGGTTTAACCCCCAGCTGCTCCACAGGAGAAAGATGTGGCAGTCTGCTTTCATAAGAGTTACAACCTTGGAAAGCCAGTGTGGATAGTTCTACCCTGTTACACAGCATTTCTATCAAGTGAAATCAACTTCACAGCAGCAGGTTTGTTTTCTTTTTTTGGTTTTGGAAAGACATTGAGATCTTCAAAGAATAAACATTTAGAGCCAGGAGAACTAGAAGTCTAGATATAAATGAAGATATGGATTTGTATTATGATTTTAACTCCTGGCAAGAAGCAAAGTACAGCTACCCATTTATCAATTAATTTCAACAAAGATAGAACAACATTAACAAAAACTTTAAAGCTGGATTGTGTGAGCTCAAATTCCACTGCTACTATTTAATACATTTAATAGCTGTATAAAACCACCTTCCATAAGTTCTTCCACCTCTCTGAGTCTCAATAAATTCATCTACAAAAAGGAATAACTAAAACATACAACTTATTGAGTAGGAGTGAGTTTTCACTGTTGCATCCTGATGATGCACAAATTAGCTAGACCATGATCTCCATCATTGTGTGTTCATCTGTTGTTTTGTAATCTGACATGAATTTCCTATATATCTAAAAATATTATTCCTATATGATATTCTTGTGTCAGATCCAACTTGACAGCACTTGGCTTATATGATATTCCTATATATTTAAAAATCCTACTTCTATGACATTAATGAGGCAGGATTAGAGGCAGTTATGTTAATACAGTGGGATTAGAAGTAGTTGTGTTAGTGGGCAGAAATCTACAAGATTAGGTTACGCCTTGAGTGAATCTCTTTTAAAACAAAAAAAAGGAGGAGAAGCTAGCAATAAGACAGAGGGACTTTCTACCACCAAGAAAGTAACACCTAGAACAGAGTGTGTCATTTGAACCCTGAGTCTCCACACTGAGACACTCATAGATTAGGGGAACCTTGACAAAAAGAACTTTCCCCTAAAGAGGAGAAAGTCTTTCCCTGGAGCTAGCACCCTGAATTCATACATCTAACCTCCTGCAGTATAAAAGAATAAATATATACTTGTTAAAACCATCCATTTGTGATAATTTTATCATAGCGACCCTAAATAACTTATGCTCCTTCACCTTAAACTTATTCCTGTAAATACCTTAGAACTTCAATTCCAAGTTGAATATCTTGTTCCAACACCTTCATGGGCCATTTGAGTTCAAGTTTTGCCCAGTGCTATTTTGTGTTCCTTCTTCACCTATGGTTCCTCAGAATTTGTTTTCAATTCATTTGAAGCCCAGTTATAGTTAGAAAATAAGCTTTGTAGACCTTGTCTATGTGTTTGGAAAGGGAGATGGAGTTTTGTGTTCTCTCAGTCTTTGATACTGGGTAAAAATTCCAAAGCATTGCTGTACTTGTTAATCAATCTGATGCAGAATTATTGCTGTCATTGTATGTCATGCTGAAAATGACATACAAAAAACGGGCATAGACAGATGAATCATTAGAGACAGATGCAAGAGAGGTTAGTGTAAAAAGTTAGAGAATCAGTGTTTATATTTGTCTTGATGACTAAATAGGAAACAACTTCAATATCTACAATTCCATTCAAAGGTTGTCTTTCAAAAGGACTTAAATTTAGTGATGTCTGTGGTTAAGCATATCTGAGCCAGGATTATGGAGCAGTCTTATTGAAACTACTGTCTTGCAGCTATCCTTTGTCATAGAATAAATTAGAGAATATAGCTTCTTGTTTACATAGATCCAGGTCCATTGAGACTATTTAGTATTAGTGAAAATAGTTCCTTTGGCCTTCTTAATTTAACAATAATCCATTGCTTTACACCTTATTTGTTGAAGTAATATTAAGGAATGATTATTCACAACGTCTTTTCAAAATACGTTTGCTCATTCTAACATCTGCCAGTGAAAAAGGATATCATATTTGGTAAAGAGTAAGATCAACAAAAATGAAGTCTCCATGAGATGCTCTGACAAGGTGGCACAACAACGTCCTCGGTGGTTCTAAAGATCATGTGAATGTTAAGACCAGACAAAACTTTGTTCTATTATACATAAGGTGGCCATAAGTCAGAGATACCTTGTATATAGCTAACATAATGCATACTACATAGTAGAACTGTCCACATCACTGCTTCAGTGTTCTGAGACTGTTTCTTACAATGGATGCAGACCTGACTCTTGAATACAAAACGGAATATAATTTTTTTAAAAAATTAAAAAGAATGCATATTGTGGGTGTAAAGAATAAAATCAACTGGATGACAGAACAGATGGATAAAGGCAAGAAAGATGATGTAGGTGTGCATTATCTGTTTAGTTACTATCAGTTTAACAGTGTACCTGACTTTTTATGCCTTCAGTCCTCATGGGTAGTGCATTATTTGATTCCAACACATTTGGCATCACAATGAGTCCCTTTTTGAAATGTGTGAAACTCTCTAGACCAGAGTTGGAAGGTTGTTGTTGTATAGGCTAAGCATTCTGTTAAGCAATATTTCCTAGATGTGTTAATTTTTAAGCTTCTACCTTTTTTTTTTTTTCTGTGAGATAAAGATCGCAAGCATAATTATGGATTTCTTAGGCAATAGTTAAGGAGCCCTGATGTTGTTTTGCATTTTCTGTGTCATATTTGGTAAAATAGAGATTCCCCAAGTAATCTAATAAAAAGACACCCACAATAAATATCTTGTATTGATACATTGTCACATCACAGATTAGTGATGACATAGTGCAGCTTGCTTTGCTGGTGGCTTATATGGCCAGATTGCATTTCTCAAAATCTATAATACCAACCAAAAATTGAAATACACTTAATTATTAAGTGTGCATTCTAATACTAAAAACACATGTCATACAAAAAGCTTTAAAAAAATATAATAAGTACTTGGTTTTTTGACAGCACTTGGCTTGGCTTTATGGGTCTAGAGATAGAGTTTTGAATCATCATCATTTAAAATGAAATAAAATAAATGGAACTGGAAAATACTTCCATGGAATGATGTCTAGTATGGGATGAAGGAAATCATACAGTGGTGAAAATAGATTGAAATGTTGAAACATGAGACAAGAATAAAGTCATATGATTATTTTTAAAGGTAAATATGCAAAATATTATAATCATCATCAAAGTATGTAAAATAATCAAACAATGCACATATGAAACAAAGTCACCAAAACTTCAAATAAATAATATGTAATGAGAATAATAAGCATCTTCAAAGATATAAGACTATATTCAGAGCACACAAATCAGGGAAAAATCATCAAGAATGATCAAGGCAAAACACAAAGAAAGAAAAGAAGATTCAAAATGAAAATTTCACTGACAGTCGAACTATAAAATACGATCTTAACTGAGGTTATCCCCAAAAGGAAATCATAGCACCAGTTTGGTTTATTTGGTTGTTGATTTGTTTTTAATTGAAGTGGAATTTACATGACATAAAATCAACCATTTTACAGTGTAACTTTCAACAGCATTCAACACATGCACAACACTGTGCAACTAATGTCTTTTTCTAGTTCTGAAATTTTCCATAACTTCAAAATAAAATCCATGCCAGTTAGCAGCTGTTTCCCATTTCCCTTTTATTCTAGCCCCTGTCAACACCAATCTGCCTCTGTCTCTACGGATTTGTCTATTTTTGACAATTCATAGAAATGGAATTATACAATATGAGACCTTTTTAACACTTGAAAGAAAATATGCAATTTATGAAGCAAATAATTTCTATTAAATACATTAGATAGGAGGAAACTTTTAGGGAGCAACAACAACAACTACTACAAAAACGAGAAACCTCATACACTTGTTCAAAACCAAATCAAGCAAGTTGTTTAATTTTATTTTCAAATAAGTAAAGTGTTTTGTAAGATGAAGATGTTTCCAAATTTACATATTTTAATTTCCTGTGAAATGCAATCTATCAAAGCTTACTTGCCAAAATGTTCAGATGCCCTCACATCACATTGCTTTAAGTTTTATTTTCTCCAGTTTGTGTTGAATTGCAAATCAAAAACTTGCCACATAGATTTGATTAATTTAAGACTCAGTTGGAGCTGTTTCCTGTTTTATGTTTTGACAGTAATTTAGCATAATATAAAACAGTGTGGCATTAAACAACACTCCTGAACAGAATTCAGTTCCATTAACAAGCTCCATTAGAGAAACAGTTACCTACAAATCAACGATTTTGTGTCAGTTTCAGTAATTACTATTTGGGTATAATTGGTGTAATAAAATACCTTTTGTTAACAGTCTTTGAATTGTTTAGGTAGACACAGCAAGTCATAATGTTGAATGAAGTATAACCTATGTGAAATTATAAATTATGCATACCGGAGACTGCCATTCTAAAAAGAAAGTGTCCATTTGCTTTATGAAAGTCATTACTGTTACTTTACTTTTAAATGAAAACTCTATATCTATTACTTTGTTTAATATGATTCTTCTATGTCATGTTCATGATTTTTGGTCACCTTATTGCAATTTAATTTTGACACTTGAAACTGTACTATTATTCTGATAATTACGTCCATGTAACTTAATTAAAAAAAGAAAAGGAAGACATTCTGAAAATCTGAAATATCACCTGGATTATAAGGCAAGACATAAATAAGATGACAATATGATATGTTAATTAATAGTTAATTATTCTGTAATACAGTTTTATTATGTGCACAATTTTCATGGTATCCTTAATATTCATTTAGTTCCAGAGACATAATAATAAATTTCCACATACTGATGATGAATCCAAGACAATAACAATATAAATCTGAAATAGTTGTGATGGATTTATCAATCTGGAAATTTATATCCTTATACTTCAGTAAAATATTCTGCTTTTGAAATCATTTTGCTAACTTGTGACCATAATTTTCATGAGAAATTAGCACAATTAAAAATTGTGAAGTTTAATTGGGTATGAGAGCAAGTTTTCAAAAATATCAAAATAAAAGTGATCAACACTTAAATAATAGTTTTCTGTAAGTTATGTTATCATAGCAGTAAAATTAGAATTAACAGTGACGCAGCACTGTCGAGTTGTATCTGACTCATGACTACCCTAGAGGCCAGAGTAAAATTGCCCCCTAGAGTATTCAAGGAGCACCTGGTGGATTTGAACTACAGACTTTTTGGTTAGCAGTGGTAGCACTACAGTATACTAAATAATGTAAATGTTCAGTTTTTTCTTTTATTTTGACTTGTCACCAAATTTTTCTGCTTTATATGTTCAACATTTGACTAAGCCTGATATATAAAATACAAAATTCATTGCCATCTAGTCCACTCCAACTCATCGCAGAGTAGAACTGCCTCTGTACAGGTTACAGAGAACAGATGGTACATTCACAATGCCAATTTTTTGGTTAGCAGTCTGAGTTTCTAAATACTACCACCAGGGCATCAAGACTGATACAGTATAGTATAAATATACTGAATTGAGAGCCTTTTATGTAATTAAACTTACTGGGGCTATTAATATTTTTCAAAGTTCTATATTCTCATTGAATTGTACATGAAGTACATGTGACACTTGTTTCCGTTAACTCAAGGTCATTAAATCTAATTACATACTATGATTTCAATACTATAATCTCAAAACTCTTGAGTCTTCTTTCTTTTCCAGTATCTATATTTAAAATCTTTACAACTGGACCGATAAGCAACAACATGATAAATGAAGAAAAGATTGAGGTTGTCAAGGATTACATTTTACTTGGATCCACAATCAACATCCTTGGAACCAGCAGTCTAAAAATCAGAAGACTCATTGCATTTGGAAAATCTGCAGCAACAGATCTGTTTAAAGTGTTAAAAAGTAAAGATGTCACCTTGGAAACCAAGGTGAGCCTGACTCAAGACATAGTATTTTCAGTCACATCTTCTGCATACATAAACTGGGCAATGAGTAAGGAGGACAAAAGAAGAATCGATACCTTTGAATTGTAATGTTGGAGAAGAAGATTGACTATACCATGGGCTGCCAAAAGAATGAAGAGATCCATCTTGGAAGAAGTACATCCAGAATGCTCCTTAGAAGCAAGGATGTCAAGGCTACATTTTACACACTTTGGATATGTTATCAGAAGGGGTCAGTGTCTGAAGAAGGACATCATGCTTGGCAAAGTAGGTGGTCAGTGAAAAAGAAGAGTAACTTCAGCAAGATGCACTGACACAGTAGCTGTCAAATAGGCTCAAGTAAATAACAACAACCATACGCCTGGCACAGGATCAAGCAGCTGTGTTGTACACGGGGTCACTGTGAATCAGAACCAACTCGACAGCACCTAGAAATAACATGCATGAATATATTATTTTTAAACTATATAATTTATTATTTTTGATAAATAGTAGATGTCTAGTGTCATAAGCTAAAACATAAAATATTAATGATCATTTCTAAAATATATACTATGCCCCTTTTGCTGCTAAATTAATTTATTTCTTTTATTATATGTAATACTTTATGAAGGCAAGAGTTTGGTCTTATTCCAATCAACAGACTTCTTTCAGTAAAAGTACCTTCACAAAAATCTGAAAAGGCCAAAATTAGTAATAGAAGAGAGACTCTAAAACTTTTTCTTAAATATAAAATTGTGAAAGTGAAAGGAAGAAACGCTGAAGCAAAAGAGATGAGTAGATTTCAAAGGGCAGCATGAGAAGACAAAGTATAATAATAACATATGTAAAGACCTGAAGCTAGAAAACCGAAAGAGAACACGCTTGTTATTTCTCAAGCTGAAGGAAATGAAGAAAAAACAAAATTTAAGCCTCAAATTATAATACTGAAGGATTTTATGAGAAAAATATTAGACAGTACAGGAATTGTCAAAAGATGGAAAGAACACACAGAGTCACTGTACCAAAAAGAATTGGTTGACGTTTAGTCATTTCAAGAGGCAGCATATAATAAAAAATGAATGATACTGAAGGAAGAAGTCCAAGGTGCACTGAAACCATTACAGAAAAACAGCGTTCCAGGAACTGTCAGGACGCCAAGTCAGATGTTTCAACAAAATGACATACTGCTGGAAATGCTCACATGTGAATGCTAAGACATTTGGAAGATTGCTACTTGGCCAACTGACTGGAAAAAAAAATAAATTTTGTACTCATTCCAAAGAAGAGTGCTCCAACAGATTACAGAAATTATAGACAATGTAATTAATATCAAGCACAAATAAAATTTTGCTAATGATCATTTAAAAGAGGTTGCAGCAGTACAATGATAGAGAAATAGCCCAAATTCAGGCTGGATTCAGAAGAGGACATGAAACAAAGATATCATTACTGATGTTAGATGCATTATGGCTGAAAGCAGAGATTACCAAAAAGATGTTTACTTGTGTTTTATTGACAATTCAAAGGCATTCGACTCTGTGAATCATAACAAACTATGGATTAACACTGCAAACAATGAGAATTCTAGAACACTTACGCATTCATGAGGAACTCATATGTACATGAAGACAGTTATTCAAACAGAACAAGAAGATACTATGTGTCTTACGGTCAGGAAAGTTGTGTGTCAGGATTGTATCTTTCACTATAGTCATTCATTCTGTAAGCTAGGCAAACAATTTCAGATGCTGGTCTACATGAAAAAAAATGGAGCATTAGGATTGGGGGAAAACACAGTAATACCCTGTGCTATGCAGGTGACACAACCTTGCTTGCTCAGAGTGAAAAGGACTTGAGATACCTGCTAATGAAGATCAAAGACCACAACCTTCATTATGCAGTATAAAGAAAACATAGATTATGGCAAATTAACTTGGATTATAAATTTTCACTTAAAGCACAATAAAATATTAAAATATTCACACATATACACTCACACACACACACATGCACACACGCACACTTAGACCAAAATTGGTGGTCTGACAAACTGGAGGGTCCCCAAAAGACACAGTCCCCAGATTCTCTGTTAGCCCCAAACTAGAGCCTTTGCTGAAGTCAACTTTCAGGAAAAGATTGAACTGTGACCAGTTAGATAAAATGATACTGGTGAAGAGTATACTTATTGCAGTCAACATCGTGATCAACAGAAAAATATTGAAGTTGTAAAGGATTTCTTTTTACTTGCATCCATAATCAAAGCATATATAAACAGCAGTCAAGACATCAAACGACTTGTTGGACAAATCTGCTGCAAAAGACTTCTTTAAAGAGTTAAATGCAAAGAGGTTATTTTAAGGACTGAAATGAGCCTCATCCAAGCCGTGGTGTTTTCAGTAGCTTCCTATCCATTGAAAGCTGGACGATGAATAAGGAAGACAGATTTCTTTGAGTTATGGCATTGGCAAAGAACATTAAATATATCTTAGACTGCCAAAATAATGAACAAATCTGTCTTGGAGAGAGAACAGCCAGATGCTTTTTAAAAGCAAAGATAGGGAGATATCATCTCACAGGCTTTGGACGTGTTATCAAGGGGTACCAGTCCCTCGAGAAGAATGCCATGCTTGGTAGAATAGAGGTTCTACATAAAAGAGGAAGATCCTCAGTGTAATGGACTGATAAGGGACTACAACAATGGACACAGTCATAAAAACATTTGTTAAGGATGGAAAAAGACTAGGCAGTGTTTTCTTCTATTGTACACTGGGCTACTCTGAGATGGAATCAACTTAATGTTACCTGACAACAATAACAGTCTGTTTTTGGCAAGAAAGTATTAGTAATTTCTTTTTATTTTATTGTACTTTAAGTGTAAGTTTAGAATTCAAGTCAGTTTATCATACACACACATTGTTATGTAGCCCTAGTTGCCCTTCTCATACTGTGTGAGCACATTCCTCCCTCCACCCTACATTTCCTATGCTCAGTGAATCAGCTCCTGTCCCCCTCTGCCTTCTCATCTTGCCTCTGGACAGGAGCTGCCAAGTTAATCCCATATGTCTGCTTAAGTGAAGACATATACTCTTCACCCATATCATCTTATGTCTTATTGTCCAGTCCAATCTTTGTCTGAAGAGTTGGCTTCAGGGAAGGCTATAGTATCGTACTAACAGAGAATCTGGGGGCTGTGTCTTTCAGGGACCCTCCAGTCTGTCAGACCACCAAGTTTGGTCTTCGTGTGTGTGTGTGTTATTATTATTATAATATTTTATTGTGCTTTAAGCAAAATTTTACAATCCAAGTCAATCGGCCGTACAAAACCCCGTGCCTACACTGCTATGCAGCTCCTGTCCCCATCCACCCTCTCATCTCACCTCTGGACAGGAACTGCTCTCAAAGCTTCATTTATAAATTTAAACCAAAAACCACACTCTTCACTGGCATCACACTGTCTTACAGCCCAGTTCAACCATTGTCTGAAAAGTTGGCTTTGATATTGTCTTCAGTTCTGGGCCACTGGAGAATCCAGGAGCCATGTCCTCAGGGGACCTCCCAGGATGTTGGACCATCATGTCTGCTCTTTTATTAGAGTTCTAGATCTTCACCTCTATTTTTATTCCACTACTTCAGGGAATCTACATTGTGTTCCCTGTCAAGGCAGTCTTGGGTGGTGGCCAGGCACCATCTAGTTCTTCTTGTCTCATGCTGATGTAGTCTCTGTATTATACAGCCCTTTTTGTCTTGTGGGCTCATATTTTCTTCGTATCTCTGATGTCCTTCATTGTCCTCTGCTCCAGGTAGTTTGGGACAATTTGATGTTACTTAGATTGCAACTTGCTAGCTTTTAAAACCCCAGATGCCACTCACCAAAGTATGATCCAGAACATTTTCTTAAAACAACAACAATAGCAACAATTTAATTATGCTTGTTGACCTAGCTGTCCCCTGAAACCATGTTTCTTGGACCCCTGCTTCTGCCACTCCTGAGCTTCAAAATTTTGGATTGTGTTTAGGAAATCTGTTAACTTTTGGTATAGTCAAATAGTGTTAATCTCCCTTCTACTGCATGCTGTCATTTCCTTCATTCTAATCTGTGAATAGCCCTCTTCCTTCTTCCCATCCCTCATACCTACCAAAGATTATTTTCTTCTGTGTTTAAACCTTTCCCTGAGTCCTTATAATAGCAGTCTCATAGAATATTTGTCCTTTTGAATCTGACTAATTTTGCTCAACCTGTCTTTCAGATGGTTCCATACTATCAGATATTTCCCAAGATCATCCTTGTTCTTTACTACTGCATAATATTCTATTGTGTGAACACACCATAGTTTAACCATTCATCTACTGATGGGCACCTAGGTTGATTTTGTATTTTTTTCCTGTTGTATACAGTGTTGTAATAAATATTAGTGTGCAATATCTATTTGTGTGACAGCTCTTATTTCTTTAGGATATATTCCAAGCAGTGAGATTGCTGAATCACATGGTGTATCTATTTCTAGCTTTTTAAGAAAGCATCAAATCAATTACCAATGTAGCTGAACCACTTTACATCCCCACAAGCTGTGTAGAAGAGTTACAGTCTCTACAACTTTTCCAACATTAATTATTTTGTGTTTTCGAATTAATGCCAGCCTTGTTTAGGTGAGATAAAATCTTATTGCAGTGCTGATTTGAAATTTTCTAACGGCTAATGATCATGTGTCTGTTAGCTACCTGGATGTCTTCTTTGGGGAAGTGTCTATTCATTATCATTTGCCCACTTTTTAATTGGGTTATTTATTTTTTTTCTTGTTGTTATTTGTCTTTTTATTGTTGACATTTTAGAGCACCTTGTAGGTTATGGAGATTAGACACTGATCAGATTTGTGGTTGCCATTTTTTTTTTTCCCCCCAATCTGTAGGTAATCCTTTTTCTCTTTTGGTGAAGTCTTTAGATGAGACAGTTTTTGATTTTTGGTTCTCAGTTATCTGTTTTCTCTTCTGGTGTTTGTGAAATGTCTATAATATTTTGTAGTCTGTTTATGCCATGTATTAAGGCTCCCTGCATTGCCCCCACTTTTTCTTCCCTGATCTTTATTATTCTAGATTTTATATTTAGCTCTTTGATCCACTTCGAGTTAGTTTTCGTGCATGCTGTGAGATTTGGCCCTTGTTTCATTTTTTTACAGGTAGACATCCAGTTTTGCCAACACCATTTGTTGAAAACATTTTTTTGTCCATTTCATGGATTTTGGGCCTTTATCAAATATCAGTTACTCACAAGTGTATGAAGAATCTGGATTCTTGATTCTTTCCCATTAGTCTATGTATCTGCTTTTGTACCAGTACCAGCCTGTTTTGACTACCAAGGCAGTGTAATACTTTCTAAAGTCAGCTAATGAGGTCTGTCACTTTGTTCTTCTTTGTGAGTAACACTTGACTTATCTGATGTTTCTTCCCTTTCTGTATGAAACTGGTGACTAATAAAGGTCTTTCGGATTTGTGCTGGGATTGCAATCTATCTATAGATTGCTGTGGGTAGAACAGACATTTTTACAGTTGTAAGTCTTCCTATCCGTGAATAGGGTAGGTTTCTCCACTTACTTAAGTCTCTTTTAGGTGCTTGTGGTAGAGTCTTGTAATTTTCTTTGTATGAGTCTTTTACATTTCCCGTTACTTTATTCCTAAATATTTCATCTTCCTGGGGGCTATGGTATGGTATTAATTTGGTGATTTCCTCTTTCATGGTCTCTCTGTTGGTATAAAAGAATCCAACTGATTTATTTATGCTTATCTTATAGCCTGATACTTTGCTAAATTCTGCTATGATTTACAGTACTCTTTTTTATGGATTCTTTAGAGCTTTCTGTGTATAACATCCTATTATCTGCAAATAGAGATACTTTTACTTCTTTACTAATTTGGATGTCCTTTATTTCTTTAACTTGCCTGATTGCTCTGGCTAGAACCTCCAGGACAATGCTGAATAAGAATGGTAACAATGGGCGTCCTTGTCTGCTTTCAGACTTTCTTCATCTAGGATGATGTTGGTTGTTGGCTGTGCATAGATGCCCTTATAATTTTAGAGAAATTCTCTTCTAGTCCAATTCTGCTGAGTTTTTTTAATATGAATGGGTGTTGGACTTTGTTAAGTAACTCTTCTGTATTGTTTGAAAACATATCAAGTAATTCTTATTTTTTGTTTTATTTATGGGGTTGACTGCATTGTTTTTCTAATGTTTAACCATCCCTGCATCCTTGGTATGAATCCTAGTTGGTCGTAGTGATTTATTTTTGTTTATATGTTGTTGAATTCAATTGGCTAGAATTTTGCTGAGGATCTTCGCATTTTCCTTTCTGTGCGCTTTCTTTAATTGGTTTGGTATCAGGGTTACGTTAACTTTGTGTATTGAGTGTGAGAATGTTCCTTCATTTTGTATAATGTGAAATGCCATTAGCAATAGTGGTTTTAACCATTCTTTAAAAGTTTAGTAGTAATTTCCAGTTAAGCCATCTGGGCAAGAAAAATTTTTTTTTTTTTGGTTGCCAAGCCAAGCCAAGTGCCATCAAGTCAGATCTGACTCATGGCCACCCGACGGACCAGGGTAGAACTGACCCCCAGAGTATTCAAGAAGTGCCTGGTGGATTTGAACTGCAGTGGTTAGCAATTTTTAAAGAACTTTTTCAATCTCTTTTTTTGTGTGTGTGATACACTGATTAAGTTGTTTTACTTCTGTTTATGTTAGTTTGGGTAGGTACTGTTGTTCTAGAAATTTATCCATTTCCCTTAGGTTTTTGGGTTTACTAAAGCACAATTTATCACTTTATTCTGTTATGTTTCTTTTATCCTTTTTTTATTATGACTGAGTGAAAATGTATATTCCCATATAAATCTACATGCCCTCCTATATGCAGCTTCCACTGTTCTCCCTGCCCCGTGACAGCACACTGTTCCTCTCTGCTCCATACGTGTCTCATCCTCCCAACAGTCTCCTTTCCCCTTGATTGAGTCTGTTGTGATAGCACCCGTTCTATTTCTTATTTGGATAATTTGGTTCTTTTCCTGTTTTTCTTTTGTCAGTTTGGCTAATGGTTTATCAATTTTGTTGATCTTTTCAAAAAAACAGCTTTTGCTATTCTTAACGCCTTCAATTGCTTTCCTATTCTCTGATATATTTAATTATGCTCTAATTTTTGCTATTTATTTTCTTTTGGTGCCTGAAGGATTGTTTTGTTGTGATTTCTACTAAATCAAGTTGTAGGGATATGTTTAAGTCATCTAGTGCTGTTTTCACAGCAGTACCAGAAGTGGATGACTTTAAAAAAATAAATTTCATTCTGTTACAATCCAGTAGGCTTAAAATTCAAATTAAGGGTGACAGCTCCAGGGGAAGGATTTCTCTGTCGGCTCCGGAGGAAAGTCCTTGCTGCACACATTTTGAGGGGGACACAGTTGAATAAAAGACAAGATAATTCTTTGATTTGGGACCTTTCTTCTTCTTGGATATGTGCATTGATGGAGAAAAATTGATCTCCGGCCTGACTTACTGTGTCTCATAGATTCTGGTAGGATGTGTTTTCATTCTCTTTGATTCTATGAATTTCTTTATTCCATCCTTGATTTCTTCTATAACCAAGAAGTCTTGAGCAAGGTCTAGTTCAGTGTCCGAATATTTTCCTTTTGTTTTTTCTGCTATTGATTTTAACAATTTGGCTTTATGTTCTACAAAGATGCTTTGCAATATTTTAATGCTTTTCATTTTCTTAAGACATGTTTTATGACCTAATATGTTCCCTATTCTAGAGAATGTTCCAAAAGTGTTAGAAAAGAAGATATACTTGTTTGTTGTTGGAGGACAAGTTCTGTATAAGTCTATAAGGTCAAGTTGTTTGACTGTGGCATGTAGATCTGTCTTTGTTGAGCTTCTTTCTGGATGTTCTGTCCATCGCCAAAAGTGGTACACTGAAATCTCTTATTATTATTGCAGAAGTGTTCGTCTCAGTTTCCAGTGCTGTTACAGTTTGATATATTTAAAAAGTCTGTCACTGGCTGCTTAAATATTTAATTGATTATGTCCTCCTGATGTATTGAGCCTTTCAACTATATATAGTGATCTTCCTTATCCACTGCGGTGGATTTTACTTAAAATTCTGTTTTATCTGAAATTAATATTGCCACCCCTGCTCTGTTTTGAATGTTCTTAGCTTAGTCTAAATTTTTCCATCCTTTGGGTTTCAATTTGTTTGTAGCTTTAGGTCTAAAATACATCTCCTGTAGTCAGCATATAGATGAATCATGCTTTTTATTGATTCTGTTACTCTTTTTCTCTTTACTGGTGAATTTAACTGACTTACACTCAATGTAATTGTTGATATATATGACTTTATTGCTATCATTTTGGGGTATTTTTTGTGTTGCTGACAGTTTCTTTGTTCCTCTTCATTTCCTGTACTTAGCCATTTTCCTTTATGGGTTTATTTTTGTCTTTTTCATTGTTGTTGGTTTTATATTTGTGGAGATTTCTTGATTGTTTTTCTTCTTTTGATATATAGAATTGTTAATTTTCTTCTCAGTTACCTTGATAGTCAATTGTAATGTTCTAAATTCAAATCAGCCTTTAATTTCTTTGTATTGTCTTGACTTCCTCTCCCTCTGAAAGATCTACAAATGAATTAATTAGTCCCTCTTTTTGATATAATGTCACCAGTTTACATCAGACACCTCTGTTTCCCCATTTTTAGTATTTTAGCCTTGATTTATTTTTGTAGTTTCCTTGCCTAACTTGATATCTGAGTGTTCTGTCCTGCATTGTTATTGAATTTCTAATCACACAAACTTCTTCAATGTTTCCTGTAATTTTGGTTTGTTTTTGGAAATTCTCTAAACTTTTGTTTACCTGAGGTGTCCTAATTGCACCACCATATTTGACAGACAATTGTACATGATATATAATAATATTTGACTGGTAGTATTTTCCCTTCACAGCTGTGAATATGTCATCTCATTGTCTTCTTACTGGCATGGTTTCCACTGAATAATTCCACCTTAGTCTCATTGACTATACTTTGTAGTTTATTTTTTGTTTAATAATAATAATAAACACTGCTATTGAGTTGATTCTAACTCATAGTAACTTTATAGACAGAGTAGAACTGCCTCCTAAAGTTTCTAAGGAATACATGGCAGATTTGAACCATCAAACTTCTGGTTAACAGACATAGTACTTAACTACCATGCCTAGCTGCCTTTTGCCTCTCTTTATTTTTGGTTTTGGTAAGTTTGGTTATAATATGTCTTCATGTCTTTCTTTTGAAATCTACCTTGTGTGGAGTTTAATGAGTATCTTGGATAGATATCATCTCCTTTTTCATGATATCAGAAAAGCTTTCTGTCAACATATCTTCAATAATTCTCCTTGTTCTGGCATTCCAGTCACTAGTATATTATTTCTCTTGATAGACTTTCACATAATTCTTACTGATTCTTCATTTTTCAAAATTCTTTTATCTGAATATTCCTCAAATATTCTGTGTCAGTTGCTGTATCTTCAGTCTCACTAATTCTAAACTCCATTGCCTCAATTCCACTCCTTTGACTTTCTATTGAATTGTATAATGCTTTAATTTTATTAATCTGCAGCAGTATTTTTTGTAGCCTGCCTAGTTTTTTCTGCTTAGTTGTACTTCACCTAATCTCTTTCCTGATGTTTTGAAGAGCTCTGAACTTTACTCTTTTCTACTGTACTCTGATAGTTGCAAGAAATCTGCATCTGAAATTTTTTGTTGTTGTTGGTTGGGGATTTATCTGAATCCATGGTGGTCTATTAATGAGGGTTTCACTGACTAATTCTTTCCAAGGGTCAGTGATAGATAATATCTGTACACCTACAAGGAAGGCCATTTAATACAACTATTATTCAAATTTACACACCAGCCACTAAGGTCATACAGGAAGAAATTGAACACTTTTACCAACTTCTAAAGTCCAAATTTGATTGAAAATGGAGTCAGAATGCATTAATTATTACTCATGATTGTAATGCAAAAGCTGGAAACAGAGGAGAATTATTAGTAGTTGGAAAATATGGCCTTGGTGACAGAAATGATGCTAGAGATTGCATGATAGAATTTTGCAAGACCAATGACTTCTTCATTGCAAATATCTTTTCTCACCAACATAAATAGCAAATGCACACATGGACGTCACCAGATGGAATACACAGGAATTGAACTGAATACATCTATGAAAAGAAACAATGGAAAGGCTCAATATCATCAGCCAGAACAAGACCAGGTGCTGACTGTAGCATAGACCATCAACTACTCATATGAAAGTTCAAATTGGAACTGCAGAAAATTAAAACAAGTCTAGGAGAGCCAAAAAACAGCTTTGAGTATATTTCATCTGAATTTAGAGACCATCTCAAAAACAATTTGATACACTAAACACTAACCACCAAAGACCAGATGAGTCATGGAATGATTTCAAAGATATCATCCATGAAGAAAGTGAGAGGTCATTAAAAAGACAAGAAAGAAAGAGAAGACCAACCTATATGTCAGAAGAGACTCTGAAAGTTGCTCTTGAATGTCAGGTAGCTGAAGAAAAAGGAGGAAACGATGAAGTAAAGGAACTAAACAAAATTTCAGGCAGCTCCAGAAGACCAAGTAAAGTATTGTAATGACATACAAAGAGCTGCAGATAGACAATCAAAAGGGAAGAACACGCCCTGCATTTTTCATACTGAAAGAACTAAAGAAAAATTTCAAGACTTGAGTTTTAATAGTGAAGGATTCTATAGGGAAAATAATAAATGACTCAGGAAACATTAAAAGAAGATGAAGGAATACGCAGTCATTATACTAGAAAGAACTGGTTGAACTGGTTGACATTCAACTATTTCAAGAGTTGGCATACAATCAGCAACAGATATTACTGAAAGAAGTCAAAGTAGCACTGAAGGCATTGGTGAAAAATAAGGCTCCAGGAATTCATAGAGTATCAACTGAGCTGTTTCAACAAACATATGGAGCACTGGAAGCATTTGCTCATCTATGATAAAAATTTGGAAGATTGCTACCTGGCCAACTTTCCTGGAAGAGATCCATATTTATTCCTATTCCCATGAAAGGTGATTCAATCAAATGCAAAAATTATTGAACATATCACTGATATCACAGACAAGTAAAGTTTTGTTTAAGAGCATTCAAAAGTGACTGTCACAGTCTATTGACAGGGAACCACCCAAAATTTAAGCCAGATTCAGAAAAAGACTTGGACCCAGGGATATCATTGCTCAAGTCAGATGGATTTGGGCCAAAAGTACAGAATAATAGAAAGATGTTTACCTGTGTTTCATTGACTATACAAAGGCGTTCAACTGTGTGGATCATAACAAATTATGATTGACATTGTAGAGAATGGGAATTCCAAAACACTTAATTGTACTCATGAGGAATCTGTTTATGGATCAGAGGCAGCTGTGCAAACAGAACAATGGGAAACTTCATGGTTTAAAGTCAGAAAAGATGTGCATCAATGTTGTATCTTTTCATGAAACAATTTCAATCTTTATGCAGAGCAAACAATCCAAGAAGCTGGACTATATGAAGAATGAGACATCAGGATTGGAGGAAGACTCATTAACAACCTTCATTGTGCAGACTGCGTTATGCTTGCTGCAAGTAAAGAGGATTTGAACCATTTACTGATGAAGGTCAAAGACCACAGCTTTCAGTGTTGATTGCACCTCAGCATCAAGAAAACAAAAATCATCACTACTGGACCAGTAAGCAATATCATGATAAATGGAAAAAGGATTGAGGTTGTCAGGGATTTCATTTTACTTGGTTCCACAATCAATGCCCATGGAAGCAGCAATCAAGAAATTTAAAGATGCACTGCACTGTGAAAATCTGCTGCAAAAAGCCTCTTTAAAATTTTGAAAACTAAAGATGTTACCTTAAAGACTAAGCTGTGTCTGACCCAAGCCATAGTATTTTCAATTGCATCATATACATGCAAATGCTAGACAATGAATATGGAAGAAAGAAGAACTGATGCCTTTGAATTGTGGTGCCATAGAAGAATATTCAACATACCATGGACTCCTTTGAAAAAACAAATGGATCTGTTCTGGAAGAAGTACAACCAAGGTGCTCCTTGGAAGCAAGAGTGGAGAGACTGCATCTTACGTACTTTAGACATGTTGTCAGGAAGGCTCAGTCCCTGGAGAAGGACAGCATGCTTGGAAGACTGGAGGGCCAGTGAAAAAGAGGAAGACTCTCAAGGAGAGAGATTGACACAGTGGCTGTAACAATGGTTCTAAGCATGAAAATGATTGTGGCTATAGAGCAGGATTAGGCAGTCTTTCATCCTGTTGTTCGTGGGGTCACTGTGAGTCAGAACTACTTGTGGCATCTAACAAAAACAACCTGGTGGTCTGCTTTAAACAATCCAAAATTAATTGTTGTCTCTAAGCCATCAGAAAGTTGTTGATAATAAAAAACAGTAATGATCTTGGGAAACATCTGATAACGTGAATTCATCTGGAAGACATTTATGCTGAGTGAAATCAGATGCAAAAGGACAAACATTGAATAAGACCACTATTGCAAGTTCTTAAGAAAAAAATTTAAGCACAGAATAAAATAGTCTTTCATTATTTTGGTTATAAAGCAGAGGAGAGACGGAGATAAGTATTCATAGTGAAGAAAGTGACAGGAAGCAGTAGAAGGGAGAATATCACTGTTGAACTACACTTAAATAAAAGAGGTTTCCTATGTACAACTCAACATTTTGAACGTCAGAGTAGCAGGGTTAGGTGTCTGGGGGCCATGGTTTCAGGGGACACTTAGGTCAATTGTCATAGTTTCATGGGACATTCAGATCAGTGGCTCTGTGGGAGAAAAGACCTTGTGATCTGCTACCATAATTATTTCTGCCTAAGAAACCATATAGATAAACTTTAGTCTCTCATATAGAGTTGCTATGTGTAGGAGTTTACTTGCTGGCACACAGTAATAACAATTGAGAAAGAAGAGGGTGAGTACCAGGTCCAAAATCGCTGGTCATGGTGGATTTGTACATTAATGCTCCTCTCCTGAATGTCCTTTCAGCCAAAAAGGGCCAAGAGGGACCGTGAAAGTGCCTTTTCCTGAACCCATTCAAGAAGTAAATAGAGATGCCACAAGTATTCAGTGGTGGCCATGAAAATGTGCCTCAAACTCATCCGAGTAAAGGAAATACAATTCACCAAGGGTCTCAGCTACTGCTTTATGAAATTCATTTCTACATTTTCACAGAGGGCACAATTCCATGAAGCTGTTCCCAGCCAATGAATGAATGTGTAGTGTACACTAAAGGAGACTTACTTCTGGAAGAAATGGCTCACCTCCAATGGCTTTAGATCACAGACTTCCCTACACTTTGTTAAATTTTCCTTGTACTTCACAGTGATCAGTGGTGGTTCCATTAAAACTCTCTCTGTCTTTTCCAGTACCTGGCAATCACCTGCATCATAGTCTGACACCTCTGACGATTTCTCAAGGATTCCACTAACAGAATCCTTTCACATTTAATTCTACCTCAACATCTCCTTCTCAGGAGATCCAGGTTAACCTGCCTATCTACAAACTCTTCCATTCTCTATTATTTTTTCCAGGGTTATTCCCTTTCATTCTAACAATTCTATCTTAATAAATAATACTCTTAATGTCACTGTCATTGACTGTATCATTATCCCCATAGATCACGTCTCATTTGTTTCTCATGTCCTGGATTTTCTCTTCTAATTCTCTTCTTCTGCAGTTTACCTCAGACACTAATTCTCATAGTCATATACTGGAATTATCCATTATCTGTTACTGTAATATCCCTGTAGTTTTAGCATCAAACTTTCTATCCTTCTTCTTGTTTTATTTTCACTGGCTTTGTGCATTTGTTGTTATGGTTCCTCAATACAAGACCCATTATCTGTTATTATATGCTGTCTTTTTCAGAGAACCTCACATTCTTTTTTTCTTGATTAAGTGTAAACATGATTAATTGAACTTTCTGCCTACAGTGTTTTTGTAGTTGAGCAAAGGAACTTAGCTGGCCTGGATTTCAGGAGAGGCAGGTAAAAATCACGACATCTAAGGGAATCTAACAAAAATTAGAGTGATAAAATTACTGTCTCTCGCCAGAAGTAGGTACGAATAGGGGAATTCACAGATACTTTAAATGGAAGTAATTCTTTTTCACTTGTAGTTTTTAGAGATGAGGGGAACAAACTAGATACAAGAGTATTTCCTAAGGCAGTGTGATTTCACAGACCAGAAAAGTTGGTTAGTTCCTCAAAATTCCTCAGAATATATGCAGTGTGGAGTCAGATCTAATCAGAAAATAAAATAAATAAAAAAGAATCTGACTTAGAATGAGATATGGAAATTAAATTTTCATATGGCCCAAGAGTTAAATTTGCCTTTAGGAGTCATTGTGAGATGTTAATTCTGGACTCTTTTTTACTAGAAAAAAGAAATTTCTAATAAATTATCTATGTTAAGTATCTGAAATATGGCATCAAAACCATGTTAAGATCATAAACCTTAGCTTAAGAAGTTAATCATTTTCATTCATTCGCTCATTCATTTATTCAGAATGTCAATCAATCAATCAGTCTTTCAACATGCACTTATTGAATCATGCTGTGAGTCTGGTATAGTTCTTTTTTGATTACTAAAGCTAAGGAAAGCTAAGCAGAAAAATAAAATGAAATAAAAAAGTCTACAAGCATAAATTTGGTATGCTGTTTAAAACTTGTGACAATATAGCTGTCTACTACTTTGTTATAAACTAATTTTGCATAACAGTGACACAAAATAGGTTCTGGAATGTATGTCATTTATCAACCTAGTAACAGTCTTTAACATAATATACATGTATGTGTGTGTGTGTACATATTGCCAAAAGTCTTAAACTCTTGTAAGATTTATGGCAGCTTTTACAGCATTATTTTCTCTGGCATCCTCTCGAATGCATTAACTTTGGAGAGAAACCGTTGGCTTGAATTGTGAATATAACTTCAAATAAAAGCAAAGGAATCCATTGTGCAATCACTTTTGTATATACCTATACAGAAATCTATGTATATTGAACCATATTCTGGTGATTTTAGGTAGCAGCCAGCAGCAGGTTCATTTTAAGTTAACGTAAGACACAAAGAGGCTGAGCTGGTAAATTTAGGTATTGGTAAACTGTAATGCATTGGTTGACACAGTGATAGGGGAAAAAATGAAACAAAGAACCCACTATTATCTTTATTACACAGAAAATAGAAATGTGAATGCTAAATCTGGTAAAAATAAGTTTACAGAGTTCCAACTTAATTATGTAGAAATGATTGGGAAGCTCAGTGCTTGATCTTCAAGGATACAGACATTCCAGAAATAATTTAAACATCTTATTAACATGGGTTCAGCAGTAATACTTGTGAAATAGGAGTCAAGCACCCTGAAATTGAGTTCAGACTGTTACAATGTTACAGTGAATATGTCATTTAACTTCTCTGGCCCAAGTGTATCCATCTTAAAAAAAAAAAAAAGCCCACTGCCATCGAGTTGATTCCAACTCAAAGCAACCCTACAGGTCAGAGTAGAACTGTCCCATAGAGTTTCTGAGAAGCACCTGGTGGATTCGAACTGCTGACCTTTTAGATAGCAGATGTAGCACTTAACCCACTAGACCACCAGGGTTTCCATCCATCTAAAAAGGGAAGATTATCCCATTTCCCTTGACTATTCCATAGTGTTTATTCTATTATTTATTCAACAGATAAACGAGCATCAAAAAAGAAAACAAAAAGCTTTTTTTTTTCCTAACTATATGCAATAAATGGGCTCGTCTTTAAAACAGCGTAGTCCATTGGACTAATATTAAGAATATGTAACTACTCTTATTGGGGGCGAGGGGGAACTAAGTTGCCTTATTAGTCCAAATTAACAACATTTGCTACTCTATATCAATTTTTAGCAGCATCAGAATATAGTTCTTATTATCTCTTATGATTATAAATTCTATAGAGGAAGCACCCTATTGGATTTCTCTCCCTATGTCTACTGCTTTGCATAATTTCTATAAAACAGTACTTGCTTTGTGTCAAAGTAAATTAACTGATGCCATGCTTGAAGGTTGTTGCTATACTGAACATCATAGAACAGACACATTTCTGTTTCTTTCTTGTTCACAATTTTTGGGATGAATTATTTCTTCTTTAAGATACAGTCATTAAGATAGAGTCAGGCTTAAACATGTCTGAGGTTACACCTACTGCTGTGTTATTATGTTAATGTTTCACAACAAATATCATTTTTATTTTGAGTTTTCTTATCAAATATAATAAGCTATATATGGAGCTAGTATTTTAGTAAGTTATGATTGAAGTGGAATTATGATAATGCTATAAACTATATGGTTATAAGATTAATATCTGGAATTTTAGGACTAAATTGCTGTAAAAGAGAAAAATCTTAGATAATGACCTTTTGTAATTTAAACTTTATGTCTGTGATTCAGTTTAACTGACCAAAATGAAATTGAGAGTTTTATGCAACAATGGATAATTATCATGATAAAAAATTTTTGAAATAAAAAAAGATGCCTTGACTTGACCTTAAATAGTCTGTCAGCTTCTAAAATCTGCATTAACATAAAAATATGACATGACTACATGGATTTTTGGTCTTGATATTGTTATGTTGATAAAAGTCATCCTTACACGTATTTCTTATCTTAGATACAGAAAGCCAGTAATGAAGATTAACTCAACATTATATCCACTTTTGGTTGATACCATGATTTACTTAAGCTGCATGAAATGCCGAAGTCCAATCTATCAAGAGGAAACAGATAGCTTAATATAAAATGTAGAGCATTTACTTTAAGTGTCTAAAATCAACAGTTTAAAAATCTAAGAATAAGAAGTTAGCTATTAAATTTCAATAAATATGTATGCATTTTTGCTATTATGCTTTTTCTGATGTAATATCCATTATTGCCTCCTTTCTAATTGCTGTTATCCTCTGAGTAATAGCTATTTGCTGCAGTATGAAATAAATGGTTAGTTATGTTTTACTAATTAAAAACACTAATCAGTTTCTAATAGTGTTATTCAATTAAAGGAGCCAGGTTCCCTTGAGGTTAGATAATTCCCAGGACTAGGGAAACAAACATACTAGATGATCCTGGAATGTCTTGCAGTGCCAGACAGTCATAACATATTCAAAAGAGTGAAAAAAATTTCTAATCACACACATATAATGGTGATGGGAAGTCAAAAGGACACAGGTTCAATCTGAATGGAACCCAATGGTTAATGTTAGAGTAGTCAGATCAAGAGAATAGTTTGAGAATATAAGTTAAAGTATGAGATAAATTTCTGTGACTGAGGATAATATAAACAGAGGATTGAATAAACAAGCAAATGAGGGTATGATCATTAAGGCTATATGTCAACTTGACTAGGCCGTGATTCTCAGTGGTTTGGCAGTTATGATGTATTTTGGTGGTTATATAATGATGTAATTGCTCCCATAATGAAAGCTTGTAAAATTTGCTATGATCAGCCAATCAGTTGAAAAGTAGTTTCCTTTGGGTTATGGCCTGCATGCAGTATGGTCATACTTCCTTCCTGGCAAGACTCATGAGATTTTGATTGCTCTGGATCTTGAAGCTGGCTCATGGTCATCAGACCTCTAATTCTTTGAACTTGAGCTGGCAATATACCAGCCATATTGCCTGCTTACCTTGGCTTTTGTCAATCTCTTTAGCCTGTGAGCCCGGAGAAGCCTCCAGTGTGACTCTCTTACAGACTTGGAACTATTCAGCATCTAAAACCATGTGAGCTATTTCCCTGATGTAAATCTCTCTGTCTATACAGGGTCACTATGAGTCAGAATCAACCTGACAGCCAATAGGCATGTTTACATGTTTGTATTTTTATTACACATATTTATACACTTTACTGGTTTAACTTCTCTACAGAACCAAGAATAAGAAATTGGATATTGAGAGTAGTTCTAGAGAAACACAGTTGTAAATATCAGTTTTCTAAACTGGTTGTCAAGTCTGGTGAGAAAGATGTTGATGACTCTGCTTCCAATGGTAAAGAGGGTACTGCTATTCCATGATGTTAGGTGGCAATAAAAATACACAAAACATGAGCACCAAGAGATCAGATATTTATGAGAGACAAGGCTCTGAGTGTTTGCATAGTTGATACTTTTCTACAATTTCATCATAACCAAAGTATAAAGAACGAGTTGGTTGATCCTACTTTCACTAGATCAAGTGGTGAAAGAAAGAGATGCATTTAGGGTTTCAGAATCAAAGCTCAAGTGCTATATAAATGACCTTGAATTTCCTACTTGTGCCGTAAAGGACAGTCTTACTTCTTTTAGTAACAGAGTGGAATTGCAGAAAACCAATCCCAGAGTTTTAGTGTAAGAGTGGCTGAATTATAATGTAAATTAAAATTCCAACCTTGAGTGGTGTCTTTTGTTAAACTGAGGGCATTGATTGGGATCTTGAAACTTAGTATGGAGACACACAGGTAAATAACCAGGACTTTGAGGATACTAACTGCTCAGTTCCGTGAAAACACTCTTTCCAGTGGAACCGGCTCTCTTACTTCCATCTGAAGAGATTACTCCATCTTTGTCTGCTAAGCCACCCTCTCTAGTAAAATCATTAGACCTTCCACCACAATCTCATGAAATTAATCAAGCTCTGGTTTTCAGACTTAAGAAAAAAAATGTGATTAAATGAAAGTTTACAATCCAAGTCAATTTGCCATAGAAAATGCTGAGCTTCTGCCTCTATGCAACTCTATCTGCTCTCCTCACCCTATAACAGCACATGCTTCCTTTGAACTCTTTACTTTCAGTATCCATTCAGCTGACACTTGCTTCATCTTCTCTCCCCTCTCCTCTTCCCTCTAGAAAGTGACCAGTTAGACAGCTTCACATACGTGTATATTCTTATATATATATATGTATATGTATATGTATATATGTATATGTATATATATATATATGCCAAGCCAAGTGCCATCGAGTCGGATCCTACATTACATATATAAAACTATAAAGTACACATATCACCTGCATCACTCTGTGTCTCCTAGTCCAGCCTAAACTTTGTCAGAAGTGTTGGATTCAGTACTGGTTTCAGCTCTGGGCTAGCAGCAAGTCCAGGAGCCATGCTCTCAGGGGACCCTCCAGGTTGTTGGAACATCAAGTCTGGTCTTTACAAACAGAGTTCTAGATCTGCACTACTCTTTTTCTCCTGCTATGTCAGGAAATTTACATTGTTCTCCCTATCGAGGCTGTCTTTGGTGTTGGTCAGGCACCATCTAGTTCTCTGGGTCTCATGCTGGTATAGTCTCTCAATCCCATGGACCCCTGTCTCCTGGGCTTATAATTTCCTTGTGTCTGTGATGTTCTTGGTTTTCACCTGCTCCAGTTGTAACCAAGCTGAAAAGTCTTGGTCTGAGTAATTGCCTGGGGAGATGCCTGATAAAACAAGGCTAACAATTCTCAAAACACATCCCATCACATTTTGGCTTCTAGACCTAAAAACTAGATGTAAGTCTCAGTAAGCTACAGAACACGATGTACAAAGTGGGACCCAGGAGGAGGCACAACATACTCCAAATGAACTGCTTGATTTTTCTAACATATACAAATGGAAACATTTAGAATATGTGTTGGGATCATTATTAAGGGTACAAGATAATGATGCAAGGAACATACAGATATATTTGTCTGACTTTATTTCTTTGTGCCTACTAAACCCAGATTCTTCATTCAGTATTTCAGCTCCAGAGGTTAGGAAAAGGATCTGATAGTTTCCTCAGGCTGCGGTGTTGATACATAAATTACACGGTGGCCTACGCTAAATTAAGTTGAAGTACCAGACTGCCTTGATATACTGCAGAAGACTTCCACAGTCTTGGAGAATTTTGCATGATAGAGCGGATTTATCAGGTCAGACTCACAGACCTACACATGGAATGCCCTGAGAACAAATTTTTTACCAAAACTGTGAGGAACAGGTTTGTGAAGGGAGCTTACACTGCCAGAGATAGGGGTGTGGTTTCCACAATAGGCAGAGAGGTCAAAGCAATAATCAGAAGAGTCTGACTTATTGGTCTTATAGCATCGGCTACTTAGTAACGGTGTCCCTAGGAGCAACAACAGGTGGGAAATCTCCTATGTATTTACTTGGTCTGTACAAGTGGAGGAATTCTAGGTCAGGTGAACAGCAGTCAGATTTGAGTCATCAGAATAGAGTGATCAGCCCTGAATCAGCTGCCGTACTTGAGCCAGTTTATGGACCCGCTACCACAGAATGAAGGCTGGACGGGATTCTCTAGAGGAAGGACTCCATGGCACTGCCAAAAAGGTGTACTATTAAACCTACCCTCAGTCTTCCTCAAAGGGATCTATTGCCTGTTAAAGGAGTCACTATTCCCTGGGAAAAGGAAATAATCAGAATTTGGGGGGATTATTGGTTACTGGTTCTGAACTGACACAGTTCCAGGAGACAGAACACTTGTTTTGAATAACTCACCCAGAGGTACCTTGGAGGACATACCTGGTGATCTGTTTCTGAAAGGGTAAAGCTTTGAAATATCTGTGAAGCAGATCTATTCTGTACACACAGGGTAGATGTGAGTAGGAATTAACTAGACAAAAACTAACAAATATGTATACTAACAACTTATTAATTTATTAGTCTACATATTTAGAACAAGGTATAACAATGAAATAATCTCCATGTTCCAATAAACCAAGAAGAGAAATGTTTCTGAAACAACATACAGGATCAGATTATGTAATATGATGTACACATATCAGACATTTGGTTTATTATCAACCTTTACTAAGTAGTTTCAAGTAGGTAAATGAAAGTCTTTGTGAAGTCCACATCTGAGTATAGTGGAACTGTTTTTCATTGTTCATAGATACAACCGCAGCTTACATATTGTGGGTAAATATGCCTTGTCTGTCTAGCCGGCTGGTCTAGCCCACCCTCCTAATAACTTCCTCTCTATGTGGAAAGGAGCTCCAGAGGCTCAGTGGTTAAGTTTTAGGCTGCTAACCATAGGCTGGCAGTTGAAATCCACCAGCCATTCCCCGGAAATCCTATGGAGCAGTTCTACCTGTCCTGCTTGGTTGCTGTGAGTTGAAATAAACTCCACAGCACTGAGTTTATTCTGTTTTGGTTTGGTTTCCTATATAGAAAATCAATAATACAGACATCTGTTCATCCTCGTCCTGACTGTTTGATTGAGGATAAAAAATTCAGTCTGAATGATTTGTTCAGCCCTAGGGAACTGACTCTAAGATTAAAGCTTCGTAACATAGTCATTAAAGTCTGAAAAAGGATGTTATAGAAATGGGTTAGAATTTTTTACATATCGATAACAGAATGGAAAAGTTTTATGCGCTGTGTCCATAAGACGCTGTTTGGAAATGCATAACTTGGAACTCAATATATTGCCTTCTTCTCCTGAGTGCAGTGCTAGAATAATTGATTATTTGTGCATCAGGAACCTATGAAGGAACATTTATTTGCTGTCTGTCTCAACTGTAGTACTCCAGTGAAGGTGTATGCTATTTATCATAGAATTAAAATACGATTATAAACATAATGATGAAAATATCTGCTTTAACTACCTTTTTCTTAGTGCAGTATTGCTAGTATTACCAACTAGATATCACAGTCCTAAATGCATCACTTGGAAGAAGCAAATATTGACTCGCAATGATAGGTTTAAATGAATTTTAACCAGAAGTTTAAGGTTTGCCATGTTTCTTTTAAGAAAAATACACTGAGAGATTATAACATTTTTTTGACTGTTTCTTAATTTGCATAAACATAATCTTTACTTATGTTCTTTGTAATTGCATGGGGTAGAGTTGATAACTGTATAAAGAGAGAAAAGTGAGGCATCAGAGAAAAGAGGTGAAAGAAATAAAAAGTTCAAGAAATTGATCTTTTATAAAATGAAAATAACTGCTTTTTGAGCAGTGAGGATGCTGAGGGGAAGAATGTTATAAAATGATTTCGTATCTTAAAGTCATCTTTGCCTGTGCTAATGGAATATTAAGTTTAAGAGGAATATCCCTTCAAAAAGAAAATATTCTCAGACAAAATTCCTGAGATTTAGTGCAAAAGTAGAACTGAGAAAATAACATATAATGGGCATATATTTGGGTAAGCAGGTGTGAAAAATACTCAAGGGAGCTGAGTGTCAATATGTAGAAATACCTCAGATGCTGAGGCCTTATAATTATACAGCCTTTCCCTTTGGGCTCTCTTGTTTATTTGTCTGTTACTGGTTGCCTGAACTTTTGTATTAAAATTTTGATGAAAAGGAAGTCTCTTCCTTAAAACCACAGTATGCAATCCCAAGAAGTACTCCAGAGGGCAATTTTAAGGTTTTACGGAGATATTTTCAAAATGAGTGTTATTTTGATTGTGCATTCCACTTTTCTCTTTGCTCTGGTTAGGAGAAAATTAATCTAGAAAATAAAAGTAAGTGGCCCCCATTGTCTTTGAAATTGTTTTCAATGTACTGTATACATATTAAATTCAGGAAGCTTGGTGATGTTGGAGGTTTAGTGGTATTTAAAGATTAGTAGGGAATGAGCAGATGCATTTAATTTTTTTCTTTAAAAGAGAATAGTACAGAAATTGTGTTAAGAAAATCTATTCATTAACAGAATTTTTACTTTCATCTAAATATTAGCTTTATCAACAAGGAAAAGCAAGATTAAAGAGAAAAGTTCTTTGGGGGATGAGGTCACATTAAAAAATGTATAGCATACTTCTCTTGATTTTATACATACTTAAATATACAAAAAGAAAGAAAAAGGTATGGACAAGAAAATACAACTTGCATTTAAAAATAAACATTGAAAATGCTCCATAAAAATAGGGGTGACAGGTGATTTCAAAATTTTTGGCAATCTTAATATTTTCATTTCCAATCATGTTTAATATTTATTCAATCACTCCAGCTTTAAATATCCACTTATTGCTTCTAATTAAAAGCTTATTGCCATCCAGTCAATTCTCACTTGTAGCAGCCCTGTAAGACAGAATAGAACTGCTCTGTAGCGTGTCCAAGGCTGTGATCTTTATGGAAACAGACCACCACATCTTTTTCCTACACAACAACTGGTAAATTCAAAATGCAGACATTTTGGTTAGCAGTGGTTAACCACTGCACAGCCAGACGATAGAATCTGTTATTGTTTTTAATACACAGGTTTTTGCTTTGTTTTGTTTCATTTTGAATGCATTATTGAATAGACAGCTGTAATTTTGCCATCAGAATAGGTAAAATAATTACACATTTCAAGTCACCCGCTTTTTAAAAATCAAATGTAAGTGGAGGGACATTTCCATAAGTTCTTTGAGCTCTAAAACACAGAGACTCAATAAAATAAGGATGAAATATATGTGAAAACTACAGGGTGCCATTATAATCTAGGTAAATTAATAAATAATCAACAATCTACAATAGTGTTAAAGCAACAAAGGACTAGAAATGTAACTCACAAGGAGAGCACCATTTTATCACAGTGTCAAAAATGTGAACTACTTAGTAATAATTCTAAAAAATATATGAAATACATGTAGTCTGAAAACTAAAGAAATTATAATAATGAAAAAACCTCAACGAATGAAAAAATGCCAGGGCTGACAATCAAGTCTGTGAACTTAATTGTTCTACATGCTACAATACAACTTTGCTGAATGTCACTGTGGTCACCTTCAAAGCATTCCCCTTGAGAAGCTAGGCGCTGATTCCAGTGCCTAGTCGATCCTTCAAAGCAATTTTGGAAATGTTTCTGGAACGGCTTTTGTGCATGGTGGCAAGGTGGAAAGTTTTTGGGCTTAAATGTATAGTTGTCTGTGAGGAAGTTTTTAGAACACCCTCCCTACTCACCTGATCTGGTCCTCAATGACTTTTTTCTTTCCCTAAAGATATAGGAAATATTAAAAAGAAGACATTTTGATGACATTCCAGACATCAAGGGTAATATAACAGCTCTCACGAAGAGTTCCGGAATTGCTCTGAAGGGTGGACTAGGCTCTAGCGTCGGTGCATAGTTTCCGAAGAGGAGTACTTTGAAGACGGCTGTAGTGATATTCAGCAACACAGCACGTTTTCTAGGGTGAGTTCGGACACTTAGTGGGCAGTCCTTACACACCATGTTTATGAATTGAGTCACTATTTTTTATATCAGTTGTATTTAAAATGATCTATATGTTGAACGTGATTCAAATGAATACCTTTTTTAAGAAAACTTCAAGGACACCTCCTTACACCTGCCCCTGCAAAGCGAAGAAACTAAATAACCGGAAAAACATTGACTATATAATCAAAAATGGAGAATTCACACTAATTGATCACAATACTGTTAGGAAATTACAGCAACAAATTCAATGTGGTGTTTGCTTAATGACAGCCATGCAGATAAGTAGAAAAGTATATAAAGCCTAGAAGTATACCTACATATACATATATTTGAACAATTGGTTTCAAATTCAACAGGCTGTCATATGCAAATAAATATAGATAAATCTATACCCGATAACATGTATAAAAATCAATTTGAAATAAGTCGTAACCTAAAAGCCAAGTGCCGTTGAGTGAAACTTAATACGATAAATATTTTCCAAAACATAGCAGAAAATCTTCGTGATTTTGGAATAGGTGAGAATTTAACAGATTGGATATAAATAGAAGCGATAACAAAAAAGTGGTAGCTAATCTTCATCAGAATTAAAACACCTGTTCCTTGAAAATCATAGAAAAAAGAAGACAAACCACAAACTTGGATAACACCTTTGTAAACATGTATGTAATAAAAGACTCATATTCATAATATATAAACAGATTTTAAAAATATCAAATTAAAAATGGGTAAATACTTGAAGGAACATTTTATTACAGTAATTATTTGGGAAGAGAACAAGCGTATAGACAGAAGTTTTTTATTAGTATTCACTTGGAGAATCCGTATTAAAAACACAGTGAGTTGCCTCTACATATATACTTGTTTTGTTGTTGTGTGCTGACTCATAGATCTCCACATGACAGCACAGAACTGTCCCACAGGGTTTCCTAGGCTGGAATCTTTATGGATTCCCATACTTCTCTCAGTTTGTATTTCTGTGGGGCCCTGCGTGTTGCTGTGATGCTCAAAGCTATACCACTGTTATTCAAATACCAGCAGTGTTACTCAAGCTGGACTGGTATCAGCTGAGCTTCCCGACTAAAATAGAGTAGAAGAACTCTGAGTGCATTTTTGTAAAAAAAATTAGCCACAGAAAATATTATGAAATACAGTGGAACACTGTCTGATACAGTCAGAAGATGAGACCCCTCAAGTTTTAAGGCATGTGAAAGAGACTGGGGAAGACACATCTTCTCAAATTAGAGTCCAACTTAAATAGGTGAATGCAGTCAAGTAAGCTGAATGGGTGATTTCCAAGGGCAGTTCAAGAATACACAGTGAAGTGTTACAATGATGTGTCACTGTAAATGGTGCCAGAAGTATCATTCATATATATATATATATATACACATATATATGTACATATATATATATACACATGCATATATATATATATAGGAAACTCTTTGGGACAGCTGTACTCTGTCTACAGGGTCACTAAGAGTCAGAAATGACTCAACAGTAACGGGTTTGTTTTTGATACATTTTGTATATATGGAAGGAATACAGAGAGTGACTATACCAAAAGAAGACTGGTCAACATTCCAACCATTTCAGGAGGTGGTGTATAATCAGGAATGAATTGATTTATGATTGAATTATGTCCCTCAAAAATTGTGACTGTTAATGTAGTTAGGCATTGATTTCTGGTATTGTGTGATGTTCCTTTATGTGGCAAACCCTGCCTCTGTGATATTAATGAGGGAAGATGGACAGCAATTGGTTTGTGCATCAGGACTCTATGTGTGGGGTTGTACTGGGCCTTGATCCAGCCTCTCAGGATATAAAGTAAAGAGACACAAATGGAGAGTTGGAGACCTCATACTACCAAAGAGTTGTGCTAGAGAAGAACATGGCTTATGGAAAGGCCCCTGAGCCCCAGTACCTCAGAAGCTTCCAGTATGGGGGAAAATTGACAACAAGGACCTTGCTTCAGAGACCACGGAGAAAGACTTCCGCTGGAGCTGATGCCCTGAATTTGGACTCGTAGCCTACTGGACTGACAGAATGAAATTTCTCTTTTTGAAGCCATCAGGAAAGGTATGTGTCAGGGCTGTGTCCTTTCACCAAACTTAGTATGTATGCTGAGCAGATAAATCAAGAAGCTGGACAACATTAAGAAGAATTTGGCATCAGGTTTGGAGGAAGACCCTCCAAACATAACAAACACAACAACCTGTGTTATGCAAATGATATGACTTTGTTTGCTGAAAGTAAAGAAGATCTGAAGAACTTAGTGATGAAGATCCAAGACCACAGTCTTCAATATGGATCATACCACAACACCACAAAACAAAATAAAATAAAATAAAAACCTCACAAGTTGACCAATAAACTCCCTCATGATAAATGGAGGAAAGACTGAAGTTGTCAAAGATTTCATTTTACTTGGATCCACAATCAATGTCCAAGGAAGCAGCAGTCAAGAAATCAAGTGATATATTATATTAGACAAATCTGCTGCCAAAGGCCCCTTTAAAGTGTGGAAAAGCAAAGAAGTTATCTTGAAAACCTCCCAAGCCATAGCGTTTTCAATCACTTCACATGCATGTGAAAGCTACATGATAAATAACAAGGCCTGAGAAGGAACTGAAGTCTTTGAATTGTGGTGTCAGAAAATATTGAATAAATCAAGGACTGTTAAAAGAATGAACAAATCTGTATTGGAAGAATTATAAACAAAATGCTCCTTAAGAAGCAAAGATGACTAGACTGTGTCTCATATACTTTGGACATGTTATCAAGAGGGATCAGTCCCTTGAGGACAGGTAGAGTTTAAGTGAAAGAAGAGAAAGACCTTCAGTGTGATGGATTGACACAGTGGCTGAAACAGTGGGCTTAAGCATAACAAGATTGTGAGAATGGCACAGGAGCGGGCAGAGTTTCATTCTGTTGTACAAAGAGTTGCTGTCATGGATTGAAAGGCTTTCCCCAAAATACTTGTGTGTCGGTTTGGCTGAGACATGTTTCTTGATATTGTGTCATGCTTCCCGCATTTTGTGGATTCTGCCTCTCTGATGCTAATGAGGGTGGATGGGAAGCAGTTGTGTTGGTGGGTGGGACAGGACTCAACTGTGTAAGATTGTTTTGTGCCTTGAGGCAGTCTCCTGAGTTCCGGAGGAAAGAAGCTAGCAGAGAGGGTTGGGGACCTCTTACCATTAGACAGAAAGCAGTGCCTGGAGCTGAGCAAGTCTAGGGAAAGACTGCTGACAAGGATCTTCTTCCAGAGCCCTGAAAGAAAGCCTTCCCTGGGAGCTGACACCTTGAATTTGGATTTTTACTTTACTGGACTGTGACAAATAAAATTTCTCTTTTTAAAGCCATCCACTTGTGGTATTTCTGTTAAAGCAGCACTAGCTGACTAAGACAATCACTATAGTGAGTTGGAAAGGACTTGTTGATGCCTAGCAACCACACACTTCATGGGAGCAGATCTCTTGGTCCTTTCTCCAGTGAAACACTTGGGTAGGTTTGAACTGTTAACTTTTGGGTTGGCAATCAAGTGCTTAACCATTTATTGGGTCACCAGGACTCCTTACAGAGCTACTAGAAGTGTTAAAATTAAACAAATAGGTATACGATGAAAATACCAAATGCTTACAAGTATGCAGAGCAACCAAAACACTCATTTACTGCTGATAGCAATGCAACAGCCTTGACTCTTCAGAAAAGTTTGTCAGTTTGTTATCATCTTAGACAACACTACAGACCATAATATAAGGCGAGGTAGGGTAAACATATCGGTGGCGGTTAGAGACAGAGTGAGAGTCAGCAGTGGAACAGGATTCATTGGTGCGCTCCCAGGCGAACTCTGTGAGCTCCAAGGTAGGAGTCGGCGAAGTCGAGCTTTCAAGTTGGGGAAGGGGGTTTATATAGAGGCAGACGGTCCACCTAATGCGGACCTGAGTGGGGCCATGGGCAAAAAGGTGGGAGCCAATAGGATTTGGGCGAGGTAAGTCATTTGATTAGCATATGAGAAAAACAGTTGGGGACTTTGGACTTTCCAGGAAGAGGGGGCTCACCCTGCTCTGATGATTTCCAGGACCTGAGGCTCCTGCATCCTGGTTGTGATATCCAGGTGCAGCCCAGCCGGCCTGACACGTAAAATCCAGAAATAATATTCTTAGGCAATTACCCAGGAGAAAATATTTGTACCTGAAAATTTATAGGAGCTTTATTCAGAATAACCAAAAAAAATCAGAAAAAAAAACTGTTACACATTGAACTGTGTCCCCTAAAAATATCTATCAACTTGGCTAGCTCGTAATTCCCAGTGGAGTGCCACTGTCCACCATTTTGTCATCTGATGTGATTTTTCATGAGTTGTAGATCTCTCTCTGTAATATCAATGAGATGAGATCAGCAGAAGTTATGTAGACTCAGTCTAAAAGACTAATCTACAATAAACCAATTTCTTCTGAGATATGAAAGACAGAAGTGAGCATGGCAACTGAGGTTCTCATGTTACCAAGAAAGCAACGTCAGGAGCAGAGGGTATTCTGTGGATCCAGGGCTCCTGTGTTAAGAAACGTCTAGAAAACTGGAAGACTGATGACAGATTTGGCTCCAGTATTGACACAGAGAGAAACCCTTCCTCTGGAGCTGGATCCCTGCATTTGGACTTTCAGCCTAAGAGACTATGTCAGAGTAAATTTATTTGTGAAAAATACCCACACATGGTATTTCTGTTATAGTGGCACTAGGTAACTAAGAAAACACAAATGTCTGTCAACTTGTGAGGGTACAAACAAACTGGTGCATGTATTCAGACAGAGGTGTTTTTCATGAACCAGTAACATGGGATCTGAAAATCATTTTGCTACATGAGAAAAGCCAGTCTCAAACAACCACATACTGCATAATTTCATGTATAAGATGTTCTAGAAAAAGGAAAAATATAGATATAGTTATCAGAGCTATGGTTCTCAGGGCCTGGGAGAAGAGTTTGACCAAAATGAGCAGAGAATTTTTTGGATATGTAGAAATGTTTTCTGTCTGCATTTTGGTAGTGATTATTCTTTATAAAGTCCCAAGCTCATTAAGCTGTACACTTGCAAAAACAAATTTTGTTGTACTTAAATTAAACTTCCATAGAGCCTAAAATTTAATATATGATTGTATGCCTACTCTTTTAGAGAAATTCAGGTGATTATTGAATATTTCTCTTGAGCTGAATCATGGGTTTGGAATTTTTTTAATTAACTTTTTGATTCAGATATTTCCTTGTTTTGTTGTATCTTCCTTATATGTAATTTACGTTTGGGTCTTTTCATTTTCCATAAAATAATAATAAAAAAAATCTGCTCAGTGCAAGTTTATTTTTGGAAACAAAGTTCCTGGATGTTCATATCTGTGAAGACTCAGGCAGCGCCTGCAATCTTCTCCCTACTGGAGGCCACCTTTGATGCTACTTCTTCACCACGGCAGGTGAGAGCTGGAGAGATGGCCAGTGGGGAACCCATGAAGTTCTAACAGCTGGATTTTCCAAATATGGAGGCTTTGAGGTTGGTGGTTTCCATGGCTACTGACATGAGCACGTGTGAATACACCAAAGCTTAAATACAGTTCAATGATTTTAAAATAGAATTGATCATATTAGGCTCAAAGATAGATTATAAGCAGTCATTACAAAAGAGAAAACATTATTTTTTTATTTAACACTCTTGTTATTTAGATAGAATAAATAAGGGTAAGCGTATTATAACTTCTTTAAAAATAAATATTTTGTTTTCTGAAGAGAAAACAAAGAAATGAGAGTACAATTGTACAAAAATTTAATGAACTTATGGTTGGATGACTGTACCTGAAATTTCGCCACAGTGATCTATATACGGACAATGAGATTACAGGTAATTAAATTGATGAAACTGAACTATAAGACATAAAATGACACTGGTAAAGAGTGCGCTTCCTGGCTTAAGTAGATACATGCAACTAACTGGGCAGCTGCTGTCCAGATGCAAGGTGGGGGCAGAGGGGGACAGGAGCTGGTCGAATGGACACAGAAGAAACAGGGTGGAAAGCAGTTTGCTGTGAGTGTGATGAGAGCAGTTACAGTAACATTGTAATGCGTGTGTAAGTTTTTGTATGAAAAATTGACTTGGATTATAGTTTCACTTAAAGCACAGTAAAATATGTAGATATTTGTTATGATTAAGTGAAAGTATACAATCCAAGGCAACTTTGCATGTCCCCCTCTGTCACTCCGTCTGCTCTCCTCACCCTGTGACTTCATACACCTCCTTTTCACTCTTTGCCTCTAGTATCCTCTAACTAACACCTGTCCCTTTCTCTCTACCCTCTCCAATCTCCTCTGGATATAAACCTATAGGATAGCCTCCTATAAACGTATAAAACCATAAAGTGCACATCTCACGTGCTCACTCTGTGTCCCTAAGTCAAGTCCATCCTTTGTCTGAAATGGTGACATCAGTACTGGTTTCAAGTCTGGGACAGCAACAAGTCCAGGGACTGTGTTCCTAGGGGACTCTCCAGGCTTTCAGGTCGTCACCTCTGATCTTTTAGTAGAGTTCTTGATCTGCACACCTCTTTTTCTCAAAAGCACAGAAAAATGTTTTTTAATAATTTAGATCAATGACTTTTGTGGATCTTTTTGTTATGAAATGGACAAATAAGCCTCAAAATCAATAAGCCGGAGAACATACTTGGGGATCAATATCTCTTAATAATCTAAAGTTATAAATATGGTATTAAAAGAAACACATCTAACAAGGATCAAGTGAAAATAATGTTGTTAAGTGCCTTCAAGTCAGTTCCAACTCATAGTGATCTTGTGTACAACAGAACGAAACATTGCTTTGTCGTGTGCTCTCCTCACGTTCATTGAAATGTCTGAGCTCACTGTTGCAGCCCTGTGTCACTCTGTCTCCTTGAGGGACTTCCTGTTTCTGATAACACTCTACTTTACCGAGCATAATATCATTCTTCAGGAGCTGGTCTCTCCTGATAACATGTTCAAAGAACATGAAATGAAATCAGAGCATCCTTGTTTCCACTTGTTCAGTCTTTTGACAGTCCAATGTATATTCAGTATTCTTCCCAACACTCTATTTCAAGCATATCACTTTTTATTCAGTCTTCCTTATTCATTGACTAGCCTTCACATGCACATGAGATGATTGAAAACAGCATGACTTGAATTAGGTGCACCTTAGTTCTCAAAGTAACATCTTTGCTTTTCAACACTTTAAAGAGGTTTTTTGCAACAGATTTGCCCAGTGCAATGTGTCATTTGATTTCTTGACTGCTGATTCTGTGGATTTTAATTGTGGATCCAAGAAAAATGAAACTCTTGACAATTTCAATATTTTCTCCGTTTGTCACGATGTTGTTTATTGGTCCAGTTGTGAGGATATATACATATTTAATTTCCAAACTGCAATTAATAAGCATACCAGTTTCTGCACTAAATATGTCATACTGATTACATATAGAATTATTAATTTCTACGTGTATATAAAGATCCCTGGTGTCACCGTGGTTAGGTGTTAGGCTGCTAACCAAATGGTTGGCAAACTACAATAACCATGCCTTGGAAATGCTGTGGAGTGGTTCCACTCTGTTATGCATGGTTGCTACAACTCAGTATATAGGTTTTCTAAATATATAATGTTATCGTACTTACACAGATATATACATTGTATACACTTTTTTAAATTTCATAGGACTATTATGCTGTCATACATTTAAGAATTAAAGAGGAAGTTTTAAAATATAGCGAGTGGTAAATGATTTTGATACATTTGTTCACTATCTATTAAATTTACATAAGTACAATTAGTTCCCAATTTGGGACTTATTCCAATTATGATGAACCACACTTATGACCACCCTTTTTTTAAACATTTTGCAATTAGTTACTGCATACAGTGTTACTTCATAACTTACTGATGTTATGATTTTCAGATGTTTACTCGAAGATGTCCTATTTTAAGATTTACTGGTCAAAGCACTGCTGTAGAGCAGGCTATGGCCTGATCTACAGTGAAGTCAGTTTCTCTATCTTCTAAGTTTCTCACAGGAGGAAAGACTTTGGCAGACCATGTAAGAAATCTATGGAAACATCGATCTGTGTGGTGACTGTGGAAAAGCACTGCAGACCTCCAGTTGTGTGGGGACATACCTAAGAGGTAGCGCCACCTACTTTGTTCTGAATCAGCTACCGTGTACGTACCAGTTCACTGATTCCTACAGGCTATACTCAGGCTGTGACTAAGAGCAGCGGAGATTCTAAAGCAGGCTCCTTCCTGGAATTCTCAGGACTCCTCTGATGGGAAACTCTGGCTTGAATGCACTTATTGGTAGGCCTAAGCTCTCTTCAAACTGCGCTGCTGCAGGTGTAGCCTCCTCAGGCTTCCTCCTTCCCTGTCCTCATTCACAAGGTTCAAAATGGCATCATGATTCGAAAACATTACTTAGTTTCTCCATTTCTTTCCTCATTCTCTGTCCCAAATGTGCGTAACAGTGTATCTCTTGAACATATAATCATATTTTGTGTCTACCTCTTGAGAGTTCCAAAACAACGCAATGATTTTGATCACCAAGTATTTTTTGTTGCTATTTTTATTGAATTATTACTCAATTAGAAGAACCCCTGGTGGTGTGGTTTAACAACTATGGCTGGTAACTGAAAGGTTGGCCTTTTGAATCTACCAGGTACTCCATGGAAATCCTATGGGACAATTTTACTTAGATTACTATAAGTCAAAATCTTCTAGACAATGAGTTTTGGGGTGTGAATCAGTTAGAGACCCTGGGTGGTGTAAATGGTGAGGCAGTTAATTACTGGCTGAATGACTGGTGGCTGGAATCACCCTGATGTGTATAGCAAGGCAGGCCTGGTGATATCCTTCCAAAAAGTCACAGCCTTGAAAACCTACAAAGCCATTCTGCTGTGCACACATGGGGTCACTATAGTTTGCATTGACTCAATGGCAACTAACAACAACAACAACACTACCTATGAATTATCATAGTGTTATTTCAGTGTAGCAACATACTTTCAGTGCTTTGGCCATGTAAACAGTTGACTTGCGCCTCCATTTCTCCACCCATTCCGATCACCAGTGAGTCTAACATTCTACCAAATGACATAGGCTACAGGGCTTTTAAACCAAAAAAGAAAAAAAAATCTCAACAAGTCAATTCCAATTTTTAGTGACCTTACAGAGTGAGTAGCCCCATGAGATTTCCAAGAAGCACCTGTAGTTTGCAACTGTCAGCCTTTTGGTTCAAAATCAAACAAGTTCTTAACCACTGAGCCACCAGGGCTCCTAAAGGTTTTAGGTGAGCAAAAAATAACAAAATCGTTGATCAGCTACTGCAAATCTCTGCCAAGTATACTTAAAGGTACATTTTAACTTGCTCTCATTTTAATACAATCTGGTTTGCTACTCAGCCCTCAGTGGAATTTGAAGAAGAGGGGATCAACATTTTCTCAGAAGCAGGATTTCAAGAAAGTTTTTATGTGAACATTTAACATTTCCTCAGAATTCATATAGTTCAGGAGGCTAGGCCCTCCTGGAACTCCCTTACCCCTTTATAATCGGAGAGGACAAAGCTTTTAAAAGAAAATAGTTAATGCACTTGTTAACAACTTAATTATCATTCCAAAAGACAAGAGAGTGTTTTTGGAACCTAGGACACTTACATCAAAAACCAAACTCAAAACCATCAAGTTGATTCTGACTCATAATGACTTTATAGGAAAATGTAGAACTGCTCCATAGCATTTTCATGGAGTGCTTGGTAGATTCAAACTGCTGACATTTTGGTTAGTAGCCTTAGCTATTAATCACGATGCCACCCGGGTTTCCAGAACGCATAAAATACAATCTAATTCATAATTTTTTTTAAACCTATGTAGCTTATTTAAGAAATGCCGAGCCCCTTTGGAATATTATATTCAAATAACAAGCGTTCTCTCTCCACCTTATGTCTTGTAAATACATTGGTAAAATATACCAAAATCTGATTTATGGAGACATAATATTAACAATACTTATTTTTTTCTTACTATATTTCATCATTCTCTGTGTGTTTGGGGTTTGTACACACATAAAAAATGCATTGATCTCATTTTCAGAAGTTCTTCTGTGCACATATTTAAGATCTTACTGTTTGTTTGGTACCATTTTCAGCTACTGACTAAAATGCAACTCATAACATTCCCTTTTATAGCCCATCTGAGTTTATACTCACCTACTTATCTTCATCAAGTGCAAAAAGTGCTTTTTCTTCAATCTACCAAAAGACATGTATTCTATTCGTAATTGAAATTTGTGACAGAAAATACTAGAAAACTCATTATCATCTAGTCTATAACCATATTAATTTAAAAAGCATCAGTTATCCCTTCTAGTTTTAAAGTAAATCCAGTGTAGTTGACAAAATTAAAAACCCTGGCTTTATTTAGTAGGCCCATTTGTCTCAGCCACTTAAGTTATATTGCATTTTTCACCCTTGCTTAGTGTCCAGAAATGTATGCTTTGTGTTAATTAAAATCATGCATGGCCAAGATATAAGGAAAGATCAGACCAATCTAATAAGAATAAAGTTAAGGAATTACATTTCAGCCTAATGATATCATGTGGTCCAAATTTCTTCTAAGAACTGTTTGATGCCCTAATTAACTAGCCATTAGTGACATCAATCCCTGGCTGGCTTTAATCGTTGCCTAAATCTACAGTATGTGGATCACTAACTACTCTCCAAGGTACTTAAATTATCTCAAAATTCTCCTCTTCAGTTAAGAGTCTGTGGAGGCCACTTAACAGTCCACTTTTTTTTTTTTTTTGCTACACCTGAGAGAACAAATGGAGAAGCATCCCGAAACCCAGAACTGTGCCACAACACCTGACAATTACCAAAAGGATTTTTGTATCATCTAAATTAAGTCAATTAAATTTAATGACAACAATTCATTTTTTATATATTCAGAAATCACACTATGGCCAGAGGGGAAAAAGTCAAATGAAAAATAAGTGCTGAAGTCATAAAGGAAAAAGAAATTATTAGTCCATCTGATATTTCAAAATGACTCAACAAATGAGAAATTTGAAGTACCATCAATTATGGGGATAATTTAGATCCATTAACTAGAAGATAGAGGGGTTTTCATCACATGTTTTTATCACAGAATTTTATACAGTTTCCCAATTTAGAGTCTTCCCACTCCACTTATTCACCAACAGAGAATTTTCATTACAGAATGTGCTTAATCTTCAAAGGAATTTGTGAATCATGTAGCACACACTTATGTATACCTCTGAAACTGCTCATCCTTCAGAAACTTATTCTCCTGTCTGTAAAAGGTGCTTGTCTTCCTGGACTTTCAGGCTTAAATCCTGGGAGAACTGGCCTACACCTTACTTCTTATTCTGCCAATTAACCTTTGCCATCAACTTGATTCCAATCCATGGTGACCCTATAGGACAGAGTGGAACCTTTCCATAGGATTTCTAAGGCTGCAATCTTTTTGGAAAGCATTCCAGCGGCCCAATGATTAAGTGCTCAGTTGCTAAATGGGAGGTCAGAATTTCAAATCCAACCATGGCTCTGCAGAAAAAATATATGACAGTTGGCTCTTCAGGATGTGTTATAGCTTTGAAAACATTATGGAGAATTTCTACTCTGTCCTATAGGGTTGCTACAAAGGCACTAAGTTTAAGCCTTAAACACTGCTACATCTTTCTCCAGAAGACTTCCTGAGTGGTGCACTGGAATGACTGACCTTTCCATTAGCAGCTGAGCACTTAACCACTGTGCCACTAGAGTTCCTCACTTCTTACTAGACTTCTCATTAATTACTTATTCCTGATATACTCACTGAAGTAGTAGATGCATTTTGTATGATTTTTAGTCATCAAACATTTAGCTTTCTATCTTTTTAGAGATAGTGGCTGACTCCTAGGTAAGCAATGAAAGACATTATTACTCACAGGAAGCAGAATTCAAAGCATGAAGGTGATATACACATCTGTTCCATGAGGTCCAGTTACCACCCAGGGCGATGTCCATAGAGTAGTTGTAGTCCACTCACTCATTGGGTTGTGCTACAGGAGAGAAAAGCTTGAGCCTTATTGGTAGCTCATGACATAAGCAAGCTTGTTTTTTTTTGTCTGAAAGGAGAGGTCACCTCATTCCTCAAGGCTGCTCACCTGAAAGCAGCTTTGGGAAACGGCTCAGACAAGGAGCATCCAGGTGCTTTCCATTCTAGGCATGTTCCCAGACATGCGGAAAGTAAGAACTCCATGAAGGAGGGTCACCCAACACTAGTTTTCATGACACCATTCTAACAGGCCTTGTGATTTCCAGGTTCTTAACTGATTTTTTTTTCTCCAAGATCACTAGGTCTTAAATATCCTGGAAAATATAGCCACATTAGTTGTCAAAAAGATTGTTAATGAGGTTGTCATTTCTTATTCAGAACTATACCTGGGATGATAATCACAGCTAGGATGTGGGTGTGTGTATGCATATGCACATAGACACAAGGTAAGGAGGCCATGTGGTACAATGAGAAAGTCTTCAACTGCCAACCCAGATATCAGTGGTGATAACCCATCAGCAGCTCCACCTGAGAAAGATATGGCAATAAGCTTCCATAAAAGACTGCAAACTTTAAAACCCTATGGTGCAGTTCGACTCTACCCTTTCAGTAACTTGCTATGAGTCATAATTGGCAGGACATCTTCGGGGTACATGTAGTGACCCAAGGTGCACAAACGGTTTCCAATTGACCGTTAACCCACAGGTTGGACTCCCCTAGCAGTACCAAGCAAGATAGCCTTGAGATCTGCTTACCTAAAGATACTTGTTATGAAGTGCTTTTTGAATAGGTTTCAGCTCATGATGATCCTACATAGAGAAGAATTAAATGCTACCTGGTCCTGTACTATTCAAATCCTTCTATGTTTCAGCCAACTGTTGCAACCACTGTGTCATTTCATCTCATTGATTTTTCCTTGGCCCAATATTTTACCAAGCTTGATGTATTTCTCCAGGGACTGGTCCTAATAGCATGCCCAAAGTAAGAAAGTTAAAGTCTTGTCATCCTAGCTTCCAAGGAAAATTATGGCTATATTTCTCCCAAGACAAATTTGTTTATTCTTTTGGCAGTCCTCTGTATATTCAATATTTGTTGCCAACACCGTAATCCAAAAGCATCAATTCTTCTTTGGTCTGCTTTATTCACTCTCCAGGTGCTTTCATATGCATTTGAGGCAACTGAAATTACCGTGGCTTGGGTCAGCAGCACTTAGTCTTCAAAATGATTTTAAAGACTTTTTAAAGTGAGGAATTTTGCAGCATATTTTCTCAATAAAATATATCATTTGATTTCTTGATTGCTGCTTCCATGGACATTGGTCAAGAATGCAAATAAAATGAAAATCATAAAAATTTCAATATTTTTTCTCTTTATGATGTTGCTTAAAAAACCCTTTGTCATGGAGTCAATTTCAACTCATAGAGACCCTGTAGGGCAGAGTAAAGCTGACTCACAGAGGTTCTAAGAAACACCTGATAAATCTTAGTTGTCCACCTTTTGATTAGCACAAGTAGCACTTGACCACTACACCATCAGGACTGTTTATCATGACATTGTTTATTTGTCTGATTTTGAGGACTTTTGCTTTCTTTATGTTGAAGTGCAATCCATACTTAAGGCTGTAGTCTTTGATTTTCAACAAAAAGTGCTTCAAGTCATCCTGCAACAAGGAAGGATGTGTCATTTCCAAACACATGTTATTAATAAGTCTTCCTCTAATTCCAGTGATAACTCTGTTCTTATAGTATGGCTCTCAATTTATTTGCTCAGCATACAGATTGTCATGGATTGAATTGTGTCCCCCCAAAATGTATATGTTGATTTGACTTGGCTATGAGTCTCAATACAGTGCTGTTGCTCCCCTGTGTTGTGAGTCCTCCTTCCCTGATGTTGATGAGGGAGAATGGGCAGCAGTTGGATTGGTCAGCCATGATTCAAGCTGTAAGTTTGTGGGATACGATGGAGGGAAGTAAGCAGAGGAAGGTGGGAACCTCATACTGCCAAGAAAATAGCACCAAGAGCAGAGCATGCCTTTTGCCTCAGGTTCCTGTGCTGAAATGCTCTCATTAAATTTGGACTCTCAACTACCGGACTGAGATGATTTCTCATTCTTAATGGATTTGTAACATATGAATAGATCTGTGGATTATCAGACTGTAACAATAAAAATTTCTCTTTATGAAGGCTTTCATGCGTGGTATTTACTGTTGGAGCAGTACCAGGTGACTAAAACAGAATTTAGTCACCCAGGAATGGGGTACTGCTCTAACAAATACCTAAAATGTGGAAGCTTTTGTTCTAAGACCATGAATGGATGTAAGAAGGAACTCAAGAGAATTGCTAGCACCAGAGAAGGGAGCAGGTGGTGAGAAAAGCAGCAGCAACAGCAAACTGGCAGCAGCAGAACCAGGAATCAACCTATGGAGTGAAAAGGCTGAATGCCTGTGCATAAGAGGCTTCCTGCTAAAGTAGGTTACCTCTGGGCACATGAATAGGCGTAGCTATACTTTCTGACCCATGGAACAAAAGAGCCAAGTGCCTGTGTGCAGGAGACTAGTTAGTGGAGTGGGGTGCCTCCAGGCACTTGTATTGATGGAGCTACAGACCTTGAAACACTTGCCCCTGCATGGCAGATGTGGGCTTAAGGCCTAGGCCATGAGGCTATAGAAAGCAGATGCTGATGAGACAAGGTTGATGAGAGGCTGAGCTACCTCAGTCTCAGAAGACATTGACATGAAAGAGTGGAGCCATGGCTTTCTGTGTTTGAAAGGGTGGAATTGCCACTCAGCTGGGCTTAGAGTACACCAAAAGCCAAGGGACTTGCTGTCCAAGTGGGCCTGGAAGGCAGAGCTAAAGCCCAGGGGCATCCACTCAGGATAAGAGAGGTGGCCAATACCTAGCATCTGGAGGGAAGGGCTATAAAATATCTCAGTCTAGAGTACTGTTTTTGTAGCCATGAAGGCTAATGTAATATGTTCTGTTAATTTGTTTGGTGTCTGTTACATCTTTCCCTGCAACTTCTCCATTTATAATGAAAATGTATAATTTGCACCTGCCTGTTCTACCACTGTGTTTTGGAAATATAACATGTTTTGGGTTTCACAGTTGAAGAGAAATTTTTGAATTTTGGACTTGGAACTGATTTAAGACTTCTGTCATATGGGATAGACATGATTTTGCTGTGCTAGGATGAGTGTACCACATATTTCAAGAATGTGATTTTTGGGGGGCAAAAGGGTGGGATGTCATGGATTGAATTGTTTCTCCCCAAAAACGTATACGTTGATTTGATTTTCCTGTGAGTCCCAATATGTGCCATTCCTCCTAAAGATGTAAATCTTGCCTCCCTGATGCTGATGATGCAGAATGGGCAGCAGTTGTGTCAGTGAGGCATGATTCAAGCTATAAGCTTGTGTGATATAAGGGAGAGAAGTGAGCAGACGAAGTTGGGAACCTCATACCACCAAGTGAGCAGCACCGAGAGCAGAGCAAGACTTTTGGACCTGAGGTTCGTGTGCTGAGATGCAGTCGTTGAATTTGGACTCTTGGCCTACTGGACTCTGATGATTTCTCATAATGAATAGATTTGTAACTTAAGAATGAATTTGTGAACTACCAGACTGTGACAATAAAAAATTTCTCTTCAAGAAGCTTTTCATTTGTGAAATTTTCTGTGGGGGCAGTACCAGGTGACTAAAACACAGATTGAATAAGTATGGCAAAAGGATGCAACCTTGATGCACCCCTTTCCTACTTTTAAACCATGCACTATCATCTCCTTGTTTTATTCAAACAAGTACCTCTTCGTCTAAGTACATGTTCTGTATAAGCACAATTAACATCCTATAATTCCCTTTCATTAATACCTGTAATACCCATATGTTATCCATAATTTGTTATGACCCACAAAGTCAAATGGTTTTGTATAATGTCATGATTGAACTATGTCCCCCCAAAACTTGTGTAGCCACGTGGTTGGGCCATGATTCCCAATATTTTATGATTGCCCTTCATTTTGTGATTTTTATGATCCTGAAAATCTTAATCTCTGCCTGTGGTTAACAGTATGGGTTATGTTAGGAGGATTAGGGTGAGACTGTAAATCCCTTCATAAGATCACCTCCCTGCTCCATATAAAGGCAGTTTGTCTGGAGCATGGCTTGTACAACTCTTTATTCTTTCATCCTACAGGAGATAAAAAAGATAGGAAAGCAAGCAGAAAATTGGGAAACTCACATCGTCAAGAAAGCAGCACTGGGAGAAGACTGCATCCTTCAGACCCGAGGTTCCTGTACCTAGGTACTCCCTGATTAGAGACTGATGCTACACAAGGACTTTCCTCCAGAACTGACAGAGGGAAAGCCATTCCCCTGGAGCAGGTAACCTAAATGCAGACTTGTAACCTACGCACTGTGTAAGAATAAACTTCTGCTGTTAAAGCCATTCACTCTGTAGTATTTCTGTTAGAGCAGCACTGGCTGACTAAAACATACAATCAGTAAAACATAAGTAAACATCTTTCTGATATTCTGTTGAATCATGATCCATCCAACTTCAGTAATGATGTCCTTTGTTCCATATTCTTTTCTGAGTTTCTCTTACATTTCTGGCAGTTGTTTGTCAATATACTACTGAAACTGCTTTTGAATGCTCTTCAGGAAAGTTTTACTTGTATGTGATACTCATAATATTGTTTGATACTTTATGTATTCTGTTGGATCACTGTTCTTTGGGATGGGGAAAAAATAGATCTCTTCCATTCAGTTGGACAGGTAACTGTCTTCCAAATTTTTTGTCGTTTTGATTTGGATTTCTTTAATAACAAAAGATCGTGAACATGTCTGCATGTGTTTTTTGGCTGCCTGGCTGTCCTCTTTACAGAAGTATCTGTCCATCTCCTTTGCCCATCACTTAATTGGATGCTTTATCTTTTTTTTACTGATATGTTGTAGTACCTTATAAATTATGCAGATCAGGCGTCCATCTGACATAGAGTTGCCAAATAGTTTTACCCTTTCTGTAGGTGGCCTTTTAATTCTATTAAGAAAGTCTTTCGACGAGCAAAAGTGATTATCTATTTTATCTTCTGTTGTTTGTGGTTTGTCTGACAGATTTGGAAGTCTGTCTATGTTGTGTATTAAACCTTCTATTGTTGTTCCTACTTTTTCTTGGATGAGCTTTATCACTCCACTGCTTGGAATACATCCCACAGAATCAAGGCCATTTACACTCACTGATTTATGCACACAAATATTTGTTGCAGCACAGTCCACAACAGCAAAAAGATGGAATCAATCCAGATGCCCAGCCACAGAGGAATGGATAGGTAAACTATGGTAATACACTCAATGGAACATTGCAATGATAAAGAACAACGATGATTTTAGGAAACATAATGTGATTTCAACTGGAGGACATTATGTTGAGTGAAAGAAGTCAGTGACAAAAGGACAAATATTGTATGAGACCCCTATGATAAGAACTTAAAAACAGATTCAAACAAGCAGAGGGAGGGAGGGCGGGAGAGGAGAGGAGGGTTTAGATAGTTGATAGAAATTTGGTTGGGTTAAATCTGTGACAGCACACAACAGAAAGAAGATCAGTATTAACTGGATTTCAACATAACATGATTAATCCTCCCAACTTAACCCAATGTTGCAAGGACAGAGTAGCTCGCTGGGAGGGAGAGAGTGGAGACAGAGACCATGCTCTCAGGGGAAATCAAGACCAATTGCCACAACTAGCATTTTGCTAAGAGATCTTTCTGCACTCCACATTGGTGAGTGGTGTCTGAGGTCTTCAAAGCTGCCAAGCTGCCATCTGAGGGTACAGCAAATGTTCCCAATTCAGCAGGAACAGATGATCACTAAGGATCAAGATGAGGTGGGGAAAAGAGAACCCAGAAGACAGAGAGACCCATGTGAGTGGGTGACTACATCGACTTGTGACTGGAGGAACTGGATGATGCCTAGCTACCAGCAGTTATAGCTCTGATGGAGTTCACAAAGTTGATCCTCACTGGCAACACAAGAATAAAAAGGGATATACCCTGAGATCTCCACTAATTGACTGCAACTGATGGTCCAGGGCCTCCCAGTTCCCCTGGGAGCATGGACCCTGGCCCTGGTGCTCCCCCTGTCCATAAATCATAATCGAGGTCCACTCTTCAGATAGGAATGGATTGGACTTGGTGACACAGAGTGACCATATCATGTGTGCACATTATGGTTCTACAAATCTATAGGATGTTGTCTTGCTGACCTCTTATTGGAGTCACGGGAGTGGGTAGAGAGGAGGGGATAGGAGATTTTGGGGGAGGATAAGACATGCATGGAGCATAGAGGAAGAGTGCTGTCACCGGGCAGGGAGAGCAGTAGGAGCTGCTTAAAATTGGGCATGCAAATTTATATGGGAATGTACATTTTCATTCAATCATTAAAAAAAAAAAAAGAAAAACTACATTCAAAACCAAAAAAAAAAAAAAAAAATGCTACACACCTCACTGCTGAATATCACTACAGTCACCTTTGAAGTACTCACCTTGAGAAGCTATGCACTGACTCCAGTGCCTAGTCTACCCTTCAAAGTAGTTTTGGAACTTTTTTCTGGAATGACCATCAGAGCTGTCATCATATTACCCTTGGTGTCCTGAATGTCAACAAAATCTTTTTCTTTCAATATTTTCCTTAACCTCAGATAAAGAGAGAAGTCATTAGAGGCCAGTCCAGGTAAGAAGGGAAGGTGTTCCAATACAGTTATTTTTTTACTGGTTAAAAACTCACTCATAGACAATTGTACAATTAAGTTCATGAACTTGCCACCATGCCACCATACACAATGGCCATTCCAGAAAGATTTCCAAAATTGCTTTGAAGGGTGTACTAGATGCTGGTGTTGGTGCATAACTTCCCAAGGGGAGTATGTTGAAGGTAACCATAGTGATATTCAGCAGTGAAGTATGTAGAACTTAGAACAATTGTGTTTGTAGACTTAACTGTCAGACTTGTATTCTATCTGGCAAGGTTCACATATATAGTTACTGTTTACAATGTGGAGAAAAGCTGTGTGATGAAGAATTCCTTGGCTTTATAAGATTCTACCGTACAATTCCTGACACAGTTTCCAATACCAAAGCCATGTTTTCCAAGTACTGTTCCTTCTTTGTTTCCAGTTTTCACATATCAATCACCAGTAACCATCAGTGCATCTTGATTGCATGTTTGATCAAATTTAGACTGCAGAAGTAGGTAAAAAATTTCAATTTCTTCATCTTTGGCCTCAGTATTTGGTATGTTAAGATGAATAAAATTCCTATAAACTGGTTGCTCTTGTAAGGATATGTGTATCATCCTATCACTAACAATGCTGCACTTCTGGAGAGATCTTGAAATGTTATTTTAAAAGATGAATCCAACACCAGTCATCTTCAGCTTGTCACTCCTGGCATTGTAGGCCACGTGAGTGTCTGATTTAAAATGGCTAAGACTGGTCTATTTCAGGTCAATAATGTCTCGTATATTGATTTTTTTGTATTTATTTTTGATGATTTCCAATTTTCCTAGATTCATACTTTGTACAATCCATTTAGTAATGGATGTCTGTAGTTATTTTTTCTCATTTTGAGTCATGCCACATCAGCAAATGAGGGTACTGAGAGTTAGACTACATCCGTGTCGTTAAGGTCGACTCTAGTTTGAGGAGGTAGCTCTTCCCCAGTAGAATTTTTAGCACCTTCCAACTTGAATGATTCACCTCCCAGCACTATGTCAGACAATGTTCCACTGCTATCCATGAGGTTTTCACTGGCCAATCCATATTGGAAGCTGTTTCTTTTAAGTGATATCAAGTTGGTTCTGACTCATAGTGACACCACGTACAACGGAATTAAACACTGTCTTGTCCTGCACCATGCCCACAATTGTTATGCTTGAGCCCATTGTTGTAGTCACTGTGTCAGTCCACCTCATTGAAGATCCTCCTCTTTTTCATTGACCGTCTACTTTACAAGCACACTGTCCTTCTCCAGGGATTGATTCTTCCTGACAATGTGTCCAAAGTATGAAAGATGTAGTCTCACCATCCTTGCTTCTAAGAAGTAGTCTGGTTGTACCTCTTCCAAGATGGGTTATGTTCATTCTTTTGGTAGTCCAAGAAATATTCAATATTCTTCAATACCACAAATGAAAAGCATCCATTTTTGTGGTCTTCCTTATTCATTGTCCAGCTTTCACATGTACATGATGCATTTGAAAATACTATGGTTTGGGTGAGGAGCACATTAGTCTTCAAGGTGATAATTTTACTTTCCAACACTTTAAAGAAGACTTTTGCAGTGAATTTTTCCCAATGCTAAGCATCTTTTAATTTCTTAGCTGCTGCTTCCATGGGTGTTCATTGTGGATACAAGTATAAAGAAATCTTTGACAACCTCAGTCTTTTATCTGTTGATCATCACGTTGCTTATTGGTCCAGTTGTGAAGATTTTGTTTTGTTGATGTTAAGGTATAATCCATACTGAATGCTGTAGTCTTTGAAATTCATCAATAAGTACTTTGAGTCCCCTTAACTTTCAAGAAGCAAGGTTATGTTATCTGCATAACACAAGTTGTTAATCAGTCTTCTTCCAATCCTGATCTCAGCTTAAAGACTCAGTAGGTATGGTGCATGGATACAAATCTGATGCACACTTTTCCTGACTTTAAACCATGCAGTGTCCCCTTGTTCTGTGAATCACTGCATCTTAATCCATTAACAGACTGCTCAAATATTCCAGAATTCCCATTCTCTGCAAAGTTATCCAGAATTTGTTATGATCTACACAGTCTATGCCTTTGCATAGTCAATAAAACATAGGTAAACATCTTCCTGGTATTCTCTCATTTCATTCAAGATTCACCTGACATTGGCAATTACATCCTTGATTGCACATCCTCTTCTGAAATCAGCCTGAGTTTCTCGCAGTTCCTGTCAATATACTGCTGCAGCTACTTTTAAATGATCCTCAGTACAATTTTACTTGTGTATGATATTCATGATATTTTTCAAAAAATTTCCACATTCAGTTGGATCACCTGTTGGGAAAAGGCATAGGTATGAGTTTTTTCCAGTCAGTTGGCCAGGTATCTGTCTTCCAAATTTGTTGATATTGATGAGTGAGCACTTCTAGCCCTGCATCTATTTGTTAAAACATCTCAATTAATATTCCACCAATTTCAGGAACCTTGTTTTTCATCAGGGACTTCAGTACAGTTCTGACTTCTTCCCTCAGTATCGTCAGTTCCTGATAATATGCTACCTTTTGAAACGCTTCAGTGTTGACTGATTCTTTTGGGAATAATGACTCTCTGTGTTCCTTTCATCTTGCTGCTTCCTGTATCACTTATTATTTTCCTGTAGAAACCTTTATTATTAGAAGTTGAGGTTGAATTTTTTCTTCAGTTCTTTTGGTTAAGAAATGCCAGGAGTGTTCTTTCCCTTTGGTTTCCATTACCAGCTTTGCACATGAAATTATAATACTTCTGTCTGTTTTTTGAATCACTTTTCAGAATTTTCTGTTCAGTTGTTTTACTTTATCATTTCTTCTATTTACTTTAGCTAGTTAAAGTTTCACAGCAAGTTTCAGAGTCTCTTCTAACAGTATGGTCTTTTCTTTCTTTTATGTCTTTTTAATGATTTTTTGTCATTTTTCATGTATGATGGCTTTGATGTCATTTCACAACTCATCTGGTCTTTGATCCTTAGTAATCAATGTGTCAGATCTATTCTTGAGATGATCTCCATACTATGATGGAGTATACTCAAGGTTGTACTTTTGTTCTCATGGACATTTTGGATTTCTAATTTTGCTGAGTTTCAGTTTTGATCTGGATATGAGCAACCGTACAAATGGCACTTGGCCTTTTTCTGACTGATGATACTGAGCGTTTCCACTTTGTCTTTCTCCAGGTGTAACTGATTTGATTCCTGTGTGTTCCACACACACACACACACACACACACACACACACACACAGAGGTGGATTTGAATAGCCAAACTTTTGGCTAGTAATTGAGTGCTTAAATATTTGTGCCATCAAGGAACTGAATGAATATATATGTATATGACATATGTACATGTGTATATATATATATACATGTATATGATATAAATATCTTTCTTCTTAAACTACGATGCCCATGACATCATGACTCCATGTAAGTTAAAAAAGACTCTTCCTTGAAACTTTCATGAATTCAGAAGACAGCTAGTTTGAATGAATGTGTATGTATATGACATGTATGTGTCTATATATGTATATGTATATGTGGTATATATATCTTCCTTCTTAAGATATGGTGCCCATCACATCATGATACCATGTGAATTAAAAAAGCCCTTCCTTGAAAATTTCATGAATTCAGAAGACAGCTAGTTTAAATAACATCAGATTTATTAAAGAAAGGTATGTCCTTTTTGGAATGTTGAATATGAGTAATTAGTTTTTTATTATCTCCCTGCGTTACACATAAATTTTAACAGCTAATACTTTCTGAATGTAAGAGAAACACCTAGATTCTAAATTATCCTCAGTGCTCTGATGTGAACCAAATTATACAATTAAAGTAAAATTTCACATTTTAATACAAAACGTTTAGAAGTCTAATATTCCTTATCAGGACACCTTATTTGAATATCTAGTCTGTAGAACCGTATCACTTGAATGCAATTAACAAATGGAATGGCCACGATAATCCTTTCTATACAAACTTCCCACTGTCTGCTTTTTTGTGTGTGTAATTATTTCTCAACAGGTTAACTCCTTATTTGCGGGAAGATATCATGGATTAAAATTGAAACTTATAATATTCTTACCTAAGCACATTTATTCACGTACATCATCTACCTGGTTTCGAACACATTTTAATTTTTGATAGCTTAGTCTTAAAAAAGAAAGTGATATTATGAAGGATGGTCTTGATTTACTCCTCTACCTTTCGGTACTGCCTGTGTTTCTAAAAACTCAAAATGCTTCCAAAGCATCTAGTAACTTGAGGTACTGTATTGGCGCATCAGGAAACTTGACATTTATCCGAAGTGTTTCCTACTTTCTGAGAATAAGCTGTCTAGACTGATATGCCATTCATTTAATTGCTTCTCTCTAGGACTGTACTGGTGCATGCACACGATATGTTCATTTATTCCACATGAAAGGGTGATATTTTTTTCCAGAGGATGACTGAGCTACATGAAAATCCCTGCAGACTCTTAATATACATCAGCCTGTTTGAAATGTAATCGAGTACTTGCATCACTGATAAAACTTGTTCCAGTTTTTTTTTTTTTTTTTTTTTGGCTTTTGAATTATTTTTGAAGAGCATTTTATATAACTTTTCTATTACATTAAATATTATCCAAATCTTTGGCAGTGTTAATTAGCTTCCTGGAGTGAGTCAGGAGCCCCTGGTGGTATAGTGGTTAAGCGCTACTAAGCCTGCTAACCTAAGGGTCGGCAGTTCGAATCCGCCAGGAGCTGCTTGGGAATTCTGTGGGACAGTTCTGCTCTGCCCTATAGGGTCAATCTGAGTTTGAATAGACTTGCTGGTAGGGGGGTTTAGAGTTTTGGAATGGGCAAAACTCCTCATGCTGTACTCTTCCGTTTAGTCCCTGTACCCTCAATCGAGGAGAACATGTGGGTGGGCGGTGAATCCAAGGATACTTTCTAAAGAGAGAAGATTAGCAAATATTTTTCTGCCTCTTGATAACAAAGACACGCGACAATCCTTGTTACTGATCTTACATTGAATAGTTTAACAGTGTCTCATTGTATTTACAGTATATCAGCATTTCATAAGTGTTGAATATTTGTTCTGGACCTAAAAACTAGACAGCGGTATTTTTCTGTGAAAATGAAACATTCCAGATCACTTATAAAACTATTTATTTAAAATGTATTTTCTGTGTTTGTCAAGCAATAGCAGAAAATGAAGATTTAGGGCCTGATTTAAAGCAGATTTACAAGGCTTGTGGGATCCATTATAAAGCTTAGAACCAGCCAGCAATCAAACACTTGCCACGTAAGTGAGCTACACCTGGCAAGAGACACTTGGGGTCAGGGCTGGTACAGGGAGCCAGGATGGCAGGTTCAGGGGTGACGCAGTTGTTTACCATGGTGCTGCATGGTGGATACATGAATCTACAGAACCCTATGAATTTTATTACATTATTATTATTTTTTTAAGAGAATAAACAAATATAGTATTCAATTTTCAAATTTCTTGATACTTAGTTTGATAGTTCCATATTTAGAAGCCTTATATGTCTTGATAATCTATTACCAGCAGCTGGAATAGGCATAGTGGTTAAGGCCTGGGCTGCTAACCAAACCCACCAGCTGTGTCACATGAAAAAAGATATGGCAGTCTACTTCTACGGGGCAGTGTTACTCTGTATTATAGGGCTGCTATGAGTTGGAATCAGCTCAAAAGCAATGAGCTTTGAATAACATCTGACATACAACAGGCATTCAACTAATATGTGGGAGAAGTTAAAGGGGGAGGAGAGAAAGAAAAAAGAAGGAGTGTGTCCAACATATTTAGTTTGTCTTTTCTGTCACCACACTAGGTGGTTAATGGATTCCAAAGCATTGTCTTCCAGGTAAACTTCTGTGTTTAAACATACTAATTTAACTGCTTCTGCAAACAATACCTCACTCCATGGTTCTTTTGGCAGTTTATTTTTATCTTTACTATAACTGCTGAAGGAGTCCCGGGTGGTGCAAATCGTTAACATACTCTACTGCAATCCAAAAATTTCACCCAGAGGCAACTTGGAAAAAAGGGCTGGCAATCCACTTCCAAGAAACCAGCAATTGAAAACACCACGGAGTAAGTTTCTGCACTGACACTCATGAGACCACCATGAACTGATGCTGACTTGAGGGCATCTGGTTGTAACTAACGATGGAGAAAACAAACAACATAAAGGAAATGCTAAAACAGGAGAAACCACACCAAACTCACTGCCCTTCAGTCAATTCCAACTCACAGCAACTCTATAGGACAGAGTACAACAGCCCCATAGAGTTTCCAAGGAGTGGATTTAAACTGCCAATTTTTTGATTGCGGCCATAGCACTTTACCAATATACCGCCAGGTTTTAGGAACTGCTAAAAGGTACAACATTTTGCACCCCAGAAATATGTTCTCCTGTTTTCTGCTTGGCTTGCATATGTTTGTGATGATCTCAGAGGCATAGGGTGTCTACAGAGAGCGCTGTGTGTAAAGATGTGTGTTGGTTTTCCTTCTCTCCCTGATGTCCAAGTTTTATCTCCCATCCCCGGGCTATTTAAGATTTTTCTCTCTTTATTTGAAGACTATAACGGAAAGCACTACCTCCCATATACAACTGCTAATGGATGGCATTGAATCATTGAATTAACTCAGCCCAACTGCGTCTTAAACTCTAATCTCAGCATTTATAATCGTTTCACTGTGCTCATTTCCCCAGTCTTTTCATGCGCTACCTTGAGTTGTTTACTGTCTACTCATCATCGCTATCTTAGTTAAAAGGATTTAAGAAATGTCATGAAAGCCATAATATTTCCCAATAAATAAAGTCTGAGTGGACCTTTTGGGGTGAGTTATTTTGGTTCTCATAAATTAGCCTCCTTAAAAGATAATATTTCAACCAAAAATGGATATTTTTCTTCCAGTGAAATAAAAAAAAAAAAGAGAAAAGTTGAGTGTACCTAATGACAGGTTTATTATGAATGCTCTAATATCTGTCAGCTCTGAGGAATGAGGTAGCAGGAATCTGCTTTAAACCCACAATTCTCTTGAGTCTAAAAGTATTCAATAACTTACTCAGCTTGAACAATTTATTATTTTGAAACCTACTCCATAAGATTACAAGATTAAATTATTCAGTCAATATTGCAGTGTTGGCTTTTGTCGTGAATATATTTAATTTAATAAGAACACTGAGCGAATCACTTATCATATAGTTACCATTTAATACATTGCATTTGTTGACACTCTCTCCTCCCCTGCTCCTTTGGCATTAGAAACACTAATTAATTCATGACTATGATGTATCATCTACCATAAATGCCCCTAGATCTCTGGCAGGTTAAAAAACTGGTCAAATATACATCAACTAATAACATTTATCGTTGTTGTTACGGACATTTCATGAGAAAATACAGGATTCTCCAAAAAGAAACATTTATATCAACAGTTTTGTCATTGATTATTCTTCAGTATACACTACTGGCACTTGGCTGGCATATACTACCAGGTGCTATCTGTTTACACCCACATTGTCAAGATCTATTAAAAGCAGAACATTAAGCCCCAGGGAAAAAGTTGTTCCCGATGTTAAGGTTCAGAATACGGAAATCTAAAGACTTACGTGGAAAAGTATACTTCTTCAAATGAAAGCTCATATGCTATCCTTTTAAAATTTAAAATGTGTCTCTCACATTGGAGGTCTTTCCATTTGGAAAAAAATATGCAAATTGATTTCTAGGTATATCTTTTACTATTTAAATAAGTATACATTATTTTCTCATTTACTTTATGTGTGTGTGTGTGTGTGTGTATAACCCATGCACTATTTAATTCCAATGTTTTAAATATAGACTCTTCTGTAATTTTCCAAATTCTAGTAAATTATGTGTGGAAACAACTGTTTGATTCTCAACTTGTATATGACCAATAGTAGCTGACCAGTCAAGTATTAGGGTATACTTGAGCCCTGATGGCACAGTTGTAAAGAATTTGGTTAGATATAAACTCATCCATTGATGTCCGGTTGATTCTGATTCACAGTGAGACTATAGAACAAAGTAGTATCACACTATAAGGTATCCAAGGAGCTGTTGGTAGAATAGAGCTGCTCGTTTCCTGGTTAGCAACCCAAGCTCTTAACTACTACATCACCAGGGCTCTATTATACATATATTTATTTCACATTTTGACAAATCTACTTTCTCTGAAATTTTGTGCATAATCAAATATTTTAAGTCTTCTAATAACCATAATTCCCTATTGAAAGAATAACTTCACAGAGTTAGATATTCATTAATTCTTGATAGTCAGTATTCAGATCAAGTAAAAACACAATTTGATTTATAGAGCTGTATTTGGGTGATTCCAAGTTGTGTCAAAGAATACATTTAATTACTTTGAATGCACTGAAAATCTTGGAGTCTTAAGTGATTATTTTAGCATATCATCTTTCAGAGTATTTTTATTTTACTTGTCTGTGAATAGTAATTACAGACTTTTTGTTATTATTGTTGTTTAAATAAAGGTTTCTCAGGCCTTTTTTTTTTTACAGATAAGGAATCAGGCTCCATACTCCAAGATTTGCTTATATGGGAGTTTATGGACACAGATATCAGTGTGTTTAAAATATACCCTGGATGATTCTCATGGAAGTCAGGTGCAAATCCTGTAAGAAACAAGGTTTTAAACCGCTGTGTCATCTCTGGAGTGTTTCTATTTCCGTCACGTCTTTCACTCATCGTCAACCAAAAATTTAGTAATTTTACTTTCTTCAGATCTTCCTTAAGAAATTTGAGGCTAAGTTTGTAACAGTCTACACAAGCCAGCTTTACCTCTTTATAGGCACTCTAAATCAGGGTAAAGTTTGATGTAAAGATGTCAAAATCAAAGCATAGTTAACAACAATGTATGCAAGTAAACACAGTAAGCAGGCTTGAAACGAAAAATAAAACTGAGGGATAACATTTGTTTACTTAGGAGAAAGAGAAAGCGGAAGGCATAGCTAAGCATATGATTTTAGCAGAGACAAGGACAAAACAGAAATTAGAGGCTACTGAACTGTTACAGGGTTAAATTTTACTTCTGTTGAGTTTCTAGTGATATAAAACCAGGCAAGACCAGCTGAAATTTGGGAAAAAACCTGAATGGTAGACAGTGATGGACAACTATTTTAGAGTCTACAATAAAGTCTTCTTTGAACTCAGTTGATATTTTATTTTGTTTTCATATTTTTATGTGTTAACTACAATCTTCTGGGTTAGGGAACTGACTATTTAATTTACTCAAATGGGTGATTTGGGGAGCTACAAAGATTTATAATGATTTTTAAAGTGAGTTTTCTAGTTCAAAGGCCCACTTCCATTATTGCTTACTGACTACACAAAAGTAAGACTATTTGTTCTTGTTTTCAAATGCATCTAAACATTTTAGCCTCATTCTTTTTGGATTTTGTAGAACAAAATCAATAAAAACATAGATTAAAAGTCCAACTGTCCTGCCATCAGGATGAAGCGTTGTTCTCTTTTGGTGAATATTTAAGTTGTGGCATAAAATGGATCATAAAATTTTGGTGCATTATTTATATGGAGACAGCTTTCTTGTCTCATAAAGTCATGCTCTGCTTTGAGTGCAATGGAAAACAAAGCTGTCCAGAAGAGGCACTAAGAGGTACTAAGTAACAGTGTTGATCGATTATAACAAACTACCTCAAGTTCAGAATTTCTTCCCTCAGTGCTCTGCCTTTCTGATTGGATCGGTTTGGTGGTGTCCCCTCAAGCCTGTGACCTAGCCTCCTAGCCTGAAACCTGTCAATATAGTTTAGCATTATCTAGTAAAGCCACATATATTGAACAAGTCAGACCAAAACACAGCTCCAACAAAGTGTTGCTAAGCAGCGCTGGGGTTTAGCCTTGCAGTGTCTGCCTCATGCATTAGCTATTCAGCTGAAGGCTTTTCCAGCAAATACTCATCATTTTGAAACAGACCCTTGTTGTCACAACTTAGCATGTCAGAGACTTGGAGCACACTCTGTTAATGAAGTGGGAAAGAATGGTAATACGCAAACAACCGACTTCCTGTCGTCTTGCATTCCCAGGTAGATCTGCCAGATCTGGGGAAACCACATCCACCTCTCCTCCAAGTGTCTTTCATACCACAGTTTGGAGATTTCATAAGCAGATGTGCAGTGAAAAATCTGAGAAACACATCTCTCAATACAAAATGTTTTTCTAGGAGTCTCATTCCACTTCTCTCTTGAATCAAACTCTTTTAGAGAGTGAGTTAAAAAGCTCAATGTCATACATGAAAGCTGCCTGAAACCCCAGATACCTAAAAGCAAGATTTAATATACATATTGATGATGCCTTTTAATGGAGTATTAGCAAAAACTCTAGTTTACATTTTGTAAAAAGCAGAGAAATATCTAATACAAAAAATTACTTCTATTGTAGAGAGATGCAGAGTAGGTGTCAGAGAGGGAAAGGAGGGGATGGATGTTATAAGATACTCGAGAATTATGACGATAGTTGCTTTTGTTTAAATACATAACTTCCTTAAGTTACATTTCATAATATAATTACTCTTGGAAAAAGACAAGAAGATAAGTTACAGAAAATCAACAAAATTTATTCTTATTGATTTGAAACAAATGGACAGGTGCTTGAGCTTTTACATATAATTTAATGTTCAGTCGTATTAGTTCAGAGTTTTCCTAAAAATTACAAAACCAAACTCTAGAGCTGCTCTTGGGAGCTAACTGGGTAAGTGCTGTGGCTGCTAAAGAAGGTAGGTGGTTCAAATCCACCAGGCTCTTCTTGGAAGCTACAGAGCAATTCTACTATGTCCACAGCATGGCTATCAGTCAGAACTGACTCAATGGCAGTGGGTTCTATAGAGCTGCTCTTAGACCTTAACTCCCAAGATGCTCATTGTCAAGTTAATTTTAAGACTACTATAGAGTCTGTATGTGTTGGAATAGAATAGGCAGGGAGTTTTTTGAGTGATTTGGGCACCCTGGAAGTGCAGTGATTAAGGCAGCTAATCAAAAAGTTCATCAGTTTGAATCCACTAGTTGCTCCTTGGGAACTATGGACAATTCTACTCAGTCTATCAGGTTGTAACAACTAGTCAGTTTGGTGTTTCAGGGGAAAACACGAAAGGAAAGGTGACATTTATAACCTTTACTGCTTTCTATCCCCATATAGAGGGACAAGGCAAGGGTGCGGGTAAAGTGTAAAGACAAAGCTGTCATATTTTAATATTTTTTGTCACAGTTTTCATATTTATACATAAACAAGAAGGATACAAAATTTCAGAAGCAATTTCACATTTTTTTTTTTTAAATGAGAATACCTTAATATAAAATTACATAAACCACTTGGGAAGAAAAACTCATTGGGCCATCTAAAACTCACAGCATCATCAAAATAAATTCACAGGTACAAAACATATGAGATCTAATTTTGTTTACAATTTAAAAACTCATTTTGAGGAATGTGAATAAGCTGATGTACTTTCAAGAGCTTATAGTAATGTTCCTGTAAGCAAAATTGATAATCCTGGTAGTGACACAGCATTCATGCCTTTATCTTTTTTTTTTTATTTTTTCCTGTTTTTGGTTATTGTCTGAAAGAAGAGTGTATATGTTTAAAAGTTCAAACTAAATATATCAATTTTATTGCTGAAGCAAATCAATGACTAGGATGTTTAGAAACAAATAAAAAAGCTCTATGTGAAGGTTTGGAATTATTTTTCAAGGTGTGTGCGGAAAGGCTGTGGGTGCATAGAAATTAATACCTCAGTTTTCTCAGACATTAATCTTTTTAGTCATGCATCAGACATTTACTAGCCTAACCTTCAGCTGGCTCAAGATGAACAAGTTGCCACATCACCCAAAGAGGATGACAAAATCATTAATTGTTACTTAGGTTGCAATGAGTCTGATCCGACTTGACGGCTCTTGGCTTGGCTTAGATGTAATGATTAGAAGTTTGTATAGCAGATAACAGGAGAATAAAAGATCTATCAGTCTATATGGTTGTTGGCATCAATATCTTCTTATGGAGACTGTTTTGAGATGTATTTTATAAATTTGCTTTTTTTCATTAAAATATACTTAAATTACAAGAAAAATTACAAAAAAAATCATCTTTTTTGCTCCTTAATTTATAAAGACAGTCTTTCTTTCCAGGTTGGAAATTTTAAGGAAGAAAATTTGGGTAAAATTTATAATTTCAAAATATCTTTCTTGTGTTCTCTTCCTGTAATTGATGATTCTAAAACGAGAAGCTATAGTCCAAGAACATTCTAGCAGATTTGAAACACAGTCACAGGTAGTTGTTTTGCAGATATTTTAGAAAGCCTATGCTGATGAATTTTTAAAGCTATACTTCCTTGCAATGATAATGTGCAATACTGAGAGAACTGGGGGAAATGGGTACTATAATCCATAGTATATGCGAGAGTACATGGGGAACCTTACCTCATATTAGGAGTTAGAAGAAGTTTCGATGTCCCAAATAGGAGGTGGATAATACACATTATGTTACATCAATATGAAGAAATATCATGCAGATTTCATAAATGAAGGACTTTAACTAACATATAGGAATTTGAAATATTGTCATGAGGTAGGAAAATTATTTATTAATGTGTAGACACACATTTATACATTTGTTTGTGAAAGCCTAACAATGCATATCATGTTAGATTTAGATACATAAACAGAAAGTAGCCAGGTCCTACACAACAACAGAAATCTGCTCCCCAAACTAACCACCTAAAACCCCTTCTTCTAGTTATCCTGCCTCCCCTTGTCAACAGCCTCTAATGAGAGAAAATCTTAATTAGCCTCTCTGAGATTCCCAGGTGGTTAACTTTCAAATATTTCAAAAAGCCTATGGTGACAAGTTTTTACAGCCAAACCTCCTTGAAATGATAACGTGAAGCACTGAAGGAGTTTATAAGTTACTGTTAGAAAAATATTTGCTTTTCCTACATCCTCCAACTTGATAGAGCTTCTAGCAATGCATTCTATGCAGCTGATTCCAGGGAATCTCTTTTTCAAAGTAAGTAGAGTAGATGCATATGCCAAGCCAAGTGCCGTCGAGTCGGAGCGGACTCATGGCCACCCTAGGGTAGAGGTTCTTCATGCTAAGCCAAGCCAAGTGCTGTCGAGTCGGATTCGAATTTCTTCATATATGGCCTATATAGATATTATTTATTTCTACTTAAATTGTTTTCTTTCTAAATTTCTATATGTATACTTTCTCTTTTTTTGTTCCATGTTAGTGTATTTTCGTTTGAATCTTTTACCGAAAATATAACTTGGAAACAAACTGTATGCCCCATGAAAAGAATTTATTTGCCTTTGATCCTGATTTGAAAAAGGCATAAAAAGTATGTAAAATTGCATTGGCATCTAGAAATAAAGTAATTGTAGAAATAAAGACAATTTGGCTTTAGGCAAGTATTGGATGTAATATAAGGAATAAAAATTGAAATAAACTCTACTTTTATTCAAATCAGATATCTGTAAACCACAAAAGATAGAAAAATAATTAGGGAAGGGAATTAGTTTTTTTTAAGCCAATAATTTGCAGTGTCTATTGGGGTGCTCTCAGTTGGTGTCGGCTTGATGGTCATGGGTTTGATATTTTGGTTAATTTTGTTTTTAAGGAGTCTTGGTGGCACAGTGGTTGAGCCTTTCACTGTTAACCAAAAAGTGTGTAGTTTGAATCCATCAGCTAGTGTGCGGGAGAAAGATGCGGCAGTCTGTTTCTCTAGAGATTACAGCCTTAGAAATGCCATGAGTCAGTCCTACCCTGTCTTATGAGATTACTGTGAGCCAGAAGGCAGAATGGATTGGACAGCAATGGGTTTGCTTGTTTGTTTCAGTTTTGGTTAATTTCATTTATGGCTCGTGACAGTAAACATTCAGTTTCAAGTCAAAAACTAACTCATTGCCAGGGAGTCAGTTCCAGCTCAGAGTAACCCTACAGGGTATCCAAATCTCTACAGAAGCAGACTGCCACATCTTTCGCCAGCAAAGCTTCTGGTAGTTTCAAACTGATGACCTTTCGGTTTGCAGTCAATGGCTTTAACTAACCACTGTGCCTCCAGGGTTCCCTCAGTTTCAGTCAGCTGTTGAGAATTGTTACATGAAAATAAAGTGTGCCTATTCCATTAGTATAACAATTTTGATGCCTCTTATTGTTAAGTGATAATTATACTTTAAATACTGATAGATAGCTAAACATGATTTCTAAAACATTTTCTTTTTTCTTCAAATCATGGAGGTTTGAATGCTGTCTTCATTATGACAGAAACATTGGGATTTATTACTAAGTTACTTGAGATGCTTTAACAAGAAGAACTCTTTTCCATGATTCTTTATATATGACCTACCCACATACTCACAAAGTTAAGAATAATCTTTAAAAAACAGATTAGAAAATGGCAGTAAATGAAAATTAAAATAGTGTCCATATTTGGAAAATGAATGAGAATGGTCAAGTACTAATTAAACAAAAGCAAAATCAAACCCAGTGCTGTAGGGTTGATTCCAACTCATAGCAACCCTATAGAACACAATAGAACTGTCCCATAGAGTTTCTGAGGGGATTCTGGAGTATTCGACCTGCAGACCTTTTGGTTAGCAGCAATAGCACTTAACTACTATGCCACCAAGGTTTCAATGGTCACGTAGGTAACCATCATGAATTTCAGAACTGTGGGTTTTATTATTATAATTATCATTTTAATTGGTAAGGTGAAGATTCGAATCAAGTTTATTTAATAATAGAAACTTTTAGCTTCCAATATATGCATATGATCACAGAAGTAATATATTCTAATAGAGCTTGCCTATCTGTTAAGAACTTCCTACAAATGGAAACAAGATAATAAGCTGTTGTTGTTAGGAGCCATCAAGTCAATTTTTGACTCAAAGCTATCCCATGTGAAAGAGAAAAACTGCTCCATGGGCCTTTCTAGGCTGTGATATCAGCAGCAGCAACTTACCAGGTCTTTCTCCTTCAGAGACACTGTGTGAGTTGGAACGAACAACCAGGGCTCCTTGGTCATATGTTATTTCCTGTATACATCAGTTTGCCATCCTTTTTTGTCCTTAGTCACAGGCAAATTTTCTAACACTCACTGTCTTCAAAAGTATTCCTTTGGTAAATAGAGATATCTGTGGAAAAAGTAACTTGCTACTGAAACCAGACGGTGTTACAAAAAAAGCAGTGCCTTCAGTATTGTTGATGGCAGGTTCTCACTATTGCTTCCAACAGCAGAATTTATTTTTCCAGAAGTGTAATCCCCTGAGTGTACCCTGTACAAAACCTCATTTCTTTTAGGGAATATTCAAGAATCACCAAGTTCCCTAGAATATCACTTGACTTAGATATTAGTTTGTTTTTATGGAACCTCCATGGCCGACTCTTCGTTTACTCTCATGTAAAGCAAAGTTAATGTTGCCTTGGGGACCCATAGAGGACAGTGCAATGTTTCTCAAACTTCAATGTGCATACAAATCAACCGGGGGGACCTTGTTAAAATACAGATGTTGAATCACTGGGATGCAGGGCATGGAGTTCCATATTTTTAGACAGGCTACTTGGAGTGTCCACCCTGCTTGTCCTTGGACTACCCTTTAAGTAACAAAGAGTTCACCCACCATGCAGAAGCAATGCTCATTTTTCACCAGCAATTTACTTCACGTCAATATCTCTGTATTTCTGTGCCCTCATCAGTACTTCTGGGCGTTTTTACATTCACAGGGTTGCTGGTGTTTCAATGCTGCAGTTGCTTTTTCATGTCATCAAAATCAAACCAGTTGCCATGCAGTGGATTCTGAATCATGGTGAACTTGTGTATATCAGAGTAGAACTATGTGCTCTGTAGATTTTTCAATGGCTGATTTTTCAGAAGCAGATTACCAAGCCTGTCTTTCAAGGCACTTCTGCGTGGACTTGAACCTCCACCCTTTTGGTTTCAGATCAGCACATTAACCAACTACACCATCCAGAGACTCTTAGTTAAGGCATTTGTTCCTACTTCTTGCCTTCCACTTTCTCCAGGTAGAGATTACAGACAAAGAGAATCTTATGTACCAAGGAATTCATTTTTCTCCTCTGTTGCCTTTCACCATCCTCCTCTAACCATTGTCTAATTTCTCTCTCCCTTCTCCTTTCCTCCCCTGCTTCTATCTCCTCTCATATTTTCTGCTCATTGCTTCCCCTCTTCTCTCAATTTTGCATTACTTGTCCCCTTTCCTTTGTACATTGCTTTCTCTTCCCTTCATTTTTTTTTTTTTTCCTTCTCTGTTCTTTTCTTTCAGTTCTTGACAGATTCTTCTCCTAGTAACTGGTGTGACACAAATTAGGTCTCTGAGGCAAGTCTGTGTAGGAATATATAGAAAATTATCTTTCTAGACTTTTTAAAGACACATACACACAGGACTGGCCCCCCAATTCTGCATGCAACCCTTCTTGAGAAAATCTTACAATGTCCACAAAAGATAATTTATAGTTATTTTCACCATATGGAGAGAACTACTAATAGATTGATTTTATTCTGGATTGGTTAGCTCTCTTTCAATTCTTGTTGTATTCATTTTGTTTTGGTTTTTATTTTTTCTCCCCTTAGGGTGTTGGGGAACATTTTAATTTAGCCTTTCCCTTTCTTTATTTTTTCCTTTTTCCCAACAGTAAACATAATCAGTTACTAATGTCTTGAAATTAATTATTCTGCTGTTAAGTAACGTGAGGTTATGCAAGAGCATCTGCCAGCTCAACTCAAGTCTTGGATGGAATATGTTTGGTCCTTATTTGTCTTTGCTCTTTTGCTTCTAAAAGTTTTGCCTAGTTATGTTTTCACTAATCACCCTTGCATAACATTTCTTGAGCTCCTGTCTCTTTGTTTGTTTACCATTCCCTCATCGTCTTTCTTTTCCACCTGTAGCTTTCATTTGAAGTCAGCCCCAGAAGCCGTTCACAGTAAAGTAAGTTTAAACTCTGATCTGCAATATGTTTTTGCAATAGCAGCTTTTGGTGCTTCCAGACTACAGTGACTGCAACACCATGGCTGTTCATATTTAGTTTGCTTTTTATGAGTGTTCACACACAGAGCGTGTCTTACTCTATTTCCTGTTGTCCCTTTAGTAATGAGAGCAGTGCTATAAGCTCCGTAGCTTGGGTATTGAAGAGGGCTAAAATGTCCAGTTCTTAAGTCAGTTCTCAACTGGAAATATTGAAATTAATGTCTAAAATTGAGTCTTTCCAGGGTTCCGAATTTGGTTCACTTTAAATGCATTGTACAGTTTTACTGTATTTCAATGTTTTAATACACTTTGAAGTTTGAATTTTTAACTAAGAAGCTGCTTTTGGGATGTACAATATACATTTACCAATAGTTCTGTGACAGAGCTAGATAAAAAAAGGGAGAGTGGAGAGCTGAACAGATGGAGCAGAGGACATTTATAGGGCAAGGAGTTTACAATGTATGATACTGTAATGGTAGACACATGATGTTACACATTTTTCAAAACCCATAGGACTGTACAACATAAATGTTGAACCAACATAAACTATGAACTTCAATTTAATCTAATTGGTTCATCATTCATGACAAGTGTAGCATACTAGTGCAAACTATTAATAACAGGAGAAACAGTGGGTAGGAGTAAGGAGCAGAGCTCCTTGTAGTTTCTGGATAATTTGTCTGGAAATCAAACCTTGTCCTAAAAATAAAATCTATTAAAACTAGATCATAACACAGCTAGAGGCATTTGTGCAAATCCATGGCAACTGTAATTTAAAGTAGTTTGCATTTATCTATAGTTTTGTGTATGTATGTATGTGTTTGAGTCCCGATTAAGTGACAGAATGTGTAAGGTGTTCTCCTGTCAGGAAGAATTTACTTTCTATCACTTTTGCAAGAATGAAAATAAAATCTCAATGTCTCCTTCAAACGACCATACTGCAATTTTAGACATCTAATTTGTCCTACAGCTTCAGGCAATGACAACCAAGATAAACCCTGGGAATATGTGAGAGGTGACTTTTGCAAAGTATCAGGTTTTAATTGATCTTGAAAGCTGTCAATGACAATAATAAACCAAAGTCAAACCAGACTCATTGCCATCAAGTTGATTCTGACTCACAGCAACTCTAACACTGCTATAATATTTGTATTCACCTGTGCTTTGTAATAAATATCTGCAAATCTGTCCTAAGCTGTACCAAGTGTTTCACCACTGTGTGATCTTTAGGTTTCTTGGAACTTTCCTCAGAAGACCCTTTGAAAACCAGCACTTAAATAGTCTAAACTGATAGATAGATCTTAAGCTTGAAATAGTATCTAGCTCTGTGACAGAAATATTGGTAAATGTATGTTGTACATCCCAAAGAAGCTTCTTAATTAAAAATTCAAAGTTCACAATCTATTAAAACATTGAAATACAGTAAGAACTCTACAACACATTTGAAAATCCTGGCTAAAGACAATCACTACAAACAAAAATGTGAAATTTGAAGTCCACAGTATTAAAGGAAATAAAAGAAGAATAATCAGTTACATAGTTTTCCTCTTTAATAAAAGGATACAATCATGTATTTAATCAGGTGTAAAACTTATATATATATATATATTGGCAACAAACAAACAATCAAACATCTTGCCATCGAGTATATTCTGACTCACACGGATCCTATAGACAGAGTAAAATTTCCTTATAGGGTTTCCGAGGAGCACTTACCTAGTTAATTCAAGCTGCCACCTTTTGGTTTGTAGCTACAATTTTTAACCACTTTGCTACCAGATTTTCTATTAATTCTAAGAACTTAATAATGACAGAAATTATTTGAGCACTTTTATGATTGTATATCATCTTAATTCTAAACTACTTGAAAAATATGTGGGAAACAGACATTTTCATGTGTTTTTCCATCACTTGATTCAATAACATTGTTATATAGAATTGTGTCACTCTCAAACATACGTCATAAATTCTCCCTGAATCTGCAGTAAAAAGCTTTGGTGCCATAGTTGTTAAATGCTTAGTATCTAACACAAAAGTCCGTGGTTTGAACTCACTTGTCGCTCCTCAGGAGAAACAGTGACAGTCTGCTTCCCTGAAAATTACGGGCTTGGAAACGCTGTAAGGTTATCTCCATGGTCTCTATGAAATGTATTTGACTGGATTGCAAAGGGTGTAGCCGTGGTTATTATCTCATTTGAGAATGTGTTTTATTTATGTTAATAAGGCAGTAAGGTGTGTAGGATGTGTCTTGAGTCAATGTCTTTTGAGATACATAAAAGTAGTAGATTAAGGAAGCAGAGAAGAGGCAAGATAGACATAATAGGAAGATCACTAAGGAACTGAGAAACAGAAGTTGAAAAGAGATGAAGAATTTCCCCAGAGGCCAACAGAGAGAAAAAGTCTCGATCTACAGCCATGGCTCTCAATTTGGACTTCTGTCCTTGTAAACCGTTAGAAAATAGTTTGTCAAAATCATTCATTTGTGGTATGTCTGTTACAGTAGCTTTAGCTAATGAGATTAACATTTATGCAATTGCTTCTGTGTATTATTTTCTATGTGTTGTATTAGACGACATTAAACATGTTATAAAGAAAAAGATCAGGATATATGCTAATGAGTGGCTGGTGTAAGAGAAAAGAGTAAAAATTTGAAAATCTGTGCACAGAATATTCTCATTAGAGGGCACATGAGCTGTGAACACCCTAATAGTGTGAGGAGCATGGTGGCTGAAGAAATAGTACGTTCTGAGTAGTATGAACACAGGAAACAAATGGACGAGTGTGGCTCTTTAAAGGCAATCAGAGTCCAAATCTCACGGAACCGTACCAAACCAAAAACCACTCAGTGTCATTGAGTTGATTCTGACTTATAGCAACCCTATAGACAAAGCAGAACTGTCTCATAGAGTTTCCAAGATCTGCCTGGTGGATTTGAACTACCAACCTTCTGGTTAGCAGACTTTGCACTAAACCACTGCACCATTGGTGTTGCTGGCGGAATCATGGACTTCAGGAAATAGTTGGACAGTATTAAGCAGAACTGTAAAACTATTTGATTTTCTTGAAGATCATTTTGGCTGTTTTATGTTCTAACTACAGTAAAGAAGCAGAAGATCAGCTGGGAGTTAGGAGCTTGCCACCATAAGCTGCACAGCCAGGACAAGGTTAGTGGTAGGAGAAAACTTGAGGTGCAGTCAAATGTGGCAGAGATTTTAAAAGTAGACTAGGCAGTACTTGGTGATTGATTCTTCATAGAGTTTATGTGAAAAGAAACTGTAAGGTGTAACACCCATCTTTTGGCCCCAATCATATAACTGACTGGCACTGCTGTTAATTTAAACATGTAAGATGGTGTGGAGAACAGGACTGAGAATGGACAGTAAGAGTTCTGCTTTATACTCAATGATCTTAAACTATCCACAGACCAAGATAGTTGAGAAGTACTGTCTAGGTCTTTCTGTACACACTGAAACCCACTGCCTTCAAGCCAAGTCCCACTCACAGCGACCCTAGAAGCCAGAGTAGAACTGCCCTATAGAGTTTCCAAGGATCACCTGGCAGATTTGAACTGCCAGCCTTCTGGTTAGCAGCCGTAGCACTTAAACCACTATACCACCAGGGTTTCCTTCTGCATATGCCTACTGGTGTTCTATGTCCTCATTATTTCATAGATAGAAGGAAGAATGTGTCTGAAGTCACCAGTTCTAAGTGTTGAATTGTATATATTACCCCTTCCATTTTATTCAATTTTCTTTCATGTGTGTTCGATCTCTGTGGTTATTTACATACATAATTAGGGTTGTTTGTCTTCCTGGTAAACTGATCCTTTCATGTTGTGAATAGCTCTCTTTATCCCTAGTAATATCACTTGTTCTGAAATCGCCTTTGTCTGATACTGACATACACGGTACAGTTGCCTTCAGATCATGCATGTATGATGTATCTTTTTCACTTAGGTGTTTTTAACTACAACAGAATGCCTTGAGGTAAGCTGTAATTACAAATAACATTTGCCAAGGAGAAAACTGGGGCAAAAGGGGCTTAACCGTCGTGTCTAAAGTCGGCACTAAAAAGAGTGAAGCTAGGATTTAAGGTTGTAATTTACACTCCTAACTACTGCATTACACTTCACCTATCACTTAACAGTAACTTGAAGATACTCTACAAAGGTTAAGAAGAACAATACTCACAAAATTTTTGCCATTTACTTTTTTTTAGGAAATAGGAGATAGAAATAGATTTTTCCAGTAAAAGTTACCAATTAATTACTAAAAAATATGAACTTCTGAGATCCTATAAGACTTAAAATCCGTAAGTTAATGCTATTTCCTGAAACATGTTTAAGATTTTAGCAATTTTAAAGTTTAAATTTAGATCCTAAGTAGTGAGAATCTCAGCCCTGATTTCATAAATAAATGAGAATATCTATGCTTAGAGATAGGGAAGAAACTTTCTTACTAATTAAGACTTAGGTGCTATAGAAGTCATTCTCATAAACATAAGATTAGGCATTGACTGTATAACAGAAAGGAATTTAAAAAATTCCAAGCAATATTTTTTCAGTGTACTAGTCTGAAAATAAAATATTGAAAGCAAGAGAAAATTTTACTAAGAGAAAAGATCTGAATTATTACTATAACTGAAAGTATATTTTAAAAGAACATCAGCTAATTTTCAGAGTAAATGTATAGATTCACACAAGAATGGCTAGAAAATTTGAAATAAATATTTAATTTAGAAGTTTGATTTATATAATAAAAATGTATTTTTAAATATTTAGTACAAATATGTACAAGACACACGCCAAGCCAGTGTGTGTAAATACATATATATGCATTAATATCATTGTTGTATCATGATATAACAACGTAGAAGATAGTGTTTTCCAAATATTTGTGTGCCCTAGAAAGTATTTATTATTAGATTAATTATTAAACATACTTTCTTGATATGAGAGGTCATAAAATATAAGTTAGACGACTACAGTGAAGCATGTTTTAAAATGACCTTTGAAATCTTGTGTAAAAGAAGATAAACAGAAAAGAAGCAGTTGCTAAAAGATATAAACTAGTCTTACCAAATTTGAGTATCATATTAATTTAAGGGAGAAATTTATAGTCCTAGGAGACTGACCAGCTCCTAGCACTGAATGGCAATTTCCCACAGAAATTAGATAGAATGATCATATGACTGGCTCTTCAGTTGGATGGATAGGCAGACACAACAGCAAAAAAGAAAAAAACAAAAGCAAACCAAACCCAGTGCCATCAGCTCAATGCTGAATAATTATATAGTTGTTCATGAGGGAGTTTTTGGACAGCAAAAAAAAAAAATAACTGTAGTGGAATACCCTCCATATTCACCTGATTGCCCCCCCCATGATTTTTTCTTTATTAGAAGATAAAGGAAATGCTACAAGAAAGACATTTTGACAACATTCAGGACATCAAGGGTAATATCGTGACAGCTCTGATGGCCATTTCAGCAAAAGAGTTCCAAAACTGCTTTGAAGGGTATACTAGGCACTTGTGTGGGTGCATTGCTTCCCAACAAGAGTACTTCAAAGGTGACAGTGGTGATATTCAACAGTGTGATTGTTGCACTTTTTCTAGGATGTTTGTGAATGTAATTGTCTGTCACACCTTGTGTATGCACATCCAGCCAAGCCAAGTGCTGTCGAGTCGGACCCAACTCAGCGACATATCAGGTAACATAAAAACCAAACCTATTGCCTTCAAGTTGATTCTGATTAATGGAGATCCTATATGACACAGTAGAAATACCTCATAGAGTTTCCAAGGCTATAAATCTTTCTGGAAGCAGATTGTCATGTCTTTCTCCTGCAGAGTTGTTAGTGGATTCTAATCATAGATACCTCAGTTAGCAGTCAAGCACTTTAACTAGTGTGCCATCAGGGCTACCTGACCTATCAAGTATATCTTGCTAAATTATTCTTCAGTAAGAACTGCCTTTTGTAGGTCCACGTTTTAAGAATCTAGTAAATATCTCTAGAATATTCACACAGATGTCTCTTGTCAGTGAATAGATCCTTGAGTATCCTGAGGAAGACATAATTTACAGAAATGTCAGTGATGCTTTCCTCCCAAAGGAGCAAAAAATGATAGGTAAAATAAGAAAAAGTACTATGAAATGAGCTTTATATCATCCATGTAAATGTTTTGCTGTCTTCCTAAAATAAATATCTCTAAATGATACTAGAATTACCATTTAAAATTTCCTGTCATTAAAATCATGACAGATAATTTTAATATGCTTTGTAACTTGCTCTTTGACTTGTAGTCAGTGTAAATAAACACAAAGTCAAAAAAGGAGATACTAAGATGGGACCAATACTTCTATACTTTTTAGAATTATGCCTTTTTAGAAATAAAAGTACAAATTGTAAGTATACCAAGGCAACAAGACAACCCAGACTACATATGTAAAATAATCAAAATGAACTTTTAAATTTGGAAAATACAATAAATTAAATTTGAATGCTATTTTTGTAAAAACCAAATAAAATTCACTCCTTATTGGCCATTAATGGCTGGAGTCTCTAATAAATCATGAATTTTTGTCAGTAGACAATTCACTATAATGTTGAATTATAATTTACAGACAGTATAACTTTTGCCAGCTTTATATTTATTCATTCAGTAAATATTTGTCAAATAGTTTGTAGAAGCAAACTACACCAAAGTAGCTGTAGAATATAGATGGAAACAGAGCAAGCACAGAATTCTGCCCTCACAGAATTTATGCTCCAAGTTGTAACTGTAACAACTTCCATGAAGATGTGTTCAGTTTCATAATTCTTTTTTGTAATTGAGTGAAAGTATACAATCTAAATTAAATTTGCATACCTGCCTATCTGCAGCTCCTGCTCTCCTAGCCCAGAGACAGCTGTTCTACACATGTCATATCCTCTTAACAATCTGCTGTGTCCTCCTTTCCACCCTCTCCTCTCCCTTCTAGTAAGAGGTTGGTATGACAGCATCCTATAGATGCATAGAACCATAAAGTACACACACCATATGCTCAAGGTGTCCCCGTCATGATATTTTATAAAATGGTGACTTGGTGTAGCTATAGAGGATAAGTCAAGGTCCCTTTAATAAATTAAGCTTCAGTTGAGGTCCGAATGAGACATAAACATTAACTAAAATAAGATGAGTGAATTAAAGTTTTTATAAAAACCTATACCAAAGCACCAGAAACTCTGGTGGCATAGTGGTTAAATGTTATGTCTGCTAACCATGAGGTCACAAGTTCAAATCTGCCAGGTGCTCTTGGAAACTCTATGTAGTAGTTCCATTTGTCCTATAGTCTTGCTGTAAGTCAGAATCAACTCTGATGGCAGTGAATTATCACAAAGCATCCTTGGGCAGTGAATGCACAGACAGAAGGCAAGTCCTACTAGATGGATAAAAGCAAGTGATACTCACATGAGATAGAAGTATAGTTATGGATATGCTATTGCGTAGACTTGTAGACTTAATGTGTTAGTGTTTACACAAAATATAGTGAGAACACTGACTGCTTTAATACGTATGTGGCACAATTGTATGTCGTGCGCACAAACACTATATAAACACATGAAAAATGCTAAAATTCCTGCATAATAAAAAAAAAAAAATCTGAGCAGAGTCAAGATGACAGACTAAACACACGTCTTCCTAAATCCTTCTGGAAACCAAGACCTGAATTCATAATTAAACAGAGCCTTCTGGACCCCTAGTGAGTCTTAGGACATGGCATAGGACTGTCAGTTTGAATTTCATGTCACTAAACAGAAAACTTCCTCTCTTTTGCTGACCCCTGCTCTTGGTGAGTGCTAGCTTTCACAGACCGAAGGAAACTCACTAGTTTATTTTTTTTGTCCTCTGTCTTCACTGGTGGGTGGAGCTGGGACAAAGCTAGCAGCTAATCTCAGATGCATTGCTGGTGGGATCGGCAGGTGAAATTACCATATTTTGAGAGCCTGGCTTTCGACTGCATGCATCTCAGCACTTTGGGCCTCTCTTTTCACCTCTGCCATTGAGTAGCCTTTATTGAGGCAAGTGGGGAGCTTCAGCAGGATGCCATCTTGCTCAACTGGGAGGCAGATAAGCTCACATGGAGGCATCAGCAGGAACTAATTCCTAGGCTGGAAGGCCACACCTGCCTGGAGGAGAGTGCTTTTCTGGCTGAAAATCAGTATTCTACACAGTGTTGCCTATGGCTTGGGACCAATAGCAGAGATCAGCAGAGCAGTAGCCTTTCTGTATTTTGAGCCATCGCATCTGGGGTTGGATATAGAGGTGCTTCCTTTGCCAGCTGGGAAGAAGGACCTGTACACGTGAAAACCTGACTGACTTCAGAAGTTGTCAGATATCTTTTACCTTTCATTTTAAGACAGCCTAGAAAAACAACTGTGGTCCATCCTCACACCATGTTTCCCAGCCTCTATTGACTCATATGATGCCCAAAACACAACAAACTCTGGAAAAAACATAATGAAGAAATCACCCATGGCTTCAGAAGGCCTCAAAAAGAAAGCACCAAACAACTTTCCAGATGAAGAAATCTTTCTGAAACTATCAGGTGACTACAAAAGGATTATACAGAGAGCCCTCCTAGACATTATACAAAATGTAGCAGAGCAAAACAAAAAATTAAGGGAGCTATTCAACGTGATAGAACACCTGTACTCTGAAATCTAACAGATAAAGAACAAAATCAAAGAGATAGAAACTTCAATTCAAAGCCAAGAAAACAGAATGAAACAAATGGAAAGTAAAGTTTCTGACATGGACAACAGAGCTATTAATTCCAGCATCTATGAGGAGAAATCAGGAAAAAGAAACAAGAAAAATGAAGAAGCATTAAGAAACATGTGGGACTCTATTAAAAGGAACAATCTATGATTAATGGGAGTTCCTAAACAGGGTGAGACACCTGAGAACACAGAGAGTATTGTGGCTGAGCTACTGACAGAAAAGTTCCCAGGAATTAGAAAAGAAGAGAATATAGATATCCAAGAGGCATATTGAATGCCACTCAATATGGATCTCAAAAGAAAGACTTTAAGACATATTATAATCAAGCTTAACAAAATGAAACATCAGCAGCAACTTTTAAAGGCAGCAAGATTCAAAGCAAAGCTAACGTTCAGAAGGAAACCCTGTATGCTTTAGTCTCATTTGTCAGCATAAACAATGTTAAGACAGTGGCATGACACATTCAAAGCCTTGAAGAAGAAGAACTTCTAACCAGAAATTGTATATCCTGCAAAACTATTTTTCGAAAATGAAAATGAAATTAAGACATTAGCAGATAAACAGAAACTCAGAGACTTTGTAAAACCAAACCAAAGCTACAAGAAATACTGAAGGAAGCTTTTGGTTTAGAAAAACAAAACCACTAACTTTATATTTTAGAAGCCAATTCAGGGCACTTCATCCAGAAACCTACTCAGTTAGGGATGGTATCAAACTCAATCAAAGTTATAATGGTGAAAGATATTAACCAGTGATCGTGTCATGAAAACTATGATGTCATCACATTAAAAAGAGGGATAGACTACAGTCATTATAGTTCTTCCAGATGGAGAAGACGTTAATAAGACTGGTACTAGTTAAAACTGGTTTTATACATTGTTTATTAAGGCATATTATAGGGGAAGCCATAAAGCACAATAAGGTTGCAACATGTCAAATCAAGAAACATAATACAGGAGCCTCAACAACCACAAAACCAACTCAGAAAAAGATGCAAAATCAACTCACAAAGAAGAATGCCCCAGAACAGATTAATAAGAACAGAAAAAAAAAAATCAATACAAAAATAAACATCACAATGACAACACTAAACACATACATATGAATAATTACACTGAATGTGAATGGACTGAATCTTGGATCTAAAGACATGACCCAACAACATCTTTCTCAAGAACACATGGGTTACAGAAGAAATCAAGGATGAAATAAATTGATAGATTCCAATGAGAAAGAAAATACTTCCTACCAGAACCTGTGTGATACAGCCAAAACAGTGCTCAGAGGTCAGTTTATCTCTATAAATGCACACATCCAGAAGAAAGAAAGAAAACAAAGTAAGCAGAGAGAGAACAACAGAGGAGCCCCTCAGACACCAAAAGAAAACAGATCCTAAAGATTAGAGCAGAACTAAATGAATTAGAGAATAGAAGAACAATTGAAAGAAATGAAAAGACCAAAAGCTGTTTTTTTGAAAAGATCAACTAAATTGACAAACCACTGGCTAAACGCACTAAAGAAAAACAAGAAAGGAAACAAATAACCCAAATAACAAATGAGAGGGAAGTTGTCACAACAGATCCAACAGAAATAAAAAATGTCATAACAGAATACTATAAAGGACTGTACTGTATCAATTTTGAAAACCTAGAGAAAATGGACAAATGCCTTGATTCACATCACCTACCAAAGTTATCACAATGTGAAGCAGAACAACTTAATAAACTCATCACAAAGAAAGAGATTGAAAAAGTCATCCCCAAACTGCCACCCAGAAAAAGCCAAGGCCCAGATGGCTTTACTGCAGAATTCTGCCAAGCTTTTAGAGAAGAGTTATCTCCAATACTACTGAGACTATTTCGCAGTACAGAAAGCAATGGAATACTCCCAAATTCATTCTATGAAGCCAGCATAACCCCAATACCAATGCCAGGGAAAGACCCAAGCAAAAAGAACTACAGACTGATATCACTCAGGAATCTAGATGCAAAAATCTTCCACAAAATTCTTGCCAAGAATATAACAACATACGAAAAAAAATCCATCATGACCAAGTTGGATTCATATCATAGATGCAAGTCTGGTTCAACATCAAAAAAATAATTTTGTGATCAACCACATAAAGAACACAAAAGACAAGAATCACCTTATTTTGTCTATTGAGGCAGAAAAGGCATTTGATAAAGTCTGACACCCATTCATGCTAAAAACTCTCAGCAAAATAGGAATAGGCAGCAAATTCCTCAATGCAATCAGAGTCATTCGTACAATGCCAACCGCCTACATCATTCTGAATTGAGAGACTGAAACAGTTTCCCTTGAGAACAGGAACTACACAAGAATGCCCACTTTCACCTCTCCTATTGAACATTGTACTAGAAGTTCTAGCCAGAGCAATTAGACAAGACCAAGAAAAAAGGGCCTCTGCATCAGCAAAGAAGAAGTAAAAATCTCCCTATTTGTAGATGATATCATTTTATACACAGAGAACACTGAAGAATCCATAAGTCAACTACTCAAACTGGTAGGAGAGCTCAGCAAAGTCTCCGGATAGAAGATAAACATAAGTAAATCAGTAGGATTCCTTTATACCAACAATGAGATTAGAAATGAAGAAATCAATACCATTTATTATAGCCCCTAAGAAGATAAAGTACCTAGGAATAAATCTAACAAGAGAAATAACAGACCTTTACAAAGAGAACTACATACTTTACTACGAAAAACCAAGAGAGACTTACATAAATCGAGAAACCTACCATGCTTATGGATAGGAAGACTTAACATTGTGAAAATGTCTATTTTACCCAATGGAATCTACTTATATAATGCAATGCCAATACTAATTCCAGTGACATTTTTTAATGAGATGGAGAAACAAACACCAACTTGGAAAGGAAGGAAGCCAAATAAGTGAAGCGCTACTGAAGAAGAAGAACACATTGGGAGGCCTCTCACTACCCAACTCTAAAAATTTTTACACTGCCACAGTAGTCAAAACAGCCTGGTACTGATACAAAAAGAGACAGACATATTAATGGAACAGAACTGAGACCTCAGAGATGACACCATCTTCCTATGAACAGCTGGTATTTGACAAAGGCCCTAAGACATTAAAGTGGGGTAAAAATCATCTCTTTAATAGATGTTGCTGGCAAAATTGGAACAAGACCCATATTTTACACCTTTTTCAAAAACAAAATCAAACTGGATAAAAGATCTAAATATCAAATATAAAACACTAAAGGTCATCCAAGAAAAAGTGGGAACAGCAATGGAAGTCTTAATGCACAATGTAGACAAACTTCAAAGTTTGTCAAACAGACCACAAACAACAGAGCAGAAAATAGATAAATGAGAACTACTAAGAATCAAACATTTTTGCTCATCCAAAGACTTTATCAATAGAATTAAAAGGCTATCTACAGAATAGGAAAAAATATTTGGCAACTGTATGACAGACCGATGGCTGATCTCCATAATCTATAAGGTACTACGAAATATCAATAAGAAAAAGATAAATAACCCATTTAAGCAATGGGCAAAGGAGATGGCCAGATGCTTCTCTAAAGAGGAGATCCAGGCAGCCAAAACACACATTCAGACATGCTCACAATCATTAGCTATTAAAGAAATTCAAATTAAAACTATAATGAGATAACATCTCACCCCAGCAAAGTTGGCTAAGATCCAAAAAACACACAACAGCAAATGCTGGGGTGGCTGTGGAGAAGTTGGAACTCTCCTACACTGTTGGTGGGACTACAAAATGGTGCAGCCTTTTTGGAAAGCAATCTGGTAATTCCTTAAAAAGCTGGCTATGGATATACCATCTGACCCAGTAATTCCACTGTTCAGAATCTATCCTACAGAATCAAGGCCATTCACACCCACTGATACGTGCACACTAGTGTTTATAGTAGCTCAGTCCACAATAGCAAAAAGATGGAGTCAACCCAGATGCCCAACAACAGAGGAATGGATAGATAAACTACGGTATATATGCATAATGGAACACTATACAAGGATAAAAAACAACTATGATTTTGGGAAACATCTCATAACCTGGTTTCAATCAGAGGACATTATGCTGAGTGAAAGTAGTCAGCAACAAAAGGACAAATATCTTATGAGACCCCTGTGATAAGAACTTAAAAAGAGACTCATGCAAAAAAAAAAAAAAACAAAAAACAACTCTTGGATGGCTGCAAGTATGGGGAGGAAGGGAGGGCAAGTGGAGGAGTGCTTAGATTAGATAGTTGATAGACATTTGGTTGGGTGAAATCCGTGACAGTAGACATTAGAAAGAAGATCAATATTAACTGGACTTCAGTGTAACGTGATTACTCCTCCTATCTTTACCCAATATTGCAAGGACAGAATAGCTGGGTCAGGTGGCCGGAAACCATGCTCTCAGGGAAAATTGAGGTCAGTGGGCACAACTAGCATTTTGGTAAGGGAGTCTTCTGCACCCCACATTGGTTAGTGGTATCTGGGGTCTAAAAACTACAAAGCTGCCATTTGAGTGTACAGCAAATTGTCCCAACTCAACAGGAAAGTTTGATCACAAAAGACCAAAACAACATGTGGAAAGAGAACCAAGAAGACAGAGAGACCCATGTGAGTAGGGGACTACATTGACTTGTGACTGGAAGAACCGGATAGTGCCCAGCCACCACCGGTGATAGCCATGATGGAGCTCACAAAGTCGAGTCTCACTGGTAACACAAGAATAAAAGGGGGTACACCCTGAGATTTCCACTAAAAGACTGTAATTGATGGTCCCGGGGCCTCGGAGTTCCCATGGGAGCGTGGGCCCTGGCCCTGATGCTGCCCCTGTCCATAAATCATAATGTATGTCAACTCTTCAGACAAGAATAGATTGGACCTGGTGACACAGAGTGACCATATCATGTGTGCCAGCCAAGCCAGCCAAATGCCATTGAGTTGGATCCGACTCGTGTGCACTTTATGTTTTTATTGAGTCTGGAGGATGTCATCTTGTTGACCTCTTACTGTAGGCAGGGGAGTGGGTGGAGAGGAGGGGATAGGAGATTGTTGGGAGGATATGACATGCATGGAGCAGAGAGGAAGAGTGTGCTGTCACCGGACAGGGAGGGCAGTGGGAGCTACATATAGGTGGGCATACAAATTTATATGAGAATTTACATTTTCAGTCATAATAATAAAAAATAAAAATAAATTAATTGCTGTTGATTAGATTCTGACTCATAGCAACCCTGTAGTCAGAGTAGAACTGCCTGTTAGAGTTTCCAAGGAGTGTCTGGCAGATTTCAACAGTGAACTTTTGGTTATCATATGTAACACTTAACCACTATGCCATCAAAGTTTCTACATGATAAGATATATTCAAATCACAATTCCTTAGAAGTACTGTTCAAAAGTTTGAATGCACTTGTTGTTGATAAGGCCTGGAATAGGAAGCCCTTTGCCTGTATGACCATCAGGAGAGTGTTGGCTGGCTGGCAATATGATCTTATTTTTGTCAAGATACAAACTCCCGTTTGATAAGATGTAGAAAGTTGCAATGGGGAAAAAAACAGCAAATTCTTCCTAATAATGAAAATAAGACAACTGATTTTCCTTCCTAGCTCCAACAACACTTACCCCTTCTGGTACTTTGATGTTTCAGCTCTGTTCCTCCTGTTGTTATTAGCTGCTGTCAAGTCAATTCCAACTCAAGTCCGCCTCATATGTGCAAGTTCAACTGCTCCATAGGATTTTAAAGGCTATGTATGACCTTTAGGAAGTAGATACCAGATCTGTCTTTTCAGGTGTCTCAGGGTGGGTTCAAACTGTCAACTTTTGCACTAGTAGTTGAGTGATTTTTCCATTGATTTGCACCAGCCAGACTCTTTATTCCTTCTAAGAGCTATTATATGGTCTTTACCTAATTTCCGGAAGGTTCTTCCTCAGATATTCACTAAACTAATTCCGTGTCCTTGTTCAGATTTTTGCTCCAGTATCACTTTCTAATGGAGGCTTACTCTGACTAGTTTAATATTATTATGATAAAAAGTTCCATGTTGTTATCTCCTCAATTACAAAGTGAGAAATTAGCTCCGTAAGTGAAAAATAAAGGCAAAAGAAAATATTAGTGTTTGAGTATATTTTGCTTAAACTGAAATATAACTGTTTCAGGCAAGGTTAGTCTTCTTATAGAGAACCTCCAGTGAACCATTGCAAATTTTCCCTGAATTCATGACATAAGTCATATGGACTACAACATAGTTCAAATTGCTTTTTACTTCTTGATAAAGTGTGCTTTACAATAATTTTTCCCACATTGTGCTTTCAATTTCTATATCCTCGACATTTCATTTTATTTAAACAATAAGAATTCAATGACAAACAATAAATTCCTAGATGATAATTGGATATATTTTTGTCATATACAATGAGAAGCTTTTAGTATGCCAGAGAAGCAATATTGGTTGCAAGTGGTGAAATACCTTAGTGCTTTTTTGCAATTTTTTAGACTTTTATTAAATAATTTTTTTTTTTTTATTTATTATGATGGAGTTTGTCTTAGGCTGGGTTTTCTAGGGAAGAAAAACCAGTAACACGTGTAGGTACAAGGAAAGATTTATAATATATAGATAGATAGATAGATAGATACAAATAAAGGAAACAGCTCACGTAATCACAGAAGCTGAATGTCCAAAGCTCTGGCACAAGCCTCATGTGGCCACGGAAGCTGAGGAACCCAAAGTCAGCAAGTCAGAGACCAGAGTTCTAGATCACCGGTTCTGTAGGTCGGTGGATCCGAAGCTGGTGGCAAGACAAAATGACAGAGGCTGGCAAAACCAGGATCAGCAGGTCAGGGAGCAGGAGCAGGCAGAGGCTGGTGAACCCAGGATCGGCAGGTCAGGGAGCAGGACTCTCAAGTGCCGATTGTAAGGACTGATGAGTCCAACAGCTGCTAGATATAACCAGACACTGGAACAAGAGAGCAGGAGCTCCTGGCCATGTAAGCGACCAGCAGCCATAGTAAAAGGTCGCGAGATGAGAGCTGAGGGGCAGGGAGCCACCACAAACCCCACCCTGCCACTTAATACAGCAGCCAAATATGTAGTAGACAAGTTGACATAATCCTGACCACCACAGAGTCAAAGTGTACAATCTGGTTTAAATTCACATGCCCGCCTATGTGCAGCTCCTGCTGCTCTCCTTGCCTGGTAACAGCACATTCCTCCTTTCTGTTCTACAGAAGTCATATCCTTGTAACAATGCCTTGTCCCCTCTTCTCAATCCTCTCCATTTCCCTCTAGTAAGAGGATAGTTGGGTGACAACTAATCGATACACAGAACCATAAAGTGCACACATGATATAGTCACTCTGTGTGTCCTAGTCCAATCCATCCCTGTCCAAGGAGTTGACCTCAGTAATGACTTATGATCAGGGCAGCTTGAGGGCTAGGGGGCATGCTCCCAGGGGAACCCCTAGTCCTTCAGACCATCAACTGTGGTCTTTTACTGGAGTTCTCAGAGTGTACCCCTTCTTATTCTCGTATTGCCACTGGGACTCTCAACTTGGTGAGCCCATTATGACTGTCACTGGAGGTGGCTGGGCATCATCTGGTTCTTCTGGCCACATATTGATGTAGCCACCCATTCACATGGGTCTTTCTGTCTTCTGGGTTCTCTTTCCCACATGTCATTTTTGTCCTTGATGGTCATCTGTTCCTGCTGAGTTGGGACAATTTGGTGTACCTCAGATGGTAGCTTGATAGCTTTTAAGAACCCAGACACCACTCACTCACATGGGGTGAAGTGTACTCTCTTAGCAGTAGGCTAGTTATGCCAACCAGCCTCAATGTCCCCTGAGAGCATGGTCCCCGGACCCCTGCCCCTGCTACTCTGTCCTTACCTATTAGGTTAAGATTGGAAGAATTTTCAGGTTGTGTTGAAGTCCAGTTAAATCGATCTTGTCTCCAATGTATGCTGTCGCTGAATTCACCCCATCAAATTTTTATCATCTATCTAATCTATAACTGATCTATAACTAGTCCTCTCCCTGCCTTCCTCCCCTCTCTTGCAGCCATCAAAGAGTCTTTTCTTCTGTACATGAGTCAGTTTTCAAGTCCTTAAGTGGTCTCATACCATACTTGTCCTTGTGCCTCTGACTAATTTCACTCAGCATGTCTGATAGAGAGTTCTGTATAAGTCGATGAGGTATAGTTGACTAATTGTCACAATGAGATCTGTGTCTTTACTGAGCTGCTTTTCTTTTTTTTTTTTACAATATAGTCTGTTTTATCTGAGATTATTATTGCCACATCTGCTCTTCTTTGTATATTGTTAGCTTGGTGTATATTATTCCATCTTCTAATTTTCAGTTTGTTCGTATTTTTAAGTCTAAAGTGAGTTTCTTGTAAGCAACATGTAGACAGGGTGTGTCTTTTGATCCAAGATGTCATTCGTTGTCTCTTTATTTGAGTGTTCAGTCCATTTACCTTCAAAGGAATTATTGATAATTATGTGTTTAGTGCTATCATTTTGCTGTATTTATTTTTGTGTTGATGTTTTCTCTGTTGCTCTTATTATTCTGTTCTGGGACATTCTTCTTGATGGGTTGATTTTTCACCCTTTTCAGAGTTGGTTCTGTGTTTGTTGAGACTCCTGTATTGCATTTCTTGATTTGATATGTTGCTTCTTTGTTTTGCTTTGCAGCTACTTCTATGAGCCCCCTTAATAATGTATATTTAAAGCCTATTTTAACTTCTACATATCTTATTAACTTTGTGTCCATCTGGACAGACTATAACTACTGTAATATATCTCTCTTTTTAATATGATAGTATCACAGTTTTCATGATATGATCACTGGGTCACTTCTTTTAGTATTACAGCTTTGGTTGGGTTTTGTGCCTTCCCTAACTGAGTAGGTTTCTGGATGCTGTGTCCTGTATTGCCTCCTAAAATATAGAGTTAATGGTTTTGTTTTTCTAAGCCAAGAGCTTCTTTCAGTATTGCTTGTAGCTTTCATGTGGTTTTTACAAAGTCTCTGAATTTCTGTCTATCTGTAAAGGTCTTAATTTGATTTTCATATTTGAAATACAGTTTTGCAGGATACATAATTCTTGGTTGGAAGTGTTTCTCTTTCAAGGCTTTGAATGTGCCACCCCACTGCCTCCATGCCAACATGGGTTCTACTGAGAAGTCAGATGAAAGCTTATAGGGTTTCCCTCTGAATGTTAGCATTGCTTTAGTCTCACTGCCTTTAAGAGATTTTGCTTATATTTCATTTTGTTAAGCTTGATTATAATATATCTTGGAGTCTTTCTTTTGAAGTCTACATTGTATGGCGATTGATATGCATTTTGGATGTCTATGTTCTCTTCTTTCATAATTTCTGGGAAGTTTTCTGTCACCAAGTCAACAACAATACTCTGTGTTTTCAGGTGTTCCTTCCTGTTGAAGAACTCCAATTAATCATAGATTGTTCCTGTTGATAGACTCCCACATGTTTCTTAATGCTTCTTCATTTTTCTTGTGTCTTTTCTCTGATTTCTCCTCAAAAATTCTGGTGTCACTATTTCTATCTCCCAGGTCAGAAAGTCTCTTTTCCACTTATTCAGTTCTCTTCCCTTGGCTTTGAATTGTGTTTTCTGATTCTTTAATTTTGTTAGTGATCTATTGGATTTCAGAATGCTGGAATGCCATCAGTTCAAACAGCTTGCTTAATTTTTCATTTTGGTCTGCTATATTTTGTATAAGGTCTAGGCCAAGCCAAGTGCCATTGAGTCGGATCTGACTATGAGGCCCTACTTATGGAGTCACTGGGAGGCTGTCAACTGACCCTACATTGTGGGTCAGTCAAGAATGGAAGAGATGCCATCAGGCTGCACCATATTTATTTCTCTAGTCTTGTTTTGAAAGGTAAAATCTATCTGACAGCTTCCAAAAAAAGTCAGGCTGTCAGGCATGCAAGCCCCTGTTTCCAGCTGGCAGTGAGGCTCCTATACATCCATCCATAGATGCTATGATCTAGTTCAAAGTATGGACTGGCTGCTGCCCTACTTTCATGAGGTGCCAGGCAAAACCTGAGGGGTCAACAGTGCTAAACTCAGCTTTTCCCCCAAGGCTGGTACCACCTCCTAGCCTGGAAATTAGCCCCCACTGAGGCCTCCCTTTGGGTAGCTCTGCCTCCCAGTCAGACAAGATGGCATCCTGCAGAGGTACTTCCACCTGCTGGGAAATAGCCAAATCAATGGCAAAAGTTTCAAAAGAGGGATGGAGGAGCCATGGTGCTCAGAGTCCAGAGCCAGGCTCTCAAAGTGTGGCTATTTACTTGCTGGTTATGTCAGCGGTGGGGCAGAACTTTGCTGCCTGCTAGTTAAGCCCAATTGCCACTACAGGCTAACAAAAAGGAGAAAAGTTAAAGCTGGTAGTTACCTGTACTCCACGAGAGCTGGCCATTCAATAAGGGTCGGGGTCAGTGAAAGAGAGGTTTCCCATTCAGTGGCACGTAGTCCAAAATGACAGCCCTATGCCATGCCCTAGGGCTCACTGGGTGTCCAGAAGGCTCCACTTAATTATTAATCCTGGCCTTAGTTCTCAGAGGGAGTTAAGGAGACATGTGTCTAGTCTGCCATCTTGACTCCACCCTCCTTATTGTTTTTTTGTGACCCAGTTATTTTTCTCTGTTAATATTTGCTAATATTGTGTGTTCTCAATAATGGTAGGCATGTTGAATCACTCTATCTAAATTTTTGGTGGGTAATATGGTTTTTGTTTAATGCCTCATTCCACAGATCATACCACTGGAATCCAGAGGTGCAAATGTGTATCTCTAGTGAACACAAATTCTACCCTAGAGTATATAACTACATATGTGTAGCAAATAAACATTTTCAAACTTCATGTTTTATCCACCAAAAATTGAATGGATCAGCACTACGTTATACAACACACTATAGGAACAGTGACTGGCAGCTCAAGCCTGCTTTTTCCATTCGGAAGTATCGTATAGAACCCTGCCAGTCAGAAGCTTTTTTTGAGACATAAACTCCAGTGAGCTCCAGAGGTACAAAAAGTAAAACAAACAAACAGGAAAACCACTGTCATCGAGTGGATTCTGACTCATAGCAACTTTATGGATCACAGTAGAACTTCTCCACAGAGTTTCCAAGGAGCACCTGGTAGATCTGAACTGGTAACTTTCTGGTTAGCAGGGGTAGCACTTAACCACTACACCACCAGAGTTTCTACAAAAAGTAAGTGGTCACTGTATCTGCTGCCAGTCCTGAAAGGCTTAAAAACAGAAGTCTTACGTTACAAGATGATTGAAACTGGTTTAATGCATGAAATATTTCCCAGAACTATGTCACTGCACATGTAACATTTGAAGTACATCTTTTGTACATAGAATGACTAGCAAATTGCATGCTCTAGGTCATGTAAAATCTACATGAAAACAGCTCAATGATAGCATGCAGCTTCTGAAGACAACCAGTAAAGTCACTTTTCTCTTGACCAGAAAAAGGCATTTTACACCTAAACACTGATCCCAGGAAGTTGCAGTGACTGCTCTACATAGCTGTATTAAAAAGGAGAGACAATAACAAAGAAAACACTTTGGGGGATGTTCACCAGCTAAACAGAAATTTTACAGGTAAATTTCATCAATTAACGAGAATATATCTTACTCTATTTCTTTTTTTAATTTTAATTATGTGAAAGCATATAGTCCACACTGGTTTTGTATGTCCCCCTATGTTTTATTTCTTATATATGTCTTTGTTTTAATTGAAAAGTTACTCTGCTATAGAGACAGAAATATTTTCTAAGAAAAAGTCAGTAATACTTATTTTCTATTAAATTTCACTATTAGAAGACCAAAGAGAACCTTGAATCAAACCCCTTTCTGTCAAGTCAATTCCAACTCATCGCATCCCTATAAGGCAGAGTAGAGCTACCTCATAGGGTTTACAAGGCTGTAGATCTTTATGGAAGCAGACTGTCACGTCTTTCTCCTGTGGAGCAGCTAGTGGGTTTGAACAGCTGAGCACAAACACAACCACATCACCAGGTCTTTCCTAATAAAAGAGACAGACTAAAATAATATTATTGTACTTTCCCATAAAACCAGTGCACACACAGAAGGAAAGTGGTATTTCTTGATGAAGCACACAATCATGACATGAGATAATTAGAAGGCTACCAAAGACAAGTAATAAATTACCCGTCTCACACTGGAATACAGAGTACAAAACTTCTATTATTTCATGTGAAAAGATGCCCCAGAGAAAACATGAGACCAGAAATTCCTTTTTGCTTTTTTGTTATTTTTTTCCCCTCCAGCCCTTGACTCTGCCTTGATCTTGCATGTCCCCAACTACATTTAGGAAGAAATCATTCATAACTTAGGCCCTTAAGATTCTTATATCTGTATTAAATACAATATGAATTTATAATCAAAAGTCATCACACATAAGGAAAATTAAGAGAACAAAACTTCAAGATTTCAGATATATCACTCCATGATAGGAATTTAGATGCTGAATTATTGAAGACTGCAAAAGCAATGATTATATTTAATGTTTATAAAATATAAGAAACACATAAACAAGGAAAGAGCAAGATGCTAAAAACAAAAGCCGTTTGTTTTTTTAAAGCAGCAATATTTGAGTTAATAAAGGTTAAGAGTTTTCCTGAAGTAAAAAAAGTTAGAGATTTACCAAACAAGAATAAATTATACCACATAGGTCCACAGAAAGAAATCTACTGCTTAAAGATCATCATACAAGCACACAGAACAATAATACATAATATAAAATAATAAACACACAATGAAATGAAACAATACTAATAAATGAATAGATAAAATGTTTGTTGGTAGCAAATATATTGTCATTAATTACAACTATGTATATTTTTAATGTATAGTATGGCAAATAGTAATAATAAATGCAATAATAATAACCATAAGCAATATTTATGCATAAGCCATACTATGTTAAGTTTTCAGCATATATTTCAGAGAATATTTTTTTATAAGAAATAATGTTTCATTTACTGCACTTCTTTAAGGATTAGCATGCCACCCCAACCAAGGGTCAGCAAGACTCAAATTGGCATGTGTAGCTGAAGGTTTATTGACAGAGCTTTCATTTTACTAAATTTGGTTGACCAGCTACGAAGTCAAAGCCAGTTACATGATTTTTCTCTTCCTCTCTCCTTCCTAGAAGACCCAGCGTGGAAGAGTTTTTTTTGGTTGTTGTTTATTTGTTTCTTTTTGTTCTAGAGGGAGCTCTAGCAAAGGTTAACTAATGATAAATGATAACCCTTCTACATTATACTTCCTTCAAAAGTTTATTAATGGATACTATGCATTGCATAAATGAACCCTTAGAGAGATTTGCCAATTTTTTCCTCAGCTTCTTAGCATACTAAGTTGTCTTCTGGGATGAAGGATAGATTCTTATTGTTTGTGCTGTTCAGAAATTTCCCAGTAAGAATATATTTAGTAACAATAGTTATATAACACACAATTTGCCAGAGATCTGGACAGACATTGATCAGTATTCAGAATTCTCCCTAAGGTTATTCAAAATTTCATTTCAATTTTTTTTGGAGGGTGGGAGTGATCTTTCTGATTTTTGCTTTGTGATTTATTTTCCAATTTAAGTAAAAGTAGATTTTTATACAGTTTAATGATTTTCTTCTTGTGGGCTCAAAAGAAGAGCAAATAATTTTCAACATTCACCTGTGATGATCTTACAAAAAGTGAATGGATTCATTTAGATCGATTAAATTGAGAGCACAGTAAAAAGAGCAAATCTGTAAAAAAAAAAAGATCCATGCAATTCACTTCGCCATGACTATGGGGAAAGGTAAGCATTTTAGTACCACATCCATTTTTTTTCTCTACATTTCTTCACTGGCACATCTATTTACGTTTCTGTGTAACCATCTGTTTCAGAACCCATTTGAGTTCACATGACACCTATTACTTAGATTTATAAGACAGGTAATATTTAGCCAAATTAGCAATCAGAATGCCTGAATGTTTTAACACCATTTATAATTAACTGCTTGATGTAATAACAAATAAGAACAGCAGCTGCAACAAAACTCTGATTAGACAGCCAAAAATATGAAACAATTCAAATTTATGGAAGGTCCCAAACTCATCTTCAAGCCAAGGAATAACATTTCAATAATAGCTTGGCTGTTAACCAAAAGATCAGCAGTTCAAATCTGCCACCCGCTCTTCGAAAGCCTTACTGTGTCCTAAAGGGTCACTATGAGTCAACACTGACATCATGGCAATGAGTTTGGGTTTTTCGGAATAACTTAACTAGGCCATTGTGTAATAACCCTAAAATTTAGCACAGGTAGAGAATAATTCTAAAAAACATGGCCTCATCTCATACCAACCCCTAAAATTTTTGGAAGACCAGGATGACATCTAAACATGGTAATGTATTTACCTCTGGATTAAATCCAAAATCCAACACAGAAATCTTGCTCAATCACTAAGATTTTCATTTTTTTTTACTGATATTTTGGTATTCCATTTTTTTAGTAATTCCAGATTATTGAATGATGGCCATGATCCTGCACTTACCCTCAAGAAGATAAAAATCAACCATCCAAAGAAAAGAAAGGAGCACAGACAAGCACAAAAAGAAGTTGACTGTTAAAAATCATTATCTAATCAAAATATACTTTGTTTCAAAGATGAAGAAAGTGCGGCCTGAAAACAAAGATATTTCTCTGTGAGTCAGATCATAATTAGTACAGAGCTAAGAGTAAACTGTCAGTTGTGATGTTTCGTACCCTACTATGAAGGGTCAAACAATTAAGTCCATCAACTTAATTGTTCTAAGTGCTACATATCTCATTGCTGAATATCACTGTGGTCACCTTCAAAACACTCTCCTTGGGAAGCTATGCACAGATGTGAGTGCCTATTCCACCCTTCAAAGCAATTTTGGAATGGCCATTGTGCATGGTGGCACAGTGGGAAGTTAGTGAATTTCATTGTATTGCTGTCTATAAGGCAGTTTTGGGCCAGTAAAGAAATAACTATATTGGAATACCCTCCCCACTCACCTGATCTAGCCCATAATGACTTCTTTCTTAACTGGCAGGAAATATTACAAGAAGACATTCTGATGCCATTCAGGACATCAAAGTTAATACTATGACAGTTCTGTTGGCCATTCAAGAAAATAAGTTCCAAAATTGCATTGAAGGGTGACTAGGTACTCAAACTGGTGCACAGCTTCCCAATGGGAGTACTTGAAGGTGGCCATAGTGATATTCAGCAATGTGGCGTGTAGTACTTTCTCTAAGATGAGTTTACAGACTTAACTGTCCATTCTCATATATTGGACTCTTTAATCATAATTTTGTACTATTTTTATGAATAAATTATTGGATACAATATTTAAATCACATATATATGTAAAGAAAAATTCTGCCCATATTCCAAAAAAATAAAAACAACTAATAACAGTAGTAGTAATATCTGTAGTATTAACTGAAGCTTCTTTTGCTTTTACTTTGTACAAGGCATTATAAGGTCATTGGGAACTCATTAAGCATAAACACAAAGTGGACAGGGGTTGTTTATGAGACCAGAGAAAATAACAAATTGAAAATTATTTTAAGGAAGAGAATAGCTATCTATCATCCATTAACTGATATTGATCATTCTTACAGTTATGCACTGCTGTGTAACAAATCACTCCAAAACTTAGTTGCTTACAACAAGAATATGTTTTTTATGTCCCACAGCTCAGTGTGTTGAACAGGTTCACCTGGGGTATTCTGACTCAAGATATCTCATGAAATTGCCACTAGGCTGGAGCTGGAGCCATTTGAGGGTGTGACTAATTTGAATGTCTGAGAAGGCATGCTTCTCCAGTTTGTGCCACTTTGGCTGAAAAGACTGGTGAGCGAGGGAAGTGTCGTGCTTCTCTTTTGGTAGGTATGTGCTTTCCAAAGGATGGCAACCTCGCAGAGCCAGCTTTCTCGTTATATTGTTGGTTGAAAACAACTTTTCAGTTGTTTTCAATTTATAGTGACCTCATGTGAGAAAGTAGCACTGTTGCACAGGGTTTTCTTATCTGTAGTGTTTACTGAAGCTGATTGCCATGTCTTTCTCCCATAGAGCTACTGGGCTCAAATTGTCAACATTTAGGTTAGCAGCTGAGTGCTTAATCATGATGTCTGCAGGGTTCCTTTGTCTATTTTTTCCCAGAACCAGACTCCAATAGGTCAAATTGGCAAGTTTAAGAATTCTTACTACATAGCTTTGTGAGTCGTGTTGTGTCCCAACTATTGCATAATACCAGATTATGGTTAGACACACCTTAACTGTAATCAATGTAATGAGAGGACTAGACCGTGCTGGGGGCTCATTGTGAACCACCATTGGAGTATAGCTGAATGACATGAAAGCCACATGAAGGATGTTACATAGGGACACTGTTGAGGCTGAGAGATAATGGTATAAGCAGAGGTATCAACTACGTAGAGTGGAAAATTGTAGGATACAGAAACACAGACAGTAAAAATGAAAGGATGTTATTGGGACAAAAGGAAAACAAAGACAAAAATAAAAAATAAAATAAAAAAAAGCAAGGATGTCTCTCAGCTTCTGACTGAGGAACCTAAGTAGACAGCCACAGTTGCAACTGAGAGAAAATGCAGCTACAAGGCAGGTTTTTGAGAGAAAACAAATTCCATTTTCAACACGTAAAATGTAACATGACTCAGATATCTGTGTGGAAAACATTAGGCACAGCTGGCGATTGAAGCAAAAATTGTGAAACTAAGTCTATGAGATCAAATCCATTTTTGAGATACAGCCAGAATGTTACTTAAAATGGCGGATGGCAAAATGTTGTTTCATGTACTTTGGACACGTAATCAGGAGGAACCAGTCCCTGGATGTGATGATGGTTAAGATTGTGTTTCAGCTTGGCTGAACTATGATCCTCAGTGTTTTGGCAGTTACAAAGGGTCTTCCTGTAAGGGTGTCCTATATCTGAACTTGAATAAAACAAGTTGTGTAAATGACAAAGTGTTAGTTATTTTCTTAGTTTGAAGTAAATTTGATGGCATTATGCACGGAAATGAACTTTAGGTAAGTGGCCACTACAGTATCTGTCGTGTGGCACCAAAACTAATCAGTTATCAACCCTATATCTTTCACTATTAACAGTCACAGGCTCTTTTCATTCATCTTGCAAGAAATAAAGGCCAATGATTCTTCCAGACCAAAATCCACACCAAACGGTAACTTTTGGGGGATGAAATGGACATTTTTGAATCTTCATTGGATTCTCATCACTCCAAATGCAACAGTTTTGTTTAGTAATAATACTATTCATCCAAAAATGGGCCTTATCACTGAGGACGACTTTTTGGCAAAAGCTGGGGCCACTGTCAATTGCTCCAGAGCCCAGTCAGCAAAGGTGCAACACAATCTGTGGTCATCACACTTCAGTTCTTGAGTTAAAAACAATTTTGTAAGGTAAAGCTTCAAGTCCAGCTGCAAAATCAGCCAAATTGTGGTTAACAAAAGGCCTGGTTCATGCACTTGGCAAGAAATTGATTGGAATGGAGTCTCACATACACTGGCGAGTGATTGTTATGTTTTCGTCAGAACGTGTGGTTTGTTGACACACAGGCATTGTCTGATTGGCAACAGACCTGGTTGTGTCAAATGTTTTAATTATTTCTAATTGTTCTCTTGGTGGTATGATTGTGTGCTTTGTAAATTTCACATAACGCAAGGACTGTTTGGCAAATGGAATGCTTGTTTTGATAATAAATTTTAATAATTTCTATACGTTGTAGAGTTGTGTAGCTTTTCACGCCTATTTGTCAAGACCAATCAAAACAACATGATAAATATGGCCACTATAGCTTCACAAACTTCACTGTGAGCTGTCAAAAACAGGACATCCTTATTGGAAGGCCCTTTATAATGTTATAATCGCTTTCCTGTTGAGATTTGACACTTAATCATCACTATTATTGAATCTTCTGTGATACTGGTAGACTTGAGGCCCGTGGCCTCTCCTCAGCTGTTTTAGTCAGCTAGGGCTGCTCTAACAGAAATACCACAGAGTGGATGGCTTTAACAAAGAAAGATTTATTCTTACACAGTCCGGTAGGTTGCAAGTCCATATTCAGGGTATCCGCTCCAGGGAAAGACTTTCCCCTTGACGGCTCTGGAGGAAAGTCCGGTATTGCATCAGTCATTGTCCAGGGAGTGTCCTAACGCAAGAACCTCTGGTCTGAACGACGCGCTCTGCTCCCGGTGCTGCTTGCTTGATGGTAGCGAGGTTCTCAAATTGTCCTTGGTTCTTCTTCTTTTTATTCCTTGCAAGCTAGAAGCATTAAGGGTGGGGCAAGCCATACTCCAGGGAAACTTCCCCCATAGCAGGAATTCACAGCCCCACCCTAATCCTTTAACATACAGGTTAGCAAAACCACACAATGGAGGACATTTCCAAGATACTGGGAACCATATCCCAGCCACATGGCTGCACACATTTTTGGGGGGACACAATTCAAACCATGACATCAGCCTTCATCTCTCTGCCCGCTGTTGTCTAGCTCTTTCTGCTCACTTTGCTGGGACTTTTGCTTGTTGTAGATCCTACCACTGCTTTTCATCTAATCTCTGATTTTTGGGGACTTGAGTTCCCGCTTACCTGAAGTCTAGCCTGCTGATCTTGAGCTTCATTGATCTTGACAGTCTGCGATTCACCCTGCTCTCTGGTTCACTTTTGGGCTCACCAGTTGCTGCTTCTATATCAGTCAGAAGAATCCTCTTTCCTGCCTTACAGGCTAGGAATGTTACAGCCTCTCAAAACCTTGTGAGCTGATTCTTGAGATAAACTCTCTCCATACACATGCAGAAATACACACAAACACACACATTACTGGTTTTGCTTCTGTAGAGAAGTCAATCAAAGACACCATAGAGAAGGACATCATCATGCTTGGTAAAGTGAAGGGTTGGTGAGGAAAAGGAAGCCCCTCAATGAGATAGATTGACACAGTAGCTACAACAATGAGCTCAAAGATAGCAATGATTGTGAGGACAGTGCAGGATCAGGTAGTGTTTCATTTTGTTGTCCATAAGGTCACTATGAGTTTAAAGAGACTCATTGGCACTTAATGATGACAACAACAACAACAGTAAAGATAAACTAAACTGTGCATTCTCTTCATTCCTCCCCCACCCCCAAGTTAAATCGAACTCACTGTCAGCTGCTCTGTCTGATATATGTAGTAAAATAGACTGTTAGAAAGAATAAGCTCACAATATATGTAGACTCAAATTTTTTACAGCATTTGGAAGAAGAGGAAACAAAAGGTCATTACAGAACACTATATTTATTAAGCTGTTTCATTTTCTCATTATGCAATACGGGCTAGGGTCACCATGAGTCAGATCCGACTTGACGGTTCTTGGCTTGGCAATGCTTAACCAGTCTCTTAGTTTTTATTATTATTATTATTAAATAAATTCTTATATTAAGCTTTCCATAAGTACTGTTTCCCGATGGCATAATGGTGAAGTGCTATGGTTGTTAACCAAGCTGCTAGCAGTTCAGATCCAATAGCTGCTCTTGGAAATTCTATAGAGCAGTTAAACTTTATCCTAATAGGCTCACTATGAGTCTAAACTTACTCATTGAAACCTGACAACAACAACATAAGAATTGTTTACTAGATGGTAAGGATTGAACGAAGCCTACCTTTTCTTTATACTAGAATTTAGATTCTGTTGTACCAATGAACAGAACTTGGCAAAAAGGATAATTGTCTTGTTGTTTTAGGTGCACTTATGCTGAAAATATTCTACATGAAATATGGCAGAAGAAGTGTAACATAATTCCAAATTAAAGCTCAATACCTATCTTTGGATATTTTTATTTTGAATTAAAGATTTGAAAATTTCTTTATTTATGTCTTTCCATTTAAATCTGTACTATCTTTACAGTCTGAAATGTGGAATAATATTGCACACTTAGATGAAAAATTAAATAAGATAGTCTATTCAACCATATCACATTTCAGGATTAAAATAGTTTAACTTAAAGAAAGAAAAGAAAGATAGATAAACGTCTCTTTTATCTCATAGACTATTTTTACCAAATTGTAAAAAATAGCACTGACATCTCTATATTTATATCTAGTGGCTTACAAGATTTTTTCATTTTTTTTAAGGAAACAGAGTGAGCAAGAAAACCTCTATGGAATGCCAATCCATTCATTTAATTAAGAAATATTTATTCTAGACTGATAACTGAAGGTTAAAAACATCTTCAAAACAAAAATGAGTCCCAGTAGTAGAGTGTTATGGGTTGAATTACGTCCCCTCAAAATTTATCTTGGAATCCTACCACCTATACTTGTAATCTCTTTTTGGAATAGGATGTTCTTTTTCTTTTTTTAATTTTATTTTTATTGTGATTAAGTGAAAGTTTACAATTCAAGTCAATTTGTCATGCAAAACCCCAAACACACCTCTACACAACTCTGTCTGCTCTCCTCCCTCTTCGACAGCTCACTCCTCCTTTTTACCTTGTGCTTCCTGTGGTATCCACTCAACCAACACTTGTCTCATCCTTTCCACCCTCTCCTATCCGTCTAAAGAAGAACCAGTTGAGCAGCCTCATATATATATTCAGCCAAGAAATACACACACTGTCGGCATCACTCTATGTCCCATAGTTCAGCCCAATCTTTGTCTGACGAGTTGGCTTCAGTACTGGTTTCAGCTCTAGGCTGACAGCAAGTTCAGTCTGTGTTCTCAGGGGACCTTCAAGGGTGTTGGATTATCAAGTCTGCTTTGTTTTTAATAAAATTCTACATCTGCACTCTCCTTTTTCTCATACTTTGTCAGGGACTTTGCATTGTGTTCTGGAATAGGGTTTTCTGTGTAATGTTAGTGATCTATCAATCTAGAGTATGTCTTCAACCTTATGATTTTTGAGATATGAAGAGCAGCACACACATAGGAGTAAGAAAGTACAAACAGGGGAAAGAGAGAACCCACCTAGAGCTCCCAGGATTGAGGGAATTTCAGGGCTACCGAACTTTAGACAAGGCATTTCGCCAAATCCAAAACCCAGAGACAGAGAACACTACCAGGTGCCCTGATTTGGGACTTCCAGTCTCCTGAATTGTCAGAAAATATATTTCTATTCTTTAAAATCATTTTGTTGTGATATTTTGTTACAGCAGCACTAAGAAGCTAAGATTAAAACCTGAGATGTAACACCTCTCTTGATTGTAGGGGTCAGGGAGCTAGAAGGAGAGGAAGGGTGGCAACTACCCAAACAGCAAGAGGAATGACAGCAACTAAAAAGTTAAATGCAAGCATGGTCCAGGCTTCCTAAGAAGTCAGACAAGTCAGACATCCCATGGTCAGCCCCTTGGCTGTGATACCTCCCTTAGTGTTCTGTATCAGTAAAAATGCATTTCACACATATATTTATTTAGGTGTTTCTATGAGCTATGAAGGTATTGGAAGTATTCCGTAACTCTGTGGGAGAGCATAATAGAGAACAAAGACGAGAGAGGTAATGGGATCAAGACATTTCAGACAGAAAAACTGGTACGATGCCAAAGAGTTTCATCAGCTCCACATGCTCCCTGCAGAGGCCCTTGGAGTTATTGACATGGTTTATAGGTGAGTTTACCAGACAAGGGAAAATGACCAGCGAGGTAATCTTATTTTAATATTAAAGGTAGGCTATTACCAGAAAACTGAAAAACATGAGGTCTAGAGGGTTGAGTTCTGGAGGTACAAATAAAATCCACCTAATCAACTATTTTTTTAAACCAACTTGGACATTTTGGTCATTCATAAATTAAAGTCATAGCTGCTAATTTTCCAGTAGGAACTCTGATTTTTTTTTAATGTAGTGGTGTTCTGTCATCTAACAAAAAATGATAATTTTTCTTTGAATTTGATGATTTTTGGATCACTTTTGGAACAACTGACAAATGATTTTTTTTAAGGTGCCTGACATAATTTTATAATTCTTGCCATATCTTTCAGAAACACAGTCTCAGGTATGGTTTCAAAGGGTTGAGTTGGGACAGGAAAGTTAGTTTCTTAGCATTTATTGTAGGTTGTTTTTCCTTCAGAAAGAGAACAACACATCTGTTCCTCTTCCTTATCTTAAAATATTTCAAATAAAATAGTCATAAGCATATATTCACATTCAGCAGGTGGCTACCCTTCATTTATATTATTAAAAATCCTCTAGAGGTAACCCTCAGCCTAAATAGGTATTATCGAGTTTTCCACAAAGGCTGACACCAGCTGTGACACTTCACACAGCCAGGCACCTGCATCCTCTCCTTTTTTGACCTTTTGAAAATCTGCTACCATGTGTTCAGCTAATGTAATGCTCAATGCCAAATGAGGCAGAGATGGCCTAAAAAAAAAATCTCATTAACCAACACTTGAATATGTAACTAGTGTGCCTGTGGCATAGTACATTCTAAATTATGTGATTGAATTTTCTTATTTTACTTAAATGGGGAACAAATTCATCTTCTTTTCTATCAAGGCAAACTTCTGGTACAAGACAGATTTGTTGTATTCATATCAAGGAAAGGTGTGATGGATCAAATATCTTGATTTCTAGACATTTCTTTGAATGTTTATTTTCCTTTTTATTGAATAGACTATAATAAAACAGCAGGAGACTTGATTTGAATGTGCAACTGTCTTTGTGCATTTTAATCTGGAAAATATCCATCAGAATACATTTTGTATTAGCTGCTGGACTGGTAATGGTAGACGTGGAAAGTATAAGTCTAAATTATATAAAAGGTAATTATTACATATTAAGTAATGAAAAGAACACTCTAAATATAAAAGATATTGAAGCAGTAGGCCTAAATGGGTTCAACAACAACCCACCCCCCCAAAAGCCTGGTGTCATCAAGTTGATTACAATTCACAGTGAATCTATAGGAAAGAATAGAACCACTCTATAGGTTTCCTGAAGAGTGGCTGGTGATTTGAATTGCTAACCTTTTTGTAAGTAGCTGAGCTCTTGACCAATGTTAGGGCTCCTATACCTGAATTCAAAGTGAGCTCTAATTTTAAAATATCCTTGTCATGATTATAAAATTATTTATTATGACAATTGCTATGGCCGTAAAAATTTGAATGCAAAAAAATGGTTAAGAAAAATTTATTGTAACAAAATGTATTACTTGACATGTAAACTTTATTTCTTGTGTAAAAGTGCTTAAACCTTCTTCAATACTACCACCCAATGGGAAACCCTGGTGGCATAGTGGTTAAGTACAAAGACTACTAACCAAACGGTTGGTAGTTCAAATCTTCCAGGTACTCCTTGGAAACTCTGTGGAGCAGTTCTACTCTGTCTATATGGTCACTATGAGTTGGAATCAACTTTATAGCTGTGGTTTACTATCCTATAATTTTATTACATTTTTTAATAACAAATTTTCAACATGTATTTTTAATTTTTATAAAATATTATTAAAATATACTAAAAGGGCATGATTTACAGTATTACTATTTTAGAAATTTTATGGTATTTATGTTTGATGTCATAATATTTTTATTACAGGTTCATTTATTTCAATTATATATTCATATTGATGGTCTCTCCGACTCGATGGCACTTGGCTTGGCCACTGACAATATCACTAAAATTGGTAATATAAACACATCTTTATAAAAGTATCCTCATCTTACATAGATGTTATTTTATATTCATTTTCAATATTTTCAGACAATTATTATGTCCATGAACTTCATTGTGTAGCATTCTTCTTTAAATCTGGAAATGTTATAGAATATTAATTTTAAAATGAAGGAAATCTATCACTCAATAGTCACTAAATAAATATTTTTCATTTTCCAAACTGTTTAACATTCACTACACAATTTTTATTGCAACAATAGATGTCTATTTTAATTTGGAGCAATCAAATCTTAAAATGTAAACTGATAATCCACTATATCTACTTATGTTTCATGGTGATGACTTTCTTCTTTCTTTGAACGTTAAAGTAATGATAGAAACCTGATAATAGCATTACCTTTTGAAGATCAGAATTAATTCAAAATATTTCTCAAGAACTGACACCACTTATAAGTTTGTAATTTACACCTAAAAATGCCTTCTTACTAATTCATCCCTTACAATAGCTATTGAAGAGAAAAAATAAATATTAATGTATGTATGTATAGAGTACTTAAAGTAGGCCAAAATATTACAGATGTCAAGAAAAATAGCAGATGAATTTAAACACTCTCTAGCAACAACTTACAAAATCATAGAACTTCTATTAAAGCAGGAAGCCTTTATCCTGCGCATGATATGATTTCATGCCTTTTTTTTTTAATAGACAAAGAATCTCTATTACAGTTGCTCATAGTTATATAAGTAATGCATCTTTAAAAGAACAATAGGGGGTGGAGTCAAGATAGTGGACTAGACACATCTTCTCAATTTGCTCTGAAAACTAAGACCTGGATTGATAATTAAATGGAGCCTTCTGGATACCCAGTGGGACCTACGACATAGCATAGGGCTGTCAATTTGGACTACACGCCACGGAACGGGAATCTTCTCCTTCACCAACTCCCGTGATTGTTGAATCCCAACTCTTGCAGACTGAAGCCTTTACTGACTGACATCACAAAATTACCTGACAGCCCCCCAGTGAATCCACAAGTAGGGCCATGTCTTTGCCAGTCAGGAGGTGGAGACTGCCAATCAGAAGGTGGAGATTCCACTGACCCCAGTCACTGGAGTATGTAGAGGTGACTGGTGATAACCTTCCTTATCAGACTGTGCTTTAGATCAACACCGGAGAAACTAAACAACCTCTAGATGCCCAAAAAAACAACAAACTTTGGACAGACTCAAAGAAAAATAAACCTATGGCTCTGGAAAGCCCCCAAAAGAAAAAAAAAAAAAAAAAAAGAACTTCCCAAACAAAAAAACCTTTCGGAAACTATTAGAGGGCAAGTTCAAAAGGATTATATATAGTGCCCTCCTAGATATTATACAAAATGCAGCAGAGCAAAATGAAAAATTAACCAAGGTGTTCAAACTGATGGAACACCAGTATTCTAAAATCCAACAGATTAAAAACAAAATTAAAGAAATAGAAAATTCAAATCCAAGAAAATAGAACTGAACAAATGAAAAACAGCCTTTCTGACGTGGAAGACAGAGCTACTGACTCCAACATCTATGAGGAGAAATCAGAGAAAAGAAACAAGAAAAATGAAAAAAACATTAAGAAGCATCTAGGATTCTATCAAGAGGAACAATCTATGATTAACTGGAGTTCCTGAACAGGGAGGGACATCTGAAAACAAAGAGAGTATTGTTGTTGAGCTGCTGACAGAAAAATTCCTTGAAATTATGAAAGAAGAGAATACAGATATCCAAAATGCATATCAAATGCCACTTAATATAGATCCCAAAAGAAAGACTCCATGACATAGTATAATCAAGCTTAACAAAATGATACATAAGCTGAAACTCTTAAAGGCAGTGACACTCAAAGCAAAGCTAATATTCAGAGAGAAACTCTATAGGCTTTCATCTGACTTCTCATCAGAAACAGTGCTGGCACAGAGGCAATAGGATGACACACTCAAAGCCTTGAAGGAGAAAAATTTCCAACCAAGAATTACATATCCCACAAAATTGTCTCCCAAATATGAAAATGAAGTTAAGACATTCACAGATAGATAGAAACTCAGAGACTTTATAAAAATCAAACCAAAGCTACAATAAATAGTGAAAGAAACTCTTGGCTTAGAACAAAACTGTTAATGCTATATTTTAGGAGGCAATACAGAATACACCATCCAGAAACCTATTCACTTAGGGAAGGCACAAAACTCGATCAAAGCTATAATACTAAAGGAAGCGATCCAGTGATCGTATCATAAAAACTATGATATCATCATACTAAAAAGGGAGATGTACTACAGTAGTTATAGTCCTTCTAGATGGAGAGGACCTTAGTAAGACTTGTAGAAGTCAAAGTTGGGTTTAAATATAGATCGTTGAGGGTGATCACAGGGGTAGCCAAAAAGCACAGTAAAAATGCAACATATCAAATCAAGAAGCATAGTACAGGAGTCTCAACAAACATAACACCAATACTGAAGAGGGGGTAAAATCAACCCATAAAGAAGTATGTCCCAGAACAGAATAGTAAGAGAAACAGAGAAAACATCAACACAAAAATAAACACATCATAATGAAAGCACTAAACACATACCTATTAATAATTCTGTTGCATGTAAATGGAACAAACGCTCCAATAAAGAGACAACAAGTGACATCTTGGATCAAAAGGCACGATGCGTCTATATGTTGCTTAGAAGAAACTCACCTTAAAGAGAGGAAAAACAAATTAAAGAATGGAAGAACATACACCAAGGTAGCAATATTAAAGGGAGAGCAGGTTGGGCAAAACTAATCACAGAAAAAATAGATTTTAATGTAAAATCCACCATCATCGACAAGGACAGACATTATTGTTGCTGAAAGTTTCAATATACAAGCAGGACTTAACAATATTAAATATTTATGTACCCAATACTAGAGCATCTAAATACATCAAAGAAATACTGCCTACATTCAAAACTGAGGTAGATCATTCCACAATAATAGTGAGAGACTTCAACCCTCCTCTCTCAGTATTGGGCAGATCTTCTAGAAAAAAGCTCAGTAAAGACACAGAAGATGATATTGCCACAATTAACCAAATAGACTTCATCGACTTACACAGAACTTTCTATCCATCAGCAGATAACAACACTTTCTTCTCCAGTGCATGTGGAACATTTTCCAGAATAGACTATGTGTTAAGACATGAAGCAAATCTCAATGAATTCTATACCACTGAATTACTGCAAAGCATCTTCTGAGACCATAAAGCCATAAAAGTCAAAATCAATAGAATAAAGACAGAAATTGGAACTCATGGAAACTGAAAAACATCTTGCTCAAAAGCCATGGGTTATAGAAGAAATCAAGGATGAAATAAAAATAATTATGGATTCAAATGAGAATGAAAACACTTCCTTCCAGAACATACGGGATACACCCAAGCAACTGCTCAGAGGTTAGTTTGTCTCCATAAGTGCACACATCCAGAAGGAAGAAAGAACCCAACCAAAGAATAAACTCTACAGCTTGAACAAGTGGAAAAAGAATGCCTGAGGAAACCCTCAGGTATCATAATAAAACAGATAATAATGATTAGAGCAGAACTAAATGAATTAGAGAACAGAAGAAAAATTGAAAAAATTGCAAAAGCAAAAGCAGTTTTTTTGAAAAGAGCAGGAAAATTGATAATCCATTGGCTAAACTTAGTAAAGAAAAACAGGAAAGGAAACAAATAACCTAAAAAAGAAATGAGAGTGGTGATGTCACAACAGATCCAACACAAATCAAAAATATCATAAAAGACTACTAAGAAAGACTGTATTTTAACAAATTTGAAAACCTAGAGGAAATGGACAAATTCCTAGAGTCATATCTTCTAAACACATCACAAAGGAAGACACTGAAAAAGTTGTCAAAAAACTACCAAAAGGCTTCACCACAGAATTCTACCAAGCTTTCAGAGAAGAGTTAACTCCAATACTACTAAGACTATTTCACAGCATAGAAAGGGATGGAATACTCCAAAATTCATTCTATGAAGCCAGCATAATCCTGATATCAAAGCCAGGAAGAGAACCAACCAAAAAGGAGTACTAGTGACAAATAGCACTCATGAACCTAGATGCAAAAATATTCCACAAAATACTAGCCAATAGAATTCAACAACATATCAAAACAATAATTCATCATAACTAAGTTGAATTCATACCAGGGACGCAAGACTGGTTCAACACTGGAAAAACAATTAATGTGATAAACCACATAAACAATATAAAAGATAAAAATTAGCCAATTTTGTCAATTTGATGCAGAAAAGGAATTTGATAAAGTACAAAACCCATTCATGATAAAACCTCTGAGCAAAATAGGAATAGACGGCAAATTCCTCAATGCAGTCAGAGTCATTTATACGAACCCAACTGCCTACCTCATCCTGAATGGAGAGAGATTGAAACAAAACCCCTTGAGGACAGGAACTAGACAAGGATGTTCACTCTTACCTCTCCTGTTCAACACTGTACTAGAAGATCTGGCCAGAGCAATTAGACAAGGTCAAGAAATAAAGGGCATCTGCATCAGCAAAGAAGAAGTAAAAATCTCCCTATTTGCAGATGATATCATTGTATATACAGAGAATCCTAAAGAATCTGTAAGTAAACTACTCAAACTGATAGATGAGTTCAGCAAAGTATCAGGATACAGAACAAATATAAGTAAATCAATGGGATTCCTTTATATCAACAATGAGATTATCAAGGAAGAAATCACCAAATCAATACCATTTCCTATAGCCTTCAAGAAGATGAGCTACCTAGGAATAAATCTAATTAGAGAAACAAGAGATCTTTACAAAGAGAACTACAAGAACTTACTACAAGAAACTAAGAGAGACTTATATAAGTGGAGAAACCTACCCTGCTCATGGATAGAAAGACTTAACATTATGAAAATGTCTATTTTCCCCAAAGCAATCTACTTATATAATGCAATCTCAATACAAATTCCTGTGACATTTTTTAACGAGATGGAGAAACAAATCATCAACTTTGTTTGAAAAGGGAAGAAGCCCTGGATAAGTAAAGCACTACTGAAGAAGAAAACACTGGAAAGCCTCTTACTATCTGACTTTAGAACCTACTACACTGACCCCGTTGTCCAAACAGAGTGATACTGGTATAAAAAGAGATATATAGATCAATGTGACAGAGTTGAGACCCCAGAGATGCCACCATCGTCCTATGAACAGTTGATATTCTACAAAGGCCCTAAGACTTTAAACTGAGGTAAAAGCAATATCTTTAACAAATAGTGTTGACAAGATTGCATATCCATCTGCAAAAAACTGAAACAAAACACACTTCTTAAACCTTCTACAAAACCAACTCAAAATGGATAAAAGATTTAAATCTCAAAACTGAAACAATAAGCTCATCCAAGAAAAAATAGGATCAACAATGGAAGTTTTAATACACAACATAGACTTCAAAATCTGTCAAAGCACAATCAACAGAAGAGAAAATAGATAAATGGGAACTACTAAGAATCAAACACTTCTGCTTATCCAAAGACATTATCAATAGAATTAAAAGATCACCTAAAGAGAGGGAAAAAATATTTCGCAACTATATGTCAGACCAACGTCTAATCTCTGTAATCTACAAGGTACTACAAAATATCAACAAGAAAAGGATAAATAATCCAATTAAGCAATGGGTGAAGGAGTTGGACAGGCACTTCTCTAAAGAGGACATCCAGGCAGCCAAAAGACACATGCAGAAATGCTCATTATCATAAGCTACTAAAGAAACTCAAATCAAGACTACAGTGAGATACCATCTTACCCCAACAAGGTTGGCCATGATCCAAAAAACATAAAACAACAAATGCTGGAGAGCCTGTTGAGAAACTGGAACTCTCCTACACTTTTGGTGGGATTGCAAAATGGTACAACTTCTTTGGAAAGCGATCTGGCACTTCCTTAGAAAGCTGGAAATAGGTATACCATTTGACCCAATAATTCCACTGCTTGGAATATATCCTACAGAATCAAGGGCATTCACACCCACTGATACATACACTTGAATGTTTATTGCAGCACAATCCACAGTAGCAAAAAAATGGAATCAACCCAGATGCCCAACAGCAGAGGAATGGATAAATAAACCATGGTATATATACTCAATGGAACACTATGCAATGATAAAGAACAATGATGATTTCAGGAAGCATCTCATAACCTGGTTTCAACTGGAAGACATTATGTTCAGTGAAATTAGTCAGCGATACAAAGACAAATACTGTATAACACTTCTAATTTACGGGCTTGAAAATAGACTCATGCACAGAATAAAAGACTCCATGATGGCTGTAAGGGAGAGAAGGAAGTAAGGGAGAGGATTGGTTATAGATTAGTTGATTGAAATTCGGTTGTGTGAAAGCAGTGATAGCACACATTATAAAGAAGATCAAGTTAGCTGAACTTCAACATAATGTGAATACTCTTCCAATCTTAATCCAAAATGACAAGGACACACTAGCAGTTGCAGGGGTCCGGGGACCATGCTCCTAGGGGACATCATAGCAAACTGGCATAACTCGCCTATTGCTAAGGGAGTCTTCTCCATCCCATATTGGTGAGTTGCATCTGGGGTCTTACAAGCTAGCATGCCATCATCTGAGATACACCAAATGGTCCTGACTTATCAGGAACAGGTAATCACCAAGAACAAAATCAACATGGGGGAAAAAACACCCAGAAGACAAAAAGACCCATGCTATCAGAAGAATGGGATGGTGCCCAGCCACCTGCACTGACAGCTGTGATAGGACTCACAAAGCTGACTCCCAGTGGCAACATGAGAATAAAAAGAGGTTCACCCTGAGAACTCCACTAAAAGACTACAGTTGATCATCTGAAGGCCCGAGGGTTCTCCTGGGAGTATGGTCCCTAGACCTGATGCTGCCGCTGATCATAAATCACTGCTGAGGTCAATTTCTTAGACGGGAATGGATTGGACTAGGCAACACAGAGTGACCATATCATGTGTGCACTTTATGGTTCTATGCATGTATAGGATATCACTCAACTAGCCTCTTACTAGAGGGGAATGGAGAAGGGTGAGAAGAGGTGACAGGGAATTGTTAGGAGCTTGTGACTTGTATAGACCAGAAAGGAATGTGCTGTCACCGGGCAAGGAGAGCAGTAGGAGCTGCACATAGGCAGGCATGTGAATTTAAGCCAGATTGTACACTTTCACTCAATCACAATAAAAAGAAAAGAATAGAATTTGATATGTCAATCAGATTCAGAACACTTCTAATGACTTTCTAGTACAGCTTTAGTTTCTTGTTAATACATCACAATGGCAATATTAAGAATATCCAATGATGATATGCAGTTAATGTTTTAGAGTTAGAATAAAGCTTCTATTGAAAAAACTATGACTTTCTCTGTAGTTACTAGAACAGACACAGAGACAGCTAATAACTGGGCATCCAAATAGATGTTACATGCCTAGTAGAACAGTGACAAATACTGATGCAGTGGAATATAGCAAGAGCACAAGCACTCTGAAAGAACAAACAGTATGCAATGGTGCTGCACTAGCTTCAGTTAGTCCTACTGTCTAAATGAATCTTAACTATACCAACTTAGCAGATTTTAATTTATATATAGAGTAATCATAATATACTTGTTAAAATAAAAAGATAACACCAATTTTTACTTGCACAATTGCAAGAATAAAAAAAATATTATTCACACAATTTTAACTTACAATCTAAAAATAGAATAGCTATTTAGGGCAATTATTGTTATAATGATATATGCTTAATATGGTCTCTGTACTCATTAAACAAGTTTTATTCTTAGCTATGGTAAAGTAATTTCATATGAGAATTTTTTTTAAGCCAAGAAATGAACATATAGTGTAAATACAGGTTTGTTGTTAAAAAATGGAAGCAAAAAATAATAATAATAAAATGAAGGGGGGTGAAGTTGTTGGAAGACAATTATGGAATTTAAAGAAAGAAGCATTGCTAGAGATGAAGGATGTACTTTGAAAGAAAAAGTTTCGATCTAATCCACTAGGAAGACTCAGTAATTCTAATTAAATGAACTTAATAATATAACTTAGATAATCCAAATCGAACAGCAGGAGAGTTAAACAGGGAAATAGACAAACTGATAACCATATGAAGTTTTCATTTAACTCACAGCAAAGTTGATAGGACCAAGAAAACAGACCCAGTGCTGTTGAGTTGATTCCAGCTTATAGCAACTCTATAAGATAGAGTAGAACTGCTCCATAGAGCTTCCAAGGAGGGCCTGGAGGATTGAAACTTCTGCCCTTTTGGTTAGCAGATGTACTCTTTAACTACTACACCACTGGGGTTTCCAAAGTTGTTGGAGATAACAAAAACAGGATATGAAAAATCTGAACAAAATCTTTATCAGCATTGATATATAGAATCTTTCACTGAAGAAGCAAGTTTACTATTTTTCAAAAGCCTGTGGAGGGTGGGGTGGAAGCAAGATTGCAGACTAAATGCACGTCTCCCTAAATCCCTCTGGAAACCAAGACCTGAAATGATAATTAAACAGAGCCTTCTGGACACCTGGTGAGCCCTGGGATGCAGCATAGGGCTGTTAATTTGGACTTCACACCACTGAATGCAAAACCTCCTCTCTTTCACTGATCCCACTCTCGGTGAGCACAGGCCTGCACAGACTGAAAGTAACTCACCATTTCAATTTTTTTTTCCTCTGTCTGGGCTGGTGGGTAGTAGTGGGACTTGACTAGCTGTTGGTCTCAGATGCACTGCTGGTGGGACCTGCAAACATAATTGCCAGGTTCTGAGAGCTTGGCTTTGGACTCTATACACCTCAGCTCCTCTGGCCTATTGGGAAATGGAGAAGCCCAGGCAGAGGCCCCAGCCAGACTTGGTTCTTAAGCTGGGAGGTGGCTCCTGCTGGGGGGAGAGTGATTTTCTAGCAGGGAGGCGGTGTTTTGCACAGTGTAGCCTGGGACTGGGGCCCAGTGGCGGAGGATGTGCACTCTGGGCATTTGGACATTCTTGGCCTCTCTTTCCACCGGCAGCCTGGTCTTGGCCAGCTGGCGAGCTTCTGCAGGATGCCATTGTGTTTTGCTGGGAGATGGGGTCATCCATACAGAAGCCTCAGCTGGACCTAATTCCTGGGCTTGGGGGCAGTGCCTACCCAGAAGAGGCTGTTTTTCCAATAGAAGAGCAGAATTCTACACAGTATTGCCTACACCTGGGCCCAACAGCAGAGATCAGCAGGCCGGTAGCCTTTCTGTATTTTGAGCTAGTTTATAATATCTGGTGTTCAATATAGAGGTGCTTACTTCGCCAGCTGGGAAGAGGGACATATACACCTGAAAACATGACTGACTTTGGAAGTTGTCAAATACTTTTTACTTCTCATTTTGAGATGGCCTAAAGAAACAACAGTGGTCCATCTTCACAGCATACCTCCCAGCCTCTGTTGACTCACATGAAGCCCCCAAAGCAACAAACTTTGGAGAAGACAGTAACCCAGAAGTCCATCATGGCATCAGAAGGCCCCCAAAAGAAACCACCTCAGAACTTCCCAGACAAAGAAGCTTTTCTGAAACTATCAGAAAGTGAATACAAAAGGATCATATAAAGAGACCACCTATACAAAATGCAGCAGCCAAGCCAAGTGCCATTGAGTTGGAGCAGCAGAGCAAAATGAAAAAGTAAGCAAGCTGTTCCATCCGATGGAACATCAGTATTTGGAAATCCAACAGGTCAAGAACAAAATCCAAGACATAAAAACTTCAATTCAAAGCCAAGAAAACAGAATGGAACAAATGGAAAAGAGAACTTCTGATCTGGAAGGCAGAGCAACTGACTCCAGCATCCATGAGGAGAAATCAGAAAAAAGAAACAAGAAAAATGAAGAAGCACCAAGAAGCATGTGGGACTCTATTAAGAAGAACAATTTACGATTAATTGAAGTTCCTGAACAGGGTGAGACACCTGAGAACACAGAGAGTATTGTTGCTGAGCTGCTGACAAAAAACTTCTCAAAAGCCTGTGAAATATTTACCAACACAGATCATATGGTTCAATATGAGGCAACTTCCAAATGATGTAAAAATACATACATCTTCCCTGGCCATTGTAGAATTAAGTTATAGTTAAACACCTATAAATAACATGTATTTTATGTTTTATTGTATTGTACAAATGTATACAATGCTATAGTGTAGGATATTATGTTAACTCTACAATAACATTTTGAAAATTAATTTTAAGTAGGCACCTCATTAGGAAATCCAAAACCCAAAACCAAACCTATTGCTGTGCAGTCAGTCTGAACCTTGGAGATTCTGTGATTTAGAGTAGAACTGGTCTGCTCTGGGTATAATCTTTAAGGCAACAGTTTGCCAGAACTTTCTTTCATGGTACCACTGGGTAGGTTCTAACTGCTAATCTTTAAGTAAGTAGTTGAGTGCTTAAACTTGGCACCACTTTGGAATCTTTCTTAACTCAGATTATTAAATTCATTTTTAATTTTTCTAGTTGTTAGGAAAACACATTTCAAAACTGACTGAAGAAGAATTTTAAGAGTCTGAATTTTCCTATACCTATTGAACTCATAATTAAAAACCCAGCAACATGTATGTCCGAGAACTCTTGAGGAAAAGAAAAAGACAACATTATGCTGGTGTTAAAGAAAAGACAACAATAATGGAATAGAGAGACAATAAACAGAACCATACATAAAAAGCCATCTGATTTATGACAAAGCCATCATTTCAGTACCACAGGAAAACAAACATTTTTAAATAAATGGTGATGAATCAACTGTTCTTCCATATATAGGAAAAGAAAAAATTTCATGTCTCGTACAGCACATCATACGCACACAGACGGAAACCACATAACCTGACACACACAATTATAGATAGAGCATGTAGCATTGTTTCCAGAGGATAACAAAGGGAAACAATATAATAACCTGGTAGACTAAAATATTCTTTAAACAGGATACAAAACATCACTAAACATCAATAAAATTTTAAAAATGTAGTAGTTATTTTAAAAGTTCTATAATACACAATTTGGAAACAGAAAAGCTACAGAAGGAAAAATACACTAGCAGTTTGTATGCCTCCCAAAAGGCTATGTCTGGCATAGAAGGTCCAACAATTAAGTCCATGAACTTAACTGTTCTTCATGCCACATACCTCACTGCTGAATATTACTATGGTCAGTTTCTAAGTACACCCCTTGGGAAGCTATGCACTGACCACCACCTGGTCTGCCCTTCAAAGCAATTTTGGAACTCTTTCTGGAATGGCCATTGTGCAGGGTGGCAAGGTGGCAAATTCATGAACTTAATTGTATAGTTGTCTGCAAGGGAGTTTTTAGCCAGTAAACAAATAACTATATTGGAACACCCTCTCCAATCACTGATTTGGCTCCCACTGACTTTTTTCTTTACCCAAAGATAAAGGCAATATTGAAAGGAAGACATTTAGGAAATGAAGGGTAATACAATGAAAGCTCTAATGGCCGTTCCGGAAGAGATTCAAAATTGCTTTGAAGGTGGACGAGGTGCTAGCATCAGTGCGTAGCATCCCAAGGGGAGTACTTTGAAGGTGACCTTAGTGATATTCAGAAATGAGGTACGTAGCACCATTTCTAGGATGAGTTTGCAAACATGATTGGCAGAACTCTTACACATAAGACTCCTTCAAATAAATTAGAAAAACACAAGGAGCACAGTACCAAGTGGGTAGAGGATATGAACAGGCACTGCACAAAACAGACTATCCAAATGGCCAGCAGATATGCGAAGAGGCAGAATACCATGAGAGTTAAATTCACGAGACAACACTATACTGAACAACAGGATGATTATAATGAATGGCTGTTAAAACAGATTTACAACAAAGGCGTAGGACAACTGATATTCTCCTATATTGCTGGTTGCCATGTAAATTTGTACAACTACTTTGAAAATCTTTTTGCTTGTAGCTGCTGAAACTAAGGACATAATTCTAGGACATATTCAAAAGAAATGACTACTTATGTTTACTAAAGACATATGTAATGATGTGTATTAAAGGTGTATTCATGATATCTACTTATAAGTAATGATTTAAATGTCAGCAAATAATATAATTTTAAGTGTGTATCGTATATTTATACATTGGAGTACTGTGGAGTACTACACAGTATGAAAATATGAAACAAAACAGGAAAAATAACAACAAAAAAATCCATTGCATGTGGAAGATCTTGTTTTCCAAAAATAGCCAGAATACTACATTCCATGATATGTGTTTTCTTGCCAAGTAACTTTGGCAGTTCTTCCACCTTCAGTGGGATACATGTTCCTTCCACTTAAATCTGAGTGGAACAGTGACTGCAGTAGAGGTGATCTTATCCGAGTTCTGAGCCTGTGAGTCACAACAAGTGACTCACTTTCCTCCTGGCTTTCTTTTATGACCCACATCGTGGGAACCATGACTCCAAAAAACAAAACCCTCTGCTATTGAGTCAATTCCAACCCATAGCAACTCAACAGACAGAGTAGAGCTGTGCTTTGGAGGTTCCAAGGAGTTCTGGTGGATTTGAACAGCAAACCTTCAGGTTAGCAGCCTCAGTACATAATATGACCAATTAAATCTGCTGCTTCTTTGAAGCTACTAGGAGGACTATGAGGAAAGACCATGAAGAGATTAATATCTAAGCATCGGCTCTTTCAGTCTTTGCATCCCATGCATCAGACATGAATAGACAATGATAACACTCAGCCTCCATAGGAAACTAGCTCTTACGGACTCAAACCTCAAAATCCCTGACCCACAGAGACTCTGAGAGATAAGTGAGTGCTGTTGATTTGATGGGGCCCTGGTGATGCATTAGTTAAAGTGTTTGGCTGCTAACAGAAAGGTAGATGGTTCAAACCCATCCACCAGCAACTTGGGAAAAAGACGTGACAGTCTGGGGCAGTTCGACCTTGTCCTTTAAGTGTGTCCAACTTGATGACAATGGGTTTGGTGTTGGTTTGTTGCTGATTTGATCCACTTAACTTGGAAGTCTGCAAGGTCAAGTTGAAACTGAAGAAAATTAGGAAAAGTCCTTGAGAACCAAAGTAAGACAGTAAGTATATTCCACCTGAGGTTAGAGACCATCTCAAGAACAGTCTTGACCAAAGATACGATGAGTTGTAGAATTACATCAAAGGCATCACCCATGAAGAAAGCAAGAGGTCCCTAAAAAGACAGGAAAGAAAGAAAACACAAAATTGAATGTCTGAATAACAGATGATTTATATAGCAATATACAAACACATGGATAAATCTCACCAGAAATGTTTTGAAAGAAAGAAGCCCAAAGTAAAAATATACACTCTATGTGGTTTCACTGACATAAATTTTAGAAAAGATAAAATGAATCTATAGAGATAGACAGTAGAATTGTGATTATCTTAATTGTGTAGAGCAGGAGGGAGAAAGATTAAGAGTCACTGGGTGATTCGATTCATCTGTATTTGATTTTCATGTTGTTAAACAGTTGAAATCACTCTATTAAAAAAAGAGTAAGTTACACTTAGGGTCTTTTGTGTGTATGTCAGAATCAAATAATAAAATGTAACAAAAGATACGCAAACAAAAGATAAAAGTAAGCAACATCTTTCAGCTGCAGTAAAATTTCTTTAAAGATTTGCTATTTCTTTTATATTTCCATCACCATAAAAATATTTAACTAGATTATCTACTACACTGCTGTTCTTTTCAATCATTTCAATCTCTTCACAGAATTCAGTCTTTGTCTTGTTCTTCTTAACACTGAGGTCATCTTAAAGATCTCAACCTCACCTTCTTTATGAGAACAATTCTTGATTATAAACAGGAGAAGAAATTCAAAGAATTCTGGGCCACATTATGATCGTAAGCAAAACATGTCCTTTTGTTGATCAGATTTGGGCTCTGGGCCACAGTTCTGATTACCAAATATCAGCTTCCCTCCCAATGAACTGGAAATCTTGTTAGCACAGTGAGTAAGTGCTTTACCTGCAGTGGTGTCCTGAAGTTTTAGAAACAGTCCTTAGTGGTAAAAAATACCACCAGGCATAAATACCATAAAAATATAACTAAGTACTTTTGCTTATTACAATTTATGCTGTGGGCATAGCTCAGTCAAATGCCCTGTGGGATAAAAGCACTGAGCTAAGATCAATAGTCTTTCTACTCTGATCTAAGTCTGTGGTTCTATTTGATACTGACTACCAAGTTTGGTGGCATGGTGGTTAAATTCTACGGCTGTTAACCAAAAAGTCAGGCAGTTCAAGTTCACCAGGGAGGGGCTCCTTGGAAACTCTACAGTGCAGCCTTACTCTGTCTGGCAGGGTTGCTATGAGTCGGAATCAACTCGATAGTTCTTTTGTTTTGTTTTGTTTAGTGAATTTAAGCTAAGTTTTAACTGATTTCTCTTGCCCTAAGAAATCTGTTTCCACTCCCTTCATGTAAGGATAAAGGTGGGACTTTTGTTCTAAAATCCCACCCATCCTGCTGACATAGTTCTTAAGGAAACAGTGTTTCCAGTTGGAATCTTGAAAGGCTCAGGGTAAAGCAAAATATAAACTAATGATGGTAGACATAATTTCTCCTAGAAATTGTTCAGAGTATGGTCAGATATTGTGGCTGCTGGCTACTATTCTGTGGACATTTCCAAAGATGTCTGTTCTGCAATTTGTCACTTTTTGCCAGTGCCTTCCCATGGTCTTTCTTTGTGTCTAAAATGCACTTGCTTCTAGAACCTTTAGCTACTTCTCTTCTTGCTACACCAATGGCCTATCTTAGGGCCTTCTATTTCGTTGCTTTTAACTGCAGGTCTCCATTTCTATATGGGTGGAAGTCACTGCGCATTTTAAGTGCTGGGAATACCCTGCTGTCTGTAAATGAACCATTTGATCAGATGCACAATGTTGATGACAACTGTTGTTGCTGCTGTTAGGTGCTTGTGACCCTATGTACACAGAAGAAAATGCTGCCTATTCCTGTGCCATCCTCACAAAAGTATGTATGTTTGAGGTCATTGTGTCAGTCCATCCCGTTGAGTGCCTCCCTCTTTTTCAATTATCCTTCGTTTACCAAATATGATGTCCCTGCTGATAATATGTCAAAAGTACATGAGAAGTCTCACATTCCTCATTTCTTAGGAACATTCTTGCTGTACTTCTTCCAAGATAGTTTTATTCATTTTTCTTTCAATGCTAGTATATTCAATATCTTTTACCTACATCATAATTCAAATTCATCAATTCTTCTTCAATTTTCTATACTCATTACTCAGTTGAAGAGTTATTGTAGAAATATATGCATATAGTCATACATATATACATATAGACACACATATGTAAATACCTAAAAGTAGACACAAAGAAAACAGCAAAATGCAAGTTATAAACATTCATGTAAAAGCATTTGAATTAGCATTATAACTTAGTTATAAAATGTCATGAGATTCTGGAAACTGCATGTATTTACAAACTGTTAAAAAAAAAAACTACTTTTGTAGAAGGCAAATTGAAATTTTTCTTCACCTTTGCATGTTTTAATTAGAGCCATTTCTTTCAAGAATATATTTTGAATGGGTGTTACTGTAACCCTGTCTTCAAATCATTTCAATACAATTCATACTGAATGAATTTTGGTTCCAGATTATGAGTAAGATACTTATTTGAGCTTTGTTCATATCTCAAAAGTGTTGAACTCCTGCTTCCCATTAACTGACTCCCATCACAGTCACTCAACCATAGCCCCTTGGTTTCAGCTCAATTCCAGCTCTGCCCTACAGAAAACGTGATGCTGCATGTGAAAAACTCAAATGAGGAGATGGTACTTCACCTCAATTAACTGCCCTGGGTTTCTCCTCTGTAAGGCAGAAAAATGAAGGATGCCTGATCAAATACTTAGACCTCAGACACAGAGAGATGGAATTGGCCTCAGTGTCACACTGCACTGAAGGTGAGGAGTTACTTGCACACACACCAGGCAGTGTTTGTAGGTGTACGTTTGAACTCTGTGGTTCAAAATTCAAAATGCTGCATTAGAACTGTTAATAGATGCCCTTAAAGTAAAGGTCTCTATTTCTCCAAATATCAGAGAGCCAAGAAACATGTCAAAGTGGTCTTCTCTCATCCATTCCATTAGCATAGTTTGTGTCAACACAGGAAGCTCAACAAAGCCTTTTGAGCTAGATGGATCTGACAGAATAATTATATATCTCTAAGGTGCCTCCTCTGTCCAACTCATTTGAGCTACATCTCACAAAGTTCCATGTCCTGTGAATTCATGTTACTCGGCATCTCCCAAAATTGTACGAATCTTGGAGCCAAGGAGAATCAACATTACTGTAGAATTTTTTTAGACATGTTAATAATAAGCATACACCTTTGATACGCATCCTAGGATGGATTTATAGCTTCTGTTGAAGGGGAAGTTATTGACTTTCATTGGGATTTTCATGTCAAAACAGAGTCAAAGCACTTTCCTTCAGTCCAGTAATGTGAGTCATATTTAATGATCTCAGAAATTTATTTACAAATTATGTTTATAACAAATGCATTCCAGAAAATAGAAGATGGGGAATTACACTGAATAAACATAATGATTATAAATTTTATAACTTGGGTTCCCAAACGTCATATTAAGTGTTTTAAATTGCATTAGAATGTTTTCAGGAGAGTCAATACTCTTAAGAAGGGATCAAATTCCATTTCTTTTTAGTGTTATGACTAACTGTGTTAAACTAAATGGAGTATTAGAATACATAAGTTGCATATAAGTGGGCATGTAAATTTATATGGGAATGCACATTTTCACTCAGTCATAATAAAAAAAAGAATACATTGCATTTACACAAAACGTGTTCTGTGAGACTACAAAGTAAATCCAATTTCAATCCCTCTGAAGAGGAAAGAGGGGGACTCCTGCATGCTACATTTTTATTTCTTGCTGTTTTTAAACATGACACCAATTTTGATATCAGTATTTTGAACCTGTTATTCATTACAGTTTCAAGAATGTGCCCTACTGTCTGCCTGCTGTCTGGGATCCAACCAGTTGATAATAAGGTGTTATGCAATTTAAAATAGCCTAAGGAAACCCTGTGGCAAAGCTTCCAGCTCACCCTGTGCGTGTGTGTGTGTGTGTGTATGTGTGTGTGTTTAGTTATACTTCATTTTTGAAAATCTACTTTAAAATGTAGTTAGATAAAGTTATATTCTGGAATGAAGGCAAATGTTATGAATGTTGCTCATGCTATTTAGGATTGTAAACTTCAATTTAATAATTATTTTTCTGTCTACTGTTATTCTGCATAAAAAAATATTCTGAATACTACTTCTAGTTTTAATGTAGGTGAGCTTTACAAAACTCTATAACAATTATACCTCAACTGGAAAAATATCTTCAGATTGCACATTACGAATAAAGAATACTTATAATCTTTCTCTTATGTAACAGTCACTTTTCTACACATTGTCTTTTTCTATCAAAACTGTCGGGAGGAAGTGTTATAAAAAGATATATTATACTCTAGTCCCTATAGGAAACGCTAATTGAAACAAACTTATTTTACTTCACATTTACATTATCTGAGCTTAATTTATTTTTTTCTGGTGTCATTGAAGAAAACTTCATTGAGAATGGTCCAGAAACTACATAACTTATGCACATAACAAGTAACATTTATATTTTCTGACCAAGTATTGTATTTAGTAAATGCCAACATGTTTAAAATTCTACCTAAGTACTATTTTACATGAATTAAGACAGAAAGGACTCTTGCCAATTTTCTCCATCTTTTTCTCTTTATTTGCTATTGAAATAGAGTCAATAGTAACCTAGCTTATGAATTTGCTTATGTAATCCCCCCTTAAAGCTTAAACTGTAAATTAATGCATTAAAAAATCAACCTTATACTTTATTATCTTCTTCTTAGGATAACATATTTAGTGAGAAGTATAGGTATCTGAGTTATATTAATTGAGTAGATAGGATTCATAGGTATGAAATTAAAAGCACACTAACATACAGTCAAAATTGACATAAAAATTACCATAACATCTGAACTTTTACTTTGTCTTTGCCAAGTGTAGTTTCTTACTGCAACACTTTTGCTTATAACATTGCAAACACTCAGATAATTTACTTCAAAATACATTTTGATGAAAGATTTGGATATGATTTTCCTTGGGAAAGAGGAAGCTTAATTTTTCTAACATTGATATTACTTAATATAATTTTAAATCTAAGTCAAAATTCACTCTGTGTCAATCATTTGGAGATAACAACACAAATAAAAGTTAAACAATAAAGATTCCAATAAAAATTCCTTAAAAATCTGTCTACCACAGTAATTAGATTTATTAATTTCTATAAATGTGTTTCACAAATTACTCTAATAGAAAATATTTTCCTTGTTTTAAATATTTTGCAATTGTTATTTTATCACACTATAGAAACTTCTTTTTTAATTTGAATTCTAAGTAAAAATAGTTATTTTTGCAATAAAAATATTGTCCAACTTTTTTAATCTACTCATTCTATCATGCATTACTACATATAATAATACAATAATGTAAGGATTTCTTGGAATCCCCAGTAGTACAAACCAGTAATGTACTCAGCTGCTAATTGACAGGTTGGAGGTTTGAGCAACCAGAAGCATTTTGTAAGAAAGACCTGTAAATCACTTCTGAAAAATTAGCCACTAAAAACTCTATGAAAGAAAATCAGAAAAACAATAGAGAGAATTAATAAAATTAGAAGTGGTTTCTTAACCACATATTCACAACTTTTAGATAGACTGACAAGGAAAAAGATAATAGAGAGAAAAGATGTAAATAACCAAAAAAAGAAAAGAAAAAGAAAGAGGAGATATTACAAATGACACAATAGAACTCAGGAGAACTCTAACAGAATATTATGAGTAACTGTATAGACACAAACTAAAAAACCTAAATAAAAAGGAAAATTTTTTAGAGGCACACAGCCTACACAAACTGACTTAAGAAGAAATAGAAAGTCTCAATAGGCCCATAACAAGTAATAAGATTGAAACAGTGATCAGAATCCTTCCAACAACATCACAAAGTGCTGGAACGTATGGCTTCAATAGGGAATTCTACCAATCATTTAAAGAGGAATTGATACCAATACTGTTTAAATTCTTCCAAATGATAGAAAAAGAAGGAATACTCCCTAACCCACTCTGTGGAACAAACATAACCCTCATACCAAAATTAGACAAAGATGCCACATAGAAAAAGAAAGAAAATTACAGGCCAATATCTCTTTTCAGTACAGATATAAAAATACTCAACAAAATACTACAGAACAGAATCTAACAGCATGTTAAAGGAGTCATATATACCATGAAAAAGTGGGATTTATTCCAGAAATTGTGGTACCTTTCAACTTTCAAAAATCAATGTAATGCACCACATCAATAGAAGAAAGGAAAATAATAATAATAATTGTCTCAATTGATTCAGACACAGCTTTTGATAAAATCTAACAATTATTCTCATTCTCTCTTTCTTCTTTTTTTTTTAATTGTACTTTAGGTAAAGGTTTAAAGAACAGTTTCTTGTTAAACAATAAACATTATGTTTTACAGCACTGTTTAACAAACCCACAACATGTCAATACCCTATTCTCAACTCTGTGTTCCTTATTACCAGCTTTCCTGTTCCCTGCTGCTTTTGAGTCCTCAACCTTGGGCCAATGAGCCTCTTTAAACTTATTTTGGTTTTCTGGGTCTGCCCATTCTTTGGCCAAAAGATGAATCTCAGGGCTAACTTCATTACTAAGATAAAAAGGTATCCAGGAGCCATACTCTTAGAATTTCTCTAGTCTGTCAGGCTAGTAACTCTGGTCTTTTTTTTTTTTTTTAAGTTGTAAGTTTGTTCTACACTTTTTTCCAGCTTTGTCCATTTTTCTCTCTGTGATTTCCCTTCAAAGCAGTCAGTGGTGGTAGCTTGGCACTATCAAGTTGTACTGGACTCAGTCTGGTGAAACCTCCCCAAAAAGAAAAACAAACACACTGCTGTCTAGTGGATCCTGACTCATGGTGCCCCTATAGGACAGTGCAGAACCACCCCATAGCGTCTCCAAAGAGCACCTGGCGGATTTGAACTGTCAAACTTTTGGTTAGCAGATGTAACACTTAACCACTATGCCATCAGGGTTTCCAGTCTGGTAAAACCCATAGTAAATGTAGTCCAGTATCCTTTGGACTAATCGTTTCCCTGTATTTTTAGCTGTTTTCATTCTTCCTTGCTCCGGATAGGCTAAGATCAATGGAATATCCTAGATGGTCATTCACAGGTTATTAAGACTCCGGATACTAGTTGAAGAGTAGAATGTAGAACATTTTCTTATAAACTATGTTGTGCCAGTTCAGCTAGGTGTTTCCCAAGACTGTGATTCCCACAGATCTCAGCCCAGCAATTCAGTCCTTCAGGGAGTTAGAGTGTACCTGTGGAGCTTCTGAGACCTTGCCTTACATGAACTGTGCTGGCCTGCCAGTGTTGCCAATACTCTTTCTTGATGACAACCATAGTAAGATGTGAACAGAAGGAAAATTCCTCAGTATGATTCAGGACGTATATGAAAAGCCAACAACCAACATTATGTTTAATGGGCAAAGACTGGGAGCTTTCCCTCTTGAAATCAGAAATAAAAGAGTTCCTACTCTCACTACTTCAATATTATATTAAAAGTGCTAGCTAGAGCAAGAAAGCAAGAAAAATAAATAAAAGCACCCAGATTACCAAGGAAGAAGTAAAGTTGTTTCTTTCATAAATGATATGATACTATAGATAGAAAGTCCCAAAGAATACATAAGAAACTTTCAAGAGGAACTTAGCAAAGTAAAAGGTCAACAAAAAATCAGTTGGTGGACTTCATCATAAACTGAAAGCTTTTCTAATCTGGACCCAATACTGCAAGGATAGAGTAACAGGGGCAGGGGCTTGGGCAACATGTTTTCAGGGGATATCGAGGACAATTTGGCACAACTAGCCTATTGTTAAAAGAGTTTTCTGCACCCATGTTGGTGAGTGGTGTCTAGGGTCTTAAAAGCTAGCAAGCTGCCATCTGAGTAAGGTACACCAAATGGTCCCAACTCATCTGGAACAGATGATTACCAATAACAAGAAAGACACATGGAAAAAGAGTTCAGGAAATAGAAAGACCCATGTGAACAAGAGACTGTATCAACATGTGACCAGAAGAATCAGATGTGCCCACGATGGGGCACACTTGTTAAGTCCCTGTGGCAACATGATAAAAAGAAGTGTAGAGCTCAAGAACTCTAATAAAACACCAAAATTAGTGGTCCCAAAACCTTGAAGATCTCCTGGGAATATGACTCGTAGACCTGCTGCTACCATTGACCAGAGAACGCTACTGATGTCAACTCTTCAGACAAAAATGGACTGGACTCTGGGACACAATGTGACCATATGGTATGTTTACTTTATTGTTCTATGCATTTATAGAATGCTGTCCTACTGGTCACTTTCTAGATGGGAGAGATGATGGTGGAGAGATGGGGACAGGAGCTTGGTAAGAGGATACGACAAGTATAGAACAAAAAGGAAGAATGTGCTGTCACTGGGCAAGGAGAGCAGAACAAGCTTCAGATAGGCAGGAATGCAAAATTGATTTGGATTGTATATTTTCACTTAATTGCAATTTTTAAAAAAGTAGAAAGAAAAATCAGTTGGTTTTCCATACATCTGCAGTAAGAAATTTTAAAGAGAAATTAAGGAAATGATTCCTTTTACAATAGCATCTAAGAGAATAAAATATTGGGAATAAATCTAACCAGGGCTATAATGAACTTACACAACAAAAACTATAAGAGACTGCTGAACGAGATTTAAAAAGTTGAAGTGGAAGGATGTTCTAAGTTTGTGAATCATAGCACTTACTATTGTTAAGAAGTGAAAACTACTCAAAGCTATCTATGGATTTAACACAATCTTGATCAAAATTCCAACAGGCTCCTTCACAGAAATAGAAAACAATCCTCAACTTTACCTTCAACATCAAGAGTCCTCAAATAACTAAAACAATATTTAAAGAAAAACGTAAAGCAGGAAGACCCACACTTTCTGATTTTAAACCATACTATACAGCTGCAATAATCACAACAGCCTAGTACTGGTGTAACAAAAGGCACATAGACCAATGGAATAGAAATAAGTGTCCAGAAATAAACTCACACATCTATAGTCAACTGATTTTCGACAAATATGCAAAGTCCATTTGACAAAGAAAGAAGAATCTTTACGATAAATGGTGCTCGAAAAATTGGATTTCTACATGCAGAGACATTAAACAGGATCCATGCCTCACACCATATCCAGAAAACAAAATCAAAGTGAATTAAGGACCTAAATGTGCAAACTAAAATCATAAAATTCTTAGGGGAAAGAAGTACAGGCAATGTTTTCAGTCCTAACTGTTCACAATGGACTATCTAATTAAACACATAGACACAAACAGCAGAAGATAAAGTAAATAAATGGGACTTCATAATAATTAAAAAATATATATATTAATCAAAATATTTCACGTAAAAGATGAAAAAATAAGGTAATGACTGAGAGAATATTTCTGGAAACCATGTATCTGACAAGAACCTAATAAGTAAAATACAGAAAACACTTTGATAGCTTAACAACAAGAAGACAACATAACCGTAAAATGAACCAAGTATTTGAATAGATATTTCACCAAAGAGAGTATTCAAATGGCGACCAAACACATGAAAAGATACTCAGTGACAGCAGCCATTAGAGAGATGCAAATGAAAACCACAATGAAATTCCATTTCACTCCCACGAGCATGGCTAAGGAGCCCTGGTGGTGCAGTGGTTTACACCTTGGTTGCCAACCTACAGATCAGCAGTTTGAATCTACCAGCTCTGCCTTAGAAACTGTACAGGGGACTTCTGTAGTATCCTACAGTCTGTTGCCTTGCTGACAACAGACTTTTGGTTAGGATGAGTAAGATACAAATTATATATATTTTGACAAGGGTGTGAGGAAATTGGAACCCTATCCATTGCTAGTGAGAAAGTACAATGGTTCAACTTTTGTGGAAAACAGTGTGATGGTTCCTCAAATAACTAAAAATAGAGCTACCATAAAAAAAAAAAAAAGTAAAACAGTGCTGTCCAGTCAATTCTCATTGACAGCAAACCTTTAAGACAGAGTGGAGCTATCTCTTGGTGTTTCCAAGGAGCACTTGGTAGATTCAAACAGCCAATGTTTTGGTTAGCAGATGTAGCATTTCATGACTATGCCACCAGGGTTTCCTTAGGGGCAGAAGGAAAGTGGAAAAGGAAGGGCTTAACAGTGATGGAAATGTTATATTGATTAGGGGTGGCATTTCACAGCCAATTAAGCAATTGCTGTCTATAAGTTTTATGTCTTTAAAAAGTTGAATTTGCAAAAACTGTATGATAGATAAGTTTGCAATGACCAGAAAAAAACAAAACACAAACAAAAAAAAACAGGCATAGCTTTTGATGCTATATATGTACAACAGGTTTCTTGGTATGGAGTTTTAAGTCATAGTTTCATGCAACATTCCAGTCAACTGTCTTAATAACATATTTTGTGCTGTTGCACTAGTTTCCATTTTATTGTGCAGTTCCTAAAGTCTTAAAAGCTTGCAGGTGGCCTTCCAAGACACAGCTGGTGGTCTGCATTCACCTGGAGCAACAGAGAAGGAAGGTCAGAAACAGAGAAAGGATTTGGAATGTGTGGTCGTTAGCTTCTGTGAACATCTTCCTCATTTGTCGTGAAACTAGGTTAACTTGATAGCAGCCAGCTAACACTACTGAACACTTTGTTCAAAGATTCTATAGAATCGTAATTGACATGTTCTCTAGTTGAGACAAGTTTCTACCTGTCTGTCTGCGAGTCAGTCTGTCTGTCTGTCGGTTGGTCTGTCTGTCTGCCTTATCCCTGTCTCTCTGTTTAATTATTTTTTTTACTAATTTTGCTAATTAAAGAATGCTGATGCACTGTCACACACCAGAAATCCCTGGTGGCATAGTAGCTAATAGCTATGTCTACTAACCCAAAGGCCAGCAGTTCAAACCCATCAGGTGCTCCCTGGAAACTCTATGAAGCAGTTTCACTGCGTCCTATACCGTCACTGTGAGTGGGAATCTACTCAGTGGCACAGGGTTTTTATTTGTTTGTTTTTTATCACACAACACAACATCATGGAAGCTAGAAAACAGTGGAACAGCGCATTTAAAATTGGAGATGGGATCCTTTATTCAAGCTAGAATTCCACCCCCAAAGTGTCAGTTGTTAAAAATCAAATAAGTGCAGTATCTTTGACTTCTGCTTTATTGGTACTAGAATCATTTTTAAAAAGAGAGAGAGAGAACATTTAACTGTCAGTTTACTAATGATGACATAATTTTCTGGGAAATTATACAATTAACTTGAATTGACGTTTTATGAAATTCTCAGGATGTGGTCAGCTAATAAGTCACAGTCAGATAAAGTATTTAATGGCCTATAATGATTAGATGACAGAACAAGGAGTTCATTGCTCTCTGAAGTCCTCATAACAGTCAAGTACCTCTGGATTTCTTTTCCTGAAAAGTTTGGTCTGAAGCACCATGAAATCTTTGGAAAAATCTTCTGATTTTTTTCTAAAATCCCAGAGAAAGCAATGGGGTCTGCACATGTTGATGAGATTTTGGAAGGGTTTTGATGAGTGGTAATAATGCAAATCTGAAGTTTAGTCTGAACTTCATATCCCAAAGTGAACTGAACCCAAAACTACAAAAGGAAGAGTACGTGAAAATATACTCTAATTGTGCATCTGGGAGGTTTAGTCAATAGGTAAAGGAAATTTTGAAACTGTGAAGCACATTTAGTTGTAAATTTCAGAAACATTTATTTGAGCTTTGGTAACTAACACGAACAAAGTATTACTAAAAAAAATACTATATTTAAGGAAATAAACATGTTTATTCATAATATTTAGGATTTTCTTGCCACTTTCCTTTTTATTGTTTTGCTTAAAGACATTTACGTCACACCATAGGAAACAGTGAAGTTCCTTTTTCACACAATTGTGTTCACATTCTACGTTATGTATTTTCTAAAATTAAGAAAAGTGTTGTTTATGTGTATGCTGAACACATATAATGTTCAGCATAATCCCGGCATCCCATATTTTCTTCAAGATGCTTATTTGCATTCTTTACCATTTTTTATGAGATTGATCTAACCATATAATCTTGTCAGCATGTTTGCTTTTGCATTTTATTTAGAGATGAAAAAGCCTATTACAGTGTTTCCTTTATTGAAATAAAACTTGGTATCAACTTTCACATACAAATCCTCAGGTTGATGGAAGCTAAAAGTTACAATGAACTCTTCCTTGGGGAAAGCAAGGTTGTTTTCTCAGAAGAAATGCTTATGTAAAAGTCTTAGTTGTTCATGATTTTATGCTTGCTCAAATGTTTTCTCTGACTTCAGATCCTCTTATTACCCTCACTTCTCAATAAGAGATTATAAATGTCTTTATTGTTTTCCACCGGAAAAATGGAGTACTTCAGCATTTCCTGAGATGTCCATTCAGACCAGCTTTCTAGGGGGACTTCCTGTCAGGGATCCCACCAGTGATACAGTGGAACCTGTGGATCTGCACTCGCTGGGAAGCCTTGGAATGGAGGACAGGTACTGCTTGGCATAACACGCCATCGAAATCACTACCTCTGTGTCTGACTTCTCACTGGATAGAGCCCTGAAAACCAAACCCACTGCTGTCCAGCTGATTCTGACTCACAGTGACTCTAGAGCACAGAGAAGAGCTTGCCCCATAGAGTTTTAGAGAAGCACTTAGTGGATTGAAACAGCTGACTTTTTGTTTAGCAGACATAGCACTTAGCCCAACAACACCAGGGTTTCCTCTCACTGATAGCCAAGCGAAGTGCCGTCGAGTCGGATCCGACTCGATACAGCCCGTAAAATACATGAAGTTTTGCAGGCGGGTGTTTATTTAGCAAAGAGACCATGAAGGTTGTCCTGCTGAATATTTCCATTAAATACTCTTTAGACTAAACAGTCTATTGCAAGTAAAAACTTTAAAAGAGAAACAGCAGTTTCCAAAAAACCTGATCATTGTTTAGATCAAGCTAAGCAAGTTACTATTTCTTGACCTCTTTTAGGTTTCTCTTACCTGTCTATGCACTCTATTGTTATTTTAGCTGCCAAAGTCAAGGTATTCAGCCCTGTCCTCTCAGAGAGAAGGTGTCACAGAGCAGAGGTTAAAATCTAGGTCCTGAAGTATGTTAAACCTTGAGTTTAAAATCTGGTACATATGAAATACCTTTTAAGCGTTAGTCCCATCCCTCTGTCCTCTCCTTCCTGTATCTCTCACTAGTTATCTCCCCCACTGACACATCTCTTTCTAACTCTTCAGCTTTCTAAAGCATGTTCATGCATGCTACATTTCTGTATTCAAGAACAGTCCCCAGTTGCTTCAAACAGGTAAAGCGTTCAATTGCTAACTCCAGAGTTAGAGGTTCAAGTCCACCAAGAGGCACCTCAGAGGAAAGCCTAAAAATCTGCATTTGAAAGGTTAGAGACATTGAAAACCCTATGGAACAGTTCTATTCTGACCCAAATGGGATCATCATAAGTCAGAACTGACTTGAAGGCAACTGATTAAGGTAAATGCTGGTGATGTACTGGTCAAGTGTTACAGCTGCTAACCAAAAGATGATCAGTTCAAATTCAACGGGCACTCCTTGGAAATTTATGGGGCAATTCTACTGGCCTATAGGGTCACTACAAGTCAGAACTGACTTGAAGTTAAAAAGTTTGGCTTTGTTTTTTTGTTTTGTTTAGTCCATAATAATTTATTTTTAATTTTTATATATTCTATATTTCACTAACTTCATAATGACTTTTTCTATTTGATTAAAAACAGATCTATTTTACTGAATTCTTTAGTATTTTAGAGCAATAACCATATTTCACTAACTGTAAAATGGTGAGAGAGTATAAAGAAATAATAGCACTGACCATCATGATCACCTTCCTCAAAGCATGAAATGGATAATTTAGCAGTTGCATAAACCTAGGGAAATTCAATAACATGAAAGTAAGATATATTTTATGTGAGCTCAGAAGAGTAAGTGATTCATTTTGGGACACCATGTGCCAGGATCCACTGGCATAAAATAATGAAGATGGTTATGATAATACTTCTACTCAAAACAGCTAACACTATGTGATGTCTTCTATGTACTTCATTTTCATCTCTTTACCTATACACAGTAAATCACCATGGCAAAGAGAGGATGAATAGAATGCACTAGGTGCCTTGTTCTTATCCTTCACCAGCTAACCTGTGCCCACAGCAAACCCCAAGCCATCTTTCCTTCCTTATGATATATCAAAAGTAATAGATTTCAGGATTGCTATGACCATGAGATTGGTTGAAACCCAAAAATTATTGTCCTGAGATACTTATTCAACCTTAAACCAAAACTATCTCATGAAGTCTTCTAAAACCCAAGCAACAGTTAAGTTTTACTAGTGCAAAATGCCTTCACTGAGCATTATGCTCTTTTAAGAAAGCAACAATGACAACTGGAAAGATTAGACAGGAAACTTTGGGGGTTGTGAGTTTGTATTAACTGTGGAAGAACAACTCAGAGAAGGAAGGTGAGAATTGTTGCAAAACTCAAAGAATGCAATCAATGTCACTGAATTGTATGTGCAGGAACTGTTGGATTGGTATTTGATTTGCTGTGTGCATTCTCCAAAAACAAAAAAATAAAAAAGAATTAGCCTGAAGTATTTATCTTCGAAGTGGAGTATGTACATGAGGAAAGGGGGTGAGAGGAGAGGAAGGAATGGACAAAAACTAGGCTGGCTAAAAGTTTAAGAACTCAGAGTTCTTATCAAAGGTATGCAAGTCAGAGTTGACCTCTGCAACAAGAAGTCAGCAGGTCCTCTTAGTACAGTGGCAGATTTGGGAAGTTCAGCTGGACCCCTAATTCTTACATAGATGACTGTACTTTATTAACCTCATAGTAATGTCATACCACATGTTTCATTATTGCTGTTGTTCTTGAGTACTGTGGAGTCAGTTCTGAATTATAGTTACCTACCTTATAGGATGGAGTAGAACTATGCCACAGGATTTCAAAGAAGTGTCTAGTAGATTTTATCTGCTGACCTTTTGGTTAGCAGCTGAGCCCTTAACCACTCAGTCACCAGGGTCTAATTGCCTTAGAGTGGGGTTTTATTTATTATCTCATTTAATCATCTTAGTAACTCTGTCCAATGGGTATGCAAGCATATTACTTTCCCCCACCCATAAGAGGAAACAGAAGAACAGAAAGTGTACTTGTTGTTCAAGGCCAAAGAGTGACTTTGTGGTGCAGTGGGGTTTTAAGTCCATACCTTTACGTTTTACACATAAATGATTGTTAACCATGTAAATTAAAATGTAAAGGTACCATAGAGGGGGTTTGTGTGTGCGATAAATTATGGGACAGAAAATAATGATTATTTTACCCTAATTTTAATAGGAATCTAAACTCTGATAGTAAGACCTCACAACCCACCTGATTGTCTAGATTTTAATGCAGCAGTGTCAGGATTGTTAAATTCTGCATTGCAAATACAAGGCATTACCTTCATCATTCTCTAGCATCTGTAGGTATCAGACACTTCACAATTTCAAGAGATAAGAAAAAAATTACATTAAATGTAAGATGAAGAATGCCAAATACTAGACCTAAGAATCACGGATGAGGGTGGAGTCAAGGTGGCCAACTAAACATACGTCTCCGTAAATCCCTCTGGAAATCAGGGCCTGAAGTGATGATTAAATGGAGCCTTCTGGACACCTAGTGAACCCTAGGATGCGAGGTAGGGCTGTCTATTCGGACTGCATACCACCGAGCAGGACATTTCTTCTCTTTCGCCAAAACCCGCCCTTGGTGAGGGCCTAGGTCTCGGGGACCGAAGGTTAGTCACCATTTTAATTTTTTTTTCTCTGTTTTGGCCATCGGGTGGGGCTGGGTCTTGACAGACTGCAGGACTCAGATGCACTACTGATGGGATCAGCGAGTGGAGTCGCTAAGTTTTGAGATCCTGGCCTTGGAATCTGTGCACCTCAGTGCTTTTGGCTTCTCTCCCAGAATCTTCATCATTGAATAGCCTGTTCTGAGTTGGGCAGGAGAGCTTGTGCCCGAGGCCAGCTTGTTTGTGTGGGAGTCGGAGTCACTCTTAATAGAGGATTTAGCTGGACCTAGTTCTCAGGCTGGGAGACAGTGTCTGTTCAAAGGATGCCTTTCTGCCAGAAAAAGCAGTCTTTTGGACAGTGTGGCCACCAGATGACATCAGGTAAATAGCCTTTCCGTATTTTGAACTAGTTTACAGCATCTGAAGTTGGATATAGAACTGTTCACTTTTCCAGCTCTCTCTCGCATTACAGCGTCAGCTGATGGCTCCCCAGTGACTCTCTAAGTAGAGCCACGTCTTTGCCAATCAGGAGGTGGAGCCTGCTACCCCAGAGATTCCACTGACCCCAGTCACTGGAGTACATAGAGGTGTCAGTTGATCAGCTTCCTTTTCAGACTGACCTTCAGATGGCATTAAAGTAACAGTGGAGAATCAAAACAACCTCCCGATGCCTAAAAAGCAACAAACCGAACAAAAACATTCAGAAGAATTCACCTATGGCTTCAGAAGGCCCCCAAAAGAAAGAACTAAAGAACTTATGAAGAAGCCTTTCTGAAACTATTGGAGGGTGAATATAAAAGGATTATATAGAAAGCCCTCCTAGACCTTGTGTAAAAAGAGGCAGAGCAAAATGAGTACTAAGCAAGCTGTTCCATCTGATGGAACACCAGTCCTCTGAAATTCAATAGGTCAAAAACAAAATCAAAGAGATGGAAATTTCAATTCAAAGCCAAGAAAACAGAATGAAACAAATGGAAAATAGACTTTCTGACTTGGAAGATAGAGCTACTGACTCCAGCATCTATGAGGAATAATCAGAAAAAAAGAAATTAAAAAAATGAAGAAGCATTAAGAATCACGTGGGACTCTATTAAGAGGAACAATCTGTGATTAATTGGAGTTCCTAAACAAGGCGGGACACCTGAGAACACAAAACTGTTGCTGAGCTGCTGACAGAAAACTTTCCAGAAATTATGAAAGAAGAGAGGAGAAATATCCAAGATGCATATCAAACATGACTCAATATAAATCTCAAAAGAAAGACTCCAAGACATATTATAATCAAGCTTAACAAAATGAAACATAAGCAGAAACTCTTAAAGGCAGCAAGAGTCAACGCAAAGCTAACATTCAGAGGGAAACCCTGTAGGCTTTCGTCATATATCTCAGCACAAACAATGCTGGCACAGAGACAATGGGATGATACATTTAAACCCGAAGGAGAAGAACTTCCAACCAAGAATTATTTATTCTGCAAAACTATCTTTCAAATATGAAAATGAAATTAAGACATTCACAGATTAAACAGAAACTCAGAGGCCTGGTAAAATCCAAACCAAAGCTACAAGAAATACTGAAAGAAGCTCTTGGCTTAGAACAACAGAACCATTAACTTTATATTTTAGGAGGAAATACAGAACACATCATCCAGAAATCTACTCAGTAATGAAAGGCTCCAAATTCAATCAAAGCCACAATGCTAAAAGAAGTGATCCAATGATCATATCATGAAAACTATGACATCATCATATTAAAAAGAGGATGTACTACAGTTGTTATAGTCCCTTCAGATGGACAGCAAGTTAATAAGACTTGCAGTGGTTAAAATTGGATTTAAACATTGATAATTAAGGGGGATCATAGGGGTAGAAGCAAAGCACAATAAAGATGCAACATATCAAATCAAGAAACGCAATACAGAAGTCTCAACAACTACAAAACCAACACTGAAAAAGGTGAAAACTCATAAAGAAGAATGTCCCAGAACAAATAAATAATAACAACTGAGAAAACATCAACACAAAAATAAACTTATCACAATGACAGCACTGAACACATGCCTATCAATAATTACATTAAATGTGAATGGACTAAATGCTGCAGGAAAGAGACAAGAAGTGACATCTTGGATCAAAAGACACGACCAGTCCGCAGTCCGCAATAGTAAAATGATGGAGTCAACCCAGATGCCCAACAAGAGAGGAATGGATAGGCAAACTATGGTACATATATATAATGGAATACTATGCAATGATAAAGAACAATGATTATTTTAGGGTACATCTTATACTCTGGTTTCAATTGGAGGACATTATGTTGAATGAAAGTAGTCAGTGACAAAGGACAAATATTGTATAAGACCCCTATGATAAGAATTTAAAAACAGACTCATGCATAGAAGAAAGGATTCTCTGATGGCTGTGAGGGTGGGGAGGGAGGAAGGAAGAGGGTTGGGTATAGATTAGCTAGTTGATAGAAATTTGGTTGGGTGAAATCAGTGACAGCACATATTAGAAAGAAGATCAATTTTAGCTGGACTTCAACATAAAATGACTGCTCCTCCCATCTTAACCCAATAGTGCAAGGACAGAGTAGCTGGGGCAGGAAGCCAGGGACCATGCTATCAGGAGTAATTGAGGGCAACTGACATTACTATCATTTTTCTGAGAGAGCTCTCTGCACCCCACATTGGTGAGTGGTGTCTCGGATCTTAAAAGCGGCCAAGCTGCCATCTGAGATACAACAAATGGTCCCAACTCAACAGGAATGGATGATCACCAAGGACCAAAGCTACATGGAGGAAAGAACCCGGAAGACAGAGAGACCCTCGTGAGAAGGGAACTACATTAACATGTGACTGGAAGAACCAGATGGTGCCTGGCCACCACCGGTGATAGCCATGATGGGGCTCACAAAGTTGACTCTCACTGGAAACACAAGAATAAAAAAGGTTGCACCCTGAGATCTCCACTAAAAGATCACAATTAATGGTCCAGGGGCCTCGGAGTTCCCCTGGAAGCACGTCCTCTGGCCTTGATACTGCCCTTGTCCATAAATCATAATGTAGATCAACTCTTTGGACAGGAATAAATTGGACTTGGAGATACAGCGTGACAATATAGTGTGTGCATTTTGTGGTTCTATGCATCTGTAGGATGTAATCCTGCTGACCTCTTATGGGAGGAGGGGGAGAGGGTGTGGAGAGGAGGGGATAGTGGATTGCTAGGAGGATATGACATATATAGGACGAAGAGGAAGAGTGTCATGTCACCGGGCAGGGAAAGCAGTGGGAGTTGCACACAGGCAGGTATACAAATTTATATGGGAATGTACATTTTCACTCAGTCATAATAATAATAATAAAAGAATCATGGACATTAAAGAAGACTGAAGTGTTCCACTTATGCTACAATTGGCAAATTTTGTATCTTCCTGACCATTAGCCTGCTCTGCTTGCTAAAGGCTGTGTTGTGGAAAGACTGAACACTTAGCCCTGAGAATCATGCCAGAACCAGGTCATCCAAAGGGAGATAAATAATTGACTCACCTGGAAAATATCCTGGAGCGAACACCTGGTGAGTTTCATTGTGTTTTGTCCTCCTTAGGTACTGTTATGAATCAGTGCTCCGAAGAGAGCTATAAAAGACAGTAGCTGGCAGAAGAAAGTAGGCTGGATCTAGGGTGACCAGCCGACCCTGGATAAATGAGAGGCCCAGTATCATTGTAGAAATTCATAATTTATGTGTGAAATAGTTAAAGAACAAATTTAAATCTAACTTCTCTACTCCCCTATCTCCTCTCCTGAAGTTAAAGGAGATGTATCAAAAAGAGAGTATTACAAAACGTGGGTGAGGGAGAATGCATTAAATCCACAGGAAACGAGGGAGTCACTGTAGATGTCTTTACTGAGCATGTTCATTGACATCAGGCACTAGAGCAGTGACTTGCTGATAGTCATACTGAAATAACTGCAAAAACTTGTTTTCATTAAGAGTTTTAAGAGTCTAGAAAAATTTTCTTTTATTATTTTCTTCCCCAGCCAAGAGCCAAGTGTCGTCGAGTCGGATCCGAAGGAAAAAAAAAGAGTTGTTTTATAGAAATTATGCTGAGAATCATGCTCTTGCTAGTGAAACACCATTCTCAGACTCTATAGTTCTTCTGATCAACTGCTAAAATATCATAGTTTTAACCCATTTCAAAGGTGGGAAAGGAAATTCAAAATTCCTTTTCAAAGGTTTATGTATACCTTAGAATGACCTCTGGTTTGATGCTAGTCTTGTGGAGAATATTTTGCATGGCTCACAATAACACAGGTGACTTCCGGGGAAACTGCTTTAATGTTTTCTCCAGTCGCTGACTTCAAGGGGGGGATGTTACTATGTACCATCCAGTCAATTCCTGTTGCTAGTGATGCCGTGTGACAGTAGAATTGTCCCATTGGATTTTCTTGGCTGTAATCTTCACAGATGCAAATTGCCAGGTCTTTTCTGCTTAGGAACTGCTGATGGGTTCAAAACACCAACCTTTTAGTTAGCAGCTGAGGTCTTAACCACTGCAATACCAGGGTTCTTTAAAGAGGCATAGAAAATTGCATGATAATGTGAGAAGTCTATTGTACTTGCAGGATTTATGGAGGTTGTTTAGTCCAAGCTCCAAATTCCACCTTGAAGAAATTGAACTGATGGAATTTATCTGAAAACATGTAGTTAGTAAGTTGTTGGTAGGTGCTTTCCATTGGGCTCTGACTCATGGTGGCTCCGGCATACAACAGAAAAAAAATCATTACCCAGTGCTAGGCTATCCTCCCCCTACTTGTCTGTCAGTTTGTCATACTGTGGGGCTTGAATGTTGCTTTGATTCTGGAAGCTATTCCATAGGTATTTGGAGAACAGCAGGGTCACTCATGGTGGATGGGTTTAAACTGAGCTCCCAGACTAAGACAGACTAGGAAGAAGGACCTGGTGATCTACTTCTGAAAAGAATTAGCCAGTGAAAACCTGTGAATAGCAGCAAAATGTTGTCAGATATGGTGCTGGAAACAAGCCCCTAGGTTAAAAGGTACTCAAAAGATGACTGAGGAAGAGATGCCTCCTCAAAGTAGAGTAGATCTTGACGATATGGATGGAGTAAAGCCTTTGAGATCTTCAGTTGCTGATGTGGCAAGACTCAACATGAAAATAAACAACTTGTAAACATTCATTAAAAATCAGAATATGTAATGTACAAATTACAAATCTAGGAAAATTGGAAATTGTCAAAAATGAAATGGAGTGCAAAAACATTGATGTCTTAGGCATTAGTGAGATGAAATGGGCCAGTATTGCCCATTTTTAATCAGACAATCATATAGTCTACTGTGCTGGGAATGAAAACTTGAAGAGGAATGATGTTGCATTTATCATCAAAAAGAACATTTCAAGGTCTGTCCTGATGTACAATGCTGTCAGTGATAGGAAAACAAACTTATGCACCAGCCACTAAAGCCAAAGATGAAGAAATGGAAGATTTTTACCATCTTCTGCAGTCTAACATTGACCAAACATGCAATCAGGATGCATTGATAATTACTGGTGATAAGAATGCAAAAGTTGGAAACAAAGAAGAAGGATTGGTAGTTGGAAAATATGGCCTTGGTGATAAAAATGATGCCAGAGATCACGAGATAGAATTTTACAAAATTGTAAATACCTTTTTCACTTCTTCATTTCAAATATCTTTTTCACCAACACTAATGTTGACTATAGATGTGGAACTCACCAGATGGAAACATAGGAGCCAAATTTACTACACCTGTGGAAAAAGACAATGGAAAAGCAGCATATCAGCAGTCAGAACAAGATCAGGTGTTGATTGCACAGACCATCAATTGCTCATATGCAAGTTCAAATAGAAACTGAAAAAAATTAGAATAAGTCTACGAGAGCCAAAGTATGGCTTTGAGTTTATCTCACCTGAGTTTAGAGATAATCTCAATAACAGATTTGATGTGTTAAACACTAATAACAGAAATCCAGAAAAACTGTGGAATGACATCAAAGGTATCACCCATGAAGAAAGCTGGAGGTCATTAAAAAGACAGGAAAGAAAGGAAGGACCAAATTGGATGCCAGAACGGAAGAACATGTTCTGCATTTCTCAAGCTGAAAGAATTGAAGAAAAAATTCAAGCTTTGAGTTGCAATAGTGAAGGATTCTACAGAGAAAATATAAAATGACTCAGGGATCATCAAAAGAAGATGGTTGGAATACATAGTCATTATACCAGAAAGAACTGGCCAATGTCCAGCCATTTGGAGAAGTGGCATATCATCAGAAACTGATGGTAGTGAAGGAAGAAGTTGAAGCTTCACTGAAGGCAGTGGTGAAAAACTAGGCTCCAGGAACGGATGGAATATCAAGTGAGATATTTCAAGAAATGGATGAAGCACTCGAAGTGTTCTCTCATCCATGCCAAGAAACTTGGAGGACAGCTACTTGGCCAACTGACTGGAAGAGATCCATGTATATGCCCAATCCAAAGAAAGATGATCCAACCAACTGCAGAAATTACTGAACAATATAATTAATATCACATGCAAGTAAAACTTTTCTCAAGGTAATTCAAGACATTGCAGCAGAATATTGACAAGAAACTTCCAGACATTCAAGCTGGATTCAGAAGAGGATGTGGAAACAGAGGTATCATTGTTAATGTCAGATGGATCTTGGTTCAAAGCAGAGAATACCAGAAAGATGTTTACCCGTGTTTCATTGACTATGCAAAGCATTCAACTGTGTAGATCACAACAAATTATGGCTAACATTGCAGAGAATGGGAATTCCAGAAGATTTAATTGTGCTCTGATGGAATCTGTATACAGGTCAAGAGGCAGTTATGTGCACAGAACGAGGGGACACTGCATGGTTTAAAGTCACGAAATGTGTGCGTCAGAGTTGTATCCCTTCATCATACCTTTTCAAAATTTGTGCAGAGCAAATAATCAGAGAAGCTAGATTATATGAAGATGAATGAGGGATCAGGACTGGAGGAAAGGATCATTAACAACCTGCGTTATGCAAATAACACAACCCTACCTGCTAGAAGTGAAGATAACTTGAAACACTTGCTATCAAAGATCAGAGATCACAGCCTTCAGTAAAGATTGCACCTCAACATCAAGAAAACAAAACTCCTCACAACTGGACTAGTAAGCAACATCATAATAAATGGAGAAAGGATTGAGGATTTCATTTTACTTGGTTCTGCAATCAACACCCATGGAAGCAGCAGTCAAGGAATCAAAAGACACATAGCACTGGGAAAATCTGTTGCAACGGGCCTCTTTCACATATTGAAAAGTAAAGATGTTACCTTGAAGACTAAGGTGTGCCTGACCCAAACCATGCTATTTTATGTATGCAAAAGCTGGACAATGAATGAATAAGGAAGAGAGAAGAAGAGTCAATGTTTTTGAACTGTGGTAGTGGAGAAGAATATCAAATGTACCATGGACTGCCAGAAGACCAAAAAAATCTGCTCTGGAAGAAGTACAACCAGAGCACTCCTTGGAAGCAAAGATGGCAAGACTGTGTCCTACATGCTTTGGACATGTTGTCAGGAGGGATCAGTTCCTGGAGAAGGACATCATGCTTGGTAGAGTGGCCAGCCAAGCAGACGGTCAGCAAAAAAGAAGACCCTTGATGAGATGGACTGACACAGTCTGCAACAATGCGCTTAAGCATAAAAACATTTGTGGACATGGCACAAGACCAGGCAGTGTTTCCTTCTGTTGTACACAGAGTCACTACGAGTCAGAACCAATTCAAGGGCTCCTAACAACACATCAATATGCAATCCTCACAAATGTCACTATGTTTGACCCTGTTGTTGCAACCACTGCATCAGTGTATCTTGTTGAGCATCTTCCTTTTCTTACTGACCCTCTACTTTACCAAGGATGCTATCCTTCTCCAGACTTTGGTCCCACCAAAGTGAGAAAAAGCTTCTGTATTATTTGTTCCAAAGAGATTTTGGGCTGACTTCTACCATTGTAATTTCAAGCCCTATTTATCATTTCAAAGCTGTATCTTTTATTTTTCTAAATTTTGTCTTGTGATTAAGAATATGCATAACAAAACAGAACAACTCAACAGTTTCTACATGAACAATTTAGTGACATGACTTTCTTCCAGTTGTACACTGTCTTCCTTCTTTTTTGGGTTTTTCATCCCTTATTAACATAGCACATAAACCGCAATAAAACCTCCAAAAAACCAAACCCAGGCCATCAAATACATTCTGACTCATAGTGACCCCATAGGACAGAGTAGAGCTATCTTACAGTTTCCAGCGCTGTAAATCTTTATCAAAGCTGACTGCTACATCTTTCTTCCTCAAGTGGCTGATGGGTTCCAACTGCTGCTCTTTTGGTTAGCAATGTAGGGTTAAACTAAAGTGCCCGTGGGGCTTATCATTAAATGTAGAGCTAAAATGTAATACAGTTATGAAATTTATATCTTTTTTGCACTGATTAAACAAATGATTTTTAGTTTTTAAATTATCACAGTGTGGAGATAAAACAGTTGTATGGATGTATAAGTCATATGTATTTAATTATATATATTATACTCCTGAAACTAAATTACAAAATGCCACTTATTGAAGGTTTAATATTTTATAAAAAGGAAAACTGTCCATAAATCATAATGAAGGTCAACTTTTCAGACAGCAGTGGATTGGACTTGGTGACACAGAGTGACCGTATCTTGTGGGAACTTTATGGTTCTGTGCATCTATAGGATGTCATCCTGCTGACCTCTTACTGGAAGAAGGGGAGTGGGTGGAGAGGAGGAGACGGGAGACTATTTGGAGGATAGGCCATACATGGAGCAGAGTGGAAGGGTGCGCTGTAACCAGGCAAGGAGAGCAGTGGGAGCTGCATATTGGTGAGCATGTGAATTTGTATGGGAATGTACATTTTCATTCAATCATAATAAAATAAAAGGGAAACAACATTGAACACATGATCTCATCGATGCTCACAACAGCCTTGTGACCAAAGTAGCTTCAGTCTATGTGTATGTTAGTGTGCTTTTAAGTTGTTTATATAACTCCACAGAAATGACACAGGCCCTAAAGAGAAAGTAAATGTTTGAACATTTGAAATCTGATCTGATTCCAGATCTACCATAAGTCCCACTGTTACATATTCACTGTACCATGTATTTCTCTTATTATGCCTATTTTAGTGCAGATTATTCATGTAAAGCATCTTGTGAAAGAAGTAGCAAAAAAGGTGTTTTGGAATATTTTTAAATACAGTAAAAAAACCTAGTAACTGTTACAAAACAATCACAAATACACAGCCTGATTACTAATGGATATTTTTAGCTGTTTCTTATTTTAAGTCTTGGCATATCAGCAAAGGAAGGTTCCAAGCACTGTATGTACATGCATACAAATATCCTCTTAAATGGTACAGTCTTTTCCCATTGTTTTGTTAGATAACCATTATAGTGACACTATACGGTAGAGTGGTACTACTTAGAGAGTTTCCAAGGAGTGCATCATGGATTTGAACTGCAGACCACTGGTTCACAGCTGAATCACTTAACCACCACACTTCTAAAGTGTCATGCAATCTAGTACACTATTAATCAATGTAATTTCCTGCAGTTTCTTGGGGAAGAATTTTGGTATGAACTCACTATCTTAGGTATCACAGAGATGACATGCTAAGGATTAGTGGGCAAGTACGTTGTGGGAAAGAAGGAATAGCCTGGCCTGTGGTTGAATGTTCAGTTCAAACAGGCATGTTATTTGACAGCTGTGCAAATCACGACAGGATACTGGTTTGCACTGTTATTAGTTTTCTGGTTTATGAACACCATTATGTGAAATGGCAGTGTCATTTGGATATTGAGAGAATATTGTGATGTAATTTAAATTGCTTGCATATTCAAAATGAGTCTTTACTGCCAGTCTTCATAACAGCAAGATTTTCTTATGTAACAGGTAAAAATTTCTCAAGTCGAGGTTTTTAAAAATAATGAAATGGGCTTTCTGAAGGTGGAGGTGTAATATTATAAGGTCACTATGAGCCTGAAGAAGCTTGACAAAATGAGTTTTGCTTTTTACACTGTATGCTTATAATTTCCTTGTGCATTTCATAGGTTCCTGTATATTTAAATATGTGTTACAGTGAAAATGACAATAAAATTATTCAGACATTAACTAGATATAAAATTCTTACAGTTTGGGACCAGTGGTTGAACACTTACTAATTTATGTCCAAAAAGGATTAAGTGGAAGATATGTAACAATTATTTCAAAAGGTACATAAAAGCAGTAGTATTATTAGATATGGTAGTACTAAGATAAATATGCACACATCGCATTAGAAAAGTGTTTTGCGGTTAGCAGATTGTAAGGTTCTCATACTGTGTTTTTAAGACTATTTGTGAATAGTGGGGCACTTACAGTTTCTTTATGAATATTCTGTTTATATACATTCTAAGGTCTGCTTTATTTTAACCCCTACCCTCTCAGGTAACCACTGCCTTGACTATTTGCAATAACTAGAAATGCTGCAGAGAAGTAGTTGGGGAAGTCACTAACTTTGGAAAACAGCTAACATTGTTCACTATACACTCTGACAACAGAGCACGGTTGGCTTTCATGCTGCTAAATGCTTGCATCAAGAGTCTTAAGAGAGATGAAGCTGTAGCTTATGCCTTTTACTTACAGAAAAAGATTTAAAGAACTCCAGGATAGATGGCAGGCAAGTTTCAGCTTCCACTAATACATGTAGAATGAGCAAGTCTGTTTCTAAAGAAACTGCAATGCACATTGTGAGAGGAAATCTAACATCCGAACTCCAAAGTTGACCACACCTCATGGAGGTGCTATTACATTAGCTGTGCCCAAGTAGACTCTTGGGGGCACTCTTGAATATATATTAACACTATACATATGCATCATGATAGTCTTCCCTCTAATATATGTATCCCTTCATTTAAGGGAAAACTTAGCAAAAGAATCTATACCTGGCAGCTGGAAGAAGGGAACAAAGCAAGAAAAGATCACTGAATCTTTTTGTTTTAAATAAATCAATGCCTTTTAAATAGAACTTGAACTGCACTGCTTGGATGTGAGGGACTCACGTGTTGCACATTCTAGTTTTGTCCAGCTTTGGGAATTTCATCCTAGTTCAGTGTAATCTGAAAGGAATGATTTGCTTGTTTAATTATTTTTTTAATGTAAAATGTATATTTCCTTACAGCAATTTCATCAGAGGAGCTGAAGGCATTTTCACAACACTGTATGATTACATTTCTACATGTTGTGTTTATTGAGCAAGAACAAAGCTTCCTGTTTGGGGCTAAATGATAGCCTCCAAAAAGATATGCCTAATTAATAATCTCCGGAACTTCTGAATGTCATATTACAATAGAATGAATATTAATTTGTATATCGATGATAGAATGAACAGGTGTGAGAATCTTTCCTGGTTATCATGGATTGAATTGTGTCTATCAGAAACGTGTCTGTTTGGTTAGGCTATGATTCCCAGTACTGTGTATGATTGATCTCTACTTTGTGATTATAATTTTGTGCTAAAGAGGATTAGTATGAGATTTTAACTCCCTTACTAAGATCACATCCCTGATCCAATGTAAAGGGAGTTTCCCTGGCTTATGGCCTGTACCACCTTTTATCTTACAAGAGACAAAAGGAAAAGGAAGAAAACAGACAGTGAGGGACCTTATATCACCAAAGAAGCAGCTGGGAGCAGGGTTTGTGCTTTGGCCCCATGATCACAGTGCTTGAGAAGTTTCTTGACCAGGGCAAGACTAATGACAAAGACCTTCCTCCACAGCCCACAGATCAAAAAGTCCTTCCTCTGGAGCTGATGCCTTGAATTTGGACTTGTAGTCTACTAGACTGTGAGAGAATAAATTTCTCTTTGTTAAAACCACCTATTTGTGATATTTTTATTATAACAGCACTAGATGGCTAAGACATTGGATTACCTGAGTGAGCCTTGAACTCAATGACAAGGGTCCTAAGAGGAAGGTAGAGGGAGATTTGATGCACAGGTAAGAAGTCGGTGTGAAGACAGACACAGAGGTTATAAGGATATTGTTACAAGCCAAGCAACGTCAATATCAGACATGGAAGAAAGCCTGAGACACAGTCTCTCCTATAGCATCTGTCCACCAAAATTGTGAGAAGATAATTTTTTTTTTTAATATCAGATTTGTTATAATTTGGTATAGCAGTCTTAGGAACCTAATACAGTGGCCACAAGATAAAATACAGCAAAACCTGTGAGAGCAAGAAATGAACATTACTGCCTTGTTTTTCCAGGTCTCTCAAGTTCTATGTTTTTAACAGGTTGTAGTCTTGCCACTTTTCCATCACTCTCTAGTGGTGGAAAATATTTGAATTTTCCTTGTCTGACAGGTTTCTGTCTTACACGGGTTTCAGCTTTTGCCGGTTTTACTGTATTTCCCATTGCTATATTAGCCAAATGGTTGTTAAAATGCTCCAAGTGATTAAATGACTTGCAAAATGATGTGCAGCAATGTGATTTCTAACATAAACAGCAACACAAGAATTCTTGAAAACACATGAATGTTCCCTCTCTGAATGGTAGACGACAAATACATGAACCATTTCTTGTACTGTAACATTTAGTTTAAAACCCACATCAGCACTGGGATTTCCAGTATGGAACTACGCACACTCCTTCCCATAGGACAAAACATTTCCCTCACACTTGTATAACATGCTAGGTATGAATTAGTTGTCAACATATTTGCTCAGCTTGTAAAATAATTAACGTGACTGGTAGAGAAGCATCTTTTAACAAACCATATGGGAATACCTTTTCCAGCTGACTTAAATTCTTCTTGGGGGAATGAAAAGCTTATGTTCAGATTCTTGGGTTATGTTGTAGGAAATCCACTGGGCTAAGCCATCCTAATTTGTTATTCTGCGAAAGGCGAAAGCATACAAGTATGTTAAGCAAAACTTGCAGGTAGTTTTATAAGGAAAATAATACATTTTGTACAGCATTGAAGATACTAAAAGAACACATATACAGTTCATCTTTCCCTAAAGCGATAAAATCCAGGTACATTTAGAACCTATCTTCTTGTCATTTCTCCCTTTTATTTTTCATTTCACTATTTAGATTTTTACATGCTGTTAGCAGGGCCAATTGGCTTGACAGTAGCAGGTTTTTGGTTTGGTTATCAGGGCTAAGAGGAAGAAAATATACATCTAAAATATTATTTATTTCATTGGAAGAAATATTCCATATCACATATGCTTTCAATAATAATATATAATCAATTTATTTTCCAATACGTTAATTGTAATTTTATATTTTTAGACATATAAGTTTGAAAATTTAGACATACAAGTTTGCTCATCAGAGTATCTGAAGCAGTTTAGACCAGTGGCTGGCATATATAAGGTATTCAGTGATAAATACTTGCAAAAATTCTGAAATAGTCAATTTGATGAGATAGTTTTTAATTGATTTTATTATCACTCTTTTATTTAACATAAATTATAGATATCTCTAATATTTGGTATAATTGAATACAAATAAGCAAATATATTTTGAAAAAGATTACAATTAGTAAGACATAGTGATATAGAAACAAGATGGCCCAGCCTAACCACACCTCAGAACATTCCAGAGTGATAAGCAACTTTATTTTATAATCCACACCAGGAGAACAGTTGCTTAAATTATCCCTCAACTTGCGTTTCAGAAACATCAGGTAAGACCAAATTCAGACATGAGCAGATGAGACAGAGGTGACCGCTATAGTACTTTCAATGCGGGGGGCGGAGGAGGTGGTGCTCCCAGAGAGCTGCAATCAGGACTGGGGAATCTAACCAAGGGAGCAAGAAACTGTGCATGTGCAAAACCCCGTAATAAGCCCTGCTACCAGTCCTAGAATCCTCTGTGCCAGGAACTATCATGAAGTCTGTGAGCCCATGCAACCGAGGGAGGAACAGCTGTTTGCCATCCAAAAAGGATACGTTTCAGATCCCCATTGCTGATTCGTTGCCCCAGCTATGTCCTGGGAGTAAAGGAGTTATAAAAACCCAACCCCAAATTTGTTCAGTGGCACAGACTTCCAGAGTGTTGTACACTATTCCATGTTATATCCAAAGTGGTTTCATTTTCCAATAAAGGTTTCCCTTGTGGGCCAACCAAGCATCCCCAAGTAGCTCTTTCTTGCAAGTCCAACAAGGACCCTTGAGCATCTCTGATAACCATAAGAACTGTCCTGAAGAAAAAAAAAAATTAAAGTTCAGGGTACACTTTACTATTTGGTGAAGTAAAATACTTTTTTTTAACAAGGTACAAATGAGGATATTGCCAAATCAAATACTTGGAATATGACATTAGACATCTTCAGTATAATCTGGAAAAGACCAAAAAAAAAAAAAAAAAAATCCACTATTGAGTCAAATCTGACTCATAACAACCCTTTAGACCGAGTAGAACTGCCCCAAGCAGCACTTGGCAGATTTGAACTGCCAACCTTTTGGTTAGCACCTGTAGTATTTAATCACTATGCTGCCAGGGTTTCTAATTCTGCCTGAATTTGTTTAAGATTTAACCACTACACTGTCAGGGTTTTCAATTCATCTTGAATTTATTTAAGAAGTATTTATTAAATTCATTTGATTATAAACGAAGACTTTTTTTCTAACAGTATGAAAATCATGGCTTTTTTTACTTCCTTATTCACTGCCTTATTCTTAGAAACATTTTTTACTATTACATGTCAAATATGTTATCACAAAAAATAATAATATAACCATAATAAATAAATAAGAAGCTTGATTCTCAAATTGTATTTGTTGTTACTATTTTACTATTGTTATCTTGGTCACTTCTAGGTCAATTATTTAATTACAACATGGCTCGAAAGTGTGGCATCTGAGGTTTGGACAAGTGTGGACTGATTTGGAAGGCTTACTTTGTTTCTTACGCACATTCTTCAGATTCTCCAGAGCTGATAATATGGAGTTGAAAAGTGTTCCTACAGTGTTTCAGATTCTATGATAGGTACCACCAAGGATACAGATCTAAGTAGAATGCCACTGCAGCCCTAAAGAGGTTTCACAGCAGTGGAAAAATAAAATAAATATTTGCAACAGAATAAGGGAGATGACATGTATGATAACAGAAGCATTAACACTGCAAGTGAAATCAACTAATAAAAACTCTACTTCAAACAAAGTTGAATGAGGGAAGTATTTATAAATTAGTTTTAATTTGAAATACATGTCTGATGATGATGTTTGTGAACTTGACCTTCAAGGCAATTTTGGAACTCTTTCTGGAACAGCCATTACACACGGTGGCAAGGCGGCAAGTTTGTGAACTTAATTGTGTAGTTTTCTGTGAGGGAGTTTTTAGCCAGTAAACAAATAACTGTATTGGAACACCCTTCCTACTCATCTACCTGGCCCCCAATGACTTTTTTATTTACTCAGAGATAAAAGAAATATTGAAAGGAAGACATTTTGATGACATTCAGGACATCAAGAGTAATATGACCACAGTTCTGTTGGTCATTCAAGAAAAAGAGTTTCAAAATTGCTTTGAAGGGTGGACTATGCACTGGTGTCAGTGCATAGCTTCCCAAGGGGAGTACTTTGAAGGTGACAGTAGTGATATTCAGCAATGAAGTATATAGCACTTTTTCTAGGATGAGTTTGGAAACTTAATTGGAAGTCCTAATAGACTTAAAGAGACTGCTTGGGTTTGGAAGTCCACACCAGAAGAGCATCTAAAATTAAACCCACTGCCATCAAGTTGATTCCAACTCATAAGGATTCTATAAGTCAGATTAGAATTGCCCCAAAAGAGTTTCTGGGGAGTGCCTAGTGGATCTGAACTGTGACCTTTCAGGTGGCAGATGTAGCACTTAACCACTACAGCACCAGGTTTTCCACACTAGAAGAGTCCAGAAAGGTAGATGGAATGGCTATTTAAAAGGCATAGGTAGTAGGAGGTTAAGGCTGATAAGAGAAAGGGAAGGAGTTCATTGATTTTTTAACATGCAGGAGGGTCAGTAGAAGTGTTGAAATTTCCTAAATGAGAAACCACTCTTCACAGTGTTCCCGTAAGCACAACTGGTTACTATTCTCACAATGTAGATGAGAAAAATGAGTCAGGAGGAGTTCCAAACATTTGCCAATCTTATAAACAGCAGAATTTGGATCTAGTAGTAGATGTCCCCCTCTAGGGTCCCAGCTGGTTATTACATAGTCTTAGGAGAAGCATTTGGGGCTTTATGGTAAAGTGGTTTCAGTGTGCTTGGATAAAGAATTCCTGCTCAGATTGCTATACAATAACACTCCAACAAAGGATTTGAAGAGGGAAATGGCATATTGTGGTTCTATTTTAAAACAATAATTTTGGCAGTGCAATGAAGGATGGAATGAGATGGAGGAAACATGGAGTGACAGCATCCAAGAACAAAGACATCAAGGGAATTTTGTTGAAATTGAAAGTGGCTGATTAAGGCTGGTGGTGACAGTAGTGAATGGAGATTCAAAAAGTCTATGCTTAAGCATTATTATTTTGGGTTACTTCAGGGTACATGGGCTTAATTGTTTCATAAAATTGTATCTGAAGTTGATACTCTGTACTGATAAAAGTCTCATTAATGTTGGGTGGATTCCATTATTTCTACTCTTCTTAATGAATGAAGAGACATAAGATATCAACATGCACTTTCACACATCAATTTTGGAAATCCTGGTGGCATAGCCGTTAAGTGCTAGAGCTGCTAACCAACAAGCTGACAGTTCAAATCCACCAGGAGCTCCTTGGATACTCTACACAGCAGTTCTACTCTGTCCTATAAAGTCACTATGAATCAAAATTGACTGGAAGAGGTGGAGTCAAGATAGCAGACTAAACACATGTTTCCCTAAATCCCTCTGGAAACTAAGACCTAAACTGATAATTAAACGGAGCCTTCTGGACACCTAGTGAACCCTAGGACATGGCATAGGGCTGTTGATTTGGACTCCATATCACTGAGCAGGAAGCTTCTGTTCTTTTACTAATCCTGCTCTTGGTGAGCCCTGGCTTTCACGGACTGAGGGTAACTCACCATTTGTCTTGGCTGGCAGGCAGAGCTGGAACTTGAATGGCAGCTGGTCTCAGATGCACTGCTGGAGGCAGGCAAGATTGCCATAATTTGAGAGCCTGGCTTTGGACTCTGTGCATCTCAGCACCTTTGGACTCTCTTTTCACCTCTTCCATTGACCAGCCTGTGCTGGGGTGAGATGCCATCATGTGAGGCAGATGCCATCATGCCACTGTGAGGCAGAAATACACATACAGAGGCCTCAGCAGGACCCAATTCTTAGGCTGGGAGGCAGCGCCTGCCTGGAGGTGAGCACTTTTCCATCAGAAAAGCAGTATTCTACACAGTGTTGCCTATGGCTGGGGCTCAACAGCTCAGGCCAGCAGGGCAGTAGCTTTTCTGTATTTTGAACTAGTTTATATAACATCTTGGGTTGGATATACAGGTGCTTACTTTATCAGCTGGAAGAAGGACCTGTACACCTAAAACCTGACTGACTTTGGAAGTTGTCAGACACATTTTACCTTTCCTTTTAAGACAGCCTAGGGAAACATCCAACTTGATGGCACTTGGCTTGGCTTGGCTAAAGAAACATCTATGGTCCATCTGCACAGCATTTCTCCCAGCCTCTATTGACTCACACGATGCCCAAAAAGCACCAAACTTTGGATAAAAGCATAACAAAAAAATCACCCATGGCTTCAGAAGGCCCTCAATAGAAAACACAAAAGAACTTCCCAGATGAAGAAAACTTTCTGAAACTATCAGAAGGTGACTACAAAAGCATTATGTATAGAGCTCTCCTAGACCTCATACAAAACAAGGCAGAGCAAAATGAAAAATTAAGTAGGCTGTTCGATCTGATGAAATACTAGTCCTCTGAAATCCAACAGATCGGGAGTAAAATCCAAGACATAGAAACTTCAATTCAAAGCCAAGAAAATAGAATGGAACAAAAGGAAAAGAGACTTTCTGACTTGGAAGACAGAGCTACTGACTCCAGGATCTATGAGGAGAAATCAGAAAAAAGAAACAAGAAAAATGAAGAAGACTTAAGAAGCATGTGGAACTCTATTAAGAAGAACAATCCACAAATAATTGGAGTTCCTGAACACTGCAAGACACCTGAGAACACAGAGAGTATTGTTACTGAGTTGCTGCAAAAAACTTCCCAGAAATTATGAAAAAAGAGAATATAGATATCTAAGATGCATATAGAATGCCACTCAACATAGCTCTCAAAAAAAAAAATGACTCAATGGCAGTGGGTTTGGTTCAGCAATGTCCCTACCTTACAGACCTATCTGCTGTCATAGTATATACAATAAAATTATTTGCTTGTAATCTGAAATAGATTTTCTTCTTAAAACCAGGAGTTCAATCTTACTATAACTAACAGTAGTTCGTTTCATTACCAGATGAATATATTCAGGGAAAATAACAATCAAACTCAAAATTTGAAGGACAGCTACCTAGCCAACTGACTGGAAGAGATCCATATTTATCCCCATTCCAAAGAAAAGTGATCTAACCAAATGTTGCAATTACTGAACAATATCATTAATATCACACAGAAGTAAATTTGTACTTTTTCAGTTTTACTCATTCAAAAGTGACTGCAACAGTATATTGACAAAGAACTGCCAGAAATTCAAGTTAGGTTCAGAAGAGGATGTAGAACTAGGGATATCATTGCTGATGTCAGATGGATCTTAGCTAAAAGCAGAGCATACCAGAAAAATGCTTACTTATGTTTCATTGACTATGCAAAGGTATTTGACTGTGTGGATCATAATAAATTATAGCTAACGTTGCATAAAATAGGAATTGCAGAACACTTAATTTAGCTCTTAAGGAATCTGTATATAGATCAAGAGGCTGTTGTGCAAACAGAACAGGGGGACACTGCATGGTTTAAAGTCAGGAAAGGTGTGTGTCAGGGTTGTGTTCCTTCACCATACCTTTTCAATTTGTATGCCAAGCAAATAATCTGGAAAACTGGATTATACAAAGAAGAATAATACATCAGGATTGTAGGATAACTCATTAACAACCGACATTGCATAAATGACACCACCTTACATTCTGAAAATGAAGAAGAATTGAAACACTTATTGATAAAGGTCAAGAACTGCAGCCTTTATTAGGGATTGCACCTTAGCATCAAGAAAACGAAACTTCTCATAACTGAACCAGTAAGCATAAATGGAGAAAGGATTGAGGTTGTCAAGAATTTCATTTTATTTGGTTCCACAATCAATGCCCACAGAAACAGCAGTCAAGAAATCAAAAGACACATTGAACTGGGAAAATCTGCTGCAAAGGATCTCTTTAAAGTATTGAAAAGTAAAGACATAACCTCGAAGACTAAAGTGTGCCTGAATCAAACCATGGTATTTTCATTCACATCATATGCATTCAAAAGCTGGACAACGAACAAAGAAGACAGAAGAATTGATGACTTTGAATTATGATGTTGGAGAAGAATGTTGAATAAACCAGGGATCACCAAAAGAACAAACAGATGTGTTCTGAGAGAAGTATAAGAGTGCTCCTTGGAAGCAAAGATGGACATGTTGTCACGAGAGATCAGTCCCTAGAGAAGGACGTCACGTTTGCTAGAGTGGAAGGTCAGTGAAAAACAAGAAGACCCTCAACAAGATTTACTGACACAGTGGCTGCAACAATGGGCTTAGACATAAAAACCATTATGGACGTGATGCAACACCAGAAAGTATTTCATTCCTCCATGCATACTATCTATGAGTCAGAACTGACTCGATGACACCTAACAACAACAACAATACTTGGCATATAAGTCTTATAGCACTAAAGATAATTTTAAAATAAACATTATACTAAGAGATTACATTTGTGACAAGAGATTCATTTTCCTATGTGACACTTAAATTACCCCACAACTCTAACTTGGCAAGTTCATAAGAGAATGTAAGTACTATAAGTGTAACTGTATGTCAAAAAAGAGGAATGGATAAAAATAACATCCTGGAGAGATGCAACATTAACTTTACTGATTTTGCTTCTTATTGATTTCTTCCTGTAGTCTTCACAATGCGCTTATTTCACTGAAAATGCTACTTTGCAAGTAGCATTTTTCTAGAGGTAAATACTCATTAGGAAATTACTATTGCAAATGACTTATGTCATTAATGATGCTTCAAATGAGGATTGAGCTATGCAAATATGGGCATTTGGTAGTCCCATAAATGGCATGCATTGCGGAAAGATCAGAAGAAGTGGGTTGTGTTGTTCCATATTCTGCAGTAAGTATTTTACATTCTCTTTATTTGAAATAGACATGCCTAGGGATAAAAGGGAGCCCTGACAGTTCAGTCACTAAGACCTTGGCTGCTCACCAAGAAGTCAGCAGTTCAAATCCACCAGTGCTTAAATTGTCCCACAACTCTGATATGGTTAGTTTATAAAAGAAACCTGGAATCCCTATGGGGGCATTTCTACTCAGTTCTGTAGTGTCACTTTGTGTTGAAATTGACTTGATAGCAATGACTTTTTTTTCTTTTTTTAGGTATAAAATAAAAGATTTCAATGGTATGAGTGCATACCATTAAAAGTAAAGGACATTAAAGAATTCAGTGTTAGGTAAAACCCAATGATCTGAATGTAACTACACAGGATACAGCATTTGTAAACCAGCAAACTTGAATAAAAGAATAACCAGATCAGCAATGAATTAGGAAGTATTCTTCAATCCTTAACATGCATTTTAATTGCGATCTCCATAGCTACTAATTGGTTGAAAAAGTAAGTGGTGGATTAATTTACAAGTCTAGGAGTTGAAACTGGCAACCAAATGCGTCATGCATAAGGTTAAAGTCACATTTATTTTTTCTTTTAATGAATACATTTTTGCAGATCTGGCAGGCTATTAGCTAAAAGAACCAGTGGTTGCCCAAGGGATGTTGCACATGATGTGTAGACAGAGTAATAGTTATCAAGATATTTTTAAACATATTTAAAGCAGAGTGTGGCATGTAAAAAAAGATGTGAAAGACAATAGTATTTGCAGGTCATATGAGAATATAGAGTCTTTCAGGGAGAGATAACAGGTTGTTAGGACTTAGACCATTTATCTATATTTTTCAGACTATTCAAAAAATCTAACAAATTCCTGCTTCAAAATACCTCTAAAAGTGACATCTAAAGATAATGATAAAGATGTCACTTTGATGACAAAGAGGAGCCTGACCCAAGCCAATGTCTTTTTAATTGTCTCAGGAATTGAAAGCTGGACAACGCAAAAAGACAGGGGAATTGATGCATTTAAATTGCGTAGTAGAGGAAGAGTACTAAATATACCATGGGCTTCCAGAAAAACCATCAGGCGAATCATTCTTAGTAGCAATACAACCAGAGTGCTCCTTAGCAACAAAGGTGGCAAGGCTTCATCCTGCTTACTCTGAACACGTCATCAGGAAAGGCCAGTTGCTAGAAAAGGACATAGTGTTTGGTAGCGCATCAGGGACAACAAGAGGAACTCTTGAGGAGACAGATTGACACATCCTCAACAAGGGGCTCAAACATATCAAGGTTTGTGAAAATGGCAGAGGACCCGTGTAAATCAGCATTCCAACCCTTAATCACACATTGTAATTTTGAATGAACGTGCCTATTTTCTAAGAACATGATACTTTAGTTTGTGGGATGCTGAGTTTGCAATACCAATTAAACATCCCAGTGAAGTTTTCCAGGCAGCAAATGAAGAAACATGTCTGTATCTTAGCAGTTAATTTTAGGTTAAAGACAGATTTGGGAGCTATCAGTATATTTGCAGCAGTTCAACCAAGAAGAGTCAATCAGTTCTCAGAAGGGTAGTATGTAGAGTGAGACAAGAGGAAAGCAAGGACAAAGCCCTGGGTTATCTTGACATTTAAGGAATGGGAAAAGTAAAGGGCATGAGCAAGATTTAAGTGTAAAAGCCACAGCTGGAAGAAATCAGGAGACTTGGTATCTCAACTGCCTGAGATGGAGATATTTTCAAAGAATAAACAGTGATCTATGCTTCACAAAATTCAAGGTAAAGAAGTCTATCAACTTTGTCAACTAGAGAGCACAGCTGTCTTCAAAAGAACAGTTTTCTACGTTCTTAAAGGTGGAAGTGTAGACGATAGGTTGGAAATTTTCCTCTTCACATATATGTGTTTGGTGCTCAAAATTTTAATCTCAGCGTTGCTTTAGCTAAGTCACATACATTTTAATATTTTGTATGTTTTCCCCCTATACGACAGCTAACCAAAAGTTTGGGAGTTCAAATCTGCCAGGAACTCCTTGGAAACTCTGTGGGACAGTTCTATTCTGTCAGCAGAGTTGGTATGAGTCAGAATCGGCTCAACAGCAATGGGTTTGGTTTTATATTTAGTTTAACTGTTTTTTTTTTTTTTTTTTTTTTTAATTTTCCCTAAAACTGCCTATTTGACACTTAGGTTACTTCAAAGCAACAAGTTTCCAAGTGCTTCTTCAGCTCAAGTTGTAGGCTATTTGAGGAAAAGAGAAAAGTCAGGGAGTACCTCAATGTATCATTCATTCAGTTACTTCAGGGTTTCTGCCTGACAGATCTACCTCTCTCCACTTTTTGGAATAACCCTGGTTGCATAATGATGAAGTGCTATGGCTGCAAACCAAAAAGTCAGCAGTTCAAATCCGCGAGGTGCTCCATGCAAACTCTTTGGGGCAGTTCTGCTCTGACCTACAGGGTCGCTATGAGTCTGAACTGATTCGACAGCACCTAAAAGAAACAACAACATGATTCTTTGGAAACCCTAGCAGCATAGTGGTTAACTACTGTGACAACTGTCCAAAAGTTCAGCAATTCAAATCCACCAGGAACTCTTTGAAAACCTTACAGAGGCAGTTCTGTTCTATCCTACGGGATTGCTATGGCAATGGGTTTGGTTTTAAAATTTGCTTCTGTATAATATCCAAGGTTTTCAATTATACTTAGTGAAATAAATAGGAAAAAGTATGTGTCCTTCATCTTACAGGAAGTGGAAGTCCTCAGATAATCACAAAAAAATTTAAGTGAAAGTATACAATCCAAATTAAATTTGAATGCCTGCCTATCTGCACCTCTTCTTTCCCGGTGACAACACACACTTCCTTTTGTTTTATACATGTAATTTTATCGTCTTAACAATCTCCTGCCCCTCCTTTCTACTCTCTCCTCTCCCTTCTAGTAAGAGGCCAGTAGGACACCATCCTATATGTACATAGAACCATACAGTACACACATCATATAGTCACATTGTGTCCCTGAGTCCAGTCCATTTCTCTCTGAAGAGTTGACCTCAGTAACGTTTCCTGGTTAGGGGCAGTAGCAGGTCTAGAGGACATGTTCCGAGGGGAACATCCAGGCCTTCAGACCATCAGCTGTGGTCTTACTAGTGGAGTTCTGGAGGTCCACCCTCTTTTTTCTTATGTTACCACTGGGATTCGACATTGTGTACCCTATCACAGCTGTCTTTGGTGGTGGCCAGGCATCATGTGGTTCTTCTGGTCACATACTGATATAGTCACCCATTCATATGGGTCCTTCTGCCTCTTGGGCTATTTTTCCCTTGTGTCTTTGTTGTTCTTGGTGATCATCTGTTCTGGATGAGTTGGGACCATTTGGTATACCTCAGATGGCAATTTGCTAGTTTTTTTTGTTTGATTGCTTGTGATTGAGTGAAAGTGTACAATTCGATTTAAATTTATATGCCTGTCTATCTGCAGCTTCTTCTGTTCTCCTTGCCCAGTGGCACCACACTCCTCCTTTTTGTTTTATACAGGTCATATCCTCTTAACAATCTCCTATTCCCTCCTCTCCACTCTCTCCACTCCACTCTAGTAAGAGGCCAGTAGGACGACATCCTATAGATGCATAAAACCATAAAGTGCACACATGATATGGTCACTCTATATTCCTGAGTCCAAGTCATTTTTGTCACAAGAGTTCACCTCAGTAAAGACTTATGATCAGGATTAGCATCAGATCTAGACACCATGTTCCCAGGAGAGCCCCTATACCTTTGGACCATCAGTTGCAGTCTTTTAGTGGAGTTCTTAGGGTGCATTCTTTTTTTTTTCTTGTTGCCACTGGGACTCAAAATTGTGAGGCCCATCGTGGCTGTCTTTGGTGGTGGCTTGGACACCATCTGGTTCCTCTGCTCACGTATTGATATAGTCACCCATTCACGTGGGCCCTTCTGTTTTCTGGGTTCTTTATCCCTCATGTCATTTTTGTCCTTGGTGACCATCTGTTCCTGCTGAGTTGGAACCATTTGGTGTAGCTCAGATGGTAGTTTGCTAGCTTTTAAGACCCCAGAAACCACTCACCAATATGGGGTGCATAAGACTCTTTGCAATAGGCTAGTTATGCCAATTGGCCTCAATGTCCCCTGAGGTCATGCTCCCCAGACCTCCACCCCTGCTACTCTTTCCTCACCGTATTGGATTAAGATTGGAAGAGTTTTCAGGTTATGTTGAAGTCCAGTTAAATTGATCTTCTTTCTACAGTGTGCTGTCACTGTTTTCACCCCACCAAATTTCTATCAACTATCTAATATGTTACCAGCCCTTTCCTTCCTTGCCCTCCCTTGCAGTCATCAAAGAGTCTTTTATGCTGTATTTGAGTCTATTTTTAAGGCCTTATAGTAGGGGGTCTCATATAATATGTGTCCTTGTGCTGCCAACAGATTTCACTCAGCATAAAGTCTTCTGACTGAAACAAGTTATGAGACACTCCCTAAAATCAGCATTGTTCTTTATCATTGCATAGTGTTCCACTGAGTACATGTACCATAGTTTGTTTATCCATTCATCTGTTGTTGGGCATCTGGGTTGATTCTATCTTTTTGCTATTGTGGACTGTGCTGCAGTAAACATTTGTGTGCATGTATCTGTTCATGTGACTGCCCTTCATCCTGTATAATATATTGTGAGTAGTGGCATTACTAGATCAAATGGTATATCTATTTCCAGCTTATTAAGGAAGTGCCAGATTACTTTCCAAACCATTTTGCAATACCATAGGAGTGTAGAAGAGTTTCAATCTCTCCACAGTCTCTCCAACATTTGCTGTATTGTGTTTTTTGGGTCATGGCCAACTTTGTTGGGGTGAGATGTTATCTCATTGTAGTTTTGATTTGGATTTCTTTAATAGCTGATGATCATGAGCATTTCCTCATGTGTCTTTTGGCTGTCTGGGATGCCTTCTTTGGTGAAGTAACTGTACATGTCTGCCCACCACTTAATTGGGTTATTTATCTTTTTTTTTGTTGATATTTTGCAGTCCTTGTAGATTACAGAGGTCAGACATCAGTCTGACATGTCAGTTGCCAAATATTTTTACCATTCTGTAGGTGGTCTCTTAATTATTTTGATAAAGTTTTTAAATGAGGAAAAGTATTTGATTCTTAGTAGTTCCCATTTATCTGTTTTCTTTCCTGTTGATAGTGCTTTGTTTGTCAGATTTTGAAGTCTGTCTAAGCTGTGTATTAAAGCTTCCATTGTTGATCCCAGTTTTTCTTGCATAATCTTTATCAATTTAGGTTTGATATTTAGGTCTTTGATCCAAATCGAGTTAGTTTTTGTGTAAGGTGTGAGATATGGGTATTACTTGGATGCCTTGCAGACGGATATCCAATTTTGCTAGCACTATTTGTTTAAGAGACTGTTTTTGCCCCCGTTTACATTCTTAGGGTCTTGGTTGAATATCAGCTGTTCATAGGAGGATGGTGGCATCTCTGGAGTCTCAACACTGTTTCATTGGTCTATATGTCTCTTTTTGTACCACTACTAGGATGTTTTGACTACTGTGACAGTGCAGTACTTCCTAAGCTTTTGTTAATTTTTTCAATTGTTCATCTATTCTCTAATCCATTTAATTCTTCTCTAATCTGTATAACCTGTTTTCGTCTCGTGCCTGAGGGATTCTTCTGTTGCTCTCTTTCTACTTGTTCAAACTATAGTGTTAATTCTTTGATTTGGGTCCTTTCTTCTTTCAAGATGTGTGCATTTATAGAGATAAAGTGACCTCTGAGCACTGCTTTGGCTGTATGCTGTAGGTTCTGGTAGGATGTATTTTTTCTCACTTGATCCCATAAATTAGCTTTGTCCTTGATTTTTTTCTGTAATTCATGGCTTTTTGAGCAAGATGCTGTTCAATTTCCATGAGTTCAAATTTCTGCCTATATTTTTACTGCTACTGATTTACTTTTATGGCCTTATGATCCAAGAAGACGCTTTGCAATAATTCAATGATTTGACTTTTGTTGAGATTTGCTGTACATGCTAAGACATGGTCTATTTTGGAAAATGTTCCATGTGCCTTGGAGAAGAAGGTTTGCTCATCCGTTGATGGATAAAAAATTCTGTATGTGTCAGTGAGGTTTATTTGGTTAATTGTCACAATAAGATCTGTGTCTTCACTGATCTTTTTTCTGAAAGATCTGTCTGATACTGAAAGTGGAGTATTGAAGTCTCCAGCTATTATTGTGGAGTGATCTATCTCACTTTTCAATGTAGTCAGTGTTTGATGTATTTAGATGCTTTGGCACTGGGTGCATAAATATTTAATATTGTTAAGTCCTGCTTGTGTATTGACCTTTCAGCAATAAGTAGTGACCATCCTTGTCCATGATGGTGGATTTTACATTAAAATCGATTTTATCTGAGATTAGTGTTGCCACACCTGCTCTTCTTTGCATATTGTTAGTGTGGTATATATTATCCCATCCTTTAATTTTCAGTTTGTTCATATCATTAAGTCTAAGATGTGTTACTTGTAAACAACATATAGATGGATCATGTCTTTTGATCCAAGATGTCACTTGTTGCTTTACTGGATCGTTCAGTCTATTTACCTTTGGTGTAATTACTCATAGGTATGTGTTTAGTTTTGTCATTTAGATGTATTTATTTTTGTGTTCTTGTTTTCTACGTTGTTCTTAATATTCTGTTCTGGATCATTCTTCTTTATGGGTTGACTTTTCATCTTTTTCAGTGTTGGTCTTGTGGTTGTGGAGACTTCTGTATTACATTTCTTGTTTTGATATTTTGCGTTGTTATTGTGCTTTGTGGCTACCTCTATGATCTCCTGTACTATTCTAAGTTTAAACCCAATTTTAACTTCTGTGTATCTTTTTAACTTCCTTTCCATCTGAAAGGACTATAACTACTGTAGTAATCCCTCCTTTTAGTGTGATGGTGTCATAGTTTTCATGATATAATCACTGGTTCTCTTCTTTTAATGTTGTAGCTTTGACTGAGTTTTGCAGCTTCCCTAACTAAGTGGACTTCTAGATGCTGTGTCCTGTATTACCTCCTTAAATATATGCTTAATGATTTTGTTTCTCTAAGCAAAAAGCTTCTTTCAGTATTTCTTGTAGTTTTTGTTTGTTTTTTACAAAGTCTCTAAGCTTCTGTTTATCTGCAAATGTCTTAATTTCATGTTTGTATTTGAGAGATAGTTTTGCAGAATATATAGTTCTTTGTTGGAAGTTTTCCTCCTTCAGGGCTTTGAATGTGTCATCTTGTTTCCTCTTTGCCTACATTGTTTCTGCCAAGAAATCAGACGAAGGCCTACAGGGTTTTCCTCTGAATGTTAGCTTTGCTTTGAGTGTCTCTGCCTTTAACAGAATCTGTTTATGTTTTATTTTATTGTGCTTGATTATAATATATCCTGATTTTTTTTTCTTTTGGGGCCTATTTTATGTGGTGTTTGATACACATCTTGTGTGTCTATGTTCTCTTCTTTCATAATTTCAGGGAAGTTTTCTATCAGCAACTCAACAACAATATTCTCTGTATTTTGAGGTGTCCTTTCCTGTTCAAGAACTCCAGTTAATCACAGAGTGTTCCTCTAGATAGAGTCCCACATCTTTCTTAATGCTTCTTCATTTTTCTTATTTATTTTCTCTGATTTCTCCTCATAAATTCTCATGTCAGTTTCTCTATCTTCAAGGTCACTAAGTCAGACTTTCCTCTTCTCAGTTCTGCTCTTCTGCCTTGGGTTGAATTGTGTATTTCTGTAATTTTGTTATTCATCTGCTGGATTTCAGAATGCTGATGTTCCATCAGTTCAAATATCTTGCTTAAATTTTCATTTTGCTCTGCTACATTTTGTTTAATGTCTAGGAGAGCTCTCCATATACCCCTTTTATACTCAACTTCTGATAGTTTCAGAAAGTCTTCTTCATATGGCAAGTTTTTTTTATTATTTTGGGAGTTTTCCACAGCCATGGTGGGCTGTTGCTTTAAAGGGTTAGAAATAGATTACTACTTCAGGCCATGTAGAGGCTGTTTAGTTTCTCTGATGTTATCTCAACAGGAGCTGAGGTGTAGTTCTGCAAGTTTAATTGGTCACTAGTTACCTCTGTGTACTGTAGTGACTGGACCCAGTGGACTTTCTGGGGTGACAGGCTCTGCCTCCTATCTGTCAAAGACAGTACCCTACTCATGGAGTCACTGGAGGACCAACATCTGACCCTATGATGTGGCTCAGTATAGGCTGGAAGAAATGCTGCTGGGCTGCTCAGAATTTCTCCAGGCAGTCTTTTAAAAGAAATTTAGGAACTATCTAATTCTGCCCAAATCAGCCAGGCCATCAGGTGTGACAGGCTCCACCTTCCAACTGATAATGGAAGCACCTCTTCAGCTGTCCCCAAGTGCTATGATGTAGTTCAAAGTAAGGAGTAGTTATGGCCTTGCTGCCATGCTCAGCTGGACCCCACCTATAAGTTAACACTGTGCTAAACACAGCCTTTGTGCTGGAAAAACACATTATGGACTTGCACTGCTTCTCAGCTTGGGAATTATACTCTACTGAGGCCTCTAGTTGGGTGATTCCTCCTCCAAGCTGACCAAGACAGCATCCCAGCTGAGCTGCCCTTCCCATCACAAAACAATAGAATACAAGACTTGGGGGGCAGTGGTGCCCTTAGTCAGGAGACAGGTTCTCAAAATGTGGCTATTCCACTCACTGTCTCTCTGCTACACTTATACACTGTTTACTTTAGCACTGCAGTTCAGCAGTGGCTAATGCTACCCCCAGCCTCCTGCATAAGAAAAAAAGAAAAGAAAAAAGCATCAGTACTTGCAGTCTGCCCAAGCAGCAAGAACAGGGCTCAGTACACTCTGTCTTGTCAGAGGGAGGTTTTTTCCCGTTTAGTAGTTTCCCAGTAGTTTGGCATGTAGTCCTATATGACAACCATACGACGTACCCTAGGGCTTGCTGAGTTTCTATAGTGTTCTGTTCATTTATCAGTCCAGGCCTTAATTTTCAGAGGGAATTGAGGAAACGTGTGTCTAGTCCACCATCTTTACTCTTCCTCCAGATAATATCTATGTGACCAGTGAATATTTTTTAAACATCTTACGTGCGTATACATATGCAATTGCAGAAATCATCAATGTATAATTCAGTAAAGTCACACAAACTGAGCACACTTTTGTCTCAGCTTACAAAACAGATAATGACATTACTTTAGAAGATCTCTTCATTCCACAAGCTGTCACTATAACTGGCCCTTTCAACAATAATCAATATAGTAATTTCTAGTAACAGGTACTTGTTCTCTGATTTTCACATAACATGACTCCATAATTGGATATAGATATTTCCAAGTATCCATAATCACATATTCATAATCCATGGTATGTTTTACCAAGACCTAAACATGTCAAATATCAGCTTCACGTACCCTAACCTTAAGAAATCATAAAGGTGTCAGTGTAGAGATCATGTAGAATAGTGAGGATTAGTGATGATAGTATAGCAGATTTTTAATATATACTTTAATCTAACCCAAGTTATTTTTGCTATTGTAAAGACATACAGAAGATGAAACTTGCCACCTGCTACCTCTGTGAACATGGTATATTTTCTTAATGTTTAAGTTGTCTAAAAGTTGACGAGCAGAGCACCTCATCTTATTTTGTAGATTGAATTAGAAAAGGTTTATGTAGTGTGAATTTGCAGTCTCTCACAGCGTGCTTAGACATATTGATTAAAACACCAAGGAAGTTTTATTTTCATAATTTCACACTTTTGTTTCCATGCATTTAGCAGATTCTTCCCACATGATGTACCTGTTTCCTGCTTTAAATTTTGTGTTATTAAAATCACATAATAATAGAGTTAAAATTTAACTAGATATTACACCTCAAATGAAATCCATATATGAATAAGAAATCTGATAGGCCAATAATTCATATTATTTAGTCAGTGTTACTCAAATGATGAGTAAGCATAAATTTGAACCCTTGGCTTCTAATTTAATACAGTATCTTTTGGGTGTATAATATCTTTCATAAATTAACTCCTTATAAATCATTTCCCTATATTAAGCTTCTCCCCTCCTTGAAACACTGTTTAGTCATTCTCAGCTGCATTTACCTCACTCATATATTACTTTGCCATTGGATTTAAACCAGAGTTCTCACGAGTTCAGCAATTCACTAGAACAACTGAACTTCAGCCTTGCCTTTTTTTTTTTTTTTTTTGGAACCAATGTCTGTTAAACTAAATTGAGATATTGACTTCACAAGGCCATTATAGTTGCCAAACGAGATAATATATGTAAAATCTAAGCAGAGTCATGGCTCTCAGTTCACTTTATGTTCTTCCCATAGCTCTGGCAGACAGTTCTTTAGGTTCTCAGACTCAAGAAGAAAGCATCTAATCCCAGCCCCAAATTGCACACCTATCTTCAGCCTCAAGGAAAGCCCCTAAGGAAGAAAGTTTTGCCTGCTAGTAAGTGCAGACTGGAGCTGTGGGCAAGGTGATGCCCTCAAAGACAGATGTCAAGGAAACAATGGATTATTGTCAAAGCCCCCCATCATGCAGACAGCTCTCATAGTCTCTTTGTGTGCATCTCAGAAGGCATAGTGGAATGGAACCTCAGTAGTCCAGCAACATGCTCAATAAAAACAAACAAAATCAACTGAACTGCTGACCTCTTGGTTACCAGTGGAGATCTTAACCACTGTGCCACCAAGTTTCCAGAACATTCAAAAATGCACTATAATGTCTGCATTTCCTCCTTCTCTGATAATTTCTGTGCTACTCACCATCCACTCTGGGATAGACCCTCAAATAAACTACCTTCACTGAGTCCTTGTCTGGGGCTGTATCTCTGGGATATTGAAAAGAGCATTCTGTCACATTACAGGCATGCAAATGACAGAATCTTATTTTGCTTGTTCTAATGTATCTAAACTCCCGCCATTGCCTCCCAAGTAAGTGTAATTTTCTTTTTTGGATCTCAGTTCTACCCTGGCCCCTAGGGTCGCCATGAGTCGGATCCGACTTGACGGCACTTGGCTTGGCTTGGCAAGGTCATTCATAAAATGGCTACTTTTTTTTTTGACGATGCATTATGATACACTATTTCTGTACATGAACATTACTCAGTGACAAACTATTCCTTTATTGTACTTCAGGTTTACAGTTGTGCTTCTCTACATGATATCTCAACTGCTCAGAATGCTCTTAATCCCATTTTTGCACATCAAAACTTTACTGTCTTTAAGATTCTCATCAACAAAGATCACAACCATAAATGCTTTTCCAAATTCTTTTCTACAAACTACAACTTTTCCTTCTTGGTTTATCTGAATTTTGACAATTTACTTGTGGTCCTTATTTACCTTTAAATACAACCATAATCTAGGAGACACTTGTTTTCAAGACTCTATTAAATTTTAACCCTTATACATACAATAGATATTCATTTTAAAATGGGTCTTACTATGTCTAACATCATAAACTTGTGAATGTACATATATGCCTGCATCTTCTGTGTATCTTTATGTTATATAAATACAACTTATATGTAAAAGAGTCACTTGACATTATAGTTTGCACATAATAAATACATGCTAATTTGGCTTAATTGCAAAAAATAAAAACACAAAGGAAAAAATATTCCCCCAAATCTCTTTGGCCAGAAATATCTCTGTTTAGTTCTTTTAATTATTTTCATTAATGGTATTGTTATCTATTATTAAAATGATAAAAAGCTGTTTTTTAAGTATATATGAAATACAAGAAAACTCTGGTGATGTAGTGGTTCAGTGGTACATCTGGTAACCAAAATGGTGGGAGTTCAAATTCATCAGGTGCTCTTTGGAAACCCAGGGGGTGGGGGGGAAGTTCTACTCTGACCTATAGTGCTGCTATGAGTCCAAATTGACTTGACAGCACTGGATTTGGGTTTTGGTGTGAAATAAACGTTCTTATCATTGGTGCGTTTGCTTTAAGGAGTCCTGCTGGTGCAGTATTTCAAGTGCTCAACTGTGAACCAGATGGTCCACGGTTCAAATCCACCAACTACTCTTCAGGCGAACAATGTGGCAGTCTGCTTTTGTAAAGATTTACAGCCTTGGAAACCCTTTTGGGTGTATCTATTCCATTCTGTCATGATACTATTAGTTGGAATCAACTAGATGAGAGCGGTTTGATTTGGTTCTTGTTTACATATATGTAATAATCTTTTTATTCCTTTTAGTATAATGATATTTCTACTTCAAAAGAATCAGAAATACCATTCTTTTGTATTTGTGACTTTTCAGGTATTACATTGATTCAGTCTTATCTGGACTATGCTTACAGATTCCCAGCACACGTTTTCAGTTCATAGAATGTGAAATTAAATTGATGAAAATAAACAACATTCTCTTTTTAAGTAGAAAACTTTCATACTTTCATCATTACAAAAAGTTTAGGTTTTTTTTCTTTTTCAGGTTGAAGAAGTTATCATTCCTAGTTTGATGAAAGCTCTTTTTTGTACACATACATACCCAGTGTACATATATATGTGTGTGTATATATATATCTATGTCCAAAATGACTATAGAATTTTAGCAAATGTTTTCTCTTTGTCTACGGAGATGATCATTTGTTGTGAATTACTATAACTGATTTACAAGTAGGGGATGAATCCTGTATGGTCATGAGGTATTATTTCTTTCACAGTTTTTTTGGATTCAATTTTCTAAAAATTCACTTAGAAGTTTTTGCACGTATACACATGAACAGAAAATCCAACCTCATGACACTGAGTCGATTTGACTTGCAGTGACCTTATGGGACAGACTAGAATTACCCTGTAGGATTTTGCAGGCTGCTATCATTAAGAAAGCAGGCCGCCACATCTTCCTGATGTGGAGCAGGATGGAGGGCTCAAAGCTGTGAAACCTGTAGTTAACAACTGAGTGTTTACTTAACCTTTGTGCCTTCAGGGTTCCTATTTTTACATGTGGGTTATATTTTTCGTAATTTTCTGTTCTTGCAATGTGTCTATGTCTTTGTCATCTTTTTTGTTGTTGTTGTTTAGCCATGGTAATTCTGGACTGTAGAAGGAACAGAGAATTTCCTCTTTTGTTATGTGTAAAATCAGAGGTTTTCTTAAATATTTCCAAACTACTTACATTAAATTTTCCAAATATTTCAAATGCTAAGTAGTATTTGTTAGAATTCACAAGTGTTGAGTTCCTAGAATTTTCCCGGTGAAAGTTCTTCACAGAACACAATTCTTTATTTTTAAAATATACATAGAGCTATCCAAGTTCTTCACTTTCTTACTGAATTGCTGTCACTTTTGTTACAAAGATTTTACTCAGTTTATCTAAGTGGTCAAATTCATTGCTGTAAGTTGTTCATTCATTAACTTTTTAAAATGTGTAGAATTTGTACTGATACACCTCTGTATTGACACACTGATACATCTTTTTACTGATATGGTTAAATGTTTCTTTTCCTTTTTGCTTTTGTCCTCATAAAACAAACAAACAAACAAAATTCACTGCCATCGAGTCAATTCTGACTCATAGCAACCCTACAGGTCAGAGTAGAATTGCCCCGTCGAGTTTCCAAGGAGTGACTGGTGGATATGAACTTATCAATTTTATTGATCTTCTCAAGGACTAGCTTTTGGCATTACTGATACATATCTCTCTCTCTACATATAGATATGTATATTTAATTATATATACTTCTTAATTTGTATATATGTATCAGTACTACCAAGAGCTAGTCTTTTGAGAAGATCAAAGGAATATATATATGCATACATATGGTATTGGTTTTCTAATGATTTTTGCTCTGATCTTTATTATTTGTTCTTTTTATTATTCTTTTTCTATATTTCTAGGTGAAAGTTGAGATAATTAATCTGAAACTTTTGTTCTCTAGATTTTTTTTATATATACACACTTAGAGATTTAAATTTCTACCTTAATTATCTTCATTCTCATTTTGTTCAAGTACTTTCTAACTCACTTTTTGGTATTTCCTTTCTTTGACTATGTGTTACTTACAATTTATCATGGGTTAAATTGTGTCACCTTAAAATATATGTTACTAAGTTACCACATAAAAATGAACAAAATGTAATGCAATGATCTTGCATAGAACATAATTTAATACAGCCCATTTCATAATGTTACACAACTGAATGTAGTTAGCTTCCATAATGTAATCTAATACAGTGTATTCAATCAATCAACAGAAGTCATACCAGTGTAGGGATGGATCCCAAACCTAATCACTTTTGAGTTATATAAAGTTTAGCATTAATACGGACATACAAACAAAAGAAGATAGAATGGAGTTGGATCATCTACAAGGATTGCTGGCTGCTACAGCTGTTGCTGATAGGTGTCACTGAGTTGGTTCTGACTCACGGCGACTGTATGCACAAGAGAATGAAACACTGCCTAGTCCTGTGTCATGACATTGTTGTTATAATGAAGCCCTTTGTTGTAGCCACTGTGTCAAGCCATCTTGTTGAGGTTCTGCTTCTTTTTTGCTGACTCTTTCCCAAATGTAACATCCTTTTCCAGGGACTGGTCCCTCCTAATGATATCTACAAAGTATGACATAGTTTTGTCATTCTTGCTCCTAAGGAGTACTGTGTGTGTACTTTGTACAATACAGATCTGTTCATTTCTTTTCTAGTCTATGGTAGATTCAGTGTTATTCTCCAACAACACAATTCAAAGGAGTCAATTTTTCCTCTTTCTTCCTTATTCACTGTCCATCTTTTGCAGGCATATGATGCCAACTGAAAATACCATGAGATGGGTCACGTGCATCTTCATCTTCAAGGTGACGTTTTTGCTTTTCAACACTTTAAAGAAGTCTTTTGCAGCACAGTTGCCCAACGAAATGTGTCTTTTTGTGTCTCTAGAATTTTCATTCTCCATGATGTTATCCGTAATTTGTTATGATCTACACAGTCAAATGTGTTTGCATAGTCAAGGAAACACAGGTGAACATCTTTCTGATATTCTCTGCTTCAGCTAAGATCTGCCTGACATCAGTAATGATATCCTTGGTTCTATGTCTTCTTCTGAATCAGACTTGAATTTCTGACAGTTCTCTGTCCAAGTACTGCTGCAGCCACTTTTCAGTGATCTTTAACAAAGCCTTACTTGTATGTGATATTAATGATATTCTTCAATAATTTCCACATTATTTTGTATCAGATTTCTTGTGAGCAGACATAAATATGAATCTCCTTCAGCTCTTTGGCCAGGTATCTGTCCTCCAAATTTCTTGGCATAGATTAGTCTGCACTTCTAGTCGTGCATCTGTCTGTAGAAACTTCTCAGTTGATATTCCATCAATTCCTGGAGCCTTGTTTTTTGCCAATGCCTTCAGTGCAACTTGGACTTCTTCTTTCAGTACCATCAGTTCCTTATCACTGATACCTCTTGGAATCACTGAACATCAATTATTATTTTTGGTATAACGACTCTATGCATCGCTTTCATCTTCTTCTGATGCTTCCTGTGCAGTTGATCACATTCCCTATAGAATCCTTTGCTACTGTGACTTGAGGCTTGAATTTTTTCTTTATTTCTTTCAGCTTCAAAAGTGCAGACCGTGTTCTTGCCTTTTGGGTTTTATCTCCAACTATTTGCCTATGTCATACTAGAAGCTGAAATAGAAAAGACCTCCCTCTGCAGTGACATCCTTCTAGTTTCCTTAACTGCGCAGAAACAGATTTGTTCTTCAAAGCCATTTACTTGTAGTACTTACTTGTTACAGCAGCAGTAGGAAACTAGGAAATGTATTTTTAAATTTCTGAATATTTGAAAACTTTCCAGATACTTTTTTGTTATTGATGTCAAATTCTACTACAAGGAGAGAGGTGATTCAAACAAGTGCAGTAACTACTGAACAATATAATTAATATCACACACAAGTAAAATTTTGCTAGTGATTATTCAAAAGTGATTACAGAAGTGTATTGACAGGGAAATGCCAGAAATTCAGGCCAGATCCAGAAGAGGACAGGGAACCAGGGAAATCATCACTGATGTCTGATGGATCTTAGCTGAAAACAGAGAATACCAGAAAGACGTTTACCTATGTTTTATTGACTATGCAAAGGCATTCAACTATGTGGATCATAACAAATTATGGCTAACATTGAAGACAATCGGAATTCTGGAATACTTGATTGTACCTACAAGGAATCTGTACATGGGTCAAGAGGCAGTTGTGTGGACAGAACAAGAGGACACTGTATGGTTTAAAGTCAGGAAAGATGTGTGTCATGGTTGTATCCTTTCACCATACCTTTTCAGTCTGGATGTTGAGTAAATAATCTGAGAAACTGGACTATATGAAGAAGAAATAGGCATCAGGATTGGAGGAAGACTTAACTAACACCCTGCTTTATGCACATGATACAATCTTGCCTGCTGAAAGTAGAGAGGACTTAAGAACTTACTGACGTAGACCAGACCACAGCCGTCAGTATGGATTGCCCTACAACAACAAGAAAACAAAAATCATCACAACTGGACCAGCCAGCAACATCATCATAAATTTAGAAAAGATTGAGGTTGTCAAGGATCTCATTTTACTTAGTTCCACAATCAATGCCCAAAGAAGCAGCAGTCAAGATATTAAAAGACGCATTGCTTTGGGCAAATCTGCTGCAAAAGACCTCTTTAAAGCATTGAAAAGTAATGATGTCACCTTGAAGACCAAGCTATGACTCATCCATTTCAGTTGCATCACATGCATTGGGAAGGTGGACAATGAATAAGTGAGAAGAATCAGCATCTTTGAATTACGGTGCTGGAAAAGAATATAGATTGTAGCATAGACTACCAAAAGAACAAAGAGATGTGTTCGGGAAGAAGTATAACTAGAACACCTCTTGGAAGCAAAGATAGCGAGACTACATCTTACATACTTTGGATATGTTGTCAGGAGGGATCAGTCCCAGGAGAGGAACACTATGTTTGGTAGAAAAAGAAACCAAACCAAACCCACTGCCATCAAGTCAGCTTTGACTCATAATGACCCTGTAGGACAGTGTAGAATTGCCACAGAGTTTCTACAGAACAGCTGGAGGATTCAAACCGCTAACCTTTTGGCTGGCAGACTTAACACTTAACCACTATGCCAGCAGTGTTTCCATGCTTGGTAGAGGGATAGCAACAAAAAGAGGAATACCTTCAATGAAATGGAAAGACACAGTGCCTGCAACAGTGGGCTTAATTATAATAAAGCATTGTGGGCATGGCACAGGACCAGGTAGTGTTTTGTTCTATTGTGCAGAGGGTAGCTATGAGTTGGAACTGGCTTGACATCACCTAACAACAACATGATGATAAATGGTGCTATGATTTGGATCATTTTAAATGCATCTTTTGTTTTATAGCCCAGCATATGTTCTATCTTAATAAATGTCCCTAGTGTTACAAAAAATAATGTACATCTTCCCGTTATGGGGTGGAGTGTTCCAAGAATTTCAATTAGATCACATTAGTTGTATTGTTCAGCATTTTTATATCCTTACTGATTTCATGTCTATTAGTTTTATCAATTATTGAGAGATCAGTATTACAATCTAACAAGATTTTTCAATTTGTCTGTTTATCCTTGAAGAAATTCTCCTTGAGCCGTTCCTTACAGATTCGTTTGCACTGAAAGCAGCTTGGAAATAGCATGTGAATATGAAGGAAGAAGAGGCAGAAGAAAGACACAGCATGTAGAACAAGCATGGATACAGATTTTGATGAAGGAAATTGTGGAGTTAAAAACCTTCAGGTGAAAATCATATCTTAACTCATATGCAGTGAATTCCACAAGGAAGAGGCTCGAAGGAACTTGAAAAACAAACCCAAATCCTTTGCTGTGAAGTAGATTCTGATTCATAGCGACTGTACAAGACTGAGTAAAACTGTTGTACAAACTTTCCAAGGCCTTTATGTAAGCAGACTGCCAAATCTTCTCCCATGTCAAGGCTGGAGGGTTTGAATCCTGGGCCTTTTGATTAATAGGCAAGTGCTTTAACCCCTGCACTGTTGGGGCTCCTCCACAGAACTTACAGTTTGTAAATATTTTTCTCTTTATTTTCTCAAATTTATATGAAAAGTTGTGCTATATTGGTGGGGTTTCACTTGTAATTTATTAAGAAAAACAGTAAAACTTTTAAATAACTGACAGAAAACATACAAATTATACTAGCAAAGTGACAATATTATAGAATGTATTTTGCTTGTTCTGGATTACTTATTTTCTATTAACACAAAAATAATATGTGAAATCTTCAGTACAGATAGAACTGACTCTTCTTTACCCAAATGTACTTTTCAGAAAAATGAGAGTTTAAATATTATTTTCCAAATCCATGGCCCAAAGTACAAGAACAATGGCCTACAATTTGATCTAAATATTAAAAAAATCATATATGTGCCCAGTGATTACATGTAACACAACTATAAAGAGATATTTGACAGAGTTAGTAATAAGATTCAAGAATCCAAGAGGAGGCTGTGGTAGGATACTATATATCATTATTGTGCTTTTAGAAAAATGAGTTACAAGTTGAAGGCATGTTATTGTTGTTGCTGTTAGGTGCCACTGAGTCAGGCCCAACTCATCGTGACCCTGTGAACAACAGAATGAAACAATGCCCGTTCTTGTACCGTGTCCACAGACATTTTTATCTTAAGCCCATTGTTGCAGCCACCGTGTCGATCCACGTTGTTGAGGGTCCTCCTCTTTTTCGCTGACCCTCCATTCTGTTAAGCATGAAGTCCTTCTCCAGGGACTGATCTTTCCTGACAGCATGTCCAAAGTATGTAAGATGCAGTCCTGTCATCTTCACTTCCAAGGAGCACTCTGGTTGTGTTTCTTTCAGAACAGATCTGTTGGCTCTTTAGGTGGTCCATGGTACACTCAACATTCTTCTCCAACATCACAACTCAAAGGCATCAATTCTTCTTCTGTCTTCTTTGTCCATAGCCCAGCTTTCACATGCATATGATGCGATTGAAAATGCCATGGCTTGGATCAGGTGCGTTTTAGTCTTCAAGGTGACATCTTTACTTTTGAAAACTTTGAAGAGATCCTTTGAAGCAGATTTTCCCAGGGCAATGTGTCTTTTCATTTCTTGACTGCTGCTTCCAAGGGCATTGATTGTGGATCCAAGCAAAATGAAATCCTTGACAACCTCAGTCCTTTCTCCATTTATGACAATGTTTCTTACTGGTCCAGTTGTGAGGATTTTTGTTTTCCTTATGTTGAGGTGCAATCCATACTGAAGGCTGTGATCCTTGATCTTCATCAGTAAGTGTCTCAAATCTTCTTCTTTTCCAGCAAATAAGGTGGCTTAGTCTGCATAATGCAGGTTGTTAATGAGTCATCCTCCAATCCTGATGCCTCGTTCTTCTTCATGTAATCTAGTTTCTCAGATTATTTGCTCGGCATATGGATTAAATATGTATGGTGAAAGGATACATTCCTGATGCACACCTTTCCTGACTTTAAACCACGCAGTGTCCCCTTGTTCTATTCACACAACTGCCTCTTGAACCATTTACAGATTCATTAAGACCACAATCAGGTGTTCTAGAACTCCCATTCTTCACAATGTTAGCCACAGTTTGGTGTGATCCACACAGTTGAATGCTTTGCATAGTCAATGAAACACAAGTAAACACCTTGTTGGTATTCTTTGCTTTCAGCTAAGATCCATCTGACATCAGTGGTGATATCTCTGGTTCCATGTCCTCTTCTGAACCCAGCTCGAATTTCTGGCAGTTCCTTAACAATATATTGTTGTAGTTGCTTTTGAATGATCTTGAGCAGAATTTTACTTGTGTGTGATATCAACGATATTGTTTGTTAATTTCTGCATCTGGTTGGATCACCTTTCTTTGGAATGGTCACAAATATGGATCTCTTCCAGTCAGTTGATCAGGAAGCTGCCCTCCGAATTTCTTGGCATAGATGATGAATACTTCTAGCTATGCATCTGTTTGTTGAAATATCTCAATTGATATTCCATCAATTCCAGGAGCGATGTTTTTCACCAATGCCTTTAAAGCAGCTTCGACTTTTTCCTTCAGTAACATTGGTTCCTGATCATATGCTATCTCTTCAAATGGCTGAACATTGACTAGTTCTTTCTGGTATAATGACTATGTATGCTTTCCATCTTCTTCTGATGCTCTCTGAGTCATTTAATAGTTTTCCTGCAGAATTCTTCACTATTGCAACTCAAGGCTTAAAATTTTTCTTCAGTTCTTTCAGCTTCAGAAATGCAGAATGTGTTCCTGCCTTCTGGTTTTCCATTTTCAGCTCTTTGCACATGTCTTTACCATACTTTCTTTTGTCTTCTTGAACTGCTCTCTGAAATCTTCTGTTTAGGTATTTTACTTCATGATTCCTTCCTTCCTTTTGCTTTAGCCACTCAACATTCAAGAGCAAGTTTCAGAGTCTCCTCTGACATCCAATTTGTTTTTTTTTGTTCTTTCCCATCATTTTAATGACCTCTTGCTCTTTTCATGGATGATGTCTCTGATGTCATTGCACAGCTCCACTGCTCTTCAGTCATTAGTGATCAACACATCACATTTGTTCTTCAGATGGTCTTTAAACTCAGGAGGGACATAATCAAGTTCATACTTTGGCTCTTGTGGACTTGTTGAAGGCATAGCAGTAGAAAATGAAATGAGGTTCAGAAAAGCTAAATGATTCACTGGACAACTTCAAGACAGGTCTCTACCTTCTAACTCCTATGTGGCTTCTACTGTACTTTTTTTTTTGCATGCTTGCCTATGTGAAGCTCCTACTGTTCTCCTTACCTGGTGACAGTACACTCTACCTTTATGTTCTGTACATGCGGTATCCTCTTAACAATCTCTTGTCCTCTCTTTTCTACTCTCTCCACTCCCATCTAGTACGAGGCCAGCAGGAGGACAACCTATAGATGCAAAGGTCAGAGATAACACAAATTCTTCAGACTTTTCATTTTTTCTTTATATTTAACTTCATCAATTGTAGATACATAGAGTTACAATTGGGATGTAAATACTTATGTATGCTTTAAGTGTTTCTATCATTTACCCTCATTTACCATACTGTAATGACACAGTTTTAAATATTTGTACATTTAAGTAAATGGACAAATATACTTTAAAATTAAGAACTTGGAAAAAAATTAAGAACTTTGCTGAAGTGAAAGGAAAACAAAATATTCCAGTTATTATGATTTCAGTTTACATTTTCCACATTGGTTAATAAGCTTTATTTCTCACTATAAAAGTGAGAACCTAGCTCTAAAAAGATATTACTTTCATCACAACTACTCTAAAAAGAAACATAACAAAAAGTAAAAGTAATTAATGATCCTATACTCGCACCTTATTGAATTGACTTAGTCCACCTGGCATGGGAAACAGAAGATAAAGAAAGTTTCTAAAAAGATGCCAAGAATTACAAAACATCATCATCAATGTAATTAAAAGACGAACCAAAACAACAACCAAAACAACAACAAAACTTGCTGCCATCTAGTCTGTTCCATCTCATAGTGACCCTATGTGGTTAAGTGCTACAGCTGCTAATCAGTTCAAATCCATGAGGTGCTCCTTGGAAATTCTACAGGGCAGTTCTACTCTGTCCTGGTGGGTCACTGTGAGTTGGAATTGACTAGATGGCAGTGAGTTCTTGAAAATGAGAAGTCTGCAATTAAAAAGTGGAAGAAGTACATCAGTTATAAAAGAAGCTGACTCTCCAGGACATGTTAAGTGAATATTAAATCAAACTGATGAAAGTAAGTCACAAGCCCAGTAAGAGCAAGCTGAACTTACTGGGAGCATGCCAACAACAAGACCAGTACTTTCACAAATGTTTATGCACTGTAGGAATTAACTCTTAGCTATGCATGAAAACACTATTTCATTCATTTTTTTTCAAGAAAATAATTATCAAACCCTATTTTGTTGTAAGAGTTATATTGTGTGGTAACAGAATAAATGCAACAAATATACACTTTATCTTGTGACAAAGTGAAAAATCTGAGGTAAACAAATGCTTTTGTAGCTAATATTTTTTTATAACTGTAAACAGTAATATAAAGACATCTTTCAGAACTTCAGGAATATCAACCCTTAGGTGAAAGCCAATAATACCAAATTACTTTATTATAACTGGTAGAATTGTAACAATTAACTATTCTAAATGATAAACACCCAGTCAAGGTATAAATACAAATCATAAATTGGTGGGAGACTGTGGAAAAGGACCTCAAAATGACCTCTACCTTAAAACTCAGTATCAAATACAGTAGCACAAAATGCCAATTTTCCAGAAAATGTGGAACCTCAAAACACCAGCACTGATACAAGTTCTCTTTCAGTTATCAAGGCAATGGATAATCCTTTCTAATATAAAAGTTAGAAAATATGACGTGTATAAGTCCTCCTACAAACGACTCCTGTCTGGTAAAGAGATGAAGCTAAATGTGAAATTCAGTAACAAAAGAAAGTATGAAAGATAAAATTACAACTTTTTAAATATCATCCTGTAATTTCATTTCATTTCCAGTCTCACTGAGAAGTAAACAGCATCCTGACATTAGTGTTTATCAATACCACTGGGGAAAACAAAACAAAACACACTGCCTTTAAGCCAATTCTGAGTCGTAGTGACCCTAGAGGACAGAGTAGAACTGCCTCAGCAGTGTGGCAAATTCGAACTGCTGACGTTGTGGTTAGCAGATGTAGCAACTCCCCACTGCGCCACCTGGGTTTCCATCAGTATTGTATGTGGTTTTAATCATGTAAGTGCAGGTTTAAGTGCATGTGCCAATGACAGTGCAGGTTTAAGTGCATGCCAACAAGACCAGTACTTCCACCAAAGGCTTATGAGTTGTAGGAATTAACTCTAAGCTATGCATGAAAACACTATTTCATTCATTTTTTTTTTCAAGAAAATATTTATTAAACCCTGTTTTGTTATAAGTGTTAGGTTGTGTGGGTGACAGAATAAATGCAACAAATACATGCTTTATCTTGTGACAAAGTGAAAAAACAGGTCACGAAAACCAGGTCACCAAATTACGAATACTGAAATTACAACTTGTAACTGTCTCTCAGTTTTATGTAGATTTGCCCTTGCTTTGAAGTGGTAGAACTAACCCCTACTCAAAACAAATGCTTTCTAGACAACTTGAAAACCATTGAAAAGCCTTCAAACCTTTCCTTGCACTGAAGCCAAAAAAAAACTCGAACCGATTGCTATTGAACTGAGTCTGACTCTCACAATTCTACTCTGTTTTGGAGTAGAACTGCCCCCATAGAGTTTCCAAGGAGCACGTGGGAGATTTGAACTGCTGCTTTTTTGGTTAGGAGCTGTAGCACTTGACCACTACACCACCAGAGTCTCAAGACCTCCCTCCAAAATATTGCCTTTCGGTTGATTCCAACTCATAGCAATCCCATAGAACAGAATAGAACCGCCCTGTAGAGTTCCCAAGGAGCACCTGGAAGACTTGCACCATGAATATTTCCATACTTTCACCAAAGTTAGGCTAAATAAGAACTATATGCAGCTCTTCTGACTTATCCTAAAAACTGAACTTAAAGACAGTTAGAAATGGATCCCATTTATAACTGGACTGTGTGTAATATCTATACACAATAGAAATCAGTAAACCAATACTTTATAACTTTAATATCAGTAAAGTGCTACCATTTTACAACAATGTATTTTAACATTTATCCATAATGATACATCATACTTTCAGTACCTCACTGCTTTTACAATGACTGTTTATTATTCACGTGAATGAAAATGTCACATCTTTTCACTGTTTTTCTGATAACGGATATTTAGGCTGTAAACAAAGTTTTCTATTAAATATAATAATGCAGTAGACAGTCTCATGAGTTTCCCATGTATGAAGTTGTCTGAAGTCAGATATGGAATACTTTAGAACTTCTGCCATTCTACGCATTGACATTACCCAAACAAATGAGTTGGTGGTGACTCTTTTCCGTTAAAACTTTGTCAGAAGCAGAGAACTGACCAGCTCCGGCTCATGAAGACCAGCTTGTGGATACCTACCTGAAGTTATAAACCTAGGTTTTTTTCTGGGTTCCAGGGTAGGCATATATTTGACTTTTCCTAGTGCTTTCCAAACAACTTTTACAATTTTTATTTTTTTTTTATTTTTTTTATTTTTATTTAACATAATTGAGTGAAAATACATTCACATGTAAATTTACATGCCCCCCTATATGCAGCTTCCACTGCTCTCCCTGTCCGGTGACTGCACACTACTCCTCTCTGCTCCATACATGTCTCATCCTCTCAACAGTCTCCTTTCCCCTCCTCTCCGTCCACTCCCCTTCCTCCAGCCAGAGGTCAGCAAGATGATATCCTATAGATGTATAGAACCATAAAGTGCTTCCAATATATGGTTACTCTGCATTGCCAAGTCCATTCCATTCCTGTCCAAAGAGTGGACCTTTGTTATAATTTATGGGAACGGGCAGCATCAGGGCCGGGGGCCATGCTCTCAGAGGAACCCCAAAACCACTGGACCATCAATTGAGGTCTTTTAGTGGAGATCTCATGATGCACCTCTTTTTATTCTTGTGTTGCCAGTGAGGCTCCTCTCTGTGAGCTCTGTCATGGCTATCACTGGTGGGGGCCGGGCACCATCCGGTTCTTCCGGTCCCAGGTCGATGTAGGCACCCACTCTTGTGGGTCTCTCTGTCTTCTCGGTTGTCTTTACCGCATGCTTTTACAATTTTTAAATGTCATCCAGTAAAATACAGTTTCTGCTAGCTGACCAACACTTTATATTGCCATTCTTGTTTGTTTGTTGATTTTTGTGGCTTTGAGTGTGAAATGGTACCTCATTTTTGTTCTGTTTGTCATTTTCTGAATAACAATGACTATATTAATGATTCTGTTACTTTTGACCTCCTAAACTTTCTTTTCTGTTGACTATCTACTCCTAGTTTTTTAGTCTATATATTTTTTCTGTGAGTTTCTCAATGGAAGAAATCAAGATATGTTAGGCCTTAAATACTAATCATCACTTGGACGTGCACTTTAAGTATGTACAAAATAAATATATTCAGGACAAACTTTTTAATTATATCTTAAAATTTTATAGTATCCATAAGTATATAAAACTTGTATATAAATGGGGTGATTTTCTTCTTGTTAATGATAATAATTTTAAATGTCTTAGTATGAAAATACATTTACTTACAAAATTAGCAGAAGACAGTGATAATAAGAAAACTGAAATAAGAGTGAAGCTTATACATTGCTTGAATACAGTAGACATAGCCATTTTGATTCAATTAGAAAATATACTCCTTAAAGCTATAAAAAATATATATATATACAGGTCTGATACTAACATGGCTTTGAGAGCAGGCCCTGCTGTCCTATTTCACCCTGTCCTCCTGCATTATTCTCTCCTGCCATGAAGAAGCCAGATCACATAATGATCAGACTGTCCCTCCATATTTTTATGGTGCAACCACTTATTTTTCTCAGCTACGTGTCATGGCAGTCTCCCCATGTTCTAAGTTTGCAAGAAGAGAGAATTTCCCTGTGGAAATTCTTGAATCTCTTCTTCCCTTCTTGCTAGCAAAACCAGGATTTGCATGCTTTGCATAGTCAGTAGTTTCGGGTAGGTTCCCTGTAAACAATCTTCACAGTCAGTATCTAAAACCTTTAATTTGTTCCCCACAGTGGCTAATCCACAAAAATAAGAGGTTTGCTAACCAATAAGCTGTTTTGTTTTCATTCCTTGCTAGCCTGCCATTTTCTCTGAAAGCCCTTGAGAAAGTACAGGAAGCCTTGCCTGTGGTGCAGATGTGGAAAATCACTATAATAACTGTCTTCAGGGTTTCTAGGACTGCAGAAAATAGCTACAGATTAATTAATAAAACATAAGAAAAACTGGGCCAGGAAACAATACCAGCCTGAAAACAGTATCTTTGTGTAGATGTATTTTCATTTTGTATGAAATTTGCACATAAATAATTTTAACATACTGCACCCTAGATTATCCACAAGGACTTCTGCATGAAAACCGATCACATTCTGTTAATATGGAACGTTATTGCCAAAGACTAGATATTTTAATTTCAGTGTGATCCCTTTCAAAAACTATTTAGGACTATTGTAGGTTCTATTTAAGACAGTATTTCTTCCCAAAGTCCTAGTCAATTTTATTAGCAAAAAGTGACAATAAATCATTTAGGATCGTTAATAATGAGAAAAAAAAGACATTGTATGCCTGTTTAAGATAAAATGGAGCTACATTACTACAATCACAATTTGAAGTTAGCATACAAACTGTAGTTGATTATAGATTTTCTTATAAATTCTAAGACTCATTTATTTTAAAGCACACCATGTTGTGAGAGTATATTTAGTCTAAAATGGCATCCTACTTCAGAAAGATATGTTAATGTGTTAGGACATGAAATAAATTTGCTGCCACTTTCATGTATTAAGGGAAACGAAATTTACCTTTTAGAGAAATAAGACTTTAAGTTTATAGAACAAGGTAAATCAACATACTTGACCTTTTAACACTAGGCAGATTTGAACACTATTAAACAACCTGATATTACCATCACAACACAAAAATAAATTTTAAACAAAATTATTAACATTGTAAAAATACCTATGCCAAGCCAAGTGCCATCGAGTCAGATCCGACTCATGGCGAGGACACTAAAAATTATGATTCCTATAGTCTAGTGGCGTTTTTGTTTTTCTTTTGCTTTCATTGTATTTGTGTGCTACTCTGGATGTACAGAATATCTTAAAGACTTCTATCCTCAAATACAGAATGGCCTATAGACTAGAGTTCAGCATCTGAAATAAGAGAGATGGATTTACATTCATGTTTTTCTGCTTAACAATTCTGCACTGTCATCACGTTGATGTATATTTTCCGGTTTTCAAATCTACAGTCTTGTATAATTATTACAGATTTTCGTGAATATTAAAGTTAGTGAAAATAAGTGCCATACCTGGGCACTCAACTGAATTATCTCTAAATATATAATAAAAGTTATTATTTATGTGAGAAAAAATGGTGCAAGATTTGGAATAATAGAAGAAGAGAAAGTGAAGGAGAGATGAAGGAATGAAAACGAATTCTGAATTCATTGTGTTGGTTGAAAATAAAAGTTGATAATGTTGAAGTCAATGGCAAAATCAGCTTTGAATGTAAATGATACTTGCACAGATATCTACATAAAAATTCAGTGAAATTAACTCTTTCATCATTATTATGCACTGCTGAGTCGATTCCAACTCACAGTGACCCCATGTAACACAGAAGAATTGCCCTAGTCTCCCAGGCAGTAAGTCATCACAGAAGCAGATCTCCAGGTTTTGGCCACAGAGCCACTGGCTGGGCCCAAATAGCACCTTTTGGTTAGCATCCAAGCACTTAATCTTTGGGCCAGCTGGCTTTCTTGCCTGTGTAAAAGAATGAATGTTTGATTTTATGAAATATGTTGTTTTGTAATTATTTTAAAGTTATCCTTTTTGTTCAAGGAGAATAAATGAGCAAACAACAGCAAAAAAAAAAAAAAAAAACTACCATTGAATCAATTCCAACTAACAGTAACCCTGTAGACAGAGTAAAACTGCTCTATAGAGTTTGCAAGCAGCTCCTGGTAGATTTGAACGGTCAACCTTTCAGTTAGCAGTCATAGAAGTTAACTACTATGACACCAGGGTTTAGGAGAATAGTTTTTTTCCCCCCCGCCCCCAATTTTGAACTTCTTGCATCTTACATTTTCCAGTTAAATAATTACATTTTTTTCTTTCCATTATTCAACAGAACTGACCAGAGAACATTAAATTTACAAGTTGAATAATACTAACAATAATTTGTTTAGAAATAAATCTCTGAAGTTAGTGGAAATATCTGTTTCTTATGACATATGACTAAAGCCTTCCATCAGGTTTTAAAATTTTATTATTGAGGTAATATTTATGCATAATCTGCATAAATTATATTTGCATAATTCAATGAAAATAAATAGAAATCTCAAGAAGCAAGAAGTTATAGAAAATATTTTCAAGAAGAGAGCTCTTTCTTCTTTTGAAAATATTTTACCTCAGTTTTATACATGTAAGGACTTTAATTATTTTTAGGCCACATCAAAGCTTTGCATTGGTTTGGCAGAATCTTGAATTCATGCTAAACTTTTCAGTATCTGGGAAATAATGAACAGTGAGAGCAAATTAAATTACCCAGTTCATCTCCTGAACTGTGACTACAAATTTTCGCTGTGTCTATTCTGTTCAAATCTTTTACAATATTTTTTCTACACACAAGAATTTACACAGAGTCAATGGGTTTTTATGGAATTATACCATGGCATAAACACAATATAATTTTCTATTCGTTAATATAAACAAAATCCCTAGGTCTACATTGATTTTTGAGCTTGTTTTTTCTTATTCTTCACAGTATTCCACTCAATGCCTGAAATCAATTCTTTCACACAGTAGGTAATCAATTTCAAATGCTATTTAATGAGGAGACTAAATTTCTATATTAAATGATCCCTTCCTATAATTTCCTTGAGATAAAACAAATTAAAATGACACATGAAAGAATTTTGAAATTGACAAGTAGATAGAATGAATACTATTCTCTCTTTGCACAATAGTCTCTCAGATTCTATCACAGGGGCTTTGAAATGCCACTTTTATATTTATATATTTATATTTATATATAAATTATATTATATATATTATATATTATATTATAAATTATATTATATATATAATATATAATATATAATATATAATTATATATATTATATATTATATAATAAATTATATTATATATGTAAATTATATTATATATATTATATTATATTATTTATATATAATATATATATTTATATTTTATATTTATTTTTATATTTATATTTATTTTATATTTAACAGTCTTATAAGTTAATACTACTCTAGATCCCATCTAGGTACCGATGAACTAAACAGGAATTTCATAATTCGATGCAAGAGATTCTGAAAAAAAAAACACAAAATACAGAGTTTCATAACTATTATGTAAGATTTGAGCAAGTATAAATTGACAAAAAATTAGAGCAGAATATCTTTATCTTTATTCAAACCAAAGGAAACTCGTTGTCTGTAGAGTTAATTCCCACTCATAGTCACCCTGTAGGACAGAGTAGAACTCCCCCATGGAGTTTTCAGGGATATAAATCTTTATGGAAGCAGATTGCCACATCTTTCTCCCACGGAACAACTGTGAATTTTAACTGCTGACCTGTAGGTTAGCAGCTGAGCACTTTAATGATTGCACAACCAGAACTCCTCTTTACCTTTCTTGCCAGGTATTCAACAAAAGCAAATCCTGAACCATACAGGTAAAGCCTTAACTTTGATTTTTAGGCACTCCTATACCAATAGGAAACCCTGGTGGTATAGTAGCCAAGCACTATGGCTGCCAACCAAAGTTTCAGCAGTTCAAATCCACCAGGTGCCCCTTAAAAACCTGATGGGAAAGCTATACTGTCCTACAGGGTCTCTGTCAGTTACAATTAACTTGACAGCAATGGGTTTGGTTTTTGTTCTTTACTCCGAGTAAGGAGCCCTGTTGGTGCAGTGGTCAAAGCACTTGGCTGCTCACTGAAAGCTCTGTGGTTGGAACTCACGAGCCACTCTATGGGAAAAATAATATAGTAGTCTGTTCCTTTTGGAAACCCTATGGGGAAGCTTTACTCTATTCTATAGATTCTGTACGAGTTGCTATGGCAATGGGTTTGGTTTGATTTTGTATCAATAGTTGCAAATCTCTAACATAGACAACCCATTTTTCTAGCTAAATCTGAAACCATGAAATGTACTGTCTCTGATTTGCTTAAACTTTCCTCTTTTTTGTGCTAAATTCAAACATATAGAATGTACTTTTCAGACTTGCTTATCCCTAGGCCACTCACTTTGAATAACTGATAATAGAACATTTTCTCAGTCCGGTGTACCACATTCTTATTTCTTTGTTCCATTTTCTTTCGGACCAGTCTGAGTGCCTGTTAATGCAGAAACCTCTGCTAACTTTCAGACTCATCCTGCTGCTAGCGGTGAATAAAGGCTTTTCCTTTGTTCTCCTTTTACGGGCTTTAATTCAGGGCCCTTCTTCCCCTGCGTAAGTCCTGAATTGATTCGAGATTCGATTTTACACAAAATGGATGGTGAAAAAGCTAGTTTATATCACATGCTCTGAATTCTTTATTATTTTAGATTCTATTTTCAATAAGTTTTTTTTTTCTGACCTATTACAAGTTATTCAAACCTTCTAAGCCCCAATTTATACACTGTTTTGTTTGTTTGTTTGTTTTACACTGTAGGGGATGAGATTTTTGTTTGAGACCACTCAAATCCATGAGCAATTATGATCATTAAGAACAGCATATGTTATGATTCTTACATGAAGGAATTTTCTCAGGTTTGAAATAATAGCTATGAACTCTCTGGATATATAATTTTTTAATTCTTAAAACTCTTCGTAATAAAATATATGTGTGCTACTTAGGAGTTAGAATCACAAAAAAAGTTTTGACATAGAAACAAACAAAATTATAGTCCTTCTATTTTCTTCACTGTCAGACAGATGTACTCCTGACCAGCTAAAGGAGAAAGGGTTTCTGGATGTTAAGTGCTATATTGTTTGCAATGCAAGGACGCATTTATTGTAAGAGAGTAAATATTCACTAATGGCCAAAGTTGCCTTCCAGCAACGAATAAATCACTTTGTTATTTAAATACAAGTTTAAAATATTGCAGCTTTTTAAAGCATCCACCATTAGAATGAAATAAAGAAATTCTGGGGCTTGAAAATTCACTGTATGCAAATAAGTCACCAGATGTAACTAGTTTACGTAGATTTAGCATATTCTTTGAAAACTAAGTTGAATACACACAAACCTGACCTCTAACTTGAACTTCTCCTTTGGATTCCAGACTCATGTATCCAATTTCTTATTCAATCCTTTCACTTCAATCTCAATAAACCAACCTCTTGCCATCAAGTCAGAGTGCCTGTTTAGGATACAGTAGAACTGTCCCATGCAGTTTCTAAGACTGTAAATGTTTATGGAAACAGAATGACACATCTTTCTCCAATGAAGCAATGGGTGAATTTCAACCCTTGACCTTTGGATTAGCAGCTAAATGCTTTACCACCATGCAACAAGACTGTCAGTTTCTAATAGTCCACCAAAAAAGAACGAAGATGAAGCTCTCTATGCTTTCCAAATATTATAATAATGACTTAAAACATCACTGCTACCAGCCTGCCACACACCACATCGAAATCAGATCATTCGGAGTAAAAGTCAAAATCTATGCAATAGGTCCATAGGACAGATTGCTCAATAAACAAGGTACATATTTGTTTGTGCTTAGTCATCTGCAGTGTACAATTTCACCTGTTTTTCATACACAAAAAATTGCATTTTTAGAACCAAAAAATATTTTCTAAAATCCCATGCATTATCAACAAGCATAATTTTCTTGATCTTCCAGCAATTTTAAAAGCCATATAGTCCTGTTGCTAGGTGCCATCAAGTCAGTTCTGAGTCCTGGCAACACTGTGTACAACAGAATAAAACACTGCCTGGTCCTGGGCCATCCTCACTATCATTTCTATGTTTGAAGTCATTGTTATAGCCATGTGTTAATCCTTCTCACTGAGGACCCTCTGCTTTACTGAACATGGTGTCCTTTCCCAGGGATTGTTCCCTCCTGATAGAATGTCCAAAAGTCTTACAATCCTCATACCTAGGGAGCACAGGGGTTGTACTTCTTACAAGACAAATTTGTTTATTCTTCTAGTAGTTCATGGTATATCCAGTACTCTTCATCAACACTGTAATTTAAAGCATCCATTCTTTGTTCTTCCTGATTCATTTCTGCTCTTAATGTTTAGAGTGCTACACAAATCCATTTTTACACATATAATTCAGAAGTAAATAGCTAATCGCTGACACTAAGGGCAAAGCAAAATAACAAACAAAACATATTTTTCTGGCTATCCAATTAATTTTATTTGAAAGGGAATTTAGGAGTTTACATGTTTTGATAAAGATGTTTATTCTCTTTCTAGTATCAAAGCCCCAAGAATCAAATTAATAAGCTACAACACCAAAACCTGTTTCTATGAGGACAGTAACAGTTTCCTATAATCCATTTAAAAATATTTTCCTTTTGTTTTAATACTTTAAAACTTTGCAGGTCTCCATTGCCTTGTTAGAAAGAAAAAAGAATGTTTCTCTTCTTGCTGAATAGACTAATGCCTTTCAGAATGATGCTTGATAAAACTAAGGTGATAAAATTATCATAAATATCACTAATAAGGTAAAGCAATATAAACTATGAATGGTTGACTTACTTTCCCCAAAGAAACAAAATCATAATATCATATGTAAACTTACATAAAATTTAATATGCTTCTCTTGCAGAGCTGAAATATTTTATACACATAAAATTTCTGTATCCTCTTGGGGATGTAATTACAAAACCAGGTCTAAAAGCACTTTATCAGGTGTTTCACCTCCCACACCTCAAGCTTAATCAGTGGGCCCAAAATAAACAAATAACCTAAACCTTTCAAAATAGCTGTCACTAGAAAGCTAAACAAAGTCAACATTCATCTTTCTCACAGCCATTTTAGCCTTTAGCAGACATGTTCTTTGATCAAATTTATCGGCCTTATGAATAAAGATTAGCACTCCCCTGGTTCAACTCTGTTGGGAAGAACGTTATTTTACTGTAAATCGACACAAAATTCGGCTAAATGAATGCTTTAAAAAGAAAAAATAGAAATATTCATTAAACTAAGCTTTTTGAGTGCAACATGGGATGAGTTTTCACACGTATATTTAATGAACGTATTCATCAGTACTTACATCTGTATTAAGAGAATAAAAGAGAGTTGAAATTTTGGTTAAAACTTGTCATAATAAAGTTATTATGACATACAATGACAACTGTCTTAGTCATCCAGTGCTACTGTAACAGAAATACAAGTGGATGGCTTTGACAAAGAAATTTACTTTCTCACAGAAAAGTAGGTTTACGTTCAAGGCCAAGTCATTGGCTCCAAGGGAAGGCTTACTCTGTTAGCTCTGGAGGAAGTTCCTTATTGTCTCTCTTCCCCTTCCCTGAGAGCTTCTCAAACACAGGTCCAAAGGAGTGCAGGTCTAAAGTATGGGCTCTGCTCCCTGTGTTATCTTTCCTGGTGGCATGAAATCACCCTGTCTTCTCTACTCACTTCTTTATCTCTCAAGAGATTGCCTCAACACAACTCAAACTTGTAGATTGACTCCTACCACACTAAGATAGCTGCTGAATATTCTCCCTCATTAACATCGTAGAGGCAGGACGTACAACACATGGGAGAAAAAAAAATTCACACGATACTAGAAATCATGGTACAACCACACTGATGCACTTTTTTTTGGTGGGGACACAATTTAACCCACAACTGCTCAACTGTGACTCACTCCAAAATCACATCTTTGAAACATGCAAGACACATTCACCCCACCTTATAATAGCAAAAGTCTTAACTCCAGTCCCCAATCCAAAAATTCCTCCTATCTGTGAAATCTAGACTATAAATTAACAGTTTCCAAAGGTACAACAGCAGACTAGGTATAAATTAGACATACCCATTACAAATAAGAGAAATTACAGGAAAAGAGAAGATAATAGACACCAAGCAAATCAGTAGAACACCTTACATTAACCCTCCAGGCTTTGAAAATAATCCTTAGTTCTCTGAGGCATTTCACACAATGACCCTACTCTCTAGCTGTTAGCCACACTCTCACGTGGAGGCTCCTGGCCCTAGCTCTGCATTCCAGGCCCACTGAGACAGAAATACTGTTCTCTTGGCTTTAGGTACCCCACTCTTTGAAGCTCTAAGATCCACGGTTCTACCCTTTGGAGCCTGGGAAGTCATGGTCATACTTTTTTGACACTGAGGCATCTCAGCTTCTTATGCTAATGTATTCAACATCTCCCAGTGGCCTTCTGGCTTCTCGGATCTCACATCCAAATTGCCTTGAAGGGCAAGTATTTCAAAGCTCCACAGCTCCACCAATAAGTGACTGGAAGCACCCCATTTTATCAGGAAGCCTTCGGCGCATGGGCACTCAGCTCTGGCTCTCTTGCTCTGTGGGTCAGCTCCAGAACCATCTCCCTCTGGTCTGCTGTTCTGCTGCTTCTGGTTTGCTGCTGCTGCTTCCCTGTTACTACAGGTTCTCTGCTGCTGTTGTTCATATATCCATTTAGTTTCAAAACTGCTTCCAGATTTTAGGTATTTGTTAGAGCAACATCACACTCTCTTGGTACCAAATTCTGTCTTAGACATCTAGTGTTGCTGTAACAGAAATACCACAAGTGGATAGCTTTAACAAAGAAATATACTTTCTCACAAAAAATAAGGCTTTAAAGTCCAAGTTCAGGGTGTCAGCTCCAGGAGAAGAGTTTGCTGGCTCTGGAGGAAAGTACTTGTCTTCAGTCTTCCCCTTAGACTGGGAACTTCTCAGGCACAGGGACTCTGAGTCCAAAGGATGTGTTCTGCTCCTAGTGTTTCTTTCCTGGTGGTAATACATGATCTGTCTCTCTGCTCAGTTATTTATTTTATTGCCCATGAGATTGCCTCAACACAATCCAAGATTGTAGATTGAGTTCAGCCTCACTAACACATCTGCTGCCCACTATCACTCATTAATACCACAGAGGCAGGATTTACAACATACGAGGAAAATTACACAATACCAGAAATTATGGCACAGTGAAATTTATACACATCTTTGAGGGAAACACAATTCAATCCATGACAACAACTGTGTGCATTCCAATTTAATTTGCCTACATTTTCACTTTTTAGTTATCACAGTTTCTACCACTGGTAAATATTTCACTTATGTGCCTCATAGAAGATTATAAATAACTCCTTTTGTCTGAAATTCCTGAATGAAATCATATGTTAAAATTATAAAATTGTAATTGTGTTTAGATTGGATTTAAGGTCGAATCCTACTCGACGGCACTTGACTTGGCTTTAAGGATTGTCTATGCCCATATGAGCATTCAGTAAAATAGAACCTAAAAACCCTTGGCTATCAAATTGATTCTGATGCACAGGAGAACTGCTCCATAGGGTATCCAAGAAGCAGCTGGTGGATTCAAACTGCTGAGCTTCTTGGTTAGTAGCCAAACTCTGCCATAGCTCTTAACCATTGTGCCAAGTGATAACTAATTTAGCTACTTAATGATTTTATGAAGATTAAATGAAACTACTGTATGTGTACATTCTAAAATATAAAAATCTACTCTAGTAGTTGACATGAATTCTTTTTTTGCCGTTGGTGTCAAACACTTACGGTTTATGTGAGAACATGCCACCAATACCAAAAATACTTAAGTCCCTTAAAGCACACACTTCTCTTGTAGGGATCATATAAAGATTAAGGTAAGCCAAGTGCTTGAAGACCGGAAGCTTATATATGCCTGGTCTATGGGTCCATGAAATACAAGTAGTCTGCCCAAGAGGCACATTCTGCCCTAGAAATGACTACCATGAGATCAGATTCACTCTACAGAGAAGTTTGGATGCAAGACACAGAAAAAAAAATAATGAATATAAAAACAGTAAAATGGGAAAAACTGAGCATCATAAACAGAAATATTCTTACAAAGAATGCATGAGAGAGACTATGAATTACAGATATTTAACAATCTCTCATATGAATTTATTTTTAAAGTCACTTAAAATCTTTATATTTTGGACTTCATTTATTCTATGCCCATAGATTACTTGGAAACACTGGTGATGTAGCTAAAATTCTCCAGGGATTCCTTGGAAACTTTGTGGAGCAATTCTGCTCTGTTCTACAGGGTTGCTGTAAGTTAGATCGACTCAACGGCAGTGGACTATAGATTGTTTATAGTTCAGGAAACTTGCTTAATCTTTCATAGACATTAATTTAGCAAAGAAGTTAAATCAAGTGAAGCCAAGCCAGAAATCATGTGAGGATAAGCATAACATCTCAATTGCATATGCTTAAAATCTATTACACGTATTTAGTATGTGGTCACAAACACATAATATGTGGACTTATGCATAAAGTAGGTATATGTGCACAGTTTTCAGTTTAATTTGGCATAGCAATAAATTATCAAACTCTATCCTTGTGGACAGACTTTTAGAATGTAATGACTATACACACTTGGTGAAAGGAAAACAATCTTCTCTAGTCTTTTGTAGTTGTGGGGATGAAGATAGAGGCAAAAAATAGAAAGCACTTCATTTTCCAATATCTGCTTCATTCTTTTATGATGGGTCAGTGCGTTTTGATTGCTCCTTCATGAATTTGATCGCTGTAAAGCAGTAATAGGAGATTTTAATCTAATGTTCGTGCCCAGTGCAAGCACACTGAACTGAAAAGACAGACAGTATCTGACCTGTCTGAGACAGAAAAATGTCTTAAACAGCTTACCTGAGATTTGAGAAGATAACAAATGGATGTTATCTATCAGTTCTTTTCTCAATGGTAGAGAGCTGGGTTGGAGTTGTACACTAGGATACCTTGATACTATTTCCATCTCTTTCCTCTGCAATGGCGCTCCAGACGCCTAGTTGGTGTTGTCAGGGGAATTAATTTACTCTGTGTTCAAGTACTTTAGAAAGCCTTTTTAAAATGAGATAAACCTACTGGTTGCTGTATAAAAGATGTATGACTCAGCTGGAAAAAGAATGACGTGGTTTTGAATTTAGAGTCCTGTTATCTATTATTTTATACTTGGTCAATATATACTCCCAAGCCCATTGCCACTGAACGAATTCTGACTCATGGCAACTCCCTTGTGTAACAGAGCAGAACTGCTCTAGAGGGTTTTCTTGCCATAATCTTTACAGAAGCAGATCCTGAGTCCTTTCTTCAGTGGCCCTGCTAGATGATTTTGACCTGCCATTTAGGCTGGTGGCAACGCTGGTAGGATAGTGGTTAAGTGCAATGGCTACTAACTAAAAGCTCAGCAGTTTAAATCCACCAGCACTCCTTGGAAACTATATGGGGTCACTATGAGTCAGAATCAAATTGATGTCAGCCTTTTTTTTTTTTTTTTTTAGGGTTTGTAGAAATATTTGACCTTCTGTATTCAGTTGTGACATTCTGAGAAGAAGCCAAAAGAGGGTCTGTTTTCAGTAGGCTCCTGAAATTTTATAAACAATTGAAGGTCTTTGTCAAGGTCTTCATGTATCATTTCAATTACCTATAATTTTGTATCAGTTGCTTATTATATCTGAGGCTAATTTGCATTGCTCTGCATTTGTTGACATTAAATTTCATTTGCCACATGTCAGCCTGTTTAAGCAGCAAATCCAAAGTTTATTAGAATGTGGGAGAAGCAAATTCAAAGATCACTATTTAATAATTTTATCCCCCAATCTTCAATCCAGAACACCTCAACATATTAAGAAAACATTAAAAGAATAATTTCTTTAATTATAGTTTTCATTTTTTTTTTTTTTTTAATATTGGGAGTAAAAAGAATGGTCTTTAGATTCATGCCTTTGGAGATTATTTACATTTTATATTCAAGTTAACCAATTTTTTTTTAATTTAATAACATTTCCCCCAAAATGTTAAGTTTAAGAAGAAATGGCAAGGAGTTAGTGTTCACTAACGATGTTAAAGAGTCTGTATAATAATAATTCACTGGTTTTAAAAATCATATAAATAAGTGACAGATTGTCAGTAATATCAGTATATTATTAAATTGATTGTTTTTAACTTTTCTTAACAAAAAACTCAAACTTACTGCTTCTGAGTTGATTCTGACTCATTGCGACCCAATAGGACACAGTAGAACTGCTCATGGAGTTTCCAAGAAGAATATGGTGGGTTCGAACTGCCAACCTTTTGGTTAGCTGCCACTTATCCACTCTGCCAATATTTAAAATTAGAGGAACAAGTAATCTATAATTAAAGAAAATACATAAACCACTGATCAAGAACTGGTAACAAAATTATCTGAAAACATAAATTAAGACGCCTTGGTTATATGCAGCTAAAATCTTAAGTTTTAATGTAGCTACATATTAAGTTTTAACTTAATTAATTAATATTTATGAAACTAGATGTGCATAGTTTTGGACAAAGACAGTGTAGAGTTTCCAAATGACTGTAAAATACGGCCTTAATTTATATTATACAGTGTGAACATCTCAATCATGATTTAAACTATCTTACCATTCAAAATATTGAAATAAGGGTATTTCAGGAAATCAGTAAGGATAGTATAAACAAAACTAAAAAAGAAAAACAAACAGCAAAGAGTTTGAAAAGTGCTTAGTAAAAGAGGTTATGCATATGGCCAATGAACCTATGACAGGTGGCTAAAATTTATTATTAGTTGTCGGTGAGATGTAAATTAAAACCCCATGAGGTACAACTGTAACTCTACCAGAATGACTCAAAATAAAATGGCTGACAATATCAAATACTGCTAAAGATATGGGGTCACAGGAACTCTTGAATTTTGCTGGTCTAAACACATATTAATACAAAGGCAAATATCTTTTGATCTAGGGTTGATTCCTGGGAATGCAACCAACAGAAAAAGAAGGGAATAAAAGTCATATTGCAGGATACTTGTAGAAGAATGACTTCTCCCTGGAAATAATCTGATGGCCGTCAATACCAGAACAAACAAAATCTTTCATGTTCAGAGATGAATTAATGTGGAGCCATGAAAATGAATGTAGTACAATTATACACACCACATAAGTGAATTTCTCAAACTTAAAGTTGAAGAAAGAACCATAATACAAAATAATCATTCTGTATATAACCTTAGTGGCATAGTGGTTAAATTCTATTTCAGCTAACCAAAAGGTCTGCAGTTTGAATCCGCCAGGTGTTCCTTGGAAACTGTGGAGAAGTTGTACTCTATCCCATACGGTCTCTTTAAGGTGGAGTTCACTTGACACCAATGGGTTTGAGTTTTTTGGTTTTGTATGTCAGTTAATAAAAACTAAGCTAATATCTGATGATGGAGTGGGAGGGTCGTGTTTGAAAGACGACATGGGGAAAAACTTAGGGTGTTCAGCATGCTCTATTTCTTGCCTCAGGTGGTACTAATTCTTATATAGGGAAACACTGGTGGCATAGCAGCTAAGTGTTTCGGCTGCTAACCAACAGTTAGGCAGTTAGAATACACCCGCCAGGTGCTCCTTGAAAACTGTGGAGAACTTCTACTCTTGCTCACTTCAGATTCTTGTGTTTCATGTTAGTTAGATACTTCAGATTTTACAAAAAAAATTCTTCGTCTTACAGTTATTTAATATTTTTCTTTTCTCAGTCGCTGCATTGATAAGTTAATTTCACCTATTTCTCATTTTTATAGATTGCTTTCTGATATATTTAATACTTTGTTATATAAATATTTATATGGATTTACAATTCAAACTATAAAAGAAGCTGTATAGATAGTTCTAGCTTTCCTCTCTATACCCTGTATGCACCAGTCTCTTCTCATCTAAGGGTAATTTTTTTCATACTTTGTTTGCAATATTTTTTTTAATTCGAAAGTATATGACTACGACTCCATGCCCCCCTGTCTTTCTCCAAGAAGTTGTGTATTACAACTTTCTGTTCTACATAACCAAACTTGTTGCCATAGAATACATTTTGACTCATAGAGACCCTATAGACAGAATAGAAATGCTCCATGGAGTTTCTAAAGAGCACCTGCTGGATTAGAACTGCGGACATTTAGACCTTTGTTACCGGGCATAGTTTTTAACCACTATGTTACCGTAGTGAATTTTTTTTTGAATTTTCTTTTCTTTTTTCTTTTTTTAACTTTACAATATACCCTGGAGTTTATTTCAGGACTATATTTAATTATCATTTCCTCCCCACCACCCCCCAGGGTCTCCATGAGTTGGATCCCAACCGACCGCACTTGGCTTGGCTCTCTACATACTGCTGAAGAGTACTATATCGAGTATATGTGTCACAGTTTATCAAGTCTTACTCTGTTCTGTTGATAAACATTCATTATTTTTGCTATATATTGGAAAATGACATTTTAAGGGGGTTTTAACATTACATAGCAATATAAGAAAGACTGCATTACTGACAAAAGATTTTCTACATTCTTGCAACAGACTTTATTGCCAAATTTGACTAAAAAAGTACATGATCTATCTTAGATTTTCTAGAATATAATAAAAATAAAAGCGCAATTTACCTGTATCTGTGAGATACAGTTAAAACATTTATCAAAGAAAAATGTTGCATTAAATATTTGTATCAACAGAGTTTAAAATTACATAAACAGCTTTAAAAGTTTGGAAAACCAACAAAATACATAAAAGAGTACCAAAAGGATAATCAATTGAGTTAAGTCTGGTAAGCATGAGTTACAGAGGAAAATGTTATTAGAAAATTTTGTACTTATCTTCGTAAGTGAAATAATTCTCTTTGTTTCTTTTACACAATTTTTTTTTTTTTGCATTTGATGTCAATTTTATGGCTTATACAAAGAATTCAGATGTATTCCTTTGCTCTGCTCTCCTATGCTATGGAAGAGTAGAAGTAGAATTATAGTAGCTGATCTTTCCAGGCTTCCTAAATGCCCCTTGTGAAATTATACGTTGGCTGCTGCTCTGTTTGTTAGTTTCATTTGGTCAGTGAATCATCTTGAAATCTGGTCTTTTAATTTTCAGCTCTCAAACACTAAATGAAACTAAACAAACAATGAATACCAGCCTACAATTCTTTTTCTGTAAGTGACTTTGCTTTTCCTGAATTGCCACATATTTTGGACATAAATATCCACACATCTACTATGTCCTGTGTTGTGTTTTGGGGTTTTACAGGGTCCTTTCAAAAAGTACTGTCGTCTTCAGGTTCATAAAATTAATGTAATTATTATTTTGCTCTGTTACATCATTTTACCTTGAAATTTCTTCATCTACATCAGATATTTTTTATGTTTTCTATATGGACCATTTTCTATATCCTGTTGTGGTCGAATCAATTCCAACTCACAGTGACTCTATGTGGAACAGTGCTAATCTGCACACACAGAGTCATCATAAGTCAGAATTGACTGGATGTTGACTAACAACAACACCAGCAAAAACAACAACTCTTCCAAATATGCGCAGAATAAGCCACACTCAAATACTACACTGGCATTAAATAGAGATATTTATATTCTCTTGTGTTTGGGAGTCAACTGTTAATCCAGTGGCATAAAATATTAACAAAGAAAGAAAAAGAAGAAAAAGCAGTGTTCTGGAGTATTGAGTGCATTATACGTTCTTGTTATATAAAATATTTTCCACATAAACTTGTTATCTGATACTTTCCTTTGGGGTGCTATTTGTTGAGTGATATTTCAAATTTTAAAGCGATATTCAGTCATGGATACTACAGCAGTGTACCTGTAATGCCAGTGTACCTTCAAGGCAAAGACTTTTCATTTTAGAGCTTAAATGGAGCAATAATGTCACAGGCTTGCACGAGTAAAGAAATCAATCAATAAGTCAGTTATGGAGCGCAGGCACCCTGGGATTTCTCTGACAAGCGATGAGGTCTCAGCCATTTCTCCTGCTACTCAGCTACAGCTCTATTCAAACTTTTTCTATACAAAATCTGACTGAATGCAGCCAAAGAAGGAAGAGAAAGACTAGGAAAAATAGAAGTCAAATGTTAAAAAATAAAAGTAACAATGAATGTGAACTCTATGACCTGAAATGAAAGGAGAAAAATGTACAAAGTAGTGTGCTGAACAAAACTGTGCTAGAATAAAGAAAAACTTTTGGTTTGCTGCCTGAACGAGTTGCTTAATACATCAGATTTAACTGCGAATACTCTTTCAGTGTATTCTTTATTTCGCTAAACTTGTATGCCCATAATCAGCTTCATAATCAGAATTCTCAAATACATTTGATATAAACAAGAATATTTTGGTGGTAAATTGCATATTTTGAGAATAAAACGAAGTATAAGTTCCCAGGAAACCCTGGTGGCATAGGGGGTAACTGTTAATGGGTGCTAACTGAAAGATCAGTAGTTCAAATCCACCTAGTGGTCCTTGGAAACTCTGTGGGACAGTTCAGCTCTGAGCTATACGGTCACTGTGACTTGGAATCCACTTGATGGCTAGGGGTATGATTTTTTTGTGAATTCCAAAGAACTCATAAGGTGTAAAAACTTTCAAAATATCGCATTCAGGAATACGGTAAGAAAATTACTCTTTCAGATTATTTTAATTATTTCTGTGGCCAGCTATGCTTAATATTATATTTTTGAAATAACTTAATATGTTATAAAATGGAGTTAAGTACGTACTTGTAGAAAAAATACATTACCATCAAATAGGTTCCAACTCATAGCAACACTATAGGACAGAGCAGACCTGTCCCATAGGGTTTCCATGACTGTTAATGTTTTCAGAACACTAGCAAATCTTTGTCCCTTGGAGCTGCTGGGAGGTTCAAGCTGCCAACATTTTTGGTTAGCAGCCGAGTACTTAACCACTGTGCCATCAGAGCTTGACAGCACTATCTAATTTTTGGAAACATAAGTATGTATATACATATATACATACACATAACTTTAAAAATCAAATACACAAATTAATGTCATAACCAAAGAAATTATAATTAAGACATGCATTTAATTTGTTGTAAGGAAAAGAAAATCAAAATGATAACTCATACTTTTTCATTGACATACATTATATACATTAAAAGGCATGAAACTTAAACATAAAATTCAATAATTTTGATATATTTGCACACCATAGGACATGACTCAGAGTGAAAATATTTCTACACCATGAAGTTTCCCTCTGGCAGCTCTAAAGGAAAGTCCTTGTGTGGCACCAGTCTTCAGTCACAGCATCTTGGCACAGGAACCTCAGGTCTGAAGGACACGCTTTTCTCCCAGTGCTGCTTTCTTGATGGTGTGAGGCCCCAAGTCTGCTTGCTTCCTTTTCCTTTCACCTTTTATAGAATGAAAGGATAATAGGTGGTACAAGCCACACTACAGGGAAACTCCCTTTACAGTGGAGTAGGGAGGTGACCTTAGGAAGGGCTTTACATTCCCACCCTAGTCTTCTCTAACATAATCCACTCTATTAGCCACAGGCTGAAATTAGCATTTATAGCATTAAAAAAATCACAAAATGGAGGGCAATCACAGAATATAGGAAATCCCAGCCCAGTCAAATCACTGCTTGGGTTTTTGGGGGGACACAATTCAATCCATGACACTGCTATTACAAACAAAACTACCATGAATATCTGCATAATTTTGTATGAGCATAGATTAATTTCTTCTAGGTAAATACATAGAAGTGAAATGGCTATGTCATAGATACATGCTTGTTTACTTTTAGTAGACTAAATATTTTGCAAAAGACTTGTGGCACTTAACTTTCCTACCAGAAGTCTGATGGTCCCATGTCTTCCATAATCTGACAAACACTGAGCATGATCAGTCTCTTAAATGTTAGTCATTGAAGTGCATGTAGACTGACACGTCACTGTGTAGTTTACACTTACTTAATGAATAGTCAGAAACTCTGGAAGTGTCATGGCTAAATGTTATGTCTGTTAACCAAAGGTCGGCAGTTTGAATCTACCAGAATCTCCTCGGAATCTCCTGGAGCAGTTCTAGTCTTTCCTACAGAGTCACTATGAGTTGGAATCAATTTAATGGAAATAGCTTTGTTTTGTTTTGTTTTGTTTAATGAATAATCAGAAGTACAACCGGAATGCTCCGTAGAAGCATTTACTTTGAACATGTTAGCAGTAAGGACCTGCCCATGGGGAAATACATTATGCTACACAAAGTAGAGAGTCAACTGAAAAGGAGACACATGAGATGTATTGACACAATGGCCACAACCATGGGCTCCAGCATGGTAACAATCATGAGGATGATGCAGGACCTGACATTTCATTCTGTTGTTCATAGGGGCGCTGTGAGTTGGAATTGACTCTATAGCACCTAACAGCAACTTCTATCAACAGTTATGATGTGTTTTTTTCAATGTACTTATTTACTATACATCTTATTAGCTAATGTATCTGTTTAAATATTTTACAATTTTTATTTGGCTCAGTTTTTTCACATTATTGAGTTGCAAGTGTTCTTCACATACTTTGGTTCATGTTCTTTGTCAGAGACAGGTGTGATAAACGATTACTTCCAGTCTTTAGCTTGTCTTTTCATTTTTAGAAGTGTCTTTAGAAAAATGTTTTTAATTTTCGTCACATACCATTTTTAATTATGTGATTCATGACTACTGTATTTTATTCCAGAAATATTTGCTGAACTCACATGCTTTTTATCATCAATGTATCTTTTTTTTGGAGAAGTGTCTGTTCAAATTTCTGCCCATTTATTATTGTTTTATCATTTGTTTGTTTTTCTACTAGTGAGTATTGAAAGATGCTTATATTTTCTGAATACCTGTCCTGTCTCATTTTCTTTGCAGCATCTTTGATTTTGGTCACAATTGCGCCCATATGTAACCATACTAAGAATTATTACATTGTCTGATTTAAATAGGTAAATTTTGCTCTCCTTGTTGTTAGTACCCTCAAGTTAATGCCAACTTGTGCCAACTCGTGCAAACACTGCCCGGTTCTGCATCATTCTCATAATTGTTGCTATGCTTGATATCATTGCTGCAAGCAGTAGGTCAATCCATTTCATTGAGGTTTTTCATTTTTTTTTTACTGCTCTTCTGATTACCAAACATGGTTCCATTCTCCAGCAACTGGTCTCACTTGATAGTATGGCTAAAGTATGTGAAACTAAATCTCACCATCCTTGCTTATAAGGAGTGTTCTGGCTACACTTCTTCCAAGGCAAATTTCTTTGTTCTTCTGATACTTGTTGTTGTTATTAGGTGTCGTTGAGTTGGTTCTGACTCATAGTAACACTATGCACAACAGAATGAAACGTGGCCCTGTCTTGCACCAGGTCCACAATGTTTCTATGCTTAAGCCCATTGTTGTAGCCACTGTGTTAATCCATCTCATTGAAGGTCTTTTTCTCCTTCACTGACCCTCTACTCTACCAAGCATGATGTCCTTCTTCAGGGACTGATCCAACTGACAACATGACTGAAGTATGTAAGATGCAGTCTCGCCATCTTTGCTTCCAAGGAGCTCTCTGGTTGTACTTCTTCCATAACGTATCTGTTTGTTTGGCAGTTCAAGGTACATTCAATATTCTTCTCCAAAACTGCAATTCAAAGGAGGCCAAAACCACAATTCTTCTGTCTTCTTTATTCATTGTCCAGGTTTCGCACGCATACGATGCAATGAAAATACCATGGCTTGAGTGTGGTAGTCCATGGTATCTTCAATAGTCTTGGTCAGTACTGTAATTCAAAGGCATTGATTCTTCTTTTGTTGTCCTTATTCACTGTACAGATTTTGCAGGTATATAAGGAAACTGAAAACACCGTGTATGTTTTGGATCGGGTACACTTTAGTCCTCAAAGTGACTTTCTTCTATTTCATACTTTAAAGAAAGTATGCTATTTATTTTCACAATGCAATGTGCTGTTTGATTTTGTTGACTGCTGCCTCCATGATCAATGACTATGAGTTCAAGTAAAATGAAATCACTGACAATGTTTTCTTCATTTATCATAATCTTGTTTATTGGTCCAGTTGTGAGAATTTTTTTTTTGAAGTGTATTACATGCTGAAGGCTATAGCCTTGATCTTCCTTAGTAAGTGCTTCAAATCATCTTCACTTTGAGCAAGCAAGATTACTTTATGTGCATATAGTAGGTTGTTGATAAGTCTTCCTCTAATCCTGATATGAACTTCCACTTCATATAGTCCAACTTCTTGGATTATTTTAGTAGATAAGACTATGTGTCAATTTGGCTGGACTAGGATTCTAAATGTTTTGGCAGCTGTATAATACAGCAGGAGCAGAGCATGTGGTAGCTTACCATCTCCTCATCCTTCATCTCTTGGCCTTCCACCTCCTACTTCTTGTCTGCTCATGTTGCCAGCAGCTCCTACTATCTTGTCTTTTTGTGTCTAGTTCTTACGACTTGAACTAATAGCTCTCAGGATTCATCAGCTCTCACAACTGCAAGTAAGAGTCCCATTACCTGACCTGCCAATCTAGATTTACCAGTCCCTGTACCTCCATGAATCAGCAGAAAACTTACAGTCTTGTTCTCCATCTCGGGATCCTCCAACCTTCATAGTCTTTGAGACGGGACTCTAATCTCTGACCTTCCAACCTTCAGTTCACTAGTTTCTCTTTTGAGTGAGGCTTGTTCTTCAGTCCTGGACTTGGGACACTTCAGCTTCTACAGTTGCATGAGCTGTTTACTCTATGTAAATTGTTTCCTATAATATCATACATGTTACCGGTTTTGCTTCCCTAGAGAACCTAGCCTAAGACAAATGCTTAATAAACAGATCAAATAAGCATGGTGAAAGGATACAACCTTGACACTTACCTTTCTTAGCTTTAAATCATGCAGTATCTACTTGTACTGTTCAAATGAGTGCTTCTTAGACTATGTGAAGGTCCCACATGAGCACAATTAAATATTATTAAATTTTCATTCTTCTCAATCTTATGGATAATTTGTTATCATCCACACAATCTAAGAAGTTTTCATAATCAATAAAGCACAGGTAAGCATCTTTCTGATACTCTCTGCTTTCAGATAAAAGGAATCTGACATCAACAATTATATCTCTTGTTCCATGTCCCATTCTGAATCTGGCTTGATTCTCTGGCTGCAGATATACTGCTGCAACCACTTCCGTTCAACTCTTTTATTTCATCATTTTTCCATGTGCTTTAGCTACTTTATGTTCAAGATAAAATTTAAAAATCTCTTCTAATATCCATTTGGGTCTTTTCTTTCTTTTCAGTCTTTTTAGAACAAAGATATTTGCAATGCATAAGTTGTTTGTCTTGCAAAATACATCATATGGTTGCTAGTGTTTCTCTGACCAAGGTCATATTTTCCACATACTGATCCTTCTTTGTTTCTAACTTTCACATTCCAGTTGTCAGTAATTATTTATTTATCTTAAATGCATGTTTAATCAGTTTTACACTGCAGAAGCTGGTAAAAAATCTTCTATTTCTTCATCTGGCCTCAGTGGCCAGTGTACATGTATGAATTACATCTTAATAAATCAGTTAAAATATTTTTGTTATCTTGAAGAAGACTCAAGACACAAGGAAAGTATAAGCCCAAGAGACAGAAAAGGCCACATAAACCAGAGTCTCCATTAGCCTGAGACCAGAATAACTAGATGGTACCTGATTACCACCAATGACTGCCCTGAGAGAGAACACAGCTGAGAGTTTCTGATGGAGTGGGAGAAAAGTGGAGTGCAGAACACAAATTCTAGTGAAAAGATCAGATTTAATGGTCTGACTGAGACTGGCAAGACCCAAGAACACAAGGCCCTTGTACTCCCTGTTAGCCTAAAATTTAAACCATTCTTGAAGTCAACTCTTCAGACAAAGTTTAGGCTACGCTATAAGACATAAAATGATACTCTTGAAGATTGTGTTTCCTAGCTCAAGTAGATTCATGAAACTAAATGAGCAGCTCCTATCCAGAGGCAAGATGAGAAGTTAGAAATGAATGCCCAAACAAAAACCTACTGTCGTTGAGTCAATTCTGACTCATAGCGATCACAGTGACATAACATTTAAGTGCTAGATCTGCTAATGAAAAGATCAGCAGTTCAAGTCCACCAGGCCCTCCTTAGCAACTCTATCAAGCAGTTGTATGCTGACCTATACAGTTTGTATGAGTAGAAAGAGACAGGAACTGGTTAAATGGACACAGGAAATCTGGTGTGGGAAGACACATGATGCCTCATTATAGGGAGAACAACTAGGATCACATAGTATGTGCATAAATTTTTGTATGAGATTAACTTGAACTGTAACCTTTCACTTTCTGTTGTTACACCAAAAAAAGTATTTACTGTTAACACCACTTAAAACTAACTTTAATGGCAAATGCAATGATAAAACCTGAAATTTTTGCATTCTCTTAAGGGCTTTAGAAGAGCAGAAGTACTTAACTTCAAGGCTGTAAAAGTTCTTTTGCTTTTATGATAACATTCTGTTGCCATACCTAAGGAATGTTTTGTTCCACTTCTTGTACTGAAAAGATCTGGGGACTCACAGGTTTCCATGTAACAGGGAGGAGACAGAGTGTAAATGGGCCTTGAGACTGTCAGAACAGCTGGTTTAAGTCACATGTTCTACATTTTAGCCTTTGGCTTTGAAGTCCTAGAGACTTGCTTTTGCCAATGCTTCCAGATGATGAGGCCCAAAGGATCATAACAAGTTAATTAAAATACACCCCTAACTGGAGTATGCAGCAGAATGACAAAATATTATCAACAAACACAAATATAACTGTTTCATAATTGTAATCCTTTACTAGAAGCAACAGTCATGAGGACCACCCAGGACTGGGGAACATTTTATTCTGTTGTGATGGCATTGTCCTGAATTGGAGCCTACTCAATGGCAACTAGCAACTAATTCCAAGGTTTGAAAAAAAAATGCCAGTGATTTTTATTCACAATGTCATTCAATGAGTGTATGTGTGCTTGCTGCTTGGCATCATGTGAGATGAAAAGAGGGTTGTGCTGTTAGTTTTCCAAGACTCAGTACTGACATATCTTACTCTGATCCTCTTACCGTATTCAGTATGATAATATCATTTACAATAAACCCCAAACCAAACCCTGCCACTGAGTCCATTCTGATTCATTACAACACTATAGGAAAGAGTAGAACTGCTCCACAGCACTTCCCAGGAGCGCCTACCTAGTGGATTCAAACTGCCATCTTTTTGGTTATTAGACATTGCACTTAACCACTACACCACCAGGGTTTCCTTATGCACCGTAAGTCTCCTGAAAGTGGAGGGGAGGGGGATGTTATTTTCCAACCAATGGTCTATTCCAAAATTGGAAGATGGTCATTTCGACTCTTCGAAGTTTTCTCAGCCATGATGAATATAAACTCTAACTCAGGAACTTGTGGATTGCAAATATATTGTGAAACAGGAAAACAAACTATAAAATACTTTTTAAAAAATACTAGCCATAAAAATAGAAAATGGAATCTTTAACTTATTTTGGTCTTGTCTTTATCCTTTTATTCTCCAGCTTTTATTCTTATGTCTATCCTTTGTTCTCATTTTTTATCCTTATCTTTATCAATAGTATCACACACTACAGAGAATATCATTATCTGTCTCTCATCTTCATCTTTCTATCCACTAGTAAGCAAAATAGCCAAGCCAAGCCAAGTGCCATTGAGTCAGATCTGACTCATGGCAACCCAAGGGGATAGGGTAGAACTGGCCCCCAGAGTAGAAAGCAAAATACCAAATCCTAATACGTTGTACACACTTGCTCAAGTTTTTTGTTATATTTGATATGTTGGCAGAGATCATTATTGCCCAAAGTTCACTGGTCTATGGGTCTATGAAATACAAGTAGTCTGCCCAAGAGGCACATTCTGCCCTAGAAATGACTACCATGAGATCAGATTCACTCTACAGAGAAGTTTGGATGCAAGACACAGAAAAAAAATAATGAATATAAAAACAGTAAAATGGGAAAAACTGAGCATCATAAACAGAAATATTCTTACAAAGAATGCATGAGAGAGACTATGAGACAGTCAGTTGTTCCAAGAATAATATAAACATGTTGCTGTTGTTGTTAGTTACTGTTGAATAGATTCCACCTCATGGCAACTGCATGTGGAACGCGTAGAACTGCTGCATAGGATTTTAAAGACTAGCATTTTCAGAGGCCAGTCACTGGCCTTTCTTTGGCAGTGCCTCTGGGTGGATTCAAACTTCCAACCATTTGGTAAATAACCAAGCATTTAACAGTTTATATCAACCAGATATTCAACAAGAACACACACGGGAGTAACTAGAATATGGAAACTTTTTGCAGTGAGAAACAGTGAACTTGAGCTTCAGAAGAGAAGGAATTTGTGACCAGATAACCATTTAACTCTAAAGAATTGGCTATGGAACCATAAGTACACATTATACTGCTCATTTGTTCCTCAAGTGCCATTAGGACAACTCTCACCAAATGGAGCCCTCTGAGTAGATGTAATTTCTAAGAAATCTTATGTAGCCTAACCAAACAGTCATCCATTATGAAATGAAGAGACACCCTGTTGGCATAGTGGTTAAGAGCTACAACTGCTAACCAAAAGGTCAGCATTTTCAATCTATCAGGCACTCCTTGTAAATTCAATGAGGCAGTTCTACCCTGTACCACGCCAAGTGCCAAGTGCTATTGAGTCGGATGCAACTCATGGCAACTCTGTACTATAGGGTCACTATGAGTCAGAGTTTACTCATTGGCAATGGGCTAGATTAGGTTAGGAAACAAAGAAGAGCATATGGGGAAAAAATCAATGACATAAAAACTTTGTACCCAGAGAGTGGAGTCAAGATGGCAGACTAGACACATATCTCCTTAATTCCTTCTGAAAACTAAGGCCTGGATTGATAATTGAATGGACCCCTCTGGAAACCCATTGAGCCCTAGGACATGCCATAGGACTGTCAATTTGGACTACGTGCCACTGAATGGGGAAACTTCTTCTCTTTCACTGACCCCTACATTTGTTGAATGGCCAGCTTTTGAGGGCCGAAGGTAGCTGGTATACCTTTCTAAAGGTAGGAATTGAGCTTAACCAGCAGCATAGCTCAGCTGCAATTCTGACATGATAAGTGGGAGGAATAGCCACATTTTGAAAGCTTGGCTCTGGACTCTGAGCACCTTGGACCCTCTACCCTCTCTTTCCAAACTTCCACCCTTGATTTGGCTATTTCACAGTGGGCAGGAGAGCTTGTGCAAGACACTATCTTGTTTGACTGGGAGGTGGAGTTACCCAAATGGAGGCCTCAGCAGTAACTAATTCCCAGGCAGGGAGGACATGCTAGCCAGGGGAGAGCTTTCCCAGCAGAAAGCAGTGTTTACCACAGTGTAGCCTTATGGGTGAGGCCCAGTAACAGATGACAGCAGGGCAGTAGCCTGTCTGTACCTTGAACTAGATTACAGCTTCTGGGGACAGATACAGGGGTGCCACCATTGCCAGGTGTAAAGAGCAGTTTGCACATTGGACAGCTTGACTGATTTCAGAAGCCATCAGATAGTCTTTACCTTTCAACATAAGATTACCTAAAGAAATAACTGCAGTGCAGCCTGATGACATCTCTTCCAGCCTTTATTGACCCACAAAACAGGGTCAGCTGATGACCCTCCAGTGACTCCATAAGTAGGAACATATCCTTGGCAAACAGGAGGTGGGGACTGCTACCTCAGAGAGTCCACTGGAGTACCTAGAGGTAACTGGTGGTCACCTTCCTTCTCAGACTGCATCTCAGATCCTATTAAGACAACACCAGAGAAACTAAATAACCTCTAGATTTCCCAAAAGCAACAAATCCTGGCCAGAAACTTAAAGAAAAATCTACCAATGACTCCAGAAAGCTCCCAAAAGAAAGAATGAAGGAAATTCCCAGAGGAAGAAGATTTTCTAAAACTATCAGAGGTCAAGAACAAAAGGATTATATACATAGCCCTCCTAGACATTATACAAAATGAAGCAGAGCAAATAAAAAATTAAGCAAGTTGTTTCAACTGATGGAACACCAACATTCTGAAATCTGACAGATCAATAAAAAAATTAAAGAATTAGAAAATTCAATTCAAAGCCAAGAAAACAGAATTGAACAGCTGGAAAATAGACTTTCTGAAATGGTAGACAGAGCTACTGACACTAGCATTTATGAGGAGAAATCAAAGAAAAGAAACAAGAAAAATTAAGAATCACTATGAAACATGTGGAACACTATCAAGAGAAACAGTCTACGATTAATTGGAGTTCCTGAACAGGAAGGGACACATGAAAACATAGGGAATATTGTTGTTGACTGGTTGACAGAAAACTTCCCAGCAATTATGGAAGAAGAGACTATAGATATCCAAGAAGTGTATTAAATGCCACATAATATAGACCCCAAAAGAAGTACACCAAAACACGTTATAATCAAGCTTAACAAAATGAAACATAAGCAGAAACTCTTGAAGACAGTGAGACTCAAAGCAAACTTAACATTCAGAAGAAGCTCTGTAGGCTTTCATCTGCCTTCTTAGAAGAAACCATGTTGGCATGGAGGCAGTGGGATGACACAGATGCTCACCAAGGACCAAAATGACATGGGGTAAAGACAACCCAGAAGATATAGAGACCCACATGAGTGGATGCCTACATAGACTTGAGACCAGAAGAACTGGGTGGTGCCCGGCCACCACCAGTGATAGCCGTGATGCAGCTCACTAAGTTGAGTCTCACTGGCAACACAAGAATAAAAAGGGATGCATCCTGAGATCTCCACTAAAAGACTGCAATTGTTTGTCCAGTGGCTTTGGGGTTATCCTGGGAGCATGGTTCCCAGACCTGATGCTGTCCTTGCCAATAAATCATAATAAAGGGCCGCTCTTCAGACACGAATGGATTGGAGTTGGTGATGCAGAGTGACTGTATACTGGATGCACTTTTTGGTTTTATGCATGTATAGGATATCATCCTGATGACCTCTGGCTGGAGTAAGGTAGGTGGGTGGAGAGGAGGGGGAAAGGAGCCTGTTGGGAGGATGAGAAATGTATGGAGCAGAGAGGAATAGTGTGTTGTCACTGGGCAGGGAGAGCAGTGGAAGCTGCATATAGGTGGGTATGTAAATTTATATGGGAATATACATTTTCACTCAGTCATAAAAAAAAAAAAAGAGCAGTTAAATGTGTTCCTAGCAAAATGGAGATAAAGTTCTTGGAAGGGGGAGAAAGATAAATAAATAAAAAATAATATAAAACAGACATTTTCACACAGTTAAGTCTTCCTATCCATGAGCAGGGCAGGGTAGATTTATCTTAGTTTCTTGTGCAACGTCTTGTAGTTCTTTTCATAAAGGTCTCTTGTTTCTCTAGGTAGATTTGTTCCTAGGTATTTCATATTCATGGGGGCTATAGTTTTGATTTGATTTCTTCTTTGGTGATCTCTTTGTTGCTATAAAGGAATCTTACTGATTTACCTATGTTTATCTTGTATTCTGGTACTTTGCTGAACTCTTCTATAAGTTTGCAAAGTTTACTTCTGGTTTCTTTAGCATTCTGTACATACACAATCGTATCATCAGCAAATAGGGAGATTTTTTACTGCTTTGATGATGTGGGTGCCCTTTATTCCTTGGTCTTGTCTAATTGAACTTCTTGTCTTTCTTGAAAATTTTTTGAACTTTTTGATTTGAATTTCTTTAATAGCTAAGGTCTTCTCTTTCTAGAACTTCTAGTTTAATATTGAATAGGAGACATGAGTGTGGGCATCCTTGACTAGTTCCCGTTCTCAAGGGGAATTGTTTTAGTCTCTCTTCATTCAGGATGATGTAATTGTATACATGACCCTTATTGCACTGAGGAATTTGCCTTCTATTCCTCTTTAGAGAAATGTCTGTTCATCTCCTAGCCCATTGCTTAATTGGATGATCTATCTTCTTCTTATTGACATGAGTCGGATCCGACTCGATGGCACTTGGCTTGGCTGGCTTATAGATTATGAAGATCAGGCGTCAGTCTGATATATAGTTGTCAAATATTTTTTCCCTTTCTGTAGGTGGCCTTTTAATTCTATTAATAAAATAGAAAATGTCTGTTCTACCAAAAGCAATCTACTTATATAATGCAATCCCAATACAAATTCCAGTGACATTTTTTGATGAGATGGAGAAAAAAATCACCAACTTTGTTTGGAAGGAAAAGAAGTCCTGGATAAGTAAAGCACCACAGAAGAAGAAGACCACACCTAGAGGCCTCTCACTACCTGACTTTAGAACCTATTACACTACCACAGTAGTCAAAACAGCCTGGTACTGGTACAAAAAGAGACAGATAGATCAATGGAACAGAGCTGAGACCTCAGAGATGCCACTATCCTCCTGTGAACAGCTGATACTTGACAAAGTCCCTAAGATTTTAAATGGGGTAAAAACAGTCTCTTTAACTAATGGTGCTGGCAAAATTAGATATTGATTTGCAAAAAAAATTGCAACAAGACCTGTATCACACATCTTATACAAAAACCAACTCAAAATGGGTAACACCTAAATATCAAATCTAAAATGGTAAAGCTCATCAAAGAAAAAATAGGATCAACAATGGGAGTTTTAATGCACAACGTAAACAGACTTCGAAGTCTGTCAAACAAAGCATGATCAACAGAAGAGAAAGTAGGTAAATGGGAACTACTGAGAATCAAACAATTTTGCTTATCAAAACAATTAAAAGACCACCTACAGAATGGGGAAAAAAATTGGCAACTATATATCAGACCGACATCTGATCTCTGTAATCTATAAGGTACTACAAAATATCACCAAGAAAAGGATAAATAATCCAATTAAATGATGGGTGAAGGAGATAGACACCACTCCAAAGAAGACAACCAGGCAGACAAAAGACTACGTGGAATTGTGCAAGATCATTAGCTGTTAAAGAAATTCAAATCTAAACTGTGGTGAGATATCATTTCACTCCAACAAGGTTGGCCATAATCCAAAAAAAAAGAAAACACAAAACAACAAATGCTGGAGAGTTTGTGGAGAACTTGGAAATCTCCTACACTGTTGCTAGGATTGCAAAATGGTACAATCTCTTTGGAAAGCAATTTGGTGCTTAATTAAAAAGCTGGAAATAGAGACACTATTTGACCCAGTAATTCCACTGCTTAGAAAATATCCTACAGAAATGAGGGCAGTCACACAAACAGATACATGCACACGAATGTTTATTGCAGCAGAGTCCACAATAGCAAAAAGATGGAATCAACCCAGACGCCCAACAACAGATGAATGGATATATAAACTACGGTATATATAATCAATGTAACACTATGTAATGATAATGAACAATTAGGATTTAAGGAAGCATCTCATAACTTGGTTTCAATTGGAAGATATTATGTTCAGTGAAATTAGTCAGTGACACAACGACAAATAGTGCATGAGACCCCTACAATAGGGTCTTAATAAAAGACTCATGTACAGGAGAAAAGACTGTGTGATGGCTGCAAGGGAGGGAAGGGAAGGAGGGAGAGGGCGAGGTATAGACTAGATAATTGACAGAAAATTGATTTGGTGAAATCAGTGACAGCACACGTTAGAAAGAAGATCAGTTTAACTGGACTTCAACAAAACATGAATACTCTTCCAACCTTAACCCAATATTACAAGGATAGAGTAGCGGGGGTGGGGGGTCCAGGGACCATGCTCTCAGGGGACATCGAGGCCAATCGGCATAACTAGCGTATTGCTAAGAGAGTCTTCTCCACCCTATATTGGTGAATGGCATCTGGGGTCTTAAAAGCTAGCAAATGTACACCAAATGTTCCCAACTCAGCAGGAACAGACTATCATAAAGGACCAAAACCACATGAGGAAAAGGGAATCCAGAAGACAGAAAGACACATGGGAATGGGTAATTACATCAACCGACTGCCGTGATGGGGCTCACAAAGTTGAGTCTCAGTGGCAATACTAGAATAAAAAGAGGTGCAGTCCGATAAGTCCACTAAAAGACCTCACAGAGGCCTTGGAGTTTCCCTGGGAGTATGGCTGCTGTACCTGATGCTGGCACTGTCCATAAATCATTACTGAGATCAATGCCTTGGTCAGGAATAGATTGGACTCAGTGACATAGAACGACCATATCGTGTGTGCACTTAGAATGTCATCCTATTGTCCTCTTACTGGAGGGGGGTACAGAGGGTGAACAGAGTTTGTTAAGAGTTTGTTAAGAGTACATGAAGTTTGTTAAGAGTATATGACTTGTGTAGCACAGAAAGAAAAAGTGTGCTGTCATCAGGCAAGGAGAGCAGTAGGAGCTGCACAAAGACGGGCATGCGTGTTTAAACTGGATTGTACAGTGTCACTCAATCACAATAAATAATAAGCAAACAAACACATAGTCCATTTCTATTAGCTACATTTTAGCTTGAATAATCCAAATTAGAAAATAGTGATGACTTTGTGTGTTCTACTTCATTATTGGTATAGCTTTGCTTTTTTAATTATTAGATCTTTCTTTATAATTAAGAATGATGGAGCTATTGGAACATTATGTGCTTTTACGTGTATGAAATATCATTTTTTTCTTCAGAATATCCTGAAGATGATATAACAAAATGAATAATAATGGGAGTAAATATTTCATAAAATGTATCTCTCCAATACTATATCTGCTTTATAATTTTATACACAAAGCCTCCCCCATACTATTCTGAATTAACTAAATGAATCTCACATTATAGAATAAATAAAATTTAACTTCAACATTGACTGTTTAAGTTCATACTAATTTATTGTAACAGTAAAACTTTTCTATAATGGAAATCTCATCTTAGTTTTTTTATAAATACCTTATTATCTCCTTTGGCAAAAGTAAACTTATTTATAGAAAAGCACACCAAATTTTGGATTTTTAACTTGTACTTGTGAATTACCATGAGTACATTACTCTAAAACATATCTGCCAATTTATGTTTTCATTATATTCCAATTTAAGAGGGTCCGAGTCCCTTGAGAAGAACATCCTGTTTGGTGAAGGGTCAGTAAAAGGAGGAAGATGATCACTGCGATGGACTGACCCAGTGTCTGCGGGAACAGACAAACATCGCAACTGTTGTGAAGATGGCACAGCACTGGGCAGTGGTTGTTCACAGTGTGACTGTGAGCCAGAATCAACTTGATGATGCCTAACAACAGGAATGATATTCCCGTTCTGTTACTTTCTAATTTTCATTTGATACGGCTTGAGGTTGGGATTATCATTTTCCATATATATTTTTTTATCTTTTATAGGCAAAAGATCTCACATTAATTGTTATATTTATTTTGCATTTTTAAATTACTACTATAGTTGAGATGTTTGTCTTGCAGGTGATTAACTTGCATTTAGTCTTTATGTACAAATTATGAAATTTGCTTATCTTTCTTTGAAAGTTTTTGTCTTATTTTCTCATTTATATTTAAGAGATTTCAAAATGTCTCTCCAGGGTATGATGTTTATTCACTCATCTTCCTTTTATTATTTTTTAATCATTTTTATTTTTAATATTTGAATTCATATGTTCTTGAACCACCAAAGATTTCTCATTTAAAGTGATTATACAGTGAAGTCTCTCAATCAGTACATATTGTGTGGAATTGTTCATGTTGCTGTTTGTTTTACTTTGCACTGGTACAGTGTTTGCAAAATCCAATGCTATACAGAATCAATTACCATTCCTAATATTGTACCACAACTGTGTTTCTATGCCTATGTGATAACTGATTATAAATTAGTCTTAAAATATTTTAAAGAGTTCTAATATGATATGTTATTTGATTTTTATTGACTGTTGCTTACATGGCATTGATTATGGATTTAAGTAAAATGAAATGCTAGAAAAGGCTGTCATGATTGATAAAGCAGAGGGTCAGCAAAAAAAGAGGAAGATTCCTTGTAAGGTGAGTTGACGAAGTGGCTACAATAATGAATTCAAACACAACAGGGATTGTGAGGATGGTGCAGGATCAGTGAGTGTTTTATTCCTTACATAGATTATTAAAGAGGAGAAGCAACCTTACAGCACCCAACATCAACAGCATAAAGTAGTCGAGATGTATTAATGTCTCATAACACGTCTTTTTACGCACCTCATTCTTCAGTTGCAAAGTGACTGTCATTCCTCTCTCTGTTTCAGCGACCTTATGTCAATTATAATAACACTGACCTAGGCTGCTAGTAGATAATGCCCATGCATATGACAGGTTGCAATTGTTAAGAGAATTGATTGCAATAATTCAACAACGTGCTGTCATCAGGTCATCCCTGAACCAAGGGAAGCAGATTTCTGAACTGGCAAGTTCATTCCACAGAATCAGTAAAGCACAGCACCTAATGAAAAATAATTATAAAATAGATGGATAGAATGACAATACAGCATGTTAACTACACCAAGCCACTCTATTTCCTCTGCCCACTACCTTCTTTTGTTCTTTCTTTCGTCAACAGCTCCCTAAATGATCTCATTGTCTCTTGTTCTTCCCTGTCTAGTTTATTCCATGTGCTAGTGACAGGCAGACATTTCTAAGGCACAAGTTTGATGACGTTACTTACATGGTTAAAATAATTTAATGCACTCCCATGGTTTTTAGGATGAAGCGAAATCTGTGAGTTACTTAAACCCCTTATCATTCCGTTTCACAAAGACACACTGAGAGGTGAAATAACTAGTATAATAACCCAATAAAAAGTTCAATTAATTTGCTTAACTCTTATGTCTGTTCAGAGGCTCTGTGAGCTACATTTTCTGCTGATCTATTTTAAATGTAGACCACAAATCAGTCCTATCGTGCTTTCTTACTCTAGAAGTAGCAAGAAGCTATTTTTTGAAAATACTGCAGAGATGACACACAATGTAAGCATTTACATTATGTCTTCTAATAAAAAGCATAGCTGAAAGGAAAAAATGTATTCTTCTAGCATGTATCAATAAGTATAATTTTTAAAATATACACCAAGATAATTATAAATTATAAAATTGTGAATTTGAAGAAGTTTGACTTTATGTATTAGTGGACACACCCCTAGCAATATATAAGGAGGGATTGTCCACAAAATGTCAATGGTAGGTGTATTAGTCAATTCAAATCTGAAAATATCACTAGTTTACATGAAATCTTTTGATCTTTATTTTCTTTCTCCTCTTCCTGTCCTTTCTTTTGCTTTTTCTCCTCTCTCTTTTCCTTCTTGTCCCTTCTTTCTCCTAGTCTTTATTTTTGCACTCACAAATCTACAACTGCAATTAGCTGGAGTTTGGTTGGTCTTGTTCGAGCTTACGTGGATTGGGCTCTCTGACTATGAGTTAGGGGCATACCTGCTCTGGTATGAGCTTTGCATGGCATGTTCTTAAAATAGATGGTAAGAGAATAAGAAAAAAAAAAACTCATTGCCTGTGAAGCTGATTCTAAGTCATAGTGACCCTATAGGGCAGAGTAGAACTGCTCCACAGAGTTTCCAAGGTACAGACGTGTTAAAATCTACTTGTCTGTTCATGTTTCCTAACATTACACTGACCAGAGAAAATCACATGTTCAAGTCCTGCTCAAATGAAACTACTACAGATCTGTAGACAAGGAAGTGAAGAGTTGGAAAACCAAAACCAAACCCACTACCTAGTTAATTGCAACCCATAGTGTCCTATAGGTCAGAGCAGAAGTGCTCTATAGAGTTTCCAAGGAACACCTGGGGGATTTGAACTTCTGACCTTTTGGTTAGCAGAAATAACACTTAACCACTAAGCCACTATGGTTTCCAAAGAGTTTGAAGAATAATGTAATCTATCTCGTTAGCTACATGGCTGTTAATACAAAGTTATTTATTTTATTCTGGCATCTTTTGTCTTTTTCTGTATAGTTAACAAGAAAAAGTAAGTGAAAAGTACAGAGTAAAATATTGATTTATAGTGTTCATAGAGTGGAAAGTAGTTGAGTGAGACCCAATCTATACCTACTGTCTCCCAAAACTCAGAGTTTCACACGCTTGTGTTAACTATCTAATTACATTCCTACACACATATCTTCCTCCTTCAGATTTTAAGATGGTTAAAAATTTATCACATAATACTGCATGGTATTTCTGGTGGAATTTTTTGAAATATTCTAAAATATTGTATTTTTACATACATGTCATACATTTTCACCTTTCAAGTAAACTCGTTAGAGTATTACTTAATTTTTATTGCACTTGATGCAGAAGCCCTTGGGCAGTACAAATAGATAAGTGATCAACTACTATCCAAAATGCTGGAAATTTGAATCCACAGAGGCATCTAAGAAGATAAGCCTGGAGTTGTGCTGACAAAATGTCACAATCTTGAAAATACTGTGGAGCAGTTCACTATGTGTTAGAAATGACTAGAAAGCAACTACTAACAACATCAACATATTTAGTGTATCTACTAGCTTGTTTTTCGTATCAAATCTCACCATTGGAAAATACTTGAGAAGAGATTTAAATCATGACTTTGGAAAATGTTTTAAATTTCTCCATAGGCTGCCCAGCCACCACCAGCGACAGCTGTGATTGGGCTCACAATGTTGAGTATCAGTGGCAGTAGAGAATAAAAAGGGGTGCACCCTGAGAAATCCTCTAAAAGACCACACTTGATAGTTCAAAGGCCTGGGGAGTTTCTCTGGGAGCGTGGCCCATAGACCTGATGCTGCACCTGTCCGTTAATCATTACTGAGGTCAACTCCCCGGAAAGGAATAGATTGGACTCGGCAACGCAGAGTGACAACATAGTGTGTGCACTTTATGGTTCTTTGCTTCCATATGATGTCGTCCTTCTGGCCTGTTACTAGAGGGCAGTGGAGAGGATGGAAAAGAGAGGAGAGGAGCTAGTTAAGAGGATAAGACATGTATAGAACAGAAAGGAGGAGTGTGCTGTCACCAGGCAAGGAGAGCAGTAGGAGTCGCACACAGGCGGGCATGCGAATTAAAGTGGATGGTACACTTTCCCTCAATCACAATAAATAATAAACAAACAAATAAATAAAAACTCAACACTTGTTACATCTGCTTTTGTTGGAGTATCTCGACAGAGAGAAGTAGTTAAATATATAGGTATTTTCCTAATACTTCCTAACATAAAGCAATAAAGAAATCACTTTCATTTCTTTGCATTGTAAAGGTGATATTTCAAATAATATTGATATTTTATTTTTTAAAATATTACAGAAACACATCATAACAAAAATTTAGAACAGTAGTGTCTTTACTTGAAACGTTTGTTTAATGTGTGGCAGACAAAAGATAGATTTATAAGTAAGGAAATACTGGAAGCTAATTATGAACAGTAACATCCGCACGTAAAATCGGGGGAGGGAATAAAAGAAGTTGTTCACCCTTGTGAACAGAGTCAGACTTAAGTGAGTTGAACAGAGTCAGACCGAAAAGAGTTGAAACCACAACTTCTTTTATTACTATAGCATTCAAATGCCTTACTATCTCCTCATAAAATGTGTAAAACGCAAATGCCGGTGTTTACCCCAAACTACTTTTACGAAGTTAATGAGAGATGTCTTTTCAAAGTAGCTGCCAAAGAAAAGTCACGTAGTAGTTTTTTATTAAAAACTTTTACTTTGACGCTTAAGAAGATACAAAAGGTGAAACTCAGTATCATCTTTCTTACTTAATTATATGTTTATGTAGTCATTATTTCACTTGCATTTTACTGCTGAGCTTTATGGTAAACATCAGAGACAATTCAAGGATTAAAACTAAATAAGAAAGACAGAAAAGCAATTTCCATCTGTTATGAATCTCGGTATGAAGTCTTCCAAAAAAAATGTTTTTAGAAAAAACATCAGATAAAATTAAAATTCAATCAATGATCCTCTATGCCAAATCTTTATTCAATAATATATATTTTAAACTACACCTACACAGACTGAATCACAGTCAAAATTGGGAAACAGGAATGTTGAGTGCATTGTGTCTATTGACACAGCTCAGCAACCTTTTCATTTTCCCTCCATTGGAAAATATTTCTTTTAAAATTTCTGTTCAGAAAATGATCAGAGTAAGAAATATGAAATAATGCAATATGAACAGAAACTCAAAACAGATCCATGAAATTTCATTTCTAAGAAATTAATACATTTTCATAATTTTCTGGAATTTTTTTCTATTCAGATCACTATACATTTATATTAAGAACACAGTTGAACATGAATGATTGCACAGCTTATTTTCTTTTATTAATTTTTATTTCTTCTCAAAACAAGTTTATAAAAACCATATGTTAATCCTATCTTGTTAAACAGTATCAGTGTGTTTTTAGAATGCTTTCATAAGTTATTATTCCACTGTCACTCCTGGAGAGCTTGATTTCTTCCCCAAACACCAACAAACACGTTGTCATCATATCACACCAACATGTCTGTCTTTCTGAGATACTAATTCATGAACAGTGATTTTGAACGTTCTTTCATATGTCAGTTGGACATTGGACATTAGAGATTATCTTTTGTGAAATTCCCTCCCCCGATTTTACATGCGGATGTTACTGTTCATAATTAGCTTCCAGTATTTCCTTACTTATAAATCTATCTTTTGTCTGCCACACATTAAACAAACGTTTCAAGTAAAGACACTACTGTTCTAAATTTTTGTTATGATGTGTTTCTGTAATATTTTAAAAAATAAAATATCAATATTATTTGAAATATCACCTTTACTGTATCTATTGTTGGATAAATACAAGGATGTTTTCTGTAATCCTGGATCATAGATGTATATATTCATTTTTTTCTGAAATGTTTATATTGAGTTACGGCAGTTTATCACTTGATGCTGCTTGGAGTTTATTTTGTTCTAATGGGTAAAAAGTGGTCAATGATACCAGTACCATGGTCAATGATTCCAGTACCATTTTTTTAATCACTAGCATAAACTGTAAAAACTGTGAATTACTAAATTTCTTTATGGGTACATTTTTGAATTAGCTTTTCTGCCCCATAATCTTTACCATTACTTTATATAATTACAATTCAGCACAAGAATTTTTAGATTTTATAGTTTTAATACATTGCAGAGAAAGATATCTCCTACAATATCTCATCTTTCTTAAATATTTGGGAGTCAGTATTCTTCAAAATAAATGCAGTCTTTAACATTTTAATAATATGATTTTTAGTCAGACCCATTTAACTTTTAAAGCATTAACACACAAAGTATTTCATCATTCAAATAAAATTGTATGGATTCACAGTTTTCACTACTGTACATTTTTGTATAATTATGAATACTGCTCATGTTTTCTAAGTTTATTTTCTCTTGTATTGCACTTGTTATTGTAAATAGAATTTTCTTTATTGGTAGGTTTTTCATAATGTATGATTTAGATTATTTTACCAGTAGGATATTTACTAATTTCCTTCAATTATTAAGCTGTTATATTGATTTTCTTTATTTTAAAATATACATCTGTTTTACATTATTTCCGTCATATTACATTGGTTAGTAATTTCAGAAGACCATTCTGAATTCTCCATTTTCCCTTTGTTCCTTAATTATCATGATTTTCAAATTCATAATTAAATATTCTAGATTTTTGTTATAGTTTCATGATGCTAAGAAAATATTTCTCCATTCACATTTTAGTGGCTTATTTTACTAGAAATATATATTCAGTACCAGTACGAAAATCATCTTTGGTTAGTTTCACTAGCCAATATTGTGAAATATATCTAATTAATTTCCTAGTTAAACATATTAAGAACTATCCCTACTATGCAGAAACAAGTACAAACAAAATAAACAAGAAAAGAACATCATGGCTGGCAACGTGGAGGATCAGCAAAAACGAGGGAAGTTCTTATGAGATAGATTAACACCATAACCACAACTATGGATTCATATATGTCAACAGTCAAGAAGATGGTGCAAGATTGTACAGTTTTTGTTGTTTGTTTTTAATAAATAAGGTCACCATGATTCAGTCCACTGTAAAGCAGTTGACAACGACAGTATATTAAGTAAGTTGGTCCACAAAACTTCTCTTGAGATGATGTTTAAGCCAAAAAGCAAGTAAGAAACTAACCAATAATGAAAGAAATTGCATGTATCCAGTTCTCAATAAAGAAATATGTATGAAATGTTCATTAAGTAGAAACATAAAAACTCTGGTAAATCAATAACTAAATGATCTGGAGTGACTTGAGTATGAATGTGAAAGACCCATCAAATACTAATTTTCTGTTCTTTGACCACCTCTTTTTCACTGAACTTTCTATGCTTTTTTAACATCCAACTCCCATAATGACCTGTTTTAAATACGTCATCACCTATTACTATGCCACCTGCAGATATGCATGGTACATATTCAAGCATCAATCTCGTATCACTTTCCAGAGGCTAGCAAGAGTCATAAGGACCCAGGGCAAAGCCAAAGTTGCAACCCTGACTCCACACACACAATTTCAGGATAAATAGATATTGACAGCAATGACGTATCAGCAGAATCACCTTCCCTGCTCTTGTTCAGTTGCCTCAATTCTGTGTCTTTTGTATTCATGGTGACTCAGGATGTCATTCTGCACATGGTCTGGCTACCACTGGACTTGCATCCCAAGACAGGTGTCCACCTCTGCTGCCACCTCGGTGTACTTCTGCCAGTCTTTTGCAGCCTGCTTGTAAGTATACCATCATAGTCCCTTTTAGATTCTTGGTCAAAGCGTGACCACTGCACAGCCTCCATCACTATTCTCTTAATGTTGTTGTTCTTATTTTTAGATGCCCTTGAGTCAGTTGTGACTCATAGCAACCCTGTATACAACAGAAAGAAACACTGCTTGGTCCTGTGCCATCCTCACAATCTTTCCTATGTTTGAGACCATTGATGCAGCCACTGGGTCAGTCACTCTGATCGATGATCTTCGTCTTTTTTGCTCATCCTCTATTTTGCTGAGCGTGATGTCCTTCCCCAGGGGTTGGTCCCTTCTGTTAACATGTTCAGAGAGAGAGAGGTGAAGTCTTGTTATCCTCACTTCTAAGGAGTATTCTAGCTGTACTTTCCACTAGACAGATTTGTTCCTTCTTCTGGCAATCTATGGTCTAATCAATATCATTTGCCGACACCATACTTCAAACACATCAAATGATATAGACTCCTCATGAGCCATCCTGGTGCGTTCTCAGCTAGAATATTTAGCCAAGCAATACATGGCTAGATATTAAACAATGAATGTTTTCACTAAAAAGTTCATGGTTTCACATCATTATGCTCATTATTTTACTCTGCATTTAACACAAGATCACACAGGTAGGTCATAATAAATGTTGACAACTGAAACTTCTTTTTAGAACTCCTAATGTCCTTACTAGTTATAATAGCAATTTCACACCCTATGTAATAAGACTTACAAAAGAAGACAATTTATTGAAACACTGAATACCATGTTTTTCCTCCATCTTATGTATAATGTATTCATACTGGATAATTTTTTTATGGTAATGTCTTTGACAGTTTTCCAAATTTTTTGAAATGTTTCAGATAAATTTTAGACTAATTTTTTCCATGTGACCGTGTTCAGTTTTTTTTAAATCCTTTCTTTTATATTCATTATATTGAAGACATGTTGAAAACAGTGTTTTAATAGAGTAGATTTACAGAGAAAACACAGGACTTCTGACGACTCTAGGAACCTCAATTATTTTTCAGTGGAAACAAAGCTTAAAACTAAGTTGGAACAGACTAAAATATTCCTTACGGTATTCTTACTACTTAAGGCAAGCTATATTCAGTTGGACTTTAAATGTTATCATTTGTTGTTAGTAGTAATTCGTTAATAAAGTCAAGAAGAACTTACTGCCACAGTCAACCAAATTAATGAGTAAGGTAGATAGCCATTAAGCAAAAACGTGTCTTCTACTTCTAAGGAAAGAAGAGAAATTGAAATCCAGTAAATTTATTAGTATACTGCCCTTATAAGCCTGATATATAAATTGTGAAGTACAGAAAAAAAAAGAGTAGATACAGGGTGATTTTTTCCAGTTACTCATGTATATCCAAGCTATTCATAGTCGCATTTACTCCATGGAGTTGCTGGTTCTTGATTTCTTACCTGGATGGAAGGAGCATTATGATCTAAGAACAGAGTCTAGGGAGAAGAGACTAAGAGCAGCAGATGGGGACAGCTAACTCCTATCACACTGCTGATACTCGCTGCCAACAATTTTAACAACGAATTATTTCTGACTAATTCTTTTCTAAAGAGACTCTTCTATTAATTACATTTTTTCTGTCTTGGAATGAAGTGTAAGTGTTTAAAAAAGGCTTTGAGAAGTATTCACAGTTAATTAAAATAGGCTTTGCTCATGTGTGTGTGTGTGTGTGTGTGTGTGTGTGTGTGTGCTCTTCTTCCCTCCCTACCTGCTCAAGGCCAGATGTCACTGTAAAAGGCCCCACATGAGAAACTATGTTTCAGATACCAACTTGATGGTGCCTCTTTCCCAATTTTGTAAGAAAATTAAAATGAAATACAACAGAGTTAAACCAATAACTTTGTTTTAGGACTAATATATAAGTGTTTGTGTGTAATATTAAAAGGTTATACAGGTAGGTACAAACCACCAAATATGTCCAAAATAAAATGACTTAGGGAGAGAAAAGAATATCTAGGTATTGAAGTTAGGATGGTACAAGTGGTGAATCTCAACAAAGTCCAAGGTTGATCTCTCAAACAAGATTGGAAAATGTGCATGGAGCAACTTACATATCCAACTACATGATATTTGATATTTATACATTAAAAAATAATGGTATACATTGTAAATAAATCTTTGATATATTATACAGGATACATATATAGTAATAATGTATTAAAAGCAACTTCATAATACTAGGTAAATTTTATCATAAAGTTAAGTAAAAAAGAAAATATATGAAATTGTGTCTACACTATACAGAAACATATCCTAAGCAGACTGAAAGTAATATAGCAGATATGAAAAAGCAATTGTAGGATCATTCCATGTACAGTCTCCTGTGTTTAGCTTATTTGAATGTTTCTGAGGTTCATCCATGGCAGAGCATGGCAGCTGGTTCTTCTTTGGTTGCTAAATAGTAAGCATCCCATTGTGTGGGGGAATTAAAATATCTCAGGGGTTTTCTACATAATTTTAGGAGAAGAACATTGTAGTCCATAAACTCTAAGCATTTACAGTACCCAGTAGTACACTGGTTAAGAGTTACAGTTGCTGAACAAAAGGCCAACAGTTCAAATCTACCAGCAGCTCTTTGGAAATTTTACAGAGCAGTTCTACTCTGCCCTCCAGTGTTGCCATGAGTTGGAATCAATCTATGGCAACAGGGTTTGGGTTTACAGCAATTCATATTTACAAAGCTAAAATGTAGGTGTCATCTGGTTTGCAAGGAACCCAGTGGTTAACTGTTCATCTGCTAACCAAAAGACAAGCAGTTAGAACCTGCCAGATATTCTGCAGGAAGAAAAGACACAGTCATCAGCTCTCATAACATTACAGCCTAGAAACCCTGCGAGACAGTTCTGCTCTGTACTAATGGAATGCTATAAGTTGGAATTGACTCCATGGCACACAATGACATCAAACTGGTTTGCAATCAAAAAGCATATCTTCAGTATATGTTTGACTTAAAAAGTGATTCTACATTATACCAAATGAAACCCAAACCCGCTGTCATGGAGTCAGTTCTGCCTCACAGCAACCCTACAGGTCAGAGAAGAACTGCCCCACAAAGTTTCCACAGAGTGCCTGATAGGTTTGAACCACCACCTTTATGGTTAGGAGACATAGCACTTAACTACCATGCCACCAGGGTCTCCTCCCTGTTATATCCTATGAGCAAATAGTCATATAACTTTGAATGTCAACTACCTTCCAGTTATGTTAAAATTTATATCATTACACTAAATTTCTATGATCATCAGCTTTTTATATCCAATTTGCCATGTGATTTGAATATTTAAAAGGTTCTTAAACTTTATTTAAAACTAGAACTAGATTTTTTTATTAATCTCTAAATCCTGCACCCTCCTATACCATTAGATAACTAATGCCCATCTCGTTGGCTAACCTGTAAAGCCAATAGTCATCATTGCCTTCACTTTTCCTCCTGTGTCATACTGAATCCAATACTTTGTTCTGTCTACTTTGTCTCCAACATAAAAGCCAAAACCGCCCCTGTCTTGCTGCTATTACTATCCTAGTCTAACTACTGTCACTCTTTGGTTGAAATATTACGTTAGCTGCCTCTCCTTTCTTCTGACTTTGTATCGCTACTATTGACATCTTTTTCATCAGCTAGAACAATTTCGTAAAGTCCTTTCAATACCATTTTTTTTTTTTATGGCATATGTATTCAGTACCGGAATGCATGCTTATTCATTGAATGTATTTACATTTTTGTATGGCAATACCAATTTTAAGAAATATAATCTGGTAATATAAGCCACCAATAAGGCAAGGGGCACTCTGGCACCACCAATCTGTGATGTAACAACATGCCAGTAAGAACCAAACATATACTTTACTTTTTGCACCTTTCCTTTAAGGTGCATGAGAAACCTCTGGTTTTCCAAATATGATGCAGAAAAGCCAAAACAAACCCATCTGAGATCCCTGAATCTCAAGCAGGAAAGCCATAATTGTGCTGATAAGCCTTATCCTACAGAAATAAAGGGAAAATGAGACAAAACTTTACAAAACTACCACACATACGAAAAAGCACCTAACAAAATTATCAACCTACACAGCAATGAGGCTCGAACTCTGGTCTGCAGAGTATAATTCACATTAATGCTAAATGCGTGATCCACGAGGTCCAGAGTCATAAAAATGGCTGGTATACCATTAAACCAGTAGTAAATAGTTAAAGAACTGTAAGTTTACTCTTATAATGAGACTATTTAATGATCAAAAAGGTTTCCAACACAAAGGAATAAAAATCTAAACTTCCTATCATGCTTACAAGAATTGCAAGATCTGGGTCTGACTCAACTCCGTACCATCTTTCCCCATCCTCATTATTTGAGAGCCACTCTTGTTCATGTTATTCGTCTCTCTCCAACCTATTTTCCATTCTGCTTTGAGTGGATATATGATGTGAATTATATAAAGTGGCCTTTGTGTTTAAAACCCTTAGGCTTCATTTGCTTTGAGTATCAAATATAATTCCAATATCGTTCTCTTTAAGCAGGATGCCCATCTAATTTAACATAAAAACCAAGACACTTTTAAAACTGAAAGAAATTTTTATTAATTCATTCTTATTAAATCAAAACAATAGGTTTAAGTCTATATTGTCCTCAGAATAGCAGACAATAGGTTTTATGGCCCCCACAAATTTTTTTCAGGACACTACCACTCATTATCTTGTATCCACATCCAAATTCTTTCTGGGGGAGTATGAAACACTTTTATGTTTTTATTTTCATGTTTATGTTGACAACTTCCAAACTGACCTTTCTTGAACTGCAGTATGTCCCAAAAACACATTCAAAATTCCAGAATTCTAAAATTAACAGAGACTGTAATATATCATATTTATGATGTTACAGAGTTTTTACTGGTTACCATTATAATATCCTAAAATAAGATCTGTGGATTCAAGAACAAATGCTCAGGTTGGTTTCACCTTGCAAGCATAACAACAAAGCAGAGACTAGTTACCTTGTAAACAAGAATGCAAGCATTTGCAGATAATTTTCCTTTGTAGAACTCTTGATGCAGAGAATGAATATAATTGTTAAGTGTAAGTACATGAAAGTGCCTCTATTAGGATCACCAGAAAGTTGGATGTGAATTATCTAAGCCAAATAGTGTGTAATCAAGTTTGGCTAGTGATTCTCTTGTGAACTGTGCCCAAGGGTGAACTACTGAGAAATTCCCATATAAAATATCATTTATGAGTAGTATATTTGCTTATTTTTTTCTGGAAACAATTGTAAAACTCCTCTTAATTTGAGGCATTCCCCTTGTACATGCTCCATTTATTCTCTGTGTTAATCAATTTAAAACAATTTTGATTCCTCCAAAACAAAAATAAGCTTCCACAAAAAAGTGAGAGAATTTTCCTGGAGTTTTGAAAGAACTCGTTTATGAAGAGCTGTGAAGCTTTGCAGTGGGTAACAATTATCCCTCAAAGTGGGTTACCAAAAAAAATAAAATTAAAAAAAACTTCTGCATCTAAATATATTGCAGCTTAAAATTACATCTCTTGGATGATAGTAAAAGACAGAAGTAAAACTAAGGAAACAAATAAGCCAATATTATATCCTGCTGCATTCCCCTTAGTGGGCTGCATGATATTTCTTCATGAATAAAGATGGAGTAAACCACATTTGTAGCATAATAAGAAAAGGTAATTAGTGCCATCGATTCACCACTGTTAGAATTTGACTACAGCAATTTGATTACGTTTATCACATTTTAAACTTTGAGTAAGTTTTTCAGCTCTGTAATCCAGTTAGTGGTGAAGTGTGGAGAATATAAGTCAGTTTCTCGGTATGATTGATGAGTAGGAATTTAGAGGGATAAGACTACAAAAAAGAAAATAATATACATACAAAATTGTAATACAGACACTGACTACCGGTTTTAAAGTAAATCTCTTCTAAATCAGTTTGAATCTTCTGGCAGGACTTACATAAAACCAGCCCTACTTCTTCCCACAGAAATACAAAATGAGATACGTGTGTGTGGCATGTTTGTATATCTACACAGAAGGAAAGGGAATGATATTTACAGCAAGTACACTACTTGAACGTGTTGTAATAGCAAATTGATTTCTCATTATTTTTAGATAAAATTGAAGACATGTTTTAACACGCATTAATAATATATTAATTAGAACATTTTATTTATGATACTGATAAATCAATACTATTTCATTTGTTGGTATTAACACTTTCTGGTTAAGGTTATTAATTTAGGTGTTTCGGTTTCCATATTATCCACAGTTGGTATAATGTAATCAGTTACATAGAGTTCAGAAATCATTTCAGAATGAGCTAAACAATCACATTTAGAGATAGTTATATCGAGATCTACAGGGATTCAGTGAAACGAGGGTGAGATAAAATATTGCAGGGACATCTGAAGCTATAGGAAGTATTCCTGGGTAAAGCAACAGAAAGTTAGACATGGTTCTAGTGTGAAGAAAAAGTAACAGATTGAGAAGAGAGAAGAAGATGAGAAACGCTGAATCAGAATTTGTGATTGGAATCTAGAGAAATCTTGCTAAGTCTACAATGTGCCAACACTGTTCTAGAGATACACTGGAAAAAAAAAAATCCAATATCTGTGGACTCAAAGCCTTTTGTTATTTCAGGGAAACAGACAATAAACTACAAAACTGATAAACATGCAAACTTAATAGTATAATAGATGGTCACTTACAACATGAAGAAAAGGAGACAAAGGAAAAAAAAAAAAAGAATGGCTAGAGTTGCCCTTTCTGAGAAGGACGTCTTGAGGCAAACATTAGAAGCCACTGAAGCAATTAGTCATAGAGTTACCTAGGCAAAAGCATTGTAGGCAGAAGAAATGGCAATTCAAGGACACTAGGCACACTGGGAAAATCTGTGAAACAACCCTATGTAGAAAAAATTGCCTAAATTGTGAAGCATTGGAGGCCATCGGGAAGACTTTGAGTTTTGTTTATGGTGGGAAGACAAGATACTGGAAACGACTGAGGAGTAACTGCTTATGATTTACATTTTAAAATAATCATTCTTTTTGCTATGTCAAAAATAAACTGCAGAAGGCAAGTATGAATGTTGGGTTATTTACTAGGAAAGTAACTCAGTATTTTAAGTAAGAATTGTAGTTTCTCAGACAATTGTGGTATTAGTGGAGATGAGAAGTGATTAGTTTCTCTATATATTTTGAAATTAAAGAAAAAAGACTTTTGTCGTGTACAGGAAATAGTGTGTGATATAAACACAAAAATTCGTGATGGTTCCAAGGGCACATGGAGGATTGAAAACAGAAAATGGAATTCTCATCTGAAGTGGATGTGGGAGTGGAAACATCCCAGAATTTTAAAGAATCTCTGTAAGTAGAAAATGTAATTTAAATTATAAACTTATTAATTCAAAATATAAATTTAACAGTTTGAAAAGAACTCTAAATACTATGTAGAAAGTAGAATGGATTCACAGGGAAAACATCATGTCTAAGATAATGTGAGCAAGAATAAGAGAGAAAAGCTGTTCTTGTAACTTATGTGATCCTCGGGATAATATATCACTTGATATTGTTATTATCAATCAAGTGAAAATGTCATTTATCGCGAATTATTTTGAAATACATACATAACCAGGAAAAGCTCACATCTCCATGGTGATGGAGTGAACTTACAAAGACGTAATTGCAATATTAGACATGTATAAATCCAGTTCATGGTAAGTTATCAAGCTTTATTGATGTTCTCAAGGTTGCGTTAATGAAGAGGCTTCGAAAGGGAGGAGATATCTGCTGTTCAAATAAACAATTCCCCAGCAAATGGTCAAAGAACCTGAACTGACAAACCACAGTTGAAGACATATGGACAACTGATAATCACATGAGAAAAGGACTCAATGTCTTTAGTCAAGATGGAACTAAAGATTAAAATCACCATGAGATAACACTTCACACTACCAATTGTTGATATTAGGTGCTTTAAAGCTTATTCTGACTGATAGAGACCTGTGTACAACAGAGCAAAACACTACCCGTCTTATAGCATACTTGGAGTCATTGCTACACTTGAGTCCATTGATGCAGCCACTTTTGTCAACCGATCTCATTAATGTTCTTCCTTTTTTCCACAGACCCTGTTCTCTAACAAGCACAATGTTCTTCTCAAGGGAATAATGCCTCCTGACAACATGTCCAAAGTATATGAGACTGAGTATTGTCATATTTTCTTCTGAGGAGTGTTCTGGTTGTACTTCAAAGACTTATTTGTTTGTTCTTTGCACAGTCTATCGCATATTCAGTATTTTTTTGCTCACACTATAATTCAAACTCATCAATTCTTCTTCAGCCTTCCTTACTCACTGTTCAGCTTTTACATGCGCATGAGTCTATTAACAACATCATGGCTTGGGTCAAGTGAGCCTTAGTCTTCAAGGTGACATTTTGTTTTTCAACATTTTTAAGAGGTCTTTTGCAGCAGATTTGCCCAGTGTAATGAATCTTGATTTCTTGACTGCTGTCTCCATGGGTGTTCATGGTGGATAAAAGCAAAATGAAATCCTTGAGAACTTCAATCTCTTCTCCATTTGTAGTGATGCTGCTTGTTAGTTATGTTATGATGATTTTTGTTTTTGTTAGGTTGAGGTATGATTCATACTGAAGGATTTGGTCTTCAATCTTCATCGGCAAATGCTTCAACTTTCCTTTACATTCAACAGGAAGATTATGTCATCTGCATACTGCATGTTGTTAATGAGTCTTCCTCCATTCCTGATGCCTCAATCTTCTTCATATAATCCAGTGTCTCAGGTTACTTAATCAGTACACAAATTAAATAAATTTGATTGAAAAGTACAATGCACATCATTACTGACATTAACTCACACACTGTCCCCGTGTTCTGTTGAAACAGCTGCCTCTGGACTACCCACAAGCACAATTAACTTTTTCTTCTCTCTCTCTCTCTCTCTTTTTTTTTTTCCCAAGCACTACATGTTATTATGTTCTTAGATACTGTCAGGTGGGTTCCAACTCATAATGACCCTGGGTACAACAGAACAAAACACTGCCCACAATCATTATGCTTGAGCCCACTAGTTGAATTTATAGCAGGGATGCAAGGCAGGTTCAACATCAGAAAAACAATTAATGTGATCAAGTGATAAAGAACACAAGAGACAAGAATCACCTGATTTTGTCTATTGGTGCAGAAAAGGCATCTGATAAAGTCCAACACCATTCATGATAAAAATAGGAATAGACAGCAAATTCCTCAGTGCAATAAGGGCCATTTGTACACAGACAACTGCCTACATCATCCTGAATGGAGAGAGACTGAAACAGTTTCCCTTGAGAACAGGAACTAGACAAGAATGCCCACTCTCACCTCTCCTATTCAACACTGAACCTGAAGTTCTAGCCAGAGCAATTAGACAAGACCAAGAAATAAAGGGCATCTGTATTGGCAAAGAAGAAGCAAAAATCTCCCTATTTGCAGATGACATGATCGTATATGCAAAGAATCCTAAAGAATCCATAAGTAAACTGTCAGAGATTATGTTAACTCTCTTGACAAGACCGCAGCCATCTTGGCTGCTGTACTGTTACTTCAACTCTGTATAACCTCTTGTACTGTAATCAATCACTTTGACTTATACTTTGTGTGTGGTAACCTAGAGGCAATCTGGGAACACCTCCAAGTCCCTAGCCCGAACATGTAGAACAATGTATAACCGAAACTGTAAACAACTGACTTAGTTACGAGTGTTTCAGTTCCTTGTTTTCTGGGATACCAACTGTATTGGTGAATGGTATAAATATTCTAATAAAACTTTGTTCTGGGCTCTCAGCTGCGGAAGGCCATTAGCCCCCTGATCCCAAACTTTTTCATGTCTGTCTTTTCTTAGTCGTCGGTGTCGCTTCTCCTCAGCCCATGTTCGGTCGGAGAACTCTCAGACTCCCACAGTAAACTACTCAAACTGATAGCAGAGTTCAGCAAAGTCTCAGGATACAAGACAAATGTAAGTAAATCAGTAGGATACCTTTATACCAATGATGATATTATTAAAGATGAAATCACCAAATCAATACCATTTACTACAGTCCCCAGAAAGATAAAGTGTCTAGGAAGAAATATAACCAGAGAAATATCAGACCTTTACAAAGAATACTATAAGACCTTTCTACAAGAAACTGAGAGACTTACAGAAACGGAGAAGCCTACCCTGCTCATGGGTAGGGAGACTTAACATCGTGAAAATGTCTATTTTATCCAAAGCAATCTACTTATATAATGCAACCCCACTACAAATTCCAGTGACCTTTTTTAACGAGATGGAGAAACAAATCACCAACTTCAGAAAGAGAAAAAGCCCTGGATAAGTAAAACATTACTGAAGAAGAAGACCACACCAGCAGGCCACTTGCTACCCAGCTTTACAATGTATTCCACTGCTTCAGTAGTCAAAACAGCTTGGGACTGGTACAAAAAGAGTCAGATAGATCAATGGAACAGAGTTGAGACCCCAGAGACACCACCATCCTCTATGAACATCTAATATTTGACAACTGGGGTAAAAGCAATCTCTTCAACAAGTGGTGCTGGTAAAATTGGATAACCATCTGCAAAAAAATGAAACAAGACCCATTTCTTAGACCTTATACAAAAAACAACTGAAACTGGATAAAAGACCTTCATGTCAAATCTAAAACAATAAAGCTCATCCAAGAAAAAAATAGGATCAACAACAGAAGTTTTAATACACTATGTAGACAGACTTCCAAACCTGACTAACTACAATCAACAGAAGACAGAATAGATAAATGGGAACTACTAAAAATTAAACACTTTTGCTCTTCCAAAGACTTTATCAAAAGAATTAAAAGACAACCAACAGAATGGGAACAACATATTTGGCAAACACATGTGAGACCAGCATCTGATCTCCATAATCTATAAGGTACTACAAAATATCAATAAGAAAGACATAAAGAATCCAATTAAGTGGTGGGCAAAGGAGATGGAGAGACACTTCTCTAAAGAGGAGATCCAGCCAGGCAAAAAAACCCATGCAGTACTGCTCATGATTGCTAGCTAGTAAAGACATTCAAATCAAAATTACAATGAGACAACATCTCACCCCAACAAGTTTGGCCATGATTCAGAAAATGCAAAGCAACAAATGCTGGAGATGCTGTGGAGAAATTGGAACTCTCCTACACTGTTGCTGGGATTGCAAAAATGGTGCAATGACTTTGGAAATCAATCTGACACCTCCTTAAAAAGCTGGACATAGACATACCTTTTGAAGCAGTAATTCCACTGCTTGGAATATAACCTGCAAAATCAGGGGCATTCACACCAACAGATATATGCACATGAATGCTTATTGCAGCACAGTCCACAATAGCAAAAAGATGGAATCAACCCAGATGCCCAACGACAGAGGAATGGATAGGTAAACTATGTTATATATACTCAGTGGAACGCTATACAATGATAAAAAAACAATAATGATTTTAGGAAATGTCTCATAATCTGGTTTCAATTGGAGGACATTACGTTGAGTGAAAGTAGTCAGTGACAAAAGGAAGAATATTGTATGAGACCCCTTATGAACTTAAAAACAGACTCATGTACAGAAGAAAAGACTCTTTGAAGGCTGAAAGGGTGAGGAGGGAGGGAAAGACAGGGTGAGGTATACATAAGGTAGTTGATAGAAATTTGGTTGGGTGAAATCAGTGACAACACACATTAGAAAAAAGATCAATTTTAACTGGACTTCAACATCACGTGACTATTCCTCCCATCTTAACCCAATATTGCAAGGACAGTGTAGCTGGGGCGGGAGTCCAGGGACCGTGCTCTCATTGGCATAACTGGCATTTTGCTAAGAGAGCCTTCTACATCGTGCTTTGGTGAGTGAAGTGTGGGGTCTTAAAAGCTGCCAAGCTGCCATCTGAGGTACACCAAATTGTCCCAATTCAGCAGAAATGGATGGTCACAAAGGACTGAAATGACATAGGTGAAAGAAAACCCAGAAGACAGAGAGACCCACAAGAGTGGGTGGCTACATCAACATGTAAGCAGACAAACTGGATGGTGCCCGGTCCGTAATGGGGTTCATGGAGTTAAGTCTTACAGGCAGAAAGTTAAGTCTCGCAGTCTAAAAAACTGCAAATGATGGTCCAGGGGCCTCACAGTTCCCCTGGGAGCATGGTCCCTGGCCCTGATTTTGCCCCTGTTAATAAATTATATTGGAGGTCAACACTTCTGACAGGAATGATTTGGAGTTGGTAACAGAGTGACCGTATTGTGTGTGTACTTTATGATTCTCTGCATCTCTAGAACATTGTCCTGCTGACCTCTTACTGGAAGAGGGGAGAGAGTGTAAAGGAGGGGATTGGAGATTGTCACGAAGATATGACATGCGCAGAAAAGAGAGGAGAGTGCTGTCACCCGGCAAGGAGATCAGTGGGAGCCGCACATAGGCAGGCATGCAAATTTATACAGGATTGTACATTTTCATAATAAATAAAATAAATAAATAATAATAAAAAAATAAATAAAAAGAATAAAATAAATAAATAAATAAATAAACAAAAAGAAAAGAGAAACCAAGGATGCAATAAAGAAATGCACAGAATCAATTGAGAATGAAAACATGCCTTACCAGAACCTTTTAGACATAGCCAAAGCAATCCTTGGAGGTTAATTTATCTCAATAAAAGCACACAATCAAAAAAAAAAAAAAACAGCCCAAATCAAAGCATTAACCCTAAGACTTGGGAAAAAAAAATCAAAAACAGAGAGTAACAAGAGAAGCCCAGGGCACCAGAAGAAATAAATATAACATCTAGAGCAGGACTAGATGAATCAGAGAATAAAGCAAAGACACAAAGAGTTACTAAAACCAAAAGCTGGTTCTCTGAAAAGGTCAACAAAATTCATAAACCATTGATCAAACTGACAAAAGAAAAACAGGGGAGAAAGCAAATAACTCTAATAAGAAATGAGATGCGAGACATCATAACAAAGCCACCTGAAATTGAAAAAAAAATATATGTAACAAGTCCCATGAAAAGTTGTATTCTAACAAATTTGAAAACCTAGGAGAAATGGACTAATTTCTGGACTACCTACCCAAGTTAACACAGACAGAGGTAGAACAAATAAAGAAACTTATCATATAAGAAGAGACTGAAAACCCCCAACCAAAAAAGCTGTGGCACTAACAGATTCACTGGAGAACTGTACCAAAATTTTAAAGTCAAAACCATTATTACTGAAGATATATCCAAGAATAGAAAAGGATAGGATATTCCCAAATTCATTCTATAAAGCTAGCATAATCTTAGTACCAAAACCAGGTGAAGCTACCACAGAAAAGTAAACTTAGACCAATTCTTCTCATGAACTTAGATGCCAAAATCCTCAGTATATTTCTAGCCAGCAAATTTAAACAGTGTATATATGTAATATATATATATTACATCATATGTAAATGATTCACCATGACCAAGTAGGATCCATACCAGTGATGCAGCGATGATTCAACATTAGAAAAACAGTCAACGTAATCAACTATACAAATAAAAGACAAGAACCACTTGATTTTATCAATTGATATAGAAAAGGCATTTAAAAAGTCCAACACCCATTCATGTTAAAAACTCTCAACAAAACAGAAATGAAAGGGAAATTCCTCAAAATAGTAAAGAATATTTATAAAAAGCCAACAGCCAGCATCATTCTAAAAGGAGAGAGCCTGAAAGTATTCCCCTTGAGAATGAGAAACAGACAAGGATGTGCACTGTCACAACTTTTGTTCAACATTGGGCTGGAAGTTTTAGCCAAAGCAATCAGGCAAGAAAAAGGGCATTCTAACTGGAAAGAAAGAAGTAAAAGTGTTTCTACTTGCTGATGATATAATCTTACATACAGAAAAACTTAAAGAATCTATATATATATGTATGTAAATATATATATATATAGTAGAACTAATAAAGAGTTCAGCAAAGCATCAGGCTATAAAATAAACCTACAAAAATCAGTTGGATACCTTTACACCAACAAAGAGAACATCTAAGAGGAAATCATCAAGTCAATATCATTTACAGTAGCCCCTACAAAGATAAAATACTTAGGAATAAATCTACCCAGAGACATGAAAGACCTACAAAAAACATTACAAGACACCACTGTGAGAAACAAAAAGATCATTATGTAAGTAGAAAAATCTACCTTGTCCTTAAGAAGACTTAGCATTGTGAAAATGTCTATTCTACTCAAAGAGATCTATAGTTCCAATGTAACCTCAGTACAAATTCCAGTTACACTTTTTAATGAGATGGATTAAAAAAATCACCAACTTCATATGGAAAGAGAAGCTCTGGATGTTACTAAAGAAGAACAATGAAGCCTCACTGCCTGACTTTAGAACCGATTACACTGCCATGGTGATCAAAAGAGCCTGGTAGTGGTACAAAAACAGACACAAGGATCAGTGAAACAGAACTAAGAATCTGAACATAAAACCATCTACCTACAAGCAGTTGTTATTTGACAAAGGTTTAAACAGTCCATAAACCATCTCTTTAACAAATGATGTTGGCATAACTGGATACTTACCTGCAGAAAAAAAAAAAAAAGGAAGCAAAACCTATTTCACACTATACACAAAAATTGTCTCAAAATGCATCAAATATTTAAATACAAAATCTAAAACTATAAAAATCATTTAAGAAAAAAATAGGGACAATACTGGGTGCCCAAATACATGGCATAAACAGAGTACAAAATATCACCAACTATTCACAAACACTAGAAAGCCAAGCCAAGCCAAGCCAAGTGCCGTCAAACACTAGAAAACAAAATAGATAACTGGGAACTCCTAAACATCAAACTGTTCTGCTAATCCAAAGACTTCACCAAAAGAGCAAAAAGACAGTCCAGAAATGGGGCTGTCTAATCTTCGTAATCTACAAGATACTGCAAAACGTCAACAAAGCGAAGACAAGTAACTCAATTCCAAAAAGGGCAAAGCATATGAACAGGCACTACACCAAAAAAACAAACAAACAAACAAAAAAAAAGACATCTAGGAAGATTACAAATGCACAAGGAAATGCTCACAATCATTATCCATTAGAGAAATCCAAATTAAAACTACAATGAGAGACCATCTCATCCTAACAAGGCAAGCATCAATTCAAAAAGCACAAAATAATAAATGTTGAAGAGGCTGTAGAGAGCTTGGTACACTTATACACTGCTGTTGGGAATGTAAAATGTTGTAACCACGTTGGAAATCTATCTGGAACTTTCTTAAAAAGCTACAAATAGAAATATTACATGATTCAACAATCCCTTTTCTTGGACTATCTCCTGGAGAAATAAGGGCTGTCACATGATTAGATGCACACGTACCAATGTTAACTGTAGCACTGTCCACCAATAGCTAAAAAAGAGAATCAACCTAGGTGCTAATCAATGGATGAATGGATAAACAAACTGTGATATATTCATGATCTTCAAAAACTTCTTAGAACTTAGAGGATTATGGAGGGCTTCATGCTGAGTTAAATCAGTCAGTTGCAAAAGGATAAATACTGAGACCACTATTACAAGTGGTTAAATACTGAAGAAAACAGTCTTTGATGGTTTCAAGGATGGGGAGCAAGGAGTGGGGTATTTATTGATTAAATAGTTGATACGAATTGGGTTATGGGAAGGTAGGGACAGCATGCAGTAGAGGGAAGTCAGCACAGCTGGACTAAGCCAAAAGCGAAGAGGGTTCTTAAATATAACCCAACACTTTGAAAGATAGAGTAGCTGTGGCAGTGGTCTGGGGACTATGGTTTCAGGGAACATCTAGGCCAATTAGGGTAGCAAAGTATTTTTTTTAAGAAAATGTTCTGCATCTGCTCCTGTGAGTGGCGTCTAGGTTCCTAAGAGGTAGCAAAATAGCCATTTAAGTAGCTTCAATTTGTCCTGAATCACATGGTGCAGAGGAGAATGAAAGATATCGAAGGCATAAGGAAAATATGAGCCTAAGGGATAGAAAGGGCCATATAATACAGAGACTACATCAGCATGAGACCAGAAGAGCTAGATGGTGCCCAGCCACCACCAGTGACTTACGTGACAGGAAATACAATGTACAGTCTCTGAAGCAGCAAGAGAAAAATGGGTGTGCTGAAATGAAAGTCTATTAAAGTGACTAGACCTCATGGTTCCACTGATTGGACAGTCCCTGGAAGCCCTGGCCTCCAGACTCTGTCAGCCAAAGAGTAGTCTGGACTAAACTCACCCACAGTTGTTGTGTGGGTTCTGACTCATAGCGACCCTATAGGGCAGAGTAGAACTGCTACATAAAGTTTCCAAGGAGCACCTGTTGGATGTGAACTGCTGACCTTTTGGTTAGCAAACATAGCACTTATCCAGTAAGCCATCAGGGTTACAACACACAAAACCATACTGGAGAAAACCATGCCCCTTGGCTGATGAGAATATACGAGGCTGATGGGCCAGCTCCTATTCAAAGGTGAGATGAGACGGTCGAAGGGGCCAGGAGCTGATTCAGTGAACACAGGAAATACAGGATGGAAAGGAGTGTGCTGTCACAGGGTAAGGAGACGAGCAACGTGTGGGGGGATTTGTATGACAAATTGAGTTGGATGGTAAACTTTCACTTAAAGCACAATAAAATATTTTTAAAAAGAAATATACTTAAATAATTTTCTATATATTTTAATGTAGATATACACCCAAATTTAGATGACAAACCATAAGTTTGCACTAATCCCTTCAATTCAAATGCAATACTATGGATTTCTTCTTGTCTTTCAAATTTCTGTATTTGTAACTACTTTCAGTGACAGTGAGGAAATCAGCATCTATTGTTCTCAACGTACTTCTCGTGTCCTTCATCTTCCCTCAACATAAACAAATTATCAGCTGTGTAAACTCAAAAATTTGGACCAGATAAATGAAAAAGAGAAGTGAAAACACATTGAGGGGTATCAAAGTTAGAGGAAGAATAAAGCTGGGGAGAGACTGAACTTGAAACGTTGCCCTGAAAACTGGAGAGTTGGTGTTGTGTTCAAATGTCTGTATTCTTGAAATGATAAAACATCACAACTCCACCACCAACTTAGCATATGACTTAAGTGTCACTCTTCAGCTTTCTAGGCTTTATTTTTCTCATCTGTACAATGAGGAGTTTCATTTGGAAGACCACCAATGTATTAAGAAAACTAAATACCAAACCCACAGTTCTCGAGTCAATTGCAACTCATAGAGATCCTGTATCAGTTGGTATAAAAATCTAAAATTGTATACAAAAATCTCTGAAGAGATTTGTGATCACTTTATTCACAGTTCATTCTGTCCCATGGCGTAGAACACAATATCATAAGATAAGCATGAATTCAGCAAGTATTTTCAAATTCAACATTGAAACTCTGTCTTTACTAATTTGTATCTGCTATGCTCACATGTTATTGTTGTATTAAGCTAATAAAATGCTTGTAGCAATAATCTAAAGCCAGATAATAAAAATAGGATGTGGAATGAGACTTTTTAAGATGACAGCATTTGAACCCCAAAAATGTTATTTTCCTATTTTTTTTTTTTTGTTTCCTCCAAAGAACATGCAGAGAGTAAAGTACACCAGCATATCACAAATTTTTATAAACCCAGTATTGTCTGAAGGGAAGTTGAAGATGTAGAGAAGACTTGAGCTCTTAGCTGTCCCTTCTTTTTAAAGAGGGCTTTACCAAAAACACCTGTAATTGAGAGTGGTGTGAGCACTAGCATTACCCTCTCTTGAGTCCTTCACGGGGAAACCACCATTACAGACCAAGTGCAACTGTTCTTGTGATAGATTGTTACATTCTGCTGATGGTTTGAGGGAGTAAATGAGCACACGTGCTTGTGCCTGAGACCACCGCAGAGTCATGTAGGCAGTAGGCAGGCTGGGTCAGTCTGAGAAGACGGGGAAGGAGAGAGAGCAGCATCAAACATTGGGCCACTGGCGCTTCAGTCGCCTGGCATGGAGAGAATGTTTAAATGTCCTGTTGATATTCTGGGCATTCAAAGCTCTTTATATAAATGGCCTCCTGAAAAGTAAGCACTTTTTAAAGGCAGATGAACTAACAGGGAAGAGGTCTGATGGATCCTGCCAAAGCAGGACCTGTGGGGAACTTTATAAACTGATCTGGTTAGTATGCTGTAACCACTTCAGATGTTTTGAACAGAAATGAATTTGATAAAGGAAATTAGGTGCTTAGCAGTCATTGGACAAATCTGCTGCAAAAGACTTCTTTAAAATGTTAGAAAGCAAAGATGTCACTTCGAGGACTAAGGTATGTCTGACGCAAGTCATTGTACTTTCAATCACTTCATATTCATGCAAAATCTGGGCAATGGAAAAGAGCACTGAAGAAGAACTGATGCCTCTGAGTTATGATGTTGTCAAAGGATACTGAATATACCACGGACTGCCGGAGAAAAAATAGTTTGTCCTGAAAGAGCACAATTGGAATATTTCTTAGAAGTGAGGGTAGTAAGACTTCATCTCACATACTTTGGACATCTTATTGGGAGGGACCAGTCCCTGAAGAAGGTATCACACTTGACAAAAGAGAGGATCAGTGAAAAAGAGTAAAACTCTCAACAAGATGGATTGACATAGTAGCTGCAACAAGGGGCTTAAACAGTATGATTGTGAGGCTGGATTGGGACTGTGTTTCACTCTGTTGTACGTAAGGTAACTGTCAGTGAAAATAGTTATTTTCCTTTTTTTCCCAGTTAACACCTACCTGGAAACAGTACCTAACAAGTCATTGAGGGAACTGAAGGATGGAGTCAGGAGCTCACTATACTATTGCTTTCAATTACGTACACTGATAGACTGGCTATTGCTGTCACTGCCTCACAAATGCTTCTCGCCCTTAAGCTGATGATCTGATTATTGGGATACAGAGTCTGCTACCTTACTGCATGTACACAGTCATGTCACCACAACCCTCCTTTCCAGAAGCAATCACACATACATGTGCATGCACTCACAGACACACACACACACATGTAAGTGGACTCCTTCTTACTTCTACCTCCCACCTCATGAGTTCACATAATTGGCAGAGCCAAGTTTACACTAAGACATTGAGATGAAAGTGCATTAATGAAATGTATGCTTTAATTTATTTCAACTTCTCCAAATAATCATCATTATCATTCTCTGCTTCATGTCTTCAAGCCACAGAGAAGTCCTGAGGCAGCGGACAAGATCATCTTTGACTGAGCATAAAATTTAAGTTTTAAATTGAACCAGAGTGGATTGGAGTTGTTGTTACATAACACTATCTTTATTATTTGTTTTATTTTATTTTATTTTATTTTTTTTGAAATTTTATCTTTCTGAGATGTCATTAAAGGCAGCTGCAGAAACCTGGGGGGTGGAGGCAATCTGAACATTGCAAGGCATTCACTTGAGTGAGCACATTTCTTCCTGATATTTATTTCTTCCACCCAATCACTTAGACATGTTTTCATGAACCAGAAACTATAATACGTGTTATCCAGTTTACTGCTGCGGGACTTATTTTTTATCAGTGGCACAGAGCCTTGGTATGCTGTCCTTTCTCCTTTCACCTATTCCATTACATAGAAGTCCTACCTAACTATAAATACTTAGGAATTTAACTTATGAACTAGGAAGCTTCAGAATGGGAAGAAAAGGAGAGAGAGAAGAAGAAGAAGAAGAAAAAGAAAACAAACCCACTGTCATCAAGTGAATTCTGATTCACAGCAACCCTATAGGACAGAGTAGAATTACCCTATAGAGATTCTGAGGAGCACTTGTTAGATTTGACTTGCTAGCCTTTTGGCTAGCAGCCATAGCACTTAACCATCACACCACCAGCTGGTGAAAGCAGTGCTTTAACGGACAGTTATCAACAACATCCAGATTTCCCCTTTTCATAAGATCTCAGCTTTCTGTACATGAAGTTTATGGGGAAAAAAAAAATGCATTTTCTCTTTAAGGAACAAAGAATAACCCCCACTCTAGTAAAAGTTCTTTATGCATCAGTAACAGGAAAATAAGCAACTTTGTAAATGTAGAAATCAAAGATACAAAGTAAATCCTGTTGTGGGCATCTAGAAAAATGCAAATCACAAAAGTAAGTCATTTCCATTCTCTTCTTCTAGAGGTATTTTTTTAATATATATATATTTATTACAGTTGAATGAAAATGTACATTCCCATATAAATTTGCATGCCCATCTATATGCGGATTCCACTGCTCTCCTTGCCCAGTGACGACTCATTCTTCCTCTTTGCTCCAAGTATGTCTTATCCTCCCAACAATCCACTATCCTTTCCTCTTGACCCACTCCCCTTCCTCCAGTAAGAGGTCAGCAGGAAAACATCCTATAGATGCAAAGAAACATAAAGTGCACACATGATATGGTCACACTGTGTTGCCAAGTTCAATCCATTCCTGTCCGAAGAGTTGACATCCATTATCATTTATGGACAGGGGCAACATCAGGCCCAGGAGCCATGCTCCCAGAGGAACTCCGAGATCTCTGGACCATCAATTGTGGTCTTTTAGTGGAGATGTCAGGGTGTGCTCCTTTTTAGTCTTGTGTTGCCAGTGAGTCTCAACTTTGTGAGTTCCATCATGGCTATCACTGGTGGTGGCCAGGCACCATTTGGTTCTTCCGATTGCAAGTCGATGTACTCCCCCAATCACATGGGTCTCTGTCTTCTGAGTTCTCTTTTCACCTTGTCGTCTCGGTCCTTGGTGATCATCTGTCCCTGCTGAGTTTGGACCATTTACTGTATCCTCAGATGGTAGCTTGGCAGCTTTTAACACCCCAGATGCCACTCACCAATGTGGGGTGCAGAAGGCTCTCCCAGCAAAATACTAGTTGTGTCAATTGGTCTCGATTTCCCCTGACAGCATGGTGCCCGGGCCCCTGCCCCAGCTACTCTGTCCTTGCAATATTGGGTTAAGATGGGAGGAATAATCACGTTATGTTGAAGTCCACTTAATATTCATCTCCTTTCTAATGTGTACTATCACAGATTTCACCCAACCAAATTTCTATCAACTATCAAATCTAAACCTCCCCCCTTTCCCTCCCTCCCCATCCTTGCAGCCATCAAAGGCTTTTCTTCTATGCATGAATCTGTTTCTAAGTGCTTATCATAGGAGTCTCATACAATATTTGTCCTTTTGCCATTGACTACTTTCACTCAGCATAATGTCCTCCAGTTTAAACCAGGTTATCACACACACAGAGAGAAAACAGGTTTCCTAAAATCATAATTGTTCTTTATCATTGCATAGTTTTCCATTGAGTGTATATACCATAGTTTACCTATCCATCATCTGTTGTTGAGCATCTGGGTTGATTCCATCTTTTTGCTATTGTGGACTGTGCTGTGACAAACATTTGTGTGCCTGTATCAGTTGCTATGAATGGCCTTGATTCTATAGGATATATTTTGAGCCGTGAAATAACAGGGTCAAATGGTATATCCATATCCAGCTTTTTAAGGAAGCACCAGATTGCTTTCCAAAGAGGGTGCACCATTTTGCAATCCCACCAACAGTATAGGAGGGTTCCAGTTTCACCACAGCCTCTCCAGCATTTGCAGTTTTGTGTTTTTTGGATCATGGCCAACACTTTTGGGGTGAGATGTTATCTAAATTCTTTCACAGCTAATGATTGTGAGCATGTCCGCATGTGTTTTTTGGCTGCCTGGATCTCCTCCTTACAGAAGTATCTGTCCATCTCCTTTGCCCATTGCTTAATTGGATGATTTATCTTTTTCTTATTGATATTTTGTAGTGCCCTATAGATTAGGGAGATCAGGCATTGCTTTGACATATTGTTGCCAAATATTTGTTCCATTTTGTAGGTGGCCTTTAATTCTATTAACAAAGTCTTTGAATTAGCAAAAGTGTTTGATTCTTAATAGTTCCAGTTTATCTATTTTCTCTTCTATTGTTTGTGGTTTCTTTGACAGATTTTGAACTCTGTCTATGCAGTGTATTAAACTTCCCATTGTTGTTCCTACTTTTTCTTGGATGAGCTTTATCATTTTAGATTTGATACTAAAGATTTTTTGAGTTGGTTTTTGTATAAAGTGTAAGATATGGGTTTTGTTTCAACGTATTGCAGATGGATATCCAATTTTGCCAGCACCATTTCTTAAAGAGATTGTTTTTGACCTCAGTTTAATGTCTTAGGGCCTTTGTTGTATATCAGCTGTTTACAGGAAGATGGTGTCATCTCTGGGGTCTCAGTTCTGTTCCATTGATCTGCCTGTGTAGCAGTACCAGGCTGTTTTGACTCCTGTGGCAGTGGAATAGGTTCTAAAGTAGGGTAGTTAGAGGCCTCCCAGAGTGTTCTTCTTCTTCAGTAGTGCTTTACTTATCCGGAGCTTCTTCCCTTTGCAAACAAAGTTGGTGATTTGTTTCTCCATCTCATTAAAAAATGTCACTGGAGTTTGTATTGGGATTGCATTATATAAGCAGATTGATTTGGTTAAAATAGTCATTTTCACAATGTTAAGTCTTCCTATCCACAGGCAAGGCAGGTTTCCCCATTTATGTAAGTCTCTCTTAGTTTCTTGTAGTAAGGACTCTCTTTGTAAAGAACTGTTATTTCACTGGTTGGATTTATTCCCAGGTATTTTTTCTTCTTAGGTGCTATAATAAATGGTATTGATTTGGTGATTTCTTCCTTAGTAATCTCATTGTTAGTATAAAGGAATCTTACTGACTTTCTTATGTTTATCTTGTACCCTGAGACTTTGCTGAACTCTTCTATCAGTTTGAGTAGTTTACTTATGGATTGTTTAGGATTCTCCATGTATACAATAATATCATCTGTAAATAGGGAGATTTTTACTTCATCTTTGCGGATGCAGATGCCCTTTATTGTTTGGTCTTGTCTAACTGCTCTGACTGGAACTTCTAGTACAATGTTGAATAGGAGAATCGAGAGTGGGCTTCTCTGTCTAGCTCCTATTCTCAGTATCTCTCCATTCATGATGACATAGGCAGTTGGCTTTGTAAACAATGGCCCTTACTGCACTGAGGAATTTGCCATCTGTTCTTTATTTTGCTGAGAGTTTTTAGCATGAATGGGTGTTGGACTTTATCAGATGCCTTTTTGGCTCAATAGGCAAAATCAGGTGATTCTTGTCTTTTGTGTTCTTTATGTGGTTGATCACATGAATTGTTTTTCTGATGTTGAACCAGCATTGCATCCCTGGTGTGAATCAAACTTGGTCGTGATGGATTATTTTTGGGATATGTTGTATTCCATTGGCAAGTATTTGGCTGAAGATTTTTGCATCTAGAGTCATGAGCAATATTGGTCTGTAGTTCTCTGTTTGGGCTTCCCCTGGATTTGGTATCAGGGTTATGCTGGCTTCATAGAATGAATTTGGGAGTATTCCATCCCTCTCTATACAGAGAAATAGTTTCAGTAATATTGGGGACAATTCTTCTCTAAAAGCTTGGTAGAATTCTACAGTGAAGCCATCTGCACATAAGCTTTTTTTGGTTGGTAGTTTTTGGATGACTTTTTCGATCTCTTCGTTTGTGATGAGTTTATTAAGTTGTTCTGCCTCACATTGTGATCATTTTGGTAGGTGATGTGGATCAAGTCATTTATCCATTTTCTCTAGGTTTTCAAATTTGTCGGAATACAATCTTTCATAGCATTCTGTTATGATATTTTGGATTTCTGCTGGACCTGTTATGACAACTCCCCTCTCATTTCTTATTTGGGTTATTTGTTTCCTTTCCTGTTTTTCTTTAGTAAGTTTAGCCAATGGTTTGTCAATTTTGTTGATCTTTTTCAAAAACCAGCTTTTGATCTTTTCAGTTTTTTCAGTTATCCTTCTATTCTCTAATTCATTTCGTTCTGCTCTAATCTCTAGGATCTGTTTTCTTCTGGTGTCTGAGGGCTTCCTCTGTTGTCTCTCTACTTGTTCAAGCTTCAGGGTTAGTTCTTTGATTTGGTTTCTTACTTCCTTCCAGATGTGTGCAATTATGGTGATAAACTGACCTCTGAGCATTGCTTTGGCTGTACTCCACAGGTGCTGGTAGGAAGCACTTTCATTCTCATTGAAATCCATCAATTTCTTGATTTCATCCTTGATTTCTTTTATAACCCATTGTTTTTTGAGCAGGTTGTTGTTCAGTTTCCATGAGTTCCACTTTCTATGTTTTTTTTTTTTTTTTTTTTGCTATTGATTTCAACTTTTATGGCTTTATGTTCTGAGAAGATGCTTTGCATATATTCAGTGGTATGGATTTTGTGGAGAACTACTTTATGTCCTAACACATAATCTTTTCTGGAGAATGTTCTGTTTGCACTGGAGAAGAAGATGTAGTTCTCTGCTGATGGATGGAAAATTTTGTATATGTCAATGAGAATTAGTTGGTTAATTGTGGCAGTAATGTCTTCTGTGTCTTTATTGAGCTTTTTTTATAGACAATCTATCCAATATTGAGAGAGGAGTGTTGAAGTCTCCCACTATCACTGTGGAGTGATTTATCTCATTTTTGAGGGTAGTCAGAGTTTTGTCAATTTAGGTACTCTAATATTAGGTGCATAAATATTTAATATTGCTAAGTCCCACTTATGTATTGAACGTTTTGGCAATAAATAGTGCCCATCCTTGTCCATGATGGCGGATTTTACATTAAAATCTATTTTATCTGAGATTAGAATTGCCACACCTGTTCTTCTTTATTCATGATTAGCTTGATATTTATTCTTCCATCCTTTAATTTTCCTTTTGTTCATATCTAAGGTGAATTTTCCGACTTGACAGCACTTGGCTTGGCTTGTAGGCAACATGTGGATGGGTAGTGTCTTTGGGTCCAAGATGTCACTTTATGTCTCTTTACTAGAGCATTCAGTCAATTTACATTCAATGTGATTATTGATAGGTATGTGTTCAGTGCTGTCATTGTGATATGTTTATTTTTGTGTTCATGTTTTCTCTGTTTTTCTTATTTATGTCTTCTGGGACATTCTTTGTGCATTGACTTTTCATCTTTTTCAGGATTAGTTTTGTGGTCATTGAGACTCTTGTATTACATTTCTTGATTTGATATGTTGCATCTGTATTGTGCTTTATAGCTGCCCCTATAACCCCCCTTAAGAAACTATGTATAAACCCAATTTTAATTACTACCAGTCTTATTAACTTTCTCTCCATCTGAAAGGACTATAAGGACTATAGTACATTCCTCTTCTTAACATGATGACATCATAGTTTTTATGATATGATCACTGGATCATTTATTTCACTATTGTAGCTTTGATTGAGTTTGGAGCCTTGCCTAACTGAGTAGATTTCTGGGTGACATGTCTTGTATTTGCTTCTAAAATATGATGTTAGTGGTTTTGTTCTTCTAAGCCAAGAGCTTCGTTCAGTATTTCTTGCAGCTGTGGTTTTGTTCTGTTTATCTGCAAATGTCTTAACTTCATTTTCATATCTGAGAGACAATTTTGCAGAATATATAATTCTTGGTTGGAAGTACTTCTCCTTCAAGGCTTTGAATGTGTCACGCCACTGTCTCCGTGTCAGTATTGTTTCTGCTGAGAAATCCATTGAAAGCCTACAGGGTTTGCCTCTGAATGTTATCTTTGCTTTGAGTCTTCATGTGTTTAAGAGTTTCTTCTTCTGTTTCATTTTGTTAAACTTGATTAGAATACTTGTTGTAGTCTTTCTTTGAGATCCACATAGAGTGGCATTTGATTTGCATCTTGGATATCTATATTCTTTTCTTTCATAATTTCTGGGAAGTTTTCTGTTAGCAGCTCAGCAATAATACTCTGTGTTCTCAGTAGCCCCACCTTGTGCAGGAACTCCAGTTAATCTTAGATTGTTCCTGCTGATAGAGTCCCACATGTTTCTTAATGCTTCTTCATTTTCCTTTTCTTTTTTCTGATTTCTCTTCATAGATGCTGGAGTCAGTAGCTCTGTCTTCTGAGTCAAAAAGTCTCTTTTCCATTTGTTCCATCTTGTTTTCTTGGCTTTGAATTGAAGTTTCTATGTCTTTGATTTTGTTCCTGACCTGTTGGATTTCAGCGTACTGGTGTTCCATTAGAGTGAACAGCTTGCTTAATTTTTCATTTTGCTATGTTGCATTTTGTATAAAGTCTAGGAGAGCTCTCTATATAATCAATTTGTATTCACCTTATAATCGTTTCAGAAAGTTTTCTTCATCTGGGAAGTTCTTTAGTGATTTCTTTTGGGGAACTTCTTAAGCCATGGGTAATTTTTTGGTTATGCTCTTATCCAGAGTTTGTTGTTTTGAGAGCATAATGTTAGTCAATAGAGGCTGGGAGAGATGCTTTGAGGATGGATCACAATTGTTTCTCTGGGTCATCTTAAAATGAAAGGTAAAAGGTGTCTGACAACTTCCAAAGTCAGTCAGGTTTTCAGGTGTACACATCCCTTTTCCCAGCTGGCAAAGTAAACACCTTTATATCTAATCCCAGATGTTTTGAACTAGTTCAAAATACAGAGAAGCTACTGCCAAGCTGGCCTCTGCTGTTGGGCGCCAGTCATAGGTGAAACTGTGTTGAATATTGCTTTTCTGCCTGAAAAGCACTCTCCCCTAAGCAGGCGCTGCCTCCTGGCCTAGGAATTAGGTCCAGATGAGACCTTTGTGTGGGTATCTCTGCCTCCCAGTGGAATAAGATGGTGCCCCACACAAGCTCACCACCTGCCTTGGTACTTGCTACACGATGGCACAAGTGGAAAGAGAAGGTAAAGTGCCAAGATGTACAGAGTCCAAAGCTGAGCTCCCAAAATATGGTGATTTCGCCTTCTGATCCCACCAGCAGTGCATCTGATATTAGCTGCTAGTCAAGTCCTAGCTCCTCCCACCAGCTAAGACATAGAAAAAAAAGTTAACATAGTGTGTTACCTTTGGTCTGTGAAAGCCAGCACTCACCAAGAGCAGGGGTCAGTGAAAGAGAGTAGATTTTCCAGTCAGTGGTATGAAGTCCAAATTAACAGCCCTATGCCACGTCCTAGGGTTCACTAGCTGTCCAGAAGTCTCCGCTTAATTATCCATTCAGGTCTTCATTTCCAGAAGGATTTAGGGAGACATGTGTTTAGTCTGCCATCTTGACTCCACCTCTAGATGTATTTTCTAACCACCAGGATCTTCTTGTCAACCACAAGCATAAGAGAAAAATTTATTCTCCTTTTCAGTCATTCACATTACACTGTCTCAGACAATTTAGAAAATATCTCTGTAGGGAACTTACACAATCTTGTTCCTGTGCCGGAAGGTAGATGCTTGCCAACAACAACATTTCTGGGCATGAAATCAAATTGGATCATGTTGGTGAGCACACAGAAGCTCTCTGTAGCTGACAGCAAGTAAATTCTGACGCCTTCTCAGAGAAGTAAATCATGAGAATTACTCCAAAATGCATCAGGTGCTTCTCAAAATCTTTGTAGAATTACAGTAATACAGGCACTTAAAATCACACACACACATATATTTAGAAGAAGTCTGTAAATGTCCTAATTATTTATAGGACATATCATATCCTGTGTTTGTATAAGAGAGAGGGGGTAGGACAGTTTATTCTAAAGGTTTCAAGTCTTTCCTTTCAAAACAAGATCAGCATTCTACAGCATTGCTGGATATAACATTTTTGAAATATCTATAAACTAACCCACCATTTGTTTTACTTTTCAAAAACATCTAATTTATATCAGTGCAAACTAAAACAAAACAAAAATAAAAATCCTTTCAGATGTCAAAGACAATGATGCCAATATGTAATCCAGAAATGCCAGCCAAGTAAAGCCAAGTGCCGATTTAAAATTAACAATTGTGATATTGATATTTGTTTTATCTTATCTCTGTCCATGATTTGGATTCATTTCATCAACTGAATGTTTACAGAGCATCTAGGGATGCTAATGAATTAAGGAAATGCCAATACATTTTACACAGTGTTTCTTACCCCAGACCACTTGCATTTTAAGCCTTGAAATCAACTGATATTAATAAGTGTATAAAGAGCTAACTATAACTGTGGTAGCAAAGTGTAGTACATAATTGATGACAATACTCAGAGGCAGAGATAGAAAATATCATGTGTGGGCTCTGATTTCAAGTCATGAATAGTAAGGAAAAGCATCACACCCATGCTTATAAGAGAAAAGCTGGTCTCACAACAAACTTAAAAACTTCCTTGAATCATGGGACAACTGATGTCTTCAGGCCACCAACTAACCCAAATTCTGGAAACAGTTTAGGTGCCCAGAGGGAGAACCAGTACTCTGCTTTCCTAGAGCAGACCTGACAGATGTCATAATAGTTGACAAGAGGCTGATCTGTTTACAAATAACTTCAGGGTGAGTGTAGTGTACTACAAGGGCCTGAAGCGCCCAGAAACCACATATACCACGAGGTTTCACCCTCTTGCATGTTTTTCTTCTGTGAATCCCACCTGAAACTCACAGAAAGATCCAGGGCTTTCTGAGACAGCTCCACTCAACAGCCATGTGGGAGAGGAGGGGAGCAGCCATATTGAGACTCTGCCTAAACCCATTTCCTCTGTCTCCTCTAAGGAGAATCAATCTGTACATGTCACTTTAGGATGTGGATTGAAACTCACTAGGGCTGATGAGAGGAGACAGCAAACAAGATCTCTAAGCTTTGAAGAGGGCTGGGGTACATGTTAGACCCAGCAGAGACACCAGAGTTGGAGGAACAAGAGCATTCTGGACTGTCACTCCTGAGATCCAGGTACACAGTGCCTGCTTAAGACTGATGCATGATCAGAAAATAAGAGAATGACTCCTTATCCAGCTCAGGCCACCATTCTTGCAAGTGTTAAGTAAGAAAAACAGTAGGTGCTGCTTGAGACCCTTAAGAGACAGATTCTGGAAGGAGACCTGTAAAAACAGCATGGGGAAGTATCTGACCTTCTCTAACCTCAACAAGAGGAAGGAGAATCAAGATCAACAACCCAAGGCTGATTCCTATGAGGAGAGGATCAGACATATCTCCTCTCTTGGCCATCTTTACCAATTCTGACACCTACTGCCCCCTACCCCCATCGTTCTCCATACTTCTCTACACTGTTTCATAATTCACTGCAATGGCCACACAGAACTCAACAGACCATACTCACAGTTACGAGTTTTATTAGGGAAGTAGCAGGTTACAATTCAGGCTCAGGAACACCTAAGGACACAGTTCATCCATCAGGACAGTCTCTTTTCAGCTGTGTTGACAGGCATGCTTCTCCCTAGCTCTCATTCTCTGCCCAAAGGGACTCAACTTTCTTGCTTCTCAACCATATCCTGCAGCTGTCTCCCACAGGTGTCTCCTGCCAGTCTCTCCTTTCTCGCCAGTGTTGGACTCTTCTCTCTCTACCTCTCGGATGACTCATTTCAAAGCCAGAGAGATGACAAAAGAAACCAATCCCTTTGGCGGTTCGCAATTACCCTATCACATAGTCCTGCCCAATCACTTGGGTGAGAGTTCTAAAGCCATGCTAGAAATGTCACACGAAAGTGACCCATCACACCCCAAGAACATAGGTTTGGAAAACAACTGAGCAGCAGACACTGAGAGACACTGTCTTGAAAACTAGACTACATCTTTAAGTCATGTTACTTGTAGAAAATTTGATATTTGACACCCTGTGTTGGGCTGAGGACAACCATAGCAACAAAAGTTTTTATTCCCAGCCCAATTTCTTTGTATGAACTCAAATTCTCACACTAGAGAGCAAACCAAATACAGCTTTATGCCCAATAAGAAAATATGTTTTCTTCAGTATCTGCTCTTTTATACTGGGTGTCTGACTTTCTACAACAAATTATGAGGCACATCAAATAGTAAGAAAAACAGTCTGAAGAAACAAAGAAACAGTCAGAAGTAGACTCAGATATGATGCAGATACAGGGACTCTCAGATAGAAAATATAAAATAGCTGTGACTGATGTGTTAAAGGTTCTAACGGAAGTGGTAGACATCATGGAATATTAGATAAAGGATGGCAGCAGAGAGATAGTCACTTTTAGAAAGTATCAAATGAAAATATTAGAAATCAAAAACAGAGGAACAGGGAAGTATCCTCTTGGGAGACCTATTAGTAAGTTTGAAAAAAATTAAGAAAGAATCAGTAAATTTGTTAGTAAAATAATATAAATTAAGCAAACTTAAATGGAAAGAAAAATGAAAGAGTGGACAGGAACATCAATTTAAAAAATGTGTAACAAAAGTAAGCTGTCTCATATGTGTGTAACTGTAACCACAGAAAAAGAGATAATGAAACAAAAATACATCTTACAAAATTGTCATGAACTGTATCCCCCCAAAATGTACTTACCAGTTTGGCTGGGCCATGAGTCCCAGTATTGTGTGATTGTCCACTATTTTGTCATTTGATGAGACTTTTCTGTGTTTTGTAAATTTTATCACTGTGGTTTTATAAGATTGATTAGCAGCAATTATGTTGATGAAGTCTACAAGATTGGATAGTATCTTAACCCTATCTTTTTTGAGACATAATAGAGAGAAGTGAGCCGAGAGAGACTGGGACCTCATACCACCAAGAAAGCAGTGTCGGGAGCACAGAACATTATTCAGAGCTGAAGGTCCTGGGATGAGATGCTCCCAGATCAGCAGAAGACTGATGCATCACAAGGACCTTTCTCCAGAGACCAGGGAGAGAATGCCTTCCCCTTGAACCACTGCCCTGAATCTGGACTTCCAGCCTACTTGACTGTGAGAAGATAAATTTCTCTATGTCAAAGACACCCACTTTGGTGTTTCTGTTACAGCAGCACTAGATGAGTGAGACAGAAATCTTGGTCAGGTAGAAAATTTTCTAAAGTTAATAATAGGCACCAAAACTGCAGATCCAAGAAACCCAGAGAAAACTTCCAAAAAAAAAAAAAAAAAAAATTGGAAGCAGATCTTCTGTCTTTCCATCTTAGACTGTTTTAGTCCTGAAGATCTGCAGAAATATGTCCACCATGGGTGACCCTGTGGTATTTGAAATACTGGTGGCACAGCTTCCACCATCATAGCAATGCAGAAGCCAGCGCAATAAGCAAAGTGACCCGTGAAAAATGGTATACACACACAGACACACACATATTCATATACATTTTTTTAAAATTCACATAAAAACTTGTACACAAAAATCCATCCCAGGGTTATTAATAATAGCCAAATGTTTGAAACAATAAAAAATATCATCACGTGATGAACAGATAAAAACATAATAAATGAAATGTTATATACCCACACATGGAACATTATATAGCAATAAGAAGGACTATTACTAGCCTTAAAAGGGCATGAAGTATTGATACATGCCATAACATGGATGATTCTTGAAGACAGTATTCTAAGTAAAAACAGCCAGACACAAAAGGCCACTGTTTTATGACTCCGTTTATATGAAATGTACCAATTGGCGTCAATCAAAGAAAGAGAAAGTAGATCAGAGTTGCAGGATCCTAGAATGGGGTCAAAAAGGAGTGTCCACTACAGGGTACAAACATCAAAGCAAAGCAGTTACCATCACGTCAGTTCCAGTAGATGGCCAGCCCATGAATATGAGCTTTCTTTATGACGGAATGCAAATATTCTGGAATTAGATATTGCAAAGGACTGCCAAAAGAATGAACAAATCAACCTTAGAAGAAATTCAACCACATTATTTCTCAGAAGCAAGGATGATGAAAGTTCAGTTCTTTACAGAAATATGTCATCAAGAGTCCAGTCACTAGGAAAGGATCTCATGGTTGATAAAGTAGAGGGTCAAAAAATGAGGAAAACTCTCATTGAAATGAACTGACACTGTAGCTACAACAACAGATTCCACATACCAATGATCATGAAGATAGTACAAGATTAGGCAACAAATTCTTCTGTTGAACAGAAGTCGCTGTGAGGAGGACCAACTTGAAGGCAATTAGAAGAATAAGCAACGGTTGATCAACTTTGTGAATGTACCCAAATCACCAAATTTTGTACTTAGAAATGGTGAATTGTACAATACATACATTATATAACAATAAAGATGTTATTGAAAATATAGATTAGACAGTGCATGTGAATATAAAGTATGGCTTACTCCAGAGTCTATTATCTAAATATGTAACTTATCTGTAAGTATCTAAGAAAGTCATTTTCTATACTTTCCTGTTCATTTAAATTACGTGAAAATTGGCTGTTTACTTTCTGATTTCAACATTCCAAACAAAATTTAAAGCTTAAGTAAGTATGAACTGTGAACTGTATTGTCTTTTTTTCTAAATAGGTAGAAAATGATGAAATAGTATACTAATATTACACCAAATACCTTGGCTAACATAAACTTTTAACATTTGCCCATAATCCTGTGGATAAAGAAAAATATATTCTCTAAAATAAAAAGAATACTACTTATCTGTCATTTTTAATACCAAATATAAATGCAACATGACAGTTCACGAGAAAACTATGGTGTCACAGTATTACATTCCACAACAAATATTTTTAGAACTGTATTCTAATTTAAAATAATGGTAAAGTCACAGGTCCATTCAGAAAGTGCTGAAGAAGGTAAAATATTTGTCAAAATGTCTTAATATTTGTCAGTTGTTGTTCTACATGGAATATTCTAGGCCATACTAATTTTATGTCATTTTGTAGGATTATTAGATATATAGTAATATCTAATATCATTAATTTTCTCTGGTAGAGTATTGAGAATGTACTGATGTAATTATCACCAAAACTTGTTCCTCATAAAGATGCTCCAAACTTAAAATATAACTAGTGGTGAAACTTCCTAGGGAAATAGCTTTCCTCTGCTTAAGTCATTATTCTCTATCTTCCTTAGGGTTTCCTTAGGCCGTATCTTAATTGGGCACTGTTAAGATGCTGAATTTGCAGCCCTCAAAAATAAAGTGGACTTTGAAAAGGGAGCTGAAATGCCATAGAATCCAAGAGTATGAAATCTATCCTGACATTTCCTAATCAATGTATTTCAGCTTTCAGGCCATTCTGTGGCAATCATATACTCTTGATAAAGATGGCTGAAAGTCATACCTTGAAGTTATAGATAACTGTGGAAACACCATTGTCAGATTATTCAGAGAATACACTAAAACTTCAGGTGACACCTGGCCAATCTCTAATACAGAAATGCATGTATATCCTCTTTCTCCATATACACCCCCCACATATATGTCAACCATTTTCTCCTAATCATCCCATGAATGTTGACGTTAATATACAGTGATTTCCAAAATTCTTGACAGTAAAACTACTATAGTCAAGAAATAATAAGGGTATAAAATATCATCACATTTAATTTTAATACTTTTATGTGATTTAAACTCCGCTGACCTTGTTTTGTCACTTGGGTGCATTATCCTTTCATTTTCTCCAGTCAAAATAATGAGAGGGAAAATTATAGAAATGGAAAATAAGAAGAATAAATGTTTGAATCAAGAGAAGACAAAACCAGACACTGCTATAAAAATGAGAAAGGAATATCATGTCAAAGTATTTAAGAGAAAACAGTAGCATGACTACGGCCATGAATGCAGGATGAACAAAGGGCTCTCTTCTTTAAGAAAGGATTATTAAGAGCTCTGACATAATTTTTCTTCTTGAAAAAGTTCTGCACGTCTGGTCATTGAAAGCAACTTGATTTATACATTTTTCATTTCCATTGCCATGCACTTTTTGACATGTTGAGAGTTAACAATTTCACAGGTAACTATCACCAAAATTTTAATTTAAATTGTAGGATACCTCTTTCAGAAACCCTGGTGGTATAGTAGTTAAGAGCTACCAGGTACTAAACAGATCAGCAGTTCAAATACACCAGGTGCTTCTTGAAAACCTCACGGGACAGTCCTATTCTATCCTACAGAGCTGCTATAAGTCAGAATAGACAGCAGTGGGTTATATCTCTTTGAAATATTGTGCTTGACTTTAGTCAAGCATTTAAGAAAAAGCAAACACAAAAAAACATAACAAATCTTTATACATGTTACATTCATGTGTTAATAATTATTGCAAAGCTACCAAAGGATCTGTCAGAGTGGAAAGCAATGCCTTTATCAGCAATACCAATAAGATTCCCTTTGTTTCAAGACTTAGTAGCTCATCGCAGTTTAAGCAAAGAAATTTTTTACTAACTGCTGCAATCTGAAATGGATCAAAAATGCTATCAAGGTGCTCTGATAATTACTTACGTTTGTAAGTGAAAATTCAGAACATAAAAGAGAGAATGACAGCTGGAAAACCGGAGATCCCATGATTGAACTTTGTAAGACCAACGCGTTCTTCACTGCAAATGCCACTTTTCAGCAACACAAACAGTGGTTATACACACAGAACTCACCAGATATGAAAGACAAGAGGAGTCTCAAATAAACTACACCTGGGAAAGAGACAACAGAAAAGCTCAATAACATCAGTCACAACAAGATCAGAGACTGTACAATCAATCGTCAATTTCTCATAGGAATGTTTAAACTGAAGTCGAAGAAAATTAGAACAAGTAAACAAGATCCAAATTATGACCATGGGTATAGCCCACCTGAATTTAGAGATCAAGAAACAATTTGACGCAATGAACACTAATGATCGAAGACCAGACAAGACGTAGAGTGACATCAAGGACATATTACATAAAGAAAGCAAAAGGTCAATAAAATGACAGGAAAGAAAGATGAAATCAAAATGGATGTCAGAAAAGATTATAAAACTTGCTCTTGAATATAGAACAGCTAAAGCAAAAGGAACTTAGTGACATAGTGGTTAAGCGCTATGCCTGCTAACCCAAAGGTTGACAGTTCAAATCTCTTGCGTGCTCCCAAGAAACTCTATGGAGCCGTTCTAGTTGCTATGAGTTGGAATCTTGTCCATGGCAGTGGTTTAAGGTGAAAGGAAGAAATGTTCTTGGTTTAAAGGGAAAAAGAGATGAACAGAAAATATCAAAGGGCGGCTCAAGAAGACAAAGTACAATATTATAATGAAATGTACAAACACCTGGAGATAGAAAGCAAAAAGGAAAAAATACACTTGACATTTCTTAAGCTGAAGAACTGAAGACAAAAAATTCAAGTCTTGAGCTGAAATATGGAAGGATTCTATGAAGAAAGTATTAAATGAAGTAGAAAGAATCAAAATAAAATGGAAAGAATACACAAAGTCTGTATCAAAGAGGATTGGTCGACACTCACCCATTTCAGGAGGTAGCATATGATCAAACAACAGATGGTACTGAAGAAAGAGGCCAACGTGCACTAAAGTCACTGGCACAAAACAAGGTTTCAGAAACTGATGGAATACCAAAGCAAATGTTTGCTCATCAAAGCTGCAGTCAAGAAATCACCTGACACATGGCCTTGGGAAAACCTGCAGCAAAGACTTCCTGCAAGTGTTCAAAAAGGAAAGACATCACTTTAAGGACTAAGGTATTTCTGACACAAGCCATGGTGTTTTCAGCTGCCTCACGTACATGCAAAAACTGAACAGTGCATAAGGAATACTAATAGAAGAACTAATGCCTTTTAAATATGATGTTGGCAAAGAATATTTAACACGGATTGCCGGAAGAACAAACAAATCTGTCTTGAAGCAGCCAGAATGCTCATTAGAAGCAAGCATTTTATCAGGAAGTATCAGTCCCTGGAGAGGAACATTGTGCTTAGTAGAGGGTCAGAGAAATAAGAGAAGACTTTCAGATAGATGGATTGATACGGTGGCTGCAACAGTGGGCTCAAGCACAGCAGAGATTGTGAGGTGGTGCAGGACTGAGCAGTGTCTCCTTATTTTGTATGTAAGGTCACCATGAGTCAGAACTAACTGGACAGTCCCTAACAACATCAACAAGAAAGATCTCAGATCTACTATTTAGTAAAAATTCATAATAGGCAAGATGTTTCATGAAAAATATACCAAGACTCCTGATCATCAAAATGAGAAAAATTAGAGTACTCAGCAGGTAAGATTCATACTCACGACATATAAGTAACAGCATATTTTTTTCACATCCAGTTCTATGAAATATTATGCTAACTATTTTTATAGTTACAGTATTTCTCTATGTTAAATATTATTTCATATTATATATCATTACATTAAAATGTTAAGGACTAAATTATGAGCCACTAGAATATGTGTTGTATATCCCAACCTCTATGCCTGTGGTTATAATGCCACTTGGAAATAGGTTTTATTTATTAAGTTGTTGTGCAGGATTACTGTAGTGTAGATCTTGAATCAAATTTTTCTGAGATATAAAAAATTAAACAAGCAAGGTAAGAGCAGAGATGGGGAAAGGCAGTACCTACAGGAGACAAGGATCTTTCTCCAGAGCTGACAGACAGAAAGGCTTCAACGATAGCCAGCACTTGGAATTTGGGCTTTTAGTCTTCTAAACTGTGAGAAAATGAATTTCTGTTTATTAAAACCACACATTTGCAATATTTCTTTTAAAGCACTAGATAAGAATTTGGTACTGATAATTGGGGGAAATGTTATAACAAACACCTGTAAAATGGAATTGACTTTGGAACTGGGTAACGAGTAGAAGAAGGAAGAGTTTTAAGAAGCCTAATAGTAAAAGCCTTCTTTGCTTTGAAGAGACTGTTTGTAGAATTACGGACATCAGAGGCAATTCTGGTGCTAGTCCTGAAGGAGGTGAGGGAACTACAGAAAGTCTCTATTTTCTTAGAGAACACAAACAGCACCAGCAACAGAGTGTTGCCAGAATGTGGCCAGTAAATGCACTTCTGATGAGGCTTAAAAGGAAATGAACCCCAACAAGGTTGGCCATGATCCAAAAAAATGCAAAATAAAAAATGCTAGAGAGGCTGTGGGGAAATTGGAGCCTTCCTACACTGTTTGTGGGATTACAAAATGGTGCAAGCTCTTTGGAAAGCAATCTGGTGCTTCCCAGAAAGCTGGATATAGATATACCATTTGAGCCAGGAATTCCACTGCTAGGAATCTATCCTACAGAATCAAGGCCTTTCACATCAACTAATACATGCACATGAATGTTTATCGCAGCACAGTCCATAATAGCAAAAAGATAGAATCATCCCAGATGCCCAACCACAGAGGAATGGATAGGTCAACTATGGTATATGTACTCAGTGACACACTGCAATGAGAAAGAACAGCGATGATTTTAGGAAACATCTCATAACCTGGTTTCAATTGGAGGACATCATGTTAAGTGAAAGTAGTCAGCAACAAAAGGACAAATGTTGTACGAGACCCCTACGAAAAGAATATAAAATCAGACTGATGCATAGAAGAAAAGGCTCTGATGCCTACAACTGTGGGGAAGGAGTGAGGGCGAGGAGGAGAGGGTTTACATTAAATAGTTGATAGAAATTTGGTTGGGTGAAATCTGTAAGAGCGCACATTAGAAAGAAGATCAATAATTACTGGACTTCAACATAACATGGTGACTCCTCGCATATTAACCCAATGTTGCAAGGATGGAAAAGCTGGGGTGGGAGCCTGGGGATCATGCTCTATGGGGAAATTGAGGCCAATTGGCACAACTAGTGTTTTGCAAAGACAGCCTTCTGCACCCCACATTGGTGAGGTTGCTGCCAGGCTGCCATCTGAGAGTGCAACAAATTGTCCCAATTCAGCAGGAACAGATGATCACTAAGGACCAAAATGACAGACGGACTCACGTGAGTAGGGGAGTACATAGACTTGTGACCAGAAGAACCAGATGGTGCCTGGCCACCACCAGTGATAGCAGTGGTGGAGCTCACAAAGTTGAGTCTCACTGGCAACATAAGAACAAAAAGGGGTGCACCCTGAGATCTCCAATAAATGCCACAATTGATGGTCCAGGGGCCTCGGAGTTCTCCTGGGAGCATGACCCCTGACCCTGATGCTGCCTCTGTCCATAAATCATAATGGAGGTCAACTCTTCTGACAGGAATGGTTTGTTCTTGGCGACACAGAGTGACCATATCATGTGTGCACTTTATGGTTCTATGTATCCATAGGATGTCATCCTGCTGACCACTTTACCAGAGGTGGGGAGTTGGTGGAGAGGAGGGGATAGGAGATTGTTTGGAGGATAAGACATGTATGGAGAGGAGAGAAACAGTATGCTGTCACCGGGCAGCTGTTTATAGGTAGGCATGCAAATTTGTATGGGAATGTACATTTTCACTCAATCATAATTTTTTAAAAAAAGGAAATGATAAACATACACTGGACAATGAAGGAAATGTGTTGCTTTTTATGCAGCAGTATACAGATTGCCTGAATCATATTCAAATGTTTTGTGGATAGTAAATCTTGTGAGCTATGAACTTGGATGTTTACCTGATGAGATTTATAAGCCAGGCTTTTTTTAAAAAAAATAAAATTATTCTTATTTATTTACTTATGGTGATTCAGTGAAAGTGTACAATGAAGTTTAAGTTTGCATGACTGCTTATCTTTTAAAGAGGCCATGTGTTCCTCCTTGCTGCTTACAGTTAAACTGCAAGAGGAAAGAGATGGATTTATGTTTTCAAACTGTGAAATTTGGAAACACGATTTAAAGATTTGGAAAACACTCTTGTACAAACTAAGGACACATGTCCCAGAATTTTCTCAAAAGACACAGCTACATAATCTCTTGCTAAAGAAATTATGAGACATAATCTCTTGCTAAAGAGATTATACCTGTGACTAATGGATCTAGCCAAACACTATAGTAGAAAAACAACCAGCTTAGACTGAAGGGGTCAGAGACAGGATGGAAGGATAAAAAACTATCTGTCTATCAGAATTCTATAGGCAGGAAATAGGCCAAATGAAGATCTGTTGTCGTCCAAGAAAATAAAACAACTATATCTGGAACAGCTCGGAGAGCAACAGAACTGTTCAAAGAGGCTTGCGAAGCAGGGGTTTCAAAGAGTGATGTTCTGGTCACTTGGATCTTGATATGTAGTACCATATCCTCCTAACTTTCAAAGTCAGATCTTTGCCAATGAAGTTCTGGAGTTTGGGGCTGTCATTAAGATGTGCTAAAGGAAAGATCTACTGTCCAAAGATGAGTGGTTGGGCTGCCATTCCCAAAGGGTGGGAGAATGGGGCTTGCTAGGACCATGTGGTGGGGGCATACTACTTACGTGGACTGGGTCAATGGGGTCACCGAAAGCTAAGGGAGCATGGTTGCCATCCCAGTGAGGCTGGAAGGTGAAGCTGAAGCTCAGAATCCAGGGACCTCCACCCAAAATCCAGAGAGCATGGTCAATGCCTAGAGTCTGGAGGTACTTAGGTGGTCTCGCAAAAGACAGTCGGTTTCAGGGCTTGAGAGCTGAGTTTTTTATACTAGGCTTTGGACTTGCTAAATACCTACTATCTCAACTTTCCCTTCAATTTTTCCCATTTATAATGGAAATATCCACCTTGTGCCAGTTGTAACAGTGTACTTGGGAAACATACATATGTAGTCTGGATTTTATGGATTTACAGATGAAGAGGACTTTTGCCTCAAGATGGAATACACCTAAAATCTCACCCATATTTGACTTAGATGACTCAGAAGTTGAGATTTTGGACTCAAAGATGATTTAAGTCTTTGGGGATGATGTAATGGGGTAAATGCATTTTACATGTGGCAAGAGCATGAATTTTGAGGGGATAAATGGCAGAAAGGAGCCCTGGTGACAAGGTGGTTAACAGCTCAGGCTGCTAACCAAAAAGTTGGCAGTTGGAATCCATTAGGCGATCCTGGGAACCAAATGGGACAGTTCTACTGTGTCCTATATGGTCATTTTGAGTTGGAATAGACTCAACAGCTCACAACAACAACAAAAGGGTGGAATGACATAAATTGAATTTTGTTCCCCCAAATATTGTTGTAAATCATAATTCCTATGCCTGTGGCTATAATCTCATTTTGGAATGGGTTGTCTTTGTTATCTTAATCAGGCAGAACTACTGAGTGTATCTTTAGTCAATGTTTTTTGAGATATAAAAGTTGCAAGTGGTTAGTTACAAGCTAACAAGCTGAGATGTAGGAAGAGATGCCAGACTACTTGCAGATTATCCAGTAGCAGAAGTTAAAAGACACCAGGATTTTTCTCCAGAGCTGAAGAGGAACTCTTCCCTTAGAATGTGTGCCCTGAATTTGGAATTATAGCCTCCTAAACTGTGAAAAATAACTTTGGTAGTTACCCACTTGTGCTATTTGTTATGGCAGCACTAGATAATAAGATACAACATAATCATTTTATTGTCACTGTTAAGAACCAAACCAAACCCAATGCTGTCAACTCCACATTCTCTGACTCTTAGAGATGTTACAGGACAGAGTAGAACTGCCCCATAGAGCTTACAAGGAGCACCTGGAAGATTCAAATTGCTGATCTTTTGGTTAACAGCCATAGCAAGTAACCACTACACCACCAGGGTTCCCACTGTTCAGAAGAGTTTTCAATAAATTAAATTGACCCCATTCCCCACCCACCACGTGTGATTTACTTCAGCTCAAGAGCTTGGCTGGGTGGCTTACAGAAGGAGAATAATGCTCACAGATACGTCTTTGGAAGATCACATACGTGGGCAAATTGTCACCACTGCTTGATACATATGACAAATGACCTAAGGATTTAATGAAGGTATCTAAAAGAGATTAGAAAACATAAGATCAAAAGACTGTTGAAATGACCTTTTTCCTCACAATTTTAAGATAGCTTGAATTTAAGATATTTGAATGGGTTGCACAATCTTGTGTAACCAAGGCCACCGTCAGGCTAGAGTTTATTGAAATCAACCTAGCCAAAAATTACCTGACTCTCACCATCTGCCCATAAGTGGTGTCCAAGATTAGGACAAATTTGGTCAGAATTACAGGGGTCTTCAGGGCTTTCTCTCATAGATCCTGGAATAGGAAGCAAGATCTCAGCCTTCCAATCTATACTGTGTTATACAGTGATTCAACTAATGATAATCTCTCTTAAGCTTCTTAGTCTGCTTCAGATGGAATCATCTCAGTTGTACCCCTTATGTCTACTCTTCTAACCACCTACTTCCTGAAAGGGAAGGAGAGGAAAACCTAGATCCTTCAGATGTACTGAGTTAACAGGGAGGAAGAGAGAATGAGACACACTCCCTGCCCCTAGATGTAGCATGAAATTTGAAGGAGCAAGTTGCTTATCTGACCCTACACACACGTACAAACTCTGTGTGTACACTTAAGAGTATGGTTTAGAGACTGGAAACTAATATAACTATATGCTATGGTATTGGGGGTTTTATATTCTGTGACCAATAGAAGCCATCCACAGCCAGTGATAGATATCTTCGGTAGGACTGTGTTCCCTAGCTCCTGTGGGTTTGCATCAAGATTAAAAAATTTTCCAGACTATGGGACACAGACTGATACATACAGTGTGTGTACTTCTTGGCATATATATATATGGCTTCCCAATCAGGTCTTCTCTAGATGAGAAAGGGGACGGTGGAGAGGAAGGGATAAGTGTCGGTTGAGTGGACACCAGAAGTACAAGGTGGAAAAGAAGAGTATGCTGGCACAGGGTAAGGAGAGCAGACAGAGCTTCACAGAGGCATGCATTCATGGTTTTATATGGCAAATTGACTTGGATTGTAAACTTTCACTTAATTACAATGAAAATAAAATTTTAATCATATTAAATAAAAAAATAAATAAAAATAAAAATAAATTATAAAATTTTTCAAATTACTGCTTACAATTTCTGTTTCATACTTAATTTTAAGTAGCTTGATCACCATAGCTATTAACGCAATGGTCCTGGTCTCTATTCTAATATATGGAAATGCCACACTTTCAGAGGACATCTTCCTTACGCAGAACTCACTCCAATGACCACTGGCCACCATGGCAACCTCATGGGTGTCAGAGCAGAACAGAACTCCAATAAAAAAATAAAAATGAAAAAATTCTTGTCAAGTCGATGTCAACTCTATAAGACAGAGTAGAACTGCTGTATCGAGTTATCAAGGAGTGCCTGGTGGACTCAAACAGCTCACTTTCTGGTTAGCCACCAGAGCTCTTAACCACTACAATACCAGAGTTCAGGTTTTCAATGACTGACTTTTTAGTGGATTATTAGGCATTTCTTCTAAGGCACATCTGGGTGAACTTGAAGCTCCAGCCTTTGATTTGGCAGTTAAGTGCTTAACTCTGTGTGTCACCAAGGTTTTCCTCTCCCTTCTAACAAATAAAGGAATGAATGAATGAATAAATAAATGAACAGATAAATAAATAAATACACAGATAAATTAATTAATAAAATCAATCTTGCCATCAAGTTGACTCTGACTCACAGCCACCTTCTAGGAAAGAGTAGAACTGCCCCAAAGGATTCCAAGGAGTGTCTGGTGGGTTCAAACTGCTGACTTTTGGGTTAGTGGTCTAGCTCTTCACTACTGCAACTCACTCATTAGAGAATCGTGTGACCCAGCTCACTAAGACTATTTAAAGCCTTTTTCTGGCACTTATGAAAGTGTTTACTTCAGTCTGTTTCTCAGGCTGTTACCTGTATGCAGACTAAAAGCAAGACATCTCATCAAATTATGTCTGTCTTAATTGATGAGCGAGGAAGTCAGGGGGCAGGGAATAATAACAAATCTTTTTCTCAATTAACTATAGATTGAACGTTCAGTCAGTTGTTTATATCTGGGACAAGTAGGTTTCAGGAACTCACTGTTCTATTGATCGTGATTTTACTTTCCATTACTGCTTGAAGAAATTCAACAAAAACAGCTTGGTAAGTATTGTTTCTCTTATTGATTTTTAAATGCCCTTTGATTTGGGACATGTCCTGAATACGGGCCAGCTAACGTGAGTGAGTATCACATAGATTCTTTGTTAATAATGCTCTTGGAAATTTAAGTTGTATTTCCATCAAACAGTCAATGCAAGCAGGTCTGCTCTCTCGTTTAGTCAGATAAAGATGTCAATACACAATAGGACTGTAGTTTAAAACGTCTGTATCCTTTGTTAAACTTGTGTGCAAAAGACTTAGAAAACACTTGAGTTGAAGGTATTCTCTTCAAAAAAGAAAAAAAGATAGATATCCTTCAAATGAATGTCACCAATTTATTAATACAAAACCATCAAGGAAGCAAAAAACATTGTTCTTGGTGTTTCTAGCCAAGGGCTAAAGTGAAAAATAAAACTACCCAATTACACATATTTGAGAATCATACAGTTGGCCAGTAAGGGTTAATTCCTACTAGTTGATGCTGTTATTGCCATGGTGGAAGACTTTACAGCTGCTTCCCTGAGCAGACGTGCCCACACGTTAGCTTGTCCAGACAGGGCAGCTGGCAGGGGCTCTGCTGTGCTCATGTTACAACCCTAGTGTGTTTCTGCCAACACCTGCTTTGATATAATTCCAAGCCTAAATCTTCTCTACCATGCTATATTGGGAGAGACTCAAGGGATGCAATCAAGCATTCACACAAGAATTTATGTAGCCAAGGCTCTGCCTGACTCATCCCCAAACTCACTGTCCCTAGAATTCCTGTGGGAAGCCACCCCTGCATGAACATGGATTTTTTTTTTTTCCAGTTTGAAAGAACAACATACTCACTTCTCAAAAGATTATGTTAGTCTTACCAGCTGCTTATATGATTTCCTAGACCGTAAAGTTTTGCCCTTAATTAGCAACATGAAATATCAGAAAATACTGTTCTTATCAGAAATACTTCTCAGTGTTAACTCTGTTGATTTTGCCAAGTTATCTTTAAGCAAACTGGCAGCGTATTAATAATATTTTGGTACATTAAACTGTCTCACTGTGTATGGTTATTTATTTGGAACACATTATAGTGGAGTTTGTCATAGAATCATCTTTACTAACCAGTGAATAAATTCAATGTCTTTGTACTTTTAAGAGGCAAGGAAAAGAACACTAAATAAATTTGTAGGTCACAATATTATAAGTATTGACAATTATATCACTGTGTGTTTCCTCTACAGAGTTTAATATATGAACTTGCTTTTAGAGTTGAGAATGTTTTCTCTCTCATTAGTATATCCCCCTTATAAATTAAATCAAAAACAAAATACAGTGTATATTTTTTCCCTTTGCTATTGCTTTTTGGAAGTTTTGAAGTCCCACTCTGGGGCTTATTTAACCCTTATGGTCAATATTTTTTGATTTATAAGTTAAAAGAAACTGTATAAGATTTACCATCTGAAATACAACTTAGAAAGTGGCAAGGTACAAGTTAATGAATTTTATGAAATTCAAAGTAATGTCTTTCTCTGTGCACTCCCCCTTCACGGTATGTACATGTGTGTGAATGCATGCGCATCTGATCTCTCTCATCTCCCTGTGTCACATGCAGAAGACACTTTTTCTCATGCTTGTAGAAGTCAGAACTGTACTGACTCAGGTGAGAGTCTTAGAGATTAAGTCTTACTGGATCCCACATCGAGTATGATATTTTACATTTTTGGACGTTTTCTTCCAATCAATTTATATTTTGACTTTTTTCACAGATGTTGACCTTTGTATGCATCTAGGTTGTTCAGGAGTCTCCTGTTTCTGCAGCTCTCTAGGTGTTTGAAGTAAAGATGCAGTGTGAGCTGTTCTTGAAAATCTAGGCCCAAACTCTTAGGTTTTATGCTAACGTTGATGTTGTATGTATATCGGTCATTGGTGAGTACTTAAGTAAATTGCATAATAAATTGTTCAAGTTAGAATAATATCTTTGGTTTTCTATTCCACATTCTTAAGTCATACATTAGGGAGACTTTCACTGAGAATTAAAAAAAAAAAAAATTCGAGAATAAACTGTATTTTCTTTCAAGGTGACCTACTCTACTGAACGAAAGCTGAGGTTTTTATTCCAAGAAAATAGTCACTCATAAAGATGACAGATATCTCATTCAGGAAGTGGAAATAACCACCTGCTGTGGTAGTTAATTATATATACGTATATATAAATTTGTTAATTATATATATCAATTTTAACACCATCAGTTGGTGCTAAGTGTCTAGTCTAGATATCACTCTGAAGGTGTCTTTTAGAAATGATTATTATTCACAGTCAATTGACTTTAAGTGAATGAGATTAACCTCCATAACATGACAGAGCTTTACCCAATCGGTTACAGATGTTAAGAGCAAAATCTGAGAGACTGAGGAGTTCTGCCTCAAGCCCATAATAGAAAATCTGCCAGTTTCCACCAGCCAGCCTGCCATGAAAATTTCAAGATTACCAGTTCCCACAATCACATGAGTCACTTCCAAAATACACATTTCTGTCTCACATACTGTATGTGTGTATACATATATATGTATAAATTTATATACCTATGTACATATCTACATCGTGGGGGCACTGTGAGTTAGAACCTACTAGACAACAACTAACAAGAACAACAACAGAGCTTCATTAGTGCTCTTTCTCTGGAGAACTCTTTCATGCCTATTTCATGTTTAAGTAATCTAGTTGTTATCAGTCAGAATCCACTCAAGGGTAGCAGACTTTCAATGATTCTTTTGCACAATAATTAACTAAGGATTATTGCCAAGCAGTTTATTTTTTCCCCCAAACAACAATAAACAAAATAAAATTTAGCTTCAACTAAACATTGATCCTTTTAATCAAAAACTTTGAGTTGGGTTGTGCTATTCTTGTAAATTCTAACTACAGTTTTAAAGAAATGAAATAATGCTCAAAGAACGATACATTGTTAAAAAACTAGGCTAAACTTCACACAGACAGAACCCTTTGGTTGCCGGTGGCAGTAACTCTACTTGCTTTTTCCTGTTGCTACAGAATAAGAATGAAATAACAGCCTTCATTTGCATACGTTTGCTCCTGGCATGTTGTGCTCCAAACATGGTATTAGTTAGTCAATGTTTTCCATATTTCATAATGAATTATTAGTGCATGTGCACATTAGATCATATATCAGCATTTTTCCAGAAGAGGAATCTAAAAGTAAGGACAGATTGTAACTCTTTTTAAGAGACCTGAAGGACTGTTACGCAAATTATGTGACCCACAATATTGAACTGATTCATATACAATATTATCATTTTTGTTTGCTCTTGTCAAGTAATTCATATAAAAAGAATGGAAAAAAGTTAGCATTTTGTTGCCACCAATATGCTAAAGAAGCTCTGCTATTGGTGAAATTATGTACCAATCACCAATTTTAATATTTTCATGTTTTTTTTGAATTTGTTCAACACTACAGTTGTATTGCTAGACTTAGATTCTTATATTCACAAAATATGTTCAACTTTTTATACTCTTTTGCCCCGGGTGGCACAAGTGGCTAAATGCTAGATCATTAGCTGAAAGAGTGGTAGTTCAAACCCACCAAGAAGCACCTTTGATGACACGTGTGGTGACTTGCTTCCAAAGGGCGACTGCTCTATGGAGTAGTTCTACTCTGCACACATAGGGTTGACACGAGTGGAAGCTGGCAAGACCAGCAACTAACAATCACAACAACAAAGCCCATTGTCACGTCTCTGTTCTTTACTTTGAAGGGAAATAAGGATCAACTATGGATTTTACAAAGAGGAGTCCTATGACCTCACTTACATAGCAAACATCTGCCTATCATATTAAAAGCCTAGTGGCATAGTAGTTAAGTGCTACATCTGCTAACTAAAAAGCTGAATGTTCAAATCTGCCAGCTGCTCCTTGGAAACTCTATGGGGCAGTTCTATTCTGACCTATGGGGTTGCTGTGAGTTGGAAGCAACCTAATGGCAGTGAAGTTTTTGGTTTTATTTTACTGAAATCAGGCTGTAGAGTGGAAGTCAAAGAAGTAGAGTAATCCAACAGGCCATTATAATAATCCAGATATTGCTTGCTTTTACTTTACCTACTTCCTAGGTAAATTTGAGAAAATCGAGAGACTTACAATGCAGTTTAGTTATCCACCCTGAAAATGAAATCAAAGTTATTTTTGTCCTTAAGAACTAGCATTTTAAACACAATGTTAATAAAAAAAAAGTAGTGAATAATATAGAATTATTTTAGGAAACAGCAGAAAAACAAAAATGAAAAGGGTTTTAGATGGATGTGAAATTATTCTAAAACTGCATTTTATGACTGCATTCTTATGTCAACAAGTAAAAATATACTTGTGTGCTTTAGGTGTTGACTTAGACAAAATTTTCAAGGGCACTTTTCAATAGATTCCCTTTAGCTGATCTAAAATAGAACACATTTAAAAGACTGAGATGTCTGTATATAGATGCAATATAGTTTATCCGAAAGTTATAGACATTTTGGAAATCAACCAGTATCAAACTGTAGTCACCAAGTGCCTACTAAGTGCCCAGAAAATGAGCCACATTGTGAAAATGGCATCTGGCCCCAAATTCAACTCTAATGTTTGGGAGATGAAGTCAGATCGAAAAGAAGGACTAGTCTTTACACTCCAGAGTTGACCAGTTATTAGAGGTGTGCAGGCTTTGATGAGTTGTCATAAACTTGGACGAGGGTGTCTTTTTACTTAAGTAAAATTCTCAGTAACACAGTCATGACTTCTCAACACAAAGCTTGCAGGAATTGAGAAAATAAGAGCTTTGGTCCTGAAGTGGCTGTCTGGTTGGTGGATCACAGCATTTACTACAGCTTCTCCCTATCTGGGCATTTGGAATATACTTGTTACAATAAGTTTCTTCCATCTGGGGACAATTTCTATTCCACGGGAAACTTACAAACGAAACGCTAGAAGGAAAAGATGCAGCCCCTTATCCTTGCAGCACTGAATCAGGTTCATCAGCGGCATTCAGCTGGCTTGTGAGCAAGTAAAGAGCATTCAGCATGACTTCCCTCACAGGTTGTGCACTTCAGCGGTAACGGTTGGAGTGCTGGGGTAAGATGCTGCTTTTTTCCACAATGCCAGCGGTGACTACTCTAGCATGGTAGCTCTAGGCTCCCAGAAAGAATGTTCCATGAGACTCAGTTGGAAACTCAAGCATCCTTTCAACTTTCAGAATCCCAGACTGTTACTTTTACCACAGTCTATTAGTCAGGCAACATGCTAACGTCATCCCAGATTCAAAGGGAGAGAAAAAAAGACCCTCCTTCTCATCAGAAAGAAGAACAAAGTATTGGGGACAATTTTCTTACATTACAATCCGCACTATCACAGATTATTTGCACTTCAGCTGTGTATAAAATACTATTATGCCCTTCCTAATCCCTCATGAGTTTTATCTCCTTACAGTACCAATTTGAATCAGGAACGCGTTGTTCCCGTCACATCCAGGTATACATAGACTCCTTCTGTGTACTTGGTCAGGTGAAGCTCCTCAAAAAGCAAAACAAATACTGCTCCTATTAATAATAATAAAAAGACATAGTTGCAATGGAGTTGACTCTGATTCATCATGACTCCATGTATGTGAGAGTAGAACTGCATTCCAGAGAGTTTTCAGTAGATCACTAGCATTTTTTCCCAAGAAGTTCCTGAGTAGACTCAAAACTTCCATCTTCCCAGTGAGCAGCCAAACGTGTTAGCCACTCACACCACCCAAGGATGGCTGAAGTCCTGCTGGGCCTGCCCTTAAATCTTCCTGAGGCCTCAAGGAAAGGCCTTACAAATGCAGCTTTGAGATCTATACACTGAGGCTGCTTTGAGAATTTTTTTAAGTAGAAAATGAGGATGAAAAAGTTGTTTTCAAACCTGGCAAGTCCTGGAACCTTTATATCTCTGCTGAATTCTCCTTGAAACCTGTAAAATTCGTTCTTCAGCTGATTTCTGTCTTCTTGTATATGACTATGGGCAGTTAGACAAGCCAGTTGGCATCTTCCACATTCTTGTATATGACTATGAGCAGTTAGACAAGCCAGCTGGCATCTTCCACATTCTATTTTAACTCTCCTTACCAAATCTGTGAGTTCAGAAGACATCCTTCTGATTTGGTTGTGTTGTGAAACTTTCTAATGCTAAACAACAAGATTCTCTTTTTAATCCAGCCTCTAACATTTCCCTCATTCTCCTTCAATCTTTCCCTATCATCTCCTTGAAACCCTTCAAGATTTCACTATCAATCTTTTCCAAGCTCCCCCAGCTTTCTGCCTGCCACTTGATTGTAAAGTCAGTAGTTTTAAACTATCTGATTTCAAGACTTTAGTCAGGCTACAAGCATTGAAATAATATGATATTCAATTAAATAACAGAATAGATCCAAGTACTGCATTTTGAAACACACACACACACACACACACAATGGGTCTGACAGTTAAGTTCACAAACTTAACTTTCCCAAGTGCTAACTACCTCACCGCTGAATATCACCATGGTCACCTTTGAAGTACTCCGCTTCAGAAGCTATGCAATGATGCCAGCACCTAGTCGACCCTTTAAAACAATTTTAGAACTTTTTCTGGAATGGCCATTGTACATGGTGGCAAGTTCACAAATGTAATTGCATAGTTGTCTGCAAGGGAGTTTTTAGATGGTAAACAAAAGAACTGTATTGGAACACCCTCACTACTCACCTGATCTGGGCCCTAACGACCTTTTTCTTTGCCCAAAGATAAAGGAAATATTGAAAGGAAAGCATTTTGATGACATTCAAGATATCAAGGGTAATAAGGGTAATATGAGGACAGCTCTGATGGTCATTCCAGAAAAATTCCAAAACTGCTTTGAAGGTTGTACTAGGTGCTGGCACATAGCTTCCCAAGGGGAGTACTTCGAAGGTGACAATGGTGATATTCAGCAATAAAGTATGCAGCACTTTTTATAGGATGAGTTCATGAACTTAACTATCAGTCATTATACACACACACATGCATAGAATTGATTTTTGACATGGTAAAAACTCGGTTCAGTGGAAAAAAGTTGTATAGCCATCAAACATTGCTGAAAAACTGAAATCTTTGTATGAATAAAAATAAACTCTGATGTATACATCATACTAACAAAACTAACTTATAGTGGATCATACATATAAATGTGAAACTTAAAACAATTTTTTCTAAAAGAAATCTCAAGACCTTGGGTTATGTAACTATGTCTTAGGTACAGCACCAAAAGTATGAACCTTAAAGTGGAGGAGAGAAAACGGAAAACTGGACTTCATGAAAACTTACAAACTTCAATTCTTGAAATGATTGAAAAGATAAGCTGGAATGCAACCACCACAACAACAAGTTATAAAGAATATGTACGTAAATACATGAAAACCCAAAACTAAACTCACTGCTGCCAAGTCTATTCCAACTCAGAGCAATCCTATAGGACAGAGTAGAACTGATCCACAAAGGTTATGAGAAACAGCTAGTGGTGACATTTTGATTAGGAGCCAAGCTTTTAGTGACTGTGGCACCAGGGTGCCATATGTATATATATACATATATGTACACAGATGTAAATACATAAGCATTTGCACACACATATACATATACTCTCATAAACACACGCACATACACACACATATATAATTTGATCCATAAGGTATGAAATCCAGTAATGAGAAGACAAATAGCCCAATTAAAAAATGAGCAAAAGATTCAAATTAACATATTATCAAATTAGAAACAAGGATGACAAATAAGAACAGGAAATGTGTCTCAATGTCCTTATCAGTGAGATAAGCAAATTAAAACCACAGTGAGATAACTGCAAAATTGTGTTAAAATAGCTCAAATTAAAAAGGCAGAGCACACCAAATGTTGGCAAAGATGTGAAATTCATACACTGCTAGTGAGTAGGCAAAATATTACAACCTCCTTAGAATTCAGCTTGGCAGTTTCTTAAAAAGCTATACATAACATCAAACGTATTATCCAAGCATTCCAATCTTATATACCCAAGAAAAGAGAAACACATATCCTTGCAAAAATACCAAAATGAATATTCAATACAGCTTTCTTTATGATAATAAAAACTAGAAACAACCTAAATGACCACCAGCAGGGCATAAACAGTGAGATATAGCCAAACAAGCAATACCAAAAATCTAAAAGCCAAACCCCTTGCCATCTAGTCAATTTCAGCTCACAGTGACCTTATAGTACAGGTTAGAACTGCCATGTAGAGACTCCAAGAAGCAGCTGGTAGATTTAAATGACCAACCTTATCATTAGCAGCCAATATTTTAACCACTGTGCCACCAGGATTCCGCAGTAGATACTCCTAAACATTAAAAATGAATGAATCGCTGACAACAGAAAGGCATCTCAAAATAATGATGCTTTGTCAAAGAAGCAAAGCAAAAGAGAGCACACTGCATGATTCCATCGAAATAAAACACTTAAAACATCGTTCCAGAACTGTAGTGACATTGATTCATTTTTTAAGGGAGGATGGCTAGAGTTAAGAAGGAGTGATAGCACCAGAGGCTGAGGAAGCTTCCATGGGTGAGGAGTATTTCCATTGTTTTGATTATGGCAATGGTTCTGTGTTTATACATTCCAAAACTTATCAAAATGTACACATTAAATGTTTCTTGATTTTACCTCAATAAAGTAATATAAAATAAAAATAAATATAACCAAAAAAAGACTGTATGCATTATTCTATATTTTTCACTAAAAGAGTTAAAACGGTCTCTTCAACATCTAGCTTGAGATCTGTCTCTGTGGAAGAGCCACATTACCTAATTTTCCCAATACCTGTAATTTTGTAATTTTTACAGAAACGGTGATCTCTTCTGACATTCATATTTAATCAGCTTATAAAAAATTCAAATCAATTACGTGGTAGTAACAACAAAGTCAGCTTGCGTAATCAGATTTTGGACAAACACAAATGGTTTTTATAAACACGTAGCTTGATTGTTTGGTTCAGAGATCTATCCACAGACTACACAGCAGTCTAAGTGCCATAAATGCCATAAGCAGTCAGTCTTCCTTGAATATCTGTCAGTGTATTTTATAGATAGATGGAACACAAAAACAGCAAAGAAATTAAGTACAGTATGATTGATAAATGTTCCATTGTACTATGCTTTGTAGTGCATCAAATAGAGTCTTAATATAAGCATCAAATTTTTTACTTACATTTTATGATGCAATGCTAGTTTTCCTTGCTGATTAATCATTTTCACCTTTTGATTTTTAATTTGAAAACTAATTCATCATAGTGGTACAGTATTCAAAGAAAAGGCCAGACCCTGCCTGAACACATACGGGTTTCATACCTGTTGTTTACAACACAAATCCAGTGAATGAAAAAAGCTCTCTGTACTTTTTGTAGCCTGACATTGTGAGTGAGGACATAATGACATTCCACCATTTTAAAGGTGACATCTCATATCCCCAAATCATACATATTAAAATACATTTCAGAAAGAATTCTTATGTAGCCAAATCACCTCCAGAATCTCTTCATTTCTTAAAAATACAACCATGCTTTGCATAAATTAATGTTAGGTAAATGGCTTTCTTCCTGAAATAATTGTAACATGTTGGAAAAACAAAAATGAAAAATAATCACCAAAACCCTTAAAGCAAACTTGCACATTTCAGTGAATTAGCAATCATGTTCTGCTTTTCCACTCAGACAGCTGCTCAGGGATTCTCGTGTTAAACCATAACTGCTGTCAAAGGTTATCATTAGAGTGAGCAAACATCACCCAGGGGACTCCTGTTTTTGAGGCTCTATTCATTATCTTCTAAATCTGTAAAGCTATCACTTCCAGGGTTTCTTTTGAGGACTGACATGAAAAGAAACAATCTTAATTTACAAGAATGACAGCGAAAAATACTGTCCTTCTCCCACAAAAGTGCTGCTCTCAGAAAGAGAAGATTAGACTATGCCCCTCCTATAGGACCCTCTGCCACCAGAAAATACTTGGTGTGGCTTGTGAGCTACTTTCAAAAGAAAAGAAAACATTTTGAAAGTGAGTTGAAGCAACTTCCTTCATAAAGATGAGGTAGGATTACCTACTGATGTCAAAAAAGCTCAAAAGATGAAAGTTTTTGGTTTGTTTGTTTTGTTGTGGGCTTTATTTTCGACGTTGATTTTTTTTTGTCTTGTCTTTTTCTCACCCATTTCCTGCTCCTGTCATCTGACTGGTAGTAGGAAGACCCTGAGTCCTTCAGAAAGTATGGCGTGCCCTATTAGTAAAGACTTGAGACTGTAAAACAGGCCAATGCAACCCCAAAGAAAAGCTGGGAACAAAAGAAAAAGCAGTGAATCAAATAAGAGCACTCCATTTACTGTCTTTGATCGAAAGTTCTATACTTTACAAATTGGACTTATAAATGGTGGAAGTATAAAAACTGCCCTTGCATTTAGAGAGGACATTGCTAGGACAGAGACTTTTGAATCAGTTTCAAAATTTAGGTTTATCTTTTCTTGTATTATTTTGTTTTTAATTTTTACTCTTCTAAGTAATTTCCTTTTTTTTTAATTTTAAAAAGGGCAATAACAGAAGAGCCGCTAGACAGTATTCTCCTTCAGCAATGGTGTCATGACTATCAAACTCTGAAAGGAAAACTAGTAAAGGTTTAATAACTGCTAAGAAGTACTTGTGTAGTCCAAGTAAGTGTTAGACTACTAACTGAAAAGCTGGCATTAAACCCACCCAGAGGAAACTTGGAAGTAAGGTCTGGTGATCTGCTTCTGAATGATCACAGCCATTGAAAATCCTATGGAGTATAGTTCTATTCTACACACATGTGATTGCCATGAGTAAAAAATGACTGGAAACTAACAACAATAGATGCTTCTAATGTTGTTAATAGCATTTTTACAAATCGCATTAGGGGTATGACTCTTCAAAATATATTATTTTTAACTGAATAAATAGAAAAATGCTAAATTCTTTAACTAGTAAAAATTCTCATCTTAATTTGTACAGTTTAGCTATCCTGTAGCCATTCTATACTTGAAGTTATAGCCAATGCACGTAAAGTTGAGCATTTGCTTAAAATGTAGTGATGTCTTTATGGAAATAGGAAGTCAATTGCACAGAATCAGTATATTAGAATATTCTTTGGATCATCGCTCTTTATTACTTATAATAAAAAAATTAGTGCAGAGAAGATTCGGATTAGAGACAATCATAGCGACGCCTGAATTATTTTCCGTCTTCAGCATACCTCTTTGGTCTCACCGCTACCTGCACCAGGCATTAGATCACTGCTAACTCGGACACTTAAGAGTGGTGCCTCAGTACTCTGCACTAGAAGACAGACTTCAGTTTTTCTATCTAATACTAAGAAATAGCTCATTCGTTAAAGTTTTTTGATTTTGATAAGATCATTTTAAGATTGGAAAAAAATGAAGAATGAAGAAACGAACCAGTAGTCATGAGAATCCCCCTTCAGAAAGCAATCCTGAGGCACAGTGCAGTCAAAGAGAGCACTAAACATACAGAACGCGGAAAGGAGGACAGGCAAGAAAGCCAGCTCCAGTCCATCCCTTTTATAGACCCAAGTTCAATGATGCTTAGGATCAAACTAGAATTTTTTTTTTTCCTAAGCACTTGAAAGCAGATATAGAGACATGTAAGGTGAAAAAAATTGCATCTTTAACAGTCCTCTCTTTCAAAGTTTTGGTTAGCTAAAAATATAAATAATATTTTGCCAAATAAAACACTGGGAACAATTTGTTACATAACAAGATCTTATTGTTGTTTAACTTAGTCTTACTGTACATAAAAACCACCACCTTTGAGTTTGTCCTACTGTGGTGGCTTGCCTGTTGTGATGACGCTGGAAGTGATGCCACCAGTAACTCAAATCCCCGCGGGTCATCCATAGCGAAGTGGGCAGGTTTTGGCAGAGCTTCCAGACTAAAGTAACCTAGACAAAAGGACTTGGTCATCTATTTCTGAAAGTTAATGAATGAAATAATACAGATCGCAACAAACCAGTCTGACTCTCTTGCTTTGGACACAGAATCAGAAGAAATGAGTTACTGAAGACAGGCATCATGTTTGGTGAAGCAGAGAGCCAACAAGGGCAAAAGCAATCCTTACGATGCAGATTGGCATAGTAACGCAACAATAGACTTAAACATATAGACAATCTTGACAGTGATGTAGGATGGAACAATGACTTTTTCTGTATTATGTAAGGTCATCATGAGCTGGAGCCAATACAAAGGCAACTATCTATCTATGGATCTACATGTCTAGGTGTCTATGTATGTATGCATGTATGTATTTACTTATCTATTGTTGAATCAGTTTATGTAATAACCATGAAGAATCTCATTAAAAAAAATTAACAAGACCAATTATTCTGTAAACATACTTAATTCTTATAAAATATGTAATAGAACTATGTTCTTATGTTTCATGTATTGTTTTTAAATATGTTAGATATATCTTTACATTAACTTTTTTCTCTTTTTTTTCTACTGTGATTAAGTGAAAGTGTACAATCCAATTTAAATTTGTATGCCTCCCTATCTGCAGCTTCCTCTGCTCTCCTTGCTCAGTAACAGGACATTCCTCCTTTCCATTCCATACATGTTGTATCATCTTAACAATCTCCTGTCCCCTCCTCTCTATTCGCTCTATTCCCCTCTAGTAAGAGGCCAGTAGGATGACATCCTATAGATGCGTAGAACCATGAAGTGAGCACTTGAAGTGAGCACATGATACGGTCACTTTCTGTCCCCAAGTCCAGTCCATTTCTGTCCAAACAGTTGACCTCAATAATGATTTATAATCAGAGGCAGCATTAGGTCTAGGGGCCAAGCTCGCATTGGAACCCCCAGGCCTTCAGACAGTCAATTACATTCTATAATTGCATTATAATAATATGATTATATTATTATAATTATAATCATTAGTCATCTAGGCCAGTATGCCTCTGTCAGCTTTTCATAGTGTGGTGGCTTGTGTGTTGCTGTGATACTGGAAACTATACCACCGTTATTTCAAATACCAGTAGGATCACTCATAAAGGATAGGTTTCAACTGAGCTTTCAGACTAAGACAGACTAGGAAGAGGATCTGGAGGTCTACTTTTAGGGAAAAATATAGAACAAAGAGGCCATTGAATACCTTATGAATAGCAGCAGAACCCTTCCTGATACAGTACAAGAAGATGAGCTCCTCTAGTTGGGAGGCACTCAAAATAACACTAGGGAAGGTTATTGACTCGGAATAGAGTCAACCTAAATGATGATGATGGATTGAAGTGTTCAGAACCTTCATTTACTAATGTGGCACAGCTGAAAGTGGGAAGAAATGAGTACAAATGTTAATAGTCAGAACATGAAATGTACAAAGTACAAGTCCAGAAAAATTGGAAGGCATCAAAAATGAAGTGGAAATGTTGAAGATCTAGGCATTAGTTAGCATAAATGGACTGGTATTGACCACTTTGAATCAGACAACCATATGGACTACTATGTCAGAAATGACAAATTGAAGAGGGACAATGTCACGTTTATCATCAAAAGGAACATTTGAAGATCTATCCTGAAGTACAACACTGTCACTGACACAAGAATATCTACACACCTACAAGTAAAACCAGTTAAAATGACTATTATTTGACTTTACATACCAACCACTAATGCCAAAGGCAAAGAAACTCAGGACTTTTACCAATTTTTGCAGTATGATCAAACAGGCAGTCAAGAGGCAATGATAGTTACTGGTGACTGGAATGCAGAAATTGGAAAGAAGAAGAAAGATGGGTAGTTGGGAAATACAACCTTGGTGACAGATACAATGCTGGAGATAACACAATAGAACTACAAGATCCAATGACTTTGTTATTGCAAATACCTTTTTTCAACAATATAGACAGCAGCTATACATATGAACCTCATCAGATGAAATACATAGAAATAAAATTTACTGTATCTGTAGAATGACTCAGTGGAAAAGTTCAATATCACCAGTTCGAGAAAGGTCAGGGCCAACCACAGAACACACTACCAATGCTAATATAAAAGTTCAAGCTGAGACTGAAGAAAATTAGAACAAATCCAGAACAGCCAAAGGGTGGTGCTGGGTACATACTACCTGAAATGAAACCATTTCAAGAATATACTTGACACATCAAGCACTAGCTACCAAGGACTAGACAAGTTGCGGGATGAAGTTAATGACTTCAGACCTGAAGAATGCAAGAAGTCATTAAAAAGAGGACAGAAAGAAAATACAAAATGGATGAGAGAAGAGGCTCTGAAAATTGTTCTTGAACTTAGAGCAGCTAAAGCAGATGGAAGAAATGATGAAGTAAAAGAAGTGAACAGAAGATTTCAAAGGGCAGCTCAAGAAAACAAAGTAAAGTATTATAATAAACTGTGTAAGAATCTGAAAAAGAAAATCAAAGAGGATGAATACATACAGTATTTCTCAAGCTAAAAGAAGAAAAAAGTCTAAGCCTAAAGTTGCAAAACTGAAGGATTCTACGGAAAAATATTAACAACGCAGGAAACATGGCAAGATCAAAGCATGATAAGATAAAGTGAAGAAAATCTTCCAATGGTGATGAAGAAGATTGACTGCACTTCTTTTGAGGGTGAAACAGGTGATTTTCATGAAATTCGTCTGTTACTTTGTTGTTCACAGAAAAGAGCACTAGGCAACCCCTCCACTCAACATATTTACTGTTCATTATGGAACTCCCAGGTCAGTGTGATCCATGACACTCACCATGTGTCATTCAATTTTAACTACACTTTTTTGCTAACTAGGAGCCAACATCATTTGATTTAATATCACCAAAGGTACATATTGCCTACCATGTATCGGTGGGAGGTAAACAGCAGGTGACAGAATAAACGAATATTTGTGTATTTACATTGTGGTGTTTGTTAAAGACGTAACTAATAAAAACATAAGTGCACAGCACACATTGTGTAGTGATAATGGCATGTCTGAGAAGCATAAAGAAAACAGGAACAGAGGATGATGTTCCATGATGGTTACTAGCGCTGTCTATGTATAAATAAAGGGAAATGCCTTTTTTGTTTGTTTGTTTTAGGTGCCTGGTCTGACACCATCCTTACAATTATTGATATATTTCAGGACATTGATGCAGGCACTGTGACAATCCATCTCAGTGAGGGTATTCCTCTTTTTTTGCTGACCCTCTACTTAGGGTTCTTAAAAGTTTGCAAGTGACAATCCAAGGTAAAACAACTGGTCTCTATTTGCCTGGAGCAATAGACAAAGAAGGAAAGTCAGGAACAGAAAGATGATTCCTGGCTAGTTGTTTCCTTTGCTGTGACACTAGAAAAACAGGAAACTGACTGGCTACTACTACTGAACACTTTGATCAAAGATTCTACAGAATGATCTTGATCAAAAGAGAATTTCAAATTCTTATGGTGTTTAGACACTTACGGAGCCATGTGTGATGGATTAATCCCTAAACAATTGACCTAAAATAATCTGAAAATCTGAAAACAAAAATATCCCTTAAAGTCTTCTTAAAACAAAACAATAGTTTTGTTCAATTAGTAAACAATGCCTGCCTTGAACACTGATCTCTGATGGCACTTGGCACTTGGCTGGCTATATGGAAACAAATCAGCAACAGCAACTAGAAAAATTAGATGGAAGGGCAGTAATTCTATGTTAATGGAGGAGGAATAAATCATAAAAGGAGGAGGAGAATGGCCACACATCTTGAAGAAGGTAGTGAATGTCATTGAACCACACACGTAGAAACTGTTGAATCTGTGTATGATCTGCTGTAGATATTCTCAGAAACAACAAAAATGAAGTATAAAAAATTCTATTCTAACTTGTCATTTTATGATTCTGAGTCTCACTAAGGCTTAATACAAATTCCAAATGCATAATCTTTAACCACATGAAATATAGTTAACATATTTATTCTTTATTGTGTTTATTTTAGACGCTAGTCATGAATTTTTCTTAATGTTGAGAGTTGTCTAAAGGAAGCACACTCTTTTAAAAAGGTTTATTTTTCAAGCCACTATTATTTCAAGTGAGTTAAGTGCCAATTTGTGGAGGAAGAAAATAAAGCTATGAAAAAGCATATAAAATAATTCTCAAAAGCAAGATGGACTGTATTAAATCCAGAATATTATCAATTTAATCCTTTTGAATGTATTTCCAAATCTGATTTTTTAAAGGATTATTTTCTTGTTGAAACTCAATTTCTATTTAGACAGAGAGAGAGCTCTTAAGGGGAATACAGTAGAGCACAATTGCTTAAAATTATACAGACCCATATATTGTTATTTCTTTAGGAAAAAATCAATGGCAGCAGCAAACCCTTTACAATACTTTCATTGGAAATTACTTCCCTGGTCTATTTTTTTTTGGCTATCAAAAGTCAAGAACCATCTTATTTTGCCTACATTGTTTGACCAACTACCAGCTTCAGTTAAAATTCTTAGCTAGATCCCCTTACTCTGCAGGGGGAGGAGAATGTTAAATATGATATTACCTTCTCTGCTCCAAGTCAATAACTGGAATGACTTTCATAGGCGGTTAGGTGGTGAATTTATATCCTGGCTTTATTGTTTTATACAACACAGGCAAAATTTGGCACAGTCCCTTCAAACATATTTTGTTTATTAAGTTTGTGCTTTCATTAAATAGTTATGAGGAAGGTATTACTTACTCAAATGTAGCTTTGCATGTTTTATTTTCAGGCAGTCTCAAATATCATATCTCAGTATTTTTTACCTATCAAGTGACAGTTAAGGTTATTTATTCATTCAAAATGTCAATCACTGTGCTAGGCAGTGGTGAAACCGCAGTGAAATTAAACAGACAAGTTAAAAGACAAAGTTGACCCCTTTCATCATAAAGCCTACATTGTGGAGAAAGTGACCAATCAAAGAATGCTACAAATAAATATAAAGTTTAAACTCTGATAAATAATGTCACAGAAAACCGTCTTGTGCCAAGAGACCATCTAGCATGGCTCTTTGGAGTAAAGAAAAGTTAGGCCATCTTTCTCTGAGGAGGTAGTGGTGAGACTGATGAAAGGTGAAGGAGAAACAGAACGAACAGAAGCCATGAGAACAACCACTTCAGGGAAAGAGAGAACACAGAAAACACAAGGTACTGAAATATGGCCAGAAGGGCCAGAACAGGTGAACTTTGCAGGGTAAACCCAAAGACTTTATAATAGGTAAAACTTGTAAGCTCACATCCAAGCCAAGCCACATAGACTATGTTAACATGCTGATTTTTGGCTGAAAAGCAATGGGGATCACAGACGAGTTTTTGCATCATCAGACTTGCCTTTGGAAAAAGTCACTATAGGAACCTCGTGGTCACCTGCTCTGGTCTACTGGGCCTCCCTTGGTGAGCACTCATTCAGAGTAATAGCTAGTATACCTAGAGTTTCTGATGCCTCCCAACTTGGATTAAAAGCTTTCCATGAGATCTATCTCCCCAAGCAGTTAGACACAGTACCTCCTGATGCATGTAGGAAGTGCATAAGGGTTAATGTCCCATGGAGAAAATCATGACAAAAGGTAGCTGAAATCAATTCCTTCTGTTTCCTCCCTCTCACAGAAGATTCTTTCACACAATTTTCTCCATGTAGGCTGTCAAGTGTACACCAGAGGACAAATACCTGACAGTGTAAACACTGCATGTATTCTGAGGCTGTGGTCTGCATGGAAGTGTAAACATCACACGGTTTCCTACCTTCCCTTGTCTCCTTCTCTGTTCCCACATTCTCATTGCTAATTATTTTGCATCTCTTCTAATAAATGTCTTTTCATCATTGAGCAAACTCTTCTGTCTTTGGAATTTTAAGTATATTTAAGAAAAGTGTCTGAAATCAACAAATCTCAGTGGTGGGTTGGATGTAGGGTAAACAGGGAGATGGTTTGCACAAGGAGATGGACATAGAGAACTTTGTACTGGCTCAGGTTGTGTGACGCAGCATGAATGCTGTCTTCAGCATGTTGACCTTGAGTGAGACTTAAATCCACAAATATGAAGATCTGGAACCCAGTGGACAGGTCCTGACAGGTATACAAAGGAGTTCATTTGCATATGTGCCATGAATAAAGCCATCTAGTGGCTGACGTGCTGGCCTTAAGTGAAACAAGGAAAGACCCCAAAGCAAGTACCAAGGAATTCCAAAACATAACTGTTTAAATGTTGTTTGCATATCTTCTTTGTTCATTACCAAAAAAAAAAAAAAAAGACCAATTAATTGGTCAATAAATTACAACTACATGAAATACATAAAGATAAAGCAAACATGTTGAAAAATTAACAATGGAGAGATCTTGCTAAACGATAAATTATTGTCTATATTTCTGTTCTTTCAATATTTCTACTTTTTAAAGGAAGCAAGAAATAAGATATCGTTAACATTAGGGCAAACTTCTCAGCTATTAACTTAAAAGAAGATTAAAAGACGACTTTGCTTTATATGCATGTAGGTCAATAATAAGCTTAGTGAAAGCAATTTTGTTAGAAACATTCTAACCAATTTTACTTGATTAAGGAATATGTGAAAAAAATGTTGTAAAAGGGACTGGTGATAGCAAACTCTTCAGAGAAGTTTGGTTAGTGAGCTTAAAAAATTAGCTTGGGAAAACTTAGGACAGTTACACAAGTTACTTATTGCTAATAAACTACAGTCAGAAATCTTGAACAATATAATTCATAAATTGTGATATATAAATTTAAAAAAATCCTTTGAAATCATTTTATTTGTATAGTAGATGGCCAATAAAGACAATATTCTTTTAAGCAGTGACATAGTATTACTCATGCCCACTGAGCCTTGAAAGTGCACCTGACCCAAATCATGATGTTTTCAATCATCTTGCATGCGTGTGAAATCTGCACCATGAATAAGGAAGAGCAAAGGAGAACTCACAACTTTGAATTGTGGCATTGCCTAAGGATATTGAATGCACCATGGTCTGTCAAAATAACAGAAACCCTGGTGGCCTAGCAGTTAAGTGCTATAGGTGCTAACCACAAAGTCAGCTGTTCAAGTCCACTGGGCACAACTTGGAAACTATGTGGGCAGTTCTACTCTGTGCTATAGGGTCACTATGAGTCAGAATCACTGGACAGCAATGGGTCTTTTGGTTGCTAAAAGAACGAATAACTCTCTCTTGCAAGAAGTGCAACCAGGATGCTCCTGGGAAGCAAGGATTGTGAGACTTCATCTCACATCATTTGGGTATGTTATGAGGAGAGATTAATTCCCGGAGGAAGACATCATGTTTAGTGAAATATAGAGTCAATGAAAAAGAGGAAAATCCTCAGTGAGATGGACTGACATGGTGGCTGCTACCAGGACCTCAAACCTAGTAACCACTACAAAGATGCTGCGGGGGTGGGCAGTGTTTTCTTCGGCTATTCACAGGGACACTATGGGTCAGAATCAGCTCGAAGATACCTAACAACACTACGCTCACTACTACGTAATGCCTTATAAATTAAAGCCCTCAAAGGCTTTACAGCATACCTGGGCATCTAAGCCTTATATTATAAAAAGGTGATTAATCATGTCTTATCAAGATTTATTTGGTAAGTTTAAATTCAAGGCATTTCAAAGTACAAAATTTTGCCTAGAAAAAATATAGCAAAGGGCCTACATGTTAGTATTGCTTATAATTGGTGTTCAAAAGGTAGGTGTTTTCCAATAAAGATACCAGTCTCAGTTAATGTCTGGTATAGGTCAAATCACATTTTTGTAGTAGCTACTTAACAAGACAATAATACAAAATGCCTTAGAAGATTTGGGGGTAGCAATAGGTGATTCTAAATAAAATGATATTTAGGCACCTGTCAAAATTAGTATAAGAATCACTGCATTACATTCTAATAATGACTATGCTAACGTAATCTCTTTCGTATAATCAAACTCATTTTAAACCAAATCACTCAAGCAATTTATCTGAAGCAATGAAACATCACATGTTTACTGATAATGAATGAACTATGGCAATGGTTATAAAGTACAGTATCCAAGGAATTCCCAGTCATCAATTAGCCAGGGATACCAAATACCTAAATTGAGGTGAAACCTTTGCAGGACACTGCATTTTTAGATAAAATATACAAACACATAATGAGGAATTCGTAACCTGTAAACATGAATCATGCAATGTTATTTTGCTTACATTCTGTGCTTGCTGAGTGTGGATCAGAAAGTTTTATAATTTCATGGAGCTACAACTCAGACATAAACTGATTTATCATTTTTATCAAGTTGAAACTTGCAACATTTATCTCCCATTACATAGACTAGCGTGACCAGTAGCATTTAGTGGCCAATCTAGTCTTTATTAATAGCCTTTCATTAAGTGACTGAACACTCTAGTTTATAATTAGTATAAACATCACAATGTATGTATTCAGGGTTTCTTTGTAGGTCTTTTAGTACTTTTATAATTTGGTTTATATATATATACACACATATATGTATGTATACACATATATACTTACTACTCAATGCAATAGTGATGGCTATGAAACATTGCCTGTCATATTTTCTACAGTGTGCAGTATAATTAAAAGCCCCAGCTGTGGTCCTCTGGATCCCACATAGCTTTTGCAGCAAGGCTATGCTCCCCTAGGCTACTCCCAGCCAAGGATGGAGCCCACCAGGTGTGCTAAATTAGGCCCTTTCTTGGATGATGGGAGATTCTCCTGACAGGGACATGGGTGCAAGGACTCTACAGTGGCCTTTTCAAGGTTTGTTTAGAACTGCACTGCCATCTACAATCTCTGTTTCTTTTTCAGCGAGCCTCCTCCAGTCCCTTCTTCCTTTTGTCTCTAAGATATTGTTGTTAGCTTTCTTCTAGTCAGAAGTTGACTAAGGGTATGATGTGGAATAGGATTGGACTATGGTGATCCTCATGATTTTTATTGGCTGCTTTTTGGAAGTAGATCACAAAGCTTTCCTTTCTAGTCTATCTTACTCTGGAAGCTCTGCTCAAACCTTTCAGTATCACAGCAACACATAAGATGTCATGAACAGACAGCTGGTAGCTGACAAGAGGTGTAATGACCAGGAATCCAACCTAAATCTTCTACATAACAGGTGAGAATTCTACCATTAAGCCATATTGTTCTGAGTATGTACTCCAAAACTTCCCTGGAAAGTATAATCATATTTGGGTGAGTGCTTCTTGTAGAAAGTGGACTAGTGTTCTTATCCTCAAGAGTAACATCACAAAATACTGCAAAATATAAAATTTTTAGACCTACAAGTAATCTTAGAGCCCTTTTTATTTCATTTCATACAGAAAAAACCACCAAACCCTTTGCTGTTAAGTTGATTCCAACTTGATAGTAACCTTATAGAACTAAGTAGAACTGCTCCATGGAGTTTCCAAGGAGTGCCTGGTGGATTCAAACTGTAAATCTTTTGGTTAACAGACATAGCACTTAAATAGATAGGGGACATGAAATTAGAGAGGCTGAATGAATTTTCCAAGTGTACATAGTTATTGAGAAAGTCTGAGACTAAACCTCCTAACTGGACATTCAATTTATTTCGTATCTGGTACTGAAAAAAAAACAGTAACTGCAGGCAGAAGTTAAATTGTGTCCTAAAGCTAGAAGTGATGGTCTTACCATCTCTGAGAAGAAAGCCCACTGTCATTACGGGAGCATTAGGGGTTATTTCTAGAACTCCTATAACCAACTTATTGAAGTGTCATTGCCTAAAGGAAAATAATAGACAAAAACTACATTTTTATTAGGGACTTATCCTTTCCTATACAGATACAAAATAACAGAATAAGACGTTTTTTCTCCAAATACCTTGAATATATTTATTTTTACAGGACTCTTTTTAATTTCACTCTACATCCATTAAATGACTCTCTAAATTATACAAAACTTTCATGACATTTCTACAGGATAATAATACTAGTCCAATTGAATGTTTTTATAATTTGCTATAAATCAATAATACTAAACAGATAATTAGATGTTAGACTAAAAACTACCAGGCAGTGTATATACATATTCATTCAGTCTTGCTTCATACCTCCTAACCATCAAATGAGAAAGTAACTCCACTTAAGTATTTTGCCCTCTGGTGTTCAATATCCATTTCAAAGTCTAACCTTACATTCAGGCAGCCAAAACACACACAAGGAAATGTTCTCTGTCAGTAGCCATTACAGAAACAAAAATCAAAATCACAATGAGATAACCTTTTTTACTGGCATTATCGGAATGAATAAAAAAAATAGAAAACAAAGTTTGGAGGGGCTGCCAGGAGATTGGAGCTCTTCTGGTGGTAATTTTGGAAATTGATATGGCATGTCCTTAAAGCTGAACAAGAAATACCATGCAAGCCAGCAATCTCACTCCAAATAAATATATCCACTCCTATGTTCATGGCAGCCTTGTTCACAACAGTAAAAACACGTAAACAACTTAGGTATCCATCAACAGATGGATTAAAAAAAAAAAACTATGTTACATATATACAGTACTTGATAATAAAAGAAAAATGATAAGTCTGCAAAGTATCTCACAACATAGAAGAATCTGGTAGATATTGTTATGAATGAAATTAGTCAATCATGAAATAACAAACATTGTTTGAGATTGCTATTATAAAACTTATGAAAAAGTTTATAGACAAAAAGAAACAATCTTTGTTATGAGGAAGGGGAGGAATAAAGATGGAAATACATTAAATCGACAATATAGACAAGTGGTAACTTTGCTGAAGGGTAAGACAGTATGCAACAATGGGCAAGCGAGAACAACCTGAAGTGGACAAAGTCATGGAAGCTTCGCAGACGTATCTAACTGTATGGGGGACCAAATTACTGTACTATGGGCTGGAAACCACAGTCTCAAGGAAAATCTAGCTCAACTGATGTAACATAGTTTATAACAAGAATATTATACATCCGACTTTGATGAGTAGTGTCTGAAGTCTTAAAAGCTTGCCAGTGGGCCATCAAATACAGTCCACTGGTTTCATCCTGTCTGGAGCAAGATACAATGGAGAAAACCGAAGACACAGGGAAAGACTAGTCCAAAGGACTAATGGACCCCGTCGATCACAGCCTCCAGCAGAATGAGCCCAGCATTACCAGTTGGTGCCCTGCTACCATCATCCACTTGTCTAATAGAGATCACAGTTCAGTGTCCCAAACACAGCTGAAGAAAAATGTTAAACAAAATTCCTACCCAAAAAGAAAAAGAAAGAAAAAGAATGGAAGGAAGTAAAAGAGGGAAGGGAAGGGGAGAGGATGGAAGAGAGAAGAGAGAAAGGAAAAAAAGAGAGGAAGGAAAGAAGGAAGGAAGGCAGGCAGGCAGGCAGGAAAGAAGGAAGGAAGGCAGGCAGGAAAGAAGGAAGGCAGGCAGGCAGGAATGAAGAGACTAGACTCACAGAAACTGGCTCCTGGACCACCTTTAAACTCAGTATTAAGTCATTCCTGAGAGTCACACTTTCACTCAAGACTGGACAGATCCACAGAACAAAGCAACACGAAAGTGGTACACTAGCCCAGGGGCAAGGACAAAGAAGCAGGAGGGGACAGGCAAGTTGGCAGCAGGGAATCCAGGATGGAGACAGGGAGAGTGTAGACACATCGTGGGGGTTGGCAACCAATGTCACTAAACAAAATGTATATTAATTTTTAATGAGAAGCTAATTTGATCTGTAATCTTCATCTAAAAGACAATTTTAAAAAAGTCATGAAAACCAATAACACTAATAGGTCAGGTTTTTGATTTCTTTTTTTCTGTAAAAATATCCTATTTCAGAGAGTTTTTCACATACACAAAAAGGGAAACACTTTCTTTGTGTTTATAAGACACACTACTTCATTTTATTTATTTTGATTGAATAAAACACAACCACACATTCTAGATAAAAATTACATATTTTGTAACATGAAATTTGAAAAAAAAATGTATAGAATATATATTTGACTCTTGTCTGCAAATCTCATAAACAATCTGAGAAAATAAGAACAGGTAAACTTACAATTTGAGGACCAAAGCTCACTTGACAAACTCTTGTTTCTAACTTTGAAGTCACAAGTTTTGTTCTCAGCTAATTACTAAATGTACAATGGACAGGTAAGGAGATATACAGACACACATACATAAACTACAGCATTAGGAGAACGATGGTGTTTCAGTATAAATTCTCCTGGTTATAAAATTTCACCTAAAGAAAATTCATAATTTGAAAAGTCATCGTTCACAGTGGCAATTTATATATTAATATAGTATTATTATTCTAGGAGTGGCTAGCTCTAAATTGTAAGGTCCAACATTAAGTTACTCCACTTGGGAAACTATGCACCGATGCCAGCTCCCAGTCCACCGTTCAGAGCAACTTTGGAACACTTTCTGGAATGGCCATCATACACTATGGAAAGTTCGAGAACTTAATTGTGTAATTGTCTGTGAGGGAGTTTTTAGCTAGTAAAATGTATTGGAATATTCTCCCTTCTCACCTGATCTGGCCTCCAGTGACTTCTTTCTCTACTCAAAGATAAGGAAATATTGAAAGGAAGACAGTGTGATGACATTCAGGACATCAACGTTAATATGACCACAGCTCTGATGGCCATTCCAGAAAAAGAGTTCAAAATTGCTTTAAAGAGTGATCTAGGTGCTGGCATCGCTGCGCAGCTTCCCAAGAGGAGTACTTCGAAGGTGGCACTAGCGATAATCGGCAGTGAGGTGTATAGCACTTCCTCTAGGGTGAGTTTGCGAACCTAATCGCCAGACTTTGTATTTGATAAAAATAAAGGAACATACAGGTGCGTATTTCACAGTTACTGTGTAGCAGACACAAGTTCTATTTATTGTGTTCACTGCCATTGAATCCATGAATCGGATCCGACTCGACGGCACTTGGCACTTGGCTGGCCGTTGAATCTGCTCCACCTCTCGGTGATTCCTCGTACAAAATAATCAAATGTTGTTCAGTTCGGTGATATCTTAAAGACGTCTGCTGTTCTCGAGCTCCCCGTTGTGGCCTCTGTGTGTTCCGACTGCCTTCCAAACTAGGGAGCTCCTATTTGGGGAGCTACTGGACAATGGAAACTCTGGTGGTGTAGTGGTGAAGTGCTATGTCCACTAACCGGAAGGTTAGCAGTTCAAATCCTCCAGGCACTCCAGGATGCAGTAGTTTTACTCTGTAGGGTCTCTATGAGTCTGAAAAGACTAGAAGGCAGTGAGTTTGGTTTTGCTTTTATATTGGATTCTATTTTGTTGCGGTTGCCAGGGTTTTCATTTGCTTATTTTTGGAAGGAAATGTCCAGGCCTCTCTTTCTCATCAGTTTTAAGTTTGAAAGCACTGCAGAAACCTGTCCATCCTCAGTGACTCGGCTGGTGTGAAATACAGGTGAGATACCTTCCAGCATCACAGCAACATACACTCCAGGACAGGAAAACAAACAATGCTCAGGAGATAAGCCGATGTTCTTCTCTATCCCTGAATACTGGGACTTTCAGACATCTATGATAATGGGCATACCAATAAGCGAAATAATGCACTAATGTTTGAAAACTGTAACATTTGCATTGACAAGTGAGAACTGATGTGGATGTCAGCAGTTGGTAAGGGCAAATGGATACACAGAATGTTACATGGAGTTTGTGTTATAACTTTAAACTGAGACAGCTCAGCATAGAAAGAGTATATATTTTTAGGAATTATGTGAGTTGGTGAGCCCTCAGAGAAGTGCTGTTCCACCAGCAAGTCGTTGATGTTGAGCATTTTACTATGGTCTTCCTTGTGTCTTCAGCATTAACTCCTGGACTTGATCCAGAATAAGTGAACATTATTGAAAGTAGAAGAATAAATCCATTCTTTCATTTCTCAAGCTTTTAAGATCTATGTTTATAGGCCTGTGTATGTGTCTTAGAAACTGTGTCTCTTACCTGAATTTGCTAATAAACCTAGGAAGAGAGGGTTATTTTGAACTTTTAAATAAATTATAAGGTAATTTGGAACTGGAGGTTAGCCTTTATAGAAGCAAAATGATTTATCTTGGATACTCTTTTTCTTCCTTAGACAGTTTTCAGTGTGCGGGGAGTCTGAGCTTTCAGGGCTCCTCCGGTCTCTGTATTATTTTATCCCTATGTCTCATGGAGATGCTGAGCTGTGTAGCAGGGGCTTGTGTAGGCTCAAGATATTTCAAATGAGCAGTTATTGTATTTTTCAACAACTCAGGTAGTAGGAATCTGCTTTTCTCTGAGTACCTTTTTTTTTAAATGTACATTTTGCCAACTGTAAATGGAGCTTGAACTCCCAGGAGTTTAAAGTCATTTCTAGGTTTGGAATCTACATTACTCAAGTGCATTTGAAACACACAAAAATCATTTCCTGTATCTCTCAGTGATATCCAAGAGACTCCAAACCTGGGCCAAAACAAACTGACCGCCAAAAATAGGAAAATATCTTAATATCATGACACTGATATACTTTCTATTGTATTAACTATAGGTAGTTCCACAGTATTGAAAAAATTTTAATACCACAAATCTACAGCATGTTTTTAATGATTTTCTTTGTAAAATCCATTTCAAATTTCCACAGAAGAAAACATGAAGGTTTTTACATCAATGTTATACATAAAGCTTTCAGATTGTGTTGACAGTATTATTTCTACTTCACGCATGGTTGTTTAGAAATGCTTTAAGTTGCTATGCCAGCCAGCCAAGTGCCATCGAGTCGGATCTGACTCGACAGCATTTGGCTAATTTCACACATTCAAATATATTTTAATTCAATCATCTCATACATGTAAACCTTAAGGTAAACATTAGCAATGTGAGCAGAAACAGAGAAATAGTATCTCTAAAATGCTCTCCTCCATAAAAGCCACAAAAACACTGACACAATTTTTAAAGTTAATGTTTGGGGAATTCTTGAAATTAATCAAAGCCTTGCAAAAGTCCAGGGATCACAGTACAACTAAATGGTGCCCAGCAACCACCACTGACTGCTCTGACAGGGATCACAGCCAAGGGTCCTAGATAGAGCTGGACAAAAATGTAAAACAAAATTCTGATTCAAAAAGAAAAGGCCGGACTTTCTGGCCTGACAGAGACTGGCGAAATCCCAAGATTATGGCCCTAGATACTCTTTCAGCTCAGTAATGAAGGTCTTCTTAAGGTATACCCTTCAGCAAAAGATTGAAGAGGTCCATAAAGCAAAACAAGACTAAAGGGAATACCAGCCTAGGGGCAATTACCAGCAGGCAGGAGGGGACAGGAAATGTGATAATACAGAATCCAAAGATGAGAAGGGAGAATGTTGAACTGCTGTGGATTTGCTAACCAATGTCATAGAACAATATGTGTATTAACTACTTAATGAGAAATTAGCTTGTTCTATAAACCTTCATTTAAAGTACAATTTAAAACAAATAAATAAACCTTGCTGTTGAGTTGAATCCCATTCATAGTGACCCTATAGGACAGAGTATTACTGGTCCATTGAGTTTCCGAAGAGCACTTGATTGATTCAAACTGCTAACCTTTTGGTTAGCAGCTATAGCACGTAACTACTATACTAACAGGGTTTCAAAAAAAGAAAGAAAGAAAGGAAATTGGGAAACTAGGCAGAACTGGAAAGAATACTGACAGTGTATGGAATGGAAACCAAGACCATGAAATATTTTATGCACAACATATCAAGTGAGAACCTAAGTGGGACTGTGAACTGTTACTTAGTGCACAAGAGGAAAAAGAAAAAAATCTTTAAAAAATCCAGGGTGCATTTTATTTAATAAAAACTGCTTGCATAAAAGACAAGAATCACCTGATTTTGTGAATTGATGCTGAAAAGGTATTTGATAAAGTCAAACACCAATTCATGCTAAAAACTCTTAGCAAAATGGGCATAGACGGCAAATTCCTCAACACAATAAGGGCCATTTATACAAACCCAATTGCCCACATCATCCTGAATGGAGAGAGACTGAAAGACTTTCCCTTGAGATCAGGAACTAGACAAGGATGCCCACTGTCACCTCTCCTATTCAACATTGTGCTAGAAGTTCTAGCCAGAGCAATTAGACAAGACAAAGAAATAAAGGGCATCTGCATTGGCAAAGAGGAAGTTAAAATCTCCCTGTTTGCAGATGATATGATTGTATATGCAGAGAATCCCAAGGCATCTATAAGTAAGCTACTCAAACTGATAGAAGAGTTCAGCAAAGTCTCAGGATACAAGATAAACGTAAGTAAATCAGTAGGATTCCTTTATACCAACAACGGGACTGTTAAGGACGAAATTATCAAATCAGTACCATTTATGATAGCCCCTAAGAAGATAAAGTACCTACGAATTAATCTAACCAGAGAAACAACAGACCTTTACAAAGAGAACTACAAGCCCTTACTACAAGAAACTAAAAGAGACTTAGATAAATGGAAAAACCTACCCTGCTCATGGATAGGAAGACTTAACATTGTGAAAATGTCTATTTTACCCAAGCAATTTATTTATATAAAGCAATCCCAGCCGACTCGACGACACTTGGCTTAATACAAGTTCCAGCATCAGCTTTTAATGAGATGGAGAAACAAGTCACCAACTTTGTTTGGAAAGGGAAGAAGCCCCAGATAAGTAAGGTACTATTAAAGAAAGAAGAACACACTGGGAGGCCTCTCATTACCCGACCTTAGAACATACTACACTGCCACAGTGGTCAAAAGAGCCTGGTACTGGTACAAGAACAGACAGATCGATCAATGGAAAAGAATTGAGACCCCAGAGACGACACTATCTTCCTATGATCAGTTGATATTCTACAAAGGCCCTAAGACATTAAACTGGGGTAAAAGCTGTATCTTCAACAAATGGTGCTGGCAAAATTGGTTATCCATCTGCAATATGAATCAAGATCCATATCTTACACCTTATACAAAAACCAACTCCAACTGGATAAAAGACCTAAATATCAAACCTAAAATGATAAAGCTCATCCAAGAAAAGGTAGGAACAACAACGGAAGTTTTAATACACAATGAAGACAGACTCCAAAATCAGTCAAAGAAACCTCAATCAACAGAAGAGAAAATAGATAAATGGAAACTATTAAGAATCAAACACTTTTGCTCATCCAAAGACTTTATTAATAGAATTAAAAGAACACCCACAGAATGGGAAAAAATATTTAGCAACTCTATGTCAGAACGATGCCTGATCTCCATAATCTATAAGATACTACAAAATATCAACAAGAAGAAGATAAACCATCCAATTAAGTGATGGGCAAAGGAGATGAACAGACACTTCACGAAAGAGGAGATCCAGGAAGCCAAAAAACACATGCGGACACGTTCACGATCTTTAGTTATTAAAGAAATTCAAATCAAGACAACAATGAGATACCATCTCACCCCAACAAGATTGGCCATGATCCAGAAAACACAAAACAACAAATGCTGGAGAGGCTGTGGAGAAAGTGGAACCCTCCTACACTCTTGGTGGGGTTGCAAAATGGTCCAGCCTCTTTGGAAGGCAATCTGGCACTTCCTTAAAAATATGGATATTGATATACCATTTGACCCAGTAATTCCACTACTTGGAATATATCCTACAGAATCAAGGCCTTTCACGCCAACGGAAACATGCACCTGAATGTTTATCGCAGCACAGTCCACGATAGCAAAAAGATGGAATCAACCCAGATGCCCAACAATAGAAGAATGGATAGGTAAACTGTGGTACATATACTCAATGGAGCACTACGCAATGATAAAGAATAACGATGATTCCAGGAAACATCTCCTAACCTGGTTTCAACTTGAAGACATTATGTTGAGTGAAAGTAGTCAGCGACAAAAGGACAAATACTGCATGAGACCTCTATGATAAGATCTCAAAAACAGACTTGTGTGTAGAAGAAAAGACTCTTTGACAGCTGCAAGGGAGGGGAGGGAGGCAAGGTGAGTGGAGGAGGGTTTAGCTTAGAAAGTTACTAGAAATCCACTTGGGAGAAAGTGGTGATAGCACACATTAGAAACAAGAACAACATTAAGTGGACTTCAGCATAACTTGAGTACCCCTTCCATCTTAACTCAATACTACAAGGATAGAGTAGCTGGGGTGGGGGGCGGGGGACCATGCTCTTAGGTGAATTCCAGGCCAATTGGCACAACTAGCATTTTGCTAAGAGAGCTCTCTGCACCCCACATTGGTGAGTGGCGTCTGGGGTCTTAAAAGCTGCCAAGCTGCCATCCGAGGACACAGCAAATGGTCCCAACTCAGCAGGAACGGATGCTCACCGAGGACCAAAATGACATGCGGTAAAGACAACCGAGAAGACAGAGAGACCCACAAGAGTGGGTGCCTGTATCGACCTGGGACCGGAAGAACGGGATGGTGCCCGGCCACCACCAGTGATAGCAATGATGGAGCTCACAGTGAGGAGTCTCACTGGCAACACAAGAATAAAAAGCGGTGCATCATGAGATCTCCACTAAAAGACCTCAATTGATGGTCCAGCAGTTTGGGGGTTCCTCTGAAAGCATTGCCCCCTGCCCTGATGCTGCCCTTTCCCATAAATTATAACAAAGGTCCACTCTTTGGACAGGAATGGATTGGACTTGGCAATGCAGAGTGACCATATATTGGAAGCACTTTATGGTTCTATACATCTATAGCATATTATCTTGCTGACCTCTGGCTGGAGGAAGGGGAGTGGATGGAGAGGGGAAAGGAGGCTGTTGGGAGGATGAGACATGTATGGAACAGAGAGGAATAGTGTGCAGTCACCGGACAGGGAGATCAATGGAAGCTGTATATAGTTGGGCATGTAAATTTATACGTGAATGTACATTTTCATTCAGTCATGTTAAATAAAAATTTAAAAAAAGAGGGATCAACCAACAAAGATAAAATAGCAATAGATTTTCAAATAGAAATTCTTTTTTAAAAAATATTTTCTTGTGCTTTAAGTGAAATTTTACAGTTCATGTCAATTTGTCATACAAAACCTAGCATGCCTATTGCTGTGAAACTTTAGCTGCTCTCCCCTCCCTCTGACAGCACTCTTCTTCTTTTCACCTTATATTTCCCATATATATTCAGTCACCTCCTGTCCCCCTCCATTTTCTCATTTTGCTTCTGGACAGGAGCAGCTTGGTTAGCCCAATGTATATACTTGAGCCAAGAAACACATTCTTTGCCAATTTCATTTTGTGTCTTATAGTCTAGCCCAATCTTTGTCTGAAAAGTTGGCTTCAGGACTGGTTTCAGCTCTGGGCTAGCAGAGAATCTGGGAGCCATGTCTTCTGGGGACCCTGTAGACTGCTGGACGATGAAGTCTGTTCTTTTAATAGACTTCTAGTTCTGCACACTCATTTTTCTCCCACTGTGACAGGAACTCTACCAAACAGAAGTTTTTAAGTCCCAAAGTCTCACATCTGAAACAGAAATTTACTGTAGGGATTTAACAGCAGATTTGAGTTGGCAAAATGAAAAGAAAATCAATGAACTAGAAGACAGAGTAGTTGAAATACTCCAGGATGTGAGGATCAGAGTTAGAAAAGAATGAAGAAAATTGAAAAGAGATTCAGAAATATGTGCTACAACATTAAGCATGCCTCCATGTGAGTGGTAGTCCCGTCTATAAAAAAAAAGCAGCAGAGAGAAAGAAAAGGACAGAAAGAGAAAATAATAACAATTCAGCAACAATATTTGGTGACTTCAAAACCCTGTTTTAATAATGGACAAGTCATAAAGGTACAAGAAAATAATGAGGAACAGTATGAAGCAACTTGATGTAACACAAAAAAGAGCAAAATACACAACCTTGACAAGTACACCTGGAACATTCTTCATAATAAAACAGATATTTGGCTGTAAAATAAGCCTCAATATATTCAAAAGAAGTTAAATGGTGCTGATTATATTATCTGGCAAAAGCACAATGAAATTATAACTCAGTGACAGAAGGAAATTTGAGAAATTCATGAATATGTGCACATCACACAACACTCCAAAACAACCAGTGTGTCAAAGAAGAAATCAAAGAAAAAAGTATAAAATTCTTAGAGATAAATGAAAACAAAAAATGCAACATACTTAAATATACAGGATGCAGCTGAAAAAGATTATAGAAGGATAATTTATATCTCCTAAACCTGTCAAAAAATAAGTATCTCAAATCAATAACTTAACCTTCCACTTCAAGGATCTAGGAAAAGCAGAGAGAAAAACAAAACAAAACAAAACAAGAAAAATGTGGGGCATTAAATAGAAAATAGAGAAAAAATAGTAAGTTAATAAAACCACAGGTTTGTAAGTAAATCTTTAAACAGAACAAGATAAAGAGAAGAAAGACTCAGATTACTAAGATCATGCGTGAAAGATGGGACATTACTACTGGTCTAGCAGAAATAATAACAGCCTCCTAAGCAATACTAAGAACAATTATACAACAACAAATGAGGTAAGAAAGATAAGTGGAAAAAAAATAACCTAGGCAGACACAGACTACTGAAACTGACTGAAGAATAATTGGAGTGCCAAAAGGAACTGAAAGTACACATCGACACAAAAGTTTGCACAGGAATTTGCATAGTATTATTAGTCGTAATAACCAAAAGTGGACTGGTGAATGATAAACAGAAGAAGATAATAGGTTAGGATAACTCAAAAACGAGTATTTGGATAATGACAATTTTGAATATTTTATCAGAGCAAGAATTTATATATACAATCTTAGCAAAATATTTTTGGAAATGCATTGATGCTGGATCAGGGAAAATAAAATATAATGGAGTTTGATTTTAACTCAACCCTTTCAGCAAATAATATTTTCAGAACATAAAATTTGTGGCTAAATTAACAATATTACTCTGTAATAATATTGTCTCATATTATACACAGATCTATAGTTTCTCCTGTAATTTAATGACAAAAAAGAATCACTTTATTTTTAAGTGGTTAAACTACCTTTTTTTCTCACCACCTTTTGTATTTCATGAAAAAATATTTCATATATATTCCCTTTGTTCATAAATAGCACTTCTCATCAACACTCTTGAGCAAGAACTGACAGCAACTTTTGAAAAAGAAAAGTGCCTAAGAAATTCCATGCATACAAAAGAGGAGCAGAACTGAGAATAGGATGCAGAAATCTTGTTAAAATGTTCTATACGCAAAGTATACTGCATTTTTTCTTATTCAAAAGATATTTTAACACTAGCATAAAACCAAGATAATATTTCTAACTGTGAATCACCACCAGAACCATTTGTGAATTCAATATGTTACCCACATACTATCTCTAGAGATCTCACTCTTGCTTGTATGCAGGTAGTGAATTCACAATTGTTCTTTAAAGCACACCCCACATCTCAGCCTCTTTGTGCAGCATTCCTTCCAGATTTAAGTAAGCATTTGAGACTGCAAGTAGTGCTTCTGGCCCTGACTGGAAACTGATACTGAGGCCAACTCCTCAGACAAGAGTGGACTGGACTCAGGGACACAGTGTGAGCATATGGTGTGTGTACTTTATGGTTTTATACATTTATAGGACGCTGTCCTGTTGGTTTATTTCTAGATGGGAGAGAAGACAGTGGAGAGGAGGAGACAGATGCTCATTAAGAGGATACTAGAAGTATAAGAGTGAAAAGAAGGCATGTGCTTCATAGGATGAAGAGAACAGATGCAGCTCCAGAGAGATGGGCATGCAAAATTGATTTAGATTGTATACTTTCACTTAATCACAAATAAATAAATAGAAGAACAAATAAATAGATATGAAAAAGTTGGCATGGAGTCAATTCCAACCCATAATGACCCTACAGGATAGAGTAGACATGCCCCATAAGGCTTCCAAAGAGGGGCTGGTGGATTTAAACTGTTGGCTTTTGGATTAGCAGCTGAGCTCTTAGCCACTACACCACCAGAGTTCCAAAAGGAGTAAAATACACTTTTAAATGACATACTTAGATACTAGTATCTACCACTAGAATAATTTCAGCTTGAAAAAGTCTACGTATGATCAATAATATTTTCTTACCAGAAACATGCACACTGCTAACCACTCCTGAAGCCTTGATGGCAAAGTGATTAAGAGTTCAGCTGCTAACCAAGAGGTACACAAAACGTGGACAGTTGGATTCCACAAGCCTCTCACTGGAAATCCTATGGGGCAGTTTTCCTCCTAGGTTTGTACTAGCAATTTGGTATTCGGATCATTTCCAGATCACACAAGTTGTTAAATTGAGGGAAATTTCTCATTTATTAAATCATTATTAATTCAGCACACTTAAAAACTATTTTTTGTGTTCATTCAGTTTTCAGCTATGATGTCTTCAAACTCACTTGTATAAGCATCTATCCTTTCTTCATTCACTTTCAAAAACTATTAACTGTGGCCATCCTCCTATCTAGACTCAATTTTAGTATGTGTGCTTTGGAAACCAATCTTCCACATCGTCTTGTGAAAACTACATTATTAATGATTCCTTAGATTTTCACTTGCCTTCTGCTTGGATAGTAGCATCATGGTAGAAAGTCTTTTTGACTGTTTTGTTTAACGATTTACCTCCAGTAGGCTGAGGAGCATCTGGAATGTGTTAAGTAACCAGCAAATATTGATAGAATAACAAGTGATAATTTATACTCAACTTCATCCATTCAGATGAAACTTTCTTTTGAAATTTGAAGATGTTTAAATCTTCACCATCTTGAAAACATTTCTCCCTTTGTACTACATACTTTACATTCCTGTACCCTACTTTTTTTAATACATTTTAATGTATTAAATTAATTAATACATTAAATTAATACATTAACAAGCAAGTATTTAGAGGAGATTGACTGCTTTTCCCTTGGATTTGCTATTCACTACTTATATCTGACCTTTATGTAAACCATTCCAACAGAACATAAGACCATTCTTCACAAGACCATTCATGAACCACATGCAACTCTTTTTAGAGAGTGTATTCTAGTTCACGAGGTCTACAATTTTCCACAGTATTTTACAATTTTTAACATTCCCTATTTCTTGAAGCTTTCTCCTCTTGACTCACTGGAATTTAGACTCTTTAGCTTTCTTCCCCACTATGTTAGATTCTCCCATCATCCTTTGAGGTCCATCCTTCTTACCCATTCACTACATTTCATAGTGAACTTCAAGTATGGCAACTCACTTCCTTTTCTTCACATGGTCTCTCTCTAGGTAATATTTTTCAACACTTAAGTTTTTGATTAAAGTTTCCTGATGGTGCAGTGGTTAAAACACTCGGTTGCTAAGTGAAAGATTAGAGGTTCAAACCTACCAGCTGCTCCACAGGAGAAAGATGTGGTAGTCAGTTTTCCTAGAGATCTACAGCCTTGGAAGCCCTGTGGAACACTTCTCCTCTGCCTTGGAGGGTTGGAATTGACTTTATGGGAGTGGGTTTTTTGTCTTTTGGGTTTTTTTGGTTTATGATTTTGATTACTACATACATGTTGACCACTCCTACATTTACAACAGAATCATGAATTTTCATCTTCACAACCAATTTAATATTTCCAACTAGAAACATGAATCTTTCTTGGATATCTCACCCCTCCTCCCCCCCAAAACTGCTGCCATTTAGTTGATTCTGAGCCACAGCAGCCCCACGGGTTTGAGCAAAGTTGTCCTGTAGGGTTTCCAAGTAGTGGCCGATGAATTTGAATTGCCAACCTTTCACTTCGCAGGTGAGCTCTTAACCACCATGCCACCAGGGCTCTTTTAGGTAGGTCACAGACAATTTAAACTTTAATTTGCCAGGGTAAAATATATTGATCATTTTCTTCCTTTTCAGTTATTCCCCCCTCCAATTTCAACCAGTGGGAAGAGTGTACATCCAATTGTAGGAGCAAAAATCTGAAGGACACATCTTCCATATGCTACAGTCTTTCTCTCCCAGATACAATCCACACTAATTTTCTGACATTTTACACCCTAAAGTTGTCCTAAATTTAAGCATTTTCTGTATCTTTAGCACCTAGTCTTAATCTCATCCAATCATTTCTTATCTCAGCTACAATAGTAGCTTATTTGGTCTTACTGTATCTGTTTTTGCCATCCAAATCCTTTCTGCATGAGAAGCTAGTACATGCTTCTTTTTCAGGGTGAATATGATCGCGTCCTTCATTTGCTCACATTTGGCTCTCATTTCTCAACAAAAGAGTGATTACTAACTCACTTAACATGAACAAGAGTACTACATTCCTAACTCTGGTTGCTTGTCCAGTCTTATATTAAAGGAGCATTTCAAAAGAAAAGAATGAATGCATGTAATCACTCTGGGGTATGTAAATTAATTAAAAATACAACCATGAACAAAAATAAGAAAAAGCCTAATGTTGAGTCTGTACAATATTTCTGGTAATGAAAATACAGGGTTTTTCTTTGTTTCTTCAAGCATACATGATTCTGACATGAGTTCTTTCTATACCTAAAATCAAAATTTCTTACATCTGGATGAATAACAGCTCTGAGGAATTCTTTTTTTTTTTTTTTTTCTGAATGTGTGGTGTGTCTTTTCCTCTTCTAATTCCATCCCTATTGATGCTAAGGAAGCCCTGATGAAGTAGTGGTTAAGAGCTAACTACTATACCATACTATATCTTTTGGCTGTTAACCAAAAGATCATCAGTTTGAATTCACCAAGTACTTAGAAATTCTATAGGGCAGTATTACGCTGTCCAGTAGAGTTGCTATGACCAGAATACACTTGAAAATTTTTTTTTGTTTTCATTGATACTAACAGCAAGAATCTTTACAAAATTTTAAAGGACCCAAATCTCTCAAGTAATAAATATATTAAGAAGAAAATTAATGGATCATTGGGGAACTGGAAAGGAAAGCAAAAAGTACTGGTGGTAACTGAGCATGGACTATATACCTGAAAACATAAAATACTTGGGCATAGACAAAAGTGTATATTTTAAATTGACAACATTCCTAAAAGGTAGTTGTTGTAAGTAATGAAACAACACTTCTAGTATAGTAATTTGATATTTCAGAGTTATATTTTTGAAAAATTAGGATTTCTTAGTTTCTAGTAGTCTCATATTTTTGGAATTTATTTCCTTTGTCTAGCTATCATTATTTAACCATACACAGTGAAGATATTCTTACAAATGTCTATTCCAAAAAGAAGCCCTAGTAATGCAGTGTTTAAGTGCTTAGACTCTAACTGAAAACTTAGCATTTTGAGCACATGAGACATTTTTTTTGTAAGACAGATGTCAGTCTCCTTCTGTACAGATTATTGTTGTTGATTTGGAGTACCATCAAGTTGAGTCCAACTCACAGTGCACCTATGTATGACAGAAAGAAACACTACACTATCCTCAAAACTATTGCTATGTTTAAGCCCACTGTCATAGTCATTGTGCCAAGGCATCTGCTTGAGGGACTTCCTCTTTTTCATTTACCCTTTATATTACCATGCATTATGTCCTTCTCCAGAAACTGATTCCTCCTAATAACATGCCAAGCGTATGTGAGAGCAATCTCACACTACCCCCGCTTCTGAGGAGTATTCTGGCTACTCTTCTTCTAAGACAGATTTATTTCTCTTGGTAGTCCATCATATTTTCCATATTCTTCGCCAACATCATAATGCAAAGTCATCAGTTTTTCAATCTTATTCATTCAATCTTCCAATTCTTCAGTCTTCCTTAGTTGGGCATAAGAAAACACCATGGCTTGAGTCAAACTCCCCTTAGTTGTCAGGGTAGCATCTTTGCTTTTTAACACTTCAAATAGCTCATTTGCAGTAGATATGCAGTTTGATTTTCTGGCTATTGACTGTGGATCTAAGTATAATGAAATCCCTGGCAATGTCAGTATTTTCTCTACTTATCATAATGTGCTTCTTGGTCCAGTTGTGAGGATTTTTGTTTTCTTTATGTTGAGGTGCAATACATACTGTATGTAGCCTTTGATTTTATCAGTAAATGCTTCAAGTCCTCTTCAGAGTCAGCCAGCAACCTGTGTCATCTGCATATCTCACGTTGCTAATGAGTCTTCCCGCAATCCTGTTGTTGCATTATTTTTCATACTCCAGCTTCTCAGATTATTTGTTCAGCATACAAATTGAATCAGTATACTGAAAAGATAGAACCCTGACACATATCTTTCCTGATTTTAAGTCACACAGTATCACCTTGTTCCGTTCGAATGATAACCTCTTGATCCTTCATGAATGCAGTTAGGTTTTCTGGAATTCCCATTCTTTGTAATGTTACCCATAATGTGTTATATCCACACAGTGGAATGCCTTTGCATGGTCAGTAAAACACATGTAAACATCTTTCTGGTATTCTCTGCTTTCAACTAAGATCCACCTAACATTGGCAATGATATACCTCATTCTACTTCCTCTTCTTAATGCAGTTTGAATTTCTGGCAGTTCTCTGCCAGTGTGCTACGACAATCCATTTTTGAATGATTTTTGGCAAAATTTTACATAGGTGATAGTAATGGTACTATTTGATAATTTCCACACTCAGTTGTATCACCTTTCTTTGTAATGGGCACAAATATGGATTCTCTTCAAGTTACTTAGCCAGGAAGCTGTCTTCTAAATTTCTTGACCCACAAGAATGAGAACTTCCAGCATCGCATCCACTTGTCGAAACATCTCAGTTGGTGTTCCACTGATTCCTGGAGCCTTGTTTTTCACCATTCCCTTCACTGTAGTCAGAATCAACTTGAGGGCAATGAGTCTGCTTGTTTGTTCGCTCATCTGTTTGTTTTTGGTCCAATCCAAGGGGCTTTGTCTTCTGGCACTATACTAGACAATATTAGTCTCCTATACATAAGGTTTTCACTAGCCAGTTGTTTCAGAGGTAGGCCACCAGGTGATTCTTCCTAGTCTGTCTTAGTCTGGAAGCTCTGCTGAAACCTCTCTACCACTGGTGACCCAGCTGGCGTTTGAAATACCTGTGGCATGCTTCCATCATCACAGCAACATTCAAGCCACCGCAATGTAACAAACTAACAGATGCATGGCGTTGTAAAGAGCATAGTTTTGGATATGCTAAGAGACAGTTACATTCTGTTCTAGAGTGCTTCTGTGAGTCATAATCAACCAGAGGGACAATTGGTTTGATTTTTCGGGGTGTATCACAAAAATGAATTTGAGTAGAAAGCCAGCTAGTTATTAGTAATCATGTACTGTCTGGGACAACTCTTGACTTTTTAATATTAATTGCAAATAATCTATCACTGTCTTATAACCTTCAGTCTACTGTTAATACTACAGTTAACCAAAGTATGTGTACCAATATATTCATATCATGGTATGATTATCTATGAATCAACTTCAGGTAACCAGGGTTATAGTCTACTTTTTTCCTAGGCTACCAATATAGAAATAGAAAAAATAATTTTTTGTTGTGACCGGAAAAAAAAACAAACTCACTGCCATCGAGTCAGGTCCAACACATAGTGACCCTAGATGTCAGAGTAGAACAGCCCCATAAAGCTTCCAAGGAGCTCCTGGCAGACTTAAACAGCCAATATTTTGGTTGGCAGATGTAGCACTTATCCTACTGTGCAATCAGGGTTTCCTTTGTGACAGTATGAATTAAATAGATGGTTGTGACACTAATTATTAATTTCTCTAGATTTCTGCCCCTTATCACCAGTAGGATCCTGGTATCCTTTCCAGCTGGATGCAGAGAATAAAGGATAATGATGAAAATCAACTGTTTTCTGCTTATCACCCACTAGTATGCTATGTTGGCACACATTTTCAGTGGAGGTAAAAAATAGGATAAAGCTGGTCTCAAAAAAATATCATCTGAACAGCAAATTCAGAAGTCTAATGGGTCCAAAGTAAACATAAATCTTCTCTGACACCGCTTCCTACCTAGGAGTACCAACACACTCACGTTTTTCAGAAAAACAAGTACTTACTGACAAGCCCGTTGGTCCTCATATTGTTACACCAGAATTACATCTTATCTGTCATTGGTTGATCCCTGTCTGAGAGTCAAAGTGTTAAGATCTAGTTCTTAAAGGCTCAGCTATTTTATTTTACCTAGGGAGACAGAGCATTGTTCAGATACTAAGGATCAATACAAACTCATATCACAGTATTCAGTATCTAAGAGAAAATAATTTTCTTTCACTTTTCCTCATAAGGGAAATTTTAGTATTTTGTATTACTTAGTATTTTTATAAGTTATACACTCCTTGGCTCTCATATATGTATATACAGATATACATATATGACATATATGTGTGAAATATATGTGTGACATATATATACGACATATATATGCTCATCTTGGTAAATTATATATATATAAAATTTATGCTTATATATATATGCATAATATATATATATAAATTTACCATGATGAGCAACTAAAGAAGGAAGACAGATAAGGAAATATTTTTTATAGAAGCAGTTATATATCCTTGAATAAAAAGAACTGTTTAGCTACTGAAACAATATTTGCTATACTTTCTCTCAACAAACTTGAAAAAGTCTTCTTTCTTTCTAATTATTATTACCAAATGTTAGTTATTCTTTTTGTTAATGTGACAATTTCTAACTCAGAAATACTGAGGGAAAAAAAAAAAGCAGTGCCGTCAAGTCGGGTCCGACTCATGGCGACCCTAGAGGCCAGAGTAGAACTGCCCCATAGGATATCCAAGGAGCACCTGACACTGAAAAAAATAAATAAAGAAATATGAAAAAATAACAGGAAAAATCTAGAAAGGCTGGAAAATGTTATTCTTCTGCTGCTAACTGTAAGTTCATGTTTGCTACTGGTAAGTGATTATTCTTATGTCTGAAATGCTAACCAACCACTTGATAGCACCCAAATGAAGGCCACTAAGAATTACAATGAAATGTTGTGCTTAGTGATAGCTTTCAATAAAGCCAGAACGTAAGAATGCTAGCATATGAGTAGATTTTAAAAATGCTAGAACATAAACCAAAAAAGATATATAGAGAACATAAACAAAAAAAATATATGTATGTATCTATCTATCTATCTATTTATATATTTTAAAAGATCCTAACATTCCTTCTTTCTGTTACAGAAAAAATTTTCTTGAAAAATAAGAGGAGATGTTATTGGGTACCCTTGTCATACAGTTAAAACACATAAAAATGGAAGCTTCATGCTTCTGTAAATTACATGATCCCTTAAAACAAATATATAGAAATATAAATAGAGAACGTGATTAAGCCCCTATCATTGGCCATCTCATTGGTGATTTAAACATAAATTGGAATGTCATTACTGCCAATTATCATTATTAGTAATGAAAATAAAAACCCACTGCCGTTGAGTTGGGTCCCTACTCATAGTGACCCTAGCAGTCAGAGTACAACAGCCTTACATTTTCCAAGGAGTGCCGGGTGGATTTGAATTGTTGACCGTTTGGTTAGCAGATGTAGCACCTAACCCACTACGCCACCAGTATCTCCGTTATTAGTAATAGTAATAGTATTTTAATAAATTTGTTTATGTCACTTTGGTGCATGTTGATACCTGATAGAAACATTTTCATATTTTTTTGCCAAATTCCGTATTTTCAAAATTCTACAGGATGCCTATTGAGAACTTACTGTTAAGTGATATTCAGAGATACATAAAAATTAAAGCAATGACTACTATTTTCAATCATTGAATAATGCATGTATTTTTGTTGCTGTTGTTCATATTACATATAAGATAGCACAGTGCTGCTGGCAATTTTAGTTTTTAAAACTACTTAGAAAAATTTATTTTTTGAAAACTTCAATAAAAACTGTAATGTTTGATTCTATTACCCTACACTGACCAATTGAGCCACTGAGGCCAAAATTTAGCTTATAAAAAGCAGTTTCTGGAAATCTATATGTCTTTAGAAAACTCTGAACATGAAATGCATTTTGATCTGCATAGGTTTTCTTTCCTTCCTTCTTCTTCTTCTTTTTTTTCTTCCATTTTACATTTCAAAAGTTCCTGATGCTTTTTCATGTTTCATGCCCATATGTAGGCAGTCTCAGATGTGTTTCATTTTAGAAGTGTGAGGATGTTTGAATCCCATTATTCTATGTATAATGGAACAAGTTAGAGAAATACCAGCCAACAGAAAATGCAAAAGTATTTCAGAGGGAAAAATGTGATCACTTTTTTTTTTTTTAATTTATTCAGAAAAAGACTTAAATGTCAAGGTCACTCCTATGTGCAAGACCCAGTCCTGTGATCTTGAGTCTGGAACTGTAGAGGGTGCTCAGAAGAGTGGTCTGAGCTGACTCACTTCTTGAAAGCAGTAGTGAAAAGCCTCTCCATCCCTATCCAAATGCATTTGCTATGACAGACCGGGAAATCATCATAATCTTGACAAACTAAATTACTCTAAGATATTAATCAGCAATAGTGTATCTTGTGTGTATACTCTGAACAACAGAGTTCAGAATCAGCTCAATGAAACAATGCATCTCCCATTACAGTATAATGGAGCCGGGGTTTGTGCTCTTTGCAAATGCATCTGTAATGACTGAGCTCTTCAGTTATGTGTGAGTCACAGCTTAGATGACTTTAAACTGAAAATCGGATGGAGTAGATGTAGGCAGTGAAATGTTGAAGACAGCAGGCCACAGACAGGCATAAGAATAAGGAAATCACTACGGGAGACACATATTTGTGGAGGAGGTCTATTGTGCAGCATTCATGGAATAAGGCTTGAGAGAGAGAGAAAGAAGGAAAAAATGTGGGCATGGTATGTTGCACCAGATAGAGAGCAGCTACAGAAAAGTGAAGGAGTTAGGTTTACCGTAATTTCTGTGGGAAGACTTATTTCAATACCCAGGTGAATGAGAGAGATGTAGTAAGAGAGCAGTTTATTCACTTCATCTTTTTCTAAAATAAAATATTCTTCCATGATTCATAGGATTGCTTGAGAAGAACAGACTACTGACAGGTCACAATGATGATGGTGATGATGAAAACGATGGTGATAACATTTAACGTGTATCAAATGACTATTACGGAGTGGGCCATGTTGGCAGTGGGTTTAATGTGTGTAGAACTTTTTACACATGTAGTCCTCATAAAAACTTCAGAGCAGCTGCTAAATGTGCTCCTCGTGAGGAAATCTGTGCACTCAACCTCCCTGCTTCTCTGAGAGGTATTCCTAAATTTGTTTAGGACATAGAATGTGTTATTCTGTTGCAGGAAGGAAGTCTAGTTTGGCTATGGCTGTTGGTTACACTAATGGTGAGAAAGTGATGGACTTCTGTCAAAAGATCTGTCATGGGAGTTCTGTTGGGGTTGGTTGACCTTCTAACATAAATGGGTAAATGTCAATCACAGGAGTTGTTCTGATTCTTTTTCTTCACTCGGTCATGAATGTGGTTGAAACATCTAATGAGTGGCAGCCACGATTCTTGCCCAATGAAGCATTAAGCTCAGGTGGAGAAGAAAGGTTGTGCAAGGCAACTGGCATCCTGCTGAGCCCGTTCTAGACTGCCTTTTCTCACTTTTTTGTCTACAAAAAGAAATAGACAAATAAGTTCTGTCTATTTAGCCAAGTGTTGTCATATTTTTAGTTAGCTACAGCTAAAATCTCCACAATCAATGCCCATGGAAATAGCAGTCAAAAATGCAAAAGATGCATTGCATTGGGAAAATCTGCTGCAAAAGACCTCTTTAAACTACTGCAAGTAAAGATGTCACCTTGAAGACTAAGGTGCACCTGACCCAAGCAGTGGTATTTTTAGTTGCATGACATGCATGCCAAAGTTGGACAACGAATAAGGAAGACAGAAGAAGAATTCATGCCTTTGAATTGTGGTGTTGGAGAAGAACATTGAATGTACCACAGACTGCCAAAAGAATCAACAGATCTGTTCTGGAAGAAGTCCAACCAAAGTGCTTCTTAGAAGCAAACGTGACAAGGCTGTCTCTTGGATACTTTGGACATCTTGTCAGGGAGGGATCAGTCCTTGGAGAACGATATCATGCATGGCAGAGTGAAGGTTCAGTGAAAAAGAGAAAGATGGTCTATGAGATGGATTGACATAGTGTCTGCAACAATGGGCTTAATCATAAAAACAATTGTGGACATGACACAAAACCGGGCAGTGTCTCTGTCTGTTTTGTATAGGATCACTGTGAGTAACACCTAAGAACAACAACATAGCTGAAATCTCACCTAACTGACAGATACCTTAAGAGATTTTTTGTGGGCGTGATTTACAGAGCCACTGGTTTACACAAACCATTAATGTACTCAGCTGGTAACCAAGAGCTGAAGGCTGAGTCTACCCAGAGGCATCTCCAAAGAAAGGCTTTGTGACCTCAGCCACTGAGGTTGCCATAAATTGGGGACAAATCAATGGGTTACTGGTAGCAGCTTTACAACTATTAAGTAACAGAAAATAACATTCAAATTGTCTTAAAATAAAGAAATGTATTTTCCTCCATGATGTGTCATCTGCAGCAGAATCCCCAGAATGGGTAGATGGCAGGTTGCTTTGCCACAAATAGACAAAAAGATGCAGAGCTACCATGTGCTTGGCCCTCAGGACAGCTGAACAGTCTTTGGGTAACTGGCTCCTGCAAGCTGGTCACTAATGGTGGCATGATTTCCAAACAGTGTTATTTTGTATGTACATCATAAAAGATGCTGGAAGTACCAGTTCAGTCAGAGGATGCTTATAAAAATGTTTAACTCTGTGGCCAAGGACTTGAGTCCCTCCTAGCCCCTTTCTCTGCCACATTGGGTTTGGGCTTCATTCTTCATTCTTAGTAACAAGATGGCTTCTACAGCTACTGATCCCACATGAAAACTGAACTATGCTTCTCTTGTGTCACCAAAAACTATTTTCCATATATAACTGAATGACTTCTTCATATCCAAAAAGTAAGAATGCCAGTTTCTGGACTATTTTTTATAATAGTCACCCAAATGACTATTAAAGATTAAAAACTTTTTTCTAGGAACAGATACTCCATCTGATTAGAATCTCTATGTATATACTTCACAAGAGACATACTTTATATTATATAAAGTTTATTTTGTCAGTTACCGTTGAGAGGATCCTGATTCAGTATCACCGCAAACTCACAGAGCAGACAGATTGTTACACACTGTTTTCCAGGCCATGATCTTTCAGAAGCACATTGCCAGGTCTCTCTTCCAAAGCACCTCTGAGTCTGTTCAAACTGCCAATATTTTGTCTAGTAGTCAAGGACTTAAACGGTTGCACTACCCAGTGACTCAATGGAAGCCTGCTAGGTTTTTTTTTGGAGTGACTCATTATGAAACCTTAGCCAACGTTTTCGTGGAAATTTCTGAAGATGGGAACAATATTCCAAAGATCAGTTTCTAAAGTAGGGAGCACTGTTTTCATTGTTGCACAAGGAGTATTTTTCATGAAACACTTAGAATGTTCAAATTGATGGATAAGACAGCTATGTTTCAAATAATATTTCTTATTGGTCCTAAGCTATTTGCTCTTTTCATCTTTCTTTCGAGTGACGGCAGAAGCATCTTCATCAAATCATAATGAGCCCAGACTAACCTGAGTTGAAATCTCCTATTGGCTCCTTATTAGCTGAGTAATTCAAGATGAACCATTTATCTGAGCTTTAGATTCCTCATCTGAAAAACGAGTTGTTGCCGAAATGAGTGAAAGCATATAAAACATTACAACAGTGCCTAGCAAAGAGAAAAAAATCTAGCTATTTTTGCTTCGAATAAAAATTCCATCAATAGGCAGCAGGCCTATAAGTTTTGTTCTGTGTGGTGTCCAACACATTGCTATCATTTATTAATGTGGTATTATAATAACCTTCTGTGTTATTATAATATTTTTCAGTGTCAGCCACAGTGTTATTGTTATATAAGGTAAAGCAATAATCTTACATAATGATGGTTTCAAATCTCTTCAATAAACCGAAATTTCTTCTTCATTGAAATTAAAATATCCAGGGCTCCTTAGCCATCGATGTTAAAATTAGATCCTGTTTTATTTTTCCATTCTTTTGCAAATAATGTCTAACCATAACATAGCTATCTTTTCTTATAGCATATATTCTTTTGTGGAAAATCAGTGAATTTCAATGAGAACTTTAATAAGTTCTAAGTATTGTATTAGATTTAGTGTTGCTAAGTGTTTAGCCTACCCATGAGAAATGTGGAAAGAAAACATGTGGATAGATTCTTATTAAGTGTAATTCAGAGTTGGAGGCCTATTGTGAATTTGATTCCTTATTATGCTTCTTATGATCAGTTCTTTTACATTAATATTATCTAGCCCTTCTGTAGACAGTTTCTAATTTTTTTCTAATGAGCCAGAGATCAGATAGAATATGAGATCAAATAGATAATGGTACCTCAAAAGGTTGGCCATGAAGATTAAGGAACAGCGGATTTAAGATAATGGATAATGGTGCTGGAATAATTTAGAGAAGGATGGCGAGAATGGTATTGCAGCTTCGGCAATGTAATCAGTGTCACTGACTTTTACATACAGAAATTGTTAAAATGATATATCTTTGGCTTTGCATAATTTCATCAAAATAATTATTTTTAAAGAAAAACTGAAATCAGACAGAGATTGTTTAACTTGAATTATCAATTGGGTAGAAAATGACTGAACTAACTTGGTGATACAGCATCATAAAAAGATCGGTTCACATATCTTTTTAAGTGCATGTTATTTTCTATTTGATAGTTAGTATTTTATCCATAGTTCAGAGTTTTACAGTAAATATCACTTAACATGTATTATGAAATTGTTGAACAGGTAGCATGAACACCGCACACATAAAATTGTGCTAATGAATGTACAAAGGCTATAATTTCTCTGTGAGAAATATGGCGCTATTAATATGACAAAATGAGAAGAAACAAAATACTTGAATGTTCAAATAGAAATGATACACCATTTTGTTTTCATAAATTTTAAAATGTATGTTATTTTAATAGACCTAAATACTTATAAACAAAAACAAGTTGCATATCAACCAGTATTTTTTTACTTTGCAGAGTGCTGTAAGAAAAAAAACATGGTATTATAGGGATATCTACTACAAAAATAATAATACATTTTAATGATTGTGTGAAATAAACAAAAGGCAAATGAAGAGCTAAAATGACAAGAAGTAAAGAAAACTATTACTCCTTTTTTTAATTTATTCAAATCAAATACACCTTTGTAGTATCATCAGGGCAGAAATTTATCTTGTGTGTAATAGATCTTTTTTTCTGAATATGTATATTGTTTTGTATTATGATTGAGTGAAAACATACATTCCCATGTAAATTTACATGCCCACCTATATATAGCTTCCACTGCTCTCCCTGCCTGGTGACAGCACACTATTCCTCTCTGCTCCATACATGTCTCATCTTCCCAACAGGCTTCTTTCCCCTCCTCTCCACCCACTCTGCTTCCTCCAGCCAGAGGTCAGCAGGATGATATCCTACAGATGCATAGAACCATAAAGTGCATCCAATATATGGTCACTCTGCATCTCTTAACGAAAACTCTACAGTATCAGCCTAATATGAATCTGAATTTCTTAGGCCCCACTGTGTTAATCTTTCTATGACATTAGAAAAAAGTAGGGAAAGACTAGGGATTTGGACATGAATTGAGTAAAATAGTTAAGACTAAGGGACCATGATTTTGACTCAAGCACTCTGAGGTGTATTTTCTTTCTGCTCCTTATGAAGACATTTATATCAAGATTAGAGTTAAGACCTTTTAATATTGAATAAACAAATGAGTTTCTGGTTTTCATAAAGTTAGTAACTACAGGAAACAAAGGATTTAATCCAAAGCACAGTGAATTTGACCAATGGGGTTCTTACTCTGATTTTCTGTTTACAATGGAGGTTGTGAGTATAGAACTATATGCAAATTCAGGAGAGTGTTTTAATGCATTTTTATAACCCTCCAAAAAACAAACCCATTGCCATGGAGTCAATTGAGACTCATAGAGACCCTATAGGATAGCATAAGCCGCTCCATAGAGTTTCCAAGGAGTGCCTGGTGGACTAGGATTTCTAACCTTCTTGTTAGCAGCTGTAGCACTTAGCCATTGCACCACCATGGTTTGGTTTAGTGCATGACAAATAATTCTAATTTATCAGGAAATGAGGACTTCAGAAAACTTGCATCTTTAGTTATTCCAGCATCCGGATCTGTGTATATGTGTTTGTCAGTGGAAGCTGGCTTATCGCTCCAATGCTGAGCAGATTTCAGCAGTTTCCAGACCAGAATGGTCTAGAAAAAAAAGCCCGAAGACCTGCTTCTGAAAATGAGTCAAAGAAAACCCTACTGGTTGAAATGGTCTGATCCTGTTGTGCATGGGGCCATCCTGAGTCATGGGCTAACTTGACAGCAGTTGACAACAAAAACCACATACCCTTTTAATATTTCCTTTCTCTAGATTTGCATTTTATATTTCGTAAGGAAATCCCATCACCCCCTTTTTTCTGCACTTACAGGATCTCCAAACAACAAAACTCACTACCATCAAGTAGATTCCAACTCAAGGTACCCTAGAGCAACCCTGTAGGACAGAGTGGAACTGCCCCATAGAGTTTCCAAGGAGTGCCTGGTGAATCCAGCTGTTGATCTTTCATTAGCAACCTTAGCCCTTACCCCGTCTGCCACTGGGGTTTCCACTTACAGGACACACAGATCTAAATCCCATCAGTGCTGATGTGAAATTCTCTATCATAGAAGCCTTGATGTTTAAGAGAGAACATTTTTTTTTTCCTGAAAGACAGAACCAATTTATCTGTCTAATCTTTGAGACAATTTTTGATAAAATGTGATTTGTCCTCCAGTTTAAGGAAAGGTAAATGTTTAGAAAATGGCAACTTATTCAGCATAGAATTTTCAAATGTTGCCAAACATAATTACACCGCACTGTCCCTTTGTTCACTAGTTTTAATTGCTATAGTTTTTTTTTCCCTTTCTCATGATTAATACCATTTCAATTTGATACCACTTAAAAAACAAGTAATACTCTGCTTATACAAACTTATGCTTGAATAACAGTATGAACCTCTAAGGAGTTCTGGCAACACAGTAAGCAGAGCTTGGCTGCTAACTAAAAGGTGGGCAGTTCGAATCCCCCAGAAGCTCCTCGAAAGTTCCATGGAGCAATTCCACTCTGTCCCATTGGGTTGCTATGAGTCAAAATTGACTCAACAGCAATGAATTATGAACTTCAAAGGAACACTGGTGTCACAATGGTTAAATGCACAGTTGAAAACCACCAGTCCATGGGGATCGGCTCCTGCCAAGATTACAGCCTAGAAAGCCCTCTGGGGCAGTTCTATTCTGTACTATAGAATTGATAGGAGTCAGAACCAACTCTGCAGCACACAGCAACAACAATATGAACCTCGAGAGTGCTTTCATATCACAGACAGGGACTTAAATTTTTTACTGATACAGATCAGAATTGTAGGGCGCCTATGTTGAAAATACTCAGCCCTCTATCAGTCAACTGAAGTAAAGCAATGAGGAGGAGAATTGAATAGAAGCTTTAGATTTTGAGGTGCACTCTGGAGATGCCTGGTTACCATGGAGAAGGGGTGCTGTAAAGAACTAGGAAGACTAACAGATAAATAGAAGAAAACCTTATTTCTAAAGTCAGATCTTGTATAATTTGCTATAATTTGTGAGAAATTTAGCTACCCTCATGAAGAAAAATGCATCACTAAGTCACTTAAAAACTCATAACCATTTCAAAACAATCAATTTATTTCAAATAAAAGAGAGTATGGTTTGGTCCCATATGATCACTTCTTAAGTCATAATTTGTAGTGTAACTTCTAACATATGCAACAACAAGGTGCTTTGGTGATTGTCTCTGACCAGGATACGTGTGCACCTGGGACGTGGAGAAGGCATGAAGTCCCTAGTCTTTCTCTTTACTATTTTACAGTTTGCATCATGTTTAAAAAAGCTTTCCAGTCACAGAGGCCAGTAGGCAATGGAACCACAGGAAAGGTGCCATGACCTGTTAGCAAATCACACAGTCTTCAAGGCCCAACCAAACATGTCTGCATCAGAAAGCCACCCGGGATCCTCACAAGTAAAATTATTTATTCCTTCTTCCTGCTGCTCCAAACCTCATTAAAATTACCACTAACAATGATATCATCCTGATAGGCAAATATGTGTTTCCCCTGTAAGATCGTAGTTCAAATCTGCCAGGCACTCCTTGGAAACTCCGTGAGGAAATTCTACTCTGTCTATAGGTATGAGTCGGTATCAACTTGACAACACTGTTCGTTTTTTGGTGGGGTGGAGGGTGTTTGTTAGACTGTAAGCTCCTTGACTGTCTGACAAACATGGTGCTCAGTTAACACAAGTTGAATCATACTGAACTAAAACCCTGGTGGTACAGTGATTTAATGCTGTGGGTGCTAACAAGAAGGTCAGAGATTCAAATCTACCAGATACTCCTTGGAAACTCTATGGGGCAATTCTACTCATCCTATAGGGTGGCTATGAGTCAGAATTGACTTGGTGGCAGTGGGTTTAGTTTTGGAGTTAATCTCCCAAAGTTGTATCTATACTGTGGAATTTTACCTGGCCCTTTAGGCATAGACAGCCTCTCTCACTTGGATCTTGTGCAAAACTTTTCCCACATATAACATGGTTCTTTAACTCATTATCGATCTCTCCAGCTCAGGAACCATGCTCTACTAAACACTTATCATGGAGTTTCACACATAATCAAAGTTAAATACGTATTTACCTACTGTCTGACTGAATAAATGTGTAAATAGATGAATGAATAAAAATGAAAACCTATGGATAAATACAGTTAAAGGAGAAAAACTATACAATGGTTTATATGGGTTCAACCAGTTAAAGCAGTACATATTCATTCTAAGTATGCTGAGCAACCAAGAAAAGCTTATTTTAATTAGTAAGTGAAGGAAATACTTCATCATTTTTAGAAACTGTTTTTAATATTAGAACACACAAAGCCACATGTTTTTCTAAATTAATTTTATAGTTTACCCTGAAGATCAGTGCTAAAAGATTTGAAAAATAATATTTAATATTTTCCTGGTCCATTTTTTGTACTTTACAGTGCCTGAGAATTACTAATATGTTATTCAAATAATACCTAAGAATACTAACAAAAGTAAATAGACAAGCTATATGGGGCATAACATGTAGAAGCAGTTTCAATGAAATAACATGTTCTCAATAAATTCTGAAATGTAATGATTACACAAAACTAAATATATTATTTTAAAAATAAAAGTGCTTTTAAACTGTCACTGGACAGGCAGAGCAGTGGAATTGGCATATAGGTGGGCATGTAAATTTATACGGGAATGTACATTTTCACTCAGTCATATTAAATAAAAAAATAATAAAATTAAAAAAAGTGCTTTTAAGCTCAATATCCTATCTTTCAATGATCCATTTGTGAATTTAATCAAATAATATTTATTATGTTTTTATTATGTCTTATCGTTGATTTCAGGAGTGCTCATGGAACAGTGGTCAAGAACTTGGCTACTAGACAAAAGATCTATGATTCTACCCACCAGCTGCTACTCAAGAAAAAAACATGGTTGACAGCGTTTTTCTAAAGATTCCAACTTAGAAAACCTATAGATATACCATTTGACCCAGTAATTCCACTGCTTGGACTCTATCCTACAGAATCAAGGCCATTCACACCAACTGATACATGCACATGAATGCTCATCGCAGCACAGTCCACAATAGCAGAAAGATGGAATCAACCCAGATGCCCAACAACAGAATGGATAGGTAGACTATGATATATGTACTCAGTGAAAACTATGCAATGATAAAGAATAACAACGATAGCAGGAAACATCTCTCAATTTGGTCTTAACTGGAGGACACTATGTTGAGTGAAAGTAGTCAGCGACAGAAGGACAAATATTGTATGAGACCTCTATGATAATAACTTAAAAATAGACTCATGTATAACAGAAAAGACTCTTTGACGGCTCCAAGGGTGGCGAGGGTGGGAGGGTGAGGGAGGAGGGTTTAGATTAAACAGTTGTTAGAAATTTGGTTGAGTGAAATTGGTGACAGCACACATTAGTAAGAAGACCAATATGAACAGGACTTCAACACAACTTGTGTACTCCTCTCATCTTAACCCAATATTGCAAGAATAGAGTAGCTGGGGCAGGGGCCAGGGACCATGCTCTCAGGGGTAATCAAGGCCAACTGGCACAACTAGCATTTTGCTAGTGAGGTCTCTCTGCACCCCACACAGGTGAGTGGCGTCTGGGGTCTTAAAAGCTGCCAAGCTGCTGTCTGAGGTTACAGCAAATGGTACTAACTTAGCAGGAATGGATGATCACCAAGGTCGATAACTACATGGGGGAAAGAGAGCCCAGAAGACAGAGAGACCCACTTGAGTGGATGTCTATAACTACTTGTGACAGGAAGAACCAGATGGTGCCCAGCTACCACCAGTGATAGCCACAATGAAGCTCACTAAGTTGAGTCTCACTGGCAACACAAGTGTAAATAGGTGTGCACCCTGAGATCTCCACTGAAAGACTGGAATTGATGGTCCAGGGGCCTCGCAGTTCTCCTGGGAACAGGGACCCTGGCCCTGATGCTGCCCCTGTCCATAAATCATAATGAAGGTCAACTTTTCAGACAGCAATGGTTTGGACTTGGTGACACAGAGAGACTATATTGTGTGGGCACTTTATGGTTCTAGGCACCAATAGGAGGTCATCCTGTTGACCTCATACTGGAGGAAGGGGAATGGGTGGAAAGGAAAAGATAGGAGACTGTTGGGAAGATAAGACATGTATGGAGCAGAGAGGAAGAGTGTGCTGTCACCATGCAGGGAGAGCAGTGGAAACTGCATGTAGGTAAGTATGCAAATTTATATGGAAATGTACATTTTCATTCAATCATAATAATAAGGAAAAAAGGAAACCTATAGAGTAGTTCTACTTTGTCACATGGGGTTGCTATAGGCTGGAATTCATAGGAGTTTGAATGAAAAAAATACTCTATGGCCATCAACGAGACTGTTAAGGAGGAAATTATTAAATCAATACCGTTTACAATAGCCCCTAAGAAGATAAAGTACCTAGGAATTAATCTAACCAGAGAAACAACAGACCTTTACAAATAGAACTACAAGCCCTTACTACAAGAAACTAAGAGAGACTTAGATAAATGGAAAAACCTACCCTGCTCATGGATAGGAAGACTTAACATTGTGAAAATGTCTATTTTACCCAAAGCAATTTATTTATACAATGCAATCCCAATACAAGTTCCAGCATCATTTTTTCATGAAATAGAGAAACAAATCACCAATTTTGTTTGGAAAGGGAAGAAGCCCCGGATAAGTAAGGTACTACTAAAGAAGAAGAACACACTGGGAGGCTTCTCATTACCCGACCTAAGAACATACTACACTGCCACAGTGGTCAAAAGAGCCTGGTACTGGTACAAGAACAATGGATCAGATTTGATCAATGGAACAGAATTGAGACCCCAGAGATGACACCATCTGCCTATGAACACTTGATCTTCGACAAAGGCCCTAAGACATTAAACTGGGGTAAAAACAGTATCTTCAACAAATGGTGCTGGCAAAATTGGTTATCCATCTGCAATAAACTGAATCAAGATCTGTATCTTACACCTTATACAAAAACCAACTCCAGCTGGATAAAATACCTAAATATCAAACCTAAAACAATAAAGCTCATCCAAGAAAAGGTAGGAACAACAACGGAAGTTTTAATACACAATGAGGACAGACTCCAAAATCTGTCAAAGAAACCTCAATCAACAGAAGAGAAAATAGATAAATGGAAACTATTAAGAATCAAACACTTTTGCTCATCCAAAGACTTTATTAATAGAATTAAAAGAACACCCACAGAATGGGAAAAAATATTTGGCAACTCTATGTCAGACCAATGCCTGATCTCCATAATCTATAAGATACTACAAAATATCAACAAGAAGAAGATAAACCATCCAATTAAGCGATGGGCAAAGGAGATGGACAGACACTTCACTAAGAGAAGATCCAGGCAGCCAAAAAACACATGCAGACATTTTCATGATCTTTAGTTATTAAAGAAATTCAAATCAAGACAACAATGAGATACCATCTCACTCCAACAAGATTGGCCATGATCCAGAAAACACAAAACAACAAATGCTGGAGAGGCTGTGGAGAAAGTGGAACCCTCCTACACTGTTGGTGGGGTTGCAAAATGGTCCACCCTCTTTGGAAGGCAATCTGGCATTTCCTTAAAAAAATGGATATCGATATACCATTTGACCCAGTAATTCTACTACTTGGAATATATCCTACAGATTCAAGGCCTTTCACACCAATGCACACATGCACCAAAAAGTTTATCGCAGCACAGTCCATGATAGCAAAAAGATGGAATCAACCCAGATGCCCAACAATAGAAGAATGGATAGGTAAACTGTGGTACATATACTCAATGGAGCACTATGCAATAATAAAGATTAACGATGATTCCAGGAAACATCTCCTAACCTGGTTTCAACTTGAAGACATTATGTTGAGTGAAAGTAGTCAGCGACAGAGGGACAAATACTGTATGAGACCTCTATGATAAGATCCCCAAAACAGACCGGTGTATAGAAGAAAAGACTCTTTGACAGCTGCAAGGGAGGGGAGGAAGGGTGAGGGGGTGAGGGTTTAGTTTAGATAGTTACTAGAAATCTAGTTGGGAGAAAGCGGTGACAGCACACATTAGGAACAAGAACAACATTAAGTGGACTTCAGCATAACTTGAGTACCCCTTCCATCTTAACTCAATACTGCAAGGATAGAGTAGCTGGGGCAGGGGGCGGGGGACCATGCTCTTAGGCAAATTCCAGGCCAATTGGCACAACTAGCATTTTGCTAAGAGAGCTCTCTGCACCCCATATTGGTGAGTGGTGTCTGGGGTCTTAAAAGCTGCCAAGCTGCCATCCGAGGACACAGCAAATGGTCCCAACTCAACAGGAATGGATGCTCACTGAGGACCAAAATGACGTGCGGTAAAGACAACCGAGAAGACGGAGAGAACAAGAGTGGGTGCCTACATCGACTTGGGACCGGAAGAATGGGATGGTGCCCGGCCACCACCAGTGATAGCCACGATGGAGCTCACAGAGAGGAGTCTCACTGGCAACACAAGAATAAAGAGGTGCATCATGAGATCTCCATGAAAAGACCTCAATTGATGGTCCAGCAGTTTTGGGGTTCCTCTGAGAGCATGGCCCCCTGCCCTGATGCTGCCCGTTCCCATAAATTATAACAAAGGTCCACTGTTTGGACAGCAATGGATTGGACTTGGCAATGCAGAGTGACCATATATTGGAAGCACTTTATGGTTCTATACATCTATAGGATATCATCTTGCTGACCTCTGGCTGGAGGAAGGGGAGTGGACGGACAGGAGGGGAAAGGAGACTGTTGGGAGGATGAGACATGTATGGAGCAGAGAGGAATAGTGTGCTGTCACCAGACAGGGAGAGCAGTGGAAGCTGCATATAGGGGGGCATGTAAATTTATATGTGAATGTACATTTTCACTCAGTTATGTTAAATAAAAATTTAAAAAAATCTATGGGAGTAGCAAGCAACTTCTGCAATCAAAAATCAACTGCAGAACAAAGTACAGCCTTCCACAGTGTGCAGTGAATCAGAAGAAACTGGGAGTCTTGTCTTACTAAGACAACTGGGTTGTTTTGTTGTTTTCTTTTGTTTATTATGTTTGAATGAAAATGTACATTCCCATATAAATTTACATGCCCACCTAAGTGCAGCTCCCACTGGTCTCCCTGCCTGGTGACAGCACACTCTTCCTCTCTGCTCAGTACATGTCTTATCCTCCAAACAATTTCCTATCCCCTCTTCTCCATCCATTCCCCTTCCTCCAGTCAGAGGTCAGCAGGACGACATTCTATAGATGCACAGAACCATAAAGTTGACACATGATATGGTCACTCAGTGTCGCCAAGTCTAATCCATTCCTGTCCGAGAGTTGACCTCCATTATGATTTATGGACATGGGCAGCGTCAGTGCCAAAGGCACACTCCCAGGAGACCTCAAAGGCCCCTGGACCATCAATTGCAGTCTTTTAATGGAGATTTCAAGGTGCATCACTTTGTACTCTTGTGTTGCCAGTGAGACTCAACTTTGTGAGCTCCACCATGGCTATCGTTGGTGGTGGCCAGGCACCATCTGGTTCTTCTGGTCACAGGTTGACATAGTCCCCGATTCACGTGGGTCTGTCTGTCTTCTGGGTGCTCTTTCCCCCATGTTGTTTTGGTCCTCAGTGATCATCTGTTCCTGCTGAGTTGGGACCATTTGTACCCTCAGATGGCAGCTTCACAGCTTTTAAGATCCCAGACCCACTCACCAAAGTGGAATGTAGAGAGTTCTCTTAGCAAAATGCCAGTTGTGCCAACTGCCTTTGATTTCTCCAGAGAGCATGGTCTCCGACCCCCTGCTCCAGGTATTCTGCCCTTGCAATACTGGGTTAAGACGGGAGGAGAAATCATTTTATGTTGAAGTCCAATTAATATTGATGTTCTTTCTAACATGAACTGTCACATATTTCACCCAACCAAGTTTCTATCAACTATCTAATCGAAGCCCTACCCCCATCGCCCTCCCTCCCTCCTACCCTTGCAGCCATCAAAGAGTCTTTTCTGTTATGCATGAGTCTGTTTCTAAATTCTTATCGTAGGAATGTCATACAATATTTGTTCTTCTTTCACTGACTACTTTCATTCAACATAATGTCTTCCAATTGAAACTAGGTTATGAGATGTTTCCTAAAATCATCATTATTCTTTAAATTTACACGAGATTCCATTGAGTATATATACCATAGTCTACCTATCCATTCCTCTGTTGTAGCACATCTAGGTTGATTCCATCTTTTTGCTATTGTGGACCGTCCTGCGATATACATTAGTGTGCATGTATCAGTTGGCGTGAACTGCCTTAATCCTGTGGAATATATTCTGAGCAGTGAAATTACTGGGTTGAATAGTATATCTATATTCAGCTTTTTAAGGAAGCACCAGATTACTTTCAAAAGAGGTTACACCATTTTGCAATCCCACCAACAGTGTAGGAGAGTTCCAATTTCTCCTTAGCCTCTCCAGCATTTGTGGTTTTGTGTTTTTTGGATCATGGCCAGTCTTGTTGGGGTGAGATGGTATCTCATTGCCATTTTGATTTGAATTTCTTTAATAGCTCATGATCATGAGCATGTCCGCATGTGTTTTTTCACTGCCTGGATCTCCTCTTTAGAGAAGTGTCTGTCCATCCCCATTGTCCATCGCTTAATTGGATGATTTATTCTTTCCTTACTGATACTTTGTTGTACCTTATAGATTATGGAAATCAAACATCAGTCTGACATGTGGATGCCAAATATTTTTTCTCATTCTATAGATGATCTTTTAATTCTATTAAGAAAGTCTTTGGATGAGCAAAGGTGTTTAATTCTTAATAGTTCCCACTTATCTGTTTTCTCTTCTGCTGTTTGTAGTTTGTTTGACAGATTGAAGTCTTGTCTCCGTTGTGTATTAAAATTTCTGTTGATGTTTCTGCTTTTTATTGGATGAGCTTTATTGCTTTAGATTTGATATTTAGGTCTTTTATCAGGTTTGAGTTGGTATTGTAGAAAGTCTAAGATATGGGTATTGTTTCAATTTATTGCAGATGGATACCCAATTTTACCGACACTGTTTGTTGAAGAGATTATTTTTTCCCCAAGTTAATGTCTTAGGGCCTTAGTCGAATATCAACTGCTCATAGGAAGATGGTGTCATCTCTGGGGTCCCAATTCTGTTCCATTGATCTATTGCTCTCTTTTGTACCAGTCCTAGGCTGTTCTGACTACTGTGGCAGTGGAATAGGTGCTAAAGTAGGGCAATGAGAGTCCTCCCAGTGTGTTCTTCTTCAGTAGTGCTTTACTTATCTGGGGCGTTGTCCCTTTCTAAACAAAGTTGGTGATTTTTTCTCCATCTCATTAAAAAATATCATGGGAACATGTATTGAGATTGCATTATATACGTAGATTGCTTTAGGTAAAATAGACATTTTCACAATGTTAAGTCTTCCTATCCACAAGCAGGGTAAGTTTCTCCATTTATCTAAGTCTCTCTTAGTTTCTTCTATTAAGGACTTGTAGTTCTCTTTGTAATGGTCTGTTATTTCTCTGGTTAGATTCATTTCTGGGTACTTTATCTTCTTAGGGGTTATAGAAAATGGTATTGATTTGGTGATTGCTTCATTAATAATCTTGTTGGTATAATGAATCCTACTGATTTACTTATGTTTATCTTGTATCCTGAGACTTTGCTGAACTCTTCTATCAGTTTGAATAGTTTCCTTATGGATTCTTTGGGATTCTCTTCATATACAATCACTTTATCTGCAAATAGGCAGATTTTTACTTCTTCTTTGCTGATGCAGATGCCCTTTATTTCTTGGTCTTGTCTAACTGCTTTGGCTAGAACTTCTAGTACGATGTTGAATAAGAGAGGTGAGAGTGGGCATCCTTGTCTAGTTTCTGTTCTCAAGGGAAACTGTTTCAGTCACTGTCCATTCAGGATGATGTAGGCAGTTGGCTTTGCATACATGGCCCTCATTGCATTGAGGAATTTGCTGTGTATTCTTAGTTTGCTGAGTGTTTTTAGCATGAATGGTGTTGGACTTTATCAAATGCCTTTTCTGCATCAATAGACAAAATCAGGTGATTCTTGTCTTTTTGTTCTTTATGTGGTTGATCATATTAATTGTTTTTCTGATGTTGAACCAGCCTTGCATCCTTGGTGTGAATCCAACTAGGTCATGATGGATTATTTTTTTGATATGTTGTATTCTATTGGCAAGAATTTTGTTGAAGGTTTTTATATCTAGATTCATGAGTGATATCAGTCTGTAGCACTCCTTTTTGGTTGGATCTTTCCCTGGCTTTGGTACCAGAGTTATGCTGGCTTCATAGAATGAATTTGGGAGTATTCCATCCCTTCCTATACTGTGAAGTAGTCTCAGTAGTATTGGAGATAACTCTTCTCTAAAAGCTTGGTAGAATTCTGTGGGAAGCTATCTGGGCATGGGCTTTTGTTGGCTGGTAGTTTTTTGATGACTTCTTCAACCTTTTCCTTTGTGATGGATTTTTTAAGTTGTTCTGCTTCATGTTGTGATAATTTTGTTAGGTAATATTAATCAAGGACTTTGACCGTTTCCTCTAGGTTTTCAAATTTGTTAGAGCACAGTCTTTCATAGAACTCTGTTATGATATTTTTGATTTCTGTTGGATCTGTTACGACAACTCCTCTCTCATTTCTTATTTGGGTTATTTGTTTCCTGTTCTGTTTTTCTTTAGTAAGTTTAGCTAAAGGTTTGTGAATTTTGTTGATCTTTAAAAAAAAAAACAAAACACACAGTTTTTGGTCTTTTCTGTTTTTTCAATTGTTCTTCTAGTCTCTAATTCATTTAGTTCTGCTGTAATCTTTATGAACTATTTGCTTCTGGTGCCTGAGTGGTTCCTCTCTTGTTTTATATTTGTTCAAGCTATAGTGTTAGTTCTTTGATTTGGTATCTTTCTTCCTTCCAGATGTGTACATTTATGGAGATAAACTGACCTCTGAGCACTGTTTTGGCTGTATCCCATAGATTCTGGTAGGAAGTGTTTTCATTCTCGCTGGAATCCATCAATTTCTTTCTTTCGTTCTTGATTTCTTCTATAACCCATGTTTTCTTGAGCAAGGTGTTGTTCAGTTTCTAAGAGTTCACTTTCTAGTTATTTTTTTTCTACTATTGGTTTTACTTTTATGGCTTTATGATCTGAGAAGATGCTTTGCATTAATTCAGTGATATGGATTTAGAATTACTTTATGTCTTAACATATGGTGTATTCTGGAGAATGTTCACAGGAGAAGAAGGTGTAGTTGTCCCTTGATAGGTAGAAAGTTTTGTATATGTTGATGAGGTTTAGTTGGTTAATTGTGGCAATAAGGTCTTCTGTGTCTTTATTGAGCTTTTTCCTAGATAATGGGTCTAATATTGAGAGCAGAGTGTTGAAGTCTCCCACTATTACTGTGGAGTGATCTATTTCCTTTTTGAGTATAGTCAGTGATTCTTCGATGTATTTAGGTGCTCTAATATTAGGTGCATAAATACCTAATGTAGTTAAGTCTTGCCTGTGTTCTGAAACTTTCAGCAATAAATAGTATCCATCTTTGTCCACAATGGTGGATTTTACATTAAAATTGATTTTATCTGAGATTAGAATTGCCACACCTGCTCTTCTTTGTTCATTGTTAGTGTGATATATATTCTCCCATCCTCTAATTTTCAGTTTGTTCCTATCTTTAAGTCTAAGGTGAGTTTCTTTTAGGCAACATATGGATGGGTCATGTGTTTTGATCCAAGATGGCACTTGATATCTCTTTACTGAAATATTCAGCCCATTCACGTTCAACGTAATTGTTGATAGGTATGTGTTCAGTGTTGCCATTATGGTATGTTTATTTTTGTGTTGGTGTTTTCTCTTTTGTTCTAATTAATCTGTTCTGGGACATTCTTCTTTATGAGTTGATTTTTCACCTTTTTCAGGATTGGTTTTGTGGATGTTGAGGCTCCTCTGTTACATTTCTTGATACGATATGTTGCATTTTGTTGTGCTTTATGGCTGCCCCTATGATCACCCTTAATAAACTATGTATAAACTCAGTTTTAATTACTACCAGGCTTGTTGACTTCCTCTCCATCTGGAAGGACTGTGATGACTGTAGTACATCCCTCTTTTTAATATGGTTACATCATTGTTTTCATGACAAGCACTGGATTATCTTTTTCAGTATTAAAGTTTTAATTGAGTTTGGAGCCTTCCCAAACTGAGTAGGATTCTATAGACAACATATGAATGGGTCACGTCTTTTGATCCAAGATGTCACTCTATGTCTCTTTACTGGAGCATTCAGTCCATTCACATTCAATGTAATTATTGATAGGTATGTGTTCACTGCTGCCATTTTGATATGTTTGTTTTTGTGTTCATGTTTTCTCTGTTGTTCTTATTCGTCCGTTCTGGGACATTCTTTTCTGTGAGTTGAGTTTTCACCTTTTTCAGAGCTGGTTTTGTAGTTGTTGAGACTCCTGTGTTACATTTCTTGATATGGGATGTTGCATCTTTGTTGTGCATTACAGCTGCCCTTAAGATCCCTCTTAATAAACTATATACAAACCCAATTTTAACTATTACTAGTCTTGTTGACTTCCTCTCCATCCGGAAGGACTGTAACAATTGTAGTACATCCCTCTTTTTAATATGATGGCACCATAGTTTTCATGATAATCACTGGATTGTGTCTTTCAGTATTAAAGCTGTGATTGAGTTTGGAGCCTTCTCTAACTAAGTACAATTCTGGATAATGTGTTGTTCTAAAATATAAAATTAGTAGTTTTGTTCTTCTAAACCAAAGCCAAGAATTTCTTTCAGTATTTCTTGTAGTTTTGGTTTGGTTTTCACAAAGTCTCAATTTCTGTTTATCTGGGAATGTCTTAATTTCATTTTCATACTTGAAAGGTAATTTTGCAGCCTATGTAATTTTTGGTTGGAAGTTCTTCTCCGTCAAGGCTTTGAATGCGTCATGCCACTGTCTCCGTGCCAGCATGATTTATGCTAAGAAATCTGACAAAAGTCTACAGGGTTTCCCTCTGAATGTTAGCTTTGCTTTGAGTCTTGCTGCCTTTAAGATTTGCTGCTTATGTTTCATTTTGTTAAGCTTGATTATAATATGTCTCGTAGTCTTTCTTTTGAGATCTATATTGGGTGGTATACGATATGCATCTGGGATATCTATGTTCTCTTCCTTCATGATTTCTGGAAAGTTTTCTGTCAGCAGCTCAGCAACGATACTCTGTGTTCTCAGGTGTCTCATCCTGCTCAGGGACTTCAATTAATCGAAGGTTGTTCCTTTTAGTAGAGTCCCACATGCTTCTTAATGCTTCTTCATTTTTATTGTTTCTTTTTTTCTGATTTGTCCTCAGAGACACTGGCATCAGTAGCTCTGCCTTTCCACTCATAAATTCTTTTTTCCATTTGTTGCATTCTGTTTTCTTGGCTTTGAGGTGAAGTTTCTATGTCTTTGATTTTGTTCTTGATCTGGTGGATTTCAAGAGTACTGGTATTCCATCAGACTGAACAACTTGCTTAATTTTTCATTTTGTTGTGCTACATTTTTTATAAGGCCTAGAAGGGCTTTGTATATAATCCTTTTGTATTCACCTTCTGATGATTTCAGAAAACTTTCTTCATCTGGGAAACTCCTTGGTTGTTTTGCTTGGGAGCCTTGTGAAGCCATGGGTGATTTCCTGTTTGCCACAAGTGTCTGTTGCTTTTGGGATTTCATGTAAGTAGAGGCTGGGAGAGATACTGTGGGAATGGACTGCAGATGTTTCTCTGGGCTGTCTTAAAATGTAAGGCAAAAAGTATCTGACCACTTCCCAAGTCAGTCAGATTTTCAGGTGTAGAGATCCCTCTTCCCAACTGGCAAAGTAAACACCTCTGTGTCCTACCCCAGAAGATACAAACTAGTTCAAAATACAGCAATGCCACTGCCTTGTTGGCCTCTGATGACAGGGCCCAGCTTTAGGTGACACTGTGTAAACAATTTCTTTTCTGGTAGAAGAGTACTCTCCTGTGGGCAGGATCTGGCTCCTAAGCTAAGAATTAGGTCCAGCTGCGGCCACCATATCTAAGATGGCACCCTCACACTGTCAGCAGATGCCAGCCAAGTGCCGTCAGATAGACGGGCTAAAAGTGCTAAGACGTAGTGAGTCCTCCACCTCTGTTGCTGGACCCCCATCGTAGGCGACACTGTCGGAGAAGTGCTGTCCTGTTTGCAGGCACTGGATCTCAGGCTAAGAATTTGGTCCCAGGCTAAGAATTAGGTCCTGCTAAAATCTCCGTATCCAACATGTCATCCCGCACATAGGCCCTGTGGATCTATACAAACCAGGCTGTGGTAAACATAAAAAGAGAGGTCCAAACTGTCTAGGTGTACAGAGTCCTAACCCTGGTTCTCAAAATATGGCAATTTCACATGCCTATGCCACCAGCAGTGAGTCTGAGACTAGCCACTAGGCAAGACCGAGCTCCACCTGCTGGTCAAGATGGAGGAAAAAAAGTCTCAATGGTGTGTTACCCTTAGTCCATGAGAGCCAGGAGCAGGAGTTATAGAATTAGAGGTGTGATTTTGTTCAGGGGTATGAAGTCCAAATTAACAGCCTTGTGCCGTGTGCTAGGGCTCACTAGGTTACCAGAAGGCTCCATTGGATTATCAGTTCAGGTCTTCATTTCCAGAGGGATGTGTGCTTAGTCTGACACCTTGACTCCAACCCTCTGAGTAGGATTCTGGATGATGTGTCCTTCAAAACTAGAAAGTTAGTGGTTTTGTTCTTCCCAGCCAAAGCCAAAAGATTCTTTCAGAATTTCTTGTAGCTTTGGTTTGGTTTTCACAAAGTCTCTGAGCTTCTGTTTATCTGGGAATGTCTTAGTTTCATTTTCAGATTTGAAAGATAGTTTTGCAGGTTATATAATTCTAGTTTGGAAGTTCTTCTTCTTCCAGGCTTTGAATGTGTCATGTCAGTGTCTCCATGCCAGCATGGTTTCTGCTGAGAAATCTGATGAAAGCCTGCAGGATTTCCCTCTGAATGTAGCATTGCATAGAGTTTTGCTGCCTTAAAGAGTTTCTGCTTATGTTTCGTTTTGTTAAGCTTGATTATAATATGTCTCTGAGTCTTTCTTTTGAAATATATATTTAGTGGCATTTGATATGCATCTTGGATATCTACGTTCTTTTCCTTCATGATTTCTGAGATGTTTTCTGTCAGCAGCACAGTAGCAATACTCTCTGTGTTCTCAGGTGTCTCTCCCTGTTCAGGGACTCCAATTAATTGTAGGTTGTTCCTCTTAATAGAGCCCCACATGCTTCTTAATGTTTCTTAATTTTTTTTGTTTCTTTTTTTTTTTTTTTTTATTTTGACTTCTCCTCATAGATGCTGGAGCCAGTAACTCTGTCCTCCAAGTCAGAAAGTCTCTTTTCTATTTGTTCCATTCTGTTTTCTTGGGTTTGAATTGAAGTTTCTATGTCTTTGATTTTGTTCTTGATCTGTTGGATTTCAGAGTACTGGTATTCCATCAGATCAAACAGCTTGCTTATTTTTTTCTTTTGCTCTGCCTCATTTGTATAAGGTCTAGAACGACTGGGTATATAATCTTTTTTTATTCACCTTCTGATAATTTCAGAAAAGTTTCTTCATCCAGAAATCTCCTTGGTTGTTTCATTTGGGGGACGTCTGAAGCCATGGGTGACTTCCTGTTTACTGTTTTCTAAAGGGTGTGTTGTTTTTGGGGCTTAATGTCAGTCAATAAAGGCTGGGAGGGATATTGTGAGGATGGACCACGGATGTTTCTCTAGGCCATCTTAAAATGAAAAATAAGAGGTACCTGACCACTTCCCAAGACAGTCAGGTTTTCAGGTGTAGAGGTCCCTCTTCCCAACTGTCAAAGTAAGTACCTCTGTATCCAACCCCAGATGATATGAACTAGTTCAAAATACAGCAATGCTACTGTCCTGTTGGTCCCCGCTGAGAGGTCCCAGCTGTAGGTGATACTGTGCAAGCTACTGCTTTTTGGGGAGAAAAGCACTCTTCTGTCTGAAGACGCTGGCTCCCAGGCTAGGAATTAGGTCCATCTGCAGCCACCATATTTACGATGGCACCCTGCACAAAGTCACCACCCCTTCGATACACGCTACCCTGTGGCAGAAGCGGAAAGAGGAGCCAAAGGTGTCAAGAAGCAGTGAGTCCTCAGCCTCTGTTGCTGGGGTCCAGCCATTGGTGACACTGTGTAAACAACTGTTTTTCTATCAGAAAAGTACTCTCCTGTGGGCAGGCACTGGCTCCCAGGCTAAGAATTAGGTCCAGCTAAAATCCCCATATTTAAGAAATCCTGCACAAGGGTGCCACCATTTCTGTACAAACTATACTGTGGCAGAGGCAGCAAGACAGACCGAAAGTGGTGAGATGCACAGAGTCCTGAGCCTGACTCCCAAAATATGGCAATTTTGCCTGCCTATCCGACCAGCAGTACATTTGAGACCAGCCGCTAGGCAAGATCCAGCTCCACTTGCAGGCCAAGACAGACAAAGAAAAATCAAAATGGTGAATACCTTCAGTCTGTGAGATCCAGGACTAGCCAGGAGTGGGAGTCAGTTAAAGAGAGGAGGTTTTTGTTCAGTGGTATGAAGTCTAAATTAACAGCCCTGTGCCATGTACTGGGGCTCATGAGGTGACCAGAAGACGCCATTTGATTATCAGTTCAGTTCTTGGTTTCCAGAGGGATTTAGGGAGACGTGTGCTTAGTCTGGCATCTTGACTCTGCCCCGCACGAAAACTAATTTTAAATGGATCAAAATATAAATACAAAGGCAAAAGCTATAGAGTTCATAGAAGAAGAAATAAAATCAATGATAGTAGCTCTAATACATGGCAGTAAGAGGATGCAAACCATAACCAACAACACATAACTTCACCAAGATAAGGATATGTATAATTGGAATCTCCTAAAAAATTAAAAACTTAAGCTCATCAAAACATTCTGCTGAACGAGTAAAAAGAGAACCCAGAGACTGGGGGAAGAAGTGGCTATTATTAATCAAACTAAGGTCTAATTTCTAAAATCTACAAGAAAGGCCAATACCTCCAATTAAAAAAATAGGTAAAGGAAATTAGCAGGCACTTTACCAAAGAAGAAATTCAAGCAGTCAACAGACACATGAGGAAATGCTTACTATCAACTTTCACCCCAAACTGCAAAGATGTAAAAAACAAAGTGAGACTAAAGCTGCTCATCATCCTAGGTGCAAGAAATAACAGGCAGAAGGGGACAGGAAAGCTGATAGTAGGTAATTCATGGTTAAGAATTGAGTATTTTGACCTGTTGCAGGGTTGTTAATCAATGTCCTAAAAGAATATGTGTTTACATGCTACCACTGCTAACCACAAGATTGGCAGTTCAAATCCACCAGACTCTCCTTGAATACTCTGGAGGTCAGTTCTACCCTGGCCCTTAGGGTCGCCATGAGTTGGATCCAACTTGATGGCACTTGGCTTGGCACTCTGTTTAATGAGAAATTAGTTTGTTCTGTAAACCTTCAACTAAAGCACAACAAAAAATTTTGTCAGTATTCAAATAATTCAGGATATAGCGTATGTTCAGAAACTGGTGATGATGAAGGAAGAAGTCCAAGCTGCATTGAAAGCATTGGTGAAAACCAAGTTTTTAGACATTAGGGAATACCAGCTGAGATGTTTCAACAGACACAGTACCAAAAGTGCTTTTTTTTCTTTTTCTCAACAAGACATTTAGGAGATTAGTAGTTGACATACCAAGAGGAAGAGAGCCATGTTTGTGCACATTTCACAGAATGGTGATACTATTGAATGTGGACAGTATCAAAAATACAATTAAATGTTACATACAAGAGAAATTTTGCCAAAGATCACTCATAAATGATTGCAGGAGTACACAGATGGGAAACTACCAGAAATTCAAGTGAAATTCAGAAGAGGATGTGCAATCAGGGATATCATCATTGACGTCAGATGGACCACGATCATGGCTGAATGCAGAGAATACCAAAAAAGATGCTTAAAGGCACTTGACTGTATAGATCATAACAAATTGTGGATTATATTGCAAAGAATGTAATTTCAGAATAATTAATTGCTCTTGTGGGGGTTCTGTGTGTAGACTGAGGCAGCTGTTTGAACAGAAAAAACAGATATTACATGATTGGAAGTCAAGAAATGTGTGTGTCAGGCTTGTATCCTTTCACAATACTTATTTATTCTGTATGTTGAGCTAGTAATCTGATAAATGGGACTATCTGAAAAAGAACAAGGCACCAGGATTGAAGGAAGACTTATTAAAAACCAGCCATATACAGATGACACAAACTTGCTCACTCTAGGTGAAGAGGACTTGAAGTAATTACTGACTGAAGATCAAAGACCATAGCCTTCAATATAGATTACACCTCACAAAAAAAGCCCTCACAACTGTATACATAAGCAACATCGTGATAAATGGAGAAAGAATGAGTTGTCAAGAATTTCATTTTACCTGGTTTCACAGCACCCATGAAGTAGCAATCACAAAATCACAAGATTCACTCAGCTGTGCAGGTCAGCTACAAAACAGCTCTCTAGACTATAGAAAAGTAGAAATGTCACCTTGAGGACTAAAGTGAACCTGACACAAGCAATGGTGTTTTTAATCACCTCATAAGAATGTAAAAACTGGACCGTAAATAAGAAAGATCAAAGGAGAATTGGTGCCTTTGAATTTTGGTGCTGATGAAGAATACTGAATACACCTCAGACTGCCAAATGAATGAACAAATTTGTCTTGAAAGAATTACTGCCAGAATACTTTGTAGAAGCAAGGATGAGGAGACACTGTAGGGCCCAGTCCCTCAAAAAGAACATCAACCTTTACAAAGTGGAAGGTTTGCAAAAATAAAGTTGGAGACCCTCAGGGAGAAGGACTGAGATAGTAGCTGCAACAATGGGCACAAGCGGGACTGTAGGAAGGATGGCACAGGACCAAGGCAGTGCTACTGTTTCATTTTACTTTACATAGCATTGCGCAGAGTCAGAATCTATTCAACAGCAACTAACAACAAACATCATTCCTAGTATGAACTGTTATACATTTACTAAGGTCAAAGTCAAAAGAGCTTTAAGGTACATTTTGATATTTGATCTGCTTGTCAGATATGTGGACATTGTGTCAGTGGAAAATATTATTTCTAAACAAAAATAATAAGTGAAAATTCAGAACCTTTCTGTTCAAAATATCTGAATCTCCTCTAATCGAAGAAACCAATCAGGGTCATCTTTGAGACAACGGGTAGCTAATGCATTTCTTTAACCACAGTAAATTCTCAGTAGAGAATTTTAAACACTAAAATAATTCATTGAGATAAAGTCAACAGTGGAACATTGTTTCTTGTTTCGTGTCTTTCTCATATTATATTAGTTATCGTGTTAAGAAAACTTACTTTGTTTTCAATTTTTTAACTTCTTTAAAGAAGCAGAAGAATGGAAAATAGATTTGCTTCTTGTTTCTTTTACATTCCTTTTTTAGCTGTTGGGGATGTCTTTAAAGCTATTTATTTTTGCTACTTGAGAAAAAAATCATACAGTTGTATATGTTACAAACAGAATTTTGAAAGCAGTCCATAAGTATGATTTACAATTTTAAAAGATTAGACTAGGAAAATAAAAGCTTTTATTTTCAGCATTTAATAACAGGATTAATCAGAGTCTACTGCTTATATTACAAAGGCATTTTTTGTGACTTCTGGTTATCCAGTTTTGTTTGTTTATTTAATGCCAAGACTATTAGACCTTTGGAAAGAAAATGGGAATAAATATACATATTAACATCCCTTGCGGGGAGGAAGTTTCGTTGTGGTAACAATTATTTGTTTTCTTTAGAACTAGGTCACCGGGGCATCTATAAGCAGATGGTAACAGGCACTGTCATCTTTAATTTCTGTTCTAGAAATACACAGGAGGTAAATTATTTTTGGATATATTTGAAGTGTCTTTATTTCAAAAAAATCTATTTTATGAAACATATTTATGGGACTTTTCAGATTAAGTCAAATGTATTTACCAATTTATAGGTAAATAATTTGCAATATGTAAATAACTATTGGACTGGCTTGATAGATAAAGAACAAAAATTTACATGTGATAAAGCTTTATAATTCAAAATAAGATCAATAATTGATGTCTTCCAAACTTGCCATCCGTCATGAGGCCATCCAAGCACCTAAGGAGTGTAGTTTGTGCTTTCTCTTTGCTCACGATAACCAACTCATAAAAATTGCAGGGGAGGGCAGACTTGACAACAGAGGTGCCAAAGCATGGAAACAGATACTGTTATGGCAGTTTTCAGAAACACAGAAGGATGCTGCTTTTGCTGATGATGTGTGCTGTTGAGTCAACTGCAACTTACAGTGACCCAAAGTCAGAGCACAGCCTCCTCACAGGGTTTTTTAGGCCTGATCATCAAGGGAACAGATCATCTAGTCTTTTCTCTCTGGAGCCTCTGCTGTATTCAAATTACTGACCTTTTAGGTAGCCACTGAGTCTTTCACCATGGAGCTGCCAGGAGGTCCTCTGCACAAGGATAGATCCTGAAATACCTGGAGTATTAAACCATGAGCCCTGACACTGCCACAGCACTGAAAATATCCATCTCCCTCCTCAACATTTTAGAGGAACTTTGAAAACAGTGTTTCTATTTAATTAAATTGCAAGTAATTCTAAGTATCTTGTACTAATTTAATTTGCTGTTCAATCATTTTAGGTAGTATTTCAGGAAGATTCAAAATTTGTGTTTCCACCAGCAGCTTTCTAAAATCTTTCCTGAACTCTCCTCCTCAGCTCTTTTGTTGTTGTTGGACTTTTGCTTGCTACCACGCTTTACCCAGTGGGTTTATTTTAACAAGCCACAATTAGAATGAATTACAAAATCCTTGAAGTTACCACACAAGACTGCTTGTGTTATGTCATTTAGAAGAATATTCTAAGGAACTGTTTAATAATTTCATTTAGGATGTATGAACTCTGCAACTCCCGGTTCCCCAAATGCAATGTCGGTTTAGATTGATGTTAGTTCCTTTTATACTGTGAATAGGGATTCATTTTTTAAGTAATTTTATAAATGCTGATTCTGACTTTTCAGAACTTTTCGTTTTCTAAGCTGCATGATTATTCTGCTAGGGTGTTACATGTCTTTCTCAAAATCATTTGTTTATACAAAAACTTTTCTTCTAGGTTATCCTGAAAAGAAATTTTGAACACATTTTGAAAATATTGATAATTTTCCTAATCTACAATGTCTTAATTCTTTATATTTAAAATAGAAATTTCATATTATATAGCTTACTTTAATAAACCATACTACTCCATGGGTGTGAATGTCTTTGTGACTGTGTACATTTGCATGTGTGTGTGCACATGGGTGAAAGAGTGTATGTTACAGAGTAAGGACAGTCCCTCGGTGTCCTCATGGGAGGATTGCTTCCAGGACTCCTGGAAATATTGAAGTCTGAGAATACTCAAGTCCTTTACATAAAATGGCATTGTTTTTGCAGATAATCTATACAAATAATTTCCTGTTTACTTTAAATTATCTCTAGAGCACTTCTAATACTTAACACTATGTAATTGCTTTGCAAATAGTATACTGTATTGTTTAGGAACTAATGACAAAAAAAGTGTACACGTTCAGTTTGGATACCATCATTCTAGGCTTAAGTGCTCAGTACAGGTCAACAAAAAGCCTAACATAGTTTTTCCAAATATTTGCCATCCACAGTGGGCTAAATCAACAGATTCAGAACCTGTACTTGTGGAAAGCCAGTGTATGTGGTTTTGTGAGTGTTTGTATGTGTGTAAGTGTGATGAATGTATGAGTTGTGTGTCTGCGAGTGTATCTGAATAGTGTGTGCAAGTGTGGAGGGCAGCCTCTCTGACCTAAATTTGACTCACATTCTAAGGTGTCAGATTCTCCATCCTTTGAACAGAAATGGCAAGACTTTACCCAGATAAGACAGAAAACCGCTTTGACTATTGTCCACTGCCTGTTTCAAAGCCTACAATTCAGAAGCCGTACTGAACACTATCCTCCAGTTTCAGGAGAACAACTGACCTGGGCTAACCAGAGCATTATTCCTTCTATATTTATTCAGAGATGAAAAACTCCAGTGCTCAACATCACCAGGATAAAATATTAAAAGAATAAAATGGTAAAATAGTTACATCTTGAGAGATTTAAAATCTCTTTAAAAACCACACAGAGCTGGAGATACAAAGAAACCTAGCCTTGGTGGCTGCTAAAATCTCAGCAGCTCCAGTCTACCAGCTGCTCCTTGGAAACCCTACAAGGCAGCTCTGCTTTGTCGCATAGGATCTCTATAACCTGAATTGACTCAAAGATAACAGACTAGGTTTACGTGTTACATTTGGAACTACAGGTCTAAATCCTTCTTTAACAAAGTCAGTGAGTTTAAAAAATCAAACAAGATGTGGCCCTGATACTTAACAAAACTGTTAAGGACTACAAACAGTCATCTGAAAAAAAATCAGTCACCAAAAACTCTATACCAAAAAACCCAATCTACTACCACTGAGTAGATTCCAACTCATAGTGACCCTATAGGTCAGAGTAGAGCTGCTCCACAGTGTTTCCAAGGAGTGCCTGGTGGCTTGGAACTGCCAACCTTTCGATTAGCAGACACAGCATTTAATACCACGCCACCAGAAATCCAGTTCCACTGTGCGTGGGGTCACCATCAGCAAAGAGCCAATTGCAAGATAGTTAACAATAACAAATGACCATCCATTCCTATGTATGTATATTTCCAATGATGAAGAAACTGTAAGCAATAACCAAAGAATTTCATAATACTAATACTCTGAAAATAGGATTATGTTTACCACTTACGCTAGATTTCAAAGTCCCATTTCCACTGGGTTAGTTTCATGATTGCATGCATTAAAGCTGTGCTAATTTATACCCTAGTGCGTTTTTAACAGCCAATGCTGGTGTCCTCAGATTATCAATATAATACTATATACCGTGTAGCTGTCTTTTGGCATTGTAATATGATTATACAATGTGCATTTAGAGTCTGGGGAAAAACATGCTTCTATTGCTAATTTTAATCAGTCTGATGTGGCTGGCTGGCTTTATTTATCTTAACATTCTGCTTTTTAAGTTTGGACTATTTAATTCTTCTACCACCTTAAATGATAACTATCATTCTACAAGTATATGGTGATCTAGCCGAAGAAAGCCAGTTTTTATTAATACCCACGATGTCATGATCTGTTACCTGGCAATGGACTTTGTTCTTCCATATTGGTTTTGAAATAACTAAAACATCTAGCATTTTAACAAACGTACACAGATGTTCTGGACATCCAGCAGTTTGCAAAGATATGCTGGAATGTTTTGGGTCTCGATTTTAAATAGATCTTCGTTGAAACATATTTTATCCCAAAGGGGAGTTTCCCTTGGCAATTGAATTTTTTTAAGATTTTTGAATAAAGTTGATTTTGAGTCTGCTCTGTAGAAAGGGTTATGTTTTATAGAGAATTTGTTTATTAAGTACATAAAATCTTGTTAAAATGGAAAAATGACACATGCTTTTTAATTCCATTGTGTGAAAGTAAAATCATACTAGCTTCAACCCATTTGGATCAAAACTGAAATATAGCAATATAAAACGTCTTTGCAAACCTGAAATAAATTATCATAAACTACAGACATAAAATCTTTCGGACTTTATTACAAATGAGATTCTTTCAAGCCTTCAGTGAGAGCCTGTTTACTGATGAATACTTGTTTATATAAAATACATATTTATATAAACAACAGTGACAGTACACCGGTATAGGATTAACACATGAGCAAACTGTCAATCTATAGGCTTAGTAAAGAGTAATATTTGGTAGAGACAAGATCCACTAAAACAGAAGAGCACCGAAGTCCAAGCAGACTCTAAATATAGGCAAGTTGTATTTATTACATCTGGTTTGGAGCTGGTTTCAGAAAACTAACTTCTCAACAAGATGTTCTAGAATAAAATATCTATTTATGTGCGCACACACACACACACACACACGTACTTGGACCAGTAAAAACCGCAATGGGTCTTAAAACCCAGACCTGACTCCAGAAAAACCAACAGCCATGTTGACTATTTGACCAAAAACATCTGCTTTCAATCTGGTCCAGTGTTGTGGTTCCATAGTTTGGAAACATCAATGTCTTCAGCGACTTGCATCTTGTAATACAGTTTTGAGACTTGGTGGTTGCACGAGTTTCCCGGCATAATTGAATTGGCATAGATTTCTGAGAACCTCTTTGCCAAATAAATTCCAAATATAGGTAGTAATGGTATTTGGGAAACCAATACAAAACAACTGTTTTTGACCCATAACAATAGCTTACCCAAACAAATCAAGGGCCATTATAGCTTCAAAGACTTTAAATGCCCCATGATTCCCAAGCATCAATGACAGAAAACCTGCCTAATGAAATTGTCTTGTGCCTGACATTTAACTGACCCTGCTTCTCAAGGGTGTGGCACTTTCCATCTATAGGCTGGCTGTCTCTAATCTCAAGTTTTCTAGATAAACTTCTTTTTATTTCTTGGTGTGAGTTTTCACATGGACAAACTGATGTTAACTGTCAGTATCAGAATTTCCACTCTAGATAGTGTGATAACTTTGCATTCAAATACAAAGAGGGCAAACAAAACCGGGAATGTAGCAGGTGAGGGGAAGCCAACCAACAAGAAAAAGTAACAGAAAAAAGAATTCTGATCTAATAATGTTTGAGTAACTACTTGGGACTAATTTCTTATCGAAACCACCAGTACTCAATCATGTATTACGGACCAAAATGACTTACCACATTAAAATCCAAGTTTATACAAAGTTCTGTGGCTAGTTTGGTTCACCAGATAGGTCCAGATGGCCCAAAAGTCCAACTAAGGACTGTATTTGAATGTTCTCATCAGCACAAATGCAAGTATTTAGTTTCAGGTAACTAAAGCTGAAGTCAATCAAAAGGCAAAGTGATTAGTTTATTAAATGCAGTTTACTAGGAGAGAAGCCTGGGAGTTTTACTTTCTATGGAGAATTGATAGAAATCACCGGCTCAGTTTTATCTAGCTATAGTCAGCTCTAATTCCAGTGGCATTAGACCCTACATCAGGGAATGCTGCATTTTCCTTGGGAAAGGGGCTAGTAGTCAGGTGGAGAGTGTTCGTCTTGACTTCAATATCTACAAATCCCTCAAAGTGTCACAGATCATGTATTATCTCTAATACTACCATTTTGCAGCCTCACAGCACTGTTGAAAATAAACAACATTGCACAGTAGATGTGAACATGCTGCAATATATAAAAACAAAGAGAGGTTCAAAGAATCAGGATTTACTTTGCACACATTATGCCAATATACTATTAAACTTGCATGTAACAGGTATTTTTCTTAGAAAATATACTTGGTCACATTCATCCAAGAACAGACTAAGGAGCCAAAAACATGAATCCCATCCCCAAACCCAAACCAAACCCACTGCCACTGAGTCTATTCCAACTCATAACAATACTATAGGCAGAGTAGAACTGCTGTGAAGAATTTCCAAGGACAGCCTGGTGGATTTGAACAGCTGACCTTTAGGTTAATAGCCATAGCACTTGACCATTAGGCAACTAAGGTTTCCATGAATCCCACACTGGAGGGAGAAAAAAAACAATAATGTTATCACAGCCATACTGGAGTGGGGTTAAGCACAAAACAAATAACTGCATTTTAACAAAGACATTTTACCAAACTTCTAAAACACAAACAATTCTCTTTTCTTAAACTCAATCAGAGTATAGAAAAAGAGGAGGAAAAAAAATCCCAGTTTTTAAAGTAAGGCATACACATTGATATCAAAACCCGGAAAGATTGTACAAGAATAAAACTACAGAGCAACTTAGCTATAAATATCAATGTAAAAATATTACATAATAAGTTTTCAAATGGAATTCTGTTGCATATTCTTATAGATTGATCTATGTCCCCATAAAAATGTGTATAGTCATTTGGCTGAGCCATGATTCCTAATATTTTATGATTGTCCTCTATTTTGTGATTTTCCTACCCTGTATGTTAAAGAGGATTAGGGTGGGATTATAAATCTCTTCCTAAATTCCCCTTCCTACTCTTTTATAAAGGGAGTTTCCCTGGAGTAGCTTGCACCACCTTTTATGCCATCATCCTACAAGAGATAAAAAGGAGAGGGAAACAGAGACTGGAGAGCCTCACACCATCAAGAGAGCAGCACCAGGAGGAGAGCCGTACTTCAGACCTGAGGTTCCTGCACCAAGATGCTCCCCAACCAAACACTGATGCAACACAAGTGCTTTCCTCCAGAACTGACAAGGGGGAAAGCCTTGCCGTGGGGCGGACACCCTAAGTGAGGACCTGTAACCTACTGGACTTTGTAAGAACAAATTTTTGTTGGCTAAAGCCACTTGCTCTGTGATATTTCTGTTGGTGCAGCACTAGCAGACTAAAACACACGCTAAGAATAACATTTAATTACCGTGTGGAAATGATTCCAAACACTAACATGTACTTCAGTATTAATAAATGTATTTATAGTTTTTATGAGAAAATTGAAATAAAACAAAGAAAAGTCATACATCTTCTCTGCTGATAATTTGAAAACCAAACCCATTGCCATTCAGTTGATTCCAAGTCACAGACCCTTTAGGACAAAGCAGATCAACTCCGTAGGATTTCCAGAGAGCAGCTAGTAGATTTGAACTGTCAGCCTTTCAACCAGCAGTTGAACACTAAGGCATTTTAAAAATCATACAACCATTTTTTAATAAGAAAATAATACAGAAATACACTAATCTTACTTTGAAAAGATAAACTGTCACTGTCAAAACTGAAAATCCAGCATTGGTTTCAACGCAGAAAATTACAAAAGACAGCCACACTAATTTTAGGAATGATGTAAGAATGTTTAGTAATGTTACTACAAATTAACATTGTACTGAAATCATCAGCCAATTACTTTTGATGAAAGAAGAAATTAAATATAAAATACACAAGGCTACCCCTGTTTGTAAGTTATATCAGTAGAGGATCCACGAGAGCCCACAAAAAAATGGCTATGCAGAATTAAAGATTTCAGAAAGTATGACTTAAAAAATCCAAAGTAATCACATAAAGACATATAAATAATAATTCACTAATGGCAAAACAAAGAAAAAAAAGCTCATTTATATTAGAAAATGAAAAAGAATATTAATAACTTAACACCTGATGATAAACTGACAAATAAAAATGCAAAACTTACATGAGAAAAATATTAACATTTATGTGAGGATACAAGCATACAAAAATAATACCTCAACCAATGGCAAGACATAGTACTAGTTTCCACAAGAAAATTCAACACAATATAGATAACATTTGTTCCTAGTAAATGTAATGCTATCCAAATAAAAATAGTAACCTATTCTTTATTCTAAAATTCATTTTAAAATTTTCAGGCCCTCACACAAAAAAAAGAGTAGGGAAACTGATAGAGGAATGAAGGAATTCTAACGCTATCATACATTTTAAAACTTTACTACTTAAAACAGTTTGATAATTAGAATAGATTATACAGACTAACCAGAAAAGAAAGACCAGAAAAGAATGTTGATATGTAAAATACTTTTCATCAATATTTTCAATTACAGAATTCTTCTATATCAAAGCAAACTACTCATGTTGCAGTAAAACCTGTGAAAGCCGGAACCTGTGTAAGGCAGAAACTTGTCAGAGGAGACTTTGTGTTTTCCACTAATAGAGACCAACGGAAAAATGGTAGGACTACACCCTGCCAAAGGCAAAAAATTTGTGAGACAGGAAGTAACACGGCAGTCACATCAAGTGCCAGCTATCTCTGTATTTTATTTCAAGACATTTTAGAATGAACGTAGATACCTGGAATTCAAAGAAATGATAGAAGTAATTCAGAAATAAAATTCTGTTCTCTTTCTTTGATTAAACAATATGTGCCCTGGTGGCACCGTGGTTAAGAGCTACAGCTTCTAACCAACAAGTTGGCAGTTCAAACCTACCAGCAGCTTCTCAGAAACCCTATGAGACAGTTTTACTCTGTCCTTTAGTATCACTATGAGTGGGAATTCACTGACAGAAACAAGTTTGGCTTTTTGTTTAGTTTTTATTCTAGTTCATTCTTCATTCTAATTATGTTTAAGTAAAACAAAACAAAAAATACGTTGTCATTGATTCAATTCTGACTCATAACAGCCCCATAAGACAGAGTGGAACTGCCCCAAAGAGTTTCCAAAGAGCACCCAGTGGATTTGAACTGCTGATCTTTTGATTAGCACTTGTAGAGCTTAACCATTATACCACTGTGGTTTCCATGTTTAAGCTTAAGAGTGGGAGTGGGTAGAAAAAGCTTGTCATTAGACCTCCTGTAAATTTAATGACTGAAATTCTCTCTGAGAACAGCATATTTATTATTCATTATGAAGGCATTAAAGGAAAAAACTCTTAAAAGCGTACTAAGAACTGAATTTTCTTCTTACATCATGTTGGCTTTGAACATCTGAGGCAGTAACAGTACCAAACATATGGTCTCACTGACTTTTTTTTCCCCACTGATCAAAATTTATCTTGGAGTTAATGGAAAGTGAATTTCATATTAACTCACTTCCTTAATAATCATTAAACACAGGATTACACCTATTTGCTCATGAAACAAACTGTAAACACAAGTCAAGCCAGACGATAATTTTCATCTCAACAAATTCCAGCAAACTAATGGTTTAGAAAGCTGTACTGAAATTACTAATATGTGTTTTGTAATTTTTCTATAAACCTAAAACTATTAGAAAATACTTTATTAAAATATGAAATCACTAACATATGGATTCACTTTCTGTCCTTCCAAACAAGACCTACATCAAACCTGCCACTGATACTGAATGTTCAAATGTTGCCTCTCTGTGAAGCAGGATATTTTTAGACGCACACTTTATAGCTATGGTTCTTTTGCTGGAAAGTTGGAGACAAGCAGTTTCATTACTATGGTTTCTCTTTGTGCAAAATTTTTTTTTTTTCCCCGAGCTATTATCCTAAATGTAGGTATTGATGGTGTTACCCGTGGAGCTGAAACATTATAGCTGCATAACTTTTAGATATTTTATATAAATCTTTCCTATAATGTCACTCCTGGCAACCAGCTGTGCTGTGATATGTCACTATGAGGAATCATCAACATGGTAAAATCTAAAGGACAGTTACATAAGAACCTGTTTTAATAAGCATAATTTTCACAAATGCAAAATGAACATTTGCATATATTTGAAACCTTCCGTAACAGTTACTCCAGAGGTTTTTTTTGTCCATGCCTGTCATGAATTGAATTATGTCCCTCCCAAAATACGTGTAACAATTTGGCTGGGCCATGATTCCCACTATCGTGCGAGTGCCTTCCCTTTTGTGATTTTCCTGTGCTGTAAATCCTAATCTCTACCTGTGGTTAATAGACTGGATTATGTTAGAGGATTAGGATGGGACTGTAACACTCTTCTTAGCTCACCTCCCTGCTCCAGTGTAAATGAAGTTCCCCTGGACTGTGGCTTGCATCACCTTTTACCCTACATGAGATCAAAGGAAAGGAAAGCAAGCAGAGAGTTGGGGACCTCATACCATCAGGAAAGCAGCACAGACAGCAGAGTGTGTCCTTTGGACCCAAGATTCCTGAGCTGTGATGCTCTCTAATGAAAGACTGATGCAACACAAGGACCTTTCCTCAGAGCCCACAGAGAATGTTTCCCTGGAACCAGGACCTTGAACTTGCACGTCCAGCCTACCAAACTGTGTGAGAATAAATTTTTCTTTGCTAAAGCCATCCACTCATGGTATTTCTATTGAAGTACTACCAAATGACTAAGACAATGGCCACGGATTCCTATTAATTTCCACACCATATTTCACAGACAAACAAATCTCTGCTTAAAGCATTTTCAAGACTGTCATTAAACAGTACTGTGTGTAATTGTGCTATAGCAAGACTCTAATATGTTAGAAAATATGCATTCTGCACATTATACAGTTGTTTGACTCTTCAGCTTTCTGCTAAGTACAACTATAAAACCTAAATATAATGAAAGAGACAGCCAAACGATATCTCTACAAGTTGAGAAGTAGAAACAAAATGGGTTATGGACTTCAGGACTGGAGGGACAACAAAGGCGTTCTCACCACCACAGCACCGAGCGGCAGAAGGATTTCCTGACCTTCAACCAAACAGCAGATAAGTGGTCCAGGTGGACTCATTTCTCTCCAGATCAAAGGGACTTCCAGCCAATAATACCAAGTGAGCCTTGTAGAAACTACTAGGATCAATTAGAAGTCCACTGCCAGTAAGAGGCCACAGAAGGCACTCTCCTTCTTGGTTCGACACTGGAGTATTTAGTCGTGTGCTTTTCATCTGCAGGCCAGAGACTCTCTTCTCACAAAACTTTTATTCTGCAAAATATGCCATTAAGGAGATGTAAAGACAATCTATGGTGAGAGGGAAAACTTACAAATCAGTTATGCAAGGAAGCCCCTTCTGCATATGAAAATGCCAGTGATCAGAAGATGGCCCAGGATGGAGCAATGTTTCACTGTGTTGTACATGGGGTTGTTATAAGTTGACGCCAATTTGATAGGAGCTATCAAAAACAACATATCTCACCAGATATTAAGCTACTATATAACTGTGGTGTAGTGGTTAAGTGCTACAACTACCAATTAGAAGGTCTGCAGTACAAATCTACCAGTCACTCCTGGGGAAACTCCATGGTACAGTTCTACTCTGTCCTCTAGGGTCAGTATAAAGTCATAATTCACTCAATGGAAATGGATTTGTTTCTTTTACATAGCTGTAGGAATCAAGAGAACATATTTTGCTGGCAAATAGGCACATAGATCAAGGGGGCAAAAATAGAGAACTACAAATATAAACAAAATATGCCCATCGAAATTTTTATGAATGTGCAAAAGCAATTCAATCGAGAAAGGTAGTCTTTTCCAGAAATGGCCTGCAGCATTAGACATCCACGGGCAGCACTATCAACATTTACTTAAACCTCCCATGCATGAAAAATTAACTCAACATGAATCATGGACTTAGACATAAAATATGAAAGTTTTTGAAAAAAATAGGATAAATGTTGCAGGCTCTAGAGTTAGGGAAGTGTTCTTAGATTTTACACCAAATATGTGATTTATAAAAGAATTAGTTCATAAATTGGATTGTATTTCAATTAAAAACTTGTTTTGAAAAGGAGCTCTTAAGAAGATACATATATTTTAAAAAGCCTACAGACTTGGAGAATGTATCTGCAAACCACTTACCTAACTACATAAAGAACTTTCCAACTCAACAGTAAATACAAGGTTTGTGGTTAAAGGTGAGCAAAATTCATAAAAAGACATGTTGCTGTAAAGGATATGCGGATGACAAAAAAGCACGGAAATTTGTTCAGTATTAGTTACTGAAAAAAAAAAGTCATTGCCTTCAAGTCAATTCCCACTCACAGCGACGCTTTAGGACAGTGTAGAACTGGGCCTTAGAGTTTCCAAGTCGCAGCTGGTAGGTTGCAACTACTGAAACTTTAGTTAGCAGCTAAGTTCTTAACCACTACACCACCAGGACTCTGTTATTTGTTAGTGAAATGCAAATTAAAAGTACAGTGACATATCACTACACTTGTAGTCAAACAAAAAAAACAAACACAATGTCATCAAGTCAATTCTGATTGATAGCAATCCCAAAGGACAACGTAGAGCTACCCCGTAGAGTTTCCAAGGAGCACATGATGGATGTAAACTGTCAGCCTTTTACAGACCAGAGCTCTTAACCACTAAGCCACCACTTTTCTCATGACATATCAGAACGGTTACAACAAAACAATAATGACATCACCAAGTTCTAGTGAATATATGATAAAGCTGGATTACTGACATATTGCTGGATGAAATGTAAAATGGTACAGTCACTCTGGAAAACAAATTGGTGATTTCTCACTAAAGCAAACATGCAACTACCACACAGAAGGGTAAGTTCATTTTTGGACATTTATCCTGATAAATGGAAACCCATTATTATGGATTGCATTATGTTGTCACTCCCCCTAAAAATATGTTGAAGTCTCAACATCTGTACCTGTGAAGGTTACTTTGTATCTGAAAGATATGGCTTTTTGTTCTGTGAATAGGGCCATACTGGCATAGAGTTAGTCCTAATTTTAACACCTTCTGAAAGGCATTTTATAAAAAGGGAAAACAGACATAAAGAGTTACGCACATGCACAGGGAGAGACTCCACATGCAGCTACATCTACAAGCCAGGAAGCATCAACACCCAGCACTGCCTGAAGATAGCCAGAGACAAGACTGTATCCTCCCTAACAATGGGGGAAAACAGAAACAGAGTCTTGTAAAAAAACAAATAAACAACAACAACAACAAAAAAAAACAGTGCTGCGTAGTCAATTCCAACTCATAATAACCCTGTAAAACAGAGCAGAACTGCACATAGAGTTTCCCTGGAGCTCCTGATGGATTTGAACTGCTGACCTTTTGGTTAGCAGCCATAGCACTTAACTACTATGCCACTGGGACTTTCTACAGTTCTATAAACCAAACCCAATCCACTTCCATTGAGTTGATTCTGACTCACATTGACCCTGAATTCAAACTCTAGTTTCTGAAACAATGAGACAATAAATGTTTGTCCTTAAAAGCCACCCATTTGTGATATTTTGGTTATGGCCATCAGGTGAACTCCAACTCATGGGAGCTCGATGTGTGTCAAATAAAACTGTGCTCCCTAGGATTTCCATTGCTTGAAGTTTTCAGAAGCAGATCACCAGGGATTTTGTTTTGTTTTGTTTTCTCTGAGGCGCCTTCAGCTGTATTCAGAAGCTGAGTGTGTTCACCATTGATGTCACCGTGGAGCTCCACCAAGTGACTAAATTACCTCTTTTCACACAAACACCTGTAAACAAATGTTTGTAGAAGTTTTATTTAATAACACCCACCCCTTAAATGGAAACACCCAGATATATCTCAGTAGGTGTAAGGCTAACCAAACTGTGCATGAAGTATTCAATAGCAGTAAGAAGGAACAAACTACACGTGTTAAATTTGCTGACTATACAGAAAGTTATGTTGAGTGTGAATGAATCAAAAAATAAAGCAAGCCAATCCCACCAATCCCAAAGGTTATGTACTATATGATTCCTTTTATTTAACCTTATAAAAATGACAAAATTAAATGGAAATGGAGAACAGATTAGTGATTTCCTGAGATAAGGTGGGGCTGGTACAATGGGGAAGTGTGTGTAGTTAATACAATAACAAAGTGAGGAATTCTGGAGTCAGTGGCACTACTCTGTATCTTGAATGTATCAATATTAATGTTGTGATTGCAATATTGCATTAGAGTTTTGCAAGATATTACCTCAGGGAAAAACTGAGTAAAATGTACATGGGGTTTCTGTAATACTTCTTACAGTTTCATGTGACTGCATAATTTTCTCAAAATAAATACTAAAAATAGACTGTCCTTCCTATTCCTCAAAAAATAGCTGCTAATGGTGTTCAGCACATTTGGCACCCCAGATTGCTTAAGTTATTTTAAATACCTTTGTGGACACCTTGTCTATTTAATTATTCTAACAGGGGAATCCACTTACCACTGAGGCTTTTAACTGTAGTTAAGACATAGGAGCAACCACTGCTGCCAGTGCTGTTAAAAGGAATTGAAGAGGTGCAGCTGAAACCACCACAGGGAAATTAAAAATGTCTTACTGACTTACTTAATTTATGCTTCTCATGAGCCACAAAAGCAGATTCTATATTTCTGACATCTATAACATCTAGAAGTACAATGACTGGAAATGTAAACTTACTTTCAGTTGTATGCTAATAAATCATATTCTGGCTCATACAGTCTGTGGTAGGGAGTGATCCTGATTCAGCAGCTGGTAGTGGGGCACAGTTCCAGCAATGCCTATCATCGCTACTAGAACATGATTGGAACCATCTATAAACAAGGTAAAGTAATACAAAAATGCAGAGGAGATTATTTTCTAAGCCCTTTAGTAAAAATATAGGATGATTACTTATATATTTCTGTGGTTGATGAGGAGCTCCAGTGGAACTTGGCTGCTAACCAAGGATTGGCATTTGAAATCCACCAGTGGCTCTTCAGTGGAGAAAGACCTGCCAATCTACTCCTCATAAATATTAAAGCCTAAAAAACCCTATGAGTCAATTCTACTCAGTCATGTAGGGTCACTACGAGTTGGAATCAACTTGACAGAGTTGATCTTTTAATAGAAAAATACTCAGGTGTGTCATGCATAAACTCTCTTAGTGTATTGCAAAGTATGTCATGCAATAAGCCCTCAAAAGAGAAAAACAAAAAACAAAAAAAAACCATTGCTGTCGAATTGTGTCCAATTCTAGCAACGCTATAGATCAGAGTAGGACTGTCTCACAGAGTTTCCAAAGACAGCCTGATGGACTTGAACTGCTGATCTTTTGGTTAGCAGACATAGCAATTAACCCAGTGTGCCACTAGGGCAATAATCCCTTACAACATTCATTTAGAACTGGAGAATTGGGTTTAACAATTTCAATCTTTAATAGTTAGAATCTAAAGTTTAGACTTCAGGCTTTTACTTTAACGAAAGGTCTCAGGAGGAAAGCTTAATCCCATCTTGTACTTGGTCCCTGGTACCTAGTGATCCAGTGTTGGCAACAGTACACAGAATCTCTGTTCCATTTCTGCCTTCTCTTAATGACTCAGCAGAAATTCAGAGTTCGTATGTGAATTTATCACTATGACTCCACACAACAAGGAAAATGTGTCTTTTCTGTAGAGTTGGAGAGTGGCAGGCTGACATAACTTTTGTTCATGGTTGTCATGGATTGAATTGTGTCCCTCCCAAAACAGATGTAGCCGTGTGCCTGGGCCATGATTTCCTGTATTCTATGATTATCCTTCATTTTCTGATTTTGCTGTGCTGTATGTTAAAGGATTAAGATGGGACTGTAAATCCCTTTATAAGATCACCTCCCTGCTCTACTGTAAAGGGAGTTTCCCTGGAGTATGGCTTGCCCCGTTCTTAATCCTTTCATCCTATAAGAGATAAAAGGAAAGGGAAGCAATCAGAGAGTTGTGAACCTCACACCATCAAGAAAGTAGCACCAGGAGAAGAGTATACTTCAGACCTGAGGTTCCTTCGCCAAGACTCTCCCTGGACAAAGACTGATGCAATATTGGACTTTCCTCCAGAGCTGATAAGGGAGAAAGCCTTCCCCAGGAGCGGACACCCTGAATAGTGACTTATATTTACTGGACTGTGTAAAAACAAGCCTTCCTTTGTTAAAGCCATCCACTCTGTTGTATTTCTGCTACAGCAGCTCTAGCTGACTAATACCATGGTTAAATATAAGGAAGGTTGCTTAGATTTATGTTATGCATTCTTGTGTCACACCATGCCAGGTCAAAAAAAAACCTTAAAAGTTGTTTATTTTCTTTACATCTAAGTTTCAATGTCTAAGTTTATAAATTTTCTAAATAACTTTCTCATGACTTGCAACTTACCAGAACCAAACCAAATGGATTGTTGAGTCAATTCCAACTCACAGTTACTCTGAGGGGGTGGAGTCAAGATGGCAGACTAGACACACATCTCCTTAATTCCCTCTGGAAACTAAGGCCTGGACTGATTAATAAATGGAAACTTCTGGACACCGAGTGAGTACTAGGACATGGCATAGGGCTGTCAATTTGGACTACAGGCCATTGAATGGGAAACTTCTTCTCTTTCACTGACTCCTGCCCTTGATGAATGGCTAGCTCTCGTGGACTGAAGGTAACCACCATTTTAACTTTTTTTTCCTCTGTCTTAGCTGGCTGTGGTGATTGGGCTTAACTGGCAGCAAAGCCTAGCTTCACTGCTGATGTGATCAGCAGGCAGAACAGCTGCATTTTGAGAGCTGGGCTCTGGACTCAGAGCAATATAGTCCTTCCATCCTCTCTTCCTGAACCTCTGCCATTGACTCCACTGTTTTGCAATGGACTGGAGAGCTTGTGGAGGACGCCATCTTGTTCAATTGGGAGGTGAAGTTACCCAAACAGAGGCCCCATCAGGTGCTAATTCCTTGGCTGGGAGGCAGTGCCAGCCCAGGGAGAACTTTCCCAACAGAAAAGCTGTACTATTACAATGTAGTCTAACAGGTGGGGCCTGGCAGCAGATGATAGCAGCACAGTACCCTTTCCATACTTTGTACTAGATCACAGCATCTGGGGACAGATATAGCAGTTCCTCCATTGCTAGCTGGAAAGAGGGGATTGCACACCTGACTGTTTCTGGAAGCTGTCAGATAGCTTCTACCTTTCAAAATAAGACTACCTGGAGAAATAACTGTGGTGCAGCAGGACGGCATCTCTTCCAGCCTTTACTGACCCACAATATAAGGTCAGCTGATGCCCCCCTCCTGTGACTCCATAAGTAAGGCTGTGTCTTTGTCAACCAGGAGGTAGAACCTTCTACTCTAGAGACACAGGAGTACATAGAAGTGACTGGTGACCACCTCTTTTCTCAGACAGTGCTTCAACTGCCATTAAGGCATCACCAGAGAAGCTAAACAACATCTAGATGCCCCAAAATCCATAAAACTTGGCCAGACACTTAAAGAAACATCCACCCATGGCTCCAGAAAGCTCCCAAAAGAAAGAAACAAAGAACTTCCCAGATGAAGAAGCTTTTCTGAAATTTTCAGAAGTTGAGTACAAAAGATTTATATAGAGAGTGCTGCTAGGCATTATACAAAATGCAGCAGAGGAAAATGAAAAATAAGCAAGTTGTTTGAAGTGATGAAACACAGCATTCTGAAATCTGACAGATCAATAACAAAATTGAAGAATTAGAAAACACAATTCAAAGCCAAGAGAATAGAACTGAACAAACAGAAAATAAGCTTTCTGACTTGGAAGACAGAGCTACTGACAGCAGCATTTATGAGGAGAAATCAGAGAAAAGGAACAAGAAAAATGAAGAAGCATTAAGAAACATGTGGAACTCTATCAAGTGGAGCACTCTACAATTAACTGGAGTTCCTGAACAGGAAAGGACACCTGAAAACACAGAGTATAGCTGTTGACTTGCCAACAGAAAACTTCCCTGAATTTATGAAAGAAGAGAACACAGATATCCAAGATGTGTGTCAAACACTATACAATACAGATCCCAAAAGAAAGACACCAAGACATATTATAAACAAGCTTAACACGATGAAACATAAGCAGAAACTCCAAAGGTGGTGAGAATCAAAGCAAAGCTAACATTCACAGGGAAGCCCTGTAGGCTTTTGTCTGACTTCTCAGGAGAAACCATTTTGGCACAGAGGCAGTGGAATGTAACATCCAAAGCCTTGAAGGAGAAAAACTTCCGACCAAGAACTATATGTCCTTCAAAGCTGTCTTTCAAATATGAAAAAAAACTAAGACATTTGCAGATAAAGAGAAACTCAGAGACTTTGTTAGAACCAAACCAAAGCTACAAGAAATACAGAAAGAAGCTCTTGGCTTAGAAGAACAAAACCATGAAATATATTTTAGGAGACATTGCTGGGTACGTCATCTAGAAACCTATCCAGTTAGTGAAGTACACAAAACTCAACCAAAGCTGTAATATTAAAAGAAGTGATCCAGTGATTATATCATGAAAACTATGATACCAGCACGTTAAAAAGAAGGATATACTATAGTAGTTATTGTCCTTCCAGATGGAAAGGAAGTTAGTAAGATATGTAGAAGTTAAAAAGAGGTTTAAACATAGATTATTAAGGGGGACCTATAAGGGGTGGCTGCAAAGTACAATAAAGATACAACATATCAAAACAAGAAATGCAATACAGGAGTCACAACAAACACAAAACCAACACTGAAAATGTGAACAATCAACCCATAAAGAAGAATGTCCTGGAACAGAATAGTAAGAGCAACAAAGAAAACATCAACACAAAAATGAATATATCAAAATGACAACCCTAAACACATACCTATCAACAATTACATTGGATGTAAACGGACTGAATGCACCAGTAAAGAGACAACAACTACCATCTTGGATCAAAAGACATGACTCGTCTATTTGTTGTTTACAAGAAACTCACTTTAGACTTAAAGACATGAACAAACTAAAAATTAAAGGATGGAAGAATATATACCAAGCTACCAATACACAAAGAAGATCAGGTGTGGCAATATTAATCTCAGATAATATATATTTCAACGTAAAATCCACCATTGTGAACAAGGATGGACACTATTTATTGATGAAAGGTTCAATACACAAGCAGGACTTAACAACACTAAGTATTTATGCACCCATTACTGCCAAGCCAAGCCAAGTACCATAAAGTCAGATCCAATACCAGAGCATCTAAATATATCAAATAAACATTAACTACACTGAAAAATGAGATAGATGACTCCACAATAACTGTGGGAGACTTCAATACTCCACTTTCAGTATTGGATAGATCTTCTAGAAAAAGCTCAATAAAGACACAGAAGATCTTATTGCCACAATTAACCAACTAGATCTCATCAACATATACAGAACTTTCTGTCCATCAGCAGATAATTACTCCTTCTTCTCTAGTACACATGAAACATTTTCCAGAATAGACCAACTCACAGTGGCTCTATGAGACAGAATAGAACTTCCACAGAGGATTTTCATGGCTGTAATCTTTATACAAGCAAACTGCCACAAATCCCTCCCATGGGACAGCTAGTGGGTTTGAACCACTGACATTTCAGTTAGCAGCCAAGTGCTTAACCACGGTGCAGCCAGGATTCCTTGACTCACAGGCTATTAACCCACTGCCGTGGAGTCAGTTTCTACTCATAGCAACTCTAGAGGTCAGAGAATTGCCGCATACAGTTTCCAAGGAGCGCCTGGTGGATTTGAACTGCCGACCTTTTGGTTAGCAGGTTTAGCACTTAACCCACTATGCCACCAGGGTTTCCACGGGCTATTAAAGACATCATGAATTGACTCAATGGCAACTTTGTCTTCTTTTTAATGATTGATCATTAATGGAAACACAGGTGGTGTATTAGTTAAGTGCAACATTTGCTAATCAAAAGGTTGACAGTTCAAACTCAACAGACACTCCATGGAAACTCTATGGAACAATTCTACTCTGTCCTGAAGGGTCACTATTAGTCAGAATCGATTCTATGTCAGTGGATTTGGTTTGGTTTGGGGTTTATTGTTAATGTTAGAGAGCCTTCCAAAAGTAGACATGTTTCTGAGCAGGTAAGTGCAACTAATATATGTTTTCAATCCATCACTTTGTCTTATACCTTATGGGATTTGAGGTTATTATACAGAACACAGAATAACAGCACACAACAATATAATTGATATTTAATATTTCTAGACCTACTTTTCACATAGCATGTTCATGAGTTTCAATGAAAATTAAAACCATAAAGCATAATACGTTAAAAATGTTGACATATTTTATTGCTTATGCAGCCTACATGTTCAGCAGAAAACTCTTATGTAAATTTTTCTGAGTTTATCTTTTCTCCCACTTTTGAGCTTATGTGATCCCAAGTTGGGCTAAGTCCTTGACCTCATTTACAGAAACAATGATCAGCTCATACTGCGAGTAGTTCAACGAACCTCACATTCTGTAGATGAAGTCTGAATTCACAATACCTTACTCTCAACATTCCATACAAAAAATCGAACCTTATACTTTCCCACTAAGCTAGTAGCTCAATTTTCTTGTTCATGAGCCCCCAGTAACAGGTTGGCCTCAACCGAACCTGAGATTTTTTCTTCTGAGACATTATTCATGTAATCAAATTGAGATCCTTCTATTGTCCTCAAATTTAAGCAAGGTCCTTTTAAATTTGTATTTCTGCAGATGTAACTCCAAGCACCCAACTATCCCAACTTCACGATCTTCTATGAAAAAATGGACATTCCCTGTAAAGTCGACTGCATTTATCAACAAGCATTTAGTCCTTAAAATGCCCAGGAAAATTTTAACTTACTTTTACAGCTTAAATATTCCTCCATTTCCAATCAAAACTCACAGTAAAATTAGCTAGAACAATTATTCTCTTACTTTTAAAAATATGATAAAGCATAGTATCATATTTTGGCAATAAAAAATATATTAATAAACAATTTTGGGGGCGTGGAGTCAAGATGGCGGACTAAGCACATGTCTCCTTCTATCCCTCTGGAAACCAAGACCTGAACTGACAATCAAACAGAGCCTTCCAATCACCTAATCAGCCTCAGGACACGGCACAGAGCTGTTAATTGGGACTTCATACCACTCAGCGAAAAACCTCCTCTCTTTCGCTGACTCTCGCTCCTGGCTAGCCCCGGCTCTCACAGACGGAAAGTAAATGCACCATTTAGACATTTTTTTTCCTCTATCTCGGCTGGCAGGCGGAGCTAGGTCTTGCCTGGTGGCTGGGCCCAGACGTGCTGCTGGGGAGATAGGCAGATGAAATTCCCATACTCTGAGAGCTAGGCTCGGGACTCTGTTAATCTGGCCACTTTGAGCGTTTCGTTTTGTAGCTGCCTCAACAGGGTTTGGGCGGAGCTTCGCAGTCAGTGTGCAGGATGTCATGTTGGTACTGAGATTTTAGAGGGACCTTGTTCTTGGCCTGGGAGCCAGTGCCTGCAAACGGGAAAGCACTTCTCCCATAGAAAAGTAGTGGTTTTGCACAGTGCTACCTACGTTGGGGGCCCTGTAACAGAAGCAGAGGAATCACTACCTCTAACCACCTTTAGCCCCTATGTCTGCTGCCTGTATGGAGGACGTCATCTTGGATAAGGTGGCCGAGGCTGGACCTAATTCTCAGCTTGGGAGCCAGAGCCTGCCCACAGGAGAGCGCTTTTCTATCACAAAACCAGTACTCGACGCACTGTTGGCTAAGGCTAGGCCCTGTCAGCAGAGGCCAACAGGGCAATAGCATTGCTGTATTCTGAACTAGTTTGTTATCATCTGGGTTTGGATATAGTGGTGCTTACTTTGTCAGATAAGAAGAGGGACCTCTACACCTGAAAACCTAACTGACTTGTGAACTGGTCAGATACCTTTTGCTTTACATTTGAAGACAGCCTAGAGAAACATTTGCAATCCATCCTCACAGTACCTCCTCCAGCCTCTATATACCCACATGGGACCCAAAAAGCAACAGACAATTGTGGCATACAAGCAATCACTCATGGCTTCAGAAGGCTCCCAAACAAAGCAACCAAGGAGTTTTCCAGATGAAGAAACTTTTATGAAAGCATCAGGAAGTGAATACAAATTGATTATATACAGAGCCCTTCTAGACCTTATACAAAATACAGCAGAACAAAATGAAAAATTAAGCAAGTTGTTTGATCTGATGGAACACCAATACTCTGAAATCCAACAGATCAGGAAGAAAATCAAAGACATAGAAACTTCCATGCAAAGCCAAGAAAACAGAATGGAACAAACGGAAAAAAGAATTTCTGACTTGGAAGACACAGCTACTGATGCCAGCGTCTATGAGCAGAAATCAGAAAAAAGAAACAAGAAAAATGAAGAAACATTAAGAAGCATGTGGGACTCTATTAAGAGGAACAACCTTCGATTAATTGGAGTCCCTGAACAGGGTGAGACATCTGAGAACACGCAGAGTATTGTTGCTGAGCTCCTGAAAGAAAACTTCCCAGAAATCATGAAGGAAGTAAATATAGACATCTCAGTTGAGTATCACATGCCACCCAATATAGATCTCAAAAGAAAGACTCCAAGACATATTATAATCAAGCTTAACAAAATGAAATATAAGGAGCAACTCTTAAAGGCAGCAAGACTCAAGGCAAAGCTAACATTCAGAGGGAAACCCTGTAGGCTCTCATCAGATTTCTCAGCAGAAGCCATGCTAGCATGGAGACAGTAGCACGACACATTCAAAGTCTTGAAGGAGAAGAACTTCCAACCAAGAATTATATATCCTGCAAAACTATGTTTCAAATATGAAAATGAAATTAAGACATTCCCAGATAAACAGAAACTCAGAGACTTTGTAAAAACCAAACCCAAACTACAAGAAATACTGAAAGAAGTTCTTGGCTTTGTCTTAGAAGAACGAAACCACTAACTTTATGTTTTAGAACAACACACTACTCAATACTCTACTCATTTAGGGAAGGCTCCACAGTAAATCACAGCTTTGATATGGAAAGAAGCAATCTAGTGATCATCATGAAAACTATGGTGTCAACATAATAAAAAGAGGGATGTACTAGAGTCGTTATAGTCCTTCCAGATGGAGAGGAAGATGACAAGACTGGTAGTAATTAAAATTGGGTTTATAAATAGTTTATTAAGGGGATTCATACGGGCAGCTGTAAAGCACAACAAAGATGTATCATACCATTTCAAGAAATCTAACACACGAGTCTCAACAACTATAAAACCAGCTCTGAAAAAGGTGAAAAATCAACTCACAAAAAAGAGTGTCCTAGAGAACAGACTAATAAGAACAACAGAGAAAACATCAACATAAAAATAAACACATCACAATGGCAGCAGTGAACACATATCTATCAATAATTACATTGAATGTGAATGGACTGAATGGTCCAGTAAAGAGACACCGAGTGTCATCTTGGATCAAAAGACATGACCCATCTATATGTTGTCTACAAGAAACTCACTTGAGACCTAAAGACAGGAACAAACTGAAAATTAAAGGATGGAAGAATATTTATCAAGCTAACAATGAACAAAGAAGAGCAGGGGTGGCAATTCTAATCTCAGACAAAATCAATTTTAATGTCAAATCCACCATCGTGGACAAAGATGGACACTGTTTATTGCTGAAAGGTTCAGTACACAAGCAAGACTTAACTATATTAAATATTTATGCACCTAATGTCAGAGCACCTAAATACGTCGAAGAAACACTGACCACGCTCAAAAGAGAGTAAGATGACTCCATAATAATAGTGGTAGACTTTAACAGTCCACTCTCATCACTAGACAGATCATCTAGAAAAAAGCTCAGTAAAGATACAGAAGACCTCATTGACACAATTAACCACCTAAATCTCATTGATACATACAGAACTTTCCACCCATCAGCAGACAACTACACCTTCTTCTTCAGTGCACATGAAACACTCTCCAGAATTGACCACATGATAGGCCATAATGCAATGCTCAACAAAATCCATACCATTGAATTACGGCAAAGCATCTTCTCAGATCATAAAGCCGTCAAAGTTGTAACCAATAGCAGAAAAAACATAGACAGGAAGTGGAACTCTTGGAAACTGAACAACATCTTGCTCAAAAAAACATGGGTTATGGAGGAAATCAAGGACTAATTAAAGAAATTCATGGATTCTAATGAGAATGAAAACACTTCCTACCAGAACTTATGGGATACAGCCAAAGGAGTGCTCAGAGGTCTTTTTATCTCCATAAATGCACACATCTGGAAGGAAGAAAGAAACCAAATCAAAGAACTAGCTCTACAGCTTGAACAAGTAGAAAGAGAACAACAGAGGAACCCCTCGAGCACCGGAAGAAATGAGATGATAAAGATTAGAGCAGAGCTAAATGAATTAGAGAATAGAAAAGCAATTGAAAAAATTGAAAATACCAAAAGCTACTTTTTGAAAAGATCAACAAAATTGATAAACCACTGGCTAAACTTACTAAGGAAAAGCAGGAAAGGAAACAAATAACCCAAATTAGAAATGAGAGGGGAGTTGTCACCACCGATGCAACTGAAATCAAAAATATCATAACAGAATACTGTGTAAGACTGTACTCTAACAAATTTGAAAACCTAGGGGAAATGGACAAATTCCTTGACTCATACCACCTACCCAAATTATCACAACGTGAAGCAGAACAACTTAATAAAGCCATCACAAAGGAAGAGATTGAAAAGATCATCAAAACACTGCCAACCAAAAAAAGTCTGGGCCCAGATGGCTTCATGGCAGAATTCTACCAAGCAGTTAGATAAGAGTTATCCCTAATACTACTGAGACTATTTCACCGTGTAAAAAAGGATGGAATACTCCCAAACTCATTCTGTGAAGCCAGCATAACCCTGATACCTAAGCTAGGGAAAGATCCAACAAAGACAGAGAAGTACAGACTGACATGACACATGATCCTAGATGCAAAAATCTTCAACAAAATTCTTGCCAACAGAATACAACAACATATCAAGAAAATAATCCATCATGACCAAGTGAGATTAATACCAGAATGCAAGGCTGGTTCAATATCAGGAAAACAATTAATGTGATTAACCACATAAATAACACAAAAGACAAGGATCACCTGATTTTGTCCATTGATGCCAAAAAGGCATTTGATAAAGTCAAACACCCATTCATGCTAAAAACTCTTAGCAAAATGGGCATAGACGGCAAATTCCTCAACACAATAAGGGCCATTTATACAAAGCCAATTGCCCCCATCATCCTGAATGGAGAGAGACTGAAGGACTTTCCCTTGAGATCAGGAACTAGACAAGGATGCCCACTGTCACCTCTCCTATTCAACATTGCGCTAGAAGTTCTAGCCAGAGCAATTAGACAAGATGAAGAAATGAAGGGCATCTGCATCGGCAAAAAGGAAGTTAAAATCTCCCTGTGTGCAGATGATATGATTGTATATGCAGAGAACCCCAAGGAATCTATAAGTAAGCTGCTCAAACTGATAGAAGAGTTCAGCAAAGTCTCAGGATACAAAATAAACATAAGTAAATCAGTAGGATTCCTTTATACCAACAACGAGACTGTTAAGGAGGAAATTATCAAATCAATACCATTTACGATAGCCCCCAAAAGATAAAGTACCTAGGAATTAATCTAACCAGAGAAACAACAGACGTTTACAAAGAGAACTACAAGCCCTTACTACAAGAAACTAAGAGAGACTTTTAGATAAATGGAAAAACCTACCCTGCTCATGGATAGGAAGACTTAACATTGTGAAAATGTCTATTTTACCCAAAGCAATTTATTTATATAATGCAATCCCAATACAAGTTCCAGCATCACTTTTTAATGAGGTGGAGAAACAAATCACCAATTTTGTTTGGAAAGGGAAAAAGCCCCGGATAAGTAAGGTACTACTAAAGAAGAAGAACACACTGGGAGGCCTCTCATTACCCGACCTTAGAACATACTACACTGCCACAGTGGTCAAAACAGCCTGGTACTGGTACAAGAACAGACAGATCAATCAATGGAACAGAATTGAGACCCCAGAGATGACACTGCCTGCCTATGATCAGCAGGAACGGATGCTCACCAAGGACCAAAATGACATGTGGTAAAGACAACTGAGAAGACAGAGAGACCCACAGCAGTGGGTGCCTACATCCACTTGGGACCAGAAGAACCAGATGGTGCCCGGCCACCACCAGTGATAGCCACGATGGAGCTCACAGAGAGGAGTCTCACTGGCAACACAAGAATAAAAAGGGGTGCATCATGAGATCTCCACTAAGAGACCTCAATTGATGGTCCAGCGGTTTTGGGGTTCCTCTGAGAGCATGGCCCCCGGCCCTGATGTTGCCCTTTCCCATAAATTATAACAAAGGTCCACTCTTTGGACAGGAATGGATCGGACTTGGCAATGCAGAGTGGCCATATATTGGAAGCACTTTATGGTTCTATACATCTATAGAATGTCTTCTTGCTGACCTCTGGCTGGAGGAAGGGGAGTGGACGGAGAGGAGGGGAAAGGAGGCTATTGGGAGGATGAGACATGTATGTAGCAGAGAGGAATAGTGTGCAGTCACCGGACAGGGAGAGCAGTGGATGCTGCATATAGGTGGGCATGTAAATTTATACATGAATGTACATTTTCACTCAGTTATGTTAAATAAAAATAAAATAAAATATATAAAAAACCCAATTTTATCATGATATGAATGTGTACATTATTGTGTGAAAAAAATTAGTACTCTTTAAATGAATATGATGTTAGCTTCATTGTAACATCGTGACTCTTTAAATTGTCAGGTTGTTGAATTATGATGATTCCTAATCTGGGAGAACTTGAGAGGTTAATGATGAAGTGTTACACGTGGAGAGTCCACATGTCTTGACCAAAAAAAAAAATGCAGAGAGAAGCCAAAGACAAGGAAATTTCACCCAGGAAAATCAAATCATGAGGATTGTCCCAGAGGTTGGCTGTTCTCAAACCAAGAAAGAATCAGACTGGATAAGTAAAGAGAACTAATATTAAAGCAAGGAAATGCTGGTGGTATAATGGTTAAGTGTTCCTTGGAAACTCTATGGGGCAGTTCTACTCTGTCCTGTAGGGTCTCTATCTGTTGGAATTGACTCAAAGGCAGTAGGTTTGGTTTTTGATTTAACATCAAAGCCAAGTTAGGTGGAAATATATAAAACAGATTTACTTTATGCAACATAGAAAAAAAAGAAAGAAATATTAAAATAGAATGATTGTTTTTAATGCATGAAATACTAGAGATTTTCTATCTTTCTTATTCTCCCTCACCTTTTGCTGGAGTTTTATTTGAAATCACTTAAGTACGTAATAACTACTAATACTCAAATATACAATACTTATTTCTTCATGTATTCAAACTGTGCAAAATAACAGTGGTTTTGAGAGGCAGATACTGTATTAGAGTAAATCAAATCTGAAATGTTTATATGCAGTATGCAATGTGTGCATACATATTCTAACAAAATGTGTACGCAGCATAAAAGATCTGCTAATAAGTGTATTCTGTCTTTGAACCCGAATAAAACAAGTTGTGTAAATGATACAATTTTAATTGTTCTCTTATTTGGAAGTACATTTGAAAGCATAACCTGTGGAAAAGAACTTCGGGGAAAATGGCCATCATGGTACTTTCCAAATGAGACCTAAAATAATTGGTTGTCACCGTCTGATGTCTTTCGCCATTGACAATCACAGCCTCTCTCTGTTGGTCTTGGGGAAAATAAAGGCCAATGATTCTGCAGGAATAAAGTCCACACCAAACAGTAAATTTTTGAGGGTGGATGTTTTTGAATCGACAATGGATTCTCATCACTCCAATGAAACAGTTTTGTTTATAACAAAATCATTCATCCAAAAATGGGACTGAGTTCCCAGCCAGCAAATGTACAGCTCAATCTATGCTCTTTGGGCTTCACTTCTTAAGTTAAAATAATTATGTAAAGGTAAACCTTCAAGTCCAGATGTAAAATCTGACAAATTGCGATTGACTAGAGGCCCAGTTCTTGCGCTGGGGAAAAATTGATTGGGATGGGTTCTCGCATCCACTCTGACCAACCGTGGTGATGTTTTCGTTGACTGGAAAGTGTAGTTCGGTGGGACATGGGCTTTTTCTGATTAGCAACACACCCAATTATCTCATGTTTTTTGATTAAATGTAGAATTGCTCTCTTGGTGAGATGATTACGTGCATTGTAAGTTTCACGTGAGGTGTGGAATGTTTGGTGAACAGAACACCCATTTTGATAATAAACTTTAATAATTTCTACGTGTTGTGGAATCATGCAAATTTCCAAGGCAATTTGTCAAGGCTAATAAAAAAAGTGATAAATACAGCATCTATAGTTTCACTAATACTGCCACGAGCTGTCAAAAATAGAACACGTTTATTGGAAGACTCTTTACAATAATGTATATATCCAGTGATTCTCAAAAATTACAGACCAAGTTTAAAGGGAAATTAAGGATCAGAGAGAGAATGATGGCTAGCTCCCCACCTCAGGTAAGACAACTAGGGTGTGGTCTGACCAGATGAAATATAAAGAGGATTTTCTCACACTGCACTGGGACAGTTAATCTTAATCCCCACAGTGGTCTGCAAGTCTAGTACTGTCTCCTGATCCAAATAAAAGATACGATGGGCTAGAGTTTTATTTATGAGATGCTGTTTAATAGTCAAATCTCCCTGGGGACTCCCTAAAGCCACCTCCTTACATTGTTTAGGGATGTACAGATTGATGAATTACTTGGTTTAACCAGCCAAACTACTTAATTTGGCTAAGTAATCAGTAAGACACAAACAATTTTCTTGCATCTTTTGTCCATGTTCCCTTGAAACCAAGATTCATCGCACGTATCTTGGTGGTTCATAAGCTAAGGACCAAACACATTCTGTATTACTAAGAAAGGGTCTCAGTAAGCTGCATCTGGAGTCCCCTGGGATGGCCCTACTCATTCTTCTCCTGTCCACAGAATAAAATAAATAAGTAAACCCACTGCTGTCCTATCAATTCCAACTCATAGCAATCCTATAAGACAGAGCAGAACTGCCTGAAATGATTTTCAAGGAGTGGCTGGTGGGTTAGAGTTACCAACCTTATAAATAGCAGACAAGCTCTTAACCACTGCACCACCAGGTCTCCATTCCCTGATAGTGTCGTGGTTCAGTGCTACATCTGCTAACCAAATGGTTGGTAGTTGAAATACACCAGGCACTCCATGGAAACGCTGTGGAGCAGTTCTACTATGTCCTGTAGGATCACTATGAGTTAGAATTGACTTGACAATAGCAGGTTTTGTTATTTGTTTTAACCTTATTAAAGCCTCTCACAGTATACCCGTGGCTGTAAAGCGTTTCAACTCACCAACGACATGTAATTAATGCCAAAGGTAATTGGCTTGGAAGGGGTGTAGGTTTTTGACTAATTTCTCTACCTGTCTCAAAACCATATGCTTAACATTATGTCCCATCAAGTATTTCACTGGCGTAATATAACACAAATAATTCATAAATACCCCTAAACTGAGCACAATAATTTCATTTTAGCAGTAGCTATTCTTATTATTACTCACATCTATAACAAAATATTCCTTTCTTCAATGGTTGTGACTTTCATTATAACATTATTTATATTATTTATTAGCTCTCACTTTCTAATAATGATGTTTTGCCATTATAATTGTTCAGAAACTAAAAATCAATAACATTTGTACATTTTGTTCCTGGAGTCTGCTTGGAGAAATAGTGTATCTTTTCTGAATGCAGGAGTTCTAGATGCATCTCACTAGTTAGCTGTCATGGATTGAATTGTGTCCCCTCAAAAATACATACAGAAATTTGGCTCGGTTGTGATTATTAGTATTGTGTGATTACATATTGCTTGGTGATGTCCCTATTCTGTAAATCCTAATCTCTGCCTGTGGGTAATAGACTTATATTAAAAGAGGATTAGAGAAGGAACTGCAACACCTTTGCTGAGGGAGTTTCACTGGAGTGTGGCTTCAAACGCTTTTTATCCTTTTATCCTACAAGAGATAAAAGGGAAGCAAGCAAAATTGGGAAACTCGTATCATCAAGAAGCAGCACCAGGAGTAGACTGTGTCCTTCAGAACTGAGGTTCCTGGGCCAAGATGCTCCCTGACCAAAGATTGATGCAATTCAAGGACATTCTTTCAGTGCCAAAATAGAGGGAAAGCCTTGCCTTGGAGCAGATACACTGAATCTGGCTTTGTAACTACTGGACTGCGTAAGAATAAACTTCTCTTTTTTAAAGCCATCCACTTGTGGTATTTATGTTAAAGCAGCACTAGCTAACTAACAACAAAGCACATGTTACTTTATCTGAGATTTAGTGTCTTTGCAGTGATGAGAGATACAGAATATTGAAGAACATTCTGAAAAACATATTCCACCTCGTGATTCTGAGTGAAGATGACTTGTCCTTGACAATTTGTTCAGGAATTCTATAAAAATGGGATTTGCTTCTTCTGTGGGAGGTCATAGAGAAATCTATGTTTCCTGGAACTGAGGTCTGCCTTTCACTGAACATGTTAGTGTCAGCAAGGATCAGTTTGCTAGTCTCCTTCTAAACCCCCCATTTTCTCCTTAGGGTGAATGGCTGTGATTCTTCAGCTTCTTTGTAAGAACTCCTCTGTTAAGAACCCCACCATGACTTAATATTTTATGTGGTTTAATAAAATACCATTGAAAAATACAGGCCATCAGAGTCTATATATAATTTTTTTCTAAATTTAAAGAAAACTCAGAATACGTCCAAGTAAGGGGAAAAAAAGAAAGAAAAAGAATTTTACTTCTGAGTATATTGTACACTGGCAAAAATAAGTGGAAAAAAATAATAAAACTGAAATACCACACTGAATGAATATAAATGTTAGAAGCAAGTGATGAAGTAAAATAATTTCAGAAGACAAAGTGTCAAAGGACTTAATCATGGAATACTTTTATTTTTAGACTACTTGAAAAGGAAATGAGAGAGTATTGATTGATGAGCTCTTTAACCAGTCATCCATTAGCTACCATATTTGTTGTTGACATGAAAGATTAAGATGATAAAAAATGAGTAAATTGCCATCACTTCTGAGAGACAAAGAGAAATACAGAGTGAAACAATCAAAAAAGGATAATAGGAATAATGCCGAATAATAGGAAGAATGTGTATCAGACTTGAGTTTTATTAAAATTATAAGAATTATAACTCTAAGCTATTTTATTCACAAATTTGAAAGACTTAAAAACACTAGAAAGTATGTTTTTGAAAAGATTCTCTACATAGAAACATTAATGCCTATTTAGATTATATTTTTGAACAAAATATTTGTTTTAGTTTTTTTGTTATTGCTGTTTGTTATTTCTCTTTCGCTTTCAAGCAATTATGTCATGTGACTTAGCATTTAGTGAAATAATGTCATCAATATCTGAAAATTACATTTGGAGTTACAAATCACAGCAGAACATAATAAGCTTCTTTGGATAGCAAGGAAGTAGTACACACATTTCATATGAATCATTACTGAAATGTAAAAATCATATCTTAAGGCATTATACCAGTGTTGTATCGAAGTAGTCAGGGAAGAAACCAGTCCACACTGGCAGAAAGCATCATTTTATCACTAATCTTATTTGGAATTGGTGACTCCCAGGGCTAATTAAAAAAGTAGCAAGTTTTCCTTGGTTTTAGCACTGTTTTTATATCTCCGCAATGTACCTCATTTTTATTATTTGCAGAGACTAAATAGGCTCTTTTTAAAAAAATTATTATTATTATCTGCTTTGTTGACCACTATCAATGTGAAACTATTTCAGTTCCACTATATGTGCTACAAATAATTTAATGCTATTTTCTACGTGTATCCTCTAGAAGAATACAATAGACAAGAAGAATTATAAAAACTTAGAGTTGCTATCTGCAGTCCACTCAATAGCAACAGGTTTGGTGTTTAAGTTTTGAGAGTTACTATATGTACTTTTCAGTGCTGGAAATCATTTAATTAGAATACACCAAAATCTATTTGGTCTAAATAAGTCCTAGTTCAGAATATACAGTTTTCTATGCTCCTGTGGTGGTAAAATAGAGATATAATTCATCTACTGCCCTCCCATCAAGACCAATAAAAAATAGAGCAATAAAATATAATCTGAGTATGCCATTAGCAAAAATGAATTTTTTATCGTCTGTTAGCAACTAAATAATAAATTATTTTTCAACAGCTTTTTAATGAGATGAAAGATAATAAAGGGTTGCAAAAAAGTGATGTAGTATCCAATTTGAATAATCACTGTGTTTCCTGTGAAAAATTAAGTCCTTGTATCTTTCTCTGGAACCATAAAATCACTATTTGTGAAGAATCATAACAAGATACTTTGCTAGGAAAAAATACAACAGTATCTTCCCTCCTCTACTATCATTAACAAGACCAGTAGTTTAAACTTTCAAATGAACATGGTTAATTTTTTACTGAGGCAAGACAAGTTCAATACTAATAAGGCATAGGTCTATATTTGATTTTACTTCTTATTATGCTCTTTTTTCTGTGCACTTTTGGCATACCTATATGCATGATTAAACAATAAGTTGCTAATCAGAAAGTTGGCTGTTCAATCCTCCTCTCTTGTGGGAGAAAAGACCCGATGATCTGCTTCTGTAAGAACTGCAGCCTAGGAAACACTGCGGGGTAGTTCTACACTGCCCTATAGGGTTGTTGTAAGTCACAGTCAACTAAACAGCATCCAATAACAGTCTTCTTTCTGAATTTTCACACACACATATGCATACATTGCATATGTGCACTGGCAAATACACACAGAAACTAAATGAGCAAAGAAAACATATTTTAAAGCAGATGTTTTTACATGTGTGTAAATTATTGTCACTTATTTCCAACATAACAAATTTTCCTGCAAATGACTTCATTATCACTACATGATACCTGTCTGCCTCATTTGTTCTTTAAATAATTCTGCTTCCTACATTTCTAGATCAGTTTTTCTCCATCTAACCTTCCCTGAATGGTAGCATGATATAGTGCAATCTTTTCAGTTTATTTTATTATACTGTGTTCCTTTCTTATTAAAAGCAGAGCTCACACTGACTGACCCCTGGAATAACTGAAATATGCCTTTTTCTACTAAAGGAGATCCATCAGATAAGGTTAGAGCAGATTTTACTAAATTGCAGGTATTAGGCCTAATCGCTATCGGATATTAAGGCTCCACAGAATATAGTTTAAAAAACACTGCTATAGCAGAACATCTGTGGACTTTTGGACCTAATTTGCTACTCTAAAATGTAAAATTAGTGGTCTTACTTTTCCCTGTCACTTAATTTTGAACCAGTAGCTTCTCTCAGCCTTTTCCTATAACTAAGCAAAGGCTGAAAACTCCAATGTCTCATCAAGCTTTCCTACCAAAACTTACAAATAATCACAGTTATGATCTTTTCATTGAGCACCAGAAATATTTCCTCCAAATATCCACTTGACAATGACTCAAACTCAATATGACATTAAACATATAAGCATTTTTTCAAACCCATTTTAATTCCATCTCACTGCTCTTATTATGAAACCTTAAACTGAACCCACTGAAGTTAAATCAATTCTGACTCACAGTCTCCTCCTATAACCACTCTTAAGTTAAATGTCACTATATGTTACTGGAAAACTTGGTGGTGTAACAGTTAAATGCTATGTCTGCTAACCCAAAGGTCAGCAGTTCAAATCCACCAGGTGCTCCTTGCAAATTCTGTGGAGCAGTTCTACTCTGTTCTGTAGGGTCTCTGTGAGTCAGAATCAACTTGACAGCCGTGGTTCGTTTGGCTTTTTGTTATATGTTACTGCCATCAACCAAGCAAGAACCACAAGAGTCATCTTGTTTCGTTTCCCTCCCACCATATTAATTTTTTAAGTCCTTTTGATTACCATTTCCACTGATATCTTCAATCTTTCTGTGCATCTTCACCATCTCTGGTATTACCTAAATTCACTCTTGCATTCTCTTATGCCTATGTTATTGAAAGTCTCATAATGGATCTCCTTGCATCTTCCCACACAAATACAAAAATGTCTGAGTTTCTCCATTATGTATTCTTGTATGTAATTTTATACTGAATTAACACCAAGCATCCTGATTACAACATACAAAGCACTTTGTATTCCAATTCAAGCTTATACCAACAATTTTATTTTACAGAACTCTAAGTTTGCTTCCTATGATCAAATCTACTGTAGGACCCTGAGTGTAACAGCCTCAGGACAATTTGCAGTCCACCTCTGCTTCTTTGAGGGCTTTCTCCCTCCCCACTGATCTGAACAAGGCTTCCTCATGCCTATAAAAGTCAACTTGATTACACAGCATTCATCTCTGCAGTTCTTTGCTGGCTTTCCTGAGTCGGGATGCCCCAGAAGCCAACCCTGAGAAAAATATGAGCATGGAACAATGTACTTGGGAGCTAATCTTAGGAAGGACTGTAAGAGAATGGGAAAGTCAGACACAGAAGAAAAAGTACAGGTTTGCTGTTGAGCTAGTACATTACTCGTTGTGTCACAGGCATGGACACCAGGGAGTGGAACTAAAACCCAAGGAGCAGTCCAAGTTTGCTAGAGTTGAAAAAGAGTTCAGCAATTTGGAATCAAGAATTTGTAGTTTAACTACTTTTGTAACTAACTAAAACTCTTTGTGCACAAGCAAGCTAAATATCCAATGTTATTTGCAACACTGGGAGTTTTCAAACATTTAAACAAGAAACCCTATATGGGTGATAGCATATTTACGGGTGACGATCTATGATATTGTATAGAATTGCTTCGTAAGGCAATCCATCCATATTCATCCATATTTCACCAACGTAGTTACTCCAAACAAGGTCATTAATGAAAAAAAAAAGAAAAGAAACAAAGAAAATACAGTTTAGTAGCAGATTTCCTTACCATTAACCTAAATTATATTTCATAGAGGGTATACTTTTGAAAGTGGCATCATTAATCAACAGTGTCACCTGTGGTCATGTTCAGCACTAGATACTAGAGAAAAATATATATATATATATATAAATAAGGTTTAATTTTGCCTTAGCATATTTTTATAACTCCAAGTGAAAAACTCAAATATGGTACAATAACAATATTAAGTATAAGACCAGGGTAGGGGATGTGTAAAGGAAGGAGGTGTCAACTTTCATTCTTTGAAAGGCTTCCCATGCTGCTGCATCTTGAATGATGTATGAAACAGACAAGGGAAGAACTCCCTTCCAAACAGAGAGAACAGTGTGCAAGGATAATGAGATATAAGAAACAAAGTACACACAAAGGTAGCTTATTTGGAGTGTTTATCATATAATGAAGGGAGTGGTAAGGAGCAGCAATGATGCTGGAGAATAAAACAGAGGCTGGAAAAAAGGCCAACATGTGGTCAGAGGTGTTGACAAACGTGACAGTTCTACAGCTGTATGTTAATTATCAACTTAGAACTGTGTGTCCTAATTGTGCATATCTAATACCCGCTTAAGCGTTTGCTGTGATGATGTGTTAACATTCATATTATGAAGTGAGAGACAAGCAAATAGTCAAATGAAAGCTGATATCCATCCATTTGAAGACAGACAATTGTAAAGTCATAATCAGAATCTTCATTTCTGCCTTACACTTTAACTTTCCTGGAATAAGTAACAAATTACTGAAATTTTTCTTTGAAACAAAGCTATGAATTGGATCACTTTCAGGTTTATGTGTAAAGGATATATTTAACAAAATCAGAAACCTCGCATAAAGACTTAATTGTGCCAATAGGATAGGTATGAGCACATAATTCTGTACTTTATTCAGAGAATAGAAATAAAGTTATCTCTTCTATAGCATGTGTCATGGAGAGAATTGCGCCCACCCAAAAAGTGTGTATATCAAGGCCATGATACCTGGTATTGTGTGATTTTCCTATGTGTGATAAACTCTGCCTCTATGATGTTAATGAAGGAAGATGGGCAGCTGTTTTGTTGGTGAGGTAGGACTCAATCGACATACTTATATTGTGTCTTGAGGCAATCCCTTGGGAGACAAAAGGAAATGGAAACAAGCCGAGAACTGTGGACCTGAAGGACCAGGACTGACCAGGAGCAGAGCTCATCCTTTGGAGTCAGCATCCCTGTACCTGACAGAAGATTGATGACAAAGACCTTCCTCCAGAGCCAACAGGAAAAGCCTCCTCCTGAAGCTGATGCCCTGGATTTGGACTTTTAGTCTACTTTTCTGTAAGAAAATGAATTTCTCTTTGTTAAAACCATACATTTGTGGTATTTCTGTCCCAGAAGCACTAAATCCTAAGATAGCATGATAATCATTTTGCCAGTAAGTTGTCTTCAATCTAATTATATTCTTTGTTTTCTTCTCTAGCATATGTCTATAATCATGTCAGCATCTATAAAGATTATAGATTCAACATCTTAGTTCTTTAATTACTTTACATACTCAATTTGTTGTTATTGTTAGGTATCATTGAGTTGGTCCTGACCCATAGCGACCCTGTGCACAACAGAAAGACACACTGCCCCATCCTAGGCAAATCGTGACTTTTTTTTTTCGCATTAAGCCCGTTGTTGCAGCCACTGTGTCTTCCTCCTTTTCGCTGACCCTCTACTTTACCAAGCATGATGTCCTTCTTCAGGCACTGATCCTTCCTGACAATGTGTCCAAAGTATGTACGATGTAGTCTATCCATCTTTGCTTCGCAGAAACTCTCGTTGTACTTCTTCCAGAACAGTTCCATTTGTTCCTTTCACAGTCCATAATCCATTCAATATCCTTCTTCAACACTACAGTTTAAAGGTACCAATTCTTCTTCTGTCTTACTTACTCATTTTCCAGTTTTTACACGAATATGATGCAATTGAAAACATTGAGGCTTGAGTCAGAAGCACCTTATGCTTCAGTGTGACATCTTCATTTTCAGCACTTTAAAGAGAGATCTTTTGCAGTAAATTTTCCCAATACAATGTGACTTTCAATTTCCTACCTGCTGCTTCCAGAGGTGGTGACTGTGGAACCGCATAAAATGAAATCCTTGTCAACCTCAGTCTTTCTCCATTTATCATGGTGTTGCTTACTGGTCCAGTTGTGAAGATTTTTGTTTTCTTGATGTTGAGTTGCAAACCTCACTGAAGGCTGTGGTCTTTGGCGTTCAAAGTTCAAATTGAAACTGAAGAAAATTAAGACAAGTTCACAAGAAGCAAAGTGTATACTCACTTTCAGTGTTATTTTATGCTCCCAAACGTTTCCTTGGTGATACAATGCATTTGTCATTACCAATAACCACACATCCCCAACATCTTAATTTTGGGCATCCCATTTTCTGAGCTCCATCTTCCTTTTTTCATGTTCCCTCACCTTGTGTCCATACTCTAGCTGTTGTCTGCCTCTTGCACTATTTCAGGATTGAAAACTGCACTTGAAGGGGAGGAGCAGGGAAAAGCGAACTGATGACATCATGTCCGTATCAGGTCTGGGCTATGCTTTTGATCCAAAATAACTACCCTTTCTTCTATCATTAAAAAAATAAAGAAAAGAAAAGGAAAGAAAAACTGGCTCACTGATAGCATGCTATAATACCTCATATTGTAAATAAATAAAAAGAAAGTTCCTAAATATCATGACTCTCAGTCACCGTCACATTTATATGTTACTTTTCATGGTGGAGTGCTGGTAGACCAGTAGTTAAGAGCTCAGCTGCAAACCAAAAGGTCATCAGCTAAGGTCCACAAGCACCACTTTGAAAACTCCAAGGGGCAGTTCTACTCTGTCCACCAGGGTCACTGTGAGTCAAAAAGGACTCAACAGAAATAATGAAGTTTCCTGTGTTTATTTCTGCACCATCACTTGTTGTCCTTTCGTCTCACTCAGATCAGACTTTTATTCCTACATTCCACTCTAATTGCTCTAATCAAAAGTATAAATGGAATCATTTTGCCAAATTCTCTTTACCTTTTTTTTTTTTTTTTTTCCTGTGTGCCTTTTGGAGTGATGATGCTGATGCTGATGAAGATGATAAAGACGACTGCCATGGGAAACTCTTACCACCTGGCCTCCTATGACACAAAACTTTCTTGGTTTTCCACCTAAACCATGGACATCTCGTGTTTATTCACCATGTCTACCCATTCTCTTTCAGAAATTTCATAATTTGGAATGTCCTAGGCTTTACTTATTGGCTCTTTTTCCCCTTTTTCGAAATTAATTCTTACAACCTGAGTAATACCATCACTGAAAGGTGACATTTAAATACTAGTGTTTGCCACATTTTTGTTTCTAACTTCTACTTCTCTGAGTTCCAGTCTTCTGTGTTTGATTCTCTGCTGGAATCTCCAAATGGCAGCTTAAAGGTAACATGTACAAAACTAAACTTTTTATTCATTGCCATTTATCTGCCCCCAACTCCTCATCATCCGCATCTCAGTAAATGGTACTACCAGATGCTCAAACCTAGAACCTGAGTAGTTCTTTTAATGCTTTTATTTTATAACCAGCACTCAATCCTCAGTTAATTGTACTGGCTCCAAATTCAAAGCACTACTATTGAACTTTAGGTTAATTCTTATGGAAGGCAAATAGACGGCTTTAAATCTTAATTGTGTTTTATAACTTCCCTGGTTAAAGTCATCAAACTGCTTCCCATTCCAATGAGATTAAACAGCAAACCCCTCCCCAGGGCCTGCACAGTTCCGTGTTTTCTTGACCCTGCCAGTATCCTATCTGACACCACTTTCCCCTCTAGTTTACTGGTTCTTGAGCTTGGCTATAGACTGGCATCATATGAAGAATTTAACCACTTTAACAACGACTGGTTCCAGGGTACCACCATGCAGATATGATATGATGACCAAATTGATCTGGGACATGGCTTGGGAATCTATGTTTTAAAATTTTTTCCAGGTGATTCAAATATGCAGCAAAGTTTGTGGATCACTGTTCTGGCCAAATTGTCTTTCTTACTTTCTCTTGAAGAAGGCAAACTCATTTCTTCATTGAAGACTGGGGCACCCATCTACCAACAGCCATAAGCAGGCTGATGACAATTCAGAGCTCCCTCCATTGCCAGTCAAGCTACATAGCCTCACTCAAAGGTTCCATCTCTAATCGCGGAGCAGACTCTTCATGAGTGATGACATAGGACACCAAAGGCCATCTTCCTTGCTTTAGGGAAAATCTTTCCTTGATTTTGTTCTCTCAGTTCTTTCTCCTGATAGCATTCAACCAATTCATCACTTGAAGAACAATTCTTACCTCAGGTACATCTTCTAAGAACTCAAGTTAAAACACCACCTCAGGTTCTCTGAACACAGTCTTCCATATGCCAGGAGTGTTCTAGCCACAGGTTGTCACACTTTCTTCCCTCTTACACCACTTACGTCTTGGCTGAAATTTAACACTTCTTTGTAAATGCATTTATCATTATTTCAATATCTATTTTTCTTCACTCATACACTTCTTCAAATTTGATATATACCACTTTACGTTATATATTGAAATTTCATATTTATTTCAGCATTTATGGCTTCCCTACTAGAATATGAATTCCATGAGGTCATGAATTATCTCCGTGTTGTTCAAAGTGTTACAGTCTCGGTATCTTCATATTTGTTTAAAATATAGCACATGACCAGTAAATATATATATAGTATGCATACAAAATAATATATATAATATATGTAATATACATTATATATATTTAAATTATAGAATCAATAAATAGGCTCAAACTTAAAGAAGCCAGGAAAAGTAGCAATCAACTAGAATGGCAATGATTATATAGTCTTAGGCTAGTATTCTGGGATTCCTCCAAAAGTCTCATAGTTTAAATTCAATGAGCAATGAATGAGTTATCTTCTAGTGAATCACTGATAATTCAGTTTCATCAGAAATGAGTCAACTCTGTAACTAAATTATGGATGTAGTCATACATTAAGAAATACTTATTCCCTTCAATAATGTAGATGCACTGCCAGCCAATGGGATAAAAGGAGACTCAAACTCATTCCACAGAGTCATAGTCTAATGATGAAAACAAAATGTGTACATATAATTAAATCATATTGATATAAATGTTAGCATACATGCCAAAACATTAGAGGAAGCCAGAGCACGCTGTGGTTGGGGTAAAAGGAAAAGTAGGAAGAATCTGAAAAAACAACACAGAAGAAATACAAAAGCAAATATGTGAGTAGAAATTTGCCAACAGACACAAGATGAGGTCAGGCAATATCAAGTCATATTGTCTTAAAAGACAAGAACTTCAAGTAAGTTCAAGTAGTTCAATATGGCCAGAATTTAGGGTAAAATTTGGGAAGTCTCAATAAAGTGAGATGCCTAAGTGGACGTCTTTTCTGCTATTTAAAGTAATTTGGTTTTACCCAGAAGTTACAAAGAGGTACTGAAGGTTTTCTTTCTTTTTTCTTTCCTAAGGCTTAAATGATTTCTCTTCTTCAAATGACAAGTTCAGCTGCAGTGATCAAAATTGGTGTAGATCGGGCACTTTGTACATTAAAAATTAACTATTTCTCTCTGTAGTCTAGAACAGGAATGAGAAAGATCTCAACTAAAATCATTTATAAGAGAAAAGGGTTCATTAAAGAACAATTTTGGAGACACATGGATATAAGCTTTGAAGGAAAGTAATTGTGGATGATGGGAGGCAACAAATACCACAGATGACTAAGTATATACAAACATTCCATTGATCTATTAGCATATTACTTCTAAGATTATATGGTACATGTTTGATAGAATACACAATGGGAAAATTATAATGATTCCATTCAGATCTTATAAGGAGAGAGTAACAATTAGCATTTAAACAGAGTTTTACCTAAACTGACCTAGAGACAAGGAAATATGCCCTTCTATTAAAAATAAAGAAAACGTCTTGTAATTTAGCTTGTCAGTCCTAGTGCTTAAGAGTTCTTATCAGCCACAGCAAACCCTTTGTAATATAACACTGGGTGCGTTTCAGGAGTCCCATGATTATGCACTAGTTTGGTGATAGCTGGAAGGACTCATCTATCTCAACAACAAGTTAAACTCATGGCTGAGATTTATTATAGTGAATGGTACAGGACAGGGACAGCAGAAAAAAGATACAAAAAGATAGGCAACCATCCATATATCTATCTATGAGCCCTAGCGCACAGTGGTTAGATTGCTCAACTGCTAACCAAAAGGTCAGCAATTTGAGACCACCAGCACCTCTTGAAAGAGAGACGTGGCAGTCTGCGTCCATAGAGATTCATGGCCTCGGAAAGCCTGTGGAGTCACCAGGAGTCAGAATCAACCCCACAGAAGTGGTTTTGGTATATATATATATTTTACCATTGCTCTTGACTCATTTCTGACTCATAGCAACCCTATAGGATAGAACAGCACTGCCCCCGTGATTTCTAAAGAGTAACTGGTTGATTCAAGCTACCAAAGTTTTCATTAGCAGCCTGAGATCTTAACCACTATGCCACCAGAGCTCCATATATATTTATCTAATAAACTCATACACACACACACACACACACACACGAGGACTGGCAATTAAGTTAATGAATTCAGCCTAGGAAAAACGCTACATATTTCACTGCTGGATGTCACTATGGTCACTCTCAAAGTCCTCCCCCTGGGAAGCTAGGCACCAGTGTCAGCACCTAGTTCACTCTTCAAAGCAATTTTGGAACTCTTTTTCTGGAATGGCCATCAGAACTGTTGTTGTCTTACCCTTAATGTCCTGAATGTCATCAAAATGTCTTCCTTTCTATATTTCTTTTATCGTTGGGTCAAGAAAAGAGTCGTTGGGGCCAGATCAGGTGAGTAGTGAAGATGTTCAAGTACAGTTGTTTGTTTACTGGCTAAAAATTCCCTCACAGACAAATGTATAATTAAGTTCACAAACTTACCCCCATATGCAATGACCACTCTAGCAAGAGTTCTACAACTGCTCTGAAGGGTGGACTACGCACTGGTGTCTCTGCATAGCATTCCAAGAAGAGTATCTCGAAGGTGACCATAGTGATATTCAGCAGCGAGGTATGTAGCACTTAGAACAGTTAAGTTCGTAGACTTAATAGTCTGACCTCACAGAAAGAGTGAGAGACTGAGGGAAAGCTGTAAGTAAGGTCATGCAAAGGCTGGCTGTAAAGTCCCATGAGTGTGCTTTATCTTTAGCTGTAAATAGCAGAGACCCCCACACAAGTTATCTCCCTCTAGCCAGGAAAGCCCACTCAGGTCTTAAAATCCACAGCTAAGAAATAGGTCTAGTCACATAGTTAGATGACCTGCCATGGTGCAGATCCCAATCAGACACCAGGCACACAGCATAAATTCTCACATTTACTTTATGCCTGCTGACAGCCTACTGGATCTTTACCAACTACCCTGGGCTCACAGGATAACACACCTAATCCATAACGGCTCGTATTCCAGTAGTTTCATTCTCGAAGTCTGACCAACAGAAGATGGACTTTGACTTTGTTACTCGGGAGGAAGATCATAAAATATGCTTAAGAAGAATGACTAAGAACTAATTTTCATCTAATGGTGGTTAGGTTATTTAAAATTAAGTATCCAGAATCCAATATCATCTAAAAGTAATGATGCAAGCTAAGTGGGATTACAAACTTTTCAATTTTAGCCGATGACGTAATTACAAAGGAGATCGTTTAAATCATTAGTTCCCAACAGAAATGTGAACATCGTAATTACTAGGAGTCAAAATTTTGACTTCCAAATACCTAATCCCACACAAACTCACTAAGTCAAAATCTCTGGAGTGGTATTTACATGAGTGATGAATTCCACAGGTGATCCAAATGTGCCTATTTGAAGTCACCAAGCTAAATGATGAGCTCATGATTTCCCCTGAAAGTCCTTATCTGTTACTCTGTTTGGATGGAGGGAGCAGCACACAAGTGTCCTTCATCCGACCTTCTGTTAGTTTCTCTCTTTTAGTTAGAATGTGCATTCAGAAACACATAGCTCATTACTTGTAAAGATGTGATCTCACCTCTCCCTCCTGACAGTCATTCTCCAGTGCTGAGGTACTGAGCTGTGTACTACCTTTGGGAATGTCTCCACCACTCCTGGATACACCACTGCAAAGTAATGACCACTTTTAGCTATGTGTCAAACTCCGTTTTTCAAAAACTCATGAGCAGCTTCCACATAAAGCAAGAGAGCAAGAGAGTGTGATAGCAAAGTTGAGCATTTAGGCTGATGTTGGGATAAAACCTGGGGTTGGCTTGGGAACGAATGTCAGGAGGAACACCAGTTAAACCTGTGACAGTGAATCTGAAGACCAGAGAGGATTGGACTAGAAGCACAATTATAGTATAACAAATGAAAATCTGAGGGGCTTGAACTAGGGTATTTTTAAAAGATACAGAAAAGAATGAGAAGGTTTGAAATATGTTTTCAAACTAGATTTAATGTAACAAGATTTGATAACAAATTGAACATAAGTGTGTGAGATAAAGAGAAAAATTAACAGTAATTCCTAGAAATAAATATAAGCATTTTCAGGGAGCACTCTGAATAAGAGATAACCGCATGAAAGAAATCCAGAACATGCTATTTGCTCAGTTCAAATCTGCTATCCATTCTTCATAAATCCTGTGGGGCAGTTCTCCTGTGTTGCATAAGATTTCTATGAATTGGAATAAACTTGAGGGCATGGGGTTAGTTTTGTTTGTTTGTTTTATTGCAAGTCACTCTGTTGATGCTGAGTGGGCAGTTGGATGCTTGATATCTAGAACTTTATGGAGAGTTAAAAAATACAGGTCTATAGTTATATACGATTGGTGAAGAATTTTAAATATACCGTGGTATGCCCAACAATGAACAAATCTTTCTTGGAAGAAATACAGCGACAATGTTTCTTAGAAGGGAGGATGGTGAGATCTTGTCTCACATACTCTGGACATACTATCAGGAGAAAAGTCTCGAGAGAAAGACATAACGCTGGGAAGGTGGAGGGTCAGAGAACAAGATGAAGACTGTCAGTGAAATGCATTGAAGCTGTGGCTGCAAGAATGGGCTCAAATACAGCAACAACTGTGAGGATGCGCAGAACTGGGTAGTGATTAGTGATGTTGTCCAGACAGCTGCAATGAACTGGTGTCAATCCAAAAGCAACAACAACAAAATTGACATGGAACTTGAAAATACATAGATATAAAACACAGATGGAAATGCAACGATCTAGTTAGAGACTGTAAAGTATGTGGAATACACCATGGACTATAAAAAGAAAGAATAAAACTGACTTAGAAGATATACAACTAGAATGACCTTTAGATACGAGGAAGGTAAGACTTTGACTTGTTTATTTTTGATATGTCTGTCATCAGGCAAGATCCATTGCTTAAAAAAGGACAGCAGATTTCATAAAGTGGAAGGCCAATAAAAACAGGCAAACTGTCAATGAGACAGACTGACAAAATAGACATAACGTTGGAGCAGAGCATACCAGCTTTGGTACAGGACTGGGCAATAGTTCTCTTGTACCTAAGGTCACCAACAGATGACATGGAACAGCAACTACAAATGAGGAGGAACAGCAGTCATGGTCTGGCTCACAAATTAAAAGAATTTCAAGTTTTGTAATCTGTGATCACCTAGAAATGATAATGGCCAGTTTCTTCTTAACGATCTCTCTTTGTCCAGACCTTTCTTTTCTTCACCATTCTGTCCTCACCACTCTCCCCTGGCTTATTATATCCCCATCACTTGAATATTCCCCTACTTTTTGATCAGAGGAGTTAAGTTCTACCTGAAACTCTCTATATTAGCTGTCCACACTGTCTGGAATGTTCTTCTCCTTCCCTTTCATCTATTGCCATGGCCCACCAATCATCTACACTGAAATTCACTTTGGTTTATGTTGACCATAGTGAACTCATTTCAACTGCAATCTTTCCTTTTAGCTCTTCAAGCCCCTGTCATTTCCAGGCAAGGAGTTTGCTCTGGCTATTCCATCATTCAGTGTTAATTTTAATCCCTTTACTGCATTGTATAGGAAATCTTCTATAGGTCTTATCATAAGTTGTGTTACCCAAATAGCATCAGAATGAATCAAAACTATAAATGAAAGCAGAGCCATCATTCACATTTCTGAAAGTACTAGAAGCCCTAATGTCAGCTAGAGGTTCTCAGAGGAGTACTGGAGCATCTAAACAAAGATACCTTAATTATGCTATCTCTGGATATTAGCATCACTCACATTCCCACTACAAAGAATGCAAAACTGTAATGATTGAAGGGCGTACACTGTTATTCACTGGAGTAAACAGAAACTTCAGTTTTAAGATTAGGCTTTTGTCTCTTCTGTTTGAAAACAGACTGACAGCCTTCAGAAGGCTCTAATGAATTCTTCTCGTGAGAGTTCACATACAATTGTCATGGAAATGCTACTGACATTATGGCAATATTTAATGTAACTTAAGAAAGCACAACCTAAATGCCACCTGTTAACTGTCATTAGAAAAACTCAGTTTAATCATACTTTAGATCTGTGTTGTACAACAGAACTATCTGCAATGATGTAATATTCTTCACTTGCACTGTATATTTTTGTGACCACTAGCCACGTGTAGTTATTGAGCATTTGATATATGGCCAATTTGGCAGAGAAACTGATTTATACTATTTTGTTTTAATAACTGAAAATTTAAATAGCCACATGTAGCTAATGGCTGCCATACTGAATAGCACAGCATTAGATTTTTTGAATAGCCGTAATTTTTTAGAAAGTTCCTCTTCACTATTCTATTTACTTATTTGATGGAATTCAAACTCTATTATTCTATTCAGTTTTTACTTCATTCATGGAAAATTGGGAAGTTTTATTTTATTATTAAAAACTCTTAAATTCAAAACTCTCCATAAGAATTGCAAAGGTGTTTCATTAATTATATATAAATAAACTTCAAACTGGACAGGACATGCAAAGATGTCAGGGCAAAGATGCAAAGGAAAGCATATTCTTAGACAAAGAGAACCACATGTGTTTTCTGTAATATTAAAGTCATTATAATAATAGTTCATAACCAAAACTCACAAAGTTCAAGAAAAAAATTTAAGCTGCACAGAAGTAGTTTCTTCACAGGACTTTTTAAAGAAATAAATTGGTTCCTATGAGAGAAATAAAAGTATAAAATTATAATAAAGGAACTTTGAAGTAATCAAAAAGTGCCTTTTACTTGTTTAAGAATAAATTTTGATTATTAAAGAGTTTCTCTAAGGACAGTCAGAAGCCACATTTTTTAAAAGGAAACTACAGAATACATGTTATAGCTGTGTAACTATATTTTCAGAAATATTTCTAAAAATAAATGATACATAAAATTTAGGAGTAGGGTGCACTGGAATTGCATATTTACTTTTAAACAGCAAAATACGAAAAAAAAACATCAATTGGTTAAATTGAAAACTTGGATATATTTTGCTAAAAATATATTGATTTCCAGATGGTTTGGCAAAATTCCATACATCGTGACTTACAAGAAGAGTTGTTACTACATGCAGAGCAGATTGATTTAACATTAGCTTGCTCAAAGCTCTGACAAATTGTTTAAAAAAAACCGTTGAGATTCAAACTTGTACTTAAATATACTGCACCTCTTGACCTTTAATAAATAGATGTTTCATTTATTATAATTTTAAATTATCTTTCACATATTTTGTTTTACAACAGAAAAATTGTATACCTACATCTACAGAAATAAGTGCACAAGCATAGAATTATTGTATTTTGTTCCAAAGGAAATTCAATCATTATATAGCTATATTAATGAAATAAATGAAAACACAGAAGATCTTATGCCAAGCCAGCCAATAAGGAAACCTTAAAACTGAGGCTCATTGGCACAACTGAAATGGTTAATCTTAGACCTAAATTGAAATTTTCTTTACATTAAGCTGTAACAAAGTTTGAAGTCTGTCTCTGTCTTCTACAAAGGACAAGCTGGCTTCCTATGACAGTTCTGATTGCCTGTAATGGAGTGTAGAGTTCCTGGCCTTAGTTTGTGGAAATAATCTTGTTTTGTTAACTGCTTTTAGTAAATGCCTAGGCCCTAACTCACTCCTGCTTGACTGGATGGACAATGTTTGCATTCCAAAAGGCTTTTAGTAGGAGCTGAGTGAATCTCCTTCCTAACTAAATGGATGACTTCTGCCTTTCACAGACTCCAGCAAGGGATGACCTAGCATACAACAGTTACTAAATCATCACACCAGGAATATTTGCAAGGCTTACTTTAGAAACATTGCTTTAATCAATCTGTATTGGGAAATAAGAGACTGAAGGTAGGATAGAAATTGATGTTAGGAAAGCTTGTAGCTTGACAATCCCTTGTAAATTGTCTTTCTTTCACCTGTATTCCCCTTGATGTGAAACTATTTGTCTTTGTTGCTGTGCCTGGTGAATACCTCACTGCTCTCCCTGAAAGCTAGGGCACAAGCTGCAGTCTCTTGTTTGAGTGCCCACGTGCCTCACTGTTTCATAGAATGACTGTCTTTTTCCTTCAGGAAAACTCTTGTCAGTTTCTAGCAGAGAATCATTCGAGTGCTTTATGCTAGGAGAAATGAGTCAGTAGGTTGGAAGACAAAGTAACATATTTGCTCATATATTAGAGGCAGGGCTGGAATGGAATTTCTCGGATTATGTATGGTGACAGGAGAGCAATAGCAGAATACTCACAGGTTCAAGCTCAATGTGAAAAAAGTCCAACCTCAGCCAAGAGGTCTGTCATGGATTGAATTGCGTCCCCCCAAAAAATATGTGTAGCCACGTGCCTGGCCCATGATGCCTAATATTTTGTGATTGTCCTCTATTTTGTGATTTTCCTATGCTGTATGTTAGAGGATTGGAGTGTGACTGTAAATCCATTCATAAGATCATTCCCTGTTCCACTATGAAGGGAGTTTCCCTGGAGTATGGCTTGCACCACACTTAGTCCTTTCACCCTACAAGAGATAAAAGGAAAGAGAAGCAAGTAGAGAATTGGGAACCTCGCACCATCAAGAAAGTAGCACCAGGAGAAGAGCATGTCATTGGACCTGATGGTCCTGTGCCAAGAAGCTCCCTGAACAAAGACTGATGCAACACACAAGAACTTTCCTTTACAGCCGACAAGGGGGAAAGCCTTCCACTGAAGTGGACATCCTGAATTTGGACTTGTAGCCTACCGGAATGTGTAAGAATAAACCTTCCTTCGTTAAAGCCATCCACTCATGGTATTTTCTATTAGAACAGCACTAGCTGACTAAGACAGGGATGTAGCAAAAAGCCTCACAGCAGTCAGCTGGCTGAATTACTCATGTGATGCCTCTAGAGATCATCGTTACACTCAAGGGAACGAGGAAGCTGCTCAGTTTCATGCTAAAACTGGAGATGGGATGGAGCAATCTGACCCTGGGCAGGGATAAAACCCCTGTAAGAAATTATAAGCTGACAGAAGAAAAGGTAATAGTTGTATTGAGAGTCTGACACTGGTGAATGTGTCCACCTGTCTGCTCGTGTGGACTGCCCATCTTCCTAAAGATGTATGTCTGAATTCCACAGAGAGACAGAAGTTGGTACAACAAAGTTTTGCTTGATTAAATTCTGTAAAACGTTGATAATGACATATTCTTTGCTTTCCGGAAGCTCCCCAACAGAGCATAAGGAAAAAGGAATGGAGAATTTTTAACATAAATTATCAGGCAAATTTAGCTTCAGCAGAGTTTCACTCAGTTGACAGGGGCCACCCGTGATCACGGTGTCAGACAAGGTGTTTGACAAGGCAGTAAATGTAGTTCCAGGTGGGTCTCAAAGCACCCAGAAGAACAACAGTACCAAAAGAAGTAACTGCGACACTCAGGGTGGCTTGAACTATTTTTTATGTTTTTATTACCTAACTTTATTTTCTAAAAATTTCCATCCTCAATGTACAGTTGTCTTTGCCCTAGGGGGAATAATAATGCAGGAGTTTGGAGTGTGTGCAGCAAGACCAGTCACATACAGTTAAAGCTCCTCTGCCACTGTGCACCCATAAGCACAGGCAACTTGCTTAACTACTCCAAATCCAAATTTCCTTTTTTCACAAAAGGTATACAATAATCATGTATCATATAGAGTTAGTGTAGACTTCAAATGTGTGCAAAAATGGTAAGTATAGTTCCCAGTACCTGTCAGTGGGCGAAGCATCAGTGATTCAGGGGTAGAATTCTCATCTTCCATGTGGGGTACCCGGGTTTGACTCCCCGATGACATACCTGACAGGCACCACTCACCTGTCAGCAGAGGCTTGAGTGTTGCTGTGATGTTGCAGGAGATTCAGAGGAGCCTCCAGACTATTGTGAACTAGGAAGAAAGGTCTGGTGATCTACTTTCAAAAAACCAGCCCATAAAAACCCTTACAGATAACAAAATCTAATTCATACCTGACCATGGGGATGGGATGGGACTAGGCCGCCCTTCTTTCTACTGTGCATGGGGGTCTGTGAGTTGGGGACGACTTACCAGCAGATGGCAACAACAACAAAAGGTCACCAAGAGAATTCCATCTCAAGGTGATCCCGGGTGTTGCACAGTGATACTGTTCTTCAGAGGGTTTTGATGGCTGTCATTTTTCAGAAATAGATCCCCAGGTCTTTCTTCCAAGGCACCTCTGTGTGGGTTCAAACGGCAAACTGTTTGGTTAATAGGTAGTAGCCAAGTATTTAACTGTTTGCACTACTGAAGAACTCCTAGAGTATACTATCAATAATATCCAGATCCACTGCTATCAATTCAATTCTAACAGCAACCTTATAGGACAGAGTACAAAAATGTTCCATAGAGTTTCTAAGGAGAAGCTGGTGGATCCTAACTGATTGATTAGTAGAGGTGACAGTTAACCGCTACAACACTGTGGTTTCCATGGGTAGTGTACAACAGAGTAGATTGAGAAAGCAAGCTGATACTGAGAAGGAATTTATTTTGTGCCAAGCAGCATGCTAAAGGTTGTGAATACCTGGCCCTCATTGCTCTGTGCAGTACTTATATGTTATGCCAATGTCACATGTAAAGAACCATAGCCCAGGAAAGGAAATGAATTTGCTGGAATAACACAGTACGTAATGGGAAAGGTTGGACCAGGCTGTGTTTTCTTTGCATCCAAACAATACTCTCCTAAATTCAGTCTATGTGTCCAGTACTATGTGCATGAAATTGGGATAAAATGAAACTACTACTATAACCCAGTAAAGAAAGTCCATAACCTCACCTGGAAAAAATATTTTAGCAAGCCTTCCCATAGGGTTTTACTCTTCCCCAGAAGTCAGTTAATTTTAGGAAAATATAGACAACAAAGAACTACAAAGTTTAACATGCATGATCAAAAACACCTCTCATTTTCTAATAAATGACCATTCTAATAAATGAGTTATTTTTACTTCCATAACTAATTGACATGTATAATAATTGACATACTTTTCATGATTTTTAAGTCCAAACTCTCTTCCTTTCCAAGCCCTTAATGAGATTTCTAGAGCTTAAAGAGTCCATGTTAACTTTAAAAACTTCTTAAATTGTGAAACATAAAATCAACAATGTTTTAAAATTGAGATATGATTACACATTTCAACATTCCGTGAAATGATGAAGTGAAAGTTATACTTTAGCCATAAACTCACAGAATATAAGTAATATTTACTATGAATAATTAATATGTGTATTTTACTTTCATAAGTAAACGCTCTGTGGTAATGCATGTCCTAGCAGTTACTTATGTTATAGTCTCTACAACAAAGTTGTTGCTCTTATATTCAGAGCTCCACATATTATTTAATTTTTTTCTAATTTTTGCCTATGCAGTGTATGTAACTGGTACGATTACACAACAATTTTGTTTTCCTTCTATGAAAGTACATTTTGTGAACTTTTTAATATGTACATTCCCCCAATAGTGTACAATACCTCTACTTGTTAGGTTTAATTAAAGCTTTATGTGTGTTCAAATATTAGACTTATTATACTTCACTTTTTAAGCCAATCGTCTATTTCTTACATACTCTACGAATCTCTTTCCTGAAAAACCTGGAATGCTCCAAAGAATTAACATTTAAATATGTGCACAGTCTGACAATTATGTTCACCAACTCGTCCCAGAAAAATTGCCCCTTACCTCATTGCTGAATGTCACTACAGTCATCTTCAAAGTACTCCCTTTAGAAAGCAATGCACTGATGCCAGCACCTAGTCTACCCTTCAAAGGAATTTTGGAACTCTTTTTCAAGAATGGCCATCGGAGCTGTCACCATATTATCCTTGATGGCTTAAATGCCATCAAAATGTCTTCTTTTCAATATTTCCATTATCTTTAGGTGAAGAAAAAGTTATGGAGGGTCAAGATCAAGTGAGTAGGGAGGATGTTGCAATACAGTTAAATATTTACTGGCTAAAAACTCACAAACAACTATACAGGAAAGTTTGCAAACTTGCCACTGTGCTACCATGTGCAATGAGCATTCTAGAAAGAGTTCCAAAATTTCTTTGAAGGGTGGACTATGCAATGGTTTCAGTGCATAGCTTCCCAAGGGGGGTACTTAGAAGGTGACTGTAGTGATATTCAACAATGAGGTAGGTAGAACTTAGAACAATTAAGTCTGTGGTCTTCATTGTCAGACCCTTCTTACTATCTTCCTTCAAATATTTTTCTGTAAATTATATTTTTAAGAGGGTAAAACCACAAACTTCTAACTCAGTTATACAGATAAAACTCAACTGATAAGTGTCTAAAATAATATCCTGTGCCTAAAATTAAAGACCTGATAAGAGGACATATTTGAACTGTAAATACAATGAAAATAAATGAAAAGGTTTACATCTGTAGTGGGATTTGAGATCATAATTAAAAGTTCCGTTTATTGGAAAGTTAGTTTACTAAATGTACGTAGTTATTAATGGATTAAACTCTGGCCTTCTGAAGGAGCCATTACGATACAGTGGTTTAGCACTGGGTGGCTAACTTAAAGGTTAGTGTTTCAAAAAATCTGAGCAGCTCTGCGGGAGAAAGAGCTAGAGATCTGCTGCTGTAAGGATTACAGCCTGGAAGCCCATGGGGCATTTCTACTCTGTCACATGAGTGTCAAAATCAGACCATTTATCCATTTGTCATAGAAGATTCTGAATCAGTAATACGCCAGAAGCAAAATGTATAATAGGTAGAATTAAATAAGGAGAAAAAACACAAAATATGTTTTATGTTTGGAAAAATGAAATAACAATTAAAATATTGCTTGTAGTTTTGAATTTTTAGCCTCAAACTATATACATAAGTCAAGTAGAAGGTCATGAAACTATCTTTAAATTAGCCGGAGCTCATAATGCATTAAAAATAATTATGTACTAAAAAACTCTGAAAATTAGCCAAAATTCATCTCTAATATTAGGCAAACCAACTAATTTTTCGGATCTTTGGTATAACTATTATAACTATTTCTGCCTAACAATATTTTTGGAATCACTTAACGTTGATATACAAATGAATTACAAATTACAAATTCTACGATGGTGGCATAGTAGCTAAGTGGTACAGCTGTGGAAACTCTATGGAGCAGTTCCACTCTGCCTGTAGGGTCTCTATAGCATCATTATGAGTAGAACTCAACTGGATAGCAATGAGTTTTGTGTTACATGGTACTGTTACCATTGCCAACTAAAGCTGTAAATTGCACACAGTATACTAATGTTTTGTTTAAAATGGCTCCTTCTTCAAGCTGAAAACATAAGGAGACAATTTCCATGGACAAATGTTTCAATTTTGAGAAAATTAGGTAATAAATAAACTTGAGTTCCACACTACAACACATTATCATACATGTAATAACATATGAAAGATTTTCAAATATTATTCTACTTCTTTGAAAAAATAAAAGGAAAGTGATGGGAAGATAATTATAGATTATAACCACCACTTCACTTCTAGAGTTTGAAATAAGCTATAGTCATTTTATTTATATTTTTAATATATTGTAGTTTTATTTGTCTTAAGGGACTAGTGTACCATTCAGTAATAAAAGTGGTATCTGCTAAACTCCACGTCTAGTTTCCAATTGTGTCAGAATTTTGTGAAAAACAAGATGCTAGTGATTAGATTGCTCTTTACATACTCGGTGGCGTAGTGGTTAAGATTTATGGCTGCTAATGAAAAAGTCAGCAGTTCAAATCCACTAAGCACTCCTTGGAAACTGTATGGAACAGTTCTACTCTGTCCTTAAGTATTGCTGTGTGTTGGAACTGACTTGACAAGCCACGGGTTTGATTTTGGCTTTTAATATCCCCAACAATACTAGTGCCAGGTTCAGTTACAGGATATTAAACTCTATCAGTAAACTCAAGGAACTCGGAGTCTTTGAATCAACTCAGAATGTGAAATAACAAAGGGACATGATTCTCTATTAGGTACTTCTAGTTGTCAAGTTACACAAGCAGAAATTTAGTGGACTGCCCAAAAACTACTACTCCAAGAAACCAAAGGTCAATTAACCATTACCTAAGAACTTTGTAATTCAAACCATTATGATTAACACTCAAGCATCATTGCCTACTAATAAAATTGCATTTGTTCTTTTTCTGGTAGTCCACCCACACCCAAGGAATCCAGGGAGCCCATCTGAATGGAAAAAGAGAACAAGTTACACCATGGTTAAACAGTCCAATGGCTGCTAACCAAAGTTCAGTGGCTAAAACCTACCAGGGGTTCCACAGGAGAAAAAATATGGCCATCTGTTTTAGTAAAGACTTTGGTCCAGGAAACCCCATGCAGCAGTTCTACTCTGTCAAATAAGGAGCCTATGAATCAGAATCAACTGAACAGCACACAACAACACAACACTTTAATGTCAAAGTGGATTAGCAGCATTGCCAGCCTTCAGGGACCAGCCACAGGAAGTAGCATTTTCTGTGACCTTCTCTAGAAGTCACCAGGTTTTTCTCAACGTGTTTTTAAAGGCTTTGATAAAAGGATAATCTTCTAGTCCATCTCAAAGAATATGAATGGCAGATGTTTGATTTCATATAATAATCATTCCAGTTTTCCTGTTCCCCAAATCTTTGGATTCTTTTCTTCAAATTCTGGGTATTATAATTACAATACTCTCAATGAATTAATTTAACGTATAGAATCTTGAACCTCTAGTAAATATAGCTATACAAATAAACTCAGATCTTTCTATGATTGTATTCTTCTCTCATTGATATACCTTGTACAAAAGCCTCTCATCTCTGGCTGCTTGGGTGGCCTGATAGAAGTCTGTGTTTTATTTCTCTGAGTCCTCCCATCTTGCCATGTTCTACCACTTTCAATCTTCAGGATTGGAATCATTCATCATCAAGGCACTGAATTTTTATAAGAGACTTTGCAAGGCTGTGAATTCAATTGATATTTTATCTTGGACACTTTTAAAATCAATATTTCAGTTGTTTTTTTAGATATCTTTTCCATAGGGCTATAAAAGATAAGAAATTATTTCCCATGGCCATTCTTGTTTGGATATATTATATGGTGCCAAAGTTTGTCACTGGTGGTTTCATTCTGTCTGTTTAAGCTATTTAGTTCTGGGTAAAGGTAGGAACTGTATTTTTCTGTATGCAGCATCCTTGTGCTACTTTTTTTTTTTTTTAAATTCTTAAATCCCTTAATACTGTTTTAAGGCAGTGGTCACTGAGTCTCTATACGGGTTAGGGTCATCGCTGGAAACAGAACATATAAATGGGTCAAATGAGGACAGCGTAATCAACAGAGTATTTTCAAAGGTGTGAATATAAATATATGAAACCTGTACAAGAATACAAAGCATCCCATGACAGGACTAGTGAAACCGGAGAAATTGTGACCGCTCACAGCACAAAGGATCCAGGGAAGTGGCCACTGGACAACTCGTAGAGGAACATGGCCAGAGCCACAGGAGTGGTCTACTGGACAGAAAATGTGCCTCTGCAACCCTGCAGCCTGCAAAGGGGGAACTCAGAGAATAAATATCTCACTTGTTCTTGATTCCACCTTCTGCCAGTGCTTACCTTGTGTTCAACCCTATTGGAAGCTTGAATTCAAAGGAATCTATTGATTGGTTCTTAAGACTTTCAACACTTCAGACAAAAAGAAAAGTAGACGAGATGGAGAGGAGTAATGGACAACACTTGTTCACAGTCCAGTACAGCTTTGTCTTTTAACGTAAACCTTATACCAAGGCCTTACTTCACTATGTATTTTGCCATTGTATGTTATACAAAGATATCATTTAAATCTGAATCCAGGACAAGGTGGGAGAATCTGACTTAGAAAATGGACACGTATGAGTGGGGTTAAAGTGAACACAATACTGGAAGAATCATCTGGTCAAAGACACAAATGCATGGATCCAAGAACGTAATTTGTAGGGTTTTTTTTTCTGTTTCTTTGTTTTTTTAATACTATACAAGAAGAGAAGGTCCCTACACAATTCAGATTTAAGTCTGAGATTTGGTGATTGGGAATAAAAAAATTTCACTGAAATCAATTCATGTGCAGAATGATGGCACAAGTTTCCATACGAATTGTTCATATCTTTCTTTGTAATGAATTTTTAATTCTCAATGTATTTTTTTCATCTAAACTGAATGGAGTTACTTTATAATAAATTATTTAAACAGACATTTTAAGCACATATGTGTAATTTTTAAATATATGCTAAGTATGTAAAATCTCTGTCAAGAGCAAAATTTCGCTATACTATAAAATATGTTAATGTTCATTTTGGAGGTTATTTTAAAAAACTTATAAAATAAACTAGTTGAAAACAAATTTGGAAAATCAATAACAACAACAAAAAATCCCATAGAACATCATGATCTACAGCTTACTGGAATTAGGATTTAAAATTTACGGATGAAATTTCAGTTGCGTGAAAGGTTTAGTACTGTCTATATTTTATTATTTTTTGTTTCCCAAATATTTGAACTCATGTATCTCTTGAAATATCATTTCTCATAACATTACTCCAGATAGCATCAGAAAGTGTTTATGCTCATCATCTAAGACGGAGAGGAGGAGCTGAAATAACCTGGTGTAATCCAGCCTCTTACAATTTCTCAAGTCTATTCAGAAGGATCATTTTGAAGAACTCTGACTCAGAAAAATGCCCTCCTCCATAAGGGACCACAGTGGAAACCCCTATTTGGACTAAGACTATACTTTCTTGTAGCCATCTACCACCATCACCAAACTCAGACATTTACCTCCCCTGACACCTAACACTTGTAGCTTCATCACCACATCTGCCTTGAATTCACCAATAATCATCTCATTAAAACCGTGTAATTTTACAGAAATAATCACGAGACCCTCAGACTTAAAAGTCAGTGACCACTGAACACAGGCACTTTCATCCTAAACAATCCTATGACCTCTATTCCCTACTTTCATCCATCTCTCTCCAACCCTCAAGTTCTCCTTCTCTGCATGTTCTGGAATCCATGGTTCATTGTCAGCAAAAAATCCATGTTCTGATCCTAATTCCTGGGTAATCTGTTTCTCCTGTTACTCCAAAGGTAACTTTCTCTGGAGTGACTGCTTGCTCTGAAGCCTCCTCATAGTGTCTGATTTTTTTTCTGAAAGATTCTGAGTCTCAATGGACACCTAAATCTTCCTGACAAAATATCAAATGGTCATTTTAAAGAATGACTTTGATGGTGTCATTCTTCTGCTCAAGATTCCCTTTAATTCAAGATAATACTGAAGTCCTTACCGTAGACTTCCAATGTGCCCAAAAGCTAGCCCTGGACTCCTCTCATTTCACTTCCTCCTTACTCTCTTTTAGCTACATGGTACAGGGAATCCAGCCATCCCTCAAGCTGGCTGAGTATTCTCTTCAGATAGTTTACAGCACTGGCTCACTTCTCTGCCTGGAACATTGGGCCATTTTCTCGTCTCCCCGCACATTCTCACATTCAGTGTTGTTCCCCGCCCCCTCAAGTGTCACTTTCTGAATGGACCCAACTAATCATCCTAGAGAATACTATGACCTCCACCACATCTTCTTGACATTATTGATCCTCTACCCAACTCTAGTTATTCTTTATTCCATAACACATTTTTATTAAGCATGTTTTTATTGATCTTGTCTCTCCGATTACCTCAAAGAGCAGGAATATCTGCCTATTTTACTCGTTGATGGATCTCTAGATCTGAAAAGCACCTATCTCATAATCTTGCTCAGTAAGTATTTGAGTTCATATTCTACATAGATTCTACATAGATTATGACAAAATGTCAGCTTCTGAAACAAAGGGCAGAACAAAATGTCATTCTTATTGTGCCTCACTCTTAACCATGGTAAAGTTCCATGAAGGACCATACAAAAAACATTATTATAATCAATACTGACATTGTGCTTAGTGCTAGAAAACACTATATAAGTTATTTGCTCGTAACAGGCTATTTCTTGGAAATCAAATTACATAGAATTAATTTTATACTTCTGAAAAGAATAACTGCTTGAGTCTAGTGATACTGCACTGTTATATTACCTCATCTTTACTGTTTACCAAATATGCTTTTTATAACCTTGTTATGAATTCTTTAGAATTCTCCACAGCCTAAGAAAACTGTTTAATAGCAATCTTCTGTGAATTACGGTACCTCAGATATTCAGTACCATTCAATTCCATGACATGTTAAGGCAGGTAACAGGTTATGTGTCAGAATTTTGGTATTCGTATTATCTATTTTTGGAGAGAAGGAAAAAAAAAAGAAAGAAAGAAACACATAGTTATGTGGGGAAAACTCTCCAAAGCTATTGTTTCCCATTGACATGGAGAACTCTCCAGAAAATTGATATTTTTAAAAGCTTAATGCAGATGGAGATGTTTAGCGCCTGCCTAGACAGAAACACCCTTGGAAGCTGAATCGATGCTTTAGACAAAACTCCCCTGCTTGCCATGGTTTCCTTACTGCTGTGGTATGTGCCTAGTGGGCACTGGGAAATTGTTGATGATGGTAGCTTTATAAAGTAAAATTATATTGTCTTCCAGGCATTATCTACAGTAACTGCACATTCTTTTCTTATTAGTGCACTATATCTTGATAAAGAATTTGTCTCAATAAGCCTGTAGCACTCAGTTACGTGGACTGATTTATATCTATCACAGTTTAAATGGCTTTTATCTGACCCATTTTAAATTCATTGCTTTATAATTTCTTTATGAGACAGGATAAGTAGGAGTATGCAAGATGATTTGCTTCTATTACATTCTGATCTTTATACGCTGAACCAGATTTTCCATGAGCCCAGCTCAGCCTAGTCTTTTTTCCACATCTGAGGAAGTTCTAGAGCAAAAAGAGAAAAAGTTAAGATGTGGCACATTAGAGTAATATATTGGATACTATAAGTAATATACACTTTCTGTTTTAGAAAAGTGATAATCACATGGCAAGGACTCAATTCCAAAACAGGAAAAGTAAAGAGTTAATGATGCTTTTAAAAACATTGCCTTTCATACTTGTCTTTATAGTAGTTTAGGAATATCTGATTCATTACATCTGCTGGTAGTCTTCTCTTAAATCAGAATATCATAAATCTTTCTGATTTAATTTGTAAATCAATCGCCATCTTTTACTTCTCTGTTAATCTATTCTTCAGTTATCTTTCAGAGACATGTGGGCTGATCCTAACCGTTATGAGCACAGCATGTACTTCCCTAAAGGGCACCCCAAACGGTCCCTTAACTTTCTCTCCAGTGTCTGTAGAAACTGATAGATCAGTTAGTAAACTACTGAAAAGAAGAAAAGTTTATAAAATAAAACTTTCTCTTAACCTAGATTTCTTTTCACTTATTTTTAATTATTAGACTAATTTGGTTCTTCAGTGTGTACACTGATCATGGAGTTTTACTTGAGCTCACACAGTGGAGGGTCAATAACTGAAACAGAAAATATTCTCATCTTTTAGAAGCAGGGTAAATAGTGCTCTGTTTGTAATTAAATGGGCCTAAAGCCTATTCTAAGGAGCTCTGGTGGTACAGTGGTTATGCAGTGTCCAGCAGACACAAGTGGGCAGTTTGGACCCACCAGCTGCTCCATGGGATAGAGATGTGACAGTCTACTGCTGCAAAGATTACAAACTTGGAAACGGTATGAGGCAGCTCTACTGTGTCTTATGGGTTGCTGTGAGTGGAAACTGACTCTATGGCAATGCTTTTGTTCTAAAGCATATTCTAACAGATGATTTACTTTGTTATATGTTTCTCATTTTTTTTATTTTTTGTTTCCTGATACGAGATATGTTTTAAAAAATCTGATTATTGTGATTAAGTGTAAGTTTACAATCCAAGTCAAATTTCCATATAAAATACTGAGCACCCATCTTTCTGAAACTCTGTCTGCTCTCCTCACCTTGTACAGCACATTCTTGTACTCTTTGCTTCCAGTATCCACTACTCCAACACTTGTCCCGTCCTCTCCACCTTCTCTTCTCCACTCTAAAAAGAAACCAGTAGGTCAGCCTCATATATATACTGAGCCATAAGGTACACGCATCACTCTGTATCCCCAAGTCAAGTCAACTCACTGTGTGAAGTGTTGGCTTCAGTACTGATGTCAGCTCTGGGGTAGCAGCAAGTCTTGGACTCCTGTTCTCATTGGGTCCTCCAGGTTGTCAGAACATCATGTCTGGTCCTTTAATAGAGTTCTTGATCGGCATACACCTTTTTCTTGTGCCTCATCAGGGACTCTGCGCTGTGTCCCCTATCAACGCTGTCTTTGGCAGCAGCAAAAGGACAAATATTGTATGAGAATACCTGCTATAATGACTTGAAAATAGACTTACGTACAGAAGAAAAGACTGTGACGGTAACAAGGGTGAGGAGGGAAGAGGAGGGTTGGTCACAGATGAGATAATTGATAGGAATTTGGTTAGATGAAAGCAGTCGCAGCACACAGTAGAAAGTAGATCAACTTAACCGAGTTCAGCATAAACTGAAAGCTTTTCTAATCTCAACCCAATACTGCAAGGATACAGCAGTAGTGGTGGGGCCTGGGGGACACACTCTTGGAGGACATTGAGGCCAGTTGGCTTAACTACTAGCCTATTTCTAAGACAATCTTCTGTATCCCATATTGGTGAGTGGCATCTGGGGTCTTAAAAACTAACAAGCTGACAAGTACACCAAATGCTCCCAACTCAGCCAGAACAGATGATCACCAAGAACAAACACAGGAATGAAAACAACCCAGGAGACAGAACAACCCATGTGAATGGGAGACTGTACCAACATGTTACCAGAAGAACCAGATGGTGTCTGGCTGCCACCAAAAACAGCCATGATCGTCACACAATGTTAAGTCCCCATGATGACACAAGAAAAAGACAGGTACTGCTCAATAACTCCCCTAAAAGACCACAACTGAAGGTCTAATGGCCTGGGGGATCCCCTGGGATCATGGCTCCTAGACCTGTTGCTGCCCCTGACCAGAAAATACTACTGAGGTCAAGTTTTCAGAGAAAAATGGACTGGACTCAGGGACATAATTGTGGCTATATGATGTGTGTGCTTTATGGTTTCTATGCAATTATAAGATGCTGTCCAATGGCCTCTTTCTAGACGGAAGAGAAGAGGGTGAAGAGAAGGGGACAGGAGTTTGTCGAGAGGATACTGCAAGTACAGAATGAAAAGGAGGAGTACTATGTCACTGGGCAAGGGGAGCAGAAGGAGTGGCAGATAGGGAGGCATGTAAAATTGATTTGGATTATATATTTTCACCTAATTACAATTTTAAAAAAAAGGAATACTATACATTGCCTTCTAGTCAATTTTAAATCATAGTGATCCTGTAGGTCAGAGTAGAACTGCCCCACAGAGTTTCCTTTAAGCTCCTGGGGGATCTGAACTGCCAATATTTTGATTAGCAAACTACTGTCTATTCAATGTTGAAGTGATGATGAAAGCCCAGTGCTTTGCAATTTTCTGTGTAATACTTGCTTCATGAAGCTATCGCCAATGGAAAGTAATTCTTCTCATTTTTTTAAGTTGTGTGTCATTGTGATGGATTGAATTATGCGCACCCCCCCCCCCCCCGCCGGCCCTCAAGTGTGTATCAGTTTGGCTAGGGCATGATCCTGAGTATTACGTGTTTCTCCTCTATGTTGTAAATCCTGCCACTGTTATATTAATGAGGAAGGCAGCAGTTGTGCTCCTGAAGCCAGACTCAATTTAAGAGACTGGATTGTGTCTTGAAGCAATCTTTTGAGATATAAAAGAGAAAAGCAAGCAGAGAGATAGGAGACCTTATACCAGCAAGAATGCAGTGCTAGGGTCAGTGCATTTCCTTTGGATCCAGGCTCCCTCTGCCTGAGAAGCTCCTCAACCAGGGGAAGGCTGAGGCCATGTACCTTCCTCCAGAAGTGGTAAAGCCTTCCCTTGGAGCTTTGTCCTGGATCTGGACTTTTAGCCTACATTACTGTGAGGAAATAAATTTCTCTTTGTCAAAATCATCTGTTTGTGGTATTTCCTGGTATAGTAGCACTAGATAACGAAGACAGTCATGTTAAGATGCACAGCACCATGATTTCTACAATTTGTTTTCAAATTTTATATCATATACTTCTGAAGGTATGTGCATGTATGTGTGAGAGACAGAAAATAAGTGGGCAATTTGGGGCAACTGTGTCTAGGTGGTGCTATTGTTTCTGCATGTCTTCTTTCAATTTCTCATCTGGAAAACTGAGGCTGAGGGAAGTTATGCAACTTGTCAAAACAAATAAATAAGCAAATGAAAAACCAGTGTGTGTTAAAAGTGTGCATCAAGACCTGGCTGATTAACTCTTAGGAATACTGTGATGTGTTAATGTCCTACAGAAAATTCCAGAACTAGGAAGCAAATGGGCAGATTAGATAGATAGACGATGGTACTGATGTAAAAGATAGTAACGTAGACAGAGATGCCTGAGTGATTTTAAACATGTACATCTATAACACATTAAAGAATTAAACGAGGATTTTTTAAAAAATATTTAAACACTTCTTGCCTAAAACTCTGTGTTTTAACATTCATCTCAATACACTGTGAATCCAGGATGTTAATAAAACATCACAGACTTACTTAAATCTTATAATAATCTAGCCTATGAGAAAAGTTTTTCAAAAGAGTATCTTTCGGCAATAAATAGTAACACTAATTCTAAACTCAAAATTTGTAGATTGTGAGTGTCACAGTAATGTTTTCTAAACTGGAAATACCAATAAATGGCTTGATAACTTGTCTCTGAGCAGTGTATTAGTTTAGGTAGCTTATTTTTACAATCGCAAGGAAAGTAGAAAAGCGTTGAACATCTTGGGGGCTTATTAGTAAAACGTGGTGACAACAACTTTAACGCTGGAAAGACTATCACTGCGTGCCCGACTTCTGCACAATGAATAATCCGGAGATTCCAATAAAATGAACTTAAACTTAGAAAGCTATTAATTAGGCACTCAGTAACAGATTTTAAAATAAAACAGATAAAACACAAATATTATTTTAGGCAAGGTGCAAATTAATTCTGAAAAAAATACATGTATATACAGAAACGTCATAGATGGTATGTTAGAATTTTGCAAGTCCAATGGCTTATTCATTGCAAATATCACTTTTTTAACAACACAAAGGGTGAATATACACAAGGACTATGCCAGGTAAAATAAATATTCCAGAATTAAATTGACCATAGCTGTGGAAATAGACACTGTGGAAGCCTAATAGGCTGGTGTCTGATTGCTGAACAAACCATCAGTTATTCATATGTAAGTCTAAGGTGAAGTTGAAGAAATCGGAAACAAGTCCAAGAGGGACAAAGTAACACATTGAGTATATTCAATCTGAATTTAGAAACCATCTCAAGAATAAAACCAACATGTTGAATGCTAATGACTGAAGACTGGTTGAGTTGTGGAATGATATCAAAGACAGCATACATGAAAAAATCAAGAAGTCATTAAAAAGACAGAAAAGAAAGAAAAGAACAAAATGAGTACCAGAAGAGACTGTGAAACTTGGTCATGGATGTACAGTAGCTAAAGTGGACACAAATTATGAAACAAAAGTTGAACGTATTACAAAAGGCCACTTGGGAAAATAGAGAAAACTATTGTAACAAAGTGTATAAAGACCTAGAGTTAGAAAACCTAAAGAGAAGAACATGCTCAGCGTTTCTCAAGAAGAAAACAACTGACTTAAAAACTCAAACCTTGAGTTGCAGTACTGAGGGATCTAGGAACAGAATATTGAGTGATGCAGGAAGCATCAAAAGAAGACGGAAGGAATGCTCAGAATAACAGAGTCAGGAGAAAAAATTGGTTGACATTCTACCATTTCAGAAGCCAAAGCCAAGTGCCGTCGAGTCGGATCCGACTCATTTCAGAAAGTGACATATAATAAAGAACCAATAGTACTGAAAGAAGAAATCCAAGCTGACTGAATGCATAGGTGAGAAATAGTGCCCTGGAAATAGACAGAGCAGGAAGTTAGGAGTTTCAACAAATGGATGCAACTCAAGCAATGCTAACCTGTTTATGCCAAAAAATTGGGAAGACAGCTATTTTGCCAAATGAGTGAAAGCGATCCATGTTTGTGCCTATTCCAGAGAAAAGTAATCCAACAGAATATATAAATTTCTGAAACTTTTATTAGTATCATATATAAGTAAAATTTTGCTGAGATAATTTAAAAACGATTGCAACACTGTATCAAGAGGGAACTGCCAGACATTCAACCTAGATTCACAAGAGGACATGGAGTGAGGGAGATCACTGCTGATGTCAAATGGATCTAGGCTGAAAACAGAGAATACCAGAAAGACGTTTACCTGTGTTTCATTGACTATTCAAAGGCATTTGACGGTGTGGATCAAAAAAATTATAGATAACTTTGTGAAGAATAAAATTCCAGGACATGTAATTGTGGTCATATGGAACATGTACATAGACAAAGAGGTGACTTTAAACAAAACAAGAGGATAATCTGTGGTTTGAAATCAGGAAAGAAGTGCTTCTGAGTTATATCTTTCTATCAAGCTTTTTCAGTCTGTATGCTGAATGAATAATCTGAGAAACCAGGCGGTATGAAAAACTCATATCAGGATTAGAATAAGACTAATTAAAAACTTACCATGTACAGATGACACAATCTTACTTCTGAAAGTGAAAAGGAATTAACAACTTTGATGAAGATCAGCAACTACAGCCTCTGCATAGATTATAGCGTAGCACAAATAAAATCAGTATCTCCACAACTGGGTAAGTAAGCAACATTATGATAAAAAAGGAAAATACTGAAGTTGTCAAGGATTTTATTTTATTTGGATCCATAACCGATACCTGTGGAAACAGCAGACAGGAAATCCAAAACTTATTGCACTGGGAAAAATTGCTGCTCAAGACCATTCTTATTGTTACAAATCAATGATAGCACTTTGAAGACTAAGGTGGCCCTGACTCAAGCCACGGTATGATCAGTCGCTTCACACTCAAACGAAAGTTGGACAATGATCAAGAATGACTGAGGAAGAACTCATGCCTTTAAATTATGGTGTTGATCAAGACCGTTGAATATGCCACAGACTGTCAGAAGGACAAGTCTGTCTTAGAAGCAATAATTCTGGAATACTTCTTAGAAGTGAGGATGGTGAAACTTCATCTCACACGCTTTGGGCATGTTATTAAGAGGGACCAGTTACTGGAGAGGGATATCATGCTTGGTAGAGAGTCAATGAAATAGAGGAAAACGCTCAAGGAAAAGGGATTGACACCGTGGCTGCAATAGCAGCCTCCAGTATAGCAGAGATTGTGAGGATGGCACAGGATCAGGCAGGGTTTCAGTCTTTTGTACACATAGTACAGAGTTGCTGTGTGGCAGAACTGTCTCAGTGCCACCTAGTATATATGTATGTGCATAGTGTATATATAAGTATATAGGTATGTGTGTGTAAATCTACCAGGCACTCCTTGAATACTCTGGGGGTCAGTTCTATCCTGGCCCCTAGGGTTGCCAGGAGTCGGATCCGACTCGAAGGCTCTTGGCTATGTGTGTGTGTATATATACATATGATATATGTATGCGTGGTTATATGTGTGTATACATGTATTTATGTATGTGCATATATATACATATATGTTGGGATTTGTGTAAGTCTGTCCATATTCAAAAGCTATCCCCTGACAGTGTACTGATTAGATTAGATGCATTTTAGTCATTACTTATATAAATTTTCAAAAATACTGTCATCTAGCTGTCCTCTTAACACCCATCCTTTACATTTCATGTAAAAACATTAAAACAAAATAACAACAAGGAAAAAGTCTTTCAACTTTCTTGGGTACTTAATGTTTAGCTCTTTATAGTAATTAATGCAGTCAAATATGGATTTGGCTATACGAGCCTTCTTAGCACTTTTACTTAAAATCTTCCTTGAATCAATCATAAGTAAATTTTGTCATTCTTAAATTTTTGTTTTAGATAAATTATTGCAACTCACGGGGGCAGAGGGAGTCTCACCCAGTACCCAGACAGTAACATGAGGTAATAGAAATAATTCCACACTGTTTTTCAAGAAAGCCGTATTCTAGTTCCAAAGTAGATATCAGGTTTTTGTGTGACTTGTTTGAAATTTCAAATTGGTTTGTTACTACTTTTTTTATCTGTATTCAAGACTCTCTGCTCCTCAAATGTAAGGGAAAACTGGAAGGAAATCTCTAAGCTCAGATTATTCTAGGAGGCTTCTTTCTAATTGCATTGATTCCTTGCACCTCTCTGAATTTTGCAAATTCCTTTTGGGCTGTTTCATCTGGACAAAGACCTAAACATATAGCTTTGTCTTTGTTTTCAGAAAAATCAGACACACTCAGCATTTTGTCCAACAGCATGTATGCTGAGGTCATAAGGGCTTACAGAAAGGGCTCGAATGATTCTCTGACCTCTTTCCATCATCTTGGCAATGCGTCCTCTAATACCTGCTCAATGGCATGTGGTTCTCAGCCCCATTCAGAGTCACTGAGAAGATATTCCAGCCTCTCTCAAGGAAAGAAGTACTGACAAGCCAGCCTGTAGTTCTTAGCCCTGATGGCATTCTCCTTATACTGCTTTTTTCTCACCTTCCTACATTACAATAATACTAATCTCTTCAGATAAATTTAAATAAAAATGGACATTAAAAAGGTTTAAAAATAAATTACACTAAGGGAAAGGAAAAGCGTGACTTGTTAGTTAGGAATCACCGAGTTCTCCATATGGTGATGGAAAATTTAGCAGTGTATATCGGTGATGGTTGCCTAATATGATGATATAATTGGCATCACTGAACCACATCCATGAAACAAGTCAAACTGGAAAGTTTTTACAATAAAAAAGGAAAAAGATACATTATATTGAAATTGCTTTGGTCTATTGACTCTGTTTAGGAATTTGCAAAGAATAAACTGAGAATCATTTTAATAATGGTTCTGTGTAGAGTCTCTAGAGTGAGGCTGCCTGACTTTGTATTACAGCTCTGTCATTTACTGACTTTTAGTCTTGATCAAGGTCATGTCCGTGGCTGAGATTTCTCTTTTGTATATTCCACATGGATATAGGATAACAGCTCGTAGGGCTGTTGTGAGGATTACGTGACTTTCAGTATCAAAAGCACTTACTGGAGCTTTTTCAAGCATTACATAAAGGCTAACTTACGGAGTTGGACAGGACAGTAAACCAGCCCTCGGACATGAAAGACTGTGGTGGATGGCAGACTTACTGCGTGTGGCACGTTCCTTAAAGTGGTGATGCAAGGCTTAGCCCTCAGGCTTGTATGTGTTTTTATTTATGGTTGAAATTTCTGTTTGTTTTTCCTCTCTATTAGACAGACCTCAAACCTAAAATCAAAAGAGCATTTTCCATTTAATTTTAGCTCTTCAAATCTAGGATCATGTTACTCACAGAAAACATTTAAGATGGTTACTGAATAAGACTGTGTCTATACCTCCCATTTCCATAGTTGTGTTTATTTTTTATTTATGTCTGAAGTCCAGTCTTTCTATAAAATCTAGATTTTTATTTCCAACTATCCAATTGGCACCTCTGCTTAGCTACCTCAAAAAAAATCTAATGTCTTACGTATGACATAGAATGAATGGTCTTTTCTCCCCATAACTGCTCTACTTCAATTCTTTCTTGTTTCAGTGGAATGTAACATTGTCAATTTACTTATTCATAGATAAAAATGCAAACATTATCTCTGGCATTGCTTTTCCATCTTCCCCCCAACTTAGTCCAGCATCAAGTGTTCCTGGTGGTGTTTTTTTCTTGATGTTTTCGTTATGAAATTTTTCATGGAACATTGGGGTTAAGGAATTTATGAAATAGTAATTAATTGGGATTTGAATTAGTAAATAAAATATCTGTATTTATACATTCTGGACACTGCATATAAAGAATTATTTTACAGTTCTGACATTTATTTTACCAAAACAATGGGCTGGACTTTTTTATTACTAGGTATCATCCAGTTGATTTCAATTCATAATGGTTCTAAAGGAGAGAGTATAGAGCTACCCCATAGGAAGTTTTAGCTGAAATCCTTACTAGAAGAAATTGCCATGTCTGTCTCCTTTGAAGCTGCTGGGTGAGTTTAAACTAGCCACTTTTCAATGAGAAGCTGAAGCTTACCCATTGCATTAACAGGGTTCCTTATTGGGCAATATACTTCCCCCAAAGTATTCAATATTATTTTTCAAACATGCTCCCCTTGGTTATGTAACTAATTTATATTTATTATAAAAACACAAAAAATGAAATACAGTATACTATAAAGAATAAAACTATAATTATCCACTGACCAAATATAACAGCTATTAAAATTTTGGGTACATTTTCTAAGTTTACAAGTGCATATATAGCTCTGAATACATTCTCTTATACATAAAAATGATGTCAGAAGAAACTCTGACTTGTTCTTGAACAAAGAATATCTAAAGAAAATGGAAGAATAGTGAAGTAAAAGAGCTGAACCAAAGATTGCAAAGGGCAGCTCAAAAAGACCATGTAAAATGCAACAAGACCTGGAGTTAGAAAACCAAAAGCAAAGAACACACTCAGCATTTCTAAAGCTGAAAGAATTGAACAAAAACTTCAAGTCTAAAATTGCAAAATTGAAGGACTCTGTGAAAAAAGTACTGAACAACACAAAGAGCATCAAAAACAGTGGGTGTGAGTTCAACCACTTCAAGGGTAGCATGTGATCAAGAACTGATGGTATTGAAGGATAAAGACCAAATTCATGGAAGGCGTTAGCAAAAAGCAACACTCCAGGAATTAAAAGAATACCAATTGAGACTTTTTAAAAATGGTGCAAGACTATAAATGCTCACTTGTCTATGCCTAGAAATTTGGAAGACTACTACCTGACTAACTAAACTAAAAAGATCCGTATTTGTGTTCATTCCAATGAAAAGTGGTGATATAGCCGAATGCAAAAATTATTATACAATATCACTAGTATAACACATGAGTAAAATTTTGCTGAAAATGATTTTAAAATGGTTGCAGCATTACACTGACAGAGAACAGCCAGAAACTCAAGCTGAGGTCAGTGGACAATGTTAAACAAAGGTCACCAGTGCTGATGTCACATGGATCCTGGCTGAAACAGATGGATCCTGCCTGAAACCATACAACACCAGAAAGATGCTTACCTGTGTTTTATTGACTATGAAACATCGTTCATCTGTGTGGATCATAACAAAATTATGTGTAACATTGTGAAAAGTGGGAATTCCGGAGCACTTAATTGGGCTCATGAGGAACATGTACACAGGCAAAGGCAGTCACTGAGACAGAACGAGTGGATAACATACAGTTCAAAATCTAGAAAGGTGTGCAGCAGGGTTGTATCTTTTCACCGTATCTATCCAATCTGTGTGTTCAGTAATAATCTCTGAAGCTGAACTATATGAAACAAGAATGGTGCATCAGGATTGAAGACTCATTAACAGCCTGTGAGGTGCAGATGATACAACTGTCTTTGGTGAAAGTGAAGAGGACTTGCTGATGAAGATCAAAGACTACAGTCTTCAGTATGCATTACACCTCAATACAAAGAAAATATCCTCACAACTGCACCAATAAGCAATGTCAAAATAAACAGAAAAAAAAATATTGACGTTAATGATTTAATTTTTTTGGATCCACAATCAACATCCATGGAAGGCGTAGTCAAGGAAACAAGCAACTTTTTGCGTTGGACAAATCTGCTACAAAATAACTTTTTCAAGTGGTAGAAAGCAAAGGTGTCACTTTGAGTACTAAGGTGGGCCTGCCTAAAGTCATAGTATTTTCAACTTGTCATATACGTGTAAAAGTTAGACAACAAATAAGGAAGAGCAAAGAAGAAGTGATGTCTTTTATTGTGGTGTTGGCGAAGAATACTAAAGACTCTATGGACTGCCAAAAGAAAGCAAAAATCTGTATTAAAAGAAGGACACCAGAAAACTCCTTAGAAGTAGGATGATGAGACTCTGTCTCGTATATTTGAACTTGCTGTTACCAGGAAAGACCTATCTCTGAAGAAGGACATCATGCTTGCTAAGGGAGAGGGTCAACAAAAAAATAGGAAGACCTTCAATGAGTTGGACTAACATAGTGACTACAAAAAATGGGGTCAAATATAGTAAGCATTGTGAAAATGGCTCAGAACTGTGCAGCGTTTCGTTCTGTTATGCATAGGGTCATTATGAGTCACAAAGGATTTAATAGCACTTAAGAACAACATCACAGCCATTAAAACAATAACAAAGAAATATTATGAGATAATATAAACTCAAATATTTTATAATAAAACAGAGATGGATAATCTCCTTGAAAGGCAAAAACATAGAGTACCAAAGCTCACTAAATAAAAAATAGATAACCTGTAAGGCCCTGGTCTGCACAAATGTCAGGCACTCAACTACTAGCTGAAATATTAGTAGTTCAAGCCTACCTAGATGCATGTCAGAAGACAGACCTGGCAATCTTCTTCCAAAATTAATAGCCTTGAAACCCCTACAGAGAAGTGCTACTCTGCATACATGGGCTTGCCATGAGTGAGAATCCACACAACAACATCCACAACACCCTGTATTTGTTGTAATCCTGCTCTGCAAGAATAAAACAATAAAGCAAAATAGTTTTACGGTTGAATTTTACTATCAGTTTACAGACAAAAGTACATACTCGCCATGAGTCAGATCCGACTAGACTGGAACTAGGCTGGCATTCAATAAAAGCATTTCCAGAAAATTGAAAAATAAGGAACACTCCTCAAGTCAGTTTTGAAACAAATATCAACCTGGTACTAAAATCAAACAAAAGAGTATGACAAAAGGAAATTACAGACCAGCAATACCAATATACAAGAAACAAAATCCTTAAAAAATTGTCAACTAATACATTGCAATATATAAACGTGGTAACACCTCATTATTAAGCAGAACTCCTGATAGGACAGCAAGGTTTTGTAACACTTTGGTAATTGTAAAAAACGCAATTTTAAAGCCTTTACAAAATCATCTATCCCCGAGATTTTTTCAATTTTAACCTAGCTACTGGGGACTATCACTGAAATAGGAAAACCGTCTCTCAAACTAGGCCATCTAGACATAATGCAAACCTGGAAGCTGCGATTAAGAACACTTTAAATATATATATATATATATATATATATATGTATGTATGTCAGCCATGGCTTCATATAAAAGTAGATTAGTTTAGGAATAAAGGCAATTTTCTAATTTAGTGACAGCACTAGGAGAGAAATATTTCTTATAAAAATGATTTTACTCCAAAAATACATTAGATTTAATTATGAAGTTCACAAATTTAGTATGATGAGTGCATCCCATACTTAGGGGAAACTAAGATAAAAGTTAGTTTCTCATTCCAAAGTTTTGCAAAGGAAAATTTCAGCACCATAGGAAACTGGAACTAATTTTATATTATAAGTGGGGTAAGACAAAAGAGATTCAGGTAGATCCTCTCCCTTCATATATTGATTGGTGAAATTTTTCCATTTTCTTCTCTCCCAGCTTGTTTCATTTTGGGAGACAAACATGGGTTCTGAAAACCTTGGCCATGTGAAAGGTGGTAGAGAGGGAGCCTCTATTCTTTTCTCTCTTTACTCACCCTTCTCAGAGTTATAGTCATTCTTCTGATGGGCAACAGATTAATATTTCATAAATCATTTCATTTTGAGTAAAGGGAAATGTGACTTTCTTAGTTGACCCTCCTCGTTGACATTCTGCTCTTCAGGGCATTTCCACTCTTGTCCCTTTGTTAGCTATCAGACCACTAGAACCTGCTGGGTTTCACCAAGGAGTTAAGCAGTCAGTATACTTTACCGTTTTTCCTCGAGTTATGTCAACTCTTCTGCCTTCCATCGTGAGCTGGTCCAAAGAGGAGTTCTTGAGGCAACATCTATCACTTTTCAGTGTGGCTCTCAGATTTACTCACTGAGTAATGTACTGAATTCCTATCACAGTGGGGCCACAGAGCAAGGATTCTGTAGCAGATCCAGAACTGTGCAAGTCACTCTGCTTTGCAGATATGTCTCTCAGCAGACACAATAATATGTGAGTTGTCAATAGATGGGAAGATGCCTGAAGTAGGCCTTACGAGGGAATCACAGAGTGGATTTCTAGGGTTTAGAAGCAAAGCTGTGACAGTTCCTGCAGATCAGTATCTTCTGTCTGAGAAATATACCTTATTATTGCTTTCTGTTACAGAATGAGTGATCATGGGACACACAGTAACTGTGAAACCAGGAGTGCCCAGCATGAACTAGGTGTTGTCTGACCACCACCACATAAAATTGGGTGTGCCTGTGGTAATGCATCATCAAGTTCAAGTGGCAAGAGGCCAGGCACAAGTGGGCCTTAAAGGAACAGGAAAGCCTAAGAGTAATTGGTTCTGCTTCTGCTTTCCACAGCTCTCCTCTTGGCTGTTAGGTCTCCCCGTACATAACAGACTAGAAAATTAACTGACCCTGATTGACAGGTGGTTCTTCAAGATAACCCTGAACTATCAAAAAGTATCAGGTCTGGTCAGGGTGACTCTAGAGAACAGTGGGGAAGAAAATCTTTAACGATGAAACGTTTCTCTTTATTAATTTGGCATAGAAGAGGAGACAGCCATTCCTATGATAGGGCCCTAATCTGGAATACTACAAAAGAATTTTAGAAAGGAATTCATTTCATTCATGTTCCCCAAATACTTGTCTGATTTGTGTGTCAGTGGCCCTAACAGCATTCCAAATTATTTTCTAAGATTAAAAGTTGGAGTGCTTTTTATCTGACATGTAGTTCAGTTTCCTACTTTAGTAACAGCTGCCTGTGGAATCTACATATTATCTCTGTAGCAGAAAATCCTAGTATTTCAACACTTGATTTGACCTGAACCCAAACTGGCCTAAATCCAAAATCACTAAATCTTAATTTCATTCAGTGCTTGAAATTTCTGTATTATTTCTAGTTTGGTTTTCCCCTTTGAGTATTATGTATTATCTATTCATTGAACGATGAATGAACACATGATAAATGACCAGAGTATGAATAAATCATTTTTCCATCACTAATGATACTAAAAATAGCGGCAGACAGTGTAGATTTTTCAGACGGCAGATAGATCACAAACCCTGGCATCAACGACTCAGCTTCTTTTAAATACTTCTTTATATAATCAAGCATAGCTTTTATACTCATTTAACTTTCATATAGACTACTGCAGGAAATAATGTTGTGGGGAAAAAAAACTCTCTTAAAATCTGACATTTTATCAGTGAATCAACAGACTATTATGGTGACTCTGACATAAATTACATAAATATGCAAATATACGAATTAGGTAGATGTATATCCATAAGAAGCAAAATATATTGAAGCAAGAAATCTGCATGGGAATTTGTTACAGAAAGAAATGTAGTTGGAATCAACCAGAAGAAAAGAAAGCTATTTTCTCTAAGTCATCTGTTTTTAAACCACTTTATAGATTCTTAATTTGTTAGAGCAAGACAATCTGTTTCTCTTTTCTTTTCACTGTTTCCAGTGAGGCTATTGAGAAAACATGCGATTCTGTTATTCCAGAAAGGGATACCTTTTAAAGTCAAGCATTTAATGGATATTTTATTCAACATTTTTGCAGAGTTTCAACATCTGACATTATGTCCATGCTAAAGTTTGAAATACAAGGAAAATGAGTACCACCACCTTTGTTTCCATGTTAGAAACCCAATGCTTCTTGACATGTGACTTCTCTTTATGGTTCAAGGCCATCCATAGGCAAATAGGAAGGAAGTCTTGTCAATCCACTTTCAAAACGTCAGCCATTGAAGACCTTTTCAGCACAGTTCTGCTCTGAAACACAAAGTCAGCACTGATTCAAAAACAGTTGGTTTTTTGTTTGTGTCTCGGTGGCTATTGGTTGGCAACAAAACCTGAAACAAACTGGAAGTATTATTAGTCATTGCGTACAAACAAGTGAAAAATATAAGTCCCTTATAAGCAGGGAAATTCAGAATTATTTAGGTTCAGAGGGAAGAGGAACTTTGTGCAGCAGTCCTTCAAGCTGACCACACTCTGAGTGAAGGAGGTCAAATCCCAAAAGAGCAAAATGTGGGACCAACAAATTTCAGGCCTCAGGTCACTTACCTGGTGGCTCTCTCAACACACAGCCTTCTCCCAAAGACTTCGTCCGCCCATAAAATAATGCAGTCTATGGCATAGCAGCTACTTTATTCATTTCACACCTCAGGGTACCAGACAAGCTGCATCTCTCTTAGTTTCATGATTGGCCCCTTGGGACCTGAAAATGTATTCCTGAAGAATAGAACTGCTTCAAAAGTACCCAGTATAAAATAATAGGTAGAAAGCAAAAGTAACAGCAGTGAAAAACACCAGTTAGAAAAGACAAGCAGAGGAAATAACACGTTACATTGCCGCAACTTGCTGGCAAGTGATGACAAAGATCTGATGCCATTGCGTGCAGTCAGGTGGTTCCGTTTCCCAGCCGATTTTTTCTGTCCCTGGCTCTGAAAGCTAAGACTATCTCCCCTGCCTATTAGCTTCCATGCCCACAAGTGGAAGATAAATCGGGCATTTTTCTTTTTTGTAATTTTACTATGTGGGAAATTCAACACCTGTCAGAGCAGGTTGGAGGATCCAGGGATTTCTCGTGGAGGCTGAGCAATCACCCACTTTTATCTTATAGCACCAGAGTGTCTGTGATCATACATCTGTTAGAAACAATTATCTAGAGCAAAGGTTAGCAAACAACAGCCCACAGGCAAAAATCTATCCTTCTGTCTGTTTTGTTTTTGTACAACCTGCTCTTTACCAATGAGTTTTTACCTTCTACATTTTTTAGAAAAATCAGAAGAACAATAATATTTTGTGACATATGAAAATTGCATGACATTCAAATTGTAAGTGTCCTAAATAAAATTTTCTTGGAACATAACCCTGCTCCCTCGATTATCTGTTTTCTAAGTCTGCTTTCATATTGCAGTGGCAGAGTAGAGTAGTGGTGACAGACAGCTGTGACCTGCAAGACCTAAATGTTTTTCCTTTCTATTTATCTTACAAAAAAAGTTTGCCAACTCGTAATTCAGTGTTGCTGGAAAAGGTCTTCTGCCCTTTAGCAACTGGCTTCTAGTATTTGTAGCAAGTTGTTGTTGTTAGGTGCCGTCGAGTCAGTTCTGATTCCTAGAAACTCTAAAGGTCATTGTCAAACTGCCCCATAGAGTTTCCAAAGAGTGTGTTTTAGCCAGCTAGTTCTGCTCTGACAGAAATACCACAAGTGGATGGCTTCATGAAGAGAAACTTTATTGATACAGTCCAGTAAGCAGCAAATCCATTTATGAGTTAGGGTCCATTTGATAGGAGAAATTGTCGCAGTCCAGTAGGGTGAGTCCAAGTTCCAAGAAAGCATCTAAGCACTGAAACCCCAGGTCTAAAGGACATGCTCTGCTCTTGGTCTTGATGGTATGAGGTTCCCAGGTCCCTATGCTCAGTTCTTTCTGCTGTATCCTGCAACTGGTAACTGGAGTCCTGTCTGACCAGCACAACTGCTGTCATTCATATCACAGAGGCAGGATTCATAACACTTGGAAGCAATTTTGCCATACTGAGACTTGTAGACAAGTCAAATCAACACGTACATTTTTGCAACCAATGCAATCAATGACACAATGTCCAGTGGATTTGAACTGCTGACTTCTTGGTTAGCAGTCATAGCACTTCGCCACTACACCTCTAGGGTTTCCATTTAGAGTCCTATTATTTCAGTGCTACCATTTAAGTTCCTGTGTATATGAAGCACTGGTGCCCCAGTAGTTAAACTTAAGCTGCCACCCAAAAAGGCAGTAGTTTGAATCTACTAGCTGCTCCTTGGAAACCCTATGGAGAAGTTTTACTCTGTCCTGTAAAGTCACTATGAGTCGAGATTGACTAGACAATGGTAGGTGTCTGGTTTGGGCATTTAGAATCATGTGTATTTCCGTAGTCCTTATCTCATATGTCTCATCCAGAGAGATATCTTCTAAATAACGAGGATATTCCCTTCGCTACCAGAAAGTAGCTCAGTGCATGTCTCTGTACAGCGGCCAGGGAAGTGATGTGGAGACAGGGCAGAAGCTAGAAAAGGCCACAGCTTCACCTCACTTGTAATCCTATGTCTTCTTTCCTATTTCTAGGCACTCAGCTTAGTGACACAAGTTTGCTATCGATAATTCAAGTCACCACGAATTTCACACCAGGCTGAAAAGGCTTTTCTTGCCACGGTTGATTTTATTTTATTGTCTATCTGTTTTCAAACATGACAAAATAGACTAGTTCTGCTGTGCATAAGATTACTATGAGTCAGAATCAACTTTATCACACCTAACAACAAAACCATCTTTCCAGTGAGCCATACCAAATATAAAAAAAGTAGACAAAATAATTACACTAAGTAGTCAACATATCTGTACTAACTTTTCTAAAGACCCAAACCTGGCAAGGAAAAATCTGTGTCCTGAGTTATTACAAGTGACAGTGTAAGAAAGTAGCCACCTTGCTACCATTTAATTAGAATCACTAACTTCCCAAGAAGCCCAGTTGTACAACGGTAAAGCATTAAATTGCTAACCAAAAGGTAGGCAGTTGGAACCCACCAGATGCTCTGTGGAAGAAGGACATGGCAGTTTGTTTGTTTTTTTTTCTCTCTCTCTTCTTTTCCTTTTATTAAGAGTGAATGAAAATGTACATTCCCATATAAATTTGTGTGGCCACCTATATGTAGCTCCCACTGCTCTCCCTGCTCTGTGTCTTAGAGTACAGTCTTTCATAGTGTTCTGTTATGATATTTTTGATTTCTGTTGGATCTGTTGAGACAACTCCTCCCTCATTTCCTATTTGGGTTATTTGTTTCCTATTTTTCTTCAGTAAGTTTAGCCAATGGTTTGTCAATTTTATTGATCTTTTCCAAAATCAGCTTTTGGTCTGTTCAATTTTTTTCAATTGTTCTTCTACTCTCTAATTCATTTAGTTCTGTTCTAATCTTTATCATCTGTTTTCTTCTGGTGCCTGAGGGGTTCCTCTGTTGTTCTCTCTCTACTTGTTCAAGCTGTAGGGTTAGTCTTTGGTTTGGTTTGGTTCTTTCTTCCTTCCAGATGTGTGCATTTATAGAGATCAAATGACTTCGGAGCATTGCTTTGGCTTTATCTCATACGTTCTGGTAGGAAGTGTTTTCCTTCTCATTGGAATCCATCAATTTCTTGATTACATCCTTGATTTCTTCTATAACACATGAGTTTTTGAGCAAGATGTTGTTCAATTTCCACAAGTTCCACTGTCTATCTATATTTTTTCTGCTATTGATTTTGACTTTTATGGCTTTATGATCTGAGAAGATGCTTTACAGTAATTCAATGGTATGGATTTTGTTGAGAATTGCTTTTTGTACTAACACATGGTCTATTTTGGAGAATGTTCCATGTGCACTGGAGAAAAAGGTGTAGTTGTCCGCTGATGGAAAGAAAGTTCTTTATATGTTAATGAGGTCTAGTTTGTTAATTGTGGCAAGAAGTTCTTCTGTCTCTTTATTGAGTCTTCTCTGGACGATCTGTCCAATATTGAGAGTGGAGAGTTGAAGTCTTCCACTAGTATTGCGGAGTCATCTATCTCCTTTTTGAATGCAGTCAGTGTTTCTACAATGCATTTTGGTGTTCTAATATTAGGTACATAAACATTTAATATTGTTAAGTCCTGTTTGTGTATTGAACCTTTCAGCAATAAATAATGTCCATCCTTATCCACAATGGTGGATTTTACATTAAAATCTATTTTATCTGAGATTAGAATTGCCACATTTACTCTTATTTTTTCATTGTTAGCTTGATATGTATTCTTCCATCCTTTAATTTTCAGTTTGTTCCTGTCTTTAAGTCTAAGGTGAGTTTCTTGTAGGCAACATACGGATGCGTCGTGTCTTTTGATCCAAGATGCCACTAGATGTCTTTTTACTGGAGCATTCAATCCATTCACATTCAGTGTGATTATCAGTAGGTATGTGTTCAGTATTGCCATTGTGATATGTTTAATTTTGTGTTGTTGTTTTCTCTATTGTTCTTATTAATCTGTTCTAGGACATTCTTCTTTGTGAGTTGATTTTTCTCATTTTTCAGCATTCGTTTTGTGGTTGTTGAGACTCCTGCGTTATGTTCTTTGATCTGATATGTTGCATCTTCATTGTGCTTTATGGCTGTCCATAAGATACCCCTTAATAAACTATATATAAACCCAATTTCAATTACTACCAGTCTTATCAACTTCCTCTCCATGTGGAAGGACTATGACAACTGTAGTATATCCCTCTTTTTAATATGATGATGTCATAGTTTTCATGATAAGATCAGTGGATTATTTCTTTCATTTCTGTAGCTTTGATTAGTTTGGAGCCTTCCCTAACTGAGTAAGATTCTGGGTGATATGTCCTGTAATTACTTCTAAAATATAAAGTTAGTGGTTTTGTTCTTCTAAGCCAAAGCCAAGAGTTTCTTTCAGTGCTTCTTGTAGCTCTGGTTTAGTTTTTACAAAGTCTCTGAGTTTCTGTTTATCTGTGAATGTCTTAACTTCTTTTACAAATTTGAAAGATAGTTTTGCAGGATATACACTTCTTGGTTGGAAGTTCTTCTTCTTCAAGGCTTTGAATGTGTCATGCCACTGTCTCCGTGTCATCATGGTTTCTGCTGAGAAATCTGACAAAAGCCTACAGGTTTTCCCTCTCAGTATTAGCTTGTTTTGAGTCTTGCTGTCTTTAAGAGCTTCTGCTTCTGTTTCATTTTGTTAAGCTTGATTATGATATGTCTTGGAGTCTTTCTTTAGAGATCTACATTGAGTGCTGTTCAATATGTATCTTGTATATTTATATTTCTTCTTTTATAATTTCAGGGAAGTTTTCTGTCTGTAGCTCAGCAGCAATAGTCTCTGTGTTCTCAGATGTCTCATCCTGTTCAGGAACTCCAATTAATTATAGATTATTCCTCTTAATAGAGTCCCACATGCTTCTTGATGCTTCTTCATTTTTCTTGTTTCTTTTTTCTGATTTCTCCTCATAGATGCTGGAGTCATTAGCTGTTTCTTCCAAATCAGAAAGTCTATTTTCCATTTGTTCCATTCTATTTCCATGACTTTGAATTCAAGTTTCCATGTCTTTGATTTTGTTCTCAATTTGTTGGATTTCAGAGTAATGGTGTTCCATCAGATTGAGCAGCTTGCTTAATTTTTCATTTTGCTGAGTTATGTATAAGGTCTAGGAGGGATCTATACATAATCCTTTTGTATTTCTTCCTGGTAGTTTCAGAAAAGTTTCTTCGTCTGGGAAGTTCTGAGGTGATTTCTTTTGGGGGCCTTCTAAAGCCATGAGTGAATTCTTGGTTATAGTTTCCTGCAGAGTTTGTTGTTTTGGGGGCTTCATGGGAGTGAATAGTGGTGAGAATGGATCACAGCTGTTTTTCTAGGCCATCTTAAAATGAGAGGTAAAAATTATGTGATAACTTCCAAAGTCAATCAGGTTTTCAGGTGTATAGATCCCTCTTCCCACCTGGCAAAGCACCTCTGTATTGAACCCCAGACAGTATAAAGTAGTTCAAAATACAGGAAGACTTCTGCCCTGCTGGTCTCTGATGTTGGCCTCCAGCTGTAGGTAACACTGTGCAGAATTTTGTTTTTCTTCCAGAAAAAAGCTGACTTCTGGGCAGGTGCTGCCTCCAGCCCAGGAATTAGGTCCAACTGAGGCTTCCATATGGGTAATCCACCTGCCAGTGGAACAGGATGGTGTCCCACTCAAGCTTGCCACCTGGCTGGGGCCAGGCTACTGGTAGAAAGGGAGGCCAAAAGTATTGAGATGCTCAGAGTCCACAGCCTCTGTTGCTGGGCCTCAGCCACAGGTGACACTGCAAAACACCACCTCTCTGATGGAAAAGCACTCTCTCCTCAGCAGGTGCTGCCTCCAGCCTAGGAACTAAGTCCAGCTGGGGCCTTTGTATAGGGTAACCACCTCCTAATGGTCAAGACGGCATCCTGCACAAGCTTGCCTCCTCCTCTGTACTGCTACTGTATGGTGGAGGTAGAAAGATAGGCCAAAGGCGCTGAGATGCAGAGTCCAAAGCTGGGCCCTCAGAATACGGCAATGATGCCTGCCGATCCCACCAGCAGTGCGTCTGAGATTAGCAGCCAGTCAAGTACTAGTTCTGCCCATGGGCTAAGACAGAGGAAAAAAAAATTAAAATGGTGAGTGACCTTCAATCCATGCAAGCCTGTGCTCACCGAGAGCTGGGTCGGTGAAAGAGAGCAGGTTTTGCATTCAGTGGTATGAAGTCCAAATTAACAGCCCTATCACATGTCTTAGGGCTCACTACGTGTCCCAAAGCCTTCATTCTGTCATCAATTTAGGTCTTAGTTTCCAGAGGGATTTGGGGAGATGTGTGTTTAGTCTGCCATTTTGAGTCCACCCCCAAGATATGGCAGTTTTTTTCTGTAAAGATGATATGATAGCCTTGGAAATCCTATGGGGCAATTCTAACCTTCATAACATAGAAACTTATCTTATAAACCAACAAAAAGAAAAAAACAAACCCACTTCCTTCGAGTTGACTCCAACTCATAGAGACCTTATAGGACAAAGTACAACTTCTTCAGAGCTTCTAAGGAGCACCTGGCAGGTTAGAAATGCAGACCTTTTGTTTAGCATCCATAGCACTTAACCACTATACCACCCCGTCCTACAGGGTTCCTATATACCAGAATTGTCTTGACAGCAATGCTTTGGGGTTTTTTGGCACTAACTTCTTAGTTGGAAATAACATGACTTATTATTGCCTGCTTTCAGTCAGCCCATTTCACTTATCAGAGTCTTTCTTTACTCTTCTTTTTTCATATGCTAGTGGTTATGCTGCTTAGGATTTACTGTGCTACAAAATGCAGAATCTTAAACTAGGTTAAGCAGAGCTCTAAACTTATTCACACATGTAGTCAGGGAGTTCTGGGGTAGAATCAGCTGAAAACATTGATCTGTTCAGGGATTCAAAGAATGTTATCAGAATTGTATGCCCATTCCCTCATTTTTCAGGTCTCTATTCATTAATCTTGGCTTCATTCATTGTCAACTCTCCTTTAGGTAGTAAAAAAATATGCCTTCTAATCTTTCTAAAAAAATAATCCACTGCCATCCAGTAGGGTCCAACTCACGGCAACCCTAGAGGTCAGAATAGAGTTTCCAAGGAGCCCCATTGAGTTTCCAAGGAGCACCTGGTGGATTTGAACTGCCAACCCTTTGGTTAGCAGACACAGCACTTAATCCACTGCACCACCAAGGTTCCCTCTGATGGCTCTAGATTGTGATAATCAATGGCTGGTAATCTCAGAGAAAGTAAGAGGCTCCTCTTCTTAAACTTCACATATATAACTTTAAAATTAAATTTGCCTTCCATTTTGAATTACCTGCCTCACTACACACTAGTCAGTATATCCAATAGAAGAAAACACTTTGATCAGCCAGAGAAGGCCGTATGTCTTTCCACATGACAAGGTACTGATAAGATCCTTCCCTAAAGAAAGATATCCACATCAATTAATAAACATCTTCTGTGATGTGTTATATGTAACTAGATATTTTAGAAGACAATTTGATAATGTCACTTAAAACTTTAAATGAACAAACCGAGAATATTATACCATGCTAATTTAGGACAGGAAAATAAAACTGAACATATACTAAGCAGGACTGAACAAGGATAATAATCTAACACTGTTTATAAAAATACAGTACAAAAAAAATCTACATTTGTATCAGTAGGAACCTGGCAAATAAATAAGTTTTATAAAGTAAAAAGTGGCATGCCCCAAATGCAGATGCTAAGCAGCATTTAAAAGCATGTATTTATGTTATTAACGTTTTGTTGTTGTTAGGTGCCATCAAGTCAATTCTGATTCCTAGTAATCCTGTATACCACAGAATCAAACACTACCTGCTCTTGAGCTATCCTCACAATTCTTGTCATACTTGAGCCCCTTGTTGCAACCACTATGTCAATCCGTCTCATTAAGTTTTCCTCTTTTTCACCGATCCCCTATGCTGTCAGGCAGGACATTCTTCTCCAGGGACTGATCTTCCCTGATAACATATCCAAAGTATGCGAAATGAAGTCTCACTTTCCTTGTTTCTAAGGAGTTTTCTGGCAGTACTCCTTCCGGTGCAGGTTTGTTCTTCTGGCAGTCCACAGTATATTCAATATTATATGCCAATACCACAATACAAAGGTATCAGTTCTTTGGTCTTCCTCATCAATTGCCCAGCTTTCACATGCATATGAGGTGAGTAAAAACACCAAGGCTTGGATCAGGCACATCTTAGTTCTCACAGTGACATCTTTAAAGAATAATTTTGCAGCAGATTTGCTCATGCTGTAAATACTAGGTACAATTATATGTAGAGGGAGAAAAAGTAAGTATCTATAGTATAGCATCTTCAGAGTGTCATTCTTTATGAAATGCACATATACAAAATTGTGTATTTCTAACTGACACATAAAAATTATATATAAAAAGTAATAAAATTGTAGAATATGCTTAATGACATCAGTGACTATTTCTCTAGGATCCTGCAATTTAGATTTCTGTGCTAGACTTATTTATAAAGTTCAAACTTATATAAAAATGATGAGATGACACTTGGCTGGCTTGGCAAGTCACACTTTCATTATGTGACAAAAATAAATATTTTAAAGTTATACTATCACAATATGTGAATTGCAGATTCATGATTTTATCTCAAGAAAATCTGAGAAAATAATCTAAATTATAAACACAACTGAGACTTTAACAAGATGGTTACAAATGTAGCACTGAAAAACAGTGAATTTCTCTACAAGAACAACAAATTGAAAAGTTAAAGTTTCAATTTATACTAACAATGAAAGACTGAGTAAGAAAGTCTTTAGAGTATTTTCAAATTGGGTTCTTTATAGAATACAAAAGCATCTAATCTTCACTTTTAGAACAATTTACATTGTTTATAAAATAATGTAAAAATTATGAACTAGTAGTATCATTTCCATGCCAAGGTTGCTATTGTTAACAGGATTCTAGGCCCTCAACTATGCATTATCTGTGGATTACAGTGGCCAAAGTATTCTGGTCAGACTTAATGATTTGTTCTTACATCTTAACAAAATGATATCACTTTTATAACCAGTTTCAATGTCACATATGAAGACAATACTATGTTTGGTACATACTACAAGCATAGATTTAGAGTCAAACAGATCTGGATGAATTCCAACTTATTTTCTAGGTATGTTATCTCTGTTAAATAAACAACAGTTTTCTTATCCAGAAATTGGTTAAATAGAACTTAATATCCTAGAGCTATGTAAGGGAAGAATGATATATGCAGCATTCATCTGGTAGCCCTCAACTACAAGTATTCAGTAATGGGTGTGCTGCTGTACTCATTATTTTTTAAGTTATTTGTATATTTTACACCTAATTTAAACTCAGAAAGCCAAACTCAAACTACTTTGTTGTTACTGGAAGTAAAAAACTCAGTGCCTAATAGTTTTCAAGAAGTCAGTCTAAACAAATAATAATATGAAAATTCTACAATGCATGTACTGCATTTACTCTTAGAAAAATCAAGCTTCCCACAGAGATAGCTTAAGCACCAAAGGAGATGCATAGGCAAAGTATTAATTTTTCCAGGCCTGTTTTAACCAATCCAGTATAGTTCTTATTTCATTTCTTATTTTATAGTTCTTATTTTATTACTATGTTAAAATAAAATTTTATATAAAAATGTCTATTAGTGAAAACTGAAAAGATCAAATTCCATTTCTAAAATCCATTATGTTCTAAATTGAGAGATATTCTAGAAACACGTTAAACTTCATTAAATATTGTCTCATTTAGGAGCACTGGTAGCTCAGTGGTTAAGCATTCAGCAGCTAACCAAAAGGATAACAGTTAAAACCCATCAGCTGCTCCGTGGGAGAAAATGTAGCAGTCTGCTTCTGTAAAAATAACTTCCCTGGAAACCATATGGGGAAGTTCTACTTTATCCTACGAGGTCGTAATCAACTTGACAGCATTGGATTTGGTTTGGGGTTGGTTTTATTATTTTATTTATGAGGGCCCGTAAAAGAAGTACCTGTCTTGTCATATGATGGAAATACATCTATAAAAATGGATGCTGTTAAATCACATGTTTGGGAATCAGGAATAACTACAAAGCTCCTGAGTAATGGACACAGCAGCCCATGTAATGGATGCTATTTCCTCCTCCACATTGGCTTCTAGAAGCTGAAAGCCAAAGTTGTGGCCCACTCACAGCAAATGTGAAAGGTTTTTGAGAATTGATTTTTGTATTAGTCTCATTTCGGGATGCATTTTATGGATCCCTAACTTTGTATTCCTTTTCTCTTTCCCACTTACTTCTATTCTGGGATACCTTAATGTGCTTTATATATCTATTCTTTCAACAAATATTTATTGATCTTCTACTAATGGGCTGAGTACTGGGAGTGACCCAGGGGAAGAGTACATTGTAAAGTATGTGACCTTGCCAATAGAAAGTTTAAACTCAGTGCAGTCTTCCTTTAACAGACAATACACTAATTAATTGTTGCGTTGGGTGCCATCAAGTTGATTCCAACTCATAGCAAACCTATGTACAACAGAGTAGAACACCAGCTGGCCCTGCGCCATCCTCCCTGTGATTATATTTGTGACCATTGTTGGAGCTACTCTGTTGATCCACGTCATTGAAGATCTGTCGCTTTTTTGCTGACTCTCTACTTTGCTAAGCATGATGTTCTTCTCAGGGAATAGTCCCTTCTGACAATGTGTCCAGAGTACTTGAGATGATGCCTCACTCATCTTGCTTCTAAGAAGAATACTGACTGTACATCTTCCAAGACAGATTTCGTTCTTCTGGAAGTCTGTGGTATATCCAATATTTTTCATCAATACTTTAATTCATATTACAAAAATAATAACAAAAACCTGTTGTCAACCAGTCAATTCCAACCTGTAGTGACCCTATAGGACACACCATAACTGTTCCATGATACTTCCAAGGATCAGCTGGTGGATTTGAAATGCCAACATCTGGTTAGCAAACATGCTCTTTGCCTCCATAACAACAGGACACCATAATGCATATTAGGTAATTTTATTTAAGTAATAAAAATTTACCCTAGAGGGCATGAAAAGTAAATCCTTATCTAGAATATATCTGGTCCAGTGAAGATGAATCAGTATCCCCCATGATGAAAACAATCTCACATAATCAAGCTGCCAAACAGAAATTTGATCTTACAGAATGAAGACATACTAGGTTCAGCGTAATCACTTGGTACTTGGTACTTAGCAGGGGTCATATTAGTCTTGGTTAACCATGTAATTATGCTTATGCATAACACTCATTCCGACTACCTATAAGCCCAATGTAAAACATAATTGGAAAACAGTGCTGACTCATAGTCGTGGGACAGATTATATTCATGTGATGATTATAAGCCTGAGCTACAATGGTTGCTTTCTGAGGAATATTTATACGAAACACAACAACTGCACACTCTAAGGACACATATGTATACCTGTTTAATCAGAATTCCCTGGCTCCAACCATTAATCCCACTGCTCAGAATATATCCTATAGAAACAAAACTGTCACGTGAACAGATACATGCACAAAAATGTTTATTGCAACACAGTCCCAATAGCAAAGTGATGGAATCAACCTAGATGCCCAATTAACAGATGAATGGATAAGCAAACTACGGTACATACACTCAGTAGAATGCTATGCAATGATAAAGAACAATGATGATTTCAGAAAGCATTTTATAACCTGGTTTCAATTGGAAGACGTTATACTGATTGAAATCAGTCAGCAGCAAAAATAACAAATATTGTACGAGACCCTTATTATGAGGACTTAAAAATAGGCATGTACAGAAGAAAAGACTCTGATGAGTACAAGGGTAGGGAGGGAAGGACAGGGCTGGTCATAGATTAGACAACTGGCAGAAGTTAGTTTGGGTGAAAGCAGTGAGAGCACACAGTAGAAAGTAGATCAACTTAACTGGACTTCAACATAAACTGAAAATTCTTATCTTAACCCAATTGCAAGGACAGAGTGGCAGGGTTTGGTTTGGGGAACCAATGATCTCAGGAGCATTGAGGCCAGTTGGCACAGTTAATCTGTTGCTAAGAGAGTCTTCTATACCCCATATTGGTGAGAGGCATCTGGGGTCTTAAAAGCTAGCAAACTGCCATCTGAGGTACAACAAATGTTCCCAAATCATCCGGAACAGAGATCACTGAGAACAACAATGACACGAGGAAAAAGAGCCCAGGAGACAGAAGAATCCACGTCAACGGGAGACTATATCAATACGTGACCAGAAGAACCAGATGGTGGTCAGCCACCATCAGTGACAGCTGCAATGGGGCACTCAATGTTGAGTCCCTGTGGCAACATGAGAAAAAGAAGGGTGCACCTCAAGAACTCTACTAAAAGACCACAAATGATAGTCTGATGGTCTAGGGTTTCCCCCAGAATCATAGCCCCTAGACCTGCTCCTGCCTCTGACCAGAAAACACCACTGAGGTCAAAAACGGACTGGACTGAGGGACACAGTGTGACCATATGGTATGTGTACTTTATGGTTCTATGCATTTATAGGATGGCCCTACTGGTGTCTTTCTAGATGGGAGAGGAAGGGGTAAAGAGGAGGGGACAGGAGATTGTTAAGAGGATACAACATATACAGAACAAGAAGGTGCAGTGTGCTGTCACCGTGCAAGGAGAGCACAGGAAGCTGCAGATAGGTGGGCATGCACATTTAATTTAGATTGTACACTTTCACTTAATCACAATTAAGAAAAAAAAATTCCTTGATCCCAATATTAAAATCAAATACATTCCAAGCCTTTATGTATCAACATAAGTTATGAGCCACTACCTATCAGCCAGTGGCAAGTCCTATCCTGGGCTGGCCCCATGAAAAGAATTTGTGGTACATATCTTGATGTACCACATAAACATTTGTCCTTTGGAACCACTTCCCATCCTTGCTATCTATGTACCCAATGAGTCATAACCTTGCATAATCTCTTCTTTTTGAGTGTGCGTGGAGGCTGAGACTTGGTCCTAACCAATAGCATACAGCAAAGGTGATGGGCTATCGTTCTTCTGTTATACTTTATGGTATGTAAGACCGTGTTCCTAACAGACTAGACTGAGATCCTCTCCTTCTGGCCTTGAGAAGTGAGTGGGTATGATGTGAACTTTCTTTTGTCATGCTGTGTAACATGAGCTGAGCAGCATGCAGGAACTGAATATTTCACACTACAGTTACGAGGAACCCAATTCTATAAACAATCTGTAGATTCCAGAAGTAGGTTTTATCCAAGGCAAGCCCTCAGGTGAGAATTGGTTGATTGCAAGTCTGTGAGAACACATGAAAGGAACTCTATTTAGCCTTACCCAGACACTCCACCCACAAAAGCCAAGCTAATAAATATGTTCTCTGTTAATCAGTTAAGTTTGTGGTAATTTGTACAATAAAGCCAAGTGCCATCGAGTCTGATCCAACTCATAGATAGAAAACTAATACATTTGTATTGTATCTGTCATGGGTTGGATTGTGTCCCCCCAAAAATGTGTGCAGCCATGTGGCTGGGACATGATTCCCAGTATCTTGTGACTGTCCTCCATTTTGTGGTTTCGCTAAACTGTATGTTAAAGGATTAGGGTGGGGCTGTAAATTCCTGCATAGGATTACTTCCTTGCTCTGCTGTATGGGGAGTTTCCCTGGAGTATGGCTTGCCCCACCCTTAATCCTTTTCAGCCTACAAGAGATAAAAGGAAAAAGAAACAAAGAGAGTTGGGAACCTCGTTATCATCAAGAAAGCAGCACCGGGAGAACAGCTGTCCTTGAGACCTGAGGTTCCTGCACAAAGACGCTCCCTGGGCAAGACTGATGCAATAAGGACTTTCCTCCTGGGACCACAAGGGATAAGCCTTTCCCTGGAGCAGACACCCTGAATATGAACTTGCAACCTACCGGACTGTGTAAGAATAAACCTTCCTTTGTTAAAGCCATCCACTCTGTGGTATGTCAACTTAATAATGTAAAGGTAACTAATATTTTCAGAAATAAGAAGCAATAAAGACTACCTTTCAAATTAAAAAGTGCATAAACATATTTCCCTTCCCCACAACTACCCCAAACCTTACCAAGTGCCAATGAGTCGATTCAGAATTACAGCAACTTTACAAGACAGAGTAGACCTGCCCCATAGAGTCACTAAGGGTATAATCTCAATGTAAACAGACTGGACATCACACATTCTATCACATTTCCATTGCATGCCAAATATACAAAACTAGCAGTTGCAAATTCTCCAACTATCATAAGTGTCAAAAACAGCAATATAAACAAAAGAAGCGAACTCTCTAGAAAAGGCCTCTAATGAAAGAAGATAGGTTAAGTTTACTTTCAATGTCCATGCATACAGTATAAGGAAAATGAAAGGAAATGCAGATCTTTCTATGAGAGGAACGCTCTATCACCACAGTTTGAAGAATCCTCCACATTTTGATAGTTAATTGTCATCTGGAAATATATTTCAAGACTGCTTTTCTGTTTCACATATTATACTCTAATATGAAACCTGTTTATTCAGTGTATTCATCTTAGGTTTAGCTTGTGGTTATGCATTGAATTATATCTCTAAAAAGTATGTATCAATTTGGCTAGCCATAATTCCCAGTATTGCATGATTGCCCACTATGAGATTTTCCCTTGTTTTGCAACTGTACTAGTATGACAGTGAGATGGATTATTTGGTTTGTTGAAGCCTCCAACTGTTATTGTAGAAGTAGCTATCTTTTTTCTTTAATTCTGCAATGTTTGCTTCACATATTTGGGGCTCTATTAGTTGCATATGTACTTATGTTGTTAAATTTTTCTGAGGACTTAATCATCTTATCATTACATAATTTTCATCTTTTTCTGTACTGAGAGATTTGAACTTTAATCAGTTATGTCTGATATTATTATCACTACTCATGCTCTCTTTAGACTAATCACAGGGGATTTTCTTTTTCTTAAGTGGTGTTGGTAACACAACATAGTGAGTATAATTACCATCACTGAGTTCTATACTTAAAAATAGTTAAAATGAAAAACATTTTTAATATACATTTTATGACTGTACCACAAACAATTAAAAATAATAATAAATTTTATTAATAAGTTATCCTTGCCTATCATTCCCTTAGTAATCTCTCCTGTGCAAAAGAGAAATATTTGAAGGATACAGTTATAGAGGAATGAAAATAATCTAATCGGTCTTTCATGTATAAACTACAAATTAATAAAAATACAGACCACTTTATATTTGAAGATAATACAGACGACACAAGAATTGTAAATATTCGTTTAGATTAGAAAAAGGCAACAAAAATGACACTCAAGAAGTACAAAAAATTCAGAATATAGGACAAAGCTCTCAACATTTTTAATTAGTATATTCTTCTGATAGAGTCAGTCTCTCTTCATAGACTCTCATTTGTGCTTCTGTGTTCCAATTTGTTCTTGCAATTCATATTCATCTCCTCCAATTCATATTCATCTTTTCAACTAACTCTCCAGCATCAAAGGTGAAAACCACAATCTTGGAGACATTGATTTACATGTGATTTGGAATTGACTCAAAGGCAGTGGGGAAGTTTGTTAATAAAAAGTAGGAAGACCAAAGCCCTATAACAAATTCTTTTGTGATTTTGTAGTTTGCATATCCAACTGAACACATGTGTTGCATGATATTTGAGTTGTTAAGAAGGTGTCTATCAATAACTTTTGCAAATACTAAATTTTAACGGTCAAACACTCAAGTGATACCTGTCATATGGAAATTTCAAAACTTGAATTTTCAGGGTTTTTTTTTTTTTGGTCATATATGGACAAAAATGTGATAGCTCTTGATCTTGTCTAGTAAGCTAACAGCTTGTTTCAATTCTGACATTTTTAAGTTTTGTTTACATAAGCAATTTAATATTAATTGATTAGAAGTTTGCATTCATGTTTTAAAAACAGTAACTATATAACCAGTTAATAAACATACATATAAGTTAATTACACATGTGCAAAATATTTAATAATTTATTATTACATCAGTATTTTCTAATAAAGCAAACTGAAAAGTATTATCCATGAACCAAAGCCAAGTGTTGTCAAGTCAGATCCGACTCATGGCGACCATGAAGCATCACGTTATAATAATATTCTTTTCATAATCTACCACTTGTCTTGCTCCTCACTATTCTTTCCTGACACCAATTGTTAACATATGCTAAAACAAAAAAATTTGAAATATAATTTCATTTTATATAACCTAGAGGAAGACTTTTAAAAAAATTTCCTGTGTGTTTCACACAAAATATACTGGTACTTGCTTTTTCCTCTCTCTCACTACAAAGCACATTCTATACAGTTTAGCAGTGAATTAAACAAAACCATCCATCAGTGTTATCAGTCAGCCAAGTCAAGTGCTGTTATCAGCTAGTAGCATTAATTCTAGGTTTTACAGGCATTTGTTCCCAAATTGCAGTTAACAAGGTAAAGACTATCAGTAGTCGCAAGGATTTCATTAAGCAAAACAGATGAAAGACATAAAATAATTTCTACCTTTTTCTCCCTGAAATATATAAACTTACACTTTTTATCAGCCTGCTTTTTAGTATACTTGCCAACTTGTCAGTCAATGAACACTCTAAAGTCAAAGATCATTGTGTTATTTTTATTACATTTTTGTTAAAAAAAAAGTGATAAAATTTTGTGTAATTCCTCATATTCATCTGTTCTGTGGACTTTATTTTAAACATTTCTCTATTTAAACATCATAAAGTAATTTTTGTGAAACTGAAATAAACCACTGTATTTAACATCCATGCAAGCTTAAATTTTAAAGGAGCCAGTTCTCACATAAGCTAACACATGAGTATCATTTAGGGAAATTTCCAACATAGATCTGTTTTGTTGAAAAAGCAATCTAAAAATGACCAGTGGTCACCAAGATATCTAAACATGTTTATCCTGAAGCGGAACACTTTGTAATAAAATCTTCATACCAATAAATAAGACATGGATGTTATTATTATAGTAACAGTGATAACAGGGAACAATGAGCTAAACAGACATTTCCTTAAGAGTATAGAATAACAAGACTAGCATATTTAAAAATGCAAAAGTAAAAAAATATGACTTTCAGTAAAACACTGCATCTTATTTTTAAAAATATATTTTCATAAATATTGATTATCAGTTCACCAAGCAGCAACAGATGAGGAGGCATTTTTTTGTAAATAAATTAAAATCATGTTAAAAGATCAACGAGGTGTGCCAAGAAAGCCTTAGAGACTAATTATCTAATAATATTAGTCTCGTTATAAATTAAACATGTCATTAATTGAGGACTAGCTAAATTTTGTTTGGGGAATTTACAATGTATTTTATTCTCTTAATCCTGTAGCACTATGTCCTTGACTGAAAATATTTCCTTCTATACCGTATTTTAATGCAACTGCCACTGCTAACTTTCCACAGTTTGGTGAAATATGTGCATCTAATATTACCTAAAGAATCTATTGAATTAATCTACTACAAACAAACAAAAAACCCACTACTACTGAGTCAATTCTGACTCATGGTGACCCTATAGGATGAAGTAGAACTTCCACACAGAGTTTGGGAGGAGCTCCTTTTGGATTCAGACTGTTGACTTTTGGTTATCAGCCGTTGCTCTTAATCACTACCTCACCAGGGTTTCCTTATCCATTAGAGCCTCAGTTTATTATAACCCCAATAAATTATAATCTAGAGACCTTTCTATTTTGTACACGTATGTTAGGCCCACTCTACTGTACCTATCTCAAAGTAGGGGCTTAATAAATCTATGCTGAATGAGTATATTGAAAATCCAACAAAAAGGATTACAACTATCAAGTTGTTTATTTTATGCCAAGGTGTGAGAATATTTAGCAGGCCCGATTCTGAGATGATCCCCATGATTCCTGCTCCACAAAATATCTTGCTTTTAAAATCCCATGTCCTGGAATGGAGAGAGTCCTGTGTGAGAGTAGAGTCACTACTACGGTAATGTTATTTTGTATACGACTTGGTCTTAGTGAACTGAACAGAGAGATCTTCCTAATGGTCTTAAAGAAGCAGACTTCCACATTGTAAGTGAAACCCATGATAAGGACTCGAAAGCAGCCTCTGTGAGCCAAGGGGAATCACCAGCCGCCAGCCACCAAGAAGACAAGGACCTCTGCCTTACAGCCACTAGGAAATGAACTTGCCAACTACCTGAGGTAACATGCAAATAGATCTGTCTCTGGGGAAGCTTTGAGATTAGGATACAGTTGGCCAACATTTCACTCCCAGATGCCATGAGATAATAAGGATATGTTGTTTTAAGTCACAAATTAATCATCAATAGATAACAAATACAGGTCTTTATATTTTCTTGTACTAGAAAGAAAGAATTCTCTCCTGATGCTGCTGTGAGTATCCTGGAAAAGTGAATCTGATTCAAAACAGTGACCCTAAAACCAAAGAGCTGTGCTTAAGGAAATGTGTGGATAGAACACACTTACATCCATTGAGTTCTCAATAAATGAGCACAAAAGCCAGGAACTTACACAAACAGAGTCTAACAGCCAAAAATGCCCTTGGAAGTCATCAGAAACACTCTTCATCTTTCATAGCCCAGGAAGGCATTATTTCTTTACTGTAGCTTTACCTGGTACTATCCAAGGTGGTACACTTACTGTGAACAGAGGGATGGTTTCCAAAAGACAATCCAGTTTCAAATGCATTCTGCCAGCTAAGGAGATAGAGAGCTTTATCGTCCTAAGTGCTACAGCTGCTAACCAAAAGGTCAGCAGTTCAAACCCACCAGGCACTCCTTGGAAACCCTATGGGACGGTTCTACTCTTTCCTATAGGGTCACCATGAGTTGGACTTGAGGTGTCAGCACTGTTTTTTTGATTTTGTTTTTTAATCACTGTCATGTCTTTTCCTTCAAAGTTAGGGTAGTGAAGACAGATAAACTGGACAAATAAAACTAAAGAGCCCTACAGCATAAATCAGTATAGGCCTACAGATCTTAATTCCACTTGAAACATGCTACTAAATCTTACATTTAATATTAAAGGACAACTTTGAAATAAATTAGCTAATATGCATAATTCTTACATAAAATGCAACAAAAGTAACAGTCCTTACCCTCTAAAAATTCAATCTAAAGTTATTGTCTTCAGTTTCTTGATTATATTAGACCAAGCCTTAAGTACTTTCTTGAAAAGACCACAAAAGAAATGAATGCAGACAGATTGAGAATAGGTCTCACTTTCCATCAGTCCCAACAGGCCAAATCTTTGTGGGAATTTCCTATCCATTTTAAAGAGAAGGGTGAACTGTAATTATTCCTATGTGGCTTTAAATAAGACATATGCCTTAGTAAGGGTCTGAAATTCAAAGGATGAGATCTAAAGTCATATGGTATAAGGCTGTGAATAATGCAATATATAGGCATAATGAATAGTTTTAATTTGATATAAAAAAAGGACTCAGATCAGAAGTTATCCAATTAAAAGTAGTCATTTCATTTTTTTTATGGTGAAGCAAAGACTGTCCAAAGTATTCAAGAACAACCAGAAAGAATCTTTCCTGGATCACCACGCAGGTACCAGCTATATGTCTGACCACGATGAAAGGTAGAAGTCCTAAAGTATTCTTAGAATTTTAAAAAAGTCACAAATGAAACCTTGCAGTCTGATGATTTTTATGTCTACCCTTCAAAAAATATTTTTTATGAAACTACAAAAAGTACTAAAAATAGATCTAGCTATTGAAAGGATAAAAATCAAAAAGAATCAGCAAAATATTTTTACTGTGTGTGCTTGGAGTGATGTATATTTGTTTTTGACAATACCAGTGTAGTCATTACATTTTTTTTTTTTTTTTTTTTAAATAAGATTGGAGAGTTCAAAGGGGAGAGTACATCCTCAAAACTATTTACTGGAAAATAGGGAAGAAAACACACTCTTTGTTATTTACTTTATGTTGTTTTCTAAGCAAAGACTTACACTGTAATTTTCCATAATTAAAAGTTTTGATAAATTGGCTTTCTTACCCATATTTCAATAGCAGAAAATAGGATGCAAATGAAGGCCATACTTGCATCACAAAAGTTTAGCTCATATTTAAAACTGAGTTTGAGAGCCACATTGTCTTTCAGATGCAATGACAGTGAATGAAACAATGAACTTGTGCATATTAGGGAGGACTTAGAATGAAAAGGAGCCCTGGTGGTGCAGTGGTCAAGAGTTCAACTGCTAACCAAAATATCAGCAGTATGAATCCACCAACCACTCACTGGAAACACTGTGGGGCAGCTGTACTGTGTTTTTGCTGTACAAGTACAGCAAAGGCAAACAGAAGACAGCATGCAAGTCAACTTGCCCAATAAATATTTCTTAGAAAAGCTCAAGGACACATGGACAGTACAAGCTGTGCAAAGGCCCTGTGCTCACTGCTTTCTGGGGAAACATACAGAGATCCATTAGAGTCAGACTATAGATCAAGAGAGAAGACAGGAGGCACTAGGGTTTACTCCAGAGCAATTCAATGTATCAGGGCTTCGAGTTTGGTCTTAATCTATAGCTTCACAAGGAATGGATGAGGGAGTACTCTCTTTGAGTGGTAAGAGACCTGTGTCTCAGGCTTTGAAATAGCAAATGTACATGTGATACAACATTGACATTCAATCTGCTTCTGCTAGCTCAGGAATAGGGCTGGTTAGACCTCAAACTTCCCTGTTGTTAGATGGCAGAAAATATAAAATCTGGTGTGGCTCCACCACAGGGCCCACCTGAGGCCTAGAGACCACTCCCTGGCTGAACTGTCTGACATGTCTGGCCACAGTGAGTGAGTCTGCATGGGGTGTGGACTGTAGGAGACTGATGTGCAAGGGGTCATCCACGGACAAGTGAAGTTGTCTAACTTCGCATGCGGAAGCATGTGTGCACTGAGGGGTTGTGTCTTATTCAGATAATTCAAGTTCTAAAATTGTGTTCACTAGTATTTTCCCCTATTTGAAACAAATAGACGCACTGTTACTGGATTGAGACAAATTTTAAAACAGAATCAATGGTTTCATGACTGAGAAGAAAAACAGAAAAATAAGAGCAAAAGTGCCAGAGTTAATAAATATTTCATACATAGCATTTCTAATATATATGTATATAATCTTCCACACTTACAGTAGACGATGTTTGACAATTATTTTCACAACCATGGTAGTCTGAGGTAAGAATAAGTATGCACAATGTACAATGTGATAGGAAAAGAGGCAGCACAAAGAATAAACGGATCTTAGTAAGAAGCAAACAAAAATCGACAGCTATTTTGAAAGTCTCAATGCATTTCTTCTACTCATATTTTATAGTATCAGATGTCAAGTCGTCTCAGATTAAGATATTGTAACATAGCATTGTGTAGGATTTATGTTTTAATAAATAACTATGACATGCTCTATTAAATTTTATTGAAAGATCATCTTTAATCCTAAAATTTTAAGCCTTAAGTGTTCATTTCTACTCAGTAACTATGTTCTGGCAGACACATTCACCAAACATATAGTATACACAGCTAACTATATGACAGGAGCCCTCGGAGTGCAGTGGTTAAGAGTTCACGTGTTAACCAAAAAGTCAACAGTTTAAAACCAACAGATGCTCCGTGTAAATGTTATGGAGTAAGTCCACTCTGTCCTATAGGGTCTCTATAAGCTGGAATACACTCAAAAGCAAGGGTTTCTATGGGCATATGTAGTAGGAATGCCAGTTAAGTTAGCAGACTTAATTGTTCTAAGTGCGACATGCCTCATTGATGAATATCATTACAGTCACCTTCAAAGGATTCCCCATGGGAAAATAGCCACGAATGCCAGTGCCTAGTTTACCCTTCAAAGCAATTTTGAAAGTTTCTGGAATGGCCGTTGTGCACAGTGGCTCATTGGTAAATTCACAAACTGAACTGTATGGTTGTCTGTGAAGAATTTGTTACCCCATAAACAAGTGACTGTATTGGAACACCCTCCCTACTCACCTGATCTGGCCCCAGTGACTTTTATCTTTACCCACAGATAAAGGAAATATTGAAAGGAAGACATTTTGATGACATTCAGGACATCAACGATAACACAATGACAGTTCTGATGCCCATTGCAGAAAAAGAGTTCCAAAATTGCTTTGAAGGGTAGACTAGTGCTGACATTGGTGCATGGCTTCCGAAGGGAAGTACTTCAAAAGCAACCTTAGGGATATTCAGCAATGAGGCACGCAGCACTTGTGCCAGGATGAGTTCACGGATTTAATTGATAGTCCTCGTACACTATTGAAATTGTACACAACTTAACTGTAATTGATATTTTTCTTACATATATGCATACACACACACATACATATATTTAAAAGGAGCTGTGGTGGAGAAGTGGATAAGCACTCAGACAATAAACAAAATATCTGTGACCCCAATCCACCAGCCAGTCGCTCTTCAGGAGGAAGACAAAGTGAGTAAAGAAAACTGTGTTAAATTAAAATCATGGATGGTATCAATTCTTAACAATTTGAACCTAATAACATTTAACTAGACATAACATCTTAGTTCTAGGCATATTTACAGGATACTGTGTATACAATTTATTTAAGGGACTATGAAGCTAAAAGCTAGATTATTTTCAGTTAGCAAAAGTTCAAATCAGCAATGTCTTTATGCAAAAGCATACTATTAAAAATTACATAAATTAGTTGCTTTGAAAAATAAGAAATCAGTGGCTCATTATTTTATCCACTGCTAGGCATACTATCTACAACACTTTTCATCCCAGTTTAAGTACTTTGAATAAAAGGAAGTGCTTAAAGGCAAATTGTTTAAATAATTAAAATTTTACTGACAGTACAGGGATTTTTAAAACAAATAAATAGATAAAATACTACCATGGAGTCTATTCTGACTCATAGTGACACTATAGGACAGAGTAGAGCTACGCCACAGAGTTTCCAAGGAAAGTATCTGGCAGATTTGAACTGCTGAGCTTTTGATTAGCAGCCATAGCACTTAAGCACCGTGCCAATGCATATGTATCTGTATGTATATCTCCTTTTCAAAATGTCTCAGAAAATGATTCTGGATTATCAGGAAAATATTCTTGTCTGTCATTATGAATTTTTCAATGCGAAGATAGGTGTGGGATGAGAGTATCAAGGGAAAAAAAAAATGCCTTTCAATAACATTTTAATTTATCCTCAGTAAGTTACAGTATGTATCTTGCTAATAATCAGATATTTAACAACAGCATTTCTTGCCTTGTGACTAACAGAAAAATCAAGACATATGTTGATATGAAGCTGTAGGACACATTTGTGTATTCACATAGTCTGCACTTCATGGAAGAACACACACTGGACTTCTCATCTACCTCACAAAAAGCCTTGCTCTTCTCACCTGAGATGAGCCATTTTGCTATGCTGTAGCTGTTCCTTAACACTCAATACTCTCTCTGCACAAATAAATCCCTTATTCTACTTCAAGACCCATTTTTTCTGTTTAGTTTTATTGCGCTCTCTCAGGCAGCATTAGCAAGTGTCTCATCCATGGTCAATTAGCACTATATTCTGTCTTGTCTTGTATCATTTAATGTAGTTTTACATGATGAACCACTGATGTGTCTGTTTACACAACTATAGACTTTAAAGAAAAGATCATGTACCTCATTTTATCTTCATAACCAAGCACTATTTTAAGAGATAATTGGCAGATGATCAAAACAAGTTCTGTTGAAAGAGCAACTGGAGAAATCATGCGACACATCACCTTGGGTAGCCTAGTTAAATTAAAAAGTACATGATTGTATCATTTTTCATAACAGAATTAATTGTCCAAGGTAAAATACAGGATAGATTATCATTTATTGCCTCTTTGCAGCCAATTTGGACCAGAAGCCTAATAATCAAATGTGTCATCAGATATGGCATTGACTTAAAAATACCACTGAGCAAACAGAGATAGCAAAACTGGGGGACAGTTCATGGTGGTGGTCAAACAACGTGATGAATATATTTAATATCATTGAATTGGGCATGGGAAGATTTTTGAAATAACAAATATTTTGTTACCTACATATTTGCCACAACTAAAAAAAAAAAATACAAATGAACAATCAGCAAATAAAAGTTTATTCACGAACCACTAGAATGATCATCCAAATGTGATTCTTGAATAGCCAGCAAGTAGCACTGTTGCAGTATATATTGCCCGCAAATATTTGAAAATATAAGAGAGATATTCACACTTTTCCTTTAAAATCTAGAAGTTAGCAAATATGATTTAAATTTTAGGGAAGTAGTGTCTCATAGCAGGAATCCTGTTGCACAGCGATTTAGTGCTCAGCTGTTCATGGACAACTCACTAGCAACTCCATCAGAGACAGAGACGGCAGTCAGCTGCTGTCAGGATTAACCGATTGCTGTCCATTCAGTTTGCACTCACAGCAACCCTACAGGACAGAGGGATTCTGCCCCAGAGAGTTTCCAAGACATGTGTGGTGGATTTGAACTGCCAACCTTGTAGCTCTTAACCATTACACAACCAGGATTTCCAATGTAAAGACTACAATCTTAAAAACTGTAAGGGGTAGTTCTCTTCTGTCATATATGATTACTATAAGTCACAACTGATTTGACAGCAGTGGGTTTTGTTTTTCTGTTTGTTTTTTTGGTTTGTTTGTTTAATGTCTTATAGAATTTGAGTTTTAGACAAAGGAAAGTCTCAGTGTGATATCCGGCTCCACAAACCCTAGCTGAATGGCTTTGTATATGTCACTTTTATGAGCCAGAGTTTCTTCAAATCAACATTGCATGGTAACATTTACCTTACAAACACTCTGGGAAGAACAAAAATTATTATAAGCGCCTAGCAGAATGCTCCAGTGCCGATTAGATGCTCAATAACTCCCTCTCTGCTATTTTAAAAGGAAGTTTCCAAATTCAAGAAGAGTTTTATGTCTGGATTTAAAGGTGGATTCCTATGGCAGCGAATACATTTCTGGTGGTTTCAGAGAGTTCTTAGAGGAGTGGTTTAGCAATCCACTGCTTTATCCCAATATGAAAAGCACTAGATGAACAAAATTAAAGTTCAGGTTAATCAAAATATTGCCTGACAAAGCAAATAATTGAATTGCGCTTGCAGTGCTCTGCGGTAGTCAGTAATTAACATGCAGCATCCTCAACATTTGAGCACAACTTCCAATTTCCATTTTAACATCATAGAATGCTGTCTACACATTTTTTAATGGTGCCCATGATAATAATATATTCTCTTTTTAATCATATTCCACGTTGCAAGAAATGAAGCTTGCAATTTTCCCAGGTGCTTACCAAATTACTACTGCAAGCTAATTCTCATCCCCCAAGTTAAAAGTTTCCACACAGTGCCCATTAACAGCCTGCTTATGGTCTTCCTGTACAACAGAAGGTAAGTTAATATGTGCCTCAATTACATCCAGTTTGCACGTTTATAACACCCTGTGGACAGTGGTGAGAAAGCTGTAAATGTACTTATCCGCCTTTTCTAATGCTCTGTATTATAGCAGAGAAATACTGGGAAAGTGGAAAAGAAGTAGAGAAACAAGAAATATAAGGAATGTAGAAGAGAAGAGAAGAGAACAAATATGATTCGATCACAATACAAACTAAAGTTTACTACTTTAAAAAATCCACCGTCAATTCCAGGTCTGCAGTGACATATGTTACATATACATGTGTATCTAAGAAATACACATATATGTACCATGTTCTGAACACGTTTTATTTTATATACATTTATGGTAATGCAAAAACACTCAAGCATATCTCCACTTGTGAAAAACAGTCTACAAAACAATCACAAGAGAAACGTTTATATTACTCACCAAGAAGGAGACCTTGTAACACCAATATTTTGTATAAACCAAATATTAGTTCATACAAGCTAAGACAAGTCGGCTTCCTTACACTTCTCAACAATCTTCATTAACTAGATCACCCCACAGCTCGTAATTTGAATTTGAATTCTGCCACCTGTCAGTTTGTCTACTGTGGTGGTTTGCACAGTGTTATGATACTGGGAACTGTATTTGAGAATACCAGCAGTGTGACACATTGTCGGCAGCTTTCAGTAGAGCCACCACACTACGTATGGGGAGGAAGATCTGTCAATTTACTTCCAAAAATCAGCCCGAGAAAAGCCTAGGGATAACAACAGAATACTGTCCTACTGGAACCGACTCGACGGCACTTGGCTTGGGACTACTGGAAGACAAAAGCCCTAGACTGGAAGGCACTCAGATGTAAAGTGGCTGCAGCAATGAAATCAACCACACCAATGGTCATGACGGTGGTGAATGACAGGGCATTTTATTCTGTCATGCATGGGTTGCCCTGAGTCAGAAATGATTGTAGTACAAGTAACAGCCATTTACATACAGAGAGCATCAGTACAACATATTTAATACTATCTTATCTGTGGATACGAGTTGTGAGCTTAACAGTGCTCCAAGATAAAGATTTACTAATCTACCGAAAATACACAAGTTAGGAACATTTCCTGATTTTTTTCTTCTGGTATTCAGTATTTAGCAGGCTAATTGACACAACACAATTTCAAATCAACACAGACAAAATGGTAACGTGAGTAATTCATCTTCTGATTATTTTTCTACTCTGACTATGTATTACAACAGAAAGAAAAAATAAATGTCATTTTCAAAGCTTAACACTCTTTTAATGTTAACCTTTAGACATTTAAAGATAAATTTATGTTTGCTTAAAGAAATTCCAAGAGTAGAGAACATGCATCAAATATTAATGGCATTCTCTTATTATCCTTTAAGACTACCAAAAAAAAAACCTTAAAATTGTCTGCCAGAAGTATAAGTTTAATCATCTAGTTTTAATTTTTACATTGATACCTGAAAAAGGACAAAAAATGTAATAATAATACAACCAACATCTAAATTTTTCAACCGTTTACAGAACTTGAATTTTTTTTCCTTTTTTGTGTTAATTTGGTTTAAACTGACAACCTTTAAAATATGCATATACCTTTTTCCTGGAAACCCTAACAGCATAGAGGCTAAATGTTACAGCAGCTAATCAAAATGTCAGCAGTCCAAGTCCACTAAATACTCCTTAGAAATTCCTGGGATCAAGTCTACCCTGTTCTATAGAGTCTCTGTGACTCTATAGTCACAGAGTCTGTGAGTCAGAATCAACTTGATAGTAGTGAGTATCTTTTTCTTAGCTTAAGAGTATTCTTCAGCCCCAATATGGAGCAAGGACAAGTAAAGCTTATCTTCCAAATGTCATTTATGCACTCAGCATTTGTTATTTATTACCCTCACAATTTCTATGCACCTGAGTGGCTCTCCAAAATAGGAACTGAAAGCATAGTATATTCCTTTCAAAATCCAATTATTTTTTCTTTTGAAAATTTTATTGAAGCTACATGTTTTCACTGAGAAGTCATGCTGACTGAAACTTCAACTAAGATTTGTTGTTATGAATTACAAATTTTGATACCAACTATCTGGGATCCTAGGTGTCCCAGCAGACCCTGCATGACATAAATCCTGCATGTATGTATCAATAATAAATCTTTTTTAAAATTTCTAGAACATTTGTAGAACATGAAGTCAAATATGAAGGCACCTAACAACAACCGCAGAAATCCAGGTGATGCAAAAGCTCAGCAGTTCAAATCCACCAGGTGCTCCATGGAAACTCTATGAGGCAGTTGTACTCTGTTCTATAGTGTCACTATGAGTTGAAATAAACTTGACAGCATTGGGTTAGCAATGGCTGCACACACATTTTACTCTAGTCTACTTCTTACACTTTTCATTATTTTTCTTGAAAATTTTCAAAACATGGTACAATGCATTCTTCCTTACTACAAAAGTAGTACTTACAGCCTAAATAAATAAAGTCAAGCCATTTTTTTCCTTTTTTATCATGTGAAAGTTACCACTACAATGTACTTTTCAATAATGGAAAAGCAATACTGACAACACCAAATATATTTAACTAAAGAACTTAAATCTCCAGAAAATTAACAATACTACATATTCCTCATTACAACAAAAGCAGCACTAATAGATAAGACCCAGAAATAATTGCCACAGCATAGATTCTCACAGAAGTGCATTGCATCTGCTACATATGGAAGTATGGGTTGAACCCTAAGATTGAATGCAAAATAAGAATAACTTAAAGGAGTTCTAGTGTCTTGAAAAACACTACTGCAAGAAATTATTCCTTATTAGAAAGGCATTATTTATTGTTCAAATGCTGAAAAGAAGAGAATCAGCAACACCTGGAAACAATGAATTGAGTAAAGGAGAAAACGGCTATGACTGAATGAAGAATACAGATGGCTTATTCTCACAATAAATATACTCTCGCAAGAACATAGTACCTGGGAAACATCATGAGCCTGATGGAAAATCTGTCAAAATTTTAAAAAGTGTGCATGTCTGAGAAGTGTCTCCTAAGACGACAGTCACTCTACACAAAAATAAATCTCCCACTCATGAATTTTTACTTATTTAGTTACTTATTTTTATTGTGATTTGTGTGAAAGTTTATAAAATAAATTAGTTTTTCATTCAACAGTTAACACACAAGCTGTTTTGTGACACTGGTTGCCAACCTTTTGATGTCCCACTTAGGATGTTTGAATTTCATGAATTTCAAAAGGCTTCTACCTTGGGGCTAAATGCACTGAAATCAGGCTAGTCTTTTTCCCAATAAGTCCAGAGATATAAAAAGGGGGCAGGATACTGTGTGTCCCACAGGTCTTCAACTGATAAAATAACAATGCCCACTGAACCGGAGAGGTGACCTATATACTTGAAAAGACAACTAACTTGTTGGTTCTCAGTATTTAGCCAAAGTATAAAGTATGTAAGTAATACAACTTCCGGCTTAGTAGAGAACTTAAAAGTCATCCTTTTCTCTAATCTTCCTCCTTCTTCAAATCAGTTCTTACAACTGCTGACAGGCTGTCACTTCTAAATTACAAAGTGATTATTTAGTCACAACATTTCCTAAAACCCTTCAGTGGATGCCCATACCATAAAAATGAAGAAATACACGTTTCCATCACATACATACACCCATAGACCCAGAGTCAGTCTTCTGCTTGCCTCTGTAAACTCATTTCTAGTCATTGTCCAACATATACCCTCCAATCTAGCCATACTGAATGTCATACAGTTTCCCAAGTACATCCTGGTGCTTCCATCATTCGTGTCTTTATGAAAACACAGTGCTCTCTGCTTTGAATGCTGCTGGTCTCATCTAATTCTCCGCAGGCTCATCCATCTGGAGGACTCTCAACTACAACTGAAGTCAAGCAAACATGTTGATTTCTTAGTAATTTCTCCCTTGACATATTTTCAAAGCAAAGCAAGTTATTTCTTCCTTTTGTAACTTCTCTTAAGGAAAATGCTTATTAAATTGCATTTGTTTCTAATACTAGAGAATATCTTTTTGTTTGTTTTTCCTCAGTAATAGCTCCTGACAAAGGATAAGCATTCAACATGTATTCAAATGTGATTTAAACATCTTAAATGATTATATATTATTATTCCCTGTTTCTGTTAAGTGCCATCGAGTTGACTCTAACTCATAGCACTCTTATGTGCAACAAACACTGCCCAGTCCTTCACCATCTTTACAATCATTATTCTTGAGCCCATCATTCTAGTCACTATATCTAGAGGGTCTTTCTCTTTTTTTTGCTGCCCCTTTACTTCACCAAGCATGAAATTCTCTCCAGGGACTGATCCTTCCTGATAACATGCCAAAAAGTATATGAGATGAAGTCTCACCATCCCATCCATGCTTCTAAAGAGTGTCCTTGCTGTATATCTTCCAATACAGATGTCTTTGTCTTTTTGGCAGTCCGTGTTATAGTCAGTATTCTCCATCAACACCATAATTCAAAGACAGGAATTCTTCTTTGGTCTTCCTTATTTATTGCCCAGCTTTTCATGCATGTGAAGCTATTGAAAACATCATGTTTTAGGTAAGGCATAATTTAATCCTTAAAATGACATTTTTTATTTTTAATACTTTAAGAAGTCTTTTGTAGCAGAATTTCCCACTGTAATGTGTTCTTTGATTTCATGACTGCTGCTTCCATGGGCATGGATTATGAAGGTAAATAAAATTAAATCCTTGACAATTTCAATATTATTGCCTAGAATTCACAAACTTTAAAGTTCAATGCACTCAAATATTTGTGTTGCTTTCAGATATCATGAATGTATTTTAATTCTGAAAGTAGTTACCATAAGTGAGAATTAGACTGCTAGTAAGATGTTGGATGGGACTCGATGGCACTTGGCTTGGTTCAAGATGTCACCTTGAAGACTAAAGTGCACCTTACCCAAGCCATAGTATTCTAAATTGCATCATATGCATGCTGGACAATGAACAAAGAAGACAGAAAAAAAAAACTGATGCCTTTGAATTGTGGTATTGGAGAAGAATGTCGAATGAACTATGGACTGACAAAAGAACCAACAGATCTGTTCTTGAAGAAGTAAAATCAGAGTTCTCTGTGAAAGCAAAAATAACAAGACTGCGTCTTACATACTTTGGACATGTTGTCAGGAAGGTTCAGTTCCTGAAGGACATCATGTTTGGTAGACTGGAGGATTAGCGAAAAAGTGAAGGACCCTCAAAGGGATGGATTGACATGGTGGCTGTAAAGATGGGCTTAAGCATAAAAAAGAATGTGGATACAGTGTAAGACTGGGCAGTGTTTAATTCTGTTGTGCATAGGGTCACCAACTCAGTGGCACCTAACAACAACAACAGTGAGAAGAGGGAAGGTAAATAAATCTGTTTAGGATGCTTTCAATGTAAAACTCAGGGCTGCTGTCTCCACTACTTAGTCTTCAAAGTAGATGACTAAGTTGCATCTTGAAAGTGATATTTCCCATCTCTAGTCCAATGTTGGAAACCCTTGAGGCATAGTGTTTAAGGACTATGGCTGCTAACTGAAAGGTCAGCAGTTTGGATCCACTCCTTGGGAACTAGGCGGCAGTTCTACTCTATTCTAAAGGATTGCTATTAAGTCACAATCAACTCAGTGGCAGTGGGTTTGGTTTCTAGTCTGATGTGTATGTGTCAGTGAAAATTGACTTCTCAGCATATATACTGTAAAGTATTATGAGTACAGGCCTACATAGTAGGATGCTATTGTGGCTGTTACTTGTCACTGAGTCATCTCTGACTTATGATGACCTTATGTATAAGAGAACAGAAAGTCATCCAGTCTTGCACCATCCTCACAATCAAAGTGTTTGAGCTTATCATTACAGTTACGGTGTGAATCTATCTCACTCATAGTCTCCCTTGTTTTCACTGACTTTGTACTTTACCAAACACGATAATCTTCTTTACCGATAGCATGTAAAGTGAGCAAGTGAAGTCTCACCAAGTTTAGATGAAAAACGTGAAAATGAAGTATATATCAAAGGCAAACTTTATTAGGCATCTGTAGAAAACCTGCACAGAGGTAATGGTTGAGACTCCTTTATGAATGAAGAATTTATTGGGAATGCATTGAACTTTGATGTGCCATAGCATCTACTGATGTGGCCCTGGAGAGACTCCATAAGTATACTCCATCTTTGTCAGCCAAAAGTTGAGGCCTACCATCCCTGAGAGACCAGATGGAAATGCCTATTGCTGGACAACACTTCTCCAGCAGAAAAGCTGATTTTAAGATGACCACATCTAGAACACACAGTGGTGGCTGGCAGCCAAGGTTGGTGGAGCACTTTCCCCCTCCCTTCTCAAAGCCACATCATACTGTCTGCTGATGCCACCCTTGAGAGACTCCACAAGTAGGTTGCCATCTTTGTCAGCAGGGAGGAAGGGCTTGTCACCACTGAAAGCCCAGTTGATTCTGGCCAGAACCTCTCTCAGCAGAAAAGACTTTGGAGAAGCTGAACAGCTTTTTGATGGCATGAAGACAACAATAATATCTAAACATATAAAGAAGACCACCATGGCTCTGGAAAACTTCCAAAATGAAGAATATAAAAACTCCCCAGATGTAGAACCCTTCCCAGAATTATTGGAGGTAGAATAAAAAATAATTATGTATAGAGCCATTCTAGAGATTAAGCAAAGTGCAGCAGAACAAAATGGAAAATTAAGCAAGCTATATGAACTGTGTATCCACAATCTGAAATTCAGCAGATCGGTAATAAAATTATGGAGTTGGACAATTCAATGAAAAACCAAAGGAGTAGCACTGAGGAAATGGAATGCAGAGTGCAGGCAACTGACACCAGCATTTATGAGGAGAAATCATATAAAACATCAAGAAAAATGAAGAATCATTTATAAGTATGTGGTACTCTATCAAGAGGAATAATCTGCAAGTAACTGGAGTTCCTGAACAGGGAGGGATAGATGAAAATACACAGAGAATTGTTGGAGAGTTGCTGACAGAAAACATCCCCAATATCATGAAAGAAGAGAACATAGCTATTCAATATGTTTATAAAATTCCACATAAGGTAGACTCCAAAAGGAAGACATCAAGACGTATTATGTCAGCCAAGTGCCATGGAGTTGGATCCAAACAAGGTTAATAAAATGAAACATAAAGAGAGGGTCTTAAATGCAGTTAGACTTAAATCAAAACTAGTGTACAAAAGGAAGCCTTGCAGACTTTTCTATGACTTCTTGACAGAAATCATGTTGGCAAGAAGACAGTGAGATGACACACTCAAAGCTTTCCTACTACTGTCGAGTGAGTTCCAACTCAAAGGCTTGGAGGAGAAAAATCTCCAACCAAGAATTGTATATCTTGCAAAATTGCCTCTCAAATATGACAGTGAAATTAAGACATTCTCAAATAAATAGAAACTTAGAGACTTCACAAAAACCAGACCAAAATTACAAGAAATACTGAAAGAAGTTTTTTGTTTAGGAAATCAATAACATCAGATGTATACTCAAGGATGCAATGCAAGACACAGCATTCAAAGTCCTACTCAGGTAGGGAAGTCACAAAGCTCAAAGCTTAAATATTAAAATTAGAGAAACAGAGATCTTGACATGTGAGCTATGACATCATCACACTATAAAATGTATTACTATATAGCCCTTTCAGATGTAGATGAAGTTAAGGAGACATGCAGAAATTAAAGGTTGGTTTAAACATAGAACATTAAGGGGGAGCATGGGGGAGCTTCAAAGCAAATAAACAATACTACATATCAAAACAATAAACATAATACAGGAGTCCAACAGGCACAAAACCAACATTGAAAGGATGAAAAGAAACCCATAAAGAAAAGTGACACAGAACAGAATATTAAATATAACAAAGAAAATGTCAAAACACAAAAATAAAGTCACTGAAATGACAGCACTAAACACGTATCTATCAATAATTACACTGAGTGTAAATGGAGTGAATGTTTCAATAAAGAGACAGAGAGTAATAGGTTGAATCAAAAAAATACAATCCATCTATATGCTGCTTACAAGAAACATGCTTTAGACTCAAAGATATGAACACACTGAAAGTCAAAGGATGGAAAAATATGTATCAAGCTTACAACATGCAAAGAGCAGGAGTGGGAATACTAATTTCAGATAAAATAGATTTTAAAGTAAAATCTACCATTGTGGACAAGGGTGGTCACTATTACTGAAATTTTCAATACATAAGCAGAACGTAACAATATTAGATATTTACGTACCCAATAGCAGATCATCTAAATACATTGAGCAAATGCTGACAACATGGAAAAATGAGGTAGATCATTCCACAATAATAATAGGAGACTTCAACATTTCACTTTTAGTAATGGACAGATCATCCAGGAAAAATCTCAACAAAGATACAGAAGATCTTATTGCAATGATCAACCAACACCACCTCACTGACATATACAGAACTTTTTACCCAACAACAGATACGTATAAGAACATTCTGCAGAATAGACTATGTATTACAACATAAAACAAGTCTCAACAAAATCCAAATCACTGAGTAATTGAAAAGCATCTTCTCAGACATAAAGCCTTAAAAGTTGAAATCAATAGCAGAAAAAACATAGGTAGAAATTAGAACTCATGGAAGCTGAACAGCACCTTCCTGAAAAATTCATATGTTATAGAAAAAATCAAAGATGCAATAAAGAAATTCATGGAATCCAATGAGAATCAAAACAAATCCTCCCAGGACCTATGGGATACATCCAAAGCAGTGCTCACAGGTTAAAGCATGAAAGGACCCAAACCAAACAATTAATGCTACATCTTGAACAAGTAGAAAGAGAACAACAAAAGGTCCCCTCATGTGACCAGAAGTAGACAGATAATAAAAATTAGAGCAAAACTAATCAAATTAGAGAATAGAAAAACAATTGAAAGAGTTACAGCCAAAGCTGTTCTTTTTTTTTTTTTAAAAAAAAAAAAGATGAACAACAATGTTAAACCACTGGCTAAACTCACAAAACCAAAACAGGAGAGGAAACAAATAACCCAAATAATAAATGAGATGGGAGATGTCACAATGGACCCAACCAAAATTAAAAGTATTATAACAGAATGCTACAAAAAATTGTGCTCCAATAGATTTGAAAACCTAGAGGAAGTGAACAAATTTCTAGATTCACATCACCTACCAAAGTCATCACAAGAGAAGTAGACAACTTAGAACATCACAGAAAAAGAGATTGAAAAAGTAATTTAAAAAAACCCAAAAAACTACCGACTAAAAAAAGTCCTGGCTCAGACGGCTTCAACAGAGAATTCTACTTAAGTTTTAGAGAGGAGATAATTCCAATATTACTGAGCCTATTTCACAACATAAAAATGGACAGAATATTCCCAGACTCATTCTATGAAGACAGCATAACCCTGATATCAAAGCCAGGGAAAGATCCAACAAAAAAGATGAACATTACAGACCAATTTCACTCATGAACCAAGATGAAAAAAATCTTCAGCAAAATCCCAGACAATAGAATTCAGCAACATATGAAAAAAAAATTCTTCATGACCAAGTATTCATATTAGGGATACAAGGCTGATTCAACATCAGAAAAACAAATGTGATCAACCACATAGCACAAAAGATAAGAATCATCTGATTTTGTCAATAGAGGAAGACAAGGCTTCATAAAGAGTACTCAAACTTAAGGCTTGCCTGCTTGAAACAGTTCCTTATATAGCATGACATTAAGTTATTGTATTTGCATTAGAATCTTCCAAACAAATAGGCTTTCAAATGAAAATACAGTTAAGCAATCTAGAGGAAACTAACTTTTAGTATTTCCATTTTCCCTAATTTTTAAGGACAGCGTATTTTTTTCTCACCTCATTCCATACTTTGTACTGAAATTGTGCACATTTGTTTTACTATATTAAGTTATTTTAGCTGGAGTACTTTTACCATTTGTATTGGTGTTGAACATAACTGAAGAACCCATATCCATGGAATACAAGTTGAAAGACAGCTACCAGGCCCACCATATACGTGCCCATTCTGAAGAACAGAGATCCAACAGAAATCAGATACTATAGAACAATCTTATTAATATCACATGGAAGTAAAAATTTGTTGAAGATGGTTTAAAAAATAGTTACAGCAGTGCATTGACAGAGAACTGTCAGAAATTCAAACTAGATACAGATTTGCTGATGTCAGATGGATCTTGGCTGAAAGCAGAGATTAACAGGAATTTTTTTGTGTGTGTTTTGTTGACTATACAAAGGCATGATAATTTATGGACTATGTGGACCACAATAAATTATGGATAGCATTGCAAAGAATGGGAATTCCATAATGCTTAATCATTCTCATGAGGAACCTGTGCATAGATCAAAGGACATTTTTCAAACAAGGGAATACTGTCTAGCTTAAAATCAGAAGAGGTGCACGTCAAGGGTTTATCCTTTCACTGTCCTTGTTCAATCTGCATGCTGAGCAAATAACTTGAAAAGCAGGACTATATGAAGAAGAACAGGGTGTCAGGATTTGATGACTCATAAACAACCTGCCGTGTACAGATGATGTCATCTTGCTTGCTGAAAACTAAGAACTTGAAGCACTTTCTGATGAAGATGAAAGACTACAGCCTTCAGTATGGATTATACATCAGCATGCAAGAAACAAAAGTCTCACAACTGGCCAATAAGCAACATCATGAAAAATGAAGAAAAGATTGAAGTTGTGAATGATTTCATTTTACTTATCTACAGTCAATGCCCACAGAAGCAGTAGTTGAGAAATCAAATGACGTATTGCACTGGGCAAATCTACTGCAAAAAGACTTCTTCCAGATGCTGAAACAAAGATGTCGTTTTGAGAATTAACGTGCATCTGACCCAAACTGTGGTATTTTCAGTCACTTCACATCCATGAGAAAGCTGGGCAATAAATAAAGACGATCAAAGAACTGCTGCCTTTGAATTACGATGTTCACAGTGCGTATTGAATACACTGTGGAAGAAGTGTAGCCAGAATGCTCCCTAAAACGAAGGATGGCGAGCTTGTCACATGCTTTGGAACCCTTACCGAGAGTCATCTCACTGGAGAAGGCCATCATCTTGGAAGGTAGAGGATTAGACAAAAGAGGAAGACCCTCAACAAGACAGATTGACACAACGGCTGTAGCAGTGGGCTGTGACACAGCAATGACTGTGAGGATGGCACAGCACCAGGCAGTGTTTCACTCTGTTCTATACACTACCAGATGGCACACATCAAAAACAACATCGGTTGGAACTGACTCAGCAGTACGTAGCAATAATCATATGTCAACCCTCTTTTTTCAGGAGCTGGCTGGCTGCACTGCGGAGAGGATGAAAAAATACAACTGCTCCATTTCCCATGCAAACACTCGCATCATTTTTCTCAGTCAGACTGTTCACCTCATATTTATCTTGTCTCCTTAGTGAGGTTTGATTCCTTCCTTATGACTTCATAATAGTGTCTAATCTTTTGGTAAGATATAATGATGACAATATAAAGAATGAATCAAAAATCATAAAAGACTTTTAAACGGAATGATTTTTCAGAGTTTCCCAAGAGATGTCAGCAGTAGGTCTTTAAAATAGCATTTTATAATGTCAAAAGAATTTTCTTTTCCGCACAAGGTTTGTCACAGAGTGGCATTAAAAGAAAAATTAAAGATGTATGCTAAGCTAGAAAACATTTTTGAATAGTAACTATGTCACTCTGTTCTGTCAATACATCAATCTACTTGTTACATAAATAAATAAATAGAACAAAGCTATATGTTATTCCAACTACACCCTCTTGATTTCTGCCTCTAGTACTTAGGAAATAATTGCTAGCTTTTGAGGTTATACGTGTGATGCAGAAAATGATTGTTTTAATTGAAAAGAAAACATTCTGTTAAAACAATTAATAATGATTGTGACATCACTAGAAGTTTGTCACTGTCATTTTTCTGTGGATTTAATGAGAATGTACAGTTATTTGGTTAATTGTTTGGTTTCATTGTATCACTTAGATACTTCCGAATATTGTTTCCTATTATTAGAATAAAAACCTTGAAATCTAAATCATCGTCACTACCCTCAATGACTAAATAGGATGACACGCTACCAGAAATATTTCTTAATATTAGGAGCCAGGAAAGGAGACATCAAATTTGTCAGCAGAACTGCAGATATGATGCTATCAATAATCCATGGCACTTCTGTATTCCCCATCCGAGGCTATTATACAGCTTTGGATGACAGCCCGCTTCAACTTCATCACGAGATCCACTGGGACAGAAACTCATAACTAGCTTTCAACACAGACCCTTCGTATAAAAGGTAATAACCAAAGCCGTCAGGATAGAGGGGATTGGAACAGTGCTGCAGTAAATACAAAAGTTTGGGGAAAAGCAGTTTGACATAAACTTGACAAAAACAAGCCCAGAGGACAGTTCCTTAAATGTTAAGGGAAAGTAAGAAATGGGCATCTCTAAAAGATATGTTTTAGATAGTTTGAAAATTGTGTTCTTTGAGGAACTGTGGGTTATAGACTTTAAACTGCTCCACGCAACTTCCACACAAGTCCCACCCTGCTACACACACAAGTACGCAGTCATAAAGATATGATACACACGTGCTCAGAAAATACCACCCCAAAGCATCAGTAGTTTATTGCTGTTAAAGGAGTTCCTGTGTGGTACAAACATGGAAAGTTTTTGCAGTTAACTGAAAGGATAGTGGTTCAAGTCCACTAAAGGTAACTTGGAAGAAAGGTCTGGCAATCTACTTCCAAAAAAACAGCCATCAAAAACTTTATGAAGCACATTGTCTATTCAATATGTCTGGGAGTGTCATAGGTTGGACTTTACTGGACTGCAACTAGTTTATTGCTTCCAAATACTCAAGTTTACTAATTATGTCTCTCATCATTATAGCTAATTGCTCCAGTGTCTCTTGGAAGCAGCACAATGGGGCATTTGAGGCACTGATCTTCTGGAGGTGGCTTGTACTTGTGAGCTAACAGTTAAAATTTTAGGAATTTTGTAAGCAGTTAAACACAGTCATTATTAAAAACTAAATTATGTAAATGTATAATTAAAATAAAGGTAATAAATACTCAAAACTCATCACAAAACTCATTACTTCTTAATTACTCCACCACATTTTTCTACTTCCTATGCTCTTTAAGTTGTTTATGTCTACATACGAGGACTGCCAACTAAGTTCCCAAACTCACCCTAGAAAAAGTGTTACAAATATCACTGCTGAATATCTCTACATTTGTCTTCAAAGTACTCCCCTTGGGAAGCTATACAGTGATGTTGGTGCCTAGTCCACCCTTCAAAGCCATTTTAAAACTCTTTGCCTTGAATGGTCATCGAAGTTGTCGTCATATTATCCTCTATGTCCCGGATGTCATCAATATGTCTTCCTTTCAATATTTCCTTTATGTTCAGCTAAAGAAAAAAGTCATCAGGGGCCATATCAGGTGAGTAGAAAGAGTATTCCCATACAGTTTGTCACCATGCCACCGTGTGTAATGGCCATTCCAGAAATAGTCTCAAAATTGCTTTGAAGGGTGGACTAGGTGCTGGCATCAGTGCATAGCTTCCCAAAGGTGACTATAGTGATATCCAGCAATGAAATACGTAGCACTTAGAACAATTAAGCACACAGACTTAATTGCCAGGCATTGTATCAAGAAGGTTGACATACTGTATAAGGATGGGCTACAGTGCACTTCTTCACAATTCCATGTCTATTGATTCCCTGCAGGTATGCTGGTAGTTTAAACCAGCCATACCCTAGTCACTGTTAAGTCGATTCTGACCTCACGTCGACCCTATAGGACAGAGCCGAACTGCCTCATAGAGTTTCCAAGGAGCTGCCAGTGGATTCAAACTGCTGACCTTTCAGCTAGCAGCCAATCACTTAACCGCTACACCACTAGGGCCCCAATCAACCATAGTGGGAGAATTTATACCATGGAAATTGGGAAATGCTAAAAATCAGCCTGCCACCTCTGCTACCACCACCAAGACTTTGGTTGTTAAAGATATACTAAAATACCACTTGTCATAGTCATCTGGTACTGGTATCACAAAAATATCACAGGTGGATGGCTTTAAAAAGAGAAACTTATTTTCTCACAGAAAAATAAGAAAAAATCCAAGTTCGGGGCATCAGCTCTGGGGGAAGTCTTTCTCCATTGGCTCTGGAGGAAGATCCTTGTCATCAATGTTCTCCTGGACTGTGAGCTTCTGAGGCAAAGGGAACCCAGTCCAAAGGACCTGCTCCATTCCCAGCACTGCTTCTTGGAGGTAGGAGGTGCCCCAATCTCTCTGCTGACTTCTTTCTTCTCTATCTTAAGAGATTGTCTCAAGGTACAATACAATCTTACACATTAGGTCCTACCCCACCAACATAAGTGCTGCCCATCCCCCTCTATTAATATCATAGAGGTAGTGTTTACAACACAGTAGAACATCACACAGTACAATACTGGGAATCACGGGCTAGTCAAACAACTACATACATGGGGGCAGGGGGCATAATTCAATCCAGGACACCACTGTATTAAGATGCGTTATATTATCTCATTGTCAGGATTTACATTTTCAAAGAGTTACACTTATTCCTGCCTTAAAACACCCTTACTGAACTGTTAACAAAAACTTTGACTACTCTTTTCAGATGTCACCGGAGATTAAAAAAAAAAAAATGAATCTCATAGGACTCAGCATCATTATTATTTATACTTTATTTTCATTATAGTTCAGCTCTCCTTTAACCCATGTGAGATGAACTCATTTTAAACTTTTAAAACAATTTCAGAGTAAAAGAATCTAAAATATATATACATTTAAAAGTTTTGTTTTATTAAGTTTAAAATATATATATCCACTTCCCTTCATAACCACTAAGTGCTTTATATGTTACCGATGTGGACTGAAACAATCTCCAAGCACACGTTAATAAATAAATGACAGAGGACTCAGGGACAACGTAACACTATTACTTATGAGTTACTACTGACTAACAGAGAACTGAGAATGTAGAATGTGCTTGGTGCTTTTCCTTCCACTATAAGGCCTGATATCAAACATGGAACCTTTCCCTACCTTGAGATACAAGGGAAGAAATTACACAAAAGTTGGAAAAAGATGCAGCCTGCCCACTAATTTAAAGAGCTGTGGTGGCACAGTGGTGAAAATGGTGGACTGTTAACCCAAAGGTCTGTGGTATGAAGCGGGGACCATGACAGTCTGCTTCCATACAGATTTACAGCATTCGAAACTGTGGGGTCACTGTGAGCTCAGAATCAACTGGAGGGCAGCTGGTTTTGGTTTTTGCACAAGAATTAGCTGAACATGCAGGTGAATGGTTGATAACATTTTCAAAGGACACCTCTGACAATTGTTGGAAAATCTCCTATGGAATCCATGTGAAATAGAAGTAGATACTTGTTTCAATATCACATATATTTTGAAGTTATAAATTTGTGTTTTCTAAGTTGTTCATAAATTCTGGCCTGTCTTACAGGTGCTGATGATTCAGCATTCAGTAGCAAAGAGTGTACTGCTAATCTATGGCTAATCTATGGCGTGAGCTAGCAATAGAAATACACAAAATATCACTACTAGCAGATCAAATATGTGTGAGAAACAAAGTTCCAGGTGACTGTATAGAGGATACTTTTCTACAATTTTGTCAGAAAGAAAAATGTAAGGAAACTTGCTAACTGGTCCTACTTTTGCTAAAAAAGTAGTGGAAGAAAGAGATGCACTCAGGGCTTCAGAGTTACAGCTCATGTGTTGCATAAAAGATGTGAATGTTTCCACTTGGGCCCTCAAAGAAACACTTATTTCTTGTAGTAACAGACCTGATATTGCCTAAAGAAAATCTGGAGTCTCATAGTAAGAATGGCTGATCTACAACACCAATTCAATTCCCAACTTCAAATCGCATCTGAAGATAAAGTGAGGGCATTTATTGGAAAGAAATGAGATCGTGAAACTTGGAATGGGGACACCTGGGGAGATAATCAGAAGTATGAGTACATGGGGCCCCTAAATTCTATCAAATCACTCCTGCAAATAGCATCACTTCTCATTTGAAGAATGACAAAATTATTCCATCTTTGCGATCTAAGCTACTTACTTACCCCAGAGAAACCATTATCCTTCTACCCTCATTTGATGAGATACACTCAGCTGTTCCTGAGGATCTTTGTGTGAGATAACCCCTAGGGCAGTGCCTGGGACATTATGTAGGGTGTTACCTGAAGTAAATGACTTATAAGACATTGCTGACCAATACTCATCACCCATATTTGTGTCTAGATCTGTAACAAGACTAAAGTCCCAGAAAGTCTGAATAGTACAATAGCCAGCCAAGTGCCGTCGAGTCGGATCCAATACAAAGTATAAAACAAGAAGAGAAATGGCTTCACTTCTCTAATATAAACAAATAGAAATCCGGAGAATATGTGTGGCAATATCTATTAAGGAAGAGAAATAACAGTACAAGGAGCATAAAGTTGGACTAGTCTGTTTTTTCTTGAAAGGACCCCACTACGCACAGATACTTCATTCAATGTTTCACATAAAGAGGTTAGAAAAGGATCTAATAATTTACTAGACCTAGTTATGGTTTGATAATCATGGATTAACTGGTAGCATGCATTAAATCAAGTTGAAATGGCAGATTTGCCTTGGTATGCCATAGAAGATGATATCCAAAGGTTTAGGGAAATTGACATGTTGCAGTGAGTCAGGTTGTACTCACAGATCTATCCATGGAATGCCCAGAAAACATACCTTTTAACATAATGATGAGGAGCAAATTTGGGAGAGGAGCCCCAGAATACCTAAGATTGCTGTGATTTCTGTATTTTGGAAGTCAGAGTTGACAGTGAGAACTACCCTAACTGAATTAAGACACCTAACTACGATTGGGGCTATTGGATCCTGTAGTGGTAGGCGCCCAGCCAGCCAAGTGCCATCAAGTCGGATCTAAGAGGCAGCACTTAATCACAAAGGAGTGGTGGGCATGGTTATACTGTTAATCTTTCCCCTGGCCTTCTCTGAAAGGCTCTATGGCCTTTCACAAGAGTGATTATTCACTGGGGAAAAGAATCAGTGAGACTTTGAGGGGATTTCTGGACACTGGCTCTGAATTGACACCAATTCCAAGAGACCCAAAATGTCACTAAGGTCCAGTAATCAGTGTTCGGGAATGTGGAAGTCAGGTTATTAATGGGGTCTTCGTTCAGGTCCAACTCACAGCAGGTCCAGTGGATCACAGTACACATCCTGTAGTGGTTTCTCCAGTTCCAGAATGCACAATTGGAATAGACTTACCCAGCAACTGGTAGATCCTTGACATGTGGAGTGAGGACTATTATGGTAGGAAGATCCAAGTCAAGGTCATTAGAACTACCCTTGAATAGGAAAAGAGTAAACCAAAAGCAATAATACATTCCAGGAAGAAATCCAGACATTACTGCCACCATCAAAGATTTGAAGGATGCAGGGGTGATGATTCCCACCACATTCCCATTCAGCTCACCTATTTGGTTCTGTGCAAAATGAAAACAAATAAATAACAACAAAAAACAAATGAATAACAACAAAAAAAGATGGACTTTTGAGAATAACAGTGAGTTATGGTAAAGTTTACCATAATCCACTGATTATGCACTCTGCACTCTGAGTGCATTGTTTTCTTTCACTACTTTGTAGAGCAAAAGCAGGATTGGTTAACCAGTTTCCTTACAATTTTCATTTTGACAAAATTGTAGAGAAGTATCCCATATACGTTCACCTGGAACTTTGTTTCTCACAAACATTTGATCTGCTAGTTGTGTCTTCAGTTGCAGCTGTAGTTTCATTGCTTGAACAAATTAATACATCTACTGGTACCTGTTCTGCAGCTATTGTTCTAGTCAAGGACATTTTCTAGATTCCAGTTCTGAAAGGTCACCAGCTAGCAAGGCCAGCAATACACCTTCCAGTTGCCTACCTCAGAGCTACATCTACCCTCCAGACCTATGTCACAATTTAGTCTGCAGAGATTTGATTGCTTTTTGTTTGCACAAGGCATCACACTGGTCCACTGGACATTTAAAGAAGAATTATCAATAACTCTAGATGTACTTGTAAGGCATTTGTGTACCATAAGGTGAAAAATTAACCCCTTCCAAAAAATTCAGGTGTTTTCCACCTTAGTGAAATTTTTAGAGGTCCAACCATGTGGGTCCTGTTGAGATATTCCTGTTGAGATTATCCTAAAAGATAAGTTGTTGCTTTTGGCATCTGCTACAATTTACAAAGCACACCACCTGATGGGACACTTTGGATTTTGAAGGTAACATATCCCTCATTCCCTGTCCTACTCTACCCTGTTTATCAAATGACTTAAAAAGCTGCTGGTTTTGAGTAGGGCTTAGAACAAGGAAAGGCTCTGCAATAGATTTAGGCTGCTGTGCAAGTCACTAGGCCTCACAAGTGATCCAATGCTGCCTGAAGTGGCAGATAGATATGCCATTTGGATTCTTTGGCAAGCCCCTATTTGTAAATCACAGTGCAAACTCTTAGAATTTTGGAGCAAAGCCCTGCTTGTTACAGAGCCAGACTAGAGACTGAATGCTTAACCAAGAGCTGTCAAGTCATGATGAAGCCTGAGCTTCCCATTATGAATCAAATGTTGTTTGATCCAGAGAGTCATAAAGTCAGAAGTGCACAGCAGCACTCTCTTATTAAATATAATTGGTATGCATGAGATAAAGCTCAAGTAGGACCTGAAGGCACAAATATATCATATGAGGAAATCCCCAAATTCCCACAGTCTCTTCTCCTGTCACTTTACCTTCCATCTTCCAGTGTGAACCTACAGATTCATGGGGAGTTGCTTATGATCAATTGGCTAAGGAACACAAACATTAAACTTAGTTTACATATGGTTCTGCTCAACATGCACACACCATTCTAAAGTGGACAACAGCAGGACTATGGACCCTTTCTGGGACCTCCTTGAAAGACAGTGTTGTAGGGGAAACTTGCCAGCGGATAGAATTTTGAGCAGTATGCCTGGCTATTCACTTTGCCTGAGAGGAGAAATGACTGGATGTGCAACTGTATACTGATTTATGGACTGTGGCCAATGATTTGGCTGGATGGTCTGAGACTTGGAAGGAAAATAACTGGAAAATTGGTAACAAAGAGATATAGAGAAGAGATATATTGATATAACTCTGAATGGACTAAAGAAACAAAGATATTTATGTCTTATGTGAATTCTTTTCAAAAGATGATAACAGCAGCAGAAGATATTAACAATCAAATGGACAGGATGGTGAGTCCTATGGAAACTAGTCTTCTTCTTTCCCCAGCCATTCTTCTCATTGTTCAATGAGCTTATGAACAAAAGGCTATGGTAACAGGGATCAAGTTTATGAATGGACTCAGCAACATGGACTTCCACTCACCAAGGCCCATTTGGTTAGAACCACTGCTGAGTAACTAATCTGCCAACAGCAGAGACAAACACTGTGTCCCTGATATGGCACTATTCCTTGAGGCAATCATTCAGCAAATTGGTGGCAGGGTGATTACATATGTTTCTATTATGGAAAAGGTAGTATTTCCTTCTCACTGGGCTAGGCAGTTACTCAGGACACAGATTTGCCTTCCTCACATGCAATGCCTCTGCCAAAAGTACCACCCATATACGTAAATAATATTTTACAATTGTGCTATACTACACAGTATTGCCTCAGATCAAAGAAATCACTTCACAGCAAATGAAATGTGGCAGTGGGCCTGCATGCATGGAATTCACTGCTTTTGCCATGTGCCTCATCATCTTGAAACAGCTAGTACAACAGAATGATGGTGTGGCCATCTAAAGACACTACTGCAGCCAGTTAAGTGCCAATACCTTGCAGCTTTGCAGCAATGGTCTCCAGGAGGTCGTACATTCTCTAAACTAGAGGTGAATGTATGGCATTGTTTCTTTCATAGCCAGAATTCGTGAGTACAAGAATCAGGGGATAGAATAGAAATAAAAATGGAACCACTACTAACCAACTCATAAAAGTTTTCCTCTCTGTCTCCACAACTCCATGCTCTGTGAGTCTAAAGTTTAATTTCAAAGAGAATAATTCTCCCATCTGAAGACACACACACTGACCGAAATGAATGCCACCCATCCGGAGGGGAGGCTAAGATGGCATAGTCGTTGGATGTTTCCTGTGATCCCTCTAACAACAAAGCCCACAGGGAAATAAATAAATAAATGTATATGACATTCTAGGAGCCCTGAACATCAAATTGAAAGCTGAGAAATCATACTGAGTGACAGGAAAGGGAGAGCAGGACCAGAAGTACCTAGCATTGGCCAAACATGACCCAGTGGGAATCAGCACTCTACAGTTGAGCAGAGCAGTGGCCTTCAGAAAGTATCTTCCTCAATGGGAGACACCTAGCTGCAGAGAGCCTGCTCACTCTTGAATCAGGGAAAAACAGCATTTGATCATCAAAAGTTAAGTAAACTGCTTCTAGTGTACTATTTGAAGATCTAAATCTTTCCTTCAGGATAAGCACTCTCCCTTTTTGCCCCATGTCCCCTTCCTTTCTCTGTACTGTGCTCTACTCCAGAGTTTGAGATCTTACCTGAGCTAGAAGCAGGACTCCCTTACATGCACCCTAAACTGTTCTCCTAGACCTAGAGAAGGAATAATTTAACAAACAAGGGAAAATAAAATGTGCCAGGTTTATTTTTTCTGGTTCAGGGCAAAAACAGATTCTTTGTCTAGGCTGATACATAAGCGGACACACTTTCCTAACAGGCATCCACTAATGGCTGTCAACTCTCTGACTTTCTCAGCACATACAGCTAGATACCTGCACCTACACCAATTACCCATTTCCGTCTAGGAGTGTTGGGGAGGACTTGTGCTACACACTTGTTGTTTTAGTCAGCTAATGCTGCTTTGACAGAGATAACACAAATGGATGGCTTTAAAAAGAGAAACTTCATTCATCACAGTCCAGTAGGCTAAAAGTCCAAATTCAGGGTGTCAGATCCAGGGAAAGGCTTTCTCTGCTGACACTAGAGGAAGGTCCTTGTTGTCAGTGTTCCCCTGGACTAAAAGCTTCTGAGGCACAAGGACCTTGGTCCTTTCTAAAGGACATGCTTGGCTTCTCGCAGTAGTTCTTGGTGATCTGAGGTTTCCAAATCTCTCCGCTACCTTCTTTCCTTTATATCTCAAAAGATTGCCTGAAGGCACAAAACAATCTCATACATTGAGTCATGCTCCACCAACACAACTGCGACCCATCCACTTCATTACCATCATGGAGGCAGGACTTACAACATGGAAAGAACATCACACAATACTGGGAATCCTGCCCCAGTTGAATTTCTACATATATTTTTGGGGAAACGTAAATCAAACCATGTTCATTGGTGACCAACTACCTGGATACCTGAGCTAAATACTATAAGAAATGCAAATGGCCACCTGGGTGCCCTACCTAATAATGTCTCTAACCATTCAGTGACAGGACATTACAGGGTCAAAGACACCAATAATCAGCAACTCACATGACCTGCTTATTTTGGCATTGCAAAACAAAACAAGACGCTATAACACAATAAGAAATTGTAGACTAGATAAATACAGCAACTTAGTGATGGCTCAGAGACAACAGTAAATATCAAATCACCTAAAGAGGCAGATCACAATGGCTTCAGAAAACCCAAAACAAAGAATCAAGAAATTTTCCAGATGAAGAGAACTTCCTGAAATTATAGTTGGATGAAAATACAAAAGATTAATATGAAGACATTTTCAAGAGATCAGGAAGGAGATGAGGCAAAATGCAGCAAAGCATAAGGACAAATTGAACAAGCTACAAGAAAGCATAGAGAAACAGCATGTAAAAAGTCAGAAGATTAATGATAAAATTACAGGATCAGACAACTCTACAGAAAGTCTAAGGAACAGAATTGAGGAAAATGGAAGTCAGAATTAATAAGACTGAAGAAGAAACATATGATATTAATGTATTTGAGGAAAAAAGAGATAAAAGAATTTTTTAAAAAATGAAGGAACACTAAGAATTATGTGGGACTCTATCAAAGGAATAATCTATGAGTAACTGGAATACCAGTATCTGGGAGATAACAGAAAATACAGAGGGAATTGTTGAAGATTTGCTGACAGAAAACTTCCCTGATATTATGAAAGATGAGAAAGTACCTACCCACACTGTTGATTGAACTTCACGCAAGGTAGACCTCAAAAGAAAAGCACCAAGTCGTATTATAATCAAAGTTACTCAAAACTGAAGATAAGGGGATAATTTTAAAGGCAGCTAGAGATGAAAGAAAAATAATCTTCAAAAGAGAGTCAATGAGACTAAACTTGAATTACTCACCAGATACCATGCAGACAAGAAGGCAATGGGATGACATACACAAAGCCTTAAAGAACAAAAATTACCAGCCAAGAATTAGATACCTAACAAAACTCCCTCTCAGGTATGTGAAATTAGGAGATTTCTAGATAAACAGAAATTTAGAGAATTTACAAGAGCCAAACCAAAATTACAAGAACTGTTAAGGCAGTCCTTGGATTAAAAATCAATAATATTACATAACAACACAAAGCTGGAATGCAAACTAGGTATTTACCCAGACAGGGAAATCACGAAAATAAATGAAATGTAAAACTCTAAAAATAGGGAAACAAAGATGTCAATATGTAAAAGATGATAATATTATGGCAAAAAGAGTGACTGAAAAATATAGTAATAAATCTTTGTCATGGAGAGGAAGTCAAGATGATAAAAAGAAAGTAAAGATGAGTTCAAATTCAGAAAAATAACAGTAAATGTTAAGGTAACCACAAGAGAAGCTAACAACCCTGCACACATCAAAATGCAACACAAAGTCTCAGCAAATACAAAGCCAACAGCAACAAAAAAAAAGATAGAAAGAAAACATATAAAAAAAAATAACTTAGCCACAGCAAACTAAGTAGAAGAAATTCTCAACAAAGCACCAAAATATGGAAATGCCAACATTAAACCCATACTTATCCATAGTTACACTGAATGCAAATGTGTTAAATGCACTGAAAAAGAGACAGAGAAGGACAGAATGAATAAGAAAACATGATACATCTATAAGCTGACTGCAAGAGGCACAGTACAGACTTAAGCACTCACACAAACTAAAACTAGAAGGATGAATAAATAAATAAATAAAGCAAACAACATTCGGGAAAAACAGGAAGAGTGGCAATATAGTTTCTGATTAATCAGACTTTAAAACAGAATCTACCAAAACGGATAAGGAAGGACACTACATAATGATTAAAAGGTTAATACACCAAGAGGACATACCATATTAAGTATTTATGTGCCCAGTGATAGGGCTCCTAAATATATAAAATGAACTTGAACAACAATGAAAAGAAAAATAGACAGCTCCACAATAATAGCAGAAGATTTCAACACACCACTTTTTGTGAAAGACTGAATATTTAGAAAGAAGCTCAGTGAAGACATGGAGACCTAAATACCATAATCAACCAACTTGACTTCATAGACACGTACAGAAAACACCACCCAACAGCAGCCAAGTATACTTTTTCTTCGGCACACATAGAATAGTCTCCAGAATAGACCACGTATCAGGCCATAAAGCAAGCTCTAACAAAATCCAGAGCATCAAAGTATGTGTAAGCACATTTTCAGACACAAGAGCCACAAAATAGAAACCAATACAAGAAAAAAAAAAGCGGAAAAGAAAATGAACACTTGGAAACTGAAGAATACCTTGGTTTAAAACTACGGGTTACACAAGTAATCAAGGATGGATTAAAAAAAAATTCACAGGATCAAATCAGCATGAAACACATCTTATGAGATCCTTTGGGACACAGTAAAGACATTATTCAGAGATCAATTTATTTCAACAGATGTATACATCCAAAAGGAAAGACCCAAATGAAAGGATTAACACTACAACTTGAACAAGTAGAAAGAGAGCAGAGAAGCATCCCTTCAGTCACCGAAAGAAATAAAGTGATAAAAATTAGAGCAGAGCTAAATGAATTAGACAGTAGATAAAACAATCAAGAGAGTTAACAAGACCAAAAGTTGGTCCTTTGAAAAGATCAACAAAACAATAAACCACTGCACAAACTGACAAAAGAGAAACAGGAGGAAAAGCTCATTATACAGTTTAGAGAAGAGATGGATGATGTCAAGACAGACCTAAACAAAATTATAAAAATCATGCCAGAATACTATGAAAAACTATACTCTAACAAATTTTAAAACCTAAAGAAAATGGACAAATTTCTAGAAACATGATATATACTCTAAGCTAACACAGAGGTAGAAAAATTAAATAAATCCATAACAAAAAAAGGATTGAAAATGCAATTAAGTATTTATCAGCCCCCTCTTCCCCCAAGCCTTGGCCCTGATGACTTGCTGGAGAAGTCTACCAAATCGTAAGAGAAGAGTCACCACCACTATTACCAAAAATATTTCAGAGCATAGAAAATGATCGAATATACCCAAACTGATTTTATGAAGCCAGTATAACCCTGAAAATAAAACCAGGTGAACACAAAATCACATATCAATCCCTCTCATGAACTTAGATGAGAATGTTCTCAACAAAATCCTAGCCAACAGAATTCAACAACATATCAAAAGAAATATATATATTTCACTGTGACCAACTGGAATTCATACTAGGTATGCAGGGGTGGTTCACCATTAGAAAAACAATCAGTGAAATCAACCGCTTGACAAGAACCACCTGATTTTATCAACTGATGCAGAAAAGGCACTTAACAATGTCCAACACCCATAAGTGTTAGAATCTCTCAGCAAAATATGAATAGAAAGGAAATTCTTCAGCATAATAAATGACATTTAATTCAAAGCCAACAGCCAACACCACCCTAAATGAAGAGAGACTGAAAGCATTCCCTCTGAGAAAGGGAACCAGACAAGGTCCCTTTTATCACCACTGTTATTCAGTATTATTCTGGAGCAATGAGGCTAGAAGATATAATGAAGGACATCTAAATTGGTAAAGAAGAAGTATCTATATTTGCAGGAGATATGTTCTTATGCACAGAAAAGCCTAAAGAATCCACAAACTACTAGGACTTACAGAAGGGTTCAGGAAAGTATAAGGATATAGAATAAACATACAAAAATCAGTTGGAATCCTCTACACCATCAAAGAGCATATTAACAAGAAAATGATTGAATCAATACCATCTACTATAGCTTCCAAGTAGATGCTATACTCAGGAATAATTTTAACTAGAGACATTAAAAAGCTATACAAAGAGTAAACTACAAGAGACTACTGCAAGAAACCGAAAGAAACCTACGTAAATGAAGAAATATACCTTGCTAACTGATTAGAAAGACTCAACATGGTAAAAATGACTATTCTACTCAAAGCAAGCTAAAGATACAACACAATCACTCTCCAAATTCCAATGACATTGTTTAATGATGTGGAGAAACAAATTAATATTTTTACACGAAAAGGAAAAAAGCCGCAGAGAAGTAAAGCATTACTGAAGAAGAACAAAGGGAGGAGCTTCATGCTACCTGGCTTTAGAATCTATTATGCTGCCACTGTCGTCAAAACATTTTGGTCCTAGTATGAAAACAGATGCATAGCCCAATGGAACAGAATTCTGAATCCAGACATAAAATCAACCACCTATGTGTAAGCGATATTTGACTAAAGCCCCAAATCCATAAAGACAGTCTCTTTAACAGACAGTATTGCCGTAACTGACTACCCATCTGCAAAAACTGAAACAGGACCGACATCTAAATAAAGAAATATTAACCCAAAATGCATAAAAAACTAACTCACATGGATCAAAGATCTAAATATCAAATCTAAAACAATAAAGACCATGGAAGAAAATATAGGGACAATGCTAGGAGCCCTCATACATGGCATAAACAGAATACAAAATGTTACACAAACACCAGAAGAGAAAATATGACAACTGGGAACTTCTAAAACATCAAATACTTATGCTTATTTAAAGACTTCATCAAAAGAGTAAAAAGATGACATAAAGATTGGGAAATAATTTTTGGCTACAACAAATTTGACTAGCATCTAATTTAAATGATACTGCAAAATCTCAACAACAAAGACAATAGGCAACGGATGTGAGAAGGTACTTCACCAAAGAAGACATTTAGATGGCTAACAGATATATGAGGAAATGTTGACAATCATTAGCTGTTGGAAAAATTCAAATCAAAACTATAATGCGATACCAATGCACTCCAATAAGGCTGGCATTAATTCAAAAGACACAAGATAATAAATGTTGGAGAGGCTGTGAAGACACTAGAACACTTATACACTGCTAATGAGAAAGTAGAATGGTACAACCACAGTAGAAATCTATTTAACACTCTCTTAAAAAGCTAGAAATAGCACTTGATCCAGCAATCTCACTGTTTGGACTATATCCCAGAAAAATAAAAGTTGCTGCACAGATACATGCATACCAATATTCATTGCAGCACTGTCTACAATAGCAGAAAGATAGGACTAACCCAGATGCCAAACAACAGAAGAATGGATAAACAAACTATGATATATTCACACAATGGAATATTATGCAATGGTACAGAATCATGAAGTTGAGAAACATCTCATAACAGAGAGGAATCTGTAAGATATTATGCTGAGAGAAATTAGTCAGTTGCAAAAGGTCAAATTTTGTATGAGACCATTATTATAAGGACTCAAAAAAAGGCTTAAACACAGAAGAAAATAGCCTTTTATTGTGATGAGAGTGAGCATGGAAGGAGAGGGGATATTTGCTAATTTGTTGTTAAGCCAAGCCAAAGCCTTAGGCAAGCATTATTTTAGGTGAAAGAAGGAAAACACACAGTAGAGGAGAGGTTGACACAACTGGACTAAACCAAAAGCTAAGGAGTTTTCTAACTACGTAAACATTTTAAGGGACAGAGTAGCAGGGGCAGAGGTCTGAGACCATGGTTTCATGGCACATGTCAGTCAGTTGGCATAGCAAAGTTTATTAAGAAAATGTTCTGCACCCCACTCTGGTGAGTGATGTCTGGGGTCTTAAAAGCTAGCAAAAGGCCATCTAAGAAGCATCAATTTGTGGCAACCCACCTGAAACGAGAGAATGAAGAACCAGTTGACTATCACCAATGATTCCTCTTACAGGCCACATCAAAAAAGAGTCCCTGGTGGAGTGGGAGAAATGTGGGGTGCAGAACTCAAACTCTGTTAAAGAGACTAAATGTGGTGGTCTGACAGGTTGGAGGGTCCCCAAAAGACATGACTCTTGGAAGGGAAACCATTCCAGAAGCCATCTCTCTAGACAAAGATTCAACTGCTCTATGAGACATAAAATGATACTGGTAAAGAGTGTGTTTCTTGACTTAAGTAGATACTGGGCAGCTCCTGTCCAGAGGTGAGATGAGAAGAAAAAAGAGGACATGAGTTGGTTGAATGCACATAGGAAATCTGAGGTGGATGATAGGAGCATGCCACCACACTATGAGAAAAACAGCTAGGGTCACATAATAAAGTATGTGTAAGTTTTTGTATTAGAAACTGACTTGAATTGTAAACTTTCACTTAAAACACAAAACATAAAATGATGATAATAATAAAAGAGTGTTCCCCTACTCACTCTGGGCTTCTCATGCCTCTGAATCAACAGGCAAAGAAGGGAGCTACCATATGGTTGTTCTTGATTACTAAGGAGAAATTGGATTAATGTTACACAATGGAGGTAAAGGAGAGTGTATATGGAATGCAGCAGATCGCGTAGGTTATCTCTTAGTACTACCCTGCCCTGTGATTAAAGTCCATAGAAAACTACAGAAACAAAATCTCAATGTTCAGATATTTCTGGAATTAAAGTTTTAGTCACCCCACCAGGCAAAAAACCAGCTGAAGTTCTTGCTGAGGGTAATGGAATACAGAACGGATGATGGAAAAAGGTAGTTCTAAACACTAGTTACAACCAGCTGACCGGTTGCAGAAATGAATGTAATTGTTCAGTATTTATTCCTTGTTTCATTATATGAGTGTGTGCATGTATGTGTATATAACAAGAACTTTTTCTCTCCATTTTTTATCCCATTAATTATAAAATGTAAAATGTAAACAGGAATCATCCATTTTTGGTTTTAGGTATGCTAGTAGTAGCACATTAGGCACAAGAATGACTTTATAATATTTAAAGTTACTTAAATATTTTGGATTACACCTCAACATCAAGAAAACAAAAATACAGCTGGACCAGTAAGCAACATCTTGATAATGGAGAAAGGATTGAGGTTGTCAAGGATTTCATTTTACTTGGCTCCACAGTCAATGCCCATGGAAGCAGCAGTCAAGAAATCAAAAGACATGTTGCACTGGGAAAATCTGCTGCAAAGGATTTCATTACAGTGCTAAAAAGTAAAGAAGTCATCTTGAAGATTATGGTACACCTCACCTGACTGTGGTATTTTCAATCACATCATATGCATGTGAAAGCTGGACAATAAATAAAGAAGACAGAAGAAGAGTTGACCCTTCGAATTGTTTTGTTGGAGAAGAATATTGAATGTACCATGAACTGCTAAACGAACAAACAGATCTATTCTGGAGAATTATCACCAGAGTGCTCCTTGGAAGCAGAAATGAGGAGACTGGTGTTACAGTTAGTCAGCTGGGGCTGCTCTACAGAAATAACACAGAGTGGATGGCTTTAACAAAGGAAAGTTTCTTCTTACACAGTCTGGTAGACTATGAGTCCAAATTCAGGAAGTCTGCTCCAGGGGAAGGCTTTCTCCCTTGTCGGCTCAGGAGGAAATTACAGTATCGAATCAGTCTTTGTCTAGGGAGTGTGTTGGCACAGGAGCCTCAGGGCTGAAGGACACGCTCTTCTCCTGGTGTTGCTTTCTTGATGATGTGGGGTTCCTTATTCTCTGCCTGCTTCCCTTTCCTTTTATCACTTGTAGGATGAAGGGATTAAGGGTGGCGCAAGCCACACTCCAGGGAAACTCCCTTTACAGTGGATCAGGGAGGTGATCCTCTGAAGGGATTAGCAGTCCCAACCTAATCCTTTAACATACAGCACAGCAAAATCACGAAGAGGAGGACAATCGTAGAATACAGGGAATCATGGCCCAGCCACAGGGCTACATCTATTTTGGGGGGGACACAATTCGATTCAGGATATGTTACATGCCTCGAACATGTTGTCTGAAGAGATCAGTCCCTGGAGAAGGACATCATGCTGGGTAGAGGGGTAGAGTCAGAAAAACGAGGAGGACTGTCAACAGGATGGACTGGTGTGGTGGCAGCTAGATAGGCTTAAGCATGAAAACAAGTGGAGGCTCGGCTCAAGACCACGCAGTGTTTCCTTCTGTTGTTCGTCTCTGTGAGTCAGCACCGACTCAACAGCACCTAACAACAACACTTAAAAATTATGTACACGTGCCAAGGTGCCAAGGGCTGGACTGTGATGGTAAATGTCATGAGTCAACATAGCTAGGCCGTGATATACAGTATGCCTCCTCCTCAGTTACTTACTTTTTATCTGACATCTTGCCTTTACAGCAATATCCACTGCCGTTGAATTAAAAAAAAAAAGCTACTATCCTACTATTTTGTGCATTAACTACGGAGCTGGCCTGCACACTGGCACACCGCAGCTCAACACCAACAGCCCAAGCACAGAAAGGCAGGGGAGTTGCAGCACCAGGATGCCTGCTACAGCAGCTTACACCCACTCTCCCTCTTCCCAGGTCTCTGTGGGTGCACTTTGCCCTCCGCAGCCCCTCTACTCTGTGCTCTCCTCACACACAGGCACCAGCCGGCGGGCACCAGGCGCAGGGTGTAAGAGGCAGGCGCAGCTCACCTCTGGGCACTGCCCACCACACACTGCCCTGCTTCCCACCCTGAGTGCTCCCTGGAGCTAGAGCTGAGATGCCAGGGCCATGGGCTAAGGATGCTTGGCCAGCAGCTTCCTGCATGGCTTTGGTTTCCGGTGAGCAGAGGAAGGGAGACCCTGCGCCACCGCAAGAATAGAGACCGGGGCTGCAGCCACCAGCGTGGAAGGGCTGGGCCTCTGGAAGATGGGTGACCGGGGAGGTAAACGAGAGGCATTTTATATAATGCCTCTCATAACATATAATGCCTCACATAACAAGCCGGAAGCTGGGACCTAATCATGAGATCACTAAGGAGTGAATGTATTGTGTAATTAATCTCATTTTGTAATCTGATGTAAGAAAATTTTCTTGAGGGTGTGGCCTGCGTCCAACATATACACGAATTTTCTGGCAGAGTCTGCTTACTCTGGATTCTGCATCTGGCTTTTCGTTATTTCACCTTCAGTTTTTGGAACTTGAGGAAGCAGCCTGCTGATTTGGGGATTTGCCAGCTTCTTCAGCTCCATGAGTCAGTAGCCTGCTGTCTGCCCTGCTGATTTTGGGCTCCTCTCCCTCCATAACCACATGATTCATGAGAAATCACCAGCATGACCCACGGATCTGGGGCTTGTCAGCCTACACAGCCGGGTGTGTAAGCCAGTTCTTGGAGAGAAATCTCTATCACTTTTCTTCTTTCTTTCTTGTCTGTATCCGCTCTTCTTCTTTCCCCTGTCTTCTCTGCTTCTTCCCTCTAGTCTCGCCTCTCTTCTCACCGTCTCTCTCTTTCTCTGTACTTCTCTGGTTTTACTTCTCTAGAGGACTCAGCCTAAGTCACATAGTTACGCTCCTGTGCATTATGTAAATTGTGATTGATAAAAAATACATTAGCCCTTCACCATTCTTGTATATGTAAATCAAATGACTGTGACTGGTATTAAGATAAATATAAATTAGAGCCCCAAACTAATTCCTTTACTTTTGCTTCGTATTCAGTTTTTAATTTTAAAATATTTTTTTATAGAATTAAAAAAATGTAACTGTTTACCTTGATTAGAATACAAAAATATTTAAGATCGTACTGGTACTGGAAACATTTTTCTGCTTGTGTTAATTTACATATTGCCTATATTTGAAATGTGTACACTATGTATAGATTTGCATGACACTTAAATAAAGCATTCCATTTATAGTGTTTTCTAGAAAGTTATTACATTCAAACTGAAAAATGACAGCAATTTAAAATGTTTGCTTGGCCAAGTGCTTTGGATAAGTAACCACTATGTAAAAAGAAATGTCCATAAAGGTAGGGATTGACAATTATGGTCTGACTGTTCATACATTTTTCTTTTACTTAAGTAAACTGTATTTTCTTATTACGTGGAAAACAGACTAGCAACATGACCAATAATATGAGATGTATGTATACATATACTGAGTGTAGAAAACCTTTTTTTAAAAATACAAATTTCAACATATTAGAAAACTTGATAAGCTTTTGACAAGGAAAATAAAGAAATAGAGCTTCTTTCTGAATTCCACAGTGTTGATGTGCTTTTAGTATTTGTCTTCCAGTCAAAGTGAGATTATTTCTCCTTTCTACTTCAAAGATAACATATACGTATTTGGGCTCTAATGGTCATAAGTAGTTACGATAGCTGGTAAGTAAATCTGTTTTTGCTCTATTATTTATTATCCTAAAAAAAAGAAAATTGATTTTAATAAACAAATTTACACAAGTGCTTCAAATTAAATTTGGGGGATATTCCTTTTCAAATTAAAACAAACAAATGAAAACTCATCCAGTGGACCCAGGTGAAAGTCAGACAAGAGACACAAGCTATGCCTCACTCTGATTTACTTGACATTTTTTTTTTTTTTTGTAGAATATCTGTCTTTTTAGACCCTGAAAGTACTCAGAGAAAACACTCTTCTATACAAACCTTTTTTTTTAAGTCTTATTAAAATGAACTATCTTGTAGAAGTTTGGACTGAGATTCTATCAAAAATAGTACTTTTCCGTGATTAAAACTGGGATCTGTTCAAGTTCTCATTTCACAAAGAAAAGTGCTCAAAAATAGATGGGAGAATCTGCAAGACCAAAATAACTACTATAACGTGCTGATGATGTGAGTCGTAACTATCAACAATTTGCTACTGCCTTACTAAAAATACGACTGCTTTAGAGAGATCGGATTTGATCCACCCACACTGACTTTGCTGAAACTGTCATTATTTTTTAGTATTTAAAGATCATGAGGATTATTTTTGTAAGTAGTGTGCTCATGTAGAAAATGCACTCACAAAAGTAAGGTGCCCGCACATATAACATATGATGAAATTAAATCAGACAGTGCTGGTATAGCACACCCTTGCATATAGAACATACCTTTGCAAATATCATGCCATTTCCAGGGATCAATTTCTGCCAGATTCACTCCTCCTCCTTCCATATTACATACAGGTAAATCGTACTATACTGTTCATTTTCTTTCCTTTTATTCATTTTCTTTAATCTACTCATGTGTATAAAAATAGTCTGAAAATGTTACGTTTGATAACTTATAATAAAGACATAAGCCATGGTCAGGAAATCATGGATTGAGTTTGGTAGTCTCCTGATAAATAAAAAGCAAATAATCAACACTGTGTGTTGGTTGCTATTAATTAATTAATTAGACATAATATAAAATCAATACTGAACTGAAGCTTCTATGTGATCAGAAATATAAACTAAAGTCAGCCACACGCTTAAAAAAAAAAAAAAGAACTGACATAGCATGCTTATGAAAACACTGTGGAAGTGAGGCTGTAAGGTTGGCAAAAAAATGTATTAACACATTTGTTATTTGCATAAAACATACAGTATTCCTTACCCCTATCCACTGAGACAGCTTAGGAGTAGGGACACTTGTGTAGCCATGAATACATCTAACATTCAGACCTTGGTTTACTAAATACTGTTTTCCATTGAAGGGAACCAGGGTCACTTGTAGAAATGACCAATTGCAGACTTGACACAGAGAAATTCAAGAGTTTCCAGATATCTGCTAATGAGCAAGGATGTGCTCAAAGAAAGCACAGAAGCCAAGCTGAAAAAAGTACCACTGGCCAAATCTTACACAACATGAGCACCCGCATAATGATAGTAATGTACTATAAGCCATAAACAAAAGAATCTGTGAGTCCATACTAAGGTAAAGGAATTGAGAGTTTTATTAGAAATGACATATTAACAAAGTTTTAAAATATCTCCCCATAAAGTATTTATCGAATTGTAAAGAGGAAAAGGGTAACCTTACAGTGATGAAATCTTGTAGACAGGACCTTAAGCAAATCATCAAAGTGACAGCAATTCGGAATGAAACAAAAGAAAAGGCTATGCGGACTAGAACACGGTGTCATCAATCCTGTGATATTCTTGCCAAAAATAAAACTAATCATGAGAAAACATCTTGTAAATGTGAGTTGATGGACATTCTTTTAAAAGAGCTGGCCTCTAATCTTTCAAGTGCGAAGGTTTGGAACTTCAAGGAATGATTGAAAACTTCTTGAAACTGAGGGAAATTAAAAAGAAGTGACAAAATTAAATGAATTTCTTGGTTATGAATCACTTCTTTTATTACAAAATACATTATCTGTGAAATGGTTAAACTTGAATGACATCTGATGATTAGTTGTTGCATTGCATCAGTGTAAGTCTAGACTGTGTAAGGACATACACAAATTGGAAACAAAGGTTTTAATTCTCCCTGTTGAAAACAAGGAGAGAAAACAAGAGAGACTCCCCACCCCTTCCCCCGTCCACGTGTAAGAGTAGATTCTTTCTTTGTCTCTTTGTAAAGGATATAACTACAATGTGTTAACTTGGACCTGACAGTGAACTCTTTAAAGTGTGACTTAAGGTTGTCTTCCTGACCTCTCATTTTCCTGGGTGGAAGTTAGCATAACCTCTGGTGATCCGAGACCCAAATTGCAAATCTACCACAGGTCATAAGAAAGCTATAAAGTGAACAATTTAACCTTGAAAGCATGAATGCAACAGGCCATAACCACCCAACTATGTCACTACTGTCATCAGGGCTGTAGGTGCCAAGGGGCATGTTCTAACTCATAGCGACAGATTAGAATTGTCTGTAGGGTTTTCTAGGCTATAATCAGGACGGGAACAGGTTTTTCTTTCAAGCTGTCATTGGGTACATTTGAACCACCAACCTTGCACTTAAAAGTTGGGTGCTTAACCATTTCTCAGCTACATAAAAGGTAAAATTTCTTTGTGTTTCCAATCCATTTAGCAGATTGACTGTGATGCATGACATTCTGGTTTACATTTTATTCAATAATAAACCTTTTTTTTTTTCCCCTCATATATTTTCTGGAATGTTTTGGGGTTGGAAGTAAATTTCCTTCTAATGGTTCCCCACCAAACTATGTGTTTAAAAGTGAGATAATAATGAGAGTTTTAATTAAAAGTCTATGATATGTGACAGCCATATAATTTTTATTTCAATATGTGTAATCAGAGGATTGCTGTCTTTAAATAATAGAAAACAAATTACAACCTAGAATTTAAAGGGTCACAGAACAAAATGAGTGCCTTCACTCACACTGGTACAAAGATCATCAACCTACAAAGCACACTGGTACAAAGATCACCAGGCTACAAACTCTATGCCCTACAAGCCTTTAATTAGCTTTCTGTTGCTCAAGTAATCAGTACAAAGGGAGGAGATACATGTACAGGAAAGCATTCACCATAAAATAGAAGTATATCAACAGATATACTTGAGATTGTAGGTAAATTTTGGAATTAAATGTCTCTCTATATAATTATGTATATATACATATATATATATATATATATGTATGTGTGTGTGTGTGTGTGTGTACCCGCGCCAAGCCAGCCAAGTGCGGTAGAGTCAGATCCAACTCATGGCGACCCTAGAGGCCGGAGTAGAACTGCCCTCTAGAGTATTCAAGGAGCGCCTGGTGCATTTGAACTGCCAACCTTGTGGTTAACAGTGGTAGCCCTTAACCCACTACACCATCAGAGTTTTCCGGTATATACACATACACATATATATATTATGGAGTGTGATATGCCATGGTAACAGACACCAAAAATAAGCAGGAAACTTTGAAATTAAAAATATGATTGTTAAATGAAATTTCCTGTTTCTTTAAGATGGACTAAAACAATAGACCTTTCAGAAACTTAAAAAATAAATTAAGATTAAAGAATTTTTAGGGACAATAGAAAACCAGACTCCCAAAAGGTCTAAGGAAAAGACAAAATAATGAATGAATGTAGAGATACAAAAGATGTTAACAGGACATTCTTAAAGAGAGAGAAGTGTAAAAAGTGGGGAGATATTTATCAAATAAATTACAAGAAAAAAACACAGAAGAACCTTTTCCTATATGGCTTTAATATATAAAGGGGCCATCATATACACAGAGAAAAGAATGAAAAAATAAAAATAAACAAAAACTTCCAGCCCGTATTCTCATAATAATGAAGACAAAAATAAAATATAAATGCTTTCCAGAAAGAAAAATACAAATAGAAGACCAAAAGAGATGAGAATCATAATAAAAATAAAAATTAACCTACATGTCTAGGCTGTGCAGTACTACTGATCAAATGTCAGTATAAAATAAACATTTCAGATAAAGAAAAAGTGAGATTATGCATACATATCTTATGCATACAATTTTTAAGAAAGTTTATTGAGGAAATGCTACAGCAGAAACAAAGAGATCAATTGAAAAACAGGAACACTGGTAGAAGCACTAGAAATAGTTGAAGAAACACCAGAAATACATAGAAAGGATAGTTAAGAATAGCAGCTACATAAGAGCCTTAAGTGAAGAAAAAAAAAAAATCCCTATTGTAGACGAAAAAGACAAATAGTACCCAAAAATAAAATTTAGAAGTGCAATTAGAATTTAAATTTTACTAGAAACAAATGTTAAGGAGGAAAAACAAATGTGATAATAGTGCATTGTTTGTCTGACTTGAGCACTACTCAGTTAAAGAAAATTCTGCCTTAAGAATTTGTCTGCAGATTCAGTATAGAATAAATCATGGCATTTAGCGTTTAAATACCATTGACCTAGATCTCATAAAACTGACAGCATAAACGCAAGAAGTTGGAGTCCAAACAGAAGTCAGTAAGAAGAGAATTGGAAGCAGGAGCAAGGACTCTACTGTCTACATAGTAGAGAATCAAAAGTCACTCTTCATACAGGTTATGTAACAAGGTATAAAGCTATAACATATAACTTAAATTGATAATCCACAAAAGGATCTAAATCTAGTGAAACTAGAAAAATGATCATTAGTTTTTCATTATGAACCACTGATCTGATCATCTTTATCTATCTTATCTTCTATCTTCATCTAGTATACCAACAAGTCTACCTGAAAAATAACAGTAGTGTACAGTATGCTATGTAGAAGAATTTCATTTTCGGACAGAACTCAAACAAGTAAATTTTTTAAACGGAATAGCTTCTGGAGGGACTGTGGGTTATAAGACAACTCAGGTGACATAGTGTTAAGAGCTATGGCTGCAAACCAAAAGTCAGCAGTTTAAATTCCCTCCTTGGAAACCATAGGGACAGTTTCACTTTGTCCTGCAGGGGCGCTATGAATCAGAACTCACTTGATTGCAACGCGCTGGTTGGAACGTTGGGCGTTACAAAAGGAAGTAGTTGAGGAGACTGTTACTTTTCCTAGTACTTCTTTGTTTATTTGTTTCAGATTTTTCTTATGCTTAAAGATTAATAAATAGTAATTCTGTAGTCTAGAATTTATGTCAAAGGAAAAATATAAAAATGTATTCTATTTCTTCCGTGTTGAAAGATTTGCAAGTTTCTCTCTCAAGTTTCTTCGTAACAACACTTACTCAAGGTGGTAATGGATAAACGCTATTGAGTCTGTTTTTTAACCGAGATAATTGCCTTGTTTGCTGTAAGCTGGGATACTGTGGGTGATAGGATAAAATTAATTGTAGGTATAAAAAAAAAAAAGGCAGTTGTATTTTGTTTTTGACAAGTACATGCAATATAATCTATGTGCCTTGATTATGTAAATTAACAAATAAAGAATTAAAATTTATTTAGAGGAAGTAATTTATTTCCTTTATGCTTTATGCTTGGAGATCTGAAGCCTGTCTCACAATCTTGGAAATATGAGAACTCTGTGGTATCACCTATGTGCTCAAGGATGACTCTTAAAGTGGGTTGTTGTTGTGCTTTTAACTGACAATCCAGTAGCCTCAGGAACACGATAGCCGCAGGCACGAGTTGAGGAAACACTGCCTGGTCCTGCACCATCCTGTGTGTACTTACACATCAGATTGCTGTAATTCATAGGATTCTTACTGGCCAATTTTCAGAGGTAGATCTTTAGGCTATTCTTCCTAGTCCATCATAGTCAGAAATCTCCAGTGAAATCTTCCTATCACCATAGCAATATGCAACCCTCCACCAACGTATGGATGGTGGCTGCACGGAGCACAAGAATTTTATAACTAAACCACTACTGCCCCCCAAAATTTGCTCTAAAAAACAAAACAAAACATTGCCACTGAGTTGACAGTGATGCTACCAGGTTTCTCAAACAGCATCAGCATCACCTGGAATGCAAGCTTTAGGCTTTACCCAGACCTACTGTCTCAGACTCCAGGAACTGTACCATGCAATCTGTTGACACAGTAGATAAACTCTAGGCTGCTAACCGAAAAGTAAGCAGTTCAGAGCTACCCAGCAGTTTTTCAAGAGAAAGACCTGGCAATCAACTGCCACAAAGGTGATAGCCTAGAAAACCCCATGAGACAGTTCTCCTCTGTCACATGCGGTCTCCATGAGTTTAAATCAGCTCTAAGACACACAGCAGTCATCTGTCTTTTGACAAGCTCTGCAGGAGCTTATTACATACACTCAGGTTTGAGACCCTTGGCCATGTGTTATAAATTTTATTTAAAAAGGAGATTGGGTTTATCTTATTAGTTATTGCTCTCCACTTAATGTTCTACAAAGTGCCATGGAGCAAACTATGCATGAAAAAAAAATTGTTTTTTGAGTGAATGTATTAGTTAATCCTTTCTTAAAAACAAGTCTCAATTATAAAAGACTTTGTACACAAAAATCTGTAAACGTCTACTGTGTACCTGAGTCCACACTCCCTAGAGAGGCTGACACTTTAGCACGATATGAATTGATTCCCTTATAGGTCCTCATTTCCTCTGCACAGATATTGGGAAAGCCAGTCGATGCTCGGCAGAGTGCTTCTGGATGCCTGCGTGAAACTTCCCAAAGAGAAGGGCAACACAGCGATGTTATTTTCGCACTGATCTACTTTGAAAAAAAGGGATATTTAAGCAGCCACAGTCACCCTTTCTTCTGAGCCCTGAAGCAGATTTTTTTAAAAGATAGATGGAAAAGCAGTAAAAGGAATTGAGATTAGGATCCAGACTGCAATAGTAAAGAGGAAAAAGAATCAAAAGGCTTGCATTAAAGAAATATATATATATATACATATATATATCTAAAAGCAGATGTAATACTGGAAGTCTCCAAAGCAGCTCGTGCACGGAGTGCCAGTGTGCCACAGGGTTGCTCTGCGTGAGCAGGTAAACAAAATAAAGCGACTGTCGGGTGGTGATGAATCGGTGTCCAAAACCCACTCATCCCAAGGTGCCCTTCTGCATCTGGTGTACATATTTCTGTGTGTCGTGTTTTAGCTCATAATTTTCAAGAACACGAAGATCTCATAGATCCCCAAAAGACAGTAAGATAGTCAACAAGCTTAATGAGGAAACCTCAGCTACGGTTCATCAGTTAACTGGTCCCTACTCATAGTGACCCTATTTATTACAGGACAAAATTCTGCCTGTTCCTACACCATCCTCACACTCATTGTTATACTTGAGTCCATTGTTACTGACACTGTCAGTCCACCTCATCGAGGGTTTCCTCTATTTCCACCACTGTCTTCTTTACTAAATATGATGTCCTTCTCCAGGGCTCCGCTCTCCTGATGTAAGCATGTAAAATGAAATTGTGCCATTCTTGCTTCTAAGGAACATGCTGGCTGCGCTTCTTCCAAGAACAATTCAAAAAAGATTTTGTGTGCTTAACAAAATAAATACATTCTGTTTTCATTATTCTTAAAAGAACGCTATAGTTAGACTTGTTCAGGACTAGAATAAAAACAAAAATATTTTTCCAGTGGAAAGAGGAATATTTAACACACCATGCAAAGTAGAATTTCCAGTTGAAAGAATTGGGGTTTGTTAAAATAAAAATCATATTAAACCAGTAATAAAAATTTTTTGAAGTTTATTTAGCACGCAATTTTCAATTTGGGTAACATTTTTATTAGAGAGGATCTGAAAACACTCTTGTGCCAAATCTTACTGGTATTGCCATGGAGAAAGATCAAGAACAGATCCAACAAATAATTTGCAATCATGAAGAATTTCATACACCAGTGTCTTGAAGAACAATTAAAATAATTACTTGTTTACCCTAAAACAGAGCTCCCAGTCTAACCTTTGGAATTCATTTTCTGAAACAGATTGACTTATTCAAAATAGCATGTGCCCAAGGCAAAACAGCCTTTCTACTTTATCTGGACCATCCTCAAAGGTGACTTTTAGGAACCAGTTTCTTCTGTCTCAAAGTTCATAAAGACATCTAAGGGCAAAGGGCCTGAGTGGGTCACCCCAATTCCGTGGACCCCAGAAACCTGGACTACAGGAGAACTAAAAACTGTTTTTTAGATTGGATTGACTTGATGACTACTAAAACTGTTAAGGAAAAAGACTTGATATAGGAAACCCACTGTAATTTTAAGAAGCACATGATAAGTTCAATTTTGATTTCTTTGTTCTTTGAATTGTGACAGAAATGTTATTATCACAGTTGTACCTTTCTTATCTACATTTTCATCAGGATGTACATAGTTATAAAAATTCCGAACAAATATATCCATGACCATAACAACCAATTGAAAACAAATTCTTTCAGAAATACAAAAAGGATTTATCTGCTCCAGCAATGAGGAATTGTATATTGACCGGCTTTTAAGAGAATCTGACCTTATTCCAAAGGAGCAATGCTTCCAGTGACTGGCAAGATAAATACACCACACACACGTCAAAAAAAAAAAAAAAAAAAAAAAAACCCTGTAAAATTCAACATTTCCAGAAGAGACTATTTTAACTTAAAAAACAAAACATCACTATAAATAATATTTACCCACTCTATCAGCTTATTGGTACTCTGATTGCTCAATGGTTAAAAGCTGAGACTGCTGACTAGTAGGTGAGCAGTTCGAATATGCTAGCTGTTCCTTGGAAACAATATAGGGCAGTTCTACTCTCTCCTTTAGAGTCACTATGAGTTGGAATCGATGGGATGGCAATCAGTTGGTTTGGTTTGGTTTGGTTTTTGTAATCAGCTTATTACTGCTGCAATGAGAGAGTATTACAAACTTGACGGCTTAAAACAACACACCATTATCATGTTACCTGATCCGGAGGTCAGAACTCTATATTGGTTCTCACTGGGCAAAGCCAAGTGTTGGCAGAGCTGCATTATTTTCTGGAGGCTCTTGAGGGGAATATGTTTCCTTTCCCTTTCCAGCTTCTGGACCACATTCTTTGCTTCCTGGCCCCTGCATCCATCTTCAGGTCAGCATTTCTGAACTTTTCCTCTCTCATTGTTATAACTTTGTCCGACTTTCTACTCTTCTACCTCTCCCTCCACTTTTAATGACCTCATAATTATATAGGGCCTGCCTGAACATTCCAGAACACTCACTTTACTATAGAGTCAGCTGATTAAACTCTTCAAAGTAAGCTCATTGCTGTTATGCCTACTCTAACTCAGAGCGACCATACAGCACAAAGTAGAACTGCCTCATAGGATTTTTCAATGCTGTAATCTCTACAGAAGCAGATTGTCACATCTATCTTCCTTGGACCACCTGGTGAGTTCAGAACACTAACCTTTTGATTAGCTACCAAGGCCTTAGCCACTGTTCTACCAGGGCTCCTTGGTCAACCACTTAGTATACTTACCTCCATCTGGTACTTTAATTGCCCTTATCATGTAGTAGAAGGCATTCATAACTGCTGGTGTGGTCACCTTTGAAGGTCTACTATTTGCCTAGTACACCAATCTTCTAGAGGTCTTATGAAAGAGCTCACATTTAAACAGATATTTTACTTCACTTGCTCTAAAAAGGATAATACGTAAAAGCAGTTGACATGTTCCAAGGACATGATTTGTACGGTCATTGTACTGAATAAATATTTTAATAAAATTCAGCAGGTCTGGAAACTGTAGGCCAAACACTTCACACACAAATCATACATTTCACTTTCATCATTTAAGGAAGTTCACAAGTTAAAACTTTGTCCTTATCTTCCTTCCATCAGTTAGTTCTCCCACCCCCACACTCTATTCTCCCCCTCAGTATAATATGCAAAAGCAACTCATTGGTCTTATATTCTCTGTAACCTGAAAGAAAAAGGCACTTATAATTTACCTAAAAAAGTAAAGGAAACTATTACAGTTTTAAAGGAAAGATAATTATAAATGGAAAATTGAAGAGTATCAAGATAGTATTGAAATTTTTAATACAATGTAATAGCTGTCTAGGGAGACCTGGTTGTACCATGGTTAAGCACTTGGCTGCTAACCAGAAAGTCTGAAGTTGGAACTCATCTAGCTATCAACGGGAGAGAGACTGGGCTATCTGTTCCAGTAAAGATTACAGCCAGAGGGGACAGTTCTAGTCTGTCACTCTAGGAAGCTATGAGTCAAAATCCACTCTGCAGCACCTAAGACCAACAACAGAGTGGCCTGATAAATTGTTTCCCTATCTTTACTCTCTCTGTTCAAATACAGTTCTTCATTCAATGACAATCAAGGATTAAGTGGCCACTATTTCTGAGGTATCACTTTAAAATCTTCGTTAATTCCCTGTTTTCCATTGAATGACGACACCATGTTGCTGAGCCTGATGAATAAGATCCTCCACAGTGGATCCCAGTCTACCTTTCCAGGTACATCTTCTCTTCCTGAGCCACACTCAAGGCTCAAAACACTGCTCAGTTCCCTCTTGTATTCTTTCTATAGGCCTTGCTCTTTCTGTTCTCTATAATTTAGTCAATCTAATTTGTCCAGAAGCATGGATATTAAATTGTATATCCCTCATATGCCATCTGTGTTCAACACAAGTTGAAGTGGTATTTTGTATCATACATAAAAAATGATACTGGACAACTGTCAGTCTTGTGGAATGCCTTCTACTCTTGGTGTTCACTATTTTATGTACTCTGTCCCATGTAATTTTTAACTATATTATGTAGTAACTATTAAATTTTATATTTCTTCAGACAGGAATCATGTCTTCTGCTTCTCTGTCTCCAAAATATCCCCTAATATCCCAGTGAATTTGTTCCTGTAATTTGCTGAGTAGCAGAAGGTCACAGCATATCCCTCCATCAGTTCTTTCATAAAATGGTCATCAAATTCAAATAATTAACCTTGCAACATTACTTGAAAATTTATTTTCACAAAATTGGACCTCTTCTCATTTCCTGTCCAGAAAATTTTATTTTATCAATGTTCTCTCTAAAGCAAATATAATGATATCAATATTCCTTAAGAAATCCCTGTTTGTAGAAAAGACCATTATGAACAAATACTTAAGATGGCACCAAACTAATGTAATAAGACACCAAATACAGACATTATTTGCATAATATATGTGGTGTAATTTAAATCTTAACTCAATAACTATATTATAATAAAGTACAAAGACTAAAGGAGTTTGCATAGAAGAAGGCTAAAGGAGCTCAGCTAGAAAAAAATTAGTCTGAGAACTAGTCAAGGTCTATAATAAGACAGGATTATTTGGAAGGGTTTAATTGGCTTTGTGTAAGGACATAAAATACAACTCCTTACATCATAGATTCTTGTTCTTTGATTTGTAGATGTAGGAAACATCCTAAAACTGTTTATGCAGCTTTTTTCCCTGGGAAAACCTGATCAATGCCACATTGATTTTGAGACACAGTATGTCAGTATTAAACTACTTCTTTTCTTAAAGCAAGTTTTTCATATGTTAAACAAATACACAAATGAATCTTCACTGTATTTTCATAATCTCAATATAGAAAATACAACCAGTCAAGCCAAGTGCCGTTGAGTCGGATCAAGTCTTCTAATTAATAGCAAAAAATTATTTTTTCTATCATGCAGGTATTTTGCCTTCCACATGGTCAGTGTTTACATGTGAACAAAGCTATAATGATTATATAATACTACTACTGACAACCTCATCATATCATATGCCATGCAGACACTATGATTTTAGCTCAGTGAGAAAAATCCTAGATGTACAATAACTGAGCAGTATGTACAGGAAGGTATAATTTTAAGCTTTAATTTAGTTAAATGTTACCCTTCAGTAAAACAGGAGCCCTGATGGCGTAGTTGTTAAAGCATTCTCCTGCTAACCAAAAGGTTAACAGTAAGAACCTACTAGCAGCTCTGCAGGAGAAAGATGTGGTAGATTGCTTCCCTAAAGATTTACAGCCTTGGAAACTCTATGAAGCAATTCTATTCTGTCCTATAGGATTGCTATGAGATGATACTGGCAAACGGCAGTGGTTTGGCTTTTGGTTTTCAGTAAAACTAATGAAGCAATTTTACTATCTTCTTTCTATGATATCTATATGCAGTATCAACTGAAATGATTTTCTCTGAAAGAAAAATTAACATGTGTAAGCACAGTTTTAGATGGTTTGTAACTTCATATCACTAGAGGGCTCAGAAGGTTTTCACTATCTCCTTATTTCATGTAAGGAGCTCCTGCCTCTTCTTCTTCACGATCTACCAACTTATTCTGCCTCATTTACCTTCATCTATAGTCACTAAAAGAGATTGCATGGTTATATATTTGTTTCTTTGGTATTTGATTATTCATGTCTCCCCCATTTGGAATGTAAGCTCTGTTACCTAGAGACTTGGTGTCTTAAACTCACTCCTGGTCTCCAGCACCCAGGGCAATGCTCAGCACATTGGAAGACATCAGTTACTATTTCTTGAATAAATACATGAATGAATAACAATTTTTAGCAGTCCAACTGAGAACATGTATAATTATGTCCAGAAGTAAAACCAGAACCAATCCTTTTTCTTTAGCAAGAAATAACCTCTAAAATACATGGTGAATACTACAAAAATTAGGTTGGTTTCTCTGTCTCATAGCATGAAAAGGGGCAACATTTTGGTGATGATTCATATATCATAGCAACACTACTTTGTGTGTGCATGGGTGTGTGGGCATGTGTGTGCATGTGTGCCTGTGTGTGTGTGTGTGTGCATGTGTGTGTGGCAAAAGAAACAGAAATAAGAATCAAGGCATGTAACATTTAGACCCCAGGTACTAAAAATAACTCTTTAAAACTTACTTCAACAAAGAAAGAAGTAGGGAAGGGAAAGTGGGAGAACTGTGTCATACTCTGGAGTCAAGATTAAATATGTTTCATAGGCTTCCAACACAGAAGTGATAAGTAATAAATGGTAAAACGACCTCTAAAAGCTGAAGGATAAAAAAATAAATTTCTGACACAAGAACATCTTCTGAATACACTGTCACTGGCAAATGCTCTGTGTATTACTAGTCTCATAAAATACAATACAGTTTACGTTTCTCACCGTCATTCTCAAAGGATCTACAATAGGAACTTTTATAAATGATTTTTTTTGAAAGAATTATTTCTTGCATAATTCTTGTAAGTAGTAGAGCAGGTCATATGAAATCTTTCTCATCTCCTTTTGGTCTACTGTCTTTTATCTGTTTTCTACTTTCCCATCTGATGATCGCTTTATTTGTTTTTCTCTCTGACTTAACTTAGGAGTGATTTCGGGGCCTAGACTGAAAAATGACTGAACCCAAATGCAGTTAAATAGAAGCTTAGATAACAAGCTTTATAAAGAATATTATCTTGCCGATTTTACTAATAATAATATATCTTATGTATATTTTCAAAACAAGTCAAAACATAAATCATCTCTTTTCAGTTCTCGTAATTCCTCCCCATAATGTGGGCAGAGCAGATATTATTATTTACATCTTATGAAATACTTAGTCACTGAAAAATATAATTGCTGCTCTAGAAAATAAATCTTTTATGATCCTTCACTTGCTCATGTTACTATTTTTGTTGTGTGCTTTTGGACTGGTCCCAACTCATAGTGACCCCATGTCACAGCACAGAACTGTCTCATAGAGTTTCCTTAGCTATAATCTTTACGGAAGCAGATTGTCAGGTCTTTCTCCCTTGCAGCCACTGGGTGGGTCCAACCTTAGCTGACTTTTTGCTTAGCAGCTGAGACCTAACCATTGCACAACCAGGGCTCCTTTTACATGCTACCACATGTGTTTATCTTTTCTTTCATGTTCTTAAAATAACATCAAACTTAAGTTAACAATCTCATCCCTTAAGTGAGTCAGAAGGAAAAATAGCAAAATTACCTATTCTAGAATAAACCACTCCTTTTTCAGAATGTATGGGCCTTTCTGGTATTCTAAACTCAGCTCAATATTTCAAAGGGTAGAGTAACATTGATGAGTGTCTGGGGACCACGTATTCAGAGGACATTGATGCTAATTGGTGCAACTAGTCTGTTGCTAAGAGATTGGTGAGTGGCATCTAGCACCTTAAAAGCTAGCAAGCTGCCATCTGAGGTACATCAAATGGTCCCAACTCATCTGGAACAGATGATCACCAAGAGCATTAAAGACAAGAGGTAAAAAGAGCCTAGGAGGCAGAAAGACCCATGTGAATGGAGACTACATCAACATGGGACTGGAAGAACCAGTGGTGCCCAACCACCACCCAAGACAGCCATGATGGGTATACAATGTAGTCACTGAGCCAACACAAGAAAAAGAGGGGTGCACCCCAAGAACTCTTCTGAAGGACCCAAATTGATGGACTGACATTATAGATGCTCCCCTGGGAGCACGGTCCGTAGACCGGCTACTGTTCCTGAAGCCAGTAATGAGGTCAACTGTTCCAGACAAGAATGGACTGGACTCAAGGACACAGTGTGACCCTATGGTGTGTGTATTTTACGGCTCAGTGCTTTTATAAGAGGTGGTCCTACTGATTTATTTGTAGATGGGAGAGAAGAGGGAGAAGAGGAGGGAACAGATGCTTGCTGAGGGGAGACTAGAAGTATGGAATGGAAAGGTGAATTGTGCTGTCACTGTGCAGGGAGAGCACAAGGAGCTGCAGATAGGCGGGTGTGCAAAGCCGATTTGGATTGTATACTTTCACTTAATCACACATAAAAAGAGGACATATGGACCTTTCTAAGAAATGCATAGATCTCAAGTTCAGTGAAAAGATATTTTAAAAACTGTAGCACCAAGTTCACTGACATAGGAAGACTTTAACAAAGCATGGACAATAGAATAATAAGCAAACAACAGTCCAGTATCTTGATATCCGTGTTGTCTGTAAATCGAGCAAATGGAGCCAATTCGACCTCGAAGCTACACAGTCAGCCTTAATCCCCTCATGGCCAATTTCTAGTCTAGTATCTATCTTAGTTTCAATACATTTTCCCACTTTATACTCCATATGGTGCTCAATGCTCTTGCTTTTCTTTGCCAGCTAGTTAGTTGACTAGTTATAAGAAAATAATGCCTTGAAGAGCCTAGGTTTCTGAGGAAAGACAGGGGTGCCAAATAAACACCAAGACTTCACTCTCCTCATCTGCCTGAATCTCTTAGAATAAAATTTAGTCTAAGAATAAACTCATTTGAGCAGAGAGCAAGTGGACTTGCTGTGTGTGTGTATCTGTGTGTGTATGTGTGTGTGTGTGTGTGTGTGTGTGTGTGTGTATAATGACCAACAAAGTTTCAGAGATAGTCTGAGGTTGACAGTTTGGGCTGACAAAGAGCTCTCTCATTCTGATGCTTTTAGTGACAGGCTTTCATTGAAATGCTGCTGTCTGCACAGTCAAATCTTAGTCCTCTGTCCCCTAGACATCAATTTCCATATTTCAATTATCAGAACTGAGAAAAGTTTCCATGCATTTCCAGCCAGAGCTACACTTCTGAAATGTTCTTTTCTGGTCTGACAGTGAACCAACTTACTGGCCTTCAGGGCAGTCCTTTTAATCAGGTTTTCCATACAGAGCTGTAGGGTAAATTAAATAGGATGGCCATTAATTAGGGTTGCAGCTATGTTCATTCACTCAGATGTCATCGTCAAGTCTAAGTGCTCATGACATGGGACAGCTAAAGAGAACAGAGAGTGAGATTTCAAGTTTTTGAAAATTTTTCACCCTAAACTTTATCTCCTGTGTAATTATGATGAGGTGTCCCTCTTATGGCTTTCTGTAGGCTGGAGATAGGTGGAATATGTTAGGCTTCCTTACAGCTATAGTTAAGAAAGTCCCTCTGAAGTATTCACTCTCTCCTAACCCCCCTTCTGCGTCTCTACACTCCCATGTGTCAAGATTCAGAGTGGTTTGATGTTATTCCTGACACAGAGCTTTAACTCTGGGTAGACAGCTAGAGAGTCTGGTGAATGAGAACTGCTACTGAGTTTTTGTAGGCTAACTGTCCACTCCATCAATCTCCTAGTTTGATTCTCTCTGGAAGCAACCGGTGGCAGGTCCTGCCTCACTTCTTTCTCAAGCCTCCAAAAGCCTGGACTTCACCTGCACCAGCTTGGAGTCACACTTCTATGAAAAAAAATGATCCTTTATCTTTGTCAGATACTAGAGCCTAAATACATGAACCTCATAAGAAAAGCTTCTTGATCTATTTCTGAAACATCAGCCATTCAGAATTTTATGGAGCACAGTTCTACTCTAACACACTGTGAAACAGCTTGGGGGAGGAGCCTCCTCCAACTCCGTGTAGGGAAGGAGAATCAAGATCAACAGCCCAAGGCTGATTCCTATGAAACTGAGTTCAAACATACCTCCTCTCTCCAACACCCTAACCAATTCTGATGTCAACCATGCCTCCCATGACATTCTCTGCTTCTCTGCTGCATTTGATAATTCATGCAACGGCCATGCAGAACTCACAGACCATACTCAGATTTACGGGTTTTTCAGGGAAGTAACACTTTACAGGAGCTTTTGTGATGTAGTGATTGGGAGATAGGGCTGCTAACCAAGAGGCTGGCAGTTGGAATTCACCAGCCACTCTTTGGAAACTCTATGGGACAATTCTTCTCTTCACTGTAGAGTTGCTATGAGTCAGAATCTACTCAACAGCGATGATTTAATAGGTTACAACACAGGCTCAGGAGTATAGAATTCTTCCATCAGGACAGCCTCTTGCAAGCTGTGCTCTGAGGCTCGCCTCTCCTTACGCTAGGCTTCTGCCCAAATTGTCTCAGTTCTCTCTCTTTCTGTGGGCTGCGCAGTCCACCATGCTTTCTCCTGCTTCTGGGTCTCTGCTGCTGGGCCTTTCCTGCCACTGCTACTCACTTGTTTTCAGGGCTACAGCTGGATTTGTCTTGCTTTTTTCTCTGTCTCCTGCTTCTAGCAGCCTCACAGGACAGGGCTCCCAGTCTACTTCTGGATAGCCTTTCCTGTTAGTGGTAGGATCTTCCTCTTTGTTCTGGAATTGGCTCACTTTTAAGTTAAAATTGACCAATAACCTCAGCAGGTCACAATTACACTATCACACAGTCCCACCCAATCACCTGGATGAGAATTACAAGACCATGGATAGAAAGACCACACATAAAAGTAACTAATCCATCACATGCATGAAGTTGCCATGAGTTAGAAAAAATTCAACAACAATTTGTTTGAATGTGTGAACAGCATTTGGACACATCCTCCCTGCAGAAAATAATAATGATGATAATAATAATTCTGAGAAGAAAAGAATGTTAAATTATATAATCTATTCATAGCCTTCTCAAGACATTCTCTCAGATCAAAATTTAACTGCAGGAATATGTCAAATAGTGAAATTAAACATAAAATATTATTCTATAGTGAAATTAAACAAACTAGTGTTCTTACATATCATGCTATCTTTGTATAATGCATAGCTCAATGGTTAAGATAATAACAAAATGAATAAAAACCAGAATACTTTGCAAATAGTTGTTTTCTGTTATTTAACAATAGTCATAATATCCAGGATGGAAATGCAAGTAGTCAGCAGATAAGATTTTTCTTTTCTATATTTTATTACATTATACCCATTGTTATGGTTTTTGCTAAATAATAAGCAAAAAACCAGTTGTTACTGAGTCAATTTCTGACTTATAACTACCCTATAGGATAGAATAGTATTGTTTCATGGGGTGCCCAAGAAGTACATGTTGCATGTGAACTGCCAACATTTTGATTTAGCAGCTATGGCTCTTAACTACTAAGTCACCAGGGTTTCCCCTGTGAAGATTACAGCCCAGAAAATACTGTGGGACAGGTCTACTTTGTCATATGAGTAGGAATGAGTTTGGCAACACTCAGCAACAACAAAATGTCAGTAGCTGCAATTGCAATAAATTAGCAAAATTTGGTGTGATTTTTGGTTGGCATAGTGTCTGCATAGCAGTGTCTGCTAAACAAAAAGTCAGCAGTTTGAATCTGGAAACTCTATGGAGCAGCTCTACTTTGTCCTATAGGGTCACTCTGAGTCAGAATTGACTCGAATACAGTAGTCTATTTCGATAGGTTTGAGAAGAGTATCAAACACTGAAGAGCGTGAAAGTGAAGTCACAAAGTCTGTGATTATCACTTATACCTCCAAACATGTCTTTACATCTATTCATAGATTCATATTTCACAGATTTTTCTCACATACGTATTTTTCCCTTTAACCAAAGATCACAATTTGGGACTTGTTATTAATCGAAGATGTCATCTTTTGTTCTTCAATTGGAAATACACCTCTTGAGTGGTTTCACCCCTGAGAAAACCCTGAGGGCCCTGTAATGGGAACCTGTATTATCTGACATGCTTATATGCTCCCACCAAACAGACCAAAAGATGGTCCTGAAGACTGCTTCCTGATAGGCTAACCAACAACAGAGGAGAAGTGTACTATTCTAAAAATAACTATGCACATGTATAATGACTGACTGTAAGTATAGAGCTCTTATCTAAGAGATTTCCTAGTAATAAAGTTGTCTTACCCATCAAATTATGAGATTCTTCCTAGTTCCGTGGAAGACGAATGAGGCCAGGGTTGAAATACAAGCAGGCAGGCAGGTGGGACTGACTTCAGTCACATGGGAGTCAGGAAGCCCTTTCATATAAACACACTTCCTTATGCTGACTCATAGCAACTCAGGATCCGACTCGACGGCACTTGGCTTGGCTTATACTGACATGATGCCTGGAATTCTCTCCATTATGTCACATGTTTTTTGAGTGATTCATTCAGAAAAACTGTGCAAAAATATATTATCTGTCATAAGTAAATTTTTTGCATTCATATTTCATGGCTTGAATGCTGCCTTCTCAGAGAAAGTGATTGAAGATAGATGCATTTAATGACAGTTATGAGCAGAAAAAAAAAAACAGGAAGGAAATGACACCTAGCCCTTCTAGCTAACCTGGGGTGAAAACAATGAAATTATCTGAGCCCTACTATACTGGAAAGCAGCCATGGTTAAAGATACTTTGCTGTCATTTGTGTTCAGGAAAATGACTATCTGAAAGAATCACCCTTTCTATAAGACTTGGACATCCCTTGTGTACCTATGACAAGGCCAGTCACAGACCCTCCAAATTCCCTTTCTTTGCCTCATAAATGAATAACTGAATTGACTGTCCCCACTGATCAATCAGAAACAGAATGCTTTTCCTAAAACTTTGATTAAACTTCTCTGGTTCTTCCCAAGCCATTGGGAATTTGGGGTCACCCTCAAGCATGAGCCAACATGTCACACTTTTTAAAAGCCTTCCTGAAGGGGGCAGAATCAAGATGGCAGACTAAACACATGTCTCCTTAAATTCCTCTGGAAACCAAGACCTGAATTGATAATTAAATGGAGCCTTCTGTACACTTAGTAAGCCCTAGGACAAGGCATAGGGCTGTTAATTTGGACTTCATACTACTGAATGGAAAACATCCTCTCTTTTGCCATCCCTGCTCCTGGTGAGTGCTGGCTTTCACAGACTGAAGGTAACTTATCATTTTAACTTTTATTCCTCTGTCTTAGCCAGTGGGAAGATCTGGGACTTGACTAGCAGCTAATCTCAAATGCACTGCTGGTGGCATTGGTGGGTGAAACTGCTACATTTTGAGAGCCTGGCTTTGGACTTTGTACATCTCAGCTCCTTTGGCCTCTCTTTCTGTCTCTGCCATTGAGTAGCCTGTTCTGAGGCAGATGGGGAGCTTGTGTGGGATGCCATTTTGTTCCACTGAGAGGTGGAAATACCCATATGGAAGCCTCAGCTGGACCTAATTCCTAGGATGGGAGGCAGTGCCTGCCCAGAAGAAAGTACTTTTCCAGCAGAAAAGCAGTATTTTGCTGACTGTTGCCTACAGCTGGGGTCTGCCAGCAGGGGTCAGTAGGGCAATGCCAGCCAAGTGCCGTCGAGTCAGATCCGACCCAAAGTAGGGCAATAGCCTTTCTGTATTTTTAACTAGTTTATAACATCTTGGGTTGGATATAGAGGTGCTTATTTTGCCAGCTGCAAAGAGGGGCCTGTATACTTGAAAATCTGACTGACTTTGGAAGTTATCAGATATCTTTTGGTTTTCATTTAAGACAGCCTAGAAAAACAACTACAGTCTATCCTCACAGCATCTCTCCCAGCCTCTATTGACTCACATCATGCCCAAAAAGAAACAAACTCTGGAGAAAACTGTAACAAAGAAATCACTCATGGATTCAGAAGACCCCCAAAAGAAACGACCAAAGAATTTCCCAGACAAAGAAACGTTTCTGAAACTATCAGAAGGTGAATACAAAAGGATTATATACAGAGCTCTTCTAGACCTTATACAAAATTCAGCACAGCAAAATGGAAAATTAAAGCAAGCTGTTTGATCTGACAGAACACCAGTACTCTGAAATCCAGCAGATCAAGAACAAAATCAAAGAGATAGAAACTTCAATTCAAAGCCAATAAAACAGAATATAACAAAGGGAAAACAGGCTTTCTGACTCGGAAGACAGAACTACTGTCTCCAGCATCTATGAGGAGAAATCAGAAAAAAGAAATCAGAAGAATGAAGAAGACTTAAGAAGCATGTGGGACTCTATTAATAGGAACAATCTATGATTAATTGGAGTTCCTGACCAGGGAGAGACATGTGGGAACACAGAGAGTATTGTGGCTGAGCTGCTTACAGAAAACTTTACAAAAACTATGAAAGAAGAGAATATAGATATCCAAGATGCATATCGATGCCACTCAATATCATTCTCAAAAGAAAGACTACAAGACATAATCAAGCTTAACAAAATGAAACATAAGCAGAAACTCTTAAAGGCAGTGAGACTCAAAGCAAAGCTAACATTCAGAGGGAAACTCTGTAAGCTTTTGTCAGATTTCTCAGCTGAAACAATGCTGGCATGGAGACAGTGGCATGATGCATTCAAAGCCTTGAAGGAGAAGAACTTCCAACCAAGGATTATATATCCTGAAAAACAATATTTCAAATATGAAAATGAAATTAAGACAGTCAGAGATAAACAGAAACTCAGAGACTTCGTTAAAACCAAACCAAAGCTACAAGAAACACTGAAAGAATCTCTTGGCTTAGAAGAACAAAACCACTAACTTTATATTTTAGAAGCAAATTCAGGACACATCACCCAGAAACCTATTCAGTCAGGGAAGGCTCCAAACTCAATCAAAGCTAGAACAGTGGAATAAATGATCCAGTGATCACATCATGAAAACTATGATGTCATCATATTAAAAAAAGGGATGTACTACAGTTGTTATAGTCTTTCCAGATGGAGAGGAAGTTAATAAGAAAGGTAGTAATTAAAATTGGGTTTATGCATAGTTTATTAAGAGGGATCACAAGTGCAGCCGTAAAGCACAATAAAGATGCAAGCTATCAAATCAAGAAATGTAATACAGGAGTCTCAACAACCACAAAACAAACCCGGAAGAAGTGAAAAATATACTCACAAAGGAGAAGTTCCCAGAACAGATTAATAAGAACAACAGAGAAAACATCAACACAGAAATAAACATATCATAATGACAGCACCAAACACATGCCTGTCGATAATTACATTGAATGCAAATGGATTGAATGCCCCAGTAAAGAGACATTGAGTGACATCTTGGATCAAAAGACATGACCCATAGATATGTTGCCTGCAAGAAACTCACCTTAGACTTAAAGACATGAACAAACTGAAAATTAACGATGGAAGAATATATATCAAGCTAACAATACACAAAGAAGAGCAGGTGTGGCAACTCTAATCTCAGATAAAATAGATTTTAATGTAAAATCCACCATTGTGGACAAGGATGGACACTACTTATTGCTGAAAGGTTCAATACACAAGCAGGACTTAACAATATTAAATATTTATACATCTACTATCAGGACATCTAAATACATCAAAGAAACACTGACTACACTCAAAAATGAGATACATCATTCCACAATAATAGTGGGATAGTTCAACACTCCATTCTAAATGTAAGAACCCTTCCAGAAAATAGGCTGACCTCAGTATAAAGCATTCCAGTTTACCACCCAATAATGTTACCCTTTTACTCCACTTCCCAGCATCTGCTTTTTCTCTAGCTTAGTTTGCTCTTTATACAAAACAGCTTTTTTTCTCTAAATCTGAGACACTTTCCGATCTTCTGATCTGAGTGTACCCTGTATTACAGACCCCTCCCTCTACTGCATTTTTCTCTTTTACCCTGTTATTTCTGAAGACATCTTTACCCTGTCAAAGTCTAGGTTTGTTTTCTCATTGACAGGAGATACTTTATTTGCCTACATATGTGATTGCCAGGAGGGATCAGTCCCTGGAGAAAATGTCATGCTTGGTAGAGTGGAGGGTCAGCAAAACAGAGGACAATCCTAGAAGAGATGAACTGACACAGTGGCTGCAATGATAGGCTTAAGCATAAAGACATTTGTGGGCATGGTCAGGACCAGGCAGTGTTTCATTCTGCTGTACATAGGGTCGCTATGAATCAGCACCAATTTGTTGGGACTGATTCAGTAGCTACCAGCAACAAGTAGTCAAAATTTGTCTCAGTAGGTAGGATCACCAAAGACAAATGTCACACCTTAACCCAGTGCCAAGTCTATACAGTCACTACTGGATATTTTTGAATTTTAATTCTTTAAGCCGACTTTGCTTTGAGCAGTGATCACATTTATCACTGAGTTATTGTGAGTGTAAAATGAGACAGTGTAATGCGACATCTAGTTCTTAGCATCATTCCCAACATGTTCTCAGTAAGCATTTTTGAATACTTACTCCCCTACCATGAGATGCATGAAAACAAGGAACTTTACTTTTGTTTTACTTTGTTCGATTTAATCATCGCTCTGTTCTTTCTACATCCTTGGGGTCAGGACAAATCTATCCACTAATCTTTCTATACCTACGTGTAATCAAAAACCAAACCCATGACCATTGAGTTGATTCCAATTCATAGCTACCCTATAGCTACCATATAAACAGAGTAAAACTACTCCATAGAGTTTCCCAGGAGCACCTGTTGGATTTGATCATCCAACCCTCTGTTTAGTAGCTGTAGCACCTAATGACTACACTACCAGGGTTTTTACATCTACCTGTATCTGTTTATATTTAATCTCCAATAATCTCTAATCGACCCAATAATATTAAATATTTAAATGCATGGCTACTTGTCTTTGGCTGTTTAATTTACTCTGTATGAATGCCCAGGCCTTCAGTCTGTGTTCTCTGCTCCTTGCTCTTTTCTAAAATAACATTTGGGACTACAGAAGGAAAGGGAAGAGCTATGTACTCGCGAAGAGGGGTTCATTTTGCCAGGGCTGTAATTGGTTGCTTTGGACTTTTTGTCTTTTCATAGTGGTACCAATGGGAAAACACTCTCTTACTAGCCAAAAGTCTGTTAGTTAGAGTCCACCCAGAGGCAATCTACTTCCAAAATGTCAATGACTGAAAACTCTCTGGAGCACAGTTCCACTCTGACACACAGGGAGTCATCATGAGTCAGAAGTGGCTAAAAGGCAATTGGTTTGGTTTGAGGCATTTTTGTGTTAACTGCTCAAGACTCAGGGGAGCTACACTTGTGCTCTGGAATCTAAAACTCCAGACATGCTACTTAAGAGGGAATGACATTGTTGGCTCAGTTCCACTCTGCCCAAATAGGTTGGCTTTTCAAACTACCCTGTTATTTTTATAAAAATTAGACTTCGTGGAGACTCAGCACCAATAAATAGTGGCTCTGGTCTGAACACAATAGTCCTCTCATTTCCTGGGACAATCAGTTTCATGGTTTAGCCTTGGGTAGAAGACTGATGGAAATATTACGGGAAAAAGAACAACTAAAAGACAACAGATTAATATTTGCATAATTTATACCTGCTGCTAATATTAATGCCTGTTCAAAATGATGATATTCATATATACTCCCAGAGGAAAAAAAAATCAAGTCGCTATATACGTAAAAGTGTGATAATTTGATTTCAAAAGTTTCAAGTTACAGTTCTTCAGAATAGCAGTCAAGTGTATATGTTAACCAAAAGCAGCATAAGACTTAACAACAAAAAAAAGTCTACTTGTGTGAATGAATCATAAATTTCTCAGGCCAGATGGTGTTAAGTCATACCCTGCCAAATACCTACATCATTTACAGTACTACAGTAAATGAAATTAGCACTAGTTGGCACATTGAATTGTCAAGTGTTAATTTGCTAGACACTCACAATCTTCCTTATGCTTTCAGGATTATAGTGACTGTTTTAATAGGTACTCTTAAAAGAATGTATTAGCGTATTTCTTTCTGAGACTATATCAATTATTGTTCGGCATCTGGGTCCCTCTCTGGAGATATATACAAACAAAAAAGTATGTTAGACTGGGAAAACTTTGGGAGTAGAGTTCTGAAGATCATGATTCTAATTGTCTTTGAGAACACAGTAATTGTAGCACATATATCAGCCACATTCCCAGAGGACTCCAGTTCACTATCTGTACAATGAGAACATGGGACAGCCTGAAAGTTTCTTTTACACTCTAATATCCTGTGATTCTAAGATATTAGCCTAAGGTTGATTTTAACTTCAAATCAAGAAGTCTTGGTATCTTCTGCCACTCCTACTTCTAAAAGGACTTTTTATTTACTATGGACAGGGGCCTAGGCCTGTGTTCTCAGCATTCAGGTTGCATGCCAAAGACAGCATTATGAATTTAGTAAAAGCTATAGAAACATTTTCAGAAAAAGATCTATAGACATACACACTTTTGCATACTAATTTAAAGGTTTCTGGGTAACACTGAACGCTATACATGAAGCCTTATAGAATCTTAAAGTATAGGAAAAAATATTTCAGGCTTTCTAGTATACATTGTACTTTATTTTAAAAAGTCTCCAGAAACTGTTAGAACTTATCATTATATTCATTTGACTGACAATATTCAAACTGACAATCTTTTGGTTAGCAGACGTTGCACTTAATCACTATATATACATATTTGGAAATCCTAGAGGCATAGCAGCTAAGTGCAACATCTACCAATCAAAAAGTCATCAGTTTGAATCTGCCAGGTGCTCCTTGGAAACTCTCTGGAGCGGTTCTATTCTGCGTACAGGGTCTCTATGAGTCAGAATAGACTTGACGGCAGTGGGTTTGTTTTTTTGGATATATATAAACCAAAAAAACAACCAAACCCACTGCCATCAAGTCCATTCTGATTCACAGCAACCCTATAGACAGAGAAGAACTGTCCTATAAAGTTTCCAAGGACTGCCTGGCATACTTGAACTACCAGCCTTCTGGCTAGTAGGTGTAACACTTAACCACTAAACCACCAGGATTTCCGTATGTATATATGTATATATGTATACATATGTATACATATATGTATATGTGTATACATACATACAGTTACACTCTAGCTCTAAGCCAATTCCAGTTCATAGATACCCTATAGGAGTAGGTAGAATTGTCTTATATATATATGTACCTGCATATACATACATATATGTGTATGTATACATATGCATACACATATATGCATATTCATGTGTGTGTGTGTGTGTGTGTGTTGTTGTTGCAAACACTGGTCGGTGACTATCTTCAACTCAGGTATTTCTTCTCCAGTGTTCTAGCAGCAGAGAAAATATTTTGTGCACTTATCACCTGGAATTATAACCTGGAAGTCTTTTAGGTACTGTTTTTCTACTACAATCATTTGTCACGTTAGATATGTTTTTTTACCTATAAACACAAGGAAACAAATTTGAGCTGATGTGGTTATGCCCAATGTCACCCTATAAGAGGACTGTTAGGTTTGTGACCCAGTCTTGATGTGACCCAGAATATTTTCCTTTCCACCATACCACGGACTTCCAATTGGAGAAAATGCATTGAACAATGCTTTCCATTGCTTGATTTCTCAACACATGTTGAGGAAGTAGGTTTTGAATAGGAAATAGTCATCTATATGATTTTAAATCTATCCAGTAATTCAGATGCCAACAGGGCTGCAGTTTGGGTCAGGGCCCAGATGTGCAGTTCCACGCGTGTCCAATGGTAGCACTGACAAGCCATGCCCCTGAATAAAAGTCCTGTTTACTTAATGTGACTTCTGGGAACTTGGGGAAGTATACCATATTCTCAGCAAGTCTGATTCACTACTGGATTTCCTGTTTTCTTCCTTCCTTCACCCATGATGATTGCAGTGGTGTGTGTGTGTGAGTAGTTGGAGCCAATGAGTAAAATGACACAGAAGCACCAATATACACTCCCCTACACAAATGTCAAGGGTGAAGGGTCTTCCAAGATGTTTATTAGGAAGGGATAGGAAGCCAAATGAATCAGCTGCTTTCTGCCTTCCAGCAGATGGTTCCAGAGCAGAAGCGTTGCTCAGGGCATCAAACTTTGTTAGTTCTCTCACTTCATCTCATCTTTCTGAAAACTTGGATATCTCCCTAATTGAATATGAATATGCCAAGCCATGTCAAGTGCCATCGGGTCTATATGGAGATAGATATAATTTTATTTCCCTGATTTTGTACCCACTACAGACAACTAGGAAGAATAACCGTTCCTTCTTGCAGACAGGTATTGCTTTTTTTGCTGATAGATTTAATTTGGAAGTTGAAAGTCGTGTATAGTTTAATCATTGTCTAACTCTTATGCATGTCTTTCTTAGACCAACACATTCAAATATTTATGTCTTATGTAACATTGATGTATTTACTTTATATCTTATCAAAGGAATAAGTCTTTTTTTTTTTTTAAACTAAGGATTATGTGGCACTAGGTAGCAGGTAGTGTTCTAAATGTTTTTGTGCTTGATCTGTTGGATTTCCGAGTATTGACGTTCCATCAGATCAAACAGCTTGCTTAATTTTTCATTTTGCTCTGCTGCATTTTGTATAAGAAGGCTCTCTATATAACCCTTTTGTATTCACCTTCTCGTAGTTTCAGAAAAGCTTCTTCGTCTGGGAATTTCTGAGGTGGTTTCTTTTGGGGTCCTTCTGATGTCATGGGTGATTTCCAGGTTACTATCTTCTCCAATGTTTGTTGCTTTTTGGGCTTCATGTAGGTCAATAGAGGCTGGGAGAGATAGTGTGAAGATGGACCACAGTTGTTTCTCAAGGCTGTCTTGAAATGAGAAGTAAAAAGTATTTGACAACTTCCAATGTCAGTCAAGTTTTCAGGTGTATACGTCCCTCTTCCCAGCTGGCAAAGTAAGCACCTCTATATTCAACACCAGATGTTATAAACTAGCTCAAAATACAGAAAGGCTACTGGCCTGCTGGCCTCTGCTGCCGGGCCCCAGCTGTAGGCGACACTGTGTATAATTCTGCTTTTATGTTTGAAAAGCAATCTCTTCTGGGTAGGCACTGCCTCCCATCCCAGGAATTAGGTCCAGCTGAGGCTTCCGTATGGATGACCCTGCCTCCCAGCAAAACAAATGGCATCCCGCGTGAGCTTGCCAGTTGGTTGGGACCAGGCTCCTGGCAGAAAGAGAGGCCAAGTGTGCCAAAATGCCCAGAGTCCACATTGTCAGCCACTGAGCCCCAGCCCCAGGTGATAGTGTGCAAAACACTGCTACCCTGCTAGAAAAGCATTCTACCCCTGGCAGGAGCCACCTCCCAGCCTAAGAATCAGATCTAACCAGGGCCTCTGCCTGGGCTTCTCTGTTTCCCAATAGGCCAGTGAAGCTGAGGTGTATAGAATCCAAAGCCAGGCTCTCAGAACCTGGCAATTACACTTGCTGGTCCCACCAGCAGTGCGTCCAAAGCTAGCAGCTGTCAAGTCCCAATTCTGCCTGCTGGCCACGATGGAAAAAAAAGAAATCGAACTGGTGAGTTACCTTCGATCTGTGCAAGCCTGTGCTCACCGAGAGCAGGGTCAATGAAAGAGAGGAGATTTTGCATTCACTGGTATGAAATCCAAACTGACAGGCTTATGCCACATCTCAGGGCTCACTAGGTGTCCAGAAGACTCCGTTTAATTACCATTTCAGGTCTTGGTTTCCACAGGGATTTAGGGAGATGTGCATTTAGGCTGCCATCTGGACTTTGCCCCCTCATTCTAAATGTTTTATAAATACTAAATCATCATATCTCCATCAACCAAAGAGTAGTTCCATTTTGCAGATAAAGGAACTGAGGTACTAAGAGGTTAACTAATATGACCAAGGACAAATGGCAAAGCTATATTGAAACGTTGGCAGTCTGGCTCCAATTATTTGTGAGGTAATCATAGTATGAAGCACACATGAATGTAACTGGGATTCTGTGTCTAGCAGAGTAATTCTACCCCCCCTCCTTGAAAGATGTCCATGTTCTAATCTTCAGAACCTGTGAATGTGTTATGTTACATGTTGGTTGTTGCAGATAAAATTAAGGTTGCTAATCAGCTGCCTCTAAGATATGTAATCAAGATATAATCCTGAATTATATAGTGGCCCTAAGTGACAGATAGAGGAAAGAGGGTCAGGGTTAGACATGAAGATGTGACCATAGAAGCAGAGATGAAAAATGTAAGGACCCATGAGACAGGGCAACCATTAGGAATCAGATTATCCCCCAAAGACTCCAGAAAGCAATCAGTCATGCCATGCTATTGTAGGCTTATTTCCAGGACTTCAGTATAGCATTTGTTTTTCTCATTTTAAGCTCTTAATTTTGTGATAATTTACTATACTAGTAGTAGGCAACTAATGCAGAATCTATCTATTTTGTCCAAAATGATGTTTAAGTTAAGAAGACTCATATGGTACTCAAATTTCAGGTTTGCCTTGCACTAGGTATATGAAAGATCATTTGCTACAAAAGGATAAGTTTGGTAATGTAGAAGACCATCAAAAAGGATAGAAATTCTTCATGAGATGGATTGACACAAACAACAACAATGGATTCAAACACACTAATGATCATGAAGATGGAGCAGCACTGGGCAGTGTTTCCTTCTGCTGTGCAGAAAGTCACCATGAGCCACAGCTGACCCAGCAGCAGCTAACAACACAACACAGTCTACAAAAATCAAGTAACTGCTTAAACTTTCTGAGAAATTTGTCTTTCTATAAGACAGAAAAAATACATACATCTACATGATTATTGAGGCAGGCTTGCCACAAGTTAAAACGTGGCACCATCTACAACACAATTTTATTTTTGAGTAAATCCTTCCTCGGGAGTTGTGAAAAAGATTAAAATATCCAATCTGTGAAAGGTTAGTGTGACTGTTAGAATAGATAGCCTATGTAAAGCATTTTCTGCAGAACACTGACATTAAGCATATACACAAATTGTAGTTATGATGATGGTGATCATTACGGACAGAATTTCAATAGAGAATGTAAGAAGTTAATCAGAGAATTGGGATGGCCAATGAGAAACAGCTGCTAGAGAAAAATGCTTTGTAAAAAAAACACCAGATTTAAATCCAGCTCTCCACACCAGCTATATGTTTTGGAGCAGGTTTCTTCACGTGTAAACATTCCAGAAATGCCAAGCCCGCAGAGTTGTTTGAAAGCCTAATTGATGTTGATGTAGAAGTGTTCCTGGAATGCTGTAAGCACGCACAGAATGTTCTTAGGATTTTCATTCAGTGCACAATGGTGTAGTCTGCCTCAGGTATTATGCTAAAAATCTCCAGCAACTATTCATCTCCTTTTTTTTTCTTATTTTAATATTTAATTTTCTTTTTGGTGAGAATATACACAGTAGAACCTTCTTTGACTCCACAATTTCTAGAAATATTGATCTAGAAATATTGATAACATTGGGTGCATGCTTCATATTGTGACAACAGTCTCCTGGTTTCTGTTCTAGCTATTTTATTTCCATTTACTTAAGTTTCCTGCCGCACACACTAACCTTGTCTCTCATCGACACTTTGGAAATCCTAGGGGTATAGTGGTTAAGTGCTAAGTCTGCTAACCAAAAGTTTAGGAGTTCAAATCTGCCAGGCACTTCTTGGAAAAATTTATGTGGCAGTTCTACATGTCCTATAGAGGCATTATATGTTGGAATCAACTCAATGCAATGGGATTGACTGGATTTCTATAGCTTTTTGGTTTGTTTGTTTGTTTGTTTTTAGTTGCAACATACACATAACACACACACACACACAAACTGCCACCAGGTAGAAAAACACAGGAGGCCATATGATTTAGGTCATTCCTCTGAAATCTATTCTCCCATCTTTTTTCCAAGCTTAGACTAAAAAAAAAAAAAAAAAAAAAAAATCCTGTATTGAAGCCTTGAAATATTGTATTTCTTTTCCACTTTCTATCACTGTTATCATTTAATTATTTCATGTATACTTGTATATGTAATTACGATTCACATTTTCCACTCCTGGAAGCTTACTGACAAATATTTGAGCCACTTTAATACAGTGTAGCATCAAGGCAGGTACTGGTTCAACTTCCTAAAATATGTGGAAGTCGGTCTGGTATAGAAGATGATGGTTTATTTAGTTTTCCTGAATCGACTTTGCTATAACTGAGGGGTAGGAAAGATGGCCTCCGTGTTCCTTCCAGCTTCTTCTGTGATAACAGCTGTACTGAACAGCCTGTCACCAGACTACACCATCAGAGTCCTTTGGTGCATAGATCTTAACCCCGATTACCTCTCCTTCCCCTCAAATTTAGTTTCACTAAAACAGTCAGGCCTTTTTACTGGATCCCTACGGTAACATAAAAATTTTACACAATTGTCACTTCCCACGAATTTCCAAGGTAATGTAGACAACATTTGTTCAGCATCATGGGAGTCAAAGTAAATACATCAGTTATCCGTTTCCATCCCATGAAGTATCTTCTGTAGCCCAGATCAGAGTTGAATGATCTACTGTTATTTTTTCCCAACTGAAAAGGACCATAGTACTGGCAGGATAACTACTTTATTTTTTTATTTTTTTTCCAGTTATTACTGAGTGCCAAGTGCTTTTCTAACACTTGGTAGTTTAACTTCATTTAATCCTCACAACAAACTATTTAGATTGTCTCCTGGCTCCGCTGCTGCCATTTCTTGGCGGCTGTTTTTTTCGCTCTCTCTACCGTCTATGGTATTACAACTCTCTTCACTTCTTTCTGAATTCTCATCCAGAATTGTCTCCAGTGTACATAATTCTAACAACAGTCTCTTCAGGATAACCTAGGCTGATTTAGGCTTTTCTTGTTTGGTACTTTAAACATCTTCCAGCCTCTATGTGTGACTCAGTTCAAAACTGCTTCCCCATTTCAGGTATCTGATACAGCAGCACCCGGCATCTGGCACCAAATCCTTAGTTATCTAATGCTTTTATAACAGAAGTACAAGTGGAAGGTTTTAGCAGACAGAAGCATGTTCCCTCACACTCTAGCAGGCTAGAAGTCTAAATTTACCGAGTTGCCTTTAGGCAAGTTTTTCCCTCTGTGTTGGTTCTGGGGGAAGATCCTTGTTATCAGTGTTCCCCTAGTCTGGCAGTTTCTCGGGGCAGGGACCCTGGGTCTAAAGGACGTGTTACTCTTGGCTCTTTTTTTCTTGGTTTTATGAGGTCCTTGCACTGAGAAGCCCTTAGGTCGGGGAAGATTGATGACAAGGACCTTCCCTTGGAACTGATGGAGAGAATAAGACCTCCTTTGGAGATGGCCTCCTGAAATTGAACATCTATTCTCCCAGATTTTGAGTGAATAAGTTTCTGTTCATCAAAGCCATCAACCTGTGGTATTTCTATTATAAGAGTAGTAAGTATCTAAAATACACAATGTAATATCCATTTTAAATATAAGTTCACTATGATGCAGATTAACTAGCTGAAGTGAAACAGCTAATAACCAAGAAAAGCTTGACTTAAATATTGCAATCTGATTCTAAATATCTCAATTTAAAATACTGTTTACCAAGTGTGATGGATTTGAGAATGTCTACATAATTTTAGCTTTATCAAAAGAGAAACACCTTCTCTGAGTAAACCAAAGGTGGCAGACAAAGAAAACAAAACATAGCGATGAGAAAAATATCTCTGAGACACAGGGAACATTGCTTTTATTTCTTATAAATCTTTTTTTTTTTTTTTTTTTTTTTTTTACAGTTGGGCTTTCCAGAACCCTCCAATTCCTATGTTTATATTTCTGGGATCAACTAATAAATGGTAGATTTATATACATTATAGAGAAGGTCTATTTATAAATTCTGATATATTGAAGTGCTTTTGGTGGTTTTGAGACATCATCTTATTTGTAGTGTAATGGTGCAGAATGTCAGAACAGGCAGGCATCCCGCTGTCAGTGGTCTCACAGCTAGGTAATAAGGAAACCTCACTTCTCCCTTTCTGAAAACTTCTTCAGTTATGCCTCTCAACCACCAACAAAAGTCTGACTGCTACTGCACTAACATACACATCCTGACATAAGTTAAAGCTAACTAACCAATTGCCATCAAGTGGATTCTGACTCATGCTGACCCCATTTGTGCAGAGTAGAACTACACTCCACAGTGTTTTCATGACTGCAACCTTTCAGAAGTAGACCACGAGACATTTCTTCCCAAGTACTGCTACATGGGTTCAAACTTCCAATTATTCAATTAGCAATCAAGCACACAATGACTGCATCTCTCAGCATCTCCTAAGGACAAGCTACTGTGTCCCAGGTCATGTTCATATCTGCCTCCTCTTTACAATTTCGTAAGTCAAGAGTGAGAGATTCCCAAGACTGCAAAGCAGGGACTCAGACACATGTACACCGGTGCTCATTGCAGTACTTTGCAAAATAGGCAAAAAGGGCAAACAACCCAACTAACCGTCAACAAACAAAAAAAGTAAGCAAAATGCAGTACTATCATACAATGGAATATTATTCAGCCGTAAAGGGAAATGAAGTCCTGATACATGCATCTACATGGATAATCCCGGTAAACATGACTATGTGCTTTCAAGTCAGTTTTCACCTCTTAGTGACACCGTGTAGAACTGCCCCATAGGTTTTTCTAGGTTGTAGTCTTCAAGGGACCGGATGACCGGGTCTTTCTCCCATAGAGAGGTTGAAAAAGCTTGAGTCACCAAGCCTTTCAGTTTGCAGTCAAGCATTCAACCGTTGTGCTACCAAGGCTCCTTTGAAAACATTGTGCTGAGTGAAGTAAATTAGCTACAAAAAGACAAATACTGTATGAATTCACTTACATGAAATATCTAGAATAGGCAATTATATGTAAATCACAGTTTATTAGTGGTTACCGGGGACAGTGTTCATTTCTCTTGTAGGTAGGGTCACCATGAGGCACAACGTACTTAAAGGTACCTGACAACAGCAGAGGCAAGTGAGGGGAGAGAATGGGAAAGTATCACTTAAGGTATACTGAGCTTCTGTCCAGAGCAATAAAAAGATGCTGTCAACACTTACCTTAAAACAGAGATGAGAATGTAAGGGGGAAGAGAAAGTGCAATAACCAAATGGGACAGGCAGAACAGAAATAACAAGTGTTCACCATTTTGAAGAACACAAACTGGTATCACTGAACAACTGGTGTGGAAATAGTTGAGTGGGAAGCTCAACTGTTGTGCAAACCTTTCCCCAAAACATAATGATGTATTTTTTTACCAAAAAAATAGAGTGATAGTAGCATTTGAAATGGATAGTGGTGATGATTGCATAGCATAATGAGCGTAATTAATGTCATTGAATTTTACATGTAAAAATTAATGGAATGTAAAATGTTTTGTTACCTATATTTTACTGTATTATGTATGTACATAGTATATACATAGTGCAGTAAAATAAAAAATATATATATGTATATATATGCCACTATGTATATATATGTATATATGTGTATATATGTATATATGTGTATATATGTATACATATATATATACATACACACGTCTTGGCTAATCAGCCCTACATAGACCATGGGAGCAATTTTGAGGGGCTCTGCAATGGGCTGGCTGTTGACTGACCAGTCTCAACAAACAGTGGATGAAATGGGCCTCAGGCTCCTTTGGCAGGGGTCAAGATAGCCAATACAGCCAGGTTCTGAGCAGTTAATTCCTGCACCTCTGCCCACTGACATGCCATAGACCAGCAGCCACACACAGCCAATTCCATGGGATGCTTACCTGGGCCATTCTGTATCACTCCAGCCTGACTCCTCATCTAACCCACATTGCCATATTTTCTTCCCTCTTACCCCACTGTTAGCTAAAAATCTAAACCTCATAATAGAATTCAAACTATCTGAGCATAGATTCAGGTTCTGTGTCTCAGCCCTCAGAGGGCTGGGTAAATTTTGTACTTTCCTCTGACTGAAGAGGCTGCTGGAGGAAAGGAAAGAGAGGAAATGGGGCTACTCTAAGGGCTGTTGGGTGTGTGACTGCACTAACTCAGACCCACTGAGTACTGACAGTGACCCTCTAGGACAAAGAAGGACTGCCTCATAGACTTCCCAAAGAGTGACTGAATTGGAATTGTCATCCTTTTGGTGAGCAGCCACGATACTTAACCACTGGGCAACCAGGGTTTCCAATAGAAATGCCCCATGAAGTTTCTAAGGAGTGCTTGACAGATTTGAACTGCCAGTGTTTTGGTAAGCAGAGGAAGCACCTACCCACTATACCACCGAAGTTTCCATTGGGTTGCACTAGTGAGTCCTAAATTACTAGCATGGTTTAACTGGAATCAAATAAGTTAAATCTAATAGTACTCATTTTTTTTCTCTTAGGCAGTGAATGAGTCTCATTTGTTGATTTAATCAAAGAAGTCTTCTTTGTTCATCTGACATCACACAAAGACCTAACTAGAAGTTAATACCAAGCCAAAGACATCAGTGTAAGATTTAGAAATTCTGTGTGTTGGTGCAGTGCTGTACCCCCAAAGGTCTGTTATATTTAGATTAATCAGACTTTATGAATATACCTTACAAATTGTTATTTATGATCATCTGATAACGATAACACTAAAAATATTATATTTTCCCAAGCAAACATATCTTTTAAGCTAGCAGTAAAAATCCACTTCTTACTACAGAATGATTGATAAGGCCACTAATATTATTTGTATAATTATCTGTAATTCAAAAGCAAATAATGAATTAAGAAGATTGTCCTTTGAAGTAATGTGCTGGATAAATGCTTTAAGGGTAAATAAACAGAAAATGCATATTCCAACATTCTGGAATGGTGAAATTTTAAAGTTGATTAGCAATTTGAATTTCACATGTGTTCAGCGAATATTTAACAAGCTATACACCAATTAATGCCAGATAAAAGATCTAAGTATTCTTCAAGTTATGTAAAATCATACCAATTGTTCGGAGTAATGTCAAGTTTATGCTGATTTATAAGCATTGCCAAGCCAAGTGCCGTCGAGTCAGATCATTACACAGGAGTTTATCTGATTTAATAAATGTTTCTCATAGGATTTATATACTGTTCTTTAAATGAACATACTGTTACATTCTGTTCTTTACATGCTCATAAATAACAACTTATGATAAAAACAACACTGATTTTCTTTTGTAATAAGTGCAGAAAAAAGCACTATTGGCTAAAAATTTAAACCTCATAACAGAATTCAAATTGGGACCATGAAAGTGTTTTCCATACATTTTATTTCTGAATATTATGATTTTTAACTGAAGTCCCAAACATGAAATCATGTAGCTTTTTTTTTTTTTATTACTTGGTAATAAAGATTAACAATATTCTTAGGAGAAACATCTGATTATATTTGGATTGACTGACAAATAATTTGTTATACAAGGAAAGCCCATTTTTTGGTAATGTTGTGCAAATTTCCACAAAGCAAGTAGCAATCCAAAGGTTAATTTCATTGTCACATTACTATGTGTGGACAATAGAGCTCTACAATTATTCCACCTAGTCAACTTAAGAGAAAGTTAGTCATATGTATTTGGTGATTTTGGTAAGTGACAGGTTCTATAAAGTCAAGTGTAAGTCCATAGAGTTAAACTGATCTGTTCAGGCAATTTTAAAAAAAAATGAATGAATGAAACAAAATTAAATGGTTCTTTAATTTGCCTGTCATGGTGAAGTGGTTAAGAGCTTGGCTGCTAAATAAAAAGTTGTCAGTGTGACTCCACAAGCTGTTCTTTAGCAACCATGTGGGAGAGTTTTACTCTGTCCTGTAAGGAGGGAAACCCTGGTGGCATAGTGGTTACGTGCTATACCTGCTAACCGAAAGATGAGCAGAGCAATTCTGCCAGGTGCTTTTCAGAAACTCTGTGGGGCAGTTCTACCCTGTCTTATAGGGTCACTATGAGTCAGAACCAGCCTGATGGCAGTGTTTTTTTTAATTAATTTTTTATACAGGATTGCTATGAGTCAGAATCTTGACAGCAATGGATTCAGTTATTGGTTAACTTCTGTTAAGTCAAAATTAACAAGTCTTATTTATGTATTTATCTTTAATTGTACTTTAGGTAAAAGATTACAGGTTAATCTCTCATAAAATTTTATACTCATATTGTTATGTAACACAAGGTGCTATCCATATAATGTAACAACACACTCCCTCTTTCCACTCTGGGTTTCCTGTTCCATTCATCCAGCTCCTATTCCTTTTCTGCCTTCACACCCCATCTTGGAAATCTTGGTGGTATAGTGATTAAATGCTACAGCTGCTAGACCAAAAGTTTGACGGTTCAAATCTGCCTGGCACTCCTTGGAAACTCTATGGAGCAGTTCTACTCTGTTTATAGGGTAACTATGAGTCCAAATGGACTAGACCACAGTGGGATTCTCACCCGCCTCCAACAGGAGCTACCCTTTTAGTCTTGTGTATCTACTTAAACTAAGAAGCATAGTCATCATAATTATTATTTTGTGTTTCATAGTCCAGTCTAATCTCTGTCTGAAGAGTTGGTTTGGGGCATAGTTTCAGCTCTTGGTTAACAGAGAATCCAGGGGCTGTGTCTTCTGGAGTCCCTCCAGTGTCAGTCAGACCATTAAGTCAGATCTTTTTAATAGAATTTGAGTTCTAAGTCTTACTTTTCTCCTACTCCACCAGGGACTCTGCTGTGTTCTCTGTCAGTGTGGTCATTGGTGGTAGCCGAGCACCACCTGTCTCTTCTGGTCTCAGGCTGATAGAGTTTCCAGTTTGTGTGGCCCTTTTTGTCTCTTGGACTAAGATTTTCCTTTTGTCTTTGTTCTTCATTGATGTCCTTTGTTCTAGGTGGGTTGAGACCAATTGATGTACCTTAGATGGCCACTCACAAGCTTTTAAGACTCTAGACACCACTCATCACAATAAGACTCAGAACACTTTCTTAATAAACTTCGTGAAGCCAGTTGACTTAGGTGTCCCCCAAAACCATGGTACCCAGACCTGGTCCCCAAGTAAACCTCTTTTTAGACTTTGTGTGTTACTACTTCAATATTTCAACTACTGATTTTGATTTTAAATGCGTGGCATCAGTGTGTACTGCAAGAAGTGCATCCTGTGTTATAAAAAAGTATACCTCATGAATCAAAAAAAATCATTAGAGGTATGGTACTCACAAAACATATAATGGGAACTAATTGATAATCAGCAGAAGATGTCCTTCTGCTACTTGTACCACATGAAAACAGTTTTTCAAAATTTCTTATTAACACTTGGAAATATTACACAGCTCAAACCTCATAAACTAAAGTATATACCTATCATCATGAATTACAAAGAAGAAACTAATCACAGGTTCTGACTACTGTCCAGGAGGATTCTTTAAGCATTAATTGTTGTTGTTAGGTACCTTCAAGTCAGTTTAGACTCACAACTGCCCTATGTAAATTGGAAAGAAAAACACTGCCTGGTCCTGCCCCATCCTCATAATCCCTGTGATGCTTCATCCCGTTGTTGTAGTCACTGTGTCAGTCCATTTCATTGAGAGCTTTCCTGTTTTTCATTGGCCTTCTGCTTTACAAACCATGATGTTCTTCTACAGGAACTGCCCCTTCCTAATCACATGTCGGGAGCATATGAGACAAAGCCACATCATCCCGGCTTCTAAGGAGCAGTTTGTCTCCTTCCAAGACAGATTTACAATCATAGATAAATCCACTGCTGTTGAATCGGGTCTGACTCATAGTGACCGTAGAGGTCAGAGTAGAACTGCCCCATAGTCACAGATAGTTGACCTCAAAAACTGAGAAATTAGCAGGACCCTGGGTTTTAGACAGAATTTTCCTTAATGAGAGATTTAATTAGTTCCTTCTGATGTTGGGTGGTGTTTTTCTAAAGAAAAAAAAGGAAAATATAACATTTGTGCTGTTTTTTGAAAACCCCTTACTTGGGCATGCAAAGAACATGTGCTATAATCTGAGGGAGAGGATTCAGATTAAAACAAATAACAATGAATTTCGACCTAGTTGTCATTTCTGTATAGGAAAGTTTTTCTTGTTTATATCATTTCAGAGACAAACACTGCGTTTTCCCATTACTTCTAAGAGCTTTAACTTGGGTTTTCTACATTTTCTTATATTCAACTATTTTAAGAATTTTTATTTTGCCTTATTCAGTATATCACTATTTTTCCTTACTGTATAGGCTACATGTTTAAAACATTAGAGAATAATAGTATTGACTCTGCAGTGCTGCTAACTGTCTGACTTCAATGGATATGCTTGAAAGTTTCACTATTTAATGTGACTTTCAGATTTATATGATTTCCTAAAAACATATATCCTTTATTCAACTTTTCATAAGATTTTTAAAAATCAATAATAGGCACTACTTGTAATCAAATGTTTTTTTGTTTTAATATCCTATGACACAGTTAAACTGTTGGTATACTAAATTGCCAATAACACCGTTGGGTGCCGGCAAGTTGGTTCTAATGCATATGACCCCAGGAGACAGAGGAGAAACTCTCCACAGGGTTTTCCTGGCTGTAATTTTTACAGAAGCAGATCACTAGGTCTTTCTTCTGCAGAGCTACTCCGTGAACTTGAGCCATCAAATTTTCATTAACAGCAAAGCAATACATTCCCTGCTTGTTGAACCACTCTTGTATTTTTGGACAGCATCTTACTTTCTCACGGTTTACTAACTTTTTTTGAAATTTTAACATTTACATTTACTAAATTTGGAAGCTTGGATTATTACAGTATCTTAAAATGGAATGGGATACCTTTTAAAACATGGTATACCATGTGACCTTCTATTCCATGGTATAGCTAGTTAGTAGTTGTTAAAGAAGCCATATCATCTTATACTTTTCCTTTTTTTAATGATTGAATGAAAATGTACATTCCCATATAAATTGGGATGCCCAAATATATGCAGCTCCCAATGCTCTCCCTGCCTGGTGACAGCACATTCTTCTTCTCCACTCCATATATGTCTTATCCTACAAACAATCTCCTATTCCCTCCCCTTCACCCAGTCCTGTGCTTCCAGTAAGAGGTCAGCAGGATGACATCCTTTAGATTCATAGAACCATAAAGTGCCCACATGATATGATCACTCTGTGTCTCCAAGTCCAACCCATTCCTGTCTGAAGAGTTGACCTCCATTGTAATTTATGGATGGGGCAGCATTAGGGCCAGGGGCCACACTCCCAGGGGAACTCCAAGGCCCCTGGACCATGAATTGTGGTCTTCTAGTGGAGATCTCAGAGTGCACCCCTTTTTTTCTCGTGTTGCCGGTGAGACTCAGCTGCGTGAGCTTCATCACGGCTATCTCTGGTGATGGCTGAGCACCATCCGGTTCTTCTAGTCACAAGTCAAGGTAGTCACCCACTCACATGGGTCTCTCTGTCTTTTGGGTTCTCTTTCCCCAGTGTCGTTCCGGTCCTTGGTGATCATCTGTTTATGCTGAGTTGGGACCATTTACTGTACCCTCAGATGGCAGCTTGACAGCTTGTAAGACCCCAGACACCACTTGCCAATGTGGGGTGCAGAAGGCTCTATTTGCAAAACACTAGTTGTGCCAGTTGGCCTCAAGTTCCCCTAAGAGCATGGTCCCTGAACCCATCCCCAACTAATCTGTCATTTCAATACTGGGTTAGGTGGAAAGAGTAATCATGTTATGCTGAAGTCCAGTTAATATTAATCTTCTTTCTAATGTGTGCTCTCACAGATTTATCCTAACCAAATTTTTATCAACTATCTAATCTCAACCCTCTCCCTTCTCCCTCCCTTCCTCCCCACCCTGGCAGCCATCAAAGAGTCTTCTGTGCATGAGTCTGTTGTTAATTTCTTATGATAGGGGTCTCATATAATATTTGTCCTTTTGTTGCTGACTATTTCCACTCAGTATAATGTCCTCCAATTGAAATCAGGTTATGAGATGTTTCCTGGAATCATCATTGTTCTTTATCATTGCATAGTGCTCCATTGAGTATATATACCATAGTTTACCTATCCGTTTCCCTGTTGTTGAGCATCTGGGTTGATTTCATCTTTTTGCTGTTGTGGACTGTGCTGCGATAGACATTCATGTGCATGTATCAGTGCGTGTGAATGGCGTTGGTTCTGCAGGATATATTCCAAGCAGTGGAATTACGGGGTCAAACGGTATAACTATATCCATTATTTTAGGGTTGCACCAGATTGCTTTCCAAAGAGGTTGCACCATTTTGCAATCCCAGCAACAGTGTAGAGGAGTTCCAATTTCTCCACGACCTCTCCAGCATTTGTTGTTTTCTTTTTTTTGTATCATGGCCAATGCAGATGGGGTGAGACTGTAGTTTGGATTTGAATTTCTTTAATGGCTAATGATCATAAGCATGTCCACATTTGTTTTTTGGCTCCTGGATCTCCTCTTTAAAGAAATGTCTGTCCATCTCCTTTGCCCATTGCTTAATTGGATGATTTATCTTTTTCTTATTGATATTTGGTGGCATCTTATAGTTTATGTAGATCAGGCATTGTTCTGATTTATAGTTGCCAAATATTTTTTTTCCCCCCGTTCTGTAGGTGACCTTTTAATTCTATCAAGAAAGCCTTTGGTTGAGCAAAAGTGTTTGAGTCTCAGTAGTTCCCATTTATCTATTTTCTCTTCTGTTGTTTGTGGTTTGTTTGACAGATTTGAAGTCTGTCTACATTATGTATTAAAACGTCTATTGTTGTTCCTACTTTTTCTTGGATGAGCTTTGTTGTCTTAGATTTGATATTTAAGTCTTTTATCCAGTTTGAGTTGTTCTTTTTATAAGGTGTAAGATCATCCTACACTTTCATAGTGTACATCATGAATTAACTCATCACTTCTGTTATGGTTATCCACCTTATTAAAAATTTTGACTTGTGTTGACTCCATTTTCATCATTTGTAGAAAAATACACCTTTTTATCCAGAATATATAAATTCATTATCATATTTATATGTGTATTCTTAGGAGTACTTTAATTTCTTCAGCACATATCACTAAATCTTTCTGTAGGCTGTTAAATTTGTATTTTCTGTTTTCTCTCTCTTTCTCTCTGTGTTTATTTTTGTTGTTATTGCCACGGGTCTTTATATTTTGTTTACAAAGAACTAGCGTTTAGTTTCATCTGGTCTATTTTTACTGCTAATTTATTAGTTTTAGATCTAAACATGTTTCAATTTTCTTTTATTTTAGTTTTAACAATATTTTCTTTTTTTTCTAGTTTTGAAATTATACTTGATATCATTTAAGTATTTCTAGGTAATCAAATTATTTTTTTAAATAACAGAAGTTGACATTTTTTAAATCTCTTCATAACATGCTCTCATTTTGGTAATTGTTAAACTTCTTATAAAGTTTCCTTTTATTTTACAACACAAAATGGTTTAAAATTTTTGTTGTTCCCATTGTTAATTTCTAATTTTATTTCATTGTGGGTACAGAATGTGGCTTTAAAAATCTATGGTTTGTGGAAGTTTCATTGTGGCTGAGTCTATCATGTACATAAATTAAATTTATGATCAGGCCATTCTACCTTATAACTTAACTTACAGGAATGTCATTTTTTTCTTTGTTTTTTTTGAGAAAATAATGGAGGGAAATTGGAAGCAATCAAAATGTTACATTATCCATAAAAGTAGTACTTTTTGTACAGTTATTGAAAGACATGCTGGAGAGTAATTCAAGGACTGGGACCCCCCCATGCCTAATAGCTGGGAAATGGTAACGGAAAGTGTATAAATCAGCATACTATGCAAATACATAAATGATTTACTTATGAACAAAAAACACTTATCAAACATATCAAAAGACTAATTCTGCAGAATGTTTTGAGATCTAAGTGTCTTATTTTTTGGTAGATTAGTGTTTTAGTGATAGAATTCTCACCTTCCATGAAGGAGAGGAGGGTCCAATTTCTAGCCAATCCACCTAATATGCAGCCACAACTCATCTGTTGGTGGAGGTTTGCATGTTGTTGTGATGCTGTACATGTTTCAATGGACCTTCCAAACTAAGATGAATGAGAAAGAAACAGCTTATAATCTCCTTCTAAAACTCACCTAATGAAAACTCTATGGATCACAAAGATCAGATCCACAGCAGATCATGGGGGTGGTCTGGCAGTGTTGATCTGAATTGTGCATGGAGTCACCATGAGTCAGGAGCTCGTTGATAGGAAGATAACAACAAGTCTTATCTTAATGACTGAGTTTGGAAAAAAACTTCCAACCAATTAATATGTAGACAATTATGGAATCTGTGACACAGGTATGTCAACACAAAGTCCAAATATCACGCTTACACATTTAATCAGTGCAGGTGTACATTAGGATTTTCTCACCTTTTAGACTTGGCTGTCAGCTGGGACCAATTTTTTTCTAAACCTTTGGCTTTAAAGTTACTCCAGTTGTTGTTGTTAGGTGCTTCCAAGTTAGTTCCAGCTCACAGAGATCCTGTGCATAACATAATAAAATACAATCCAGTCCTACACTGTTCTCAGTATCCTTGTTATGCTTAAGCTCATTGTTGCACCCACTGTGTTAATTCATGTCTTTGAAGGTCTTCTTCTTTTTTTACCAGAGACAGACCCTTTTGACAACATGTCAAAGGTATGTGAGAAGTAATCTCATCATCTTTGCTTCTAAGGTAAATTCTTGGTGTACTTCTTTTGTCAGTCCAGGGAATATTCAGTATTCTCCTATAACACCACTGTTTGAAGGCTTCAATTCCTCTTACGTCTTCTTCATTCATTGCCAGTTATCACGTGCACAGAAAGTGATTGAAAAATATGCTGGCTTGGATCAGAAGTTCCTGAGTCACCTGGGACATATTTGCTTTTCAGTAACAAGAGGTCTATTAAGGCAGATTTGACCAGGGAAGTCCATTTGTTTATTTCTTGACTGCTGCTTTCATTAGGGTTGACTGTGGATTCAACTAAAATGAAAACCTTGGCAATTTCAATCTTTTCTACATTTATCATAATGTTGCTTATTGGTCCAGTTGTGAGATTTTTTTTTTTTTGTTGTTGTTGTTTTGTTTTTTTAATGTTGAGGTTTTGACCTTCATCAGTTAAGCATTTGAAGTACTCAGATGGTAGCCTGCTAGATTTTAAGAGCCCAGATGCCACTCACGAATATGGGGCAAAGACTGTCTTAGCAATAGGCTAATTATGCCAATTGGCCTCAATGTCCCCCAAAACATTGCCCCCAGACCTTTAGCCCTGCTCTTCTATCTTTGCAATATTGGGTTAATATTAGAAGAGCTTTCAGTTTATGGTGAAGTGCAGTAAAGATGATCTACTTTCTACTGGGTGCTGTCAATGCTTTCACCAAAACAAATTCCTACCTACTATCTAATCTATGGCCAGTCCTCTTCTTCACTCCCCATCCTTGTAGCCATCACATAATCTTTACTTCTGGGTGTAAGTCTATTTTCAAATCCTTATAGCAGGGATCTCATATAATATTTGTCCTTTTGCCACTAACCGATTTCACTCAGCACAATGTCTTCCAATTGAAATCAGATTATGAGATGTTTCCTAAAATCATCACTGTTTTTTATCATTGCACAGTGTTCCACTGAGTATGTGTACTGTAGTCTGTTTATCCATTCACCTCCTAGTGGACACCTGGGTTGATTCCATCTTTTTGCTGTTGTGGACTATGCTACAATAAACATTCATGTTCATGTATCTGTTTGTGCAACAGTCTTTATTTCTGAAGGATATATTCCAAGCAGTGAAATTACTAGATCAAATGGAATATCTACATCTAGCTTTTTAAGGAGTGCCAAATTGTTTTCTAAATCAGTTATACCATTTAACAGTCCCTCCAGCAGTGTAGGAGATTTCCAGTCTCTCCACGGCCTCTCCATCATTTGTTATTTTTGAGATTCTTGGATCATGGCCCACCTCGCTGGGGTGAGATGGTATCTCGTTGCAATTTTCATTTGGATATCTCTAACAGCTAATGATCCTTAGCATTTCCTGATGTGTCTTTTGGCTGCCTGGGTGTCCTCTTTGGCGAAGTGTCAGTCCACCTCCTTTGCTCATCACTTAATTAGGCTGTTTACCTTTTTCTTCTTGATGTTTTGCAGTATTGAGATCAGATGTCTGTCCAATATGTAGTTGTCAAATATTTTTTCCCATTCTGTAGGTGGTCTTTTAATTCTTCTGATAAAGTCTTTGGATTAACAAAAATGTTTTATTCTTACTAGTTCCCATTTATCTATTTTCTGTTGATTGAGCTTTGTCAGATTTTGAAGTCTGTCTAAGCTGTGTAGAATTTCCATTGTTGGCATCATTTATTCTTTCATGATCTTTATCATTTTAGGTTTGATGTTTAAGTCTTTGATCCATTTTGAGTGAGTTTTTGTGTAAGGTGTAAGATATGGGTCCTGTTTCAGTTTTTTACAGATGCATAACTTGGCTTTGGCTTGGTATCCAATTTCGTCAGCACCATTTGTTAAAGACACTGTTTTTATTCCAGTTTACAATCTTTGGGCCTTTGTCAAAAGTCAACTGTTCATAAGAGGATGGTGACATCTCTGGGGTCTCAACTCTGTTCCATTTATCTGTACATATGTTTTTGTACAAGTACCAGGTTATTTTGACTACTGTCGCAGTGTAATAGATTCTAAAGTCAGGTAGTGAGCGGCCTCTCAGTGTGTTCTTCTTGAGTAGAGCTTTACTTACCCAAGCTTCTTCCCTTTCCAAACAAAGTTGGTAATTCGTTTATCCATCTCATTAAAAAATGTCACTGGAATTTGTATTGGGATTGTGTTGTATAAATAGCTCACTTGGAGTAAAATAGACATTTTCACAATGTTAAATCTTCTTATACATGAGCAGGGTAGGTTTCTTTATTTATTTAAGTCTCTTTCGGTTCCTTGAAGTAAGGTCTTGTACTTCTCTCGGTATAGGACTCTTATTTCTCTGGTTAGATTTATTCCTAGGTATTTTATCTTCTTGTGGAATATAGTAAACAGTATTGATTTGGTGATTTCTTCTTTGATGATCTCTTTGTTTGTATAAAGTAATTCTACTGATTTATTTATGTTTATTTTATATCCTGGTACTTTGCTGAACTCTTCTACTAGTTCCAGTAGTTTACTTATGGATTCTTTAGGATTCTCTGCATATACAGTCATATCATCTGCAAATAGGGAGACTTTTATTTCTTTGCTGATGCAGACACCCCTTATTTTTTTGTCTTGTCTAGTTTCTCTGGCTAAAACTGCTAGTACAATGTTGAATACAAGTGGTAAGAGCAGGCATCCTTGTCTAATTCCTATTCTAAAGGGGAATTCATTCAGTCTCTCTCCATTCAGGATGATTTAAGCAGTTGGCTTTGCATAGATACCTCTTATTTCACTGAGGAATTTTCCTTCTCTTCCTATTTTACTGACGTTTTTAGCATGAATGGGTATCAGACTTTGTCAAAAGCTGTTTCTTCATCAATTGTCAAAATCAGGTGATTCTTATCCTTTGCACTGTTTATGTGGCTGATCACATTAATTGTTTTTCTGATATTGAACCAGACTTGCATCCCTGGTATGACTCCAACTTGGTCTTGGTGAACTATTTTTTTTTTTTTTTTGATATGTTATTGAATTCTATTGGCTAGGATTTTGTTAAAGATTTTGCACCTAGAGTCATAAGTGATATTGGTCTTTAATTTTCCTTTTTGGTGGGATCTTTCCCTGGTTTTGGTATCAAGGTTATCCTGGTATCATAGAACGAATTTGGAAGTATTCCATTCCTTTCTGTGCTGTGAAATAGCCTCAATGGTATTGGAATCAATTCCTCTGTACAAGTTTGGTACAATTCTCTGGTGAAGCCATCTGGGCTAGGACTGGTTTGGGTTGGTAGTTTTTTAATTATTTTTCCAATCTCTTGCTTCGTGATGGGTTTAATAAGTTTTTTCTCCTTCTACTTGTGGTAATTTTGGTAGGTTATATGAATCTAGAAGTTTGTCCATTTTCTCTAGGTTTTCCAACCTGTTAGAGGACAATCTTTTGCAGTATTCTGTTACGATGGTTTTGATTTCAGTAGTCTGTTGTGACAACTACCATCTTATTTCTTTTCAGGCTATTTGTTTCCTCTTGTTTTTCTCTTGTAAGTTTAGTCAAAAAGTTATTAATTTTGTTGATCTTTTCAAAGAGCCAGTTTTGGGTTTTGATAGTTTTTCAGCTGTTCTGTTCTCTAATTGACTTAGTTCTGCTCTAATCTTTATGATTTATTTTCTTCTGGTGCCCAAGGGGTTCCTTTGTTGCTCTCTTTCTACTTGTTTAAGTTGTAAGGTTTGTTCTTTGGTTTAGGTCCTTGCTTCATTTTGCATGTGTGCACTTATAGAGATAAACTGACCTCTGAGCACTGCTTTGCCTGTATCCCATAGGTTCTGGTAGGATGTGTTTTAATTCTCATTAGATTCCATAAATTTCTATATTTCATCTTTGATTTCTTCTATGATCCGCGGCTTTTTGAGCAAGGTGTCACTTTGCTTCCATGAGTACAAATTTCTACCTAAGTTTTTTCTACTATTGATTTCAACTTTTATGACTTTATGGTCCAAGTAGATATTCTGCAATAATTCAATGGTTTGGATTTCATTGAGACTTTCTTTATGCCCTAATACATGGTGTATTCTGTAAAATGTTCTACGTGCACTGGAGAAGAAGTTGTACTTATCTGTCAGTGGGTAAAAAATTCTGTCTATGCCAATGAGGTCTATTTGGTTAATTGTTGCAACAATTATTGAGTTTTTTTTTTTTTTTTTTCCTGAATGATCTGCCCATCGCTGAAAATGAAGTGTTAAAGTCTCCATCTATTATTGTGGAGTGTTCGATGTCATTTTTCATTGTTGTCAGTGTTTTTTCAATTTTTTTTTTTTTTTTTTTTTTGCTCTGGGATTGGGTGGATAAATATGTAATATTGTTAAGTCCTGCTTGTGTATAGAACCTTTCAGCAATAAATAGTGACCATCCTTGTCCACTATGGTAGATTTTATGTTACAGTCTATTTTATCTGAGCTTAGTGTTGCCAATCCTGCCCTTCATTTTTGTCGTTGCCTTGGTTTATATTTTTCCATCCTTTGATTTTCAGTCTATTCATATCTTTCAGTCTAAGGTGTGTATCCTGTAACTAGCATATAGACAGATTGTGTGTTTTGATCCAGACTGTCACTCTCTATCTCAATATTAGAACATTCAGTCTGTTTACTATCAATGTAATTATTGATAGATACATGTTTAGTGCTGTCATTTTGACGCATTTATTTTTGTGTTGCTGATGTTTTCTATGTTGCTGTTAATATTCTGCTCAATTTGTTTATGGTTTGACTGTCCATCTTTTTGAGTGCTGGTTTTGTGTTTGTCGACATTCTTGCTTTATGTTTCTTGTGTTGCTATGCCGCATTGTTATTTTGCTTTGCAGCTGTTCCTATGATCCCCCTTAATAGCCTACATTTAAACCAGACTTTAACTTCTGCCATTTAAATTTCTTCTCCCTTTGAAAGGGTTATACCTAGTGCAATATATCCCTCTTTTTAATATGATGATGCTATGTTTTTTGTGTTAAGATCACTGGTTCCCTTATTTCAATATTGTAGCTTTGACTGACTTTTGTGATTTCCCTAACTGAGTAGAATTCTAGATGCTGTGTCCTGCATTGACTTCTTAAGCATACACTTGGTGTTTTCATTTTTCAAAACGAAGAGTTTCTTTTAGTATTTGTTTTAGTTTATGTTTAGTTTTTACAAAGTCTCCAAGCTTCTATCTACAAATGTCTTAATTTCACCTTCGGACTGCAGAGACAATTTTGCAGGATATATAATTCTTTTTTTGTTTGCTTTTTTTTATTTAACATGACTGAGTGAAAATGTATGATCCCATATAAATTTACAAGCCCACCTATATGCAACTTCCACTGCTCTCCCTGTCCGGTGACAGCACACTATTCCTCTCTGCTCCATACATGTCTCATCCTCCTTGAAATTTTTCTCCTTCAAGACTTTGAATGTGTCATCTCATTGCCTTCTTGCCAACATCATTTCTGCCAGGAAGTCAGACAAAAGTCTACAAGGCTTCCCTCTGAATGTTAGTTTTTCTTTAATCCTCACTGCCTCTAAGACCCTCTGTTTATCTTTCATTTTATTAAGCTTGATTACAGTACGTCTTCATGTCTTTCTTTTGGCGTCTAGTTTTTGTTGTGTTTGATAAGCATTTTGGATATTTATGCTCTCTTCTTTCATAATTTCAGGGAAGTTTTCTGTCAGCAGCTCTACAACAATTCTCTGTGTATTTTTGCCATCCCTCCCTGTTCAGGATCTCCAATTATTCATAGATTGTTCCTCTTGATAGAGTCCCACTGGTTTCTTAACATTTTTTCGTTTTTCTTATTTTTCTATCTGATGTCTCCTCATAAATGCTGATGTCAGGTGCTCTATCTGCAAGCTCACTAACTCTGACCACTATCTCTTCAATTTTGCTCTTTTCACTTTGGATTATATTGTCTAATTTTGTAATTTTATTATTGATCTTCTGGATTTTAGATTATTGATGTTCCACCAGTTCAAATAGCTTGCTTCATTTTTCCATATTGTTCTGCTGCCCTTTGTTTAGTCTCTAGGAGGGCCCTATACATAATTCTTCCAATAATTTCAGAAAGACTACTTCCAATAATTTCAGAAAGACTACTTCATCTGGGAATTTTCTGATTCTTTACTTTGGAAGTTTTCCAATACCATGGCAGATTGCTTCTTTTAATGGTAAGATAGATTGTTGTATTCAAGCTACCAAGAAGCTGTTCAATATCTCTGGTGTTGCCCCAACAGGCGCTAAGGCATAGCTTTAAGAGTGGAGTAAAGGCAGTAGTATATTTGGTCACGAGCCACCACTGTGTTCTCTAGTGACTAGCCCCAGGTGGGCTCTCTGGGGTGGCAGACTCTATTCCTGGCTGGTAAAGGTGGGAATTACCTGTGGCTACTATCTGCCATTACATCAATTGAGTCTATAGTGTAGCTCAGGGAATGGGAGAGAGAAGAATGCCACTCCACCAGGTGCCCAGTATTGCTGTGCTCTGTAGATGTGATTAGCTTAAAAACTGCTTATTTGCTGAGAGGGATGCTATGCAGTGTTCACTGAAAGCAGCTGGGCCCTCAGGAGCAGTGGCCTCCACCTCCTGGCTGGCTGAGATGGAACCCTACTTATGGAGTCACTGGGAAGCCGTTAGTTGACACTATGATGTGGTTCTGTGAAGGGCAGTGGAAATGCTGCCACCCCACACAGCAGTCAGTTCTCCAGGTAGTCTTATTTTAAAAAGGTACTTTACTGCTGAGCAAGAAGCTGTCCATTAGCTAGTGAAATCAGTCATGCCCTCAGGTGTGGCAGGCCCCGCCATCCAGCTGACAATAAAAGCACCTCAAAGGCCATCCCCAGATGCTATGACTGGTTCAAAGAAGGGAGGAGTTGGGATCTTGCTGCCCTCCTCTACCAGATCCCACCCATAATGCACTGCTTCTTTTTTTTATTGGAGCTGCAGAAGTTTTGAAACCCTATCACTGAGTGGTTAGCCCCATAGGTAGGCATGAGTCCCCGTGTTAGTTTACTTTTCTTGTGTGTGGTCAGCCTGGGAAGACAGTCAGATGGCCCCCAAGTGTGCAGTGTCTGTCGGGGTGTGAAGGTAAGTGTAGGTTCAGGTTTCCAGTGTTGTAAGTTGCAGAATGCAAGGTCCTTATCCATACCAAGAAAGGTTAGTGTTTTACAGATCTGAGCCTAGGGAAACTGCCTGCTTCTGCCCCCAGATGCCTTTGTCAGTAGTTGACTTCTACTTCAGTAACCATGCATCTGATTCAGTCTCCCAGTACTTCACAGAAAGAAAAGGAGGAGGACACCTGATAGAGAGAGATAGAAAGAAAGAGATTTTGTGCTGCAAAGGGAAAGTTCTGAAGCACACCTGAACTTGTCTTCTGGCAGTCAGGTAGAAGAAAGTTCCAATTCTGTTGGCAGATCTATCTGAGGCTTAGTTTCTCCCCTGAATAAAAACTTTTGCCTGACACAGCTGGATTCCCTGCTGAGCTGTGTTCAAGGGTACTGGATTTGGTTGCAGTGCTGCTGCAGGAGTCCCCCCAGGGAGTGCTTATTTTGTCTGTCTGTCCCCACTCCCTTCTCTGTCAGTAGGTTCATGCTCTCAGCTTCCTTCTGGCAACCAGGGCTCCAAGAACATCCTTTTAAATTTTGTTAATTTTTTTTTTCTGTGCCTTTGTTGTTAGATGCGTTGGAGTATGGCTTTGCTCAGTTGGCCATGTTATTCCTGCTTCCAAACTTTCACATTCCAATCTCTAGTAATTATCAGTGCATTCTGATTGCATGTTTGATCAATTTCAGACTCCAGAAGTTGATAAAAATCTTCAACTTTTGTGTATGTGTGTGTGTGTGGCCTCGGTGCTTGGTGTGCAAATTTGAAGAATAGTCTAATTAACTATTCTACCTTGTAGTCATGTGGGTATTATTCTATCATTGACATTGTTGCCTTTCAAGATGGATCTTCAATTTTTTCTTTTAAGAATGAATCCATTACTATTCCTCTTCAAGTTGTCAATCTCAGCATAAATGACCATATGATTATCTGATTCCAAATGGTCAATACCAGTCCATTGCAATTCACTTATACCTAAGATATCATTTCATTTTTGTTGACTTACAATTTGCCTTGATTCATAATTTGTACACTCTACATTTCCATTATTGGATGTTCATGCCTATTTCTTCTCATTTAGAGTTGTGCCACATCAGCAAAGGAAGGTCCCAAAAGCTTAACTCCACACATCTTGAAGACCAACTCTACTTTGAGGAAGCATCTCTTTCCCATTTGCCTTTTGAATGCTTTCTAATCAGAGGAACTCATCTTCCAATCTCTATGTTAAAGAACATTCCACTGCTTTTCATAAGATTTTCACTGGCTAAAACTTCCCAGAAGTAGAGTGTTAAGTCTGTCTTCCTAGCCTGTCTTTTTCAGGAAGCTTAGCTGAAACCTTTGGATGACTGCTGATACTTGAATACCAGTGGCATATCTTCCATCACAGTAACACACAATCCCCCAAAGTATGAGAAGCTGACTATCAGATGGGGGCAGATAATTCCTTCCTAGTTATCACTTTTAGAAATAAAATCTAATCAGGGAAAAGTCACCCAAAATCATAGAGCTTTTCAATATTGTCATTTTGCAAGACTTCTCTCAAAAAAATCAGTGTTTCTCAATATCATCATTGTACAAGAGTCACATCAATATCTGCTGTTTTTTACCCAAGCAACATAAAAAGTGGGTGGGCAGACAGAAGGTTTACCAGGAGGATCCTTGCCTGTGTGGCATTCTCAAAGGTGCTTTAGCTTATAGCTCTGAGCTGTGGTTTTTAATGCACCTTTGTTGGGAAATGATCAGGCACAAAGAGCAAATACCAGAATTTTATGAAAGGATTATTGTGGGTTTTTAGGCATGCAAACAAAGAGAAGTCTGCAGAAAAATCTTCACATTTCTCAGAATAGTATGTCCACATGTCCTTGAATATGAAACTGAGGACATTTCAGGAAGCTCAGATATTGAGAGGAAAACTTTTTAAAGAGATCACTTAAAGTTATATCTAAATATGTAAATATTCTTAATAATATATTTAAAATGTCTTGTGTATCACAGAGACAGTTTATTTTCAAGTTTGAAATATTTACATCTCAGTTGTTTATTTTCGTATGTTTTTTTACATTTTACTGTCCATATATGAATGTGCATATATTTTTTGTGTTAGATTGAATATTATAAGACTAAATTCTTATAGGTCAAAAAGTGGTTATATATCAACAATTTCTTATGATTCAGATAATGCAAGTGAGTAAAATTTTATCCTGTACAAAATTTATCCTTTGCATGCCAGTCTCTGAGGAAAGGATATGCTGTCTGCAAATAACTCTAAAATCAGTTGCTGTTAAGCTGACTTCAACTCATGGCAACTCCATTTGTGTCAAGGTAGTACCATGCTCCACAACATTTTCAATGGCTGACTTTCCAGAAGTAGATCAACAGGTCTTTCTTTGAAGGGTCTTTCTTTGAGTGTATTAATCGTGTATACCATGCAGGGCATACAAAGAGTCTTAGAACTTGTCTAATCCCAGGGATCCATGAGAAACTTTAAAGCTGGACCCTTGAGACAACACAACAGGACTATCATGTCTTAGTCTCTGACAGCATCAGGAAAGATGCTATACCTCCTAGTACATACTAACTCTAATTTGAAAGAACAGATCTGGAGCACAGTTTCTGCCACATTATAGTGTTATTACATCCCAGACCTGATCATACTATTAAGGACCAATCGTCCTCTACCCATGCTGTTTAGATTCCTCAGAGTCCAAAGGCGTAATTACCTCCTCTAGAATCTGACATCCTGCCTTGGTAGATCTCTGAATGGTCCTCGGATGAACAGGCATCTGAGGGTATAGTGTACACTTTTGCTGCTAATCTTAATTTTGATTTTAAATGTTTCCTAGGCAGGTTTGGTTGTACTTGCTATTTGGCCCTGTTTGTACGTTTACGTATGTGTTTTACATTAGCTTAGCTACATATTTTTTCTCTTTTCAATGAAATAATTTTTGAATGAACAGATCAGTTTTAGAAGAAATATAGCTGGAACATTGCTTAGAAGTAAGGATGGAGAAACTTCAGTTCACTAACTCTGGACACGTCATCAGGAAAGACCAATCACTGGAGCAGAAAGGACATCATATTTGGTAATCAAACCAAACCTACTGCTGTCAAGTCAGTTCCAACTCATAGGACCCTGTAGGACAGAGTAGAACTGCTCCGTAGAGTTTTCAAGGAGCGCTTGGAGGATTTGAACTGCTTATCTTTTGGTTAGCAGCCATAGCACTACCCACTATGCTACCAGGTTTGTAGAGGAAAAAAAAAGAGAGAAATCCTCAGTGAGATGGACTGACACAATAGCAGCAAAAATAGACTGAAACCTTCCAAGATCATGAATATGGCACAGGACCAGACACCATTTCATTCTGTTATACATGAGATTGCCATGAGTCACAACCAACTTGATGGTGCCTGGCAACACTAATTTCATTTTATGTTCAACATGAACGAGTGATCATCCTAATAGTGATTTGGGGATTCGGAAGGTGTTAGTGGTGACCCAAAAAGTGTTGCATGCTTTCTGCATCCAAGGTGCTTATTATCTATGTTGGGAGAATAAAACCTAGATATTAATAGTAATAGCAGTAAAAAAATCAAAAGTGGTGCCAGGCAGTAGAAAATGATCACAATTTGAAAACTCTAGAAAATCATGCTTACAGAAAGACAGAACAAGAATGGCTTCAACACACAAAAAGAGAAGACCTGGCTAAAGATTTCCAAATGGAGAAAATAGTGTGCAAAGAGACAAGGAAATGAGGAAGAGGAAGAATGTGTTCAAAGGAGAGTGTTTTCAGGTTTTTGATCGGACAGTATCGTAGTCATCTAGGCTGCTATAAGAGAAATATCACAAGTGGCTGGCTTTAACGAACAAACATCTAATTTCTCATAGTTTAGGAGGCTATAGGTTTGAATTCAAGGCACTGGCATTAGGAGAAAATTCTCTCTCTGTCAGCTGTTGAAGGTGTGTCTGTCTTTTCCTGCTGCTATGGAGCTCACTAAGTTGAGTCTCACTGGTAACACAAGAATAAAAAGGGGTGCACCCTGACATCTCCACTAAAGTCCCCAATCTTGATTTAATGACTAAATTTTGAATGGATTCACAGGGCTGTCTATGAAACAGAAAACAATGCCTCTCATGGTAGTAACAATGGATGAAAGAACAAAAAAAGACCTGCCTCCAAGGTGCAAACCTTGATAAACCTAAAAGACATATACCATAGTAGAAGAGAACACTGATATGATGTTTTTCACCAAAGTGAGTCTTATTTTTCATTTCTTCCATAAAGCAGGAAAGATGTTCAAATCTATGGTTTTGTTATCTTGTGCTGTAAATCCCCTGTATTTTGTTTGGGAAGAGCCCTGGTGGTTCACTGGTTAAGCATTTGGCTACTAACCATAAAGTTGGTGGTTCAAACACGCCAGCTGTTCCTCAGCAGAAAGTTGTGGCAGTCAACTTCCATGCAGACTTTCAGCCTTGGAAATCCTACGTGGCAGTTCTACTCTGTCCCACAGGGTCATACTCATTGGAACCAACTTACCAGCAATAGATTTGGTTTCTAGGTTTTGGATTTTATTGAAAGGTTTGATTTTGTACTGGCAAGCCTTTATTGATTTTTAGATTTCCCAGTTTGGCTACTAATGAAAGTCATTTTGGGATGATTCTACTTCACAGTAAGCAATTAGCTCTTATTCTAAGGAAACTCTGGTGGTACAGTGGTTAAGTGCTACATCTGCTAACCAAAAGGTCAGCACTACAAATCTACCAGATGCTCCTTAGAAACTCTATGGAGCAATTCTAATCTACCCTATAGGGCCACTATGAGTTGGAATTGACTTGATGGCAGTAGCTTGGGTTTGTGGTTTTAGTTTTCCTACAAAACTGAGCTAGTGAAATCAGAACCACTGGATCTAAAAGCCAAGCACTGCTGTTTGTAAATCACCCCACATCCAAGGAAAGGCTGAAGACCACAGAGTACTTTCCAAACTTCTATTGACTAAATTTCTTACACCTGAAACACAGGCTACTATTCTCTGATACTAGAACACTGGATGAACACTTTAGGAGACTTTTATGTAAATCACAAACTAATGTACCATTGATTTGATGTGATACAGCATAGAAATAACCCCAAAATGAAACTGGCAGGCCCCTTGGTCTGCTAATAACCTATTAAAATGCATTGACATGGTCAGTGTTAAAAAATTGGTTTAACAAAAGATATTACTCTCCTGTCTTCTGTAAAACAGAGACAATTTCCATGGTACAGTGTGGGAAATTTAAACATTAAATGTTACTATGATTTTAGAATATTAAAATACATACTGTGGACTCAGGCTTGGTTTTGAAGAAAGAAAACTAAGTTGGTGAGATTTTAAAAAATGTTGTGTTTCAATAGTACCACAGCAAAAAATAATCAAGAATTTGCCAATAAAATAATAAACTAGTACCAAACCAGTTGCCAAGGAGTTGATTATGGCTCATGGGGACAACATGTGTCTCAGAGTAGAACTGTGGTACATAAGGTTTTTGTGGCCATGAGGGTTCAGAAGCAGACTGCCAGGATTTTCTTCTGAAGCACCTCTGGGCAGCTATAGCCTCCAAACCCTGGGTTACTATCCACTCTCTTAACCATCTGCACCACACAGGTTTGCAACCTATGGAAGTCTATGGAAACTTTTGAGACTATAGCAAGGTAAGAAGAATATGAGGTCTGACAATTAAGTCCACAAACTTAATTGTGTTAAGTGCTGAGTATCTCATTGCTGAGTATCACTATGGTCCACTTCAAAGCACTTCCCTTGGTAAGCTATGTACCAGTTCCAGTACCTAATCCTTCTTTCAAAGGAATTTTGAGACTTCTGAAATAGCCACGCACACTGTGGCACGGTGACAAGTTCACGAACTTAATTGCATAGTTGTCTGTGAGGGAGTTTTTAGCCAGTAAACAAATAACTGTATTGGAACATCCTTCCTACTCACCTGATCTGGCTCCTAATGCCTTTTTTCTTTACCTGAAGATAAAGGAAATATTGAAAGGAGACAATTTGATGACATTCAGGACATCAAAGGTAATAGGATAGCAGCTCTGATGGCCATTCCAGAAAAAGAGTTCCAAAACTTTTGAATGGCAGACTAGGTGCTTTCATCAGAAAACAGCTTCCCAAAGGGAGTTCTTCGAAGGTGATTATAGTGATATTCAGCAATGAGATATGTAGCACTTTTTCTAGGATGAGTTCATGAACTTTACTGGCAGTCCTCCTATGGTAAGGATGGTGCAGGACCATGCACTGTTTAGTTTTGTTGTGTGTAGGGTCACTATGAGTCACAATCAACTCATGGCACTTAACAACAAAAACAACATGACTTACCATGCTAATAATTCACATGCCACCTATTTTTGCTATTGCCTTGTAAATTGTGATATCATTATTTGACTTTTACATTTTAGCAAAGAAATCACATTTTAAAAAGCTGCTATACTTCTGGGTCACAAAAGCTAGCAGGCTGCCATCTGAGGAACATCAATTGGTCCCTTCCAACGTGGAACAGATGACAATGACAACATCAAAGACGTGAGTTAAAATGAGTCCAGGAGACAGAAGGACCCACATGATTGGGAGTTTATATAAGCAAGACACCAGAGGAACCAGATGGTGCCCACCCTCCACCAAAGGCAGCCCTGACAGGTAACTCAATGTAGAATCTCTGAGGTAGCGTTAGAAAAAGAGGTGTGCAGATCAAGAAGTCTCTTAAAAGACCTGAATTGATGGTCCAATGTCCTGGAGGTTCCCCTAGGAACATAGCCCAGAGACTTGCTGCTAGCCCAGATCTGAAACCAGTACTGAGGTCAACAAAGAATGAACTGGACTTGGGAACACAGAGCGAGCATGTGATGTGGGTACATCATGATTTTATGCATATAAAAGAGGTTGTCCTACTGGTTTCTTTCTAAAGGGAAGAGGAAAGGGTAGAGAGGAAGGGACAGGTGTTTGAGGCGGATTCTGGAAGTAAGGAGCAAAGAGGAGTGTGCTGTCACAGGGTGAGGAGAATGGGCATGAAAAATTAACTTGGATTGTATACTTTCACTTAATCATAAAAAAAATTGTGATGATCAACAACAAACAAAAAAAAGAACTGCCATAAATTCAAGCCAGATTCAGAAGAAGATGAGGAATGAAGGATATCACTGATGATGCCTGATACATCATGGCTGAAAGCAGAAAACATCAAAAATATTAAATGTGTCATTGACTATGCAAAGGCCTTCAACTTTGTGTATCATAACAAATTATGGACAATATTGCAAAAAATAAGAATCATAGAATACTTATTTGTTCATGCAAAAACTATACATAGGCTAAGAGAACAGGACAAGGGAGATCTAGCAGATTTAAGGTCAGTAAAGGTGTTCATGGCCCCTAGGGTTGCCATGAATCAGATCTGACTCAATGGCACTTAGCTGGCAAAGATGTTCATTATGGTTGTAACCTTTCACTAAACTTATCCAATCTGTGTGCTGAGCAAATAGTCTAAGAAGCTGCATTACATGAAGAAGAATGTTGTATCAGGGGTGGAGGAAAACTCATTAGCAACCTATGACACGAAGATGATACAGCTTTGGTTGAGAAAGCAAAGAGGAGTTGAAACGCTAATGAAGATCAAAGACTATCATCTTCAGTATGGATTACACCAAAAAATAAAAACAAAACAAAAATCCTCACAACAATAAACAACACTATGATAAACAAAATATTGAAGTTGTTAAGGACTTCATTTTACTTGGATCCACAACCAATGCTCATAGAGGCAAGAGTCAAGAACTCAAATAAAGTACTGCATTGGGCAAATGTGCTGCAAAAGACCTCTTTGAAGGGCTAAAAAGCAAAGATATCACTTTGAGGTTAAGGTAGGCCTGAACCATGAGTCGGATCTGACTCAACGGCACTTGGCTGGAACCAAGTCATGGTATTTTCAGTCACCTCATATGCATGTGAAACTTAGACAGTGAATAAGACTGGGGAAGAATTGATACCCTTGAATGATGGTGAAGAATACTGAATATACCGTGGATTGCCAGAGGAAACCCTAGTGGTTTAGTGGTTATGCACTGCAACTGCTAACAAAAATGTCAGCATTTGGAATTCGCCAGGTGTTTCTTGGAAACTCTGTGGGGCAGTTCTACTCTGTCCTGTAGGGTCGCTATCATTTGGAATTTACTCAGCAGCAGTGGGGTTTGGGTTATGGATTGCCAGAAGAATGAACAAATATATCTTTGAAAAAGTACACTGACAGTGGTCCTTAAAAGCAAGGATGGTGATTTCATCTCAAGTTCTCTGGACATGTTATACAGATGGACCAGGCCCAGGAGAAGGGTGTTATGCTTAGTAAGATAGAGGGCTAGTGGAAAAGAGGAAGATTCTCAATGGCATAGATTGAAACTGTCTACAATGGTGGACTGAAGTGTAACAAAGATGGTGTGGGTGGCCCAGGACCAGACAGTGTTTAGTTGTATTTTACTTGAGCTGCTGTGAGCTGTAACATACCAGATAGCACCTTAGACAACACTGTCTGCATTATAAATATCTTTCACACATTAAATTCTTTGCAGTAAACTCAAAGTACAACCCTATAGAATCGAGATAAACTGCCCTTTAGGGTTTCTAAAGGTATAATCTTCACACATCATTCTTCTGCAGAGCTCACCTAGTGGGTTGGAACTGTCCATCTTTCATTTAGCAGCTGAAGACTTAACCAGTACACCATCAGTTCTCCTGTTTTGACGTTTAAATGGAATAATATACATAAAATGCTTAGAACATCATTTAGTAATTATAAAACATGAAACCAATATTATCCAATATGATTGTCACTAAGTCTGATGTTCTTTTTGCCATCGAGTTCATTCTGACTCATAGCGACCCTGTGGGACACAGTAGAACTGCTCCATGAAGTTTCCAAGGAGTGCCTGGTGGATTGGAACTGTTGACTTTTTTGGTCAGCAGCTCAAGCTCTTCAACACTACACTGCCAGGGTTTCCAGTTAATAGCTAATTATATTAATTTCTTTTGGTTAAAAGGCCATGGTTTAATTTTATAAGTGTGGGTACTTTGCTTTCAAAAAGACAATTTCCAGCATACAAGTATGATTGAAAAAAAAAAGGTACTATTCAAATAAAGGAACCCTAAAGAATCCACACAGAGGTGTCTTGGAAGAAAAGCCTAGTGATGTACATAGCCAAGTGCTGTCGAGTCAGATCCGACTCATGGCGACCCTAGGGGCCAAGTGATGTACATACAGAAAAAAAAATCAACCATTGAAAACCTTATGGAGTACAGTTCCGCTCTGATATGTAATGGCCTTTCAAAATCAATCTCACAACAACTCTTTCTCTTGGTGGTTTCTTTTCATTTGTTTTTAAACTAAATCCTACCTCAAAGAAGAATCAGTCAGTATCAACAGTGGTCATCTTTATGTAACTTAGTAACTAGCCAGAGTTAGAATTCTGACAGTGCTGCTCTTCCAAGCTACAGATTACTCAACTAGAAAACTCTATTAATAAGAGCACTTACTTCATCATGCCATGAGGGTTAATTAAGGGTGCTTTATGTGAAGCACTGAGAATTGTGCCTGCACATAATAAACTGTCAATAAAAATGTAGCTTTTTAGTATCTTCAGCACCCTGGATAATGAACAAGTCAACATATCAGTTTTTTGGCTGTTGTGTTTTGTATTGTTATTTTGTAATGGATTGAATGAGTTCTCTGGTATATATATATTTTTTCTCAAATATAACTCCTAGTGTATTAAAATATGCAAGAATATAAACATAAGGAATCAGAATATCTTTGCTTCAAGCAACTAAGAATCACTAATCTGATTTCTTACATGGTAAGGAAATCTGTTATTTCATAAAAGAACTCCAGAAGGCCCTGTTTTGTGGTAGAGTACATCAGAGACTTGGTAGCTTCTTCAGAGAATCAACTTCTCAGTATCTCCCTACCCATCCCTCATCTTTGCCTCAGGTTAAGTCCCTTAGTGAACTGTGGACTCGAACAACCCAATGACTATGAGGGGTGTGCAGGAGCCAGGACCATGCAGCATTTAAATATGTTAAGCATAGTCAATGGTATGGTGGCAAAGAGTTTAGCACTCTGGTGGTAATACACAAGTAGATGGTTCAAACCTACTCAGCAGTTTCATGGGAAAAAACCTGGCCATGTACTCCTGAAAAAACTACGGCCTGAGGGGGGGAGTCAAGCTGGCAGACTAAGCACACATCTCCCTAAACTCCTCTGGAAACGAAGAACTGAACTGATAATTTAATGGAGACTTTTGGACACCTAGTGAGCCCTAGGACATGGCACAGGGCTGTTAATTTGAACTTCATAGAGTGAACTGAAAACTTCCTCTCTTTTACTTACCCCTACTCTTGGTGAGTGCTGGCTATCATGTACTAAAAGTAATTAGCCACTTTAACTGTTTTTCTCTGTCTTACCTGGTGGGCAGAGCTTGACTTGACTAGCGGCTAATCTCAGACACACTGCTGGTGGGATCAGCAGGCAAAATTGTCATATTTTGAGAGCCCAGCTTTGGACTCTGCATCTCGGCACCTTTGGCCTCTCTTTGCATCTCTGCCATTGAGTAGCCTGTACTGAAGCAGGCAGGGGGCTTGTGCAGGATGCCATCTTGTTCCATAGGAGGCAGATATATGCATACAGAGGCCTCAGCAAGACCTAATGCCTAGGCTGGGAGGCAGTTTTTGCCCGGAGGAGAGTGCCTTTTCAGCAGAAAAGCAGTATCCTACACAGTGTTGCCTAAGTCTGGGGATCAAAGCAGATGTCAGTAGGGCAGTAGTCTTTCTGTATTTTGAACTAGTTTATAACATCTGCAGTTCGATATACAGGTGCTTACTTTGCCAGGTGGGAAGAGGGACCTGTACACCTGAAAACCTGACTGACTTTGGATTCCGGCAAATACGTTTTACTTTTCATTTTAAGATGACCTAGAGAAACAACTGCAGCCCATCCTCACAGCATCTCTCCCAGCCTCTACTGACTCACATGAGTCCCATAAACCAGCAAAGTCCGAATAAAAGCATAACCAAGAAACCATTCATGGCTTCAGAAGGCCCCCCCAAAAGCACCATAGAACTTCCCAGATGAAGAAATCTTTCTGAAACTATCAGAAAGTTAATACAAAAGAATTATATAGAGAGGCCTCCTACACCTTATACAAATGCAGCAGAGCAAAATGAAAAATTAAGTAAGCTGTTCAATCTGATGGAATATCAATACTCTGAAATCCAACAGGTTAGGAACGAAATCAAAGAGATAGAAACTTCACTTCAAAGCCAAGGAAACAGAATGGAAAATAGACTTTCTGACTTGGAAGACAGAGCTACTGACTCCAGCATCTATGGGGATAAATCTGAAAAAAAGAAACAAGAAAAATGAAGAAGACTTAAGAAGCATGTGGGACTGTATTAAGAGGAACAATCTACAATTGTGTTCTCATCACAGAGAACACAGAGAGTACTGCTGTTGACCTGCTGACAGAAAACTTCCCAGAAATCATGAAAGAAGAGAAAATAGATATCTAAGATGCGTATCAAACACTATTCAATCTATACGTCAAAGAAAGACTCCAAGAAATATTATAATCAAGCTTAACAAAATGAAACATACGCCGAAACTCTTAAAGGCAGCAAGACTGAAAGCAAAGCTAGCATTCAGAGGGAAACTCTGTAGGCTTTTGTCAGATTTCTCAGCAGAAACAATGCTGATGTGGAGACAGTGGCACGACACATTCAAAGTCATGAAGGAGAAGAACTTCCAACCAAGAATTATATATCCTGAAAATTGTCTTTCAAATATGAAAATGAAATTAAGACATTTGCAGATAAACAGAAACTCAGAGACTTTGAAAAAACCAATCCTAAGCTCCAAGAAATACTGAAAGAATCTCTTGGCTTAGAAGAACAAAACCACTATCTCTGTATTCTAGAAGGAAATATAGGACAGATCACCCAGAATCCCAGTCAGTTAGAGAAGGTTCCAAACTCAGTCAAACCTATAATACTGAAAGAAATGATTCAGTGATCATATCATGAGAACTTTGTATCATCATATTAAAAAGAAGGATGTACTATACTCACTACAGTCCTTCCAGATCGAGAGAATGTAAATAATACTGGTAGTAATTAAAATTGGGTTTATACTTAGTTTACTAATGGAGATTATGGGGAGAGCTGTAAAGCACAAGAAAGATGCAATGTATCAGATCAAGAAACGTAATACAGGAGTCTCAACAACCACCAAGCCAACCCTGAAAATGGTGAAAAATCAACTCACAAAGGAGAATGTCCCAGAACAGATTAATATGAACAATAGAGAAAACATGAACCCAAAAATAAACATCACAATGACAGCAATGAACATATACCTATCAATAATTACATTGAATGTTAAAGGACTGAACACTCCAGTAAAGAGACATTGAGTGAAATCCTTGATAAAAAGACACGACTCATCCATATATTGCCTACAAGACATTCACCTTGGACTTAAAGATATGAACAAACTGAAAATTAAATGATGGAAATATATATCACAAAGCACAGCAATTCTAATCTCACATAAAATTGATTTTAATGTAAAATATACCACCATGGACAAGGATGGACACTATTACTGAAAGATTCAATACACAAGCAGGACTTAACAATATTAAATATTTATGCACCTAATCTGAGAGCACCTAAATACATCGAAGAAACACTGACTACACTCAGAATGGAGATAGATCACTCCACAATAATACTGGGAGACTTCAACACTGCACTCGTAGTATTGGACAAATCATCTAGAAAAAGCTTATTAAAGATATAGAAGACCTCCTTGCCACAATTAATCAACTAGACCTCATCGACATATACAGAATATTCTATCCATCAGTGGACAACTAGACCTTCTGCTCCAGTACACATGGAACGTTCTCCAGAATAGACCATGTGTTAGGACATAAAGAAATTCTCAACAAAATCCATACAATAGAATTAACACAAGGCATCTTCTCATATCATAAAGCCACAAAAGTCAAAATCAATAGCAGAAAAAACATAGATAGAAAGTGGAACTCTTGGAAACTGAACATCTTGCTCAAAAAGTCATGGGTTATAAAAGAAATCGAGGATGACATAAAGAAATGTATGGATTCCAGTGAGAATTAAAACACTTCCTACTAGAACCTATGGGATACAGCCAAAGCTGTGTTCAGAGGTCAGTTTATCTCCATAAATGTACACTTCTGGAAGGAAGGAAGAGGCAAACCAAAGAACTAACCCTGCAGCTTGAACATGTAGAAAGACAACAACAGAGGAACCCCTCAGGCACCAGAAGAAACGAGATCATAAAGATTATAGCAGAACTAAATGAATTAGAGAATAGAAAAAAATTGAAAAAATTGAACAGACCAAAAGCTGGGTTTTGGAAAAGATCAACAAAATTGACAAACCATTGGCTAAACTTACTGAAAAAAAAACAGGACAGGAAACAAATAACCCAAATAAGAAATAAGAGAAGAGTTCTCGCAACAGATCTAACAGAAATCAAAAATATCATAACAGAACACTATGAAAGACTGCACTCTAACAAACTTGAAAACCTAGAGGAAATGGACAAATTTCTTGATTTATATCACCTACCAAAATTATCACAAAGTGAAGCAGAACAACTTAATAAACCCATCACAAAAGAAGAGATTCAAAAAGTCATCCAAAAACTACCAATCAGAAAAAGCTTGGGCACAGATGACTTCACTGCAGAATTCTATGAAGCTTTTAGAGAAGAGTAATCTCCAATAATACTGAGACTATTTCACAGTATAGAAAGGGATGAAATACTCCCTAATTCATTCTAGGAAGCCAAAATAACTCTGGTCCAAAATCCAGGGAAAGACCTAACAAAAAAGGACAACTATAGACCAATATCACTCATGAATCTAGAGCAAAACTCTTATGCAAAATTCTTGCCAATAGAATACAACAACATATCAAAAAAATAATCCATCATGACCAAGTTGGATTCAGACAGTGGATGCAAGGCTAGTTCAACATCAGAAAAACAATTAATGTGATCAACCTCATAAATAACACAAAAGACAAGAATCAACTGAATTTGTCCATTGATGCAGAAAAGGCATTTGATAAAGTCCAACACTCATTTGTGCTAAAAACTCTCAGCAAAGTCGGAATAGATGGTGAATTCCTCAATGTAACAAGGGCCATTTATACAAAGCCAACTTCCTACATCATTATGAATGCAGAGAAACTGAGACAATTTCCCTTGAGAACAGAAATCAGACAAGGATGCCAACTCTCATCTCTCCTATTCAACATTGTACTAGAAGTTCGAGCCAGAGCAGTTAGCAAGACCAAGAAATAAAGGGCATCTACATCGGCAAAGAAGAACTAAAAATCTCCCTATCTGTAGATGATATGATTGTATATGCAAAGAATACTAAAGAATCCATAAGTAAACCACTCAAACTGATAGGAGAGTTCAGCAAAGTCTCAGGATACAAGGTAAGCATAAGTAAATCAATAGGATTCCTTTATGCCAACAATGAGATTATTGATGAAAAAATCACCAAATCAATACCATTTACCATAGCCCTGGGGAAGATAAAGTACCTAGGAATAAATCTAACCAGAAAAATAACAGATCTTTGCAGAGAGAACTACAAGACCTCACTACAAGAAACTAAGAGACTTATGTAAATGGAGAAACCTACCCTGGTCATGGATCAGAAGACTTAACATTGTGCAAATGTCTATTTTACCCCCAAGCAATCTACTTATGTAATGCAATCCCAATACAAATTCCAGACACTTCTCTAAAGAGGAGTTCCAGGCAGCCAAAAAACACATGCAGAGATGCTCACGATCACTAGCCATTAATGGAATTCAATTCAAAACTACAATGAGATACCATCCCACCCCACCTAGGTTGGCCATGATCCAAAAAGCACACAACAACACATGCTGGAGAGGCTGTGGAGAAACTGGAAATCTCCTACACTATTGGTGGGATTGCAAAATGGTGCAAACTCTTTGGAAAACAATCTGCGGCTTCCTTAAAAACTGGATATAGATATACCATTTGACCCTGTTATTCCACTGCTCAAAATATATCCTACAGAATCAAGACCATTCACACCCACTGATACATGCACACGAATGTCTATTGCAGCACAGTCCACAATAGCAAAAAGATGGAATCAACCCAGATGCCCAACAACAGAGGGATGGATAAGTAAACTATGGTATATAAACTCAATGGAACACTATGCAATGATAAAGAACTATGATTTTAGGAAACATCTCATAACCTGATTTCAATTGGAAGACATCATGCTGAGTGAAAATAGTCAGCAACAAAAGGACAAATATTGTATGAGACCCCTGCAATAAGAATTTAAAAACAGACTCATGCATAGAAGAAGACTCTGACAGCTACAAGGGTGGGCAGGGAAGGGGGAGTGTTTAGATAATTGACAGAAATTTGGTTGGGTGAAATCTGTGACAACACACATTAGAAAGAAGAGTAACGTTAACTGGACTTCAACATAACATGGTTACTCCTCCTGTCTTAACCCAGTATTGCAAGGACAGAGTAGCTGGGGTGGGGGGCCAGGAACCATATTCTCAGGGGAAATCAAGGCCAATTGCCCTAACTAACGTTTTGCAAAGAGAGCCTTCTGCACTCCACGTTGAAGAGACATGTCTGGGGTCTTAAAAGCTGCCAAACTGCCATCTAAGTGCACAGCGAATGGTCCCAACTCAGCAGGAACGGATCACCACCAAGGACCAAAATGACATGGGGGAAAGAGAACCCAGAAGACAGAGAGACCCACGTGAATAGGTGACTACATCAACTTTTGACCAGAAAAACTGGATGGTGCCTGGCCACCACCAGTGATAGACGTGATGGAGCTCTCAAAGTTCATTCTCACTGGCAACACAAGACTAAAAAGGGTTGCACCCTGAGATCTCCACTCAGAGACTACAAACGAAGGACCAGGGGCCTCGAGTTCCCCTGGGAGCATGGCCTCTGGCCCTGATTTTGGCCCAGGCCACAAATCATAATGGAGTTCAACCCTTTGGACTGGAATGGATTGGACTTGGCAACACAGAGTGATGCGCCTGTGGGATGTCATCCTGCTGAACTCTTACTGGAGGCAAAGGAGTGGGTGGAAAGGAGGGGATAGGAGATTGTTTGGAGGATGAGGCATGTATGAAGCAGAGAAGAATATGCTGTCACTGGGCAGGGAGAGCAGTGGGAGCTGCACATAGGTGGGCATTCATATTTATATGGGAATGTACATTTTCACTCAATCATAATAAAAAATAAATTAAAAAAGAAAAAACACATCCTAAAAAATTCTATGAGGCAGTTCTACCCTCTCCTATAGGGTCGTTAGGAGCATGAATCAACTTGACAGAGTCCAACAGTAACAACAAAAATTCCCTCCTTCAGTATAGTTCCTTAAATCACACCAAGAGCCACATAATATCTTCCTCTGGCAACTCCAGTTAAGAGCCAAAAAACCTTTTCCAGAAGCTTTCGTTTCCCATCTCACTGGAAGAAATACTATTCATCTTCATCCCTAAGCCCATCATCAGAAAGGAAAGGTTACTATGTTATTTCACTAGAACAGTGATAGCTGAACTCTACAGGCAGAAATAGACTCATCAAGGCCTCAGCTGTCACGGGGAGGACAGACCATCCAGGATCAACCAGAGCTCTGTCACCAAGGAAGATGAGTAGATGTATTTGCTTATTCAAAATTCCAAGTTTCTTTTTATCCCTAAGATGACATAGTATTTTTAAGTATTAATGCAGGAACACAGAAGAAAGGCCTGATGATCTGCTACACTAAAAACTGTACTCAAGATAACCCGATGCAGTAGTTTTCAATACATGGAACTTGAGTTAAAATCAACTCAGTGGCAACAGGTTTGGTTTGGTTTTGTCAATAGAGAGAATGAAACAGTGCCTGATAAACACTAGGTACTCAATGAATAGTCATTCTTATGCTGAAAGTGTCCAGAAAATTGTGGCTAGTGGTTTGAAACCCAAGACAAAGTGAAGTGAGTGTGTGAAGAGTATTGTTCAACATCATGTAAGACTGAGGTAGAACCCACAGTACTAGCAAAAACCTAGATTCTGAATGTCTCACAATTTACGGTTTTAAGGCACCTAATTTATGAGTGTATGCCATTTCATTAGCTTCTAAATGTCTTGTGTTAAATTGTGCATAAAATTATATTCCTGTGGCACTTTCTATGAATAATAATTTCATGAAATTGTTTGCACATTTTACTAAACATAAAATAGTTAAAGCTTAAAAGTGAATGAGTATCTTAGAAAACTAACTCCCTAATAAGTCGATCTTACTGTGTTGCATTAGTAAATCCCTGGAACACCCAACCACCAACTGAACCATAGCATTTTCCAGTGAGTGATACAAAATAAAATTCGTATTCCCAGGTTCATATCACTAAACTAAGCTTGTCCAACAGCTACAACTACAAAGTCATAACTCTACTAAAAATGTCAACAAAAGTATCTATATTTTCATTTACAGAAATGTTTACATTATTTTTAGTTAGTTAAAATGGAAAATCAACCTCAAAATGATGAAGTTTTTCTTCAAATGTGTTTCCTAAACAGAATTCAGATACGAATACCTAAAGAGATTATTCTGTGCCAGGAAAGTTTGACTCAAATCAAAGAATTTAGATCACCTTAATCTGACAGCCTGGAGGGTTCCCTGAGAACATCAACCCTAGATTTTGGGCTAACCTAGAGCTGAGACCAGCATGAAGCCAGAACTTCAGACAAACAACGGACTGGACTCAGGGACACAGAGTGATGCTTGTGATATGTGTAGTTTATGGTTTTCTGTATATATACGAGGCTATTCTACTGTTTTCTTTCTAGAGAGGAGAAGAGAGAACAGAGAGGAGGTGACAAGCATTGGTTGAGTGGATATTGAAAGTAAAGAGTGAAAAAGAAAAGTATGCTGTCACAGGGTGAGGAGATCCGATAGAGTTGCAGAGAGATGGATATGGAAAATTGGATTGCAAATTTACACTTAATGACAATAAAAAGTTAAAAAGAAATAATTTAGATCATTGTAAAGCCTAAAATATGTATTCCCTACTTATAAACCTAATTTGAGACACAGAGCATTTTCTCCTAAATCTCTGTAAAATGAGGGGCTGAGGTACCTTACATACATCGATAAAGTCATAGCACCTACCTTTGTAAGACACAGAAAATATTTTGAAAGTTTATTTCAGAAATCAAATTATGTTTATACAATAATGTGTTCTGACTTCTGAAATAAACTTTCCAAACATCACTTGAAAGTGCTCTTTGAACTCTGTTGTTTTAGAAAAGCTAGTCAGAGACCCTGCCTTCCGTAGTGACAGTAGCGCTCAACAGGGACAGTAGTGCTCAGTAGTTCCCAGTGTTCTTGATGATTTTCACATTTAGTCCTGCAGCAAACCTGTGTAACGTGTGTTATTAGTATCCTATTTCATCAGTAAAGTCCCTGGGTGGTACAAATCATTTGCACCCAACTACTAGAATAAAAATCCATGCCTTGAACCCATCTAGGAGTACCACAGAAAGATGGCCCAGTGATCTGTTTCCGTGAAAACTAGAGCCAAGGTAACACCATAGGCAGTTTCTACTCAGACACACATGGGGTTTCCATGAGTCACAAGCAACTCAATGGTAACAGGTTTGGTTTAGTTTTGCCAAAAAGAGAGAGAGAGAGAGAATGAAACAGGGAATTAAAGCAGGGAGCCTGGTTTGACCCCCTAGATAAGCCAGATCAGGGGCTACACTTTATGCTCAGCTGAGCTGGAGTCTAGTAGATGTCCTGATGAAATCTGTCAGTGTGTGAAATTCTTAATGGTGAGACTAGTTTGAAGTTTTCTGCAGTAATATAATAAAATGGAAAGATCACCAAAAATTAAAAACCAAAATATGTTGCCTTTAAGACAGTTCCAACTCCTAGTGACCCTACAGGACAGAGTAGAAATGCCCCGCAGAGCTTCCAAGAAGCAGCTGATGGATTCCAACTGCCACCCTTTTTGTTAGCCATCTATGACCTTAACCATTATGCCAGGATTCCAGGAAAAGATCATGATAATAAATCATTATTGATTGTATTATGTACAGAGTCCAGCTTTATGAACTGAGTTAAAAAATATGCAAAATCTGTCATTAGTAAGAGAGACAAGAAGCTTGAGGAATCTGCAGGATGTGAAGTTATTGTCCACAAAGAATATTTTTCCTTAGGTATTTAGAATATAATTAGAATATGTATAGTAGAGATATGACTTCAATTTTATTTATGATGTGTAATTAATGCCCAGCCCCTGAACAGTGCAAAACATTTGTTCTTGAGTGAAAGGTTCAGAGTTTGAATCCACTTACTGGCCCCTAGGAAGAAAGGCCTGATCTGCCTCATTTAGAGCAACATCCAAGAAAATTCCATGGAGTACACTTCATGAGGTTGAATAGAATAGACACAACACATTTTGTCTTACTGGACCTTTTTAAAATCATTTCTTTTACTTTGAACCAAAAAAGATTTCCCTTTGATAAGCAAAGGAGCTATGGTAGCATAATGGATAAGCCCTTGGCTGCTAATCAAAAAGTCAGCATTTGGAATCCACCAATATCTCAGTGGTTAAAAAATGAGGCAGCTGGCTTCCGTAAAGGTTACAAACTTGGAAGCCCTATTGGCCATTCTACTCTGTCCTGTGGGGTCTCTGAGTCACAATGGACCTATGGAAATAAGGTATTTGGGGGGTATTTTGGGGTGCTTTTTTTGAACAATACTGTTTCAGCAAGCAAGCATATCAATATTAGTATCTAATCCATTAGGTGCGCAGACCAAAATAAAACCAAAACTGCTACCATTTAAGTCAATTCCCATTCATAACAACTATATAGGACTGAGTAGAACTGCCCCACTGGTTTCCAAGGTGATAAATCTTTATGAAAGCATACTGCCACACCTTTCTTCTGCAGAGCTGCTGGAGAGCTCTACTGCCCACCCTTCGGTTAGCAGTCAAGCTCCTAAGCACTGCACCACCAGCTGCCTTAGGTCTGAGAAGGAGAACCCTAACTTGCATCTTAACAGGAACACCCCACCAAACCCATACTCACTGCCATCGAGTCATTTCTGACTCATGGTGATCCTACAGGACAGATTAGAACTGCCCCATAGAGTTTCCAAGGAGCACCTGGTGGATTTGAAATGCCAACCTTTTGGTTAGCAGCCATAGCAATTAACCACTACTTCGCCAGGGTTTCTAGGTGGACAGATTGCTCATACATTTTGAGAAGCACTGTCTTCTACAGTAACAAGTAAACACCCGGACCCCAAGGGGCTTCACAAAACAAAGGCTGTTTTTTCTGATTAACATTAAGTCTCAGTGAACTAGAAGAGGCAATTCATCCTGTACTCGTTCCATCAGGAACTTGACTCTTGCGGACCTTAGCAAAGGGATGTTAAGGGACAAGTACAGGGTAGCAAACAGGCATGGACCGATGGTACTTTAAGGAAAACCAAGAAACAGTCTTCCTGAGAGCTTGAGAACAGGAACATGGTGAGGTTTGAATGACTACTAATATTGTGTCTAGCTAAAGGCATCAGCCAAGCTGGCCAGGTCAACTGAAATGATGACCACTCAAATGATAATGGTTGCTCTTAGGACACCCTGATGTTTAGAAGTTTCTAAAAGGCTCTGTGCTGCAAAACTGTACTGTTGCTATGAGGACAGTGTGGAAGGTTGTCTTTGCTCAGGCCTTTTGACCAGATACAGGCCTTCTGCATAAAAGTGATTCAGCAGTATGACATACCCTGTTTATGCCCAGCTTGGCCTTGAGAGTTCAAATTTGGCAGCCAGCCACCTTTGTGTAAAACTGGCATATAAGGTCTCTGTATCATGAGTCACAGTCTGTTGCCTGCTGCCTTCAGCCGCTTGCTCCTGCCTGAGATGTACTGCCTTGCTGCGCCTTCACTCCGGTTAACCTGCTTTGAGGACTCCCTCAGAGCTGCTGTCCTTACTGAGTCTCCCTGAATCTCAAGTCTGCATCCCTAGTCTTGAGTACCTATGTTTTGATAGTTGTCTATAAATAGCACAGTCCCTTCTACATAACAGGAGTTCATTAACTGACTACTGATATATATATACCTATATATCATGATATATATTCATATGTGCATAACTTATAAAGACCAGAAACCTCAACATTTTTCGTGCTGTGCCATAGGCACCACATGTAACTGAATGATAGCTAAGATTTACTTCACATTTGCAACTACTGATGAACACTTTTCTTGTAGAATCTCATTCAATTCTTTCAACATCTGTGCAGAATAAGCTCCTCTTCTTTTAAGTAATATGTTAATGGCTGGCCTGAAATCCTTTTTTTTTTTTGTGGGTAAAGGATTCATTAACATTCTGATATAAAAAGTCGAGTAAAACTATTGTTCTCAGGGAAAGGCAATTAATTATATATCCGTATACATTTTGTTAAGATTCTCAGCTGGCTAATGAATTAATGCACTGTGATGTCAAGCCACTAAAATTTCCTCTTCATTTAACATCTCTACCAGCTGCTGACACTTAAGGCAACCCTTAAGCATCTGACGGAGCTCCCTGCTTGCTCTTCCACATTTGGCAGGAAAGGTTTTCTGTGAAATAACTTACTCAGGAAAAAAAAACATTGAAAATTCCTGCATAAGTGGCAAATAGCTTAATTTTTTAATAAATTAAGCTCAAAGAGAGTAAAATGTCAAAGAGCAGGTTACTTCCAGCAATAACTGAGAAATCCAACAGCAGTGGTTCCCAGAAGTCGCAGGAAAAAAAGCATAGAAACTCAAAATGAACTTCTGGTAATGCTGTTTATCTTTCTTTTGGTTATATCCACTGTGACATCTTCTGAAATGCTTCCTTTCGTATCTACACACTTCTATGTAGTACAAACAATGGCACATGCACATACACAAATAGAATTTGGGTACAGCAATTCAGATTTTGCAGAACAGAAATTTGGACAGTATGCCTCCCTTTTTCCTATTTGGAAATCCTAGTGGTCTAGTTGTTAAGTGATATTTCGGCTAACCCAAAGTCAGTAGTTCAGATTTGCCAGGTGCACCTTGGAGACTCTATGGGACAGTTCCACTCTGACTTATAGGGTCACTATGGGTTGGCATTAACTTGATGGCAGTGGTCTTTTTCCTACTTAAATCATAATAACCAATGAGTAACCTTACAATCCATGCAATTTTAAAAAATTCATGCATTGTTTTGGTTTGAATATTAGAATATTTATATTCAGAAACATAATGTAGAACCTTAGTGACTATGCTAGTTTGTACAAAACATGCATTGCCTCATTTTTCTGAACGCATCCTTCATGGATCATATCTAATAATGTATTTATGTTTTTCTGCAAATGGAATTATGTGATCAGGGAATAAAACAGTAGACATATCTACATGATATATAACAATTGTATTAGCTTAGTTCTGCATCATATTTTAATTAGAAGAAAGTGGATAACTAGTTTGAATTTAGCTGTAAACAAATGATTTGTTCCCCAATTTTTTTTTTCCTCTACTAACTAATTTACAAGGTTAAATTTGAGTCTATGTCCTAAAATGACCCTTGCAATTATTATTCCAAGAAAAAAAGTGGTACTGATAATGATCGCTGGAATCAAGGCCTTTGGAAGGAAAGATTTTTTTTTCTTTTTTTAATTATCATTTCTTTGGAATGAATACAACCTGAAAACAAATTCTCTGTTCCTTTTTTAATTTTTTTCTCCTCATTACACAAGAATAACTGAGGGACAAGAAATCAGCTATACATATTTTGTGTGTATTTTCACACAAAATACAAAGGCATGCACAAGCAAACATATTCCTTCTTCCAAAATTACATGTTTCTGTAATACTTAAAACAGAAGGAATTAGGATTAGGCGATAACAGAACACACTGATCTAGATGTTCTTAGAAAGCAAAGAATTGGGGTTGTGAACATGATCAAAGGGAGGGTGCTGCAATCATTAATATTCAAAACCAAAAGCCCATTGCCATCCAGCCTGTTCCCATTCGTAGCAACTCTATAGGACAGAGTAAAATACAACTGTGCCATACTTTTCAAGGAGCGCCTGGCAGATTTGAACTGCTGACCTTTTGTTACCAGCTGTAGGACTTAGCCACTCCCCACACCACCAGGATTTCTATCATTAACATGGTCTATAGAAATTAAAAATTTTTGGACACAGGAGTTCAATTAATCTATCACTGAGGGAATGATGTGATAAGACTTCTGATAGGGTATATTTTTAAGAAATACTACACAAAAAATTAAATTCAGAAAAAAAATCTGAAGACATCGTGTTTCTGATTTAAAAACAAAACAAAATACATACTTGAAATTAGTTCATATGAATTCCAAACATCAGGTGAGTTTCAAAACTTTGTGTTCATATTTAAAGTAATGTTTTAAATCATTTTATTCACAAACATTAAAAGTATAAATACTATTTACAAATATTTACCTATATTTGTAATGTCCTTCAGGCAACTAAATATTGACCTTGGGCAAGTTATTAAACAAGTCTGTGCCTCAGTGTCCTTACCAGTATAGCAGAGGTAATAATAATAAGGCTTGTCTCATAACTGGTCTAATTCACAAGAAATATTCCAAACTGTGTTTGACGAAATATGACTGCTAAATAAGTATTATTATTTTTGTTAGGCTTTATTACTCTTGTTACTCAAGTACTTTGTTTTCTTATTTAGCATGCCAAACACATTTTGGGGAAAAAAAAAATCAGTATTGAAGCCATCATGGATTTAGAAACAAATTGTATAACAATAAGACCTAATTCATCTAAATAATCAGGCTGAACTACATTGTGCCTATGTATATAAAAGCAGGTATGTCACCTGATACGTGAGGAATGTGAATATTGTGGTGTTCAGAACACTGCTCACTCTTTAAAAATAAAAAAAAAAAATGTTTTGCTGTGCTTTAAGTGAAAGTTTACAATCTAAGCCGTATAAAAACCTGCACACACACCGCTACACAACTCCAGCGGCTCTCTCCACCCGGTGACCACATACTTCTCCCTCCCACTCTGTACTTCATTGTCCATTTGACAAGCTCTTGTCTCCTTCTACCCTCTCATCTTGCCTCTGGACAAGAGCTGCTCAGACAGTCTCATTGTATATGTTTAAGGCAAAAAGCGTATTCTTTGCCAGTGTCGTTTTGTGTCTTACAGAGCAGTCCAGTCTTTGAAGAGCTTTCTTCAGTACTGGTTTCAGCTCTGTGCTGACAGAGAGTTCAGGGTACCCTCTAGTCTGTTAGATCACCAAATCCAATCTTTTAATAGAATTTTAGTTCTGCACAGTCATTGTACTCCTGCTGCTTCAGGGTCTATAAATTGTATTCCCATCAGAGAAGTCCTGCCTACATTTTGATGTCCATATTGTGCAGAATAGGATTACATAATACAGGTCATTCCTATTAAGGTTATTCTTGCTGATGACTCTTCTATGAAACAGCTGGGCTCTCTGTAGTGGAGAGCAATCTGTACAGGAAGTTTGAACCTCCTTGGTTTGGGTCTATAGTCTGCAACCCTAGGTGTTCAATTAAAAAAAGTTATTAACCCATAGTTTCTTAAAATGCATTCATTGAGCAATGTTTTTCTCAAACCAAAATCTATTACTATTAGTTTATTTTGAAAACAGGCAAACTGAAAAACATGTATACTCTGGATCTTTCTCTTTTTTATACAGTAATTAATTGCAAGAATATTGGATAGAATTCACTGTATTATCACAAAGATAGCTGCCTTCATGACTCCAGTGTTTTTAGATTACAGCCTTAAGGTGTATGACTTGACTTTAGAATTGAAACCTAAACTGACAGATGCAAAGAAATCATTTAGACTTCCTGTTTCACTTACTTGATTTAAGGTAAGAATCATGATCCTTGTACTTCTTAAACTATGGGATTGTTTAATGAAAAGTGACATTATAGTTTGGAACATGTCTTTGTCTTACGCAAGTATTGTCATGGAAGATTGTTAACTGCCCTTATAGTAACTCATGGTACCATAAAAAGTTACTAGCCATTTTCTGAGTGTCAAGAAGACAGCAATGCATATTATTGGATGACACAGATAAGATGGGAAGCCAATTCACTGTCCCAGTAACCAGGAACCACGCTTTGAGAAGTGATTACTAGCAGGCTGATGTACCCAATTCAAATGGCAGACAGGAGTATGTGAGGAAGTCCTCTGGCTTCCCCAGCTAATGAGACGGGAAATGAGATTCCTTAGTTTCAGCCATGGTGAGTAGACTTCTGGTTACAACTTTGGTTCTTCTATATGTGATCTCCATTAAAAACACAGAGAAGGAATGGCTTGGAAGGTTAATTTTATCATTTTATGAAGGATTAAATAAAAGTTGATCAGAGTTTACACTACCCATGGCTTGAATTGGAGTCATGGTGGTACAGCGATTGTCTGGAGGCTAACCAAAAACTCAGCAGTTTGAATTCAGCAGTTACTCCTTAGAAACCCTAAGTGGTGAGTCTACTTTGTCCTATAGGGTTGCTACAAGTCAGAATCAACTATCAACTCAGTGGCAGTGGATTTTTTGGTTTTTGATTTTTCAGTTTTGCTTGAATTACATAAATTACTTATTTGTAGCCTTTTTTATTATCCAGCATAAAGGAAATTCTTCAATGCTGAGTTCTGTTTTACATTTTGTTAATGTTTGAGGTTTGGTAAATAATTTATGTCAGTAAGCTTGGGTAAAATATTGTCCTATTTTTTATGCAATAGACAAAAATAACTTATTTTAATTTATTTAATGATAGTGAAATACTCCTAAGATACTAAATGCATGTATCTTCACTTTTCTTCCATGAAACCTTAGGTATAGAAGTAGCATTTATAAAGATTTATTTCTCTTAATCATGGAATAGAAACTCTGGTGATATAGTGGTTAAGTGCTCCATCTGCTAATCGAATGGTCAGTAGTTTGAGTCTGCCAGGCACTGCTTGAAAACACTATGGAACAGTTCTACACTGATTTATAGGATCACTATGAGTTGGAATCGACTCTGTGGCAGTGGGTTTGGTTAATCATAGGATGTTGCTGTTGATAGATGCCATAGAGTCACTTTGGACTCATAGTAACCATGTGTGATAAAGTAGAACTTCCTCCACAGAGTTTCTAAGCTATGACCCTGACAGATGAAGATTCCCAATTCTTTCTTTACAGAAGCACTGAGTAAATTTGAACTGCACACCTCTCAGTTAACAGCTGTTTTACTACCATGATCCTTGTTAGTTTGTTTATCATATTGCTTTGATTATTTCATTCTTCATCTTTTCAAAATATATATATTTAATAAAGAATGACATGCAAATTCTGCAGATACGAACTGAGACTTGCTACGGTCAAACGATGTTCTCCATTAATTTTAGGTTCTATTTTAAGAATTCAAAGTATTTCTTTAACTACCTTAATCTGCAATGATGTCTGCTAATGATGATTAGTTTAGAATATTGTTCATATTTAGAATGCTGATCATTTTCAAAATTGGAATTTGGTCATATGGTTAAAGTATGTTACCACGTTTGACAATGGACTTGAATTTCAGCTAATCAAGACATTTCAGGAAAACATAAAAGTAGTTTCTTCCTATCTGGTTGTAAGGATAACTTTTCAGATGATTCAAATGTGTTTTATGCATTAAAAAGACTCTCTACAGAGACCTCTGTGAAAAGTGATTATTTAAGTCCATCACTAGATCTAAAGAGTTCTTTTTTTCTCACATTTCTACTGGAGTCTTACATGTGCCCTAGTCACCATTCAGATAATACTGGGTACCTCTTCTGTTACAGATAGGAATTAGCACCGAGCAGCTAATACTTTAATAATCTCCAAGATATGCAAATGACACAATGAAACAGAACTTGACCTTGGAAAACAGCAAAGTGGAGATAATCCTGGAGATATTATCTTGGATACTAGCTAAGAATTTCATAAAGGAGGGGGAACACTGCTGTTGAGTAAATTCTGACTCATAGCAACAACAGAGTAGAACTGTTCCGCAGAGTTTCCAGGGAACACCCGGTGGAGCCAAACTGCCAACCTTTTGTTTAGCAGATATAGCACTTAAGCCTTAGGCCATCAGGGCTTCCAAGAAACTCATAAACTTTATTAGTACTCTGCCCCCAAATTCTTTCCCTAAATAAATAAATAAATAAAGATACTGTAAGTGGAATGAAAGTAAAGTTTAAGAAATATGTATTAACTCTAATTATATAAATTCTTATGTCTCTTTGCAGCCGCTGCTAGAGATGTGCTATAATTCACCAGGATCATCATCTCAACATCATCAAAAATGTGAATGTTTATTCTAATGGCCTCACAATAGATGCTGTAACTCTCAATATTGAAAAAACAAAGACTTCTGGGTAGCAATACATATAGTGTTTTTCATTAAAAAATAATAACTGCAATTTGTTTTGTATTTATATAGTGAATATTTGTGTAAGAACAAGCGAGGTCATGGCTATAGTTGACAAACAACTTCTTTCTACTTAATGTGATCTATAAACCAAGCACATCGCCATTAAGTAGGCTCAGACCCATGGCAACCCTATGGGGTACAGTAGAACTCCTTATAGTGTTTCCAATGAATGGTTGGTGGATTTGAACTACCAAGTTTCGGTTAGTAGCTCAGATCGTAATCACTGTGCTTCCAGGGCTCCACATGACATTTAAACCAAAACTAAACCAAATCCATTGCTGTTGAGCTGATTTTGACTCCTAGTGACTCAACGGGACAGAGTAGATATGCCCCATAGGGCTTCCAAAGAGTGTCCGGTGGATTCAAACTGCCGACCTTTTGGTTATCAAATGTAGCACTCAACCACTACGTTACCAGGGTTTCCACATGACATCTAGTCAACAATAAAATATTGTATTAACTATAACTGATTGACTTATGTCCCTGTGGTTGTTGCAAAGATTCTGAGTGTAAACTATTACCAAAATATATGTAGTAAATTTTATTTGGTGGGTGATATTTAATATTTTCATAACAGACATATAAAGTTACATGCTGTTACCACCTAGATTGTTAGGTGCTGACTCTTAGTGACCTTACGTACAGCAGAACAAAATCTTGCCCAGGCTTGCACCACTGTCACGATCACTGCTATCTTTGAGATCACTGTTGCAGCCACTGTGTCAATCCATCTTACGGAGGGTCTTCCTTTTCTTTGGTGACCCTCTATAGCTCCATGTAATTTTCATGTTTCAGACCATGGAAACTGAATGGCTAAAAGTTCCCCAGCAATCTTAAACAGGTTTTGAAGATTGATTGTACGTAAGATTGATTTTAGAAGATCTAGATGAACAGAATATTAGTTCAAATCAATTTTCCTTCTTACCAGTGAAATTCCCAACCACAATATTTTCACCAATAGGGTGACCAACTTCCCAGTTTGCCTCGGGCATCCCAGTTTTAGGAATGACAGCCTCCTGTCCCAGGATAGTTCTGACATCCACACAGTTGAGTAAGGTTGGTAACCGCAATACCAGGAAATGAAGCTGCGAGGAAGTAAGACTGTGCTGCCTCAAAACACTCCCAAGATTCAGAGAAATAAAATAATTCAACACTCTTTAGATGATACTAAAATCCAGAGGCCCTAGAACACTATTATAGAAAACTCTCTAGAAGTCATAACCAGTGAAATACTCAAACACTTCCACAGAAAGCACTAGAATAATAAGCAGTAAGCTCTAAAAAAGAATGTTAATACCATGTTTTCATTGGCATTTTTAAATAATCTTCACTAAAAATTTTTATTAGGAATACTCAGTAGTAAACTGTTAATATGGACATCTGTTGAGTATTAAGCTGGTAACTAGGCACATAAAATTTTAATTGGCAGTTTCTTCAGTATTTAAGACTATATTGCTATCAACATATTTTTTATAAAGAAAGTCTTGCACTACTGTTGGATATATTTATTACACGGAGGAACATTTTAATATAATAATGCAGATGTCTTCATTCTATAAACCCCAATGGTACTTAAAGTTAGGATTTTATTACTTGTGCCGAGGGCCAAACAAAGCCATAAACCTGCTAAATTCTAACTCAGCTACTGCTATGGAGTTGTGCACATTCAAGTTGTGAATTACAATACAAAGTAATGAAATATGTATAAAAGCCGTAGTCATGGAAGCAGTATTCTGGATTCATAAGATTTCATAAGAAATCAAAACAAGAATTTATAAACATCAACACTCTGGGTTTATGAAATTCTCTTCCTAAAATATGATAACACTATTCTAATAACTTGAGAAATAGTCTGTCAATCAGTTCTACCTATATTATTCTCTTTTCCACAACATCTCCTTTATCACAACTTATTTCCAAAACAATCATATTGGCCACCTCACTAACCCCTGTTCTATAATGAGTGTGACCAAATGCTCCTTGTAGTATTGTTATAAAAATATTAAAATCATTACAGAGGATCTCTTCGGTGACACTTTGTAACATGAGCTGCATTTAGAAATACCAGTTGCAAAATAACAGCCTTTGAAGGATGAGAAAGTCTTCTGCCTCAAGCTGGGTCAACATGACACAACACAACACAACAGCTAAAATAAACCATATCCAAACAAGAAATTTCATATACGTAAATGCATAGAGATAATGATAAACTCGACTGTAATCAGATTGGTTTTCTAACACATTGTTAGTCCTCATTTAAGCATAGTATGAGCTCTTCAATAAGAAAAAAAAAACTCTAACCTATTTTAAATAGTATGTATATTGCCAACATTAAAGCTATACTTGTATACCACAGAACCAAATATCTTTTTCTCAGTAATCATGATAGTTGTATTACAAAATATACAATTTCTGGAGTGAGTGGTACATTTAGTAAAGCATATTTTGCTATATTAGTAAAATGAACTAGAGTAAAAGAATGTGGCCAATACTTTAATGTTAGAGACTGCCTGCAATAATCCTTCGTAAAAATTAAATGTGCCATGTTTATATGTTTGGAGGAAATCTGTGTGATTCTAGCTTTGTAAAATATTTCCGTTACTATAGAAGGGAATTTAGAGCCAGTCACTTCTTGAATTGAATCTCACTTCTTTGTATATTGCAAGGGACACTTTGGGCAAGTTGTCTACATTCCCGGGACTTTGGTTTCTTTTACATAGAAAGACAATAATATAAAGACAGTTGGTTGCTGAAGGGAGATCATGAGCTGATTGTATGTGAAGAGTATAGCATCACTAGTAGGTCATGGTAAGCACCTAATAAATACTTGTTAATGTTATTAGTAAATACTTCATTACAACATTTCAATAGAATTACTTTTCATTCTTATAGAAAAATACTGAAAAATACCAGAATTTTATCAAAAGCCATGTATCGGGATTATCAGTAACAATATTTCTTGCACAGGCTTATTTTACATGTATAAATTGTCAATAAGAGAAATGTACAATTTACAATCAGAAAATAAAAAGCTTCTCTTTTTTAAGTTGGGGAATCAATAACTGTGACTTATATTCCGATCTTTTTAAAACACACACTCATTAATTTTGTATCATAAATGATTTCTGGTGAGGACTGATTTTCCTTCATTTAAATCTGGGAATATCACTGTGTAAATATACATTTCCTAATTAAAGTCCTCAAGTAACAAATAAATAGGTGACATTAATGTTGATTAAATGTAAGTGTTTTTAAAGAACACAAGCAAACACTTACCTGGTACAAACCAAGTGCTAGCCCCGCTATAAGTGCTTTGTACTGTCCTCCTTATGGTACAGAGTCTGTAGGTGATGAAAATAATTAATATGTGAGGCTGTTAATTGGAAGGTTGCTAGTTCCAGTTCACTCAAATGTGCCATGCAAGAAAGGCCTGATGTTCTACTTCCCAAAGATTAGCCACTGAAAGCGCTGTGGAGCACAGCTCTACTCTTAGCACTCAGGCATCAACTTCACAGCTATAAAATGTTTTTTGTTATTGTTCTGTTCAACAAAGGATAGATACCATAAAACCAAACCAAGCCAATGCTGTTGACTCAATTCTGACTCATGGCAACCCTACAGAACAGAGTAGAAGTGCTCCATACAGTTTACAAGGAGTGTCTGGTAGATTTCAACTGCAAACCTTTTGTCTAACAGCCACAGCAGTGAACGGCTACACCACAGGGGTTTGCAAGGATATCGTAGGGACCAAGAAAATATTTAAGTTATCTAATTGGCAAGACAAGTATTGAAGGAAGAACACGAAAGAGTCCCTTAGAGAAGTAAGTCCTGATTATAGGGGCAGTGGTAATTCCATAGCCAACATTTTATTATTTACCCAATGTTAGGTTTGGTGTGGAGAAATTTCACTAAAAAAGGTTAATAAAGAATAGTTTTAGAGTTTTAGGCTTATTTGTTGTTGTTGGGTACTACTAAGTCAAATATGACTCACAGTGACCGTATAAGACAGAGTAGAACTGCCCAACAGGGATTCCATGGCTGTCCTCTTAACAGGAGCAAATCATCAGGTCCTTCACTGAGGAAATATTGATGGATTAGAACCACTGACCTTTAGGATACCAACCAAGCTGATAACGGCTCCACCAAGGTGCTGTCGCTATCTTCTCTGCCTCTGTCTCTCTCTTTATATATATATGTATACATATATACACGTATACATATACACATATATATACATATATGCATGTAGCCCTCAAGTAATATATATGTAAAATTAATTTATGATCAGAATGTTTTTATACATTTCATTTAAAATATAATCTAAGTTAAGGTGGTCATGTAGCTCCCTGAATATCTGTATCAAATCTCTGTCACACACCTTTCAAGTGAGAATACTATACCTTTAACACATGATACAATTTTCCTGCAAAAGGCTTATGTTAGGTTCATTTTTTTCTTGTCTAAGATGATACGACTTCCTTAACTGGGTTTTCTAAGAATTTGCAAATTTCTTGTCACTTGAAAATGCTGACACTGAAATTATTCTAAGCTTGTCTATAACTATAGCAGTAAATACTGGTAAAATGATACCACATAACCAGCCTAACCGTCAGATCACATGGGTCAAGACAAAGCCCCCCCACCCCAAAAATCTGCCAAGGGTCAACTATATTCTAAAGCAGAGCCACTGACTAAAATTTCTCAAAATTGCTGCCTGTTGAAGAAAATAACGGGAGATATGAGCTTCGAATTTGAATGTGACGTGTCAAAGACCGAAGATTTGACTTTCTTTTTCTTTTTTTTTTTTAACTCATTTGCAATCTTTCATAATGGGCTAGCTGTTGCCACCTTATCATAAGCTACCCTAAATCATCTCTGTAGCATGCCACATTGATAACAATATAGATCAGGATACCCAGTTAGAGCTAAATGATTTAACTCATAGCTTTTGGATCTAAATAGTGTATTTTTCAGTATGATTTCTGAAAGACTAATTGTTTAAATACTTTCCATTTTTCTCAATGTTTGGGTTCAAAATGCTCATATTTTTTGCTGACTGAGCCAATACGTCTTGCTTTTGAAATATGTACGATTTAAATGACGTGTAAATATACATATGATCTAATTTCCTTAGTTGACAGGTGTGTTTGGAAGGTGTGGGGTGGAAGTGTTGGTTAGCAAACTGGTAAAAGAAAAATGATAGATTCACAAAGGAAAAGCAAATACAGTTCCTTGTTGCTTTCCATGTCTTTTTTCCTTGTAGTGTAGTGTTACGCACATTGTTTTGCTTTCTGCTTGAATTTGTTTAAGCAATTATAAGTAGTCTAAGCAATTCTCTCATAATAAATATTATAAATATTAGATTATTTTTTTAAAAATTGAATGAAAGGTTTGTATCTTGCAAAACTCCACTGCCGTTGAGCCAATTCCAGCTCATAGTGATCCCATGTTGTTTGAAAGCCTGTCAATCTGTGTGGAAGCTGGCTGTCACCACTTTTTCCAGGAGAGTCATTAGTGGTTTTGCCAGCCACTGATCTTTCAGTTAAGAGCCAATGGCTTTAAGCACTTTGCTAACGCACTACCCACTGCAGTCGAGTCAGACCCCGACTCATAGTGACCCTAGAGGTCAGAGTGGAACTGCACCATAGAGTTTCCAAGGAGTACCTGGTGGATGCTAGCGGGGCTCCTTAATATCTTGGGAAAAAACTTGATCTCAGTTCTCTAACACCCCCTGACTTAGCCAACTTCCTTCTTAGGACTCTGAACTTGTCATCTGATCCTGAAATAGGAGTGAGTGATAAAGGACAGAGTTTGGAAGTTTGTTTTTGTTTTGTTTCTCTGCTTTCAGCCAAATCCATTTGACATCAGCAATGATGGATAACCATGAGTCCGTGCCCTCTTCTGAATCCAGCTTCAAGTTTTGTCAGTTCCCTGTCAATATTCTGTTGCAGTTGCTTTTTTATTATGATGATGATAATGATTACGTGAAAGTATACAATCCAAGTAAATTTTGCATGTTCTTCTCTCTGCAACTCTATCTACTCTCCTTACCCTGTGACAGCACGCTGCTTTGTACTCTTCTAAAATCTTAGCGAGCACCTATCCCTGCCTCTACACTCTCTCCTCTCCCCTCTAGAAAGAGATTCATAGGACATCCTCCTTTAAGTGTATAAAACAATGAAGTGCACACGCCACATGCTTACTCTGTATCCCTGAGTCCAGTCCATTCTTAGTCTGAAGTGTTGACCTCAGTACTGGTTTCAGGCCTGGGCCAGCAGCAAGTTCAGGGGCCATGTTCCCAGGGGACTCTCCAGAGTGTGTCAGATCATTAATTCTGGCCTGTTAGTAGACTTCTTAATCTGCACACCTCTTTTTCTTGTCAGGGATTCTACGTTATGTACCCTACCAGGGCTGTCTTTTTTGGTGGCTGGGCACCATCTGGTCCTTCTGGTCTCATGTTGATGTATTCTCTCTGTCATGTGGGTCCATCTTCTCCTGGGCTTATTTTTCCTTGTATCTTTGATGTTCTTCGTTGTCATCTGTTCCGGGTGGATTGGAACCAATTAACATTCCTCAGATGGTAGATTACTAGTATTTGAGTGGCCAGATGCCACCGACCATTAGGGGGTGCAGAAGACTCTCTTAGCAAAAGACTAGTTACACCAATTGCCCTTGATGTTCCCCCAAAATATGGTGGCTAGATCGCTGTCCATGATATTCTATCTATCCTTTGAGATGTTTGGTCAAATTTAGAAAATCTGTTAGTTTATGGTATAGTTCAGTTATGCTGACTGAACTTCTGCTGAGTGCTGTCACATCCTTCACCTAACTAGATTCTTACTATCTAATTGATGAACAATCCTCTCCCACCCTCCCCACCCTTGTTGCCAGTGAACAGTCTTTTCTTCTGTGCATAAGTCCTTTTTTAAGTCCATATAATAGTGGTCTCATACAATATTTGTCCTTTCACACCTGACTGATTTCACTCAGCATAACGTTTTCTAGTTGATACCAGGTTATGAGATGTTTCCTAAAATCATCATTTTTTATCTCTGCATAGTGTTCCCCTGAGTATATGTACTATAGTGTGTTTATCCATTGATCTGTTGATAGACATCTAAGTTGATTCCATCTTTTTGCTATTATGAACTATGCTGCAATAAATATTCATGTGCATGTATCTGTTTGTGTGACAGCCCTTATTTCTGTAGGATGTGTTCCAAGCAGTGGGATTGCTGGATCATGTGGTATTTCTAATTCTAGCTTTTTAAGAAAAAACAAATTGGTTTCCAAAGAGGACATACCACTTTGCATTCCCACCAGCAGTGTAAGAGAGTTCCAATCTCTCCACTGCCTCTCCAACATTTGTTGAATGTGTTTTTGTGGGGTGGGATTATTGTCAACCACATTGGGGTGAGATGGTATCTCATCGTAGTTTTGATTTGGATTTCTCGAATAGCTAATGATCATGAGCATTTTCTTGTGTGTCTTTTGGCTGCCTGGATGTCTTCTTTGATGAAATGTCTGTCCATCTCCTTTGTCCATTGTTTAATTGGGCTATTTGTCTTTTTCTTGTTGATACTCTGCAGAACATTCTAGACTATGGAAACTAAAGGTCAATCCAACACGAAACTGTTAAATATTTTTTCCTATCCTTCAGGCAGTCTTTTAACTCTCCTGATAAAGTCTTTGAATGAGCATAAGTATTTGATTTTTAGTAGTTCCCATCTATCTGTTTTCTCTTCTGTCGTTCATGCATTGTTGATAAGATTTGTTGTCTAAGCTGTGTATTAGAATTTCCATTGTTGTCTGTATTTTTCTTCCATAATCTTTATTGTTTTAGATTTGCTATTTAAGTCTTTGATTTATTTTGCTTTAGTTTTGTGTGAGGTGTGAGAGATGGCTCTTGTTTTAATTTTTTGCAGATGGATATCCACAAGCTGTTTTGACTACTGTGACAGTGTAATAGGTTCTAAGGTCAGATAGTGTGAGGCCTTCCACTGCATTCCTCTTCTTCAGTAGTGTTTTCCTTATCTGGGATTCCTTCTCTTTCCAAACAAAGTTGGAGATTTGTTTCTCTATCTCATTAAAAAATGACATCAGAATTTTTATTGGGATTGCATTGTATATGTTGATTGCTTTGAGTAAAATAGATATTTTCAAATGGTAAATGTTCACATCCATGCACAGGGTAAGTTTCTCCACTTATATAAGTCTCTTTGGGTTTCTTGCAGCAAAGTCTTGTAATTTTCTCTGTATTCATCTTTTACATCTCTAGTTAGACTTTTTCATAGGTACTTTATCTTCTTGGGGGCTATTATAAATGGTATTAATTTCATGATTTCCTCTTTCATGATCTCTTTGTTGGTGTAAAGGAATCTTACTGATTTATTTATATTTATCTTATATCCTGATACATTTCTGAACTCTCCTATTAGTTCCAGTAGTTTATTTATGGATTTATGGATTTATTTATGGATTCTTTAGGGTCCTCTGCAAATAGCAATATGTTTACTTCTTCTTTACCAATGCAGATGCCTTTTATTTCTTTGATTGCTCTATCCAGGACCTTTAGCACAACGTTGAATAGAAGTGGTGAGAGTGGGCATCCTTGTCTAGTTCCTATTCTCAGGGGGAATTCTTTCAGTCTCTCTTCATTCAAGATGATGTTGGCTGTTGGTTTTGTATAACGGCCCCTTATGTTGAGGAATATCCCTTCTATTCCTATTTTGCTGAGAGTTTTTAACATGAATGTGGGTTGGACTTTGTCAAATACCTTTTCTGCATCAACTGATAGAATCAAGTAATTCTTACCCTTTGTTATTTATGTGGTTGATTACACTAATTGTTTTTCTGACATTGAATCAATTGTGCATCGCTGGTATGATTCCTACTCGGCCGTGATGAATTATTTTTTTGGTGTGTTGTATTCTAGGGGCTCTTTTGATGTTCTCTTTCTACTTGTTCGACAAGTTGTAAGGTTAATTCTTTGATTTGGGCCCTCTCCATTCCAAATGTGTGCATTTATAGAGATAAACTGACCTCCGAGCATTGCTTTTTCTGTACCCCAAAGTTCTGGTAGGACGTGCTTTCATTCTCATTGGATCTCATTATTTTCTTTATTGTATCTTTGATTTCTTCAATAACACATGAATTTTTGAGTAAGGTGTTGTTCAGTTTCCACAAGTTCAAATTTCTGCCTTTTTTTTTTTTTTTCTTGCTGTTGATTTCAACTTTTGTGGCTCTATGGTATGAGAAGATGTTTTGCAATAATTCAGTGGTTTGAATTTTGTTGTTATGTACTTTATGGCCTAGTACATGGTCTATTCTAGAGAATGTTCCATGTGCACTGGAAAAGAAGATGTACTTGCCTGTTGTTGTGTAAAAACTTTGGTATATGTCTGTGAGATTGAGTTGGTTGATTGTTGAAATACGACCTTCTGTATTTCATTGAACTTTTTTCTGGATGATCTGTTCATTACTGAAAGTGGAGTGTTGAAGTCTCCTGCTATTATTGTGGAGTAATCTATCTCATTTTTCAAAGTCATCAGCATTTGTGTGATACATTCAGATGTTATGACATTTGGTGCATAAATATTTAATACTGTTTTATGCTCCTTATGTGTTGAATCTTCTAGCAAGAAGAAGTGACAATCCTTGTCCACAGTGGTGGATTTTACTTTAAAATCTATTTTATCTGTGATCACTATTGCCATTTCTTGTCTTCTTGGCATATTAGCTTGGTATATATTTTTCCATCCTTTGATTTTTAATTCGTTCATCTCTTTGAGTCTAAGATGTGTTTCTTGTAAGCAGCATGTAAATGGATAGTGTCTTGTGATCCAGCCTGTTACGCCCTGTCTCTATATTGGAGATGGATCATTTGTTTTGCTCCAATCTGCTACTCTCTGTCTTTTTATTGTAGCACTCGATCCATTTACATTCAGTGTAATTATTGATAGACATGTATTTAGAGCTGTCATTTGGATACCTTTATTTTTGTGTTACTTTCGTTTTCTTTGTTCCAATGAATATTGTGTTCTGGGTCATTTTTTTATGGGTTTTCTTTTCATCTTTTTCAGTGTTGGTTTTCTGTCTGTTAAGACTTCTACATTTGTTATTCTTGTTTTGATATGTAGTATTCGTAGTTGACATTGAGACTACTCTCTGTTCCCCACTAGAGTTCTAAGTTTAAACAAGTCTTTAACTTTTTTATGCCTCCTTAACTTCCTCTCCATCTGAAAGGTCTATGAATTCTGTAATATATCCCTCCTTATAGTATAAGTATTGTCACAGTTTATATACTAAGATCTGTTACCCTAATTTTAATATTTTAGCTTTGGTTGAGTTTTGTAACTCCCTTAACTAAGTAGAACTCTGGAAGCTGTATCCTGCATTGGATCCTTGAGTAAACATCTGGTGTTATTGATTTCCTAATCAAAGATTTTCCTTCAGTATTTCTTGTAATTGTTCTTTGGTTTCTGCAAAGTCTCTAAGCTTCTGTTTATCTGAGAATGTCCTAATTTCATCATCACATATGAGAGACAGTTTTGCAGGATATATAGTTCTAGATTGGAAGGTTTTATTTTATTTTATTTTAATTTTCCCCCCTTCAAGGCTTTTTATGTGTCATATCATTGCCTTATTGCCAACATGGTTCTAGCTAAGAAGTCAGAGGTCAGTTTAAAAGAGTACCCTTTGTACAGTGGTTTTGGTTTAACTCTAGCTGTCTTAAGTGATTCTCCTTATGTTTCATTTTATTAAGCTTGGTTGTAATATGTCTTGGTCTCTTTCTTTTAGGGCCTACATTTTGTAGAGTTCAATGAGCATCTTGAATGGCTGTCTTCTTTCATTATATCAGGGAATTTTCTGTCAGCAACTCTTTGACAATTCTGTGCATTTTCTGCTATCACTCCTTACTCTGTAACTTCAATTGTTCGTAAGTTGTTCCTCTTGATAGAGTCCCACACATTTCTTAATGATTCTTCATTTTTCTTGATTCATCTACCTGAATTCTCCTCATAAATGCTGGTGTCAATTTCTATATCTTCAGTCTCACTAATTCTTCATTCAATTTCCCGAATCCTGCTCTTTCAGCTTTCAGCTGAACTGTTTAACTCTGTAATTTTTTTTTTTATTGATCTGCTAAATTTCAGATTGTTGTTGTTTTAGCAGTTCATACAGGTTGTTTAAGTTTTCCTTTTCTTCTGCTGCAGTTTGTCTAATCTCCATCCTAATATCTAGATTGGGCTCTATATGTATTCTTTTTATTCTACCTCTGATAATTTCAAGAAGGCTTCTTCATCTGCAAAAGTTTCTTATCTTTATTTTGAGAGTTTTCCAGAGCCATAGTAGTCTGTTTCTTTAAGTGGTTAGATATTGATTGTTGTCTTCAAGCCATAAGAAAGCAGTTCATCTTCTCCAGTATTGCATCAGTAGAAGCTATGGCGTAGCTCAGAGAAGGGAATGCGGAAAGGCTCTGCTTTACTTGGGTGCCAACCTCCTCTGCATTATCTCAGTTTGGCTGTCTTAAGTACAGCTGCTCTACTGGAAGACACACTGTCAAAACAGGAGGTGCTTCTCAGCTTGGCAGCTGGCCCCATCTGAGCCCTCTGGGGTGGCAGGCCTTGGCTCCTAGCTGACAAAGATGGCAACCTACTTGTACACACTCTCCAGAGCCATGCCAACAGAAACTATAGTGCAGCTCAAAGAAGAGAGGAGGGAAGTACACTGCTACATTCAGCCATCAGCACTGCTGCATTCTCTAGGTGTGGCTGTCTTAAGAACAGCTTCTTTGCTGAGAGAGACACTGTTCAGTAGCAGCCAGTCACAGCCAGGCCCTCAAGTTTGGCAAACTCTGCCTCCCGGCTGATAAAGATGGAGACCTACTTGTGGCATCTCTCTGGAGCTCCATCAGTGAACACTATGCCATGGCTTAGAGAAGGTAGGGGGAATGGTGTCACCCTACTCAGCCACCAGCCACTGCTGTGTTTTCTACACATCAGCCAAAGCCAAGTGCCATCGAGTCGGATCTGACTCATGCAGTTATCTTAAAAACAGTTTTTCTGTTGAGAAAGGTGTTGCCCAGTCAGGTGCGGTTGCTCAACATGGCAGCCAGCCCCTGCTAGACTCTTAGATGTGGCTGACTCTGCCTCTCAGCTGACTAAGATGGCATCCTACATGTGGCACTTCTTGTGTGCTGCACCAGCAGAATCCATGGCATTTCAGAGAAAAGAGGGAGGAAGAGGCACTGCTGCACTCAGCTGCCAGCTACCATTGTGTTCTGTAGATGTGACCTTAAGTACAGCTTCTCTGCTGCGAGAGATGCTGTCCACTCAGGTGCTGCTGTCCAGCGTAACAGCCTTCCCCAGCAACTCTCAGGTGCAGCAGCTCCAGGCCGTCTCCTGATTGATAAAGATAGTGTCCATATCTGTAAGCCTCTCCGCCACCAGACCAGCAGCAGTGGGACCATTTGCATTGTGACTCTGCACTGCTGACCCACCTCTGACAAATGTACTTTTCCCATTCCTGTCACCCAGTCCAGTCTCACGAATTTCCCTCTGGTCTTAAGTATCCTAAAATGTCCACTCTGCACTGTTCAGTTGTTTTTCTAGGCCTTTTTTCCCAGCGGAAATTAAGGAGATGTGTGATTAATCTGCCGTCTTGTCCCTGCCCCCGTTCAGTTGCTTTTGAATGATTTGTAACAAAATTTTACTGGCATGTGATAGTAAAAATTATTATATATATATGTACATATATATATATATATTCTGTCAAGGCCATTTCAGTACATGCAACCCTCCAGGACAGAGTAAAACTGCCTCCATAGGAGTTTTAAACCACTGGCCTTTCGCTAGATTCAGACCACTGATCTTCTGGTAGGCAGACCACCACTTAACCACTGTCCCACCAGATCTCCTTTGAAGAGTTACTAAATGAAGACTCCAGTTCCTTCTTCCTCAGCTTGACCCTGCATTATTTATTTTAGTTGATTTTTTTTGTTGTTTTGTGTTGTATTTTGTTGTTGTTGTTGTTTTGCTTTGTTATACCTTCTTTTTTTGAAGACCCCTCTGCATTAAGCTCAGACTTCACTGGAGAAGCTCACTGATCTTTCCTAAAAGGAAAGAAAATCAAATAATATTCTCAGACTATTTTTAAGGTTTAATACTATCCTTTCCAGGTGTAGCATTTCTTTTATTTTTTCTTTTTTCACTTAAATAGTGATGTGTTTACTTGGGGAAAACAGCAGAAGAACTCAGTTTTTATAAAGCTTTGATAAACCCCTTCAGAACTGACCTCTCTCTACAGGGAGGTCCGCTTGAACTTACTTCTTCTCTGTAAGAAGTAAATGAACTGACTTCTCTATCTCAGTTTGATACTTAATCACACGCTGGCTTTAGTTTTCACTTAACTCTTTACTGTGCATTTGTTTCATCTTAAAAGCATAAAGACTGTACCTGAAATATACATTCTGGGCCTGTCGGCAACAGATGTTATTGTTTGGTGACATAGAATTAAAGCCAATTCACAGTGACCTCATGTGATGTAGTAGAACTGCCCCATGGAGTTTTGTAGGCTGAAATCTTCATGGAGGTAGATTGCCAGGTCTTTTCTTCCTTGAAGCTGCTGGGTGGGTTTGATCTGCCTACCTTTAGATTGGTGGCTGGGTCCTTAACTGCTGTGCCACCAGGTCTCCTTTCTTCAGCAACTAGCAGAGCTACATACATTTTTATTAGAGAAAACTCATTATATCATAAACCAAATCCATTGCCACTAAGTTGATTTTGACTCATTTCAACCTCATAGGGCAGAGCAGAACTGCCCCATAGAGTTTCCAAAGAGAATTTGGTGGATTCAGACTGCCAACCTTCAGATTAGCAGCTATAGCACTTACCCACTATACCACCAGGGTTTCCCATTATATCATAGACTTACTTTGTATAAGACTTTGCCAAAGAGAACTATTTTAAATGTGATGCTTGCTGATCTTTCTGTCACACATAGGCTGCAATTACAGAAAAAAAAAAAAAAAGGTACCAAAAAGAGCTCCCTGCTCACTTTTTCCTACCAAAATTCTTAATAAGGTACTAGCAAAACATTGAAATAATTAGAGTCAATGTTAGGTTAGTAGTGCATGATTTGCTTCTTTCATGATTCTGCCATTTGGGATAATTTTATCACCTTTTGCTTTCCTTTTCCTTTCCAAGCTATTCTCAAATCTTCTAACAAAGAATGCCCAGATTGATGTTCCAATATACCTTAAGAGGTTATCTCCTCTTCTCTCATCTTTTCCATGTAATTCATCAACATTCTATGAGATAGTGTGTATAAAAAACATAGCAACAGGTTAGTTGGTGGAGGTAATTAAATACTTTGACTGTCATCTCTGTTGTGTATTGAATTGTATCCCCTTCAAAATATGTGTTGAATTTCTGGCCTATGGATATGTTCTTTGCTGGAAATGGGGTCTTTTACAATTATGTTAAGGAGGACATATCTAAGTAAACCCAACCCACTGCTATCAAGTCAATTCTTACTCATAGTGACCCTATAGGACAGAGTAGAACTTCACGTGGAGTTTCCAAGGAGTCCCTGGTGGATTCATACCACTGACCTTTTGGATAGCAGCTGTAGCCCTTAACCACTGTACCACCAGTGTTTCTACACCTAGATAAGGTAGGTCTTTAACGATTATCAGGAGCACTAAGAAACCCAGGGAAGTTTTATTTCCTCACAGTATCACTCAATATGAATTAATTTTCCATATTAATAGTCACAATATATACAAATTAGTAATAGTTTTTTTCTTAAAAAATATAAATATACAAAAACATAAATACATAGACAGCATTTATAGCAAGTCCATTCCAACTCATGATGATCTTTAGGTGTGTCACATTAGAACTGGGCTCCACAAAGTTTTCAAGGACTGATTTTTCAGAAGTAGATCAACAGACTTGTCTTCAAGGAGTCTTTGGGTGGACTGAAACCTCCAAACTTTTAGTTAGCAGACAAGAGCCATAACTGTTTGAACCAACCAGAGACTCCAGATATATATACATTAAAATAGATAAACATAAGAGGCATTCAAATTTTACACAAATAAAAGCAAACATTTTTGTATCACGCTAATGGAAAATCATGTGCTTAATTGCAATTTTAGATTTTACATATTAGTCTATCATTTTTACTATTTGGTTCATTCATTAAAAATCTACAATTTTTTAACAAAAAAAAATTATGCTTGGCCTATAGATGAAATCTATGTTTCCCATACTAACAAGAACAATGGTTAAGATCACACAGTGATGATTCAAATGACTATTCTTCCAGATGGAACTCAGGTTACCTATGTGTTTTGAATTCCTGAAACTTTCTTGATTTGTCCTGTAAAAACAGTCAATAAAAAGTAGGTCATAGAGATCAATGATTTGGAAAGTTGATCCTTGAAATTTCTTTTCTTTCTGTTAATCCTATAGGCTTCTTATTCCAAACTTTTAAAGATAAGACTATATCTGGTCCATTTTATGATAGCCCATCACTAAAGCTAGTATATATGGAACAGTTATCAAGTGTCTGGCACATCATTAACACATAATAAATTGCAACAGTTGTTGTGAGAGTTGTTTCCTCATGTCCTTTGCAAATCTGGAAGAAAGTAAAGCCACATGCAGGGGAAAAAAAGAGGTTTCTTTACGGAAAAACATGGCCCAGGGCCTTGATGATATATCATCTAATTAGGTGAGTCATTAACACCTCATGATGCCAAGGATTACCTAATCTAACTATTAATTGCACTTAAAAAAAAGCCACGGCTGTTTGCTACTATAGTAACAGAAGGAAGACAAAGAAGAAAATATTTCAGAAGTATCCCATGCTAAAATTATCCTCAGTTGCTGAGTTGTTGCTGTTAGTTGCCACTTTCATGATTCTGCCATTTGGGATAATTTTATCACCTTTTGCTTTCCTTTTCCTTTCCAAGCTATTCTCAAATCTTCTAACAAAGAATGCCCAGATTGATGTTCCAATATACCTTAAGAGGTTATCTCCTCTTCTCTCATCTTTTCCATGTAATTCATCAACATTCTATGAGATAGTGTAATTCTGATTCACAGTGACCCCATGCACAGAGAGACTAAACACTGCTCTCATCCTGTGCCATCCACAAAACAGCTGCTATGTTTAAGCCCACTGTTGTATCAACTGTGTCAATTAATATCACTGAAGGACTTCCTCTTTTTCACTGATCTTCTCCTTTACCAAGTATGGCATCTTGTGCCAGAGAATGGTCCCTCTTGATAACATGTTTAAACTACACAAGATGAAGTTTCTCCATGTTCATGTTCAAGAAAGCACTGCATATGTCTCCAAGACAGGTTTGTTGGTCCCTGCAGTCCATGGTATAATCAATACCCTTTGTCAACACCATAATTCAGAGGCATCAATTATTCTTCCATTTTCCTTGTTTGCTGTCCAGGATTGCATGCAAAAGAAACTATTGAAAATACCATGGCTTTGATAGGCATACCTTAGTCCTCAAAGTGATGTGTTGTTTTTTAATACTTAAAGGGGGTCTTTTGCAGCAGACTTGCCCAAAGCAATGAGTCTTTGTTTACCTGCCTGCTGCCTTCATGAGAGTTGGTTATAGAACCAAGTAAAATGAAATCCTTGTCAACTTTAGTCTTTTGTCTGTTTTTCATAATGTTGTTTATTTGTCCAATTGTGAAGATTTTTGTTTTCTTCATGTTGAGGTATAATCTATACAGAAGACTGTAGTCTTTGATTTTCCTCAGTAAATTCTCCAAGTCTTCTTTACTTTCAGCAAGCAAAATTGTGTGATCTGCACATCACAAGTGGTAAATGAATCCATCTTTGATTCCGATGTCACATTCTCCTTTATATAGTCCAGCTTCTTGGCTTATTTGTTTGGGATACGGATTGAATAAGCACAATGAAAGGCTACAGCCCAGACACACAAATTTCATGACTTTAAACTAAGTCTTATCCCTTTGTTCTATTTGAACCGCTGCCTCCTGGTCTCTGTACATGTTCTTCATGAGCACAATTAAAGTGTTCAGGAATTCACCATCCTTTGAAATGTTATTTATAATTTGTTATGATCCACCCAGTCAAAAGCATTCTCATAGTCAGTAAAACATGGGTAAACATCTTGCTTGTATTCTCTACTTTTAGCCAAAATCCATCTGATATCAGTGGTAAAATCCCTGGTCCCGTGTCCTCTTCTGAATCCATCTTGAATTTCTGGGAGTTCCCTGACAGTGTACTGCTACAACCATTTTTGAATTATCAGCAGTGTTTTACTTTTGTGTGATATTAACAGTATTGTTTAATAATTAATGCTTTCTGGGGATCACTTTTCATTCAAATTGGTCCAAATATGAATTTCTTCCAGTTTATCATCTAGCTGTCTTCCAAACTTCTTTTAATAACTGAATAAGCACTTCCAGCTTTGTACTACTTGTTGAAATATCATATTTGGTGTTCAATCACTTCCTGAAATCTTGTTTTTAGCACTGCCTTCAGTGCAGGTTGGACTTTTTCCTTTGCTGCCATGGTTCTTGATCGTATGTTATCTCCTGAAACAGCTGAATGTTGATCAATTATTTTTGGAACAGGGACTGTTTATTCCTTCCATTTTCTTTTCATGCTTCCTCCATCATTTAATAGTTTATCCATGGAATACTTCATTACAGTCACTCAATGTCAGTTTTTTCTTCAGTTTTTCTAGCTTAAGAAATGCTGAGCATGATCTTCCCTTTTGGTTTTCTACTCCAGACTTTTGCACATTTCGTTGCAGTAATTTATCTTCTTGAGCCACTTTTTAAAATATTCTGTTCAGCTCTGTTACCTATTTCTTCAATTCATTGTAGCTGCTCTATGTTTGAAGTTTTAGAGTCTTTTCTGAAATCTATTTTGTTGTTGTTTTTCTTTGTTTTTAATGACCTTTTGCTTACTTCATGTATGTTGTCCTTGATTTCATTTCATGACTTATCTGGTCTTTACTTATTACTGTTAATGCATCAGATGTAATCCTGAGATGATTTCTAAATTCAAATGGGTTATATTAAAGTTTCTACTTTGGCTCTTGTGGACTTATTTTAATTTTTGTCAGTTTCAACTTAAACTTGAATATGAGAAATCCATGCTATATCCCTCATGGCCTTGTTCTGACTAATAATATTGAGTTTCTCCATCATCTCTTTCCACAGATGTAGTCAGTTTAATTCCTATGCATTCCATTGGTGAGGTTCACATGTATAGTAACCATTTATGCTACTGAATTAATGTACTTGCAATGACAAAGTCATTGGTTTTTCAAAATTCTGTCATGTGATCTCCAGAATCATTTCTATGATCAAGGCTATATTTTACAACTGTTGATCCTGATCCTTTGTTTTCAGCTTTTGGAAGCTACTCACCACTAATTATCAGTAAATCTTTATTGCATATTTGATCAGTTTCAGATTGCAAATGTAAAAGTCTTTAATTTCTTCATCTTTGGCATTAGCAGTTGGTGTGCAAATCTGAAGAACAATTATTTTAACTGATCTTCTTTGTAGGTATATGGATATTGTCATATCACTGGCAGCATTATACTACATCGTTGATCTTGAACGATCTTTTTTATGATGAACATGGCACCATTCCTCTTTAACTTGTCATTCTCAATATAGTAGACCGTAGGATTGTCTGATTCAAAACAGCCAACACCAGTTCAGTTCAGCTCACTAACCTCTATAATATCCATCTTCAAGGATTCCACTTCATTTTCGACAATCTTTAGTTTATCAGATTCATATCTTACACATTCCACGTTCTAATTATTAATGAATGTTTGTATCTGTTTCTTCTCATTTTGAATTGTGCCATATCAACAAATAAAAGTCCCACAAGCGACCATGCTCTTAGGCGATATTCAGGCCAATTGGCACAACTAGCATTTTGCTAAGAGAGCTCTCTGCACCCCTCATTGGTGAGTGGCGTCTGGAGTCTTAAAAGCTGCCAAGCTGCCATCCAAGAACACAGCAAATGGTCCCAACTCAACAGGAACGGATGCTCCCTGAGGACCAAAATGACATATGGTAAAGACAACCGAGAAGATGGAGAGACCCACAAGAGTGGGTGCCTACATTGACTTGGGACCGGAAGAACCAGATGGTGCCTGGCCACCACCAGTGATAGCCACGATGGAGCTCACAGAGAGGAGTCTCACTGGCAACACAAGTATAAAGAGGTGCATCATGAGATCTCCACTAAAAGACCTCAATTGATGGTCCAGCGGTTTTGGGGTTCCTCTGAGAGCATGGCCCCCTGCCCTGATGCTGCCCTTTCCCATAAATTATAACAAAGGTCCACTCTTTGGACAGGAATGGATTGGACTTGGCAAGACAGAGTGACCATATATTGGAAGCACTTTATGGTTCTATACATCTATAGGATATCATCTTGCTGACCTCTGGCTGGAGGAAGGGGAGTGGACGGACAGGAGGGGAAAGGAGACTGTTGGGAGGATGAGACATGTATGGAGCAGAGAAGGAATAGTGTGCTGTCACCAGACAGGGAGAGCAGTGAAAGCTGCATATAGGGGGGCATGTAAATTTATATGTGAATGTACATTTTCACTCAGTTATGTTAAATAAAAATTAAAAAAAAAAAAGTCCCACAAGCTTTACCCAATACACAGCCTTAAGATCATTTCTACTTTGTGGAGACAGCTCTTCCTCAGCTGTATTCTGAGTGCCTTCCAACCTGAAAGACTCATCTTGTGGCTTAACGTCAGGCCATGCTCTGCTGAAATTCATAAATTTTTACTAGCCACGCTTTTAAGAAGTAGATCTCCAATTCCTTCTTAGCCTGGGAAGCTCTGCTGAAAATTGTTCACTACGGGTGACTCTGCTGGTGTCTGAAAAACCAGTGGAATAGCCTCTAGTTTCACAGCAACATACAAGTCACTAGAGTATGACAACCTGACAGAAAAACTGTGGAGTTCTTCAGTAGGATGTAGAAAATAACTTTAGCATTCAGGTACCATCTATCTAAAAATAACTAAACAAAGATTATCTACAAATACAATGTTTTTTCTCATAGCCTCATTGCCTACAAAATGACATTTTTGCATTTAATACTGCAGAGTAATGGATGGCTTTTGTGTGACTTTTCTTGCCACTGTTTTATAACTCCCACTCAAGTGACTGAGCAGTATGTGCAGTTATGGTAATTGTGGACCTGCAAAGGGATTAGTTAGGTTTCCCATTTTGCTGGGTTTGAAATGAGCCACCACATAGGCAAGAAATAGAAAATACCACCAACAAAATGGAAGAACTGCCACAAGCCAGGGCATCCATTAGACCCAGGATCCATGTGCTGGGAAGCTTCTGGGACCAGGAGAGAGCAATCTATAACTCTGAAGATGATGAGAAGCAGTAGCGGCTGGAGAGACATGGCACCAGAGACCTAGCAGTAGGGAGATGGTGCAGAGAGCTTCACAGCCCACATACAGGGAAAGATGAATTCCTTATGCAGAAGCCAAAGGCCAAAGAGAGATGTGCCTACAAGCATGGTTGGGGAGAGGCTGTCCTGGTGGAAAATTTCTATCCTTGAGCTTTCCTAGGGCTGAATTGTAACCTGTTAACTCATTGCTGTGGAGTTGATTCTGTCTCAAAGCAACCCAATAGAACTGAGTAGACCTTTCTCTTAGAGTTCCAGAAGTGGCTGGTAGATTTGAACTCCTGATCGTTTTGTTAACAGACCTATATCAATTAACTAGTGCACCACTAGGGATTCTGTAATTTGTTACTTCCCTTAAAAAAAACCTCATAATCGTTAATATGGTTTGTGAGTTCTGTGAGGACATTGCAATCAGTAATTGAACCCAGTGCAGAAGAATAGAATACTGTGGGAGCGACAGTTGGTGGTAGAACTGGTAAAGATGTCAGTTAGAGGAGGCATATCTGACTCCCAATCCCCGCAGGAATTAGCATTAGGCTGTCAATCTTGATTCTTCTTCCTCCTTCCTCCTAGGAAGTTAGTGGTCAGAAACTGTCTCATAGTATTTTAAAAAACATGCATTCTTTTCTTTATTATACAACAGATTGTTCTTCTGACTCCTCATCTAACTTCATGAATTTAGAAATGGAAGTTTAAAAGCTTCAAAGGTTTATTATTATCATTCCCTTAACAGGGTCATTGCTGTTATTATGTGCTATTAAGGTGGTTATGAGTCATAGTGACTCTGCACGTAGCAGAGAAAAATGTTGCTAGGTCCGTACTATCAGCAAAATCAGTGCTATGCTTGGGCCCGTTGTTGCAGCCACCATGATAATCCCTCTCCTTAGAGTCTTCCTTCTTTTCGCTGACCTTCTGTTTTACCAAGTATGACATGTTTCTCTAGGGCTTGGTCCCTCCTTATAACGTGTCCTTGTTTCTGAGGAACGTTCTGTCTGGCTATACTTTCTCTAAGACATATGTTCATTCTTCTGGAAAACCATAGTATAGTTAATATTCTTTGCCAATCCCATAATTCAAAGGCATCAATTCTTCCTTGGTGTTCTTTATGCATTTTCTAGCTTTTGCATGTATATGAGGTGATTGAAAACACTATGGCTTGGGTCTAATTCTCAAAATCACATCTTAACACTTTGAAGTGTCCTCTTCCAGCATATTTGCCCAATGCAATATGAAATGAGGAAATTATCAAATCACATTATTAAAGTCACATTAATTTTCAAATAATTAGCTAGAGAGAGAGAGGTTAACTACCAGTCCAAACACATAGACTACAACTCTAAAATATGGAATTAAATAGAAAATATTTGAAAATGCCTTTGCAGCTAAATAAAATAGTTTGTATACTCTCTTTTATAAACTAAGATGACTAAAGTTTCTGGGAAAAACTATGGATTGTTCTGCTGGAGTACAGTACGACAGAGCAACAGCATTGCACTGCATAGATAGATCTGTCTTTAAAGTTACATGATTTTTCCAGACTCATTGGCAGTGCAAAGTTCCCTCTTCCCCAGATAAGTTAAAAAAAAAAAAATTAAAAATATAATTTTCATTAAATGTTACAGAGACCTGGAAATAAAACATTTGTTGTTCCAATATACCAGTTAACTCTATGAAAATTTTCTCATTAAATTTTTAAATTTAAGAAAAAAATATCCCTGGAACTCTTGCTAGATACTCAGCAAAACCGAAGTCACACATAGAGTTAACACTCTCTGGGTTGATCCTCTCAACTCTGAGTAGAGTCACTTTTTCTCAACAATGAAAATGACAGTTTTCAATGACTATTTTAATTTGAGGTCTTTTCCAGAAAACAATGGTAAAAATGAAGCTCAAACAATCATGGTATTAGTATAAGGGCAGACCACAAAATCACTAACATTCAGTATTTTAGTAATCAGTTACCTTTTCTGGCCAAATATTTAAAAGAAATATCTCTCATATCCAGTTTCTTTTACCTGCACTGCTGTGCCTAGAAAGGCACTTGTCACCTCATACTTATCAAATATGCTATTTGGTTTCCAGCATATCTTCTCTTTATTTGGAGTCCAGGTGGTACACTGGTTAAAAACTCAGGCTACTAACAAGAAGTTCAGCAGTTTGAATCTACCAGTCATTTCTTTGAAAATCCTCTGTCCTATAGATTTTCGAAGAATTGGAATCAACTCAATGGTAACAGGATATTCGGTTGCTGTTTTTATTTGTTTCTTTTGGTTTTCATTCTTTCCCTACATAGACTTTCCAAAGTGTGTCATAAACAACTAGAAGAGTGAATAACACTGTCCTGAGAAAAATGAAACTAGAATGTTCCTTATAAGTAAAAATAGTGAGACTTCATCTCACGTTCTTTGAATATGTTATTAGGAGATTCCAGTTCCTGCAGAAGGATATCATGTGTCATAAAACAAATGGTCAATGAAAAACAGAAAGTTTTTCAGTGAGATGGATTGACCAAGTAGTTGCAACAATGGCTCAAATTTAACAACAGTGTTTCAGTCAGTTGTACATAGGTTCACACTGAGTCAGAACCAAATCGATGATACCTAACATATCTAAAATCTTGGAATGAAATCTCTACAAAAGTGGGATTCAGAGGGGGAGGGCCAAGATGGCAGATTAGACACATTTGTCCTCAATTCCCTCTGAGAACAAAGGCCTGGATTGATAATTGAATGGAGCACTCTGGACACCCAGGAAGCACTAGGATTTAGCATGGGGTTGTCAGACTGGACTACGCACCACTAAACTGAAAGCTACCTCTCTATAACACAGGGCAAAAAGCACTGATCCCTGCTCCTGCTGACTCACCACTGGGGTAGACTGTGGGCACTAACACTCTTTTTGTTATCCAGAAGGTGGGAGATGGGCATGAGCTGAAAAATACAGTAACTGCAATGTTAAAGTAAATAGCATGTAGTGCAGGCAGAGAGACAGTATGTGGGATAGCCACATTTTAAGAGCCCGACTGCTGACTGAGGGCACAACTACACCTTCACCATCTCTTTTCTAAGCTCCCCCATAGATTCTGCTGTTTCAGGGCAGAAAGAGCAGAGTGGCCAGAATACCATCTTGGTCAGCTGGGAGGCACAGTCACCCAACTGGAGGGCTCAGTAGGAGCTAATTCCCAAGCTGAGAAGCAGCATCAGTTTGGAAAGCACTTTTCTAGCAGAAAGGATGTGTTTAGAACAGTGTTACCTTATGAGGACGGCAAGAAGGCTGTAAGCCCTCCCTACTTTGAAGTATGTCATAGCATCTGGGGATAGCTGAAAAGGTGATACTGTTGTCAGCCAGAATAGGGGGCCTGCCAATGTCTGATGGACTGACTGATTTCAGCAGCTGTTGGGCTGCTCCCAGCTTTTGAAAATAAGACCGCCTGGAGGAATAACAACTGAGCATCCCAGTGACATTTCTTCCAGCCTTTACTGAGCCACATCACAAGGTAGGCTTACAGCTGCCTAGTAGCTTGATAAGTAGGGCCCCATCTTTGCCAGCCAGAAGGCAGAGCCTGCCGCCCCAGAGAGTCCACTGGGGCTACCCACTAGAGTCCACAGAGGCAGCTGGTGACCAACTCCCTTCTCAGAACTATGTCTCAGCTCCTGATGAGGTAACATCAGAGAAACTGAATAGCCTCTACATAGCACAAAGACAACAATCCATTATTAACCATTTAACAAAACAGTCCATTATGTCTCTAGAAAACTCCCAAAATAAAGAAACATAAAAGTTTCCAGATGAAGAAGGATTTCTGAAATTATCACAGGTCAAGTACAAGAGAATTGCACATAGAGCCCTCCTAGAGATTAAATAAAATGCAAGCTATTTGAACTGATGGAAGATCAACGATCTGAAAACCAGCAGACAAATAACAAAATTACAGAATTAAATAATTTAATCCAAAGCCAAAACAGCAGAATTGAGTAGAAGGAAGTGAGACTTAATGACCTTGAGGAAAGAGCAACAGACATCAGCATTTATAAGAATAAATCAGAGATGAGAAATAAGAAAAATGAAGAATTCATAAGAAACATGAGGGACTCTGCTAAGAGGAATAACCTATGATTAATTGCAGTTGCTGAACTGGGAGGGATACCTGAAAACACAGAGAGTATTGTTGCTGAGTTACTGACAGAAAACTTCCCTGAAATTATAAAAGAAGACATAGATTTTCAAGATACATATTCAACACCATAAAAGCCAGACCTCAAAATAAAAAAAATCAAGAGATATTAGAATCAAGTTCAATGAGACAAAATATAAACAGATTATCTTAAAGGCAATGAGACTCAAAGCTAATATTCAGAGGGAAGGCCAGTAAACTTTTGTCTGACTTTTCAGCAGAAATAATGTTGGAAAGGAGGCAGTGAGATAACACACTCGAAGTGTTGAAGGAGAAAAACTTCCAACCAAGAATTGTATATCCTTAAAAGTTGTCTCTCAAATAAGAAGATGAAATTAAGACATATGCAGAACAACAGAGACTTTGTAAGAACCAAACCAAAACTACAAGAAACACTGAAAGAAGTTCTTTGCTTAGGAAAACAAAAACATTAAGTGTATATTTAAGGAGGCAACGCAGGACAGAGCACCCAGAGTCCTACTCAGTTAGGGAAGTCACAAAACTCAAATCAAAGCTACAATATTAAAAGAGGGGAACCAGTGAACATATCAAGAAAACTATGACACTATCACAACAAAAAGATGGATACACTACAGTAGTTATAGTCTGTTCAGATGGAGACGAAGTTAAAAAGATATGAGGAAGTTAAAATTGGGTTTAAACTTAGATAAGGGGGATCACAGGGGTGGCCACAGAGCACATAACAGTGCAACATATCAAAACAAGAAATATCATGCAGGAGTCTCAATAAACACAAAATCAACACTGAAAAAATGAAAAGTCAACCCATAAAAAAATGACCCAGAACAGAACATTAAGAGTAACATAACATCAACACAAAATATCAACACAAAAATAAATACATCAGAATGACAGCACTAAACAAATACCTATCAATAACTACACTGAATGTAAACAGACTGACACTCCAATAAAGAGACAGTGAGTGGCATCCTGGATCAAAAGACAAGACCCGTCCATATGTTGTTTATAAGAAACACACATTAGATTCAAAGACATGAATGAACTAAAAATTAAAGGATGGAATAATGTATAGCTAGCTAACAACATACAAAGAAGAGCAGGAGTGACAATACTAATCTCAAATAAAATAGATTTTAATGCAAAATCCACTGCCATGGACAAGGATGGTCACTATTCATTGCTGAAAGGTTCAATACACAATCAAGACTTAACAATATTAAATATTTATGCACTGAATATCAGGCATCTAATACATCAAATAAACACTGACCAAATTGAAAAATGAGATAGATTACCCTGCAATAATAGTGGGAGACTTCAACACTCCATTCTCAATGTTGGACAGATCATCTAGAAAAGCTCAGTAAAGACACAGAAGATCTTATTGCAGCAATTAACCAACTAGACCTCATTGACATATACAGAATTTTTTATTCATCAACAGATAAGTACACCTTCTTCTCCAATGCACATGGAACATTTTCCAGAATAGACCATCTCTTAGGACACAAAACAAGTCTCAACAAAATCCAAACCATTGAATTATTGCAAAGCATCTTCTCAGACCATAAAACCATAAAAGTCAAAATCAGTAGCAGAAAAACCATAGATAGAAAGTGGAACTCATGGAAACTGAACAAAATCTTGCTCAAAAATACATGGGTTATAGAAGAAATAAAGGACAAAATAAAGAAATTTATGGAATCAAATGAGAATGAAAACACATCTCACCAGAACCTATGAGATACAGCCAAAGCAGTCCCCAGAGGGTAATTTATCACTATAAATGCACACATCCAGATGGAAAAAAGGACCCAAACCAAAGAATTAGCCCTACACCTTGAACAAGTAGAAAGAGACAGAGAATCCCCTCATGCACCAGAAGAAAACAGATCATAAAGATTAGAGCAAAACTAAATAGAGAATAGAAGAACAATTGAAAAAATTAACAAAACCAAAAAGTGTCTTTTTTGAGACATCAACAAAATTGGTAAAACATTGGCTAAACTTACAGAAGAAAAACAGGAGAGGAAACAAATAACCTGAATAAGAAATGAGATGGAAGATGTCACAATAGACCAAACTGAAATCAGAGGTATCTTAACAGAGTACTAAGAAAGACTGTACTCTAACAGACATGAAAATCTTGAGTAAGTGGACAATTTCTAGATTCATGTCATCTACCAAAAATACCACAAGGAGAAAGAGAACAAATTGATAAACCCATCACAAAGGAAGACATTGAAGAAGTCATCAAAAATCTACCAACCAAAACAAAAGGCCTGGTCCAGATGGCTTCACTGGAGAATCCTACTGAGGTGGTCAGGATTATGTCAACTTGGCTACTACATATTTGGTTGCTGTATTAAATGGCAGGGCGAGGTTTGTGGTGGCTCCTTGCCCCTCGGCTCTCATCTCGCGACCTTTCACTATGGCTGCTGGTCACTCACGTGGCCAGGAGCTCCTGCTCTCTTCTTCCAGAATCTAGTTCAGGGACTTGAGCTAGCAGCTGTTGGACTCATCAGTCCTTACAGTTGGCACTTGGGAGCCCTGCTCCCTAACCTGTCGATCCTGGGTTCGCCAGCCTCTGCCCACTCCTGCTCCCTGACCTGCTGATCCTGGTTTTGCCAGCCTCTGTCGCTTCGTCTCACCACCAGCTTGGGATCCACTGACCTACACAACCGGTGATCTAGAACTCTGGTCTCTGACTTGCTGATCTTGGGTTCCTCAGCTTCCGTGGACACGTGAGGCTTGTGCCAGAGCTTGGGACATTCAGCTTCTGTGATTACGTGAGCTGTTTCCTATATTTGTGTCTATCTATATACCTATCTATGTATTATAAATCTTTCCTTGTACCTACACGTGTTACTGGTTTTGCTTCCCTAGAAAACCCAGCCTAAGACACCTACCAAACTTTTAGTGAAGAGTTAACTCTAATACTACTAGGACTATTTCTCAGCACAGAAAGGGATGGAATACTAAGGGAGTTCTTTCTATGAAGCCAACATAACCCTGATGTCAAAGCCAGGGAAAGATCCCACAAATGAAGAAAATTACAGATCAATATCACTCATGAACCTGGATCAAAAAGTCTTCAACGAAATCTTTGCCAATAGAATTCAACAACATATCAAAAAAATAATCCATCATGATCAAGTTGGATTCATACCAGGGATGCAAGGCTGGTTCAACTTCAGAAAAACGATTGCGACCAACCACATAAAGAATACAAAAGATAAGAATCACCCAATTCTGTCAATTGATGAAGAAAATGCATCTGACAAAGTCCAACACCCATTCATGCTAAAAAATACTCTCAGCAAAATAGGAATAGAATGCAGATTCCTCAACTTAGTAAGGAGCATCTCTGCAAAGTCAGCTGCCTTCATCATCCTGAATAGAGAGAGATTGAATGAATTCCTTTTGAGAACAGGAACTAGAGAAGGATGCCCACTCTCACCTCTCCTATTCAACATTATACTAGAAGTTATGGCCAGGGCAATAAGACCAGACCAAGAAATAAAGGGCAACAGCAAAGAAGTAAAAATCTCTCTATTTTCAGATGATATAATTGTATACATAGAGAATCCTAAAGAATCCATAAGTAAACTACTGGAACTAATAGAAGAGTTCAGCAAAGTATTAGGATATAAGACAAACACAAGTAAATCAGTAGGATTTCTTTATACCAGCAAAGAGATCATCAAAGAAGAAATCACCAAATCAATACCATTTGCTATAACCCCCAAGAAGATAAAATACCTAGTATTAAATCTAACCAGAGAAATAACAGATGTGTACAGAGTGAATTACAAGACCTTACTGTAAGAAACCAAGAAAGACTTACATAAATGGAGAAACTTATCCTCCTTATGAAATAGGAAGACTTAACATTGTGAAAATGTCTATTTTAAGCAAAGCAGTCTACATATACACTGCAATCCCAATACAAATACCAATGACATTTTTTAATGAGATAGAAAAACAAATCACCAATTTTCTTTGAAAAAGGGAGAAACTCCAGATCAGCAAAGCACTACTGAAGAGGAGGAACACAGTAGAAGACCTCACACTACCTGATCTTATGACCTATTACACTGCATCAGTACTCAAAACAGCCTGGGACTGGTACGAAAAGAGACATAAAGACCAATGGAGCAGAGTTGATATCCCAGAGATGCCACCATCCTCTTATGAACAGTTGATATTTGACAAATGCCCTAAGACTGCAAACTGGGGTAAAAACTGTCTCTTTAACAAATGGTGTTGGCAAAATTAGATAACCATCTGCAAAAAATTCAAACAAGATCCATATCTGACATCTAACACAATAACTAACTGAAAATGTATCAAAGACCTCAATATCAAACCAAAAATGATAAAGATCATGAAAGAAAAAGTAGAATCAACAGTAGAAGCTTTAACTACACAGCTTAGGCAGACTTCAAAATCTGACAAAGCACAATCAGCAGTGCAAAAAACAGATAAACAAAAACTACTAAGAATCAAACACTTTTGTTCATCCAAAGACTTTATCAAGTCAATTAAAAGGCCACCTACAGAATGGGAAAAAATATTTGGAAACTACATGTTGAACTGATGTCTGATTTCCATAATCTACAAGGCACTGCAAAATATCAATAAGAAAAGGGTAAACAATCCAATTAAGTGATGAGCAAGGGAGATGGACAGATGCTTCAACAAAGAGGACATCCAGGCAGCCAAAACACACATAAAGAAATGCTCATAGTCATTAGCTACTAGAGAAATCCAGATCACAATTACAATGAGATGCCATCTCACTCCAAGAAAGTTGTCCATGATCCAACAAACACAAAACAACAAATGCTGTAGAGACTATGCAGAAATTGGAACTCTCCTACACTGCTGGTGGCATTGCAAAATGGTACAACCTCTTTGGAAAGCAATTTGGTGCTTCCTTAAAAAGCTGGAAATAGATATATCTTTTGATCCAGTAACCCCACTGCTCAGAATATATCCTACAGAATTAAAGGTAGTCCCATGAACAGATACATACACGAATGTTTATTGCAGCATCATCTACAATAGCAAAAAGATGGAGCCAACCTAGATGACTCAAAACAGATGAAAGTATAAGCAAACTATGGTACATATACTCAATGGAATGCTATGCAATGATAAAGAACAATGATGATTTTAGAAAGTATCTCATAACCTGATTTCAACTGGTCGACATTATGTTGAGTAAAATCAGTCAGCAGCAAAAGGGCAAGTATTTTACGAGACTCCTGCTATGAGGACTTAAAAATATACTTATGTACATAAGGAAAGACTCTTTGAGGGCTGCAGTGGTGGGGAGGGAGGGAGAGGGCTGGTTATAGATTAGATAGTTGATAGAAATTTGGTTGGGTGAAAGCAGTGACAGCACACAGTAGAGAGAAGATCAACTTAACTGGACCTTGACATAAACCGAAAACTCTTCTAATCTCAACCCAGTATTATAAGGATAGAGTTGCAGGGGTGGGAGTGTGGGGACTGTGGTCTCAGGAGACATCAAGGCCAATTGGCATAATTATCCTATTGCTAAGAGAGTCTTCTGCACCCCATATTGGTGAATGACATTTGGGGTCTTAACAGCTAGCAAGCTTCTATCTGAAGTATATCAAATGGTCTCAATTCAGGAGGAACAAATGATCACCAAGAACAACAAAGATGAGGAAACAAGAGGCCAGGAGACAGAAGAACCCATGTGACTGGGTTACTCTATCAGCATGTGACCAGAAGAACCAAATGGTTCCTAGTGACTGCCAAACACGGCTGTGATGTGCACACAATGTTGAGTCCCAGTGGCACTACAAGAAAAAGAGGTATACACCTCAATAACTCCACTAAAAGACTGAAGTTGATGGTCCAGCAACCTGGAGATTCCCCTGGGAGCATGGTCCCTAGACCTGCTGCTGCTTCTGACCAGAAAACATTACTGAGGTCAGCTCTTCAGACAGGAATGAACTAGACTTGGGGACACAATGTGACCATGTGGTGTGTGTACTTTACGGTTCTGTGCATCTACAGGATGCTGTCCTGCTGGCGTCTTACTAGAAGGGAGAGAAGAAGGTAGAGAGAAAGGGGCAGGAGATTGTTAAGAGGATCTGACATACATAGAACAAAAAGGAGGAGCGTACTGTCACTGGGCAAGGTGAGTAGAAGGATCTGCAGATAGGTGGGTATGTGAATTTAATTTGGATTGTATACTTTCACTTAATCACACACACACACACAAATTGTATCAAAGCTGCTCAGTGGAAAATATTAGGACTTCCTTCTCATTCCTGCAAACCCACAGCTATTATTATTTTGGACCTACAACCTATTAATCCCACCTTGCATGCCCTTCCTTCCCTCCCTTGTCTATCCCTTTCCTATCAATTGTGGCCTTCTTACCTTATCCCAGACCTCAGATGTTACCCTTCCTGATTCACATGATGAATATGCTCAGCTACTGGCTGAAAGGTGAGAGGCACAACCAGCTAGAAGAAATTCATAGAGAACTAGTTTCAAAATATAAGCTTTTGAAAAGTCTGTAGAACAGTTATACTCTGAAGCACATAAGGTCTCCATAAGTTGAAACTGATTTAATGTCAACTCAGAAAAAAAGGAAAATGTTTAAATGTCAAAATGACATAGCGTAGTCCAGTTCCTTTATATGATTTTTTAAAGTCATGTAGTAATAGTCTCACTTGAGCAATTTAAATTTGATCTTATCATTTTACTTCTTAAAATAGTAAAGCATTTGCACTACATTTAAATTCCAAATTCTCCTGCTTCTTTTAGAATTTTTTCTCTCACCTTCTATCTCATTTTCAGCATCTTTGCTTCTCCTCTCCTGTATCTCACTCTGATCTGAGATGTGCCTGAATAAGTCATACTCATTCTTTCAACTCTGAGATACACTTAAGCACCGCCTTCCTATGTAGTCCTCCTGGAGTTTTCTAAAATGCTGCAAAGTGTGGCTTCTTTGCTTGTGCTCTATGCTTATCAAAGACCCATAACTTACTAAACAGAGAGAGTTTCACATCTACTTATTAAAATTACTCTGAAGACTGTGTGCTTCATGAACTGTGCCTACTTCTACCACAGTCATGTCCCCAACACCAACCCTAATAAATAAACAAATGAATAATTCAAGTCTGGCTGGAAAACAGATGAAGCCATCAGGATTAATACTTCAGTGCCCAGACTTAATTTGGTGTTCTGTGTTTCCACTACATATATGTCAGCATTTGTTGCACAGTGGTGGTTTACATATTACTGCGATCCTGGATGCTATGCTACAGGTATTTCAATTGTCAGTAGGTCACCATTAGTGAACAGGTTTCAGTAAGGCTTCCAGACTAAGACAGACTAAGAAGAAGAACCGGGCAATCTACTTTTAAAACAATGGCTGTGAAAACCCTATGTGGAGTAAAGATGGCAGACTAAGCACACATCTTCTTATATCCCTCTGGAAACCAAAACCTGAATTGATAATCAAACGGAGCCTTCTGGTCACATAGTAAGCCCCCAGGACACAGCACAGGGCTGTTAATTTGGACTTTATACCACTGAGAGAAAAACCTCTTCTCTTTTGCTGACTTCTACTCCTGGCTAGCCCTGGCTGTCATGGACTGAAGGTAAATGCACCATTCTGACTTTTTTTCTCTGTCTTGGCCAGTGGGCAGAGCTGAGTCTTGCCTAGCAGCTAGGCTCAGATGCACTGCTGGTGGGATAGGAAGGCAAAATAGCCATATTCTGACACCCAGGCTTAGGACTCTATTCATCTAGCCACTTTGGGCCTGTCTTTTCATCACTGCCACAGCGTGATTTCTATGGAATCACAGTGCTTGTGTGCAGGAAGCCATGTTGGGTATGGAGATTACAGCAGGACCAAATTCTTAGCCTGGGACCCAGCAACTGCAAACAGGACAGCACTTCTCCAACAGAAAAGCAGTAGTTTACACAGTGTCACCTACAATGGGGGCCGGCAACAGAGGTGGAAGAATCATTAGCTCTTGGTACCTTTAGCCCCTCTATCTGTGGCCTGTGAGGAAGGCACCATCTTAGATACAGTGGCCATAGCTGGACCTAATTCTTAGTTTAGAATCCAGAGCCTGACCACAGGAGAGTGCTCTTCTACCAGAAAAGCAGTAGTTTACAAAGTGTCACCTAAGGCTGGGCCCTGTCAGCAGAGGTCAACAAGGCAGTAGCATTACTGTATTTTGAACTAGTTTGTATCATCTGGGGTTGTATATAAAAGTACTTACTTTGCCAGTTGGGAAGAGGGGCCTCTGCACCTGAAAATCTGACTGACTTGGGAAGTGGTCAGATATCTTTTGTTTTACATTTTAAGACAACCTAGAGAAACATCTGCGGTTCATCCTCACAGTATCTCTTCCAGCCTCTACTTACTCACATGGGACCCAAAAAGCAACAGACACTTGTGGCATACAAGAAATCAACCAGGGCTTCAGAAGTCTCACAAACAAAACAACCAAGGAGTTTTCCAGACGAAGAAACTTCTCTGAAATCATCAGAAGGTGAATACAAAAGGATTATATACAGAGCCCTTCTAGACGTTATACAAAATGCAGCAGAACAAAAGGAAAAATTAAGCAAGCTGTTTGATTGGATGGAACACCATTACTCTGAAATCTAGCAGACATAGAAACTTCACTCAAAGCCAGGAAAACAGAATGGAACAAATGGAAAAAAAGAATTTCTGACTTGGAAGACTTAGTTACTGACACCAGTGTCTATAAGCAGAAATCACTAAAAAGAAAAAAGAAAAATGAAGAAGCATTAAGAAGCATGTGGGATTCTATTAAGAGTTCCTCAGTTAACTGGGGTCCCTGAACAGGATGAGACACCTGAGAACACAGAGAGTATCATGGCTGAGTTGCTGACAGAAAACTTCCCACAAATAATGAAGGAAGAGAATATAGATATCCCAGATGCATATCACATGCCACCAAATATAGATCTCAAATGAAAGACTTCAAGACATATTATAATCAAGTTTAACAAAAGGAAACATAAGCAGCAACTCTTAAAAGGCAGCAAGACTCAAAGCAGAGCTAACAATCAGAGAGAAACCCTATATGCTTTCATCAGATTTCTCAGCAGAAACCATGCTGGCATGGAGACAGTGGCATGAAACATTCAAAGCCTTGAAGGAGAAGAACTTCCAATGAAGAATTATATATCCTGTCAAACTATCTTTCAAATATGAGAAATTAAGACATTCCCAGATAAAAAGAAACTCAGAGACTTTGTAAAAACCAAACCAAAACTACAAGAAATATTGAAAGAAGTTCTTGGCTTTGGCTTAGAAGAACAAAACCACTAACTTTATATTTTAGGACAACACATTATTCAGAACTCTACTCAGTTAGGGAAGGCTCCAAATTCAATAACAGCTTTAATACCGAAAGAAACAATCCAGTGATTATCATGAAAACTATGGTGCCATCATATTCAAAAGAGGGCTGTACTATACTTGTTATAGTCCTTCCAGATGGAGAGGAAGATGACAAGACTGGTAGTAATTAAAATTAGGTTTATATGTACTTTATTAAAGGGGATCATAGGGGCAGCTGTAAAGAACAACAAAGATGTAACATACCGTTTCAAGAAATGTAACAAAAGAGTCTCAACAACTACAAAAAAAGCTCTGAAAAAGTCAAAAATGAACTGACAGAAAAAGAATGTCCCATAACAAACTAATAACAACAACAGAGAAAACATCAACACAAAAATAAACATATCACAATGGCAGCACTGAACACATACTTATCAATAATTACCTTGAATGTGATTGGACTGAATGCTCCAGTAAAGAGACATCAAGTGACATCTTGGATCCAAAGACATGACTCATCCATATGTTGTCTGCCAGAAACACACTCGAGACCTAAAGATAGGAACAAACTGAAGATCAAAAGATAGAAGTATATCTATCAAGCTAATGTTGAACAAAGAAGAGCAAGTGTGGCAATTCTAATCTCGGAAAAAATCATTTTTAGTGTGAAATCCACCATCGTGGACAAAGATGGACACTATTTATTGCTGAAAGGTTCAGGACACAAGCAAGACTTAACTATATTAAACACTTATGCACCTAATATCAAAGCACCTAAATACGTAGAAGAAACACTGACTACCACTCAGAAAAGAGTTGATTATTCCACAATAATAGTGGAAGACTTCAACATTCCACTCTCAATACTGGACAGATCATCTAGAAAAAAGCTCAGTAAAGATACAGAAGACCTTATTGCCAAAATTAACCAATTAAACCTCATCGATATATACAGAACTTTCTACCCCTCAGTGGACTATTATGCCTTCTTCTCCAGTAAACATGGAACATTCTCCAGAATTGACCATGCCTTAGGACATAATGCAATTCTCAGCAAAATCCATACCACCGAATTACTGCAAAGCATCTTCTCAGATCATAAAGCCATAAAAGTTGAAATCAATAGCAGAAAAAAACATAGAAAGTGGAACTCTTGGAAACTGAACAACATCTTGCTCAAAAAACCATGGATTATAGAAGAAATCAAGGATGAAATAAAGACATTCATGGATTCCAGTGAGAATGAAAAAAATTCCTACCAGAACCTATGGGATACAGCCAAAGCAGTGCTCAGAGATCTGCTTATCTCCATAAATGCACATATCTGGAAAGAAGAAAGAAACCAAATGAAAGACGTAACCCTACAGCTTGAAAAAGTAGAGGGAGAACAACAGAGGAACCCCCAGGCAACAGAAGAAACCAGATCATAAAGATTAGAGCAGAGCCAAACAAATTAGAGAATAGAAAAACAATTGAAAAAACTAAAAAGAACGAAAACTGTTTTTTTGAAAAGATCAACAAAATTGACAAACCACTGGCTAAAACTAAAGAAAAACAGGAAAGGAAACAAATAACCCAAATTAGAAATGAGATGGGAGTTGTCACAACAGATCCACCAGAAATCAAAAATATCATAACAGAATACTATGAAAGACTGTACTCTAACAAATTTGAAAATCTAGAGGAAATGGACAAATTCCTTGATTGATACCACCTACCCAAATTATCACAACATGAAGCAGAACAACTTAATAAACCCATCACAAAGGAAGACATTGAAAATGTCATCCCAAAACTGCCAACCAAAAGAAGCCTAGGTCCAGATGGCTTCACTGCAGAACTCTAGTGAGCTTTCAGAGAAGTGTTGTCTCCAATACTACTGAGACTATTTCACAGTATAGAAAGGGATGGAGTAGTACCAAACTCATTCTATGAAGCCAACATAACCTTGGTACCAAAGCCAGGAAAAGACTCAACAAAAAAAGGAGAATTACAGAGCAATATCACTCATGAATGTAGATGCAAAAATCTTCAACAAAATTCTTGCCAATAGAATACAACAAAATATCAAAGAAATAATCCATCATGACCAAGATAGATTATACCAGGATGCAAAGCTGTTTCAATATCAGAAAAACAATTAATGTGATTAACCACATAAATATCACAAAAGACAAGAATCACCTGATTTTGTCAATTGATGCAGTAAAGGCATTTGATAAAGTCCAATACCCATTCATACTAAAAACTCTTAGCAAAGTAGGCATAGATGGAAAATTCCTCAATGGAATAAGGGCCATTTATACAAAGCCAACTGCGCACATCATCCTGAATGGAGCGAGACTGAAAGACTTTTGATTGAGAACAGGAACTAGACAAGGATGCCTACTCTCACCTTTCCTATTGAACATTGTACTAGAATTTCTAGCCAGAGCAATTAGACAAGACCAGGAAATAAAGGGTATCTGCATTGGCAAAGAAGAAGTCAAAACCACCCTGTTTGCAGATGATATGATTGTATATGCAGAGAATCCCAAAGAATCTATAAGTAAACTACTGAAACTGATAGAGGAGGTCAGCAAAGTCTCAGGATACAAGATAAACATAAGTAAATCAGTAGGATTCCTTTATACCAACGAGACTGTGAATGAAGAAATCATCAAATCAATACCATTTACTATAGCCCCTAAGAAGATAAAGTACCGAGGAATTAATCTAACCAGAGAAACAACAGACCTTTACAAAGAGAACTACAAGTCCTTACTACAAGAAAATAAGAGAGATTTAGATAAATGGAAAAACCTACCCTGCTCATGGATAGGAAGATTTAACATTGTGAAAGTGTCTATCTTACCCAAATCAATCTACTTATATGATGCAATCCCAATACAAGATGAAGCATCATTTTTTAATGACATGGAGAAACAATTTGTTTGGAAAGGGAAGAAGCACGGGATAAGTAAGATACTACTAAAGAAGAAGAACATACTAGGAGGCCTCTCATTACTCGACCTTAGAACATACTACACTGCCACAGTGGTGAAAACAGCCTGGTACCGGTACAAAAACAGACAGATAGATCAATGGAACAGAATCGAGAACCCAGAGATGACATCATCTGTCTATGAACAGTTGATATTTGAAAAAGACCCGAAGACATGAAACTGGGGTAAAAACAGTATCTTCAACTGGGTAAAAACAGTACCTTCAACTAATGGTGCTGGCAAAATTGGATATCCATCTGCAATAAATTGAAAGAAGACCCATATCTTACACCTTATACAAAAACGAACTCCAACTGGATAAAAGACCTAAATATCAAACCTGAAATGATAAAACTCATCCAAGAAAAGGTAGGAGCAACAATGGGAGTTTTAACACACAACGTAGACAGACTTCAAAATCTGTCAAACAAACCACAATCAATAGAAGAGAAAATAAGTAAATGGGAACTATTAAGAATCAAACACTTTTGCTCATGCAAAGACTTTATTAATAGAATTAAAAGGCCACCTACAGAATGGGAAAAAATATTCGGAAATTCTATGTCAGACCGACAGCTGATCTCCATAATCTATAAGGTACTACAAAATATCAATAAGAAGAAGATAAATCATCCAATTAAGCGATGGGCAAAGGAAATGGACAGACACTTCTCTAAAGAGGAGTTCCAGGCAGCCAAAAAACACATGCGGACATGTTCACAATCTGTAATTACTAAAAAAATTCAAATCAAAACTACAGTGAGATACCATCTCATCCCAACAAGGTTGGCCATAATCCAAAAAGTGGAACTCTCCTACACTGTTGATGGGGTTGTAAAATGGTCCAGCCTCTTTGGATAGCAATCTGGCACTTCCTTAAGAAAATGGATATGGATATACCATTTGACCCAGTAATCCCACTACTTGGAATATATCCTCCAGAATCAAGGCCTTTCACACCAACGGACACATGCACAAGAATGTTTATCTCAGCACAGTCCATGATAGCAAAAAGATGGAATCAACCCATATGTCCAACAACAGAGGAATAGGTAAACTATGGTAAATATACTCAATGGAGCACTATGCAATGATAAAGAATAATGATGATTCCAGGAAACATCTCATAACCTGATTTCAACTGGGAGACATTATGTTGAGTGAAAGTAATCAGTGACAAAAGGACAAACATTATATGAGACCCCTACAATAAGATCTCAAAAATAGACTTATGTATAGAAGAATAGACTCTTTGATGGCTACAAGGGAGGGGAGGAAGGGGGGGCGAGGGGTGAAGGGTTTAGATTAGATAGTTGGTAGAAATTTGCTTGGGTGGAATAGGTGATATCACACATTAGAAACAAGAACAATATTAAGTGGACTTCAGCATAACTTCAATACTCCTTCCATCTTAACCCAATATTAAAAGGACAGAGTAGCTGGGGCAGGGGGCAGGAGACCATGCTCTTAGAAATCAAGGCCAACTGCCCCAACTAGCGTTTTGCTAAGAAGGCTCTCTACACCCTACATTGGTGAGTGCATCTGGGGTCTTAAAAGCTGCCAAGCTGCCATCCGAGGGCACAGCAAATGGTTCCAACTCAGCAGGAACGGATGCTCACCAAGGACCAAAATGACATGGGGGAAAGCAATCCAGAAGACAAAGAGACCCACGTGAGTGGGTGCCTACATAGACTTGGGACCGGAAGATCTGGATGGTGCCTGGCCACCACCAGTGATAGCTATGATGGAGCTCATTAAGTTGAGTCTCAATGGCAACAGAAGAATAAAAAGAGGTGCACCCTGAGATCTCCACTAAAAGGCTGCAATTGATGGTCCAGCGACCTCGGGGTTCCCCTGGGAGCGTGGTCCCTGGCGCTGATGCTGCCCTTGCCCATAAATCATAATGAAGGTCCACTCTTCAGACATGAATGGATTGGACTTTGTGATGCAGAGTGACCATATATTGGATGCACCTTATGGTTCCCTGTATCTATAGGATGTCATCTTGCTGACCTCTGGCTGGAGGAAGGAGAGTGGGTGGAGAGGACGGGAAAGGAGGCTGTTGGGAGGATGAGACATGTACGGAGCAGAGGGGAATAGTGTGCTGTCACCGGACAGGGAGAGCAGTGGAAGCTGCATGTAGATGGGCATGTAAATTTATATGGGAATGTACATTTTCACTCAGTCATAATAAAGAAGAAAAAAAACTTTATGAATAACAGTGGGAAACTGTAAATTTTAACACTAGAAGATAAGCCCCTCTTCTTATTGGGTTGCAAACTACAAATGGGGAGAAACTGTCTCCTCAAAGCAGAGTTGATTTTAATGATGTGGAAGGAGTCGAGCTTTCAAGATCTTCACTAGTGGACTATGCAAAGACTTTCAACCAAATGGATCATAACAAGTTATGGATAACATTGACAAGAATGGGAATTCCAGAAAACTCAATTGTTTTGATGCAGAACCTGTATATTGACAAGGATGCAGTCATTCAAACAGAGAACAAAGGGATAAAGTATGGTTTAAAGTCAGTAAATGTGTGTAAATGGTTGTATTTTTTTCTCCATAATTATTCAGTCTATTCTCTGAGCAAATAATCCAAGAAGCCAGGTGATAGAAAAATTCGCATGAGGATTAGAGGATGATTTATTATCAACTTGTGTTAATTGAACGACATAATCTTGTTTGCTGAAAGTGAGGAGAATTTAAAACATTTACTAAAGATGATAAAAGACTATACTTTCTGTATGGATTACTTCTCAACATAAAGAGAACAAAAATTCTCATAACTGGAATAATAAGCAACATGATAAGTGGAGAAAATATTGACGCTATCAAGGATTTCATTTTACTTGGATCCACAATCTATGCTCATAGAAGTAGCAGTCAAGAACTCAAATGACTTATGCTAAAGTCATCTTCAAAGTACTGAAAAGCAAAGGTGTCACCTTGAAAACACAGTGACTGTATCAGTGGGTCAAACAGAGAAACTGTTGTTAGGATGGCACAGGACTGGCCAGTATGTTGTCATGGTGAATATAGGTTTCTGTGAGTCAGAATCAACTTGAAGGCAACTAACAAAGTTGTTCTATCATTGTCCAAAATATAGTATTAAACTCATAACTTAATTTTAACCTCAGAGCTAAAACCAACTAAAAAATTTAATAAATATATGAGTTTTGGAATGAAACAGAAAACTTTTGCGAGAAGATCATTTGGTCACAATAATTAGAAAAAGGAGCTTTTAACCCCTTTTGGAATTTTCTGATCGTGGTTCCCAACACTCTAGGATGTCACATTCTAGAATCATATGATTCTGAGCCAGCCAGCCTGAACTAAACCTTGTGGGGACAGCCAGCAGAGTAACCATTAGCAAGATGCTTAACCTCCTGCTACTTCAGGGTCTTCAACTTTAGACCAGAGAAAGTGATAGGACCTGGTTCCTATGGTTGTTGGCTAGAGGTTCCATGAGTCAAACACCTAAAAAAATAATCTAGTGGACCACAGGCTTTTAATAAGTGGTTATTTCCATCGACAGTGTTAGTTTTTCTCTGACTGACCGAGTTGTAACATGAAGGCTGCTATGAATTGACTTGTGTCTGCCCCAAATATTTGTTAAAATCCTAACCTCTATGTTTGTGGATGTGATCCTGTTTAGAAATAGGATTATTTTTTTCTTTGTTATTGAGGGATATCAGGGTAGTGCTACCCCAAATCTAATCAAGTTTGTGGTGTTATAAAAAGAGCAGATTAGATACCAAGGCAAGCACAGATAGATGCCATGTGGGATCATGAGGGGATCACCAAGAACTGAGGAAGGCTTGGGGTGACTGCTGTGGATAGAATCATTTCTCCCCAAATATCTGCCAACTAGGTTAGACCATGATTCCCAGTATTATGTGATTGGCCACAAATCTCACGTGATTTTCCTATGGGTTATAAATCTTACCACTATGATATTAATAAGCCATGATCAGAGGCAGTTATGTTAATGAGACAAGACTTAATCTACCAGATTAGGCTGTGTCTGAAATCAGTCTCCCTTCAGATACAAAAGACAGAAGCCAGCAGAAAGACCTGAGGAATTCATACCACTAAGAAACAAGAGCGGGGAGAACAGCAAGTTCTTTGGGCTCCAAGTCCCTGTACCTCGAACCTTCACAACAAGAGAGGATTGATGACATGGAACTTCTGCCAGAGTTGACAGAGAGAAATCCTTCCTCTGGAGCTGGCATCCTGAATTCAGACTTTAGGCCTCCCAGTCTATGAGAGAATAAATCTATATTTATTAAAGCCATGTACTTGTGGTATTTCTGCTATGGCAGCGCTAGATAATCTAGACAGCAACCAACAAGAAAGGACTGGACATGGCCAAGGTCCTGATTGGGACTTTTAGTTTCCAGAGCTGTAAGAAAATAAACATCTGTTGTTTAAAGCTGCCTACCTATGGTATTTCCATTATGACAGCACTAAGAAACTGAGAGAGACACCAACAAGATTAATCTTCTTGTTAACATTTGGATTTTATTTCAACACCTTTTAAGTAGAATCTGAAGTAGTTTTTTAATCTTTATATGGAGGTCAACTACAGGCATGATTATTGCAATTAAGATTAAAGAGGCATTTTAGTGCTTTTAAATGTATATCCTCCATATGTTTTCTAAACATGTTATTAAGGTTTTCTGGAAATATATATCATTTTTTTTATATTTTCCTCTTTTAAGATGGGGATCCTGTGAATCAGTGAATCAAGCTTCGAAATAGATTCGACAAGGGATGTTAAAGCATCATTGTAGCTGATTCAGTTTTATTGTTGGATCTAAATACTGCTTAGTTATATGCAAATAAAAAAGCCACTAACCATACATATTAATTTAAAATGAATCACTCTTGACAGATAAAATGTGTTCATTTTGAATGCTTCACAGAGGAGAAGAGATAAAGCATCCTACTCACCTCCCTCTGAGTTACCTGTAAACCAATTTGCCACCTATTAGAGATGCCTGTTTTACTAATCAGACTTTAAATACAGTGGAGAAGTAGAAAAATTTCATACAAAGGAGGAAATTTTACTATAACATTAACCACATCATGTTTCAGATTTCCCTAATTCTGCCATCAACCCCTCAAAACAAACTGCTGCTGCTGAGTCTTTCAATTCGTGGTGACTCCATGTGTGTTAGTGCAGAATTGCACCCCACTGGGTTTTCAACGACTGTGACCTTATGGAAGCAGATTACCACACTTTTCTTCCAGGACACCACTGCCTGGGTGTGAACCTCCACACTTCAGAGCAAACCGTTTTGCTGATTGTCTAAATTCAGGAACTATCACAACATCACCAAGTCCTTCTTCCCATATCTCTTGCTTCTACAGTTTCCCAGATTTTCCACCTTTTCCAAGGTCTTCCTAGTGCTGCCTTCTCCCAATGAGCATCCTCTTTTTCAGGTTCTAGCTTCTCAGATTTGCTGCAACCACTGATTAATTGACCATTCTAAAACACCATCTGTATTGTCTTATTTTTTTCAGGAAAGACTGCAGTCACACATTATTGGACACACTCTTCTCTTGGCACTACGTTCACGGTGGTGGTGAGGTCTTCATGTTTTGCTGTTAGTCTCCTTTGCATCTTAAAAAAAAAATATTGGCTTTCACAAGAAAAAGAGGTGTGTAGATCAAGAACTCTGTGAAAAGACCAGAACTAATCAGCCAACAGCCTGAAGGGTCCCCTGAGAACATGAACCCTAGACTTGCTGCTAGCCCAGACCTGAAACCAGTACTAAAGCTACCATGTCAGGCTAAGAATGAACTGGACTTAGGGACAGAGAGGGATGCATGTGGTGTGTGTACCTTATGGTTTTATATATATGTGAGGCTGTCCCACTGGTTTCTTTCTAGAGAGGAGAGGAGAAAGGGATAGGAGAGCACAAGTATTGATTGAAGGGATACTGGAAGTAAAGAGTGAAACAGAATGCACTGTCACAGGATGAGGAGAGCAGATAGAGCTGCAGAGGCAGATATGGAAAACTGACTTGGATTGTAAATTTTTCCTTCATCACAATAAAAAAAATTTAAAAATTGGCTTTAAGATGCAATCTAATCTTATAGATTGATGTTGCCTCATTAACATAACAATCTCTAATCCTGCTTCATTATCATCACAGAGGTAGGATTTACAAGACAGGAAAATCACATAGGATGACAAAATGGTGGAAAATTATACAAATGCTGGGATAACTGAGTTCACAGATATTTTGTTGTTGTTGTTACGTGTCAAGTTAGTTCCAACTCATAGTGATCCTATAGGTCAGAGTAGAACTGCCTGATAGAGTTTCTGAGGCGTGCCTGCTGGGTTTGAAACAGTGATCTTTTGGTGCAAAGTCATAGCACTTGACCACTATGCCACCAGGGTTTCAATCCCTAACACCTGACAGTCTTGTAGTTAGTCAACCTTTGCAGCCTGTGAGCAACAGCTCTGCTCTCTTGTGAGATCCTCCGTACCAAAGAGCAGGACAATATAGGACCAACCCCCTCAGTGTTCCAGGAACTTACCTAACCACAAAAGGCTAGTTTCGGGAGTAACAGGAAGAAAATGTACCCGAAATAACCGCCCGAGCCCCAAGCCCTGAGCTTATGCAAACCACGAATTGCCGAAATCAACCTCCCCAACGCGGAACTTTTCCCTAACCCCACCTCCCCCAGGAATGTAAGACCCCGCCTTTATATACTCTGTAATTCTCTTGTTAGGGGCTCACTCCCTCTACTCTGACGAGAGTAGGGACTGAGCCCCAGCGCGCTGGAATAAAAACCTCTCGCTGTTTGCATCAAGAACCGTCTCTTGTGAGTGAATGCGGGGTGGCGTTCGCACTCAGGACCTTACACTCTGACCTGCCCAATCCTGAGTTCACTGGTCCCTGAGGCTGTGTGACTCAGGAAAAAACTCTATCCTGACCCACAGACTTGGACACTCTGGCCTTTGCAACCATATGAACCATTTCCTTGATGTAACTCTCTATACATATATATATTCACATGTTTAAGTGATTTTGTTTCACTAGAGACCACAGTCTAAGAGAGTGAGGAAGAATTAAAACTATCCATATTTTCAGATGACATGATACAATACATAGAAAATTTCAGAAATTCTACAAGAAAGTTACTGAAACTGATATAAGGGTTCAGTATAATGATTCATCCATGAAATACAACATGGATGAATCTGAATGACATTGCGATGAGTGCAAGAAGTCAATAACAAAAGGACAAATTTTATGTGATAGCATTTTTATAAAGTAAAGAATTGGTATACACAAAAGACAATGACATTTTTTTTTTTTGGTTTTGGTTTTGGTTAGTGACTAGAAAGAAAAGGAGGGGAAATCACTTAGTAGCTATTACAAACTCATTGCTGTTGAGTTGATTCCGACTCATAGAGACCTTGTAGGACAGAATAGGACTTCCCTAAAGAGTTTCCAAGGAGGACCTGGTGGCTTGGAACTGCTGGTCTTTTGATTAGCAGCCTTATCTCTTAACCAGTACACCACCACTGTTTCCTGCTGGATAGCAGACTTGTGTTGATTCCGATGGGAGAGGCAATACATGATCTGGGAGAAGAGAGCACAGCTTGACAAAACTAAATGAATACAATGAGAAGTATACAACAATAAAGGACTGCTGTGGGCTGGAAGCTGTTGTGTGCTAGCCCTCTTGCCCCCTCCTCCCTCTCCCCTGTTTTTACCTTTCTGCTTAGGGCCTTGAAACTGTTTGCAGTATAATGACCCAGGCCAAGCTATTTGCATTATAGTAAGCCCAAAGCTAGAGCTATTTCCTTGAAACTGTTTGCAGGATAATAGCTCAGGTTAAAACTATTTGCATGTTCCTGTCCTTTGTTCTGTAACAAAAATCATGACCATTTTTAGCTATGTACCACCCTGTTGACTTCCTACCTGTAAAGCCTATAAATAAAGCTTGTGTTAGCAGACCAGAGTCCATGATTCTCTATCAGAGACCATGGTCCCACCTGGCCCCAAATTTATCTTGTGTGACGTGTTTATTTGCTTTTGTGTGAGTGACGTGTTTGATGTGTGAGTGACGTGTTTTCATGCATGAGTGAGATTTTCTCATCCTTTCACCTGTCCATTGCAGCCTCAGACCCTATCCAGCACTGGCCGCTGGAGTGCCAGATGCAACAAAGGACAGTTACTGGAAGTCTTACATATAAATATAAAATTTTGCAACAATACTAAAACCAAACTCACTGCCATTGAATCAATTCTGATTCATAGCCAACTGCCGTCGAGTCGGATGAATCAGTTGCCATGACTGTGACTCATAGCAACCCTATAAAAAGAAAAAGCCCCAAAGCCAAACCCACTGTTGTCTAGTTGATTGTGACTCACAGCAACCCTACAGGACAGAGTAAAATTGTTCCATAGGGTTTCACAGGAATACCAGGCAGATCTGAACTGTGACCTTTCATTTAGCAGATGTAGCACTTAACCACTATACCACCAGTGCTTTCAGTGACTCTTATAGGATCGTATAACTGCCTCATGGGCTTTCCAAGGAGAGACTGATGGACTGGAATTGACCACCTTCCAGTTAGTAGCCAAGCTCTTGACTAACTGCACCATTAGGGCTCCAATAACAACAATACAAAATAGGGGATACATAACTGGTTACATAGGTAAATATGTATGCTTTATGGGTTTGGGAAGGGGTATGAGAGCATGTGTGCATGTGTGTGCTCTTTAAATATATATGTATATATATAAAATGTATCTTTAATATGTCTACATAACCTCATGTATATAACTACATATATATTTATGCATCTACCCATCTTTCTGTCTGTCTGTCATCTATATGATATTAGCTGCCATCGAGTCACCTCCTGATTCAGGTCAATTCCGTGCACAATGGAATGAAACATTGAACATGTCTGAGTCTTGCCTCACCCAAATGGTTGGTTATCATCATGGATTGAATGGTGTCCCCCCAAAAAATATGTGCAGCCATGTGGCTGGGCCATGATTCCTAGTATCTTGCGATTGTCATCCATTTTGTGATTTTGCTGTGCTGTATGTTAAAGGACTAGGGTGGGGCTGTAAATCCCTTCATAGGATTACCTCCCTACTCCACTGTAATGGGAGTTTCCCTGCAGTGTGGCTTGCACCACCCTTAATCTTTCATCTTAGAAGAGACAAAAGGAAAGGGAAGCAGGTAGAGAATTGGGAACCTCACACAATCAGGAAAGCAACAATGGGAGAAGAGTGTGTCTTTCAGAACTGAGATTCCTGCTCCAGGATGCTCCTTGGATAAAGACTGATGCAATACTGGAGTTTCCTCCAGAGCCGACAACGGGGAAAGCCTTCCCCTGGAGTGGACATCTTGAATTTGGACTTGCAGCCTACCTGACTGTGTAAGAATAAATTTTCCTTTGTTAAAGTCATCCACTTTGTGTTATTTCTGTTAGAGCAGTGCTAGCTGACCAAGACAGTTAATATACAACTACTGTGATATGTGGAATTTTCTTTGGCTGATTTTCAGAAGTAGGTAGCCAGGTTTTCTTCCTAGTCAGTTTTACTCTGGATGCTGTGGTCAAATGTGTTTGGCATCATAGCAACACACAAGCTACTTTTGACAGAGGACAGTTGGTGGCTGTGCCTTGGCCAAGAATTAAACCCGGATTTTCTACAGTGGAAGGTAGAGATCACATCACGGGACTGCTGCTACCTCTTATCTACACAGACTTAAAAACATAGGGACACAAAAAGAAAGAAAATCAAATACTAAATGTATTTGTATTCCCAAAATGCTTAGTAAATTGTCTGTGTGATATGCTGTGCTACATGCTGTGTGGTAGTCCCACACCCACCAGCTTTGGCTTAAACAGTATAGCAAACATTATGTAGCACTTACTGTCTATCAGACAGTGCTCTAGAGCTTCAAGTATATTCATTTGTAACAACTATATAATAGAGAAACTGTTAATGTTGCTATCTTGGATTTTGACATTTAAGGCAACTGAAATACATAGAGAACTTAAGCCACTCTCTGAGGTCAAATGGATATTAAGCAGAAGAAGTGGACTTCAAACCTAGCCAGGCTGATTTCAGGGGCATTCACTTCTAACTGTGCAGTTATCTTGCCTCTCTAGAAGATTGTAACATATGCTGTCACTACTTAGTTACCTGATTGCACCACTACGATTGCTTAGTCAGTCTTTATAATCACAGACAGGAGTAAATGCTGTGTCCTGGATGATGAATCTGCCAGTGAACACCTGGACCACCAGGAATTGCTGAAACCACTGCAGTCCTTCCCAACAAAAACACCATCATGGCAGTACTACCAAGTTCCACAGTTTTCCCAGGCTTTCCGTGCTTTTCTCATTCTTGATTTTACCAAAGGAGGAGGAAGACTTTGGAGTTTCTCGAGTCTGTATCAGTCCAGTAAATACGGCCATTTTTGTGAATTTGAATTTTGTTTTGTGAGGTCCAGTATTCTACCAGGACCGTCTACTGTATCCCTAAGTTGGAATGCTGTTAGCTGGGCACCTTGTAAGAGTCTATGGTTTGTCTGCTGGGGCTGTTAGTCCTGTGGAATAATTTCTTTCTTCACTCTCCTTCGCTCCATATGGGAAGAGACTAATAGCACTAATGGCTGCTTGAAGGGTTTTAAAACCTTAGATGCTACTCATCAAATTAGGATGCAGAACATTATCTTTATGAACTAAGTTATGCCAATTGATCTTTTTGTCCTAGGAGACTGTGGTCATGATCTTCAAATCCAATAAATCAAGACCATGAAGTGCTTGAGTATGTCTAGGAAATATTCATAACTGCTCATATACAAATATACACACAACACATACAAATGAGTATAAATGTGTCCGTAAGTACAAATATATATGTATATATACCTATATGTATATATGTACACATATATGTGTGGGTATACACACACACGCAAACCCTGGTTGGTGTAGTGGGTAAGTGCTACAGCTGCTAACCAAAAGATCAGCAGTTGAAATCTGCCAGGCAGCCCTTGGAAACTCTAGGGGGCAGTTCTACTCTGCCCTATAGGGTCACTAAGAGTCAGAATTGACTTAACAGCACTGGATGTGTTGCTAGTTTATATGGATGTATTCCATTTATGCATTCTTTTAAACCACTATACATTTAAATTATCTACCCTATTCATGGGTACATTTACACCTCCATACCACCATCATCGCCACAAGTGTGTGTGTCCTGGTATACTTTGCTTCCTGCATTTGGTTCTAATAAACAAGAATGATTTTAAGTCCTGTGTATATATTCTCAGAGTTAAAGCCCATCCAAGGAAACTGTAAGCAAGAAGGGACATAACCCAGGCTGTTAGAGGTCCTGAGGGTGGCAGGACCAGCCTGCTCAACTTCTGTGGCTGGACCCTGACAAGACGCATTCCACAGTGTCCCATTACAGAGCCTCTTAGCTGGCTTTGTTACTAAAAGGATAACCACCAGGTTGGCAGAATAAAGTTCTAATGATGCCAAAATACTATCAATAAACCACAGCTACATACTCATCAAGCAATCACTTTATGAAGTACCTTGATTGTCTTACAGGCCAATAAGCTTACCTGGATAGTACTTAATGTGAGTAAGTCTGTCCTAGGCAGTCAATGGCAGTGGTTAAGCAGTCAGTGGAAACCCTGGTGGTGTAGTAGTTAGCTGCTATGGTTGCTAACAAAAAGCTTGGAAGTTCAAATCTGCCAGGTGCTCCTCAGAAACTCTATGGGCCAGTTCTAATTTGTGTATAGAGTCACTAATGAGTCAGAACCAACTCAACAGCAGTGGATTTGGTTTTGGTTTGAGGTAGTTGATAGAACACTAGGAAGAATCTTTTCTCCTTTCTTTCTTTTTTTGATGGGTAGTGGGAAGCTTTTATGTTATCAGAATCTAAATGTATTTTGTATGTTTGCAATTTTATGTAAGTGCCTTATTTCTCTGAAAAGGAAAACGTTTCTGTATGTAGCTATTACACGTTTGGCTCATCGTTCTTATTCTAGTAAGTGGTGAAGACTCTTAAGGATTTCCACCTGTTGTTGCCTGGTGGAGTCAAGCAAGCAGCCCAGCCAAGGAGAATGTTACAAGTATGTACTCACCTCTCTTAATACACACAGCCTATTTATATTCAAAGACCAAGACTGTTTAAAGGCTTTGTAATGAACTTAGATGCAATAGTTACAAATGTAAGTAGTTTTTTTATGTTCAGTTATTTATGCTAGCAGGGGGCTGCCGAAAAGATATGGTAAGTGCTAACACAATACACAAATTATTCTCAGGTAAAGCATAAAGAAAAACTTTTGGAGGTTTTCACAGTGTTTTATTTCATTTGATTAACATTAACTTCAAAAATCTATTTTTCCTCTGATGTAAGAATACAGTAGAGCATTTAACACAATCAGGTACTACTGACATTCTCTAAAATATCTTTCATTTTAATTAGTTTTAATTTTAGTTAGTTATGCTTTCAGGACAAGTGATCTAATCTCTTAAGGATTTCCATGATTTGTGCTCAAATAGGAGTTTAACCAATCAAAAGTTAACCTTAAGACTCCTTGAATTGTTTTAAAGAAGCAGGTTGCTCAATCCAAGCACAGCTTATTTGCGTCTTACACTTGATTTCTTTGGTGTCACTCAAATTCTTGAGAGGGAATGATTTGTGGCCTTTATTAAAAAAAAAAATACTAATGATTTTAAGTACAAATGGGAAAATGAGGTATTTGTATCTACGTGCTTGAATATTTAGAGTTCATCTTTGCAAAAGTTCTGGCAAGGAAAAATGTTTTCCTTATTTTCTCCATGGAAATGATAAGCTGTGTGGTAAGAATTTCATCTTGTGCTATTTCTGATACAGGATCTTTGGTAAAGTTGTAACAGTTGTTCCAATAGTTCTCTTATGGGCACAATAGAGCAGTTTTTGTTGCAAGAGTGTAAAGAAAGCTGTCCTATTTTCAAACAATGAATTTTATTGAACCTGTGATACCAGCAGTTATGATTAGTCATACCATAGAGATTTCTCATTTGACAAAGTGATTTTTACACTTGTTTTAAACTAAGATGCAGTATAAGACAACAGTTTAGAGAACAGGTTCTGGAATTGGAAACCTAACTCTGCAGTTTATTAGCTACGTGACCTTGACCAGGTCATTTAACTGTTTTGAGTTGTGCTTTCATCTGTAAAATGGGGATAACATTTATAGTGTTAACATGATTAAATGGCATGATGGTAAGCAAAATGGCATGGTGCCTAGCAGTATGGTGTCTAACATGTATTACAGTGCCTAACATGTATTACAGAGCCTAACATGTATTACAGTCAGTTGCTGTTGAGTCCAACTTATGGCAAACTCATGCTTCAGAGCTGTGCTGTCCTCTGGAGGATTTTCAGTGGTTGTATTTTTTTCAGAAGTAGATTGCCAAACACAAGAAAAAGAGCAGTGCAGCTCAAGCACTCTATCAGAAGACCACAACTGATGGTCCAATAGTCTGAGGGGTCCACTGGGAGTGTGGCCCTTAGACCTGCCGCAGTCCCTGTCCAGAAAACGCTACTGAGGTCAACTCTTTGGAAAAAAATGGAATGGATTCAGGGACACAATGTAATCATATGGTTTGTGTACTTTATGGTTCTACGCATTTATAGGATTCTGTCCTACTGGCCTCTTTCTAGATGGGAGGGAAGAGTCTGGAAAGGAGGGGACAGGAGATTGTTCAGAGGATATGACAAGCATAGAATAAAAGAAGTGTGCTGTCACTGGGCAAGGAGAACAGAAGGAGCTGCAGAAAGGTGGGCATGTAAAACTGATACGGATTGTATATTTTCACTTAATCACACACACACACACACACAAAAAAAAAAAAAAAACAAAGAAGTAGATTGCCAAGTCTTTCTTCTGAGGTGCCTCTGGGTGGACTCAGATCTACAACCCTCTGTTAGCAGCTGACTACCTTAACCATTTTAGTAGTCAGGGACTTTGATATGTTAACTGTTTAATGCAGCAGCAGCAGCAGCAGCAACAGTATTTGAACATTATATTTCTTATACCAGAAAATCTTCTCATCAATGTGAAGAGAGGATTGCATTTTAACTTTTACTCTGTCTCTCATATGACAGTTTTAACTAATAGGTGCTTGAAACATTATGGGGATAAAACTTGGAAGACTAGTCAATTCATTCTTTTATAATTCAAAATTTTATGTGCACTTATGTTTCAAAGATACCTGATATATGAACAATGGCGATGAGAGGAAATTTCCTGACCTCAAAACATCAAAACTCTTTCTGAAATTTTCAAATTATACAATTACATCAATTTGCATTTAGCAAAAATAAAACCACATTTTTGTCTTTTAAAACTCAATGCAAGGGAATTCCCAGAGGTCTCTCTCCTGAGCATTTTTTTGCATGCTAATTACTCAACAGTTTAAGTCACAGCAGCAGCACCATCTATTGGGGAGTTTTTCTGGAAACAAATGTTTCTGCAACTCTGGAATAAAATATAATAAAATAAATTTAGGTTCAGTTCAATTCTTCCTTAACATATAAAGAAAAGTTGACTAAAGTCAGTCATTTCTCTTAATGAACATAATGAGGAAATGATAAAAATCATAACTAAAAGTTGCATGATGTTTACTGTTTGGTGCAGCACATTTTGTGACATAAAAATAAAAGGAAAAATTGAGCATAAGAAAGCAATAGGCCTTAGGGGAGAATTAGTCTTCCCTAATTATTGCAGGCTGATGTACGCAAGCCTTCTGCCTGCTAATGACTGGGGAGCTGTGGTGATCCCCTTTAAAAATCCAGTCCATTGTCCAAGTCCAGTCCTTTCATGCCAAGGTAATTCAGATGCAACTGATGAAGAGAAGATTAGGCCATGATCCACTGATCATATCTTTCTACTGGATTTATAACACCAGATGGCCTAATTATTCTCACCAGTTCTCAATCTCTGTCTGTCAGTGAAACCAGATGCAATTTCTTGCTCCTGGTGAAATAGACTCCTAAGACTAAATGCAAGAAATATAATAGAAAACAGAGACCACATGATTGAGACAAGGGGGAAAAAAAAGAAGTAAATCTATGTTCTCAAGGAAAGACACTTTTGTCTAGCAGCTCCCTCTTGTATGACAGCAAGTGTTTGCTTGATGATGGCACAGCAGATGACACATGAAATTGATTTAGACATGGGACAGGTTTTGAGAGAGACATAAATTTAAATACGCATATAGACACATAGATATAGATGCCTGTGTATATGTGTGTATGTCTGTGTATATGTGTGTGTGTAAATCAAAAACCAAACCAGACCCATTGCTGCTGAGTTGATTCTGACTCATAGCAACCCTATAAGGCAGAGTAGAACTGCCCCGTAGAACTGATACACACATATATGGGTGTACATGGCTTTATGGAGTCCCTGGGTGTTCCAAATGGTTAAGTGTTCAACTACTGACCAAACAGTTATGGTTAAAACCCATCCAGAGTGCCTCAAAGATCCACAGCCTTGAAAACTCTATACAGTACAGCTCTACCCTGCAACCCATAGGATTGTCATGAGTTGGATTGCCATGAGCCAGAAATGACTAAATCGCAAATTTATTTACATATGTATTTATACTCAAATTCGTGCATTCAAACACACACTTATATGCATATGCACAGATTTGTGTACAAATAAGTCACACAGAATTTGTATGTGTACCACAATCATCTGGCCTCTTGAGTTATTTATTCATTAAGGCAATAGATTAGATAAATTACTGAAGTTCTAGGGAGTGTACCCCATCCAGTTCTTTTTTTTTTAAGAAAAAACTTATTGCACACCACGTCTCATTTGCATCCTGTAATGTATCTGTCTTCTAAAGGCTTGACTGACCCTAACTCGCCTTCTGTCTTCCCTAGTACCTCACCACCACTCTGAGATTGGCAGAAATGATAGAATCCAGAAGAAGACTGTGTGTTACAACAACTGAAATTCCTTGACTCTGTCTCCACTCTACTTTAATGCTCCCACAGTTGGTTCATAAACCTTAAGCACCCAAATACACTACTGTTGAATCAACTCCTACTTTATAGAAACCCTATAGGTCAGAGAAGAACCGCCACACAGACTATCAAGGTGCAGCTGGAAGATTTGAACTGCAGACCTTTTGGTTAGCAGACATAGCACTTAACCACTGCACCAGGAGGGTTTCCTCATAAGCCTTAGTCAGCTAAATATTCAACCACATTCATCATGGCACAAAAGGTAATAGGAAGAACTTTTAGTTAGGGCATCAACTGATACTCAGTTATTCAATATCAAAAGAACACTCTTCTCTTCATAGAGTAAAAAATGGAAATTATATTTTATCACATGCATCAGTAAATATGCATTCCAACTTCCATAGCTGCCCACCCACCTATTCCAGCTGGTGACCCCAGCCTGAATGTAACTGGATAGCCTATGGGCTATTTTGAAAACTCTCTAACAATGACTGTGAGCACGTGGTGCACACTGAGTGTATCTTTATTTTCCTATTATTAGTTCTAAGCACCCTGTCTGGCCCTCAGGCAGCAAGCCATAAATGTTGTGGAATGAAAAGGAAGCATCTACATTCTGTTCCCAAAAGAATAGATCATTTTTTATGAGTAATGTAATTGCTCTTTCCACAGACAATTTACAATTCCTGAATAAAAACTCTGCTATGACATTCTGACACAGTGCTTCGCATGTGAAAAGAAGACAGTATCACATTTCCACCTCCTAAATTTGTTTTTCAGTAATAGACTCTTCTCTCAGATACACTATTTATGATCTAACAGTTACAAGATGTTAAAAGAACACATTAGCCATTTAAAGATGAGTCTTCTATAGAATGATACACTTCTAAAACATGGCCAGGTTCTTTGAGATCCACATAGAAAATAAGAAGTTCTATAACCAGGAGAATTTACCAAAGTTGGCACAGTTAATTTAATTATGTATTATTTGTTTGACCATCATGTTATTATGTCAGTTCCATAATATTTATATGCCAAGAATCAAAAGAAATATTCATTTTTTAAAATACACAAAATTAGAGAAAAGTTAAGATGCTCTATGCTTATATCCTAGCAGACATTGAAATCATAGGAGACAATGATATTTTAAAATGAAATAAAAGATGATCAAGCAAACTTATACAACATAACGAATGAATTTCATATGCATGTATGTTGCCAACATTCTGCACCTCAATAGAACTCCAAAGGAGAAAACAGCAATCCTCAAGATGGTGAGGAAGCCAATATAAAAGTTAAGACTTCAGTAGTCAGGTGGCAAGCCTGGCTGTGTCTCATTAATTAGTAGCCTCCGTTCTATTGGAATAGCTCAAGTGCAGAGCAGCACTGGAACCCTGGGGAGTCGTGCTGGAGACATTAAGAGGAGGGCATGAAGATTTCTTTTCCAAATTAAGTTGTCACAGAGCTCATTTACACTACACAGTGAGTGTATGTGGGCGAGCTGGTGAAGACGATGATTTATGATGCTATGGATACTTAAGTAATTCTGCTGATGGAAATCTACAGCAAAGCCCACTTAGATAAAACAGAGCTCCTATTGTCTGTAGGAGGTAAAACCACGTGACTCTTGCCCTTAAATTTTCAAGTTACCCTACTGGTTTAGGAATGGCAGAAAAGCTCCTTTACTTAAGATTCATATTTTGGTGTATTATTATAAGACTCCTAGACATGTCTTTTTAAGTTTATAATCATAGAATTTATTTTAAAGGAGTTTTGACATGATTATTTTCAAGTCTAAATGCTGATGAATGAAGGCTTCCATTGCAAAGACACCAAAACACTTTTGGATAAATACTGTTTGCAACAAATATGTTTCAAATAACTGGATACATAATATGCAAAATTGACTATCAAATATTGTCATCATCAGCTAACTTCTTCACAGTGTATTTATTGCAGGAAATATGAAGAGAATTTTAAAAGTAAAGTTTTCACACCAAAATGGAAAGTGTATTGCTGATTTTCTTCAATATTTTGGGGTGTTCTCTCCTTAGAAGGCAAGAAAAATAATCTTGAGAAATTCTAGGCTTTGAGCTTAAATTTAAAGTTAATGAGTAATGTCTCATTTTTGCAGCAAGTACTAGTTTTTGAAATAGTCCACGTAATAAGCACACCCTCATGTAAATAAGGGGATAAAGAAAGAGAGAAAGAGAAACTCATTGACTGAGTCTTTTAGTGCAAACTGGAATCTTTCAGTGCAAACTGCTTTTATGACTTCTATCACTGACTTACATCATCTTGAATATAACACAAAAAAACTTTCATTCACACACATCTATGTTCTAGAGTATTAGGTACTCATATACTAAATTTCTAGGCTGTAGAAATGTAGATAAACAAACATGTATTTTATTCACAGCAACATTATCTTACTGAAGTACTAGTTACTTAGATTGTGAAATTAAGGGGATACAAATTTCCATCTCATTCTTTGTTCCTGTTGCTGTATCTGAAGCACCAGGAAACAACCTGTGCTGTTATTTTGTTTACTTAAAGGAATCATCAAATTCTCTCTCCACAGATTCCTGCATTTCTGAGGATAGTGGCTACTTAATCTCTTTTATTCTTATGTTAAAAAATCAAGTGTATATACTCACATACTTACAGGCAAACAATTGTTTACATGTAATAACCATTAGGTATTACAATAATCATAATAATACTAAGTAAATGACCATTGTTGTGTCTTTAGAAAGACCTCAAGAAAATATTATAAATAAAATGAAAGATTCAGCAAATGGTTTTTTTTTTTTTTGCATATGTTTTGTATCGCTTTTGATGCTTATTTAACTAAATTTAGCCAAAGACAGAGAAAGTTTTTCTAAAGAAGTAATTCTATGTAATTGCTACAGGATACCATAAATTTTCATGCTAATATTCAATGGTTTTTTATTATCACCTTTACTCTTGCAGCCAAAGTACAAACTGTAAAAAATGTAGATAATTTCATTTATATGTGAATACATAAATCAAAAATATTAGGATGCAAAATCTGAGCAATGACAGATGGTAAGAACAGTCTTTTAGGTCTTAGAGTTAAATCATTAGGTTGGTGTTTCAAATCTAGAATACACTTTAAGTTTAAAAAATGGTGTTTTAAAAGCATTCACAATTTTTGTATCTGTTTAGTAGGATTAACATGTATCAACTACAGTAACTTACTATTCTAATGTCAAAATATCAATATCTTATTTTTTACTTCTGTTAAAAATAGTACAGTTGCATATTATAAAATTTCAATATTACACACTGGAACAAAATTTAAACCATATAGAGAAGTCAGATACTGTAAATGAGTTAATGTTAAAATTTATAGAATTTGCTGTGTTCATATTCACATCTTTCCTAAAAATCAAATTAAACTTCAATATTGTATATTGTGGTTCTAATAGGCTGTCCAGAAATACGGAGAATTATCTCATATAAAAATCACCCTCCTCTCAGATGTTCATACTAGTTTTCGTAAATTAAACACTGGAAAATCTGTTTCTCCAGAAACTCCTTCTCTCCATAACAGTGCCCCATATTGTGACAGTATTTTACAGTTCTCAGAATACTTCCCACTGGCCATCACAACAACCCTGTATGGTTGTGAGACAGTGTAGTGGTTATGTCCCCATTTCACAGATGAGAAAACCGAGGCTCAGAGAATACTGAATTTCCAGCTTCCAATATGATATTTTTGTTTGTTTGTTTGTTTTAAAGCTGACCTACATATTGTGTATTATGCTGTGCACTGGGTTTCTTCTCCCTCAAAGATTAGAATCCTTCTCCAAAGAGAACCTTGGCTGACACTGTACTGGCTGATAAAGACCCTCAGGGACACTATCGTCACAGCTTCTTCCAAATGTGGTTTTGCAATCTGTCTCAAAAAGGGAAAAAAAAAAAAAAAAGATAGGACTGGTGGCATCACAATGAAATTGTCTTTTTTGTAATACAAAATAGACCCTAAAATGTACTCATTTTTAGATTGGTCAATTTAAAAACTTTTTTAATATTCTCATTAAGCAGTATAACCCAAATAACAACTTGTGAAATAAAGTTTTAAATACAAATAATTATATATTATTAAGCAGTAAAAATAACAAGTACTCATATATCTTTCAATCTCCAAAGCACTATATTGTCCTGTAATGAGGTTTGTTCTTTGTTTTGAAAGAGACACAAGGTTTGAGAAGATGAGAGATAGAGAATTAAATAGAACAATAAAACACAGAAGGAAAAATCTACTAGTTAGCCTCCTTTTGTTTACCCTACCAACATTAATAAACAATTCTCTTATTTAGAACTACTCTGTCCAATATACCGCCGATGCTTTCGGGTTGATGTTTCTTGACACTCTCCCACACTGTCTACCTCAAAAATGTAATAGACCTTGTAATTCAAACAGGATTCTGAAATCTGCTATATTCTTGGAAATCCAGTAGCATAGTGCTTAAGTGCTAGGACTGCTAACCAGAAAGTTGGCAGTTAGAATCCACCAGGTGCTCCTTGGAAACTCTACTGGGCAGCTTTTCTCTGTCCTAGAGAGTCACAATGAATCAGAACTGACTCACCTGCCAAGATTTGCTTTCTGTTTTTTATACGCTTCAGCTAAGCACAGCAAAACCTAGATCTTAAGTCAAGCTATAAATATATAACTGTGATTGCAATTCTTACTGGAAAATAGAACTCAATGCCTTCCCCTCCCCTTTCTCATACTTTGAAAATGTCTATTATCTTCCTCAAAAACACTATTTCTTTTATATCAGTGTTCTCTGATTGAAATATTGGATGGAAATTGTATCAAGCCAAAGATTAGACAAGAAAAGATTACCTAGCCACAAAACTTTCCTAATGTAGTCTTTTCCATTTAATCTACCAAGAAAACCTCCCTGGGTGAAATGAATACACATACACATATAGACGTATACATACATACTCATTGCTGTTGAGCAGATACTGACTCATAGCAATCCTATAGGCCAGAGTAGAACTGCTCCATAGAGTTTCCAAGGAGCATCTGGTGGATTTGAGCTGCTGACCTTTCGGTTAGCAGATATAGCTCATAACCACTATGACACTAGTGTTTCCATACATATGTATATACATACACATACATATACACACACATATATACATATATTACTCAATGTGTTATGTCAACCTAGATTCATAACTAGATCTGTAAATACTGGTGCGTATGCTCAGGTATGTGCAAGCATGTAACATGTTTTAAAGCTAAAAAGTATGGATTTGCTTTTTCCTAAGTCCTCAATACTTGGCCATTACTTACAGATATTTTGAGCATCAGGAGACGACGTGGAGAGAGAAGAGCAAGCCAGACATCAAACCCATTTATTCTGAATCTTAAGTGATGACTTTTTATCGTCGATATTTTGGTTACATTGTTACACAAAGGACAAATTAACATCCGGTTTGAGGTCTCATCTTTGATAGCTTTGGATTGGTGACAGTTCCTTGGCATACAAATCCTGCACTCATCAGCTCTTGACTGTGTCTTAGCAATATTGTTGTACAAGGTTGCCAGAACAAGAAAAATTTGTACGATGGCTCCCAGGTGCCTCAGTCAATATCTTTAGTGCTGTGACTTTTAGATGGCTCCCAGCAAGTTCACAGAGGGAGTGTCACCATGCCCCTTTGGCAGAACAAAGGAGGGCTCCCGAGAAAAACGGGGTGGTTCTGCCACCTTGGAGACACCTGTCCATGTCTGTTCACTCAGCGGTGGATCCATGCCAACTAAAACAATCTGCTGAGAAGACAGTAGAGCACTCCATGGTCACCAGTGAATCAGCATATTTAGAGGATGTAGGTCATTACAGCTCCCACTCTCATCTCATATGACTCAAGCCCACCCTGAAAGGTAAAGTTATTAACACAGTCTGATTGGAAATAAATAATAATAATAAAAAAAAGATCCAGAGTGCTAGTTGTAAAAAAAAGTGCATCTGACAAGATGACCTTGAAAGATTCAACAGAATTACCCATGTATCATTTTTACTCTGACATACAGGTACTTTTTTTTTTTTTTGCTTTTTTCATTTGGTCTCATCCCAAACAAAATATACAGTGATGTTTGGTTTGGTTTGGTTTGGTCTCACCCATGAATTTAGCAGACATCTTCTCCCCACCCCCAGTACAAAGACTAAGATTCAGTGGGAGGAGGGAGAGCTCCGTGTGGAAGGAAAGCAAAGCTTTTTCGAGAAAAAACACAAACAGTACGAAACAAAAGTCGCAGTCCGATCGTGCAAAATTGCGTCTCTCGGTAAAGCACTTCTTGACAGGGTCACAATGGTCCCAGTCCCTTCCAGTTCCTCCCAGCCACCCCAGGGGAAAGAAGATACAGAACAAAAGCGGAGCCATTCTTTTTCTTAAGGCTATGCAAGACACAGAGAACACATTTCAGGGGCTGTCCAGTGGGTGGTCATTTGCTGGGTCTCTACTGGAAGCCCCAGCAGTAACCTGTGATCCATCCAGGGGCCAGCAGACTCCTCGCTCAGGGACTACAAGACAATTTACAAACAAAAGAAGAAGGATCCATGGTCTCAACAATAAAATCCGATATTGACTTTACAATCACAGGTACAAATTGCTCCAATCGATAATTTCATTTCTCCTTAAGACCTTGTCGCCTAAAACTAATCAGAGGCCAGGTTCCCAAGAAATTGTCAATATTCAAAGAAAATACTGGAGAGTTAGAAGGAAATCATTCTTCCATTTCTGCAGTCTGTTGGGAAGCTGGAAACCAGTGTCAACTTCTGGTGAGTTCAGGGTATCAGGAAGGGAGGGAGGATTCCTGGGTCAAGACTGCAGTTCCCCACCAACCAGGGGGCTCTACTTATAGAGGAAAGACCAAGAAGCCAGAGAAGGTGGAATATTTCCACCCGCCCATGAGGTTGCCTCTCTCCAGTTTGAGATGCACTTTGTCTTCTCTTTCCATAAGTAGTAGGACACCATTGCTGGCCGCTTCTCGGGTGACATCCTGGTCTCCTGCAAATGCAGAGATCACTGGATAGCCATTCTGCATTAAACTGACCTGCGACACAGAAGGCAAAAGTCAGCGGACCAAGAAGAACCTCACTTGTACACACTTCTCTCCTCCCCCAACCTCCCTATGTACGCCCAAAGGTTTGACATGGAGGGCCCCCCAGCTGGCTCAGAGCCACAGCCTCCCTGGTCAGCCGGCATCCCTTTCAATCAGTCTCATAGAGCATGAGAAGAGTCTCAAGCAATGCAGATGTAAGAAAGCAAAACTACAGCAGACAGACTGGGTCAGGGCTACCCACCTGGATGGTCTGTCTATTATATACTTTGACCACGTGGAAGCTGAAACTATAGATCCCTTTTCTCGGCGCTACAAATATGCTGGAGGCAAGATCAAAATGATTGCCAATATTTACCAGGACCTGCAACAAGAGAGAAGAAATAAAGCAGGAACACTGCATGTCCCCTCTTGGAGAGTTTTCATCATTCTCAAAAAAGCCACCAACACCACTTCCTGTATTAGGTGCAGAAAAGTAGGCAACAGTGTTTAGCATCCCCAGGCTTCCCCAGGAAGCAGGTAGGGGCTGGCTTACAATATTCTGCAGGAGGAGTTGATTTCCAAGGTATTCTCACAGGTTGTAGCTAATCAAGTTTTTTGTTTGGTTGGTACTTTTAAGACTTGAAATAGCAGAAGAGCATGTTATATGTTGTGAAGAGCAGCAGATGGGATGGAATTGGAGACAGTGAACCACATGTCAGCTGAATCTGTTGCAGAGGTTTGTGGGATTGCGGGGACTTGGACATGAAGGTTTCTTGCCCAGATATAGTTTTACACCGAATGAGAACAGAAAGGGCCAAGGAGTGAGAAGGCAAGGAAAAAGAGGTAAGTTATGCAAGGTCCAGCTGGGGCCTAACACTGGATGTTTCTGCAGGAAGCAGACTGCACCTGGCTTTCCCCTCCATTTTCTCCCAGTGTCTGGCACCTGCTGTAACAGCACATAGAAACCCAAATGAACCAAGCCTATTGCCACTGAGTCAAATCTGATTCATAGTGACCCTGTAGGACACAGTAGAACTGCCCCATCAGATTCCCAAGGACTGCCTGATGGATTTGAACTGCCAAACTTATGGTTAGCAGCTGTAGCACTTAACCACTATGCTACCAATGTAGGCGCTCAGTCATGGGTGGTGGATGAGAGACCAGAGCTGTAAAACACCAGCTGCCTTGCCTTGCCTTGCTTTCCTCTGAGCAATGGGCTTGTTTCCCTGGCTAAGCTACATGGCTGACGAACAAGCTTGAACAAGTGCAGGGAGAATCCAATTCTGAGCATGGACACCTTCAGCATAAACTCAGGAAAGTCTATAACGTGCAAGAATAATGGCCAAGTGAGTCACCAGATACACAATCACGTAATCCTGCAGATGATTTTCCTTGAATAAAAGGGAGAGGGGTGCTGCAATGCCAAAAGCAGACCCTAAGGGGTGGAGGGCTCCCACTATAACGCAGTTCCCTTCAGGTGTTCAAGACCGAGACTGGCCACTTTGAATCACAGCCCACTCCTAGCTACACACAAATGCACAATCTGAATAAAATCACAAAGTGGCCTGCCTAGTGTCCTCAGCTTCTAAAATCTCCAGCAACATCATCACCAGAATCCTAGACAAGAGACACTGTCATTTGTTCAGAAAATAAACTTTAGCCGAATATCTTTGGTTGCTTCTCCTTGCACACACATTGTAAAATAGATGCATAATATGTGTTCCCCAAAGCAATGCAAACGGCTGCCAATAGCAGCACTCCTTGGACTTGGAGAACACAGGCTCCTTCAGGCCAGCCTGAGACTACTTCTCTCTTGGTCAGCTACAGGCTCACCCAGATACTCAGCTCTATTGTCTGCAACAAAGCCCTTCAGGATGTCGCTTTGCTTCACAGTCCCTGGAAGGCTCTTCTCTCAGTCTGCCTCTCTTAAAGCTTCAGAGGAGAAGAAAGGAATTTCCCATTACACCTCGCACTTGGAGCCGCTGCTTTTCTTCACCTCAGCTCAACCGGAAACACAGGAAACTGGCCAATTCAGGGTGCGGTTAAGGACAGAGAAAATCCAGCCAGGCCCAGGCAGACTGGTCTCAATTAGAATGTAACTGGGGTACCTGGGAACCAGCATGTCACCTCCCCTTTCTCGGTTGGTTCAGGTAGAACACTAGAGTTCTCCTACTCTTCACCCTGCCCCAAATCACAGGCTGCTCTGACACACAGTGATGCCTGTGAAACCTGTTTCTAAGTCACTGAGAGGTGAATAGTAACAAGAATAACAATAATTTAAAAGACACATAAAGAACTTATTGACAGTTAGTTCTCCATAGCATATTTCATTATTGTTTACTTAATTTGGAAATAGTTAAAATAAATACTTTCCTGCCCTGCAAACAAAAACACATTTAAACAAAGAGACAAAGAAAGCAAGCAACACTCAGATGCACAATGGTTAACAAGGACTGGAAGAAACGAGAACAGTGGCTCAAGAGGATCCGGTGAAGTCAAAAGGGTGTGTAAACACTCGTATGCCGTCAGTGACTCCAGAGAATTTCATTGTATGGGAAAGGACTTCGGCAAAGCAAAGGGGCTGATGAGCTAATAAAGCCCAGAAACCACTGTGATGCTTTTAATTTGCTGCTGACAAATGTGAGACACAGGGGAGGGGACAGGACAGGAAGTCACTGCCTCTGCCCCAGAGATGGGAATACAGAGCCCTAGTCCTCTCTCTGGCACGGATGCTTTGAACCACGTAGGGAGAAGGGAAGTGAGTTAAGGGTGGCATTTGATTTTGCATGTACATCCAGGCACAGAAGGACTCCATCGGTGGTGTCTCCTCCCCTACCCCACCCCCCTATTCTGCACTCAGTCTTCCAGAACACACACAGACCCTCCTCAGGCTATCCCTCAGGGTGAAGAGCTGTTACACAGTTCCTACTTTTGGCTGAGACCTTTGGAAAAACGCCTTCCGGAGCGTAGAGGCGGGGAGGAGGAAAAGAGGTTCAATTCCTTCAAATCTTGATGTTCTCCGCTTGGGTAACTAAATACCATCCGCCATAAATAACACTGCTGATTTTAAGTCCCTCCCCCCCCCCCTCGCCCCATAGTGAAAAGTAAAAAGTGCAATGTTTCCTTTTAGGAAACATCTCACCACTTACTCAGGCAGCTCTTCGGGACTATAGGCTAGACAAGTGCCAACTGAGCCAAGAATTTAACAATGGCCCAGCAACACACGGAAGGGACATGGGAAGGAGGGTATCCCGGGAAAAGAGGATTGAACACGGAAGGGAGGGGGAAGATGAGCCAGACAAGAGGCAGAGGAGGGGCGCAAGCGATCTTCAGCTCAGGGCGGCAGGCGGCTAACCTGGTCGAAATAGATGGTCATGGTACGGTTGCTCATCTCGGACGGCTCATGGTTCGTGCTGCGAGTGGCAGAAAAGGCCACCTTGGCGCTGCCCGAGCGCACGGAGATGCCTAGCGAGGACGTGACTGCGCCATCGGCTGACGGGCTTGAGTCGCACACCACCAGGCACTTGCCCTCTAGGACAATGGGCTCCGTGTCGTTCTGAGCGCCCACCGGGCAGCCTGCCGGCAGCAGCAGCAGCAGCAGGGCCAGAGCCGCCCCCAGGCCCGGGACCGCTGTGGCCGGCGAGCTCAGCGCCCCCCGGCGCCCGGCCATGCTCAGCTGCACTCGGCCGCCCCGGCCAGGCGCCGGCATCCAGGCTGTGGACGCGTGCGGGGGGCGCGCAAGAGCGCGCGCGGCCCAGGGAAGCTTCTTCGGGTCACAGTCTGCCGCGCTGATGGTCAAGGCCAGGGTCGTCTTCAGCGGGAAGTCACTCGGGGATCTGTCAGAACAAAGAACCTACACCTTAGCCAGGGGTGCCGGGTTTGGTAGAAAGGGACCATCATCAACAATTGGGTCCACAGCACAGCCACCCTAGTACAATTTGGCATCACCGGTCTAAGGAGTCTGGCGCTCTGAGCAGCGCCTGCCGACGGTTCCTGAGCGCGCTCCTATATGCAGGGGTCAAGGCACAGGAATTGCACAGCTCCCCGTTGCTCGGACAGGGACGGTGGCTCCAGGGGCGAAGTCCCAGCCACCCCACTCATCTCGTCCCAGATGGGGCTTGGAAAGGAGGCCTAGAAAACAAGCTATTCAGGCTTCCTCACCTGCCGTCCTCCACTGATCCCGAAAGCCATTTCAAGGACCTGTTTTCCTCACTTCCCTCTAGCTCACCAATATTTCCATTCTGGAGATATCCTGTCCCAAACTCGGAAAGATTTTATCCACTTTTACCCCAAAGAACAAACCCCCTGGAAGCTCCTTGGGGTGAAACCTAGTAAAGAAAGAAAGAAAGAGGGGCAGGTGCACACACTGAGCACCCACTTTCACGCGCCCACAGCCACCAGAGAGCCCCCTAAGACTCTTCTGGCACAAGACCAGAGAGTTCCCAGCACGAGATTCCAGGACTGGTTTGTGTCTGGGTTTGGTCTTTACAGCCTGGCTAGCGCCTCTCGGGAGAAGCAGCGGTGGCAAACCCGCGTCAGTGTGCACTTTCTCCAGTGATCTCACCCCCCGCGGGAGACCGTGAAGCCAGCCGTCTCAGGTCAGCATCCGGCAGAGGACTGCACAACCGGGCAGACTCCGCTGCCTCCCTTCCGCCCACCCTCGCAGACTCTTTCTCTGAGAGAAGTTGGTTATCATGACTGTCCTCTCCCCTTCGCTCGGCACAAAATGATGCAGCTCCCAACCATTCTGTCCAGCACACAGCACTCAGACGGTCCTCATTCAAACACCCACGCGAGTGTCATCAGCCGGCGGACCCGGTAGCGCCGGTCGGTGTCTTTACCTGGCACGTCCATGTTGAGCGCTCCGACGTCCGCGAAGTTGTTCTGCGCAAGGAAAGGGACGAGCGATGCTGACAGAGGAGCACGCCGCGCTAGACCCGGCTCTCCTCAAGGCCACTACAGCGCCGCCCCGCCCTGCCTCTCCCGCTCCGGGCCAGCGTTCCACACCCGCACGCCGTGGTCCTGCACCCGTTCTGCTTCCCACTCCAGGCCCAGTCCTCATTAGGGCACAAAGCGCACCCGCGCACGCCCGCGCCCAGCACTGAGTCGGCACCCACAAGCGCAGAGCCTCCGCGACCCGGGTCCACACTCTCTACACCCAGCCTTTCAGTGGGCCCGCACCTGCACCCAATTTGCCTTGCCCCAAGCCTGCCCCAGTACCCCCACAGGACCTGCCGGCAATCCGCACCTAGTCCGTACCCGGCCAGCTACCAAGTACACACCGCTCATCTCACCCTCAATCTTCGCACCCTATTCTCTACCCGGCCAGCATCACCACGCAAGGTGCTCTGCCCCACTCTCTGCATCAGGACGCCCTTTCGCACATCCGACCCGCTTCCCCGGGCATCGAACGCCGCGCACGGGGCTCCGCACCCGCTCCTCTGGCAGGCACACACTGCTCCCAGCACCCAGCCCGCACTCGCACACAAGGTGCCCCGCCTCGCGTCCTGCGCCCCGCTGCGCGCCAGTCTCCGCCAACCCCGGTCTGGCCTCCCCGCCATCCCCACGCGCCTCCCGGTCCCGGCTCCCTTCTGGCTCCCCACGGCCCCGGCAGCACCAAGTCCGGCTCTCACCCAAACACCCAGTGAGCAAGCCTCCCAGATGGCTTTCTAAAATCAGGCCCCCTCAAAAGCACCGGTCATGTCTCGTCCTCTCGATTCTTTCTTTTCTTTTCCAAATTCCCTCCAAGTCTTAACCTTGAATAGCGTGACCACTTTCATAGTTAGAAAAAAGAGCAATACAAAACAAAACAACAGTTTCCTTTTAAAAAAAAAAAAAAAGGAATGACTGGGACTGCAACAGGGTTTTAGCGACTTCAAGGCGGCGGTTCTAGAACCTCAGATTTGGGAAATGGTAGGCTTTGGCAGAGCTTGAGACCGCGCACCCAGCCTGAGTTAGGTGTCTGCTCCGGTAAACCTCAGGGCTTGGGGAGCGCACTGACGCTGCCGCTTATTGATTACAAGGCAAGCTCTCAGCTCTGGGGCGACCCAGGGGGACGCGCTGGGCTTGGAGCCGCGCTGGGAGCTCCGGCTGCGCAAGCACGGGCATGGGGCGCCACCTACCGGCCACTGGGCCTCCCTGTTCCCAGCTTGGTGAGTTGGCTTGGAAGGAGAGTCCCAGGGCCAAGGATGAGGTTTGCTGATAGGCTTCTACGATGCCCCTAAGCAGCCTTGGTCTCTGCAAAAATAGAAGAGCAACAACAACAACAGAGGTTCTTTCCGGTCTCCTTCAGTAGTCCGTGCTCGACACAATGGAGGGATCTCATAAATTTGCAGATTTTCACCGCATTCACAAACACCTCTAACAAAATGATGTATCCTCTCATCGGTTGTAATTATCTATGCAATCCTTGTGCACATCACGGGACTGTAGTCCATGCCAGCTCCAAACAAGCCAAAAACAGTATTTAATATGGCCTCTGTTTATAATCTGACTTTCAAAACATAGTTAAAAAAAAGTCTTTTCCTTGCATGTTTTGCCTTTTCTGACAGACTACTAAAAAAAATTAACCCTGTGGACGGTAAGCTGCTCGGGAAATCAGAGTGGATGTATTACTTCTTCATGTTTCACACCTCAGCCTAGTTCCTTCGAGAATCGCTGCCGGTGATCCGGCTCCACTCTATGAATATGAGCCTTTTTAGGTAGGGGTTTTGATGACCTTGCTTCTCGTGGCCCCTCTCCGCATTCAGAACGGGCGGGGTCTCATTTCTAAGCTCTGAAGATGAAGTTCACTTCAAATCAGTTCAACCCTGATAGATGCAAGGTAGGACAGGACAGAGTGAAAACAAACAACGCATTGTTAGTGGGACAAAATTAGTGAGAAGTGATTTAAAGAATCTCCGAGTCAAATGTTTTCTCCCTAACGCAGCATGCAAAATAGCAGTACGAAATATAAAATACCTCCCAAATCTATCATCTTCTTAAAACATACTCATTGGAAAGGTAGTACTCTATTTCAACACTTTTTTCATTGGCAGTCATATGTGATGGACTTGCCAGGTAGGTTTTTTTGCAAACCACCACAGGTTTCAGTATGGTGCTATCATCATTGTGAAGTTAATACAGTGACGATAGTTAATTCATACTTTCAGATAGTTACTTTATTCTGGTATTGCATTAATTTGACAATAGCCTTTTGGCAATACAGCACAACTCTCATTCCATTATAGAGCGCTAATCTGTGTGCAGACATAAATAGCAGAGAACACTAGATCTAGGAATGACAAGTGAGGCACAGACTGATAATTGATGCTAATTTAGTGGCAATACCTCTCATACACCTATAAATCTTTAAATACCCTGTTAAGAAACACTCTTAACTGCTGTGCTATAAGCATTTCTTTTGACTGATAAAATACGAACAACGTTTGCAAAAAAAGAAAACAAACAAAAAATCATATGTGGCAATGATAATATTTAGATTGTATATAAAAAAGAAATCTCTAGTCTATAGTTTGAATGAAATTACAAAATGGCAACACTATGCATTATTATATAATGGGAAAAAAGCAGGTTTGGTAGGTTTATATTTAGGTTTGGTAGGTTTATATTTAGGTTTGTTGATTCCTTTTAGAAGGAAGTCAGTAATTGTGAGCAATAGCTGATGGACAGAGAAACTGAACAGCATTTATTCACTGATTGCTTCATCTACCTTTGAGTAGACATTTAGGTCACAACTTGGCTGGCTTGGATATCATTTTAGCTGCTAATCACTCAGAAAAAAATTCAGACATAGCTAAGAATTAAAAGAAAACATCTTTTTCAATAGTAGTTACAGTTTTCTGTTCCATTACCATGTTACCAGTAATTGCTGTTATTTCCCCTAGGATGTCGTATTAGGCTCTACTCACTTAGTTGTGGAAACATCCCCATAGACAATAATAACAATCTCAGCCATTCGCTGAACACCTGTTAGGTATCAGATATTGCACTGTGCTGTTTGTTTGGGATACAACATACTGTTTAACATACATGAGCATCCTGTGGTCAAGACAGATGCTCACCTGGAGCTGAAGAGAAAGGTATTCTAACGCTTAACAAAAATATTTGTGCCTGAACGGGGAATTCTGGGAAAATTCACGTCCCCTTCCTTTAATTCTCTGGTGATGTAACGGTTAAGTGATACAGCGGTTAACCAAAAGGTCAGCAGTTCGAGCCTGACAGACGCTCCTTGGAAACTCTATGGGGGTAGTTCTGAGCTATCCTGTAGAGTCACTATGAGTCGGAAATGACTCGATGGCAGTGGGTTTGGCTTTTGGTTTTCCTTTAATTCATCCAAGATATTTATCTCCAATACAGCTTAAATTTTGTGTTCTTTGGCTGGAATCCATCTTTAGCATGCAGTGCAATCCTCTCTTCCTTTTGGAAACTAGTATGTTACATTTATGATTTCATGCTATCTATGCCATGAGTTAGATTGACACAGTGGCTGCAACAATGGACTCAGACAGCAGTTTTTGTGAGAATGGCACAGGATGTGGCAAAGTTTTATTCATTTATATATAAAGTTGCTACGAGTTAGAACCGACTCCATGGCACCTAGCAACAACCATATGCTGTGAGTATGATCTACTATGATTTTATCTTAATTCTTTTCAGCTATGTCTCATTATCTTGTGTATATCCCAATATTTAATTTCTTCAGTTTAATGGTAGCAAATGGCTCTATTGCTGGACCAAATTGGGTCAGAGTCTGATGTCAGCCATTTCAATCCTATCAAAACACAAGTCTTTATAAGCGAAGACGCCATATGTCAACTCTAATTTCAGAATGGGAGATGTTGCTAGATGAAACTTTCTTTTGCAGATTGTTACTAAACAATCGTATTGGTCCAGAGGTAGTATAAAGTCATTTATAGTGATGAAGGTGTTTCCTAAATTTTTATTGATTTACTCTCCTTTGCAATGTAATGATGTACTATTCTATATGAAATAAACCCTGTGTATATTTCCAAGGCCTTTATACTGAGAATATTCTGAGTACATGCAACATATATAAAGCATGAATTTCCAACCATATACTATTATCAATTTAGTCACATCAATGATTAAAAAAAACTTGACTGTTTTTGTACTTTCAGAAATGTTGTATGAGGTGATAAATAAATGTGCATTTTCCTCTCACATATTACCCTACAGAAATAAATTATAAAGTTATGTTACATTTTTAATTGTAAAATAATGCTTTAAATCCAGAAATTTTTGAGCTAACTAGGTTTAAGAATGCTAGGTATATAACCACTCCAAATTTATGTTTGTTTTTTTTTTTTTCGAAATTGTCATTCAACTTAGGGGCAATTACTTGTTTGTACCAGAAGACAAGTCTACATTCTACAAAAGCAACAAGTCATGGGATATGATGGAATTGTTATTGTTGATTCAGGCTCATAGTGATCCAATATGAGAGCACAGAACTGTCCCATAGAGTTTCCTAGGCTATAATCTTCATGGGAGCAGATCATCAGGTCTTTTCTGTCACCGAGCCACTGGAGGAGTTAGAATCCTCAGTTGTTTGTTAGCAGCTGAGTGCTTACCCACGGCATTACTAAAACTCCTGGAATGGAAATAAAGGAGGTAAAAGTTGAGAGTTCAGGGTAAAACCATCTGGCTAACTGAAAACAAAGCAAGTCAGTCTATTCAGACTCATGGAGACCCTATGCATGCCAGAATTGAACTGTTCCATAGGGTTTTCAGTGGCTGCAATCTTATGGAAGTAGATCACCAGGTCTTTCTTCCACAGCACTGCTGGGTGGATTCCAATCACTAACATTTCACTTACTAGCCAAGTGCAGAACGATCTGGTAATCCCTGTTTTGGAAGAATTCATACATCCTTAGTTGGAGATCAGAATCAACAGATGACTCAGTGAGTCACCAGCTGCAGCTGAGACCCACCAAGTGACTACTACAGCCTTAGTGATCCCTGAGACTCAGAAGATGTTTCTATTGTATTGCTATAGCATTCTGGACAGCTAATAAGAATATTTTTGTTGAACATACAATAAATTTAACTCAAGTGTTGCCTAGATCTGAATGTAATTTTTATTGTTATTGATTTTTTTTTTTCAGAAGCTTTTTGGTAGCACTGAGTAATTGTTGCATGCTTATTTGGACGTAATATTAACTGTCGTTCCTTAAAACTCTTTGGAAATAGAGCATCCTAAGGGAATACTCAATTCACAGGACTGTTAGGTTTTACTATGGAGCAACTTGGAGGTTAGTGTTTCAGAGAGCTGCATCTCACCTAAGATAACAAAAGTTGTATCACTTCAGAGCCACACTTCTGATGCAACTCACTATAAAAGCCATTTTACAGTGATCTTAGTTTTTAAGAGAAATATAGTTCTTCTCTGCACAGGGATCAGAAGGCAGGAACAAATGTGTTTAAGAAACTGTTCTCTATCTGAAAGTGAATGATGCTGTCTAGTCATCTGAGCAGGCCGTGCCTGGCAGCTGCTGAGTCCTGTTTCTGATCATGCGTGAGCAACCTTTAGCTCCAGGGCTGCCCAGTGCCAGGGCCCCTTCATTCACTTTCATCACCATAAACTCACCCAGAGGTTAGAGATGTCTACTAACAGCATCACTTGGCTTTTGGCTGGCACTAACAGCAGCTCCCTGTAGGTGAGGAGGGTGGCAAAACTGAGAAAGGGAATTCTCCGCGGAGCCATGTTTCCCAGCTTGCAGGGTGCCTTTTCTGATGGTCTTGTTAAAAATCCAGATTCTGGTTCACAAGCCTGCAGTGGAATCACAAATGCCATCAGCTCTGAGCTGAGACAGATGCTGCTGTTCTGGCTACATTTTGAATAGCAAAAAGCCATTCCACTAGTCTCAAGGGAAAATGAACATTCTGAAAATATTTTAAAGGTTTACTATTATGATATTTATGGAGAAAATGTGTTCACATGAAACAGTTAAACTTGTGTCTGAAAATAGCCTGTGACCATACACTAAACATGGTAAGCACTGTCCACTCTGCAGTGTAATTGTACGACTGTTCTGTTTCATTTCCTCGCACTAAAGATATTCCCTCAAGTCTGATGTGCGATACTCTCTACACACTGTTTGAGTAAGAAGAGAAATCCTGCTTGTGCTAAACTCTCATACAAAATGTTTGTTTTGAGGGTTTTTTTGTTGTTGTTGTTGTTTGTGTTTCTCTTCTTTTTTAAATGCTCAATTTTGGCAAGACAAATTAAAAACAGCTGGAAAAAAAAGAGAAACAGCTTTCTAAAATGCATTTTTGACAGTTGGGGACCGTTTATCATGTGTATGAGATCGTTCTATCAAGGGTAGCTCCACAATTGTCTTGAGGTAAGGTTGAATTCATTAGCATGTCACTGAGCAAATGCCTACCTGGGACTGAAGGCAGGGATAAGCACAAGGCTCCTGTGATTACCACGAGCCAGTGCAGACTGTGTTTCCTGGTTAATCCGACCCTGATTGAAGGCTTTTATAAGGTCTTCGTGTCTGAAATGTATAGCATCCCGCTGGTTCACGGTGGCTTCTAGCACCAGTAGTAAAGAGGATTTATAACTGGATCTGCTAAGGACTGGACAAAAGGACAAACAGATCTGTTTTGGAAGAAGAACAACCAGAGTGCTCTTTGAAAGCAAGGATGGAAAAACTGTTTTACATACTTCAGACATTTTGTCAGGAGGGATCACTCCCTAGAGAAGAACATCATGCTTGGTAAAGTAGAGTCAGTGAGGAAGAAGACCCTCAAAAAGATAGATTGACACAGTGGCTGCAACAATGGGCTTAAGCATAAAAATGATTGTGGACGGGCACAGGACCCTGCAGTATTTCGTTCTGTTGTGCAGAGGGTCACTATGAGTTGGAATCAACTCAGAGCACCTAATGACAACAAAAAGATTATAACAAAGGAGTCCTGGGGGTGGTAGTGGCGGCTGAACATTTGGCTGTTAGCAGAAGGGTTGGCAGTTTGAGCTCACCAGCTGCTCCTTGTGAGGAAAATACGGCGATCTGCTGCCATAAGGATTGTAGCCTGGGAAATCCGAGAAGGAAGTTCAGCTATATCCAGCAGGGTAACTGTGAGTTGGAATCTATTCCATGGCAATGGCTGGGGCTTATGGACCAGGCTCTGGTGGCACAGTGATTAACCTCTCATCTGCTGGCAGGAAGGCTGGTTTCCTGAACCCACTCAAGGGCTCTGAATAAAATTACAGCCATGAAACTGAGTTTACTGTGAGTCAAAATCAGTCCTGCAGTACCCATCAAGCACTAGATATAGAAAATCCGTAAACATGTACCAAAGCGGGTATGCTCTTAGCTGTACGATCATATTTTATTCTCTTATGTGAAACTTCAGCTTTGTTAACTCACGTCCAGAATGTTCTCAAGCTAAACCTTAACTTTAAAATAAACAACATACCAAAAAATTCATCCCTCTGCAGGTTGACTCAATTTGTGTGTGATAAATCACTGTTCTGATTTCTCATAATAATCTACAAGAAAGTATATGGATTTTCCTTCAGGATCCTTATCATCTCCAATATATCCTAACATTTGTTAAATTTCTATTATACCATAGGCATAGATTATATTGTACCACATTTCTCCTGAGGAAATAAACCACTTAGAGAGGGGAGGGAGACAATGAATGAATGAAAATGCAGAGAAACAGGAAAAGGTCAGGTGACAGCAAGGGGTAACGCTTCAGGGACAGAGGCCAACTCTGTTCGAAAGCAGACTATTGGATACAATTGTCAGAGGTGGGCTGCAGAAAAAGGAAGACAAGCATTTTCACTGCCCACAAGGCTTTCGTATTAAGTATTCTTGACTCCCAGAAAACCCTGGTGGCATCATGGTTAAGTACTATATCTGTTAACTGAAAGGCCTGCAGTTCGAATCTGCCAGGCACTTCTTGGAAATTCTTTCTTTTTTTATTATGATAGAATGAAAATGTACATTCCCATAGAAATTTGCACGCCCACCTATATTCAGCTCCCACTACTCTCCCTGTCCGTTGACAACACACTATTCCTCTCTGCTCCATGCATGTCTTATCCTCCCAACAATCTCCTATCCCCTCCTCTCCACCCATTCCTTTTCCTCCAGCATTAGGACAGCAGGGCAACATCCTATAGATGCATAGAACCATAAACTGCGCATATGATACGGTCACTCTGTGTCACTGAGTCCAATCCATTCCTGTCCGAAGAGTTGACCTCCATCATGATTTGTGGGCAAAGGCTGCATCAGGGACACATGCCAAGCTCCCAGGTGAACTCCAAGGCCCCTGGACCATCAATTGCAGTATTTTAGTAGAGATCTCAGGGTGCATCCCTTTTTATTCTTGTGTTGCCAGTGAGACTCAACTGTGTGAGCTCGATCAAGGCTATCACTGGTGGTGGCCAGGCACCATCCAGTTCTTCCGGTCACAAGTTGTTGTAGTCACCCACTCACATGGATCTTTCTGTCTTCTTGGTTCTCTTTCCTCCATGTTGTTTTAGTCCTTGATGATCATCGTTTCCTGATGAGCTGGGAGCATTTGCAGTACCCTCAGATGACAGCTTGGCTGCTTCTAAGACCCCAGACATCATTCACCAATGTGGAGTGCTGAGGGCTCTCTTAGAAAAATGCTAGTTGTGTCAATTGACCCAGATTTCCCCTGAGAGAACAGTCCCTGGCCCCCAGCACTAGCTATTCTCCTTGCAATATTGGGTTAAGATGGGAGGAGAAATCATGTTACGTTGAAGTCCAGGTAATTCTGATCTTCTTTCTAATGTGTGCTGTCACCGATTTCATGCAACCAAATTTCTATCATCTATCTAATCTAAACCCTCCCCCCTTGACCTCCCTCAGTTCCCACCCTTGCAGCCATCAAAGAGTCTTTTCTTCTATGTATGAGTCTGTTGTTAAGGTCTTATAGTAGGGGTCTCATACAATATTTGTCTTTTTGTCACTGACTACTTTCACTCAACATAATCTCCTCTAATTGAAATCACGTTACGAGATGTTTCCTAAAATCATCATTGTTCTTTATCATTGCATAGGGTTCCATTGAGTATATATACCATAGTTTACCTCTCCATTCCTTTGTTCTTGGGCATCTGGGTTGATTCTATCTTTTTGCTAAGGTGGACTGTGCTGCAATAGGCATTCATGGGCATGTATCAGTGGGTGTGAATGACCTTGATTCTGTAGGATAATTCCAAGCAGTGGAATTACTGAGTCGAATGGTATATCTATATCCAGCTTTTCAAGGAAGCAAAAGACTGCTTTCCAAAGAGGTTGCATCATTTTGCAATCCCACCAACAGTGTAGGAGAGTTCCAGCTTCTCCACAGCCTCACCAGCATTTGTTATTTCGCATTTTTTGGATCATGGCCAAACTTGTTGGGGTGAGATGCTATCTTATTGTCGTTTTGATTTGAATTTCTTTAATTGCAAATGATCGTGAGCATGTCCACATCTGTTTCTGGGCTGCCTGGATCTCCTCTTTAGAGAAGTGTCTGTCCATCTACTTTGCCCATCACTTAACTGGATGATTTACATTTTTCTTATTGCTATTTTGCAGTATCTTATAGATTATGGAGATCAGGCATCAGTCTGAAATATAGCTGCCAAATATTTTTTTTCCCATTCTGCAGGTGGCCTTTTAATGCTATTAAATTCTAGAACAATGCTGAATAGAAGAGGTGAGAGTGGGCATCCTTTTCTAGTTTCTTTTCTCAAGGGAAACTGTTTCAGTCTCTCTCCATTCAGGATGATGTAGGCAGTTGGCTTTGTATAAATGGCCCTTATTGCACTGAGGAATTTACTGTCTGTTCCTATTTTGCTGAGAGCTTTTAGTATGAATGGGTGTTGGACTTTATATAATGCCTTTTCTGCATCAATAAACAAATTCAGGTGACTCTTTTGTGTTGTTTATGTAGTTGATCACAATAATTGTTTTTCTAATGCTGAACCAGCCTTGCATCCCTGGTATGAATCTAACTTGGTGATGATGGGTTATTTTTTGGATATGTTGTATTCCATTGGCAAGAATCTTGTTAAAGATTTTTGCATCTAGATTCATGAGTAATATTAGTCTGTAGTTGTCCTTTTTTGTGGGGTCTTTCTCTCGCTTTGGTAACAGGGTTATGATGGCTTCATAGAATGAATTTAGGAGTATTTAATTCCTTTCTATACTATGAAATAGTTACAGTAGTATCATAGATAACTCTTCTGTAAAAGCTTCATAGAATTCTGCAGTGAAATCATCTGTGCCCAGGCTTTTTTTGGTTGTTAGCTTTGGGGTGACTTTTTCAATCTCTTCCTTTGTGATGTGTGTATTAAGTTGTTCTGCTTTACCTTGTGATAATTTTGGTAGGTGATATGAATCAAGGAATTTTCCGTTTTCTCTAGGTTTTCAAATTTGTTAGAGTACAACCTTTCATAGTATCTTGTTCTGATATTTTTGAATTCTGTCGTATCTGTTATGACAACTCCCATCTCATTTCTTATTTGGGTTATTTGTTTCCTTTCCTGGGATCGCCATGAGTCAGATCCAACTCAACGGAACAGTTTTTTTTTTTTTTTTTCCCTGTTTTTCTTCAGTAAGTTTAGACAATGGTTTGTCAATTCTGTTGATCTTTTTGAAATATCAGCTTTTGGTCATCTCAGTTTTTTTGAATTATTCTTCTATTCTCTAATACGTTTAGTTCTGCTCTAATCTTTGTGATCTGTTTTCTTCTGGTGACTGAGGGGGTTTCTCTATTTTTCTCTCTCTACTTCTTCAAACGGTAGGGTTAGTTTTTTGGTTTGGTTTCTTCCTTCCTTCCAGATGTGTGCATTTATGGAGATAAACTGACCTCTATGCACTGGTTTGACTGTATCCCATAAGTTCTGGTAGGAAGTGTTTTCATTTTCATTGGAATCCATACATTTCTTTATTTCATCATTTATTTCTTCTATAACCCATGGCTTTTTGAGCAAGATATTGTTCCATTTCCATGAGTTCCACTTTCTATCTATGTTTTTTCTGCTGTTGTTTTCAACTTTTACAGCTTTATGATCTGAGAAGATGCTTTGAGTTACTTCAGCGGTATGGATTTTGTTGAGAATTGCATTATATCCTAACACATGGCCTGTTCTGGAGAATGTTCCATGGACACTGGAGAAGAAGGTGTAGATGGGTAGAAAGTTCTGTATATGTCATTGAGGTCTAGCTGGTTAATTGTGGCAATAAGGTCTTCATTGTCTTTACTGAGCTTTTTTCTAGATGATCTGTCCAATATTGAGAGTGGAGTGTTGAAGTCTCCCACTATTACTGTGGAGTGATCTATCACATTTTTGAGTGTAGTCAGTGTTTCTTCAACGTATTTAGGTGCTCTAATATTAGGTGCATAAATATTTAATATTGCTAGGTCCTGCTTTTGTACTGAAACTTTCAGCTATAAATAGTGTAAATTCTTGTCCACAGTGGTGATTTTTACATTCAAATCAATTTTATCTGAGATTAGAATTGCCACACCTGCTCTTCTTTGTTCATTCTTAGCTTGATATATATTCTTCCATCTTTGTGTTCATATCTTTAAGTCTAAGGTGAATTTCTTGTAGGCAACATATGGATGGGTTCTGTCTTCTGATCCAAGAAGTCACTCAGTGTCTCTTTACTGGAGCATTCAGTATGTTCACATTCAATGTAATTATTGATAGGTGTGCTTTCAGTGCTGCCATTGTGATATGTTTATTTTTGTGTTGATGTTTTATCTGTTATTATTAATCTGTTCTGGGACATTCTTCTTTGTGAGTTAGTTTTTCAACTTTTTCAGGGTTGGTTTTGTGATTATTGAGACTCCTGTATTACATTTCTTGATTTGATATGTTACATCTTTATTGTGTTTTATGGCTGTCCCTATGGCTTCCTTTAATAAACTATGTATAAACACAATTTTAATTACTACCAGTCTTATCAACTTCCTCTCCATCTGGAAGGACTATAACGACTGTAGTACATCTCTCTTTTTAATAGTATGACATAATAATTTCCATGATATGGATCATTTCTTTCACTATTATAGGTTTGACTGAGTTTGGAGACTTCTCTAACTGAGTAGGATTCTGAGTGATGTGTTCCATATTTCCTTCTAGAATACAAAGATAGTGGTTTTGTTCTTCTAAGCCAAGAGATTCTTTCTGTATTTCTTGGAGCTTTGGTTTCGTTTTCACATAATCTCTGAGTTTCTGTTTATCTGTGAATGTCTTAATTTCATTTTCATATTTGAAAGAGAATTTTATAGGATATACCATTCTTGGTTGGAAATTCTTCTCCTTCAAGGCTTTGAATGTGTCATGCCACTGTCTCCATACCAGCATTGTTTCTTCTCAGAAATCTGACAAAAGCCTACAGGGTTTCCCTCTCGATGTTAGCTTTGCTTTGAGTCTTTCTGCCTTTAAGAGTTTCTGCTTACCTTTCTTCTTGTTAAGCTTGATAATAATATGTCTTGGAGTCTTTCTTTGGAGATTGATATTGAGTGGCTTTTGCTACATATCTTGGATATCTATATTCTCTTCTTTCATAATTTCTTGGAACTTTTCTTTCAGCAACTCAGCAACAATACTCTCTGTGTTCTCAGGTGTCTCACCCTGTTCGGGAACTCCAATTAATCATAGATTGTTCCTCTAAATAGAGTCCCAAATGCTTCTTAATGCTTCTTCCTTTTTCTTGTTTCTTTTTTCTGATTTCTCCTCATAGATGCTGGACTCAGTAGCTGTATCTTCCACATCAGAAATTCTCTTTTCCATTTGTTCCATTCTGTTTTCTTGGCTTTGATTTGAAGTTTCTATGTCTTTGATTTTGTTCTTGATCTGTTGGATTTCAGAGTACTGGTGTTCCATCAGATCAAACAGGTTGCTTAATTTTTCATTTTGCTCTGTTGCATTTTGTATAAGGTCTAGGGGGGCTTTGTATATAGTCCTTTTGTATTCACCTTCTGATAGTCTCAGAAAGATTTCTTCAGCTGAGAAGTTCTGTGGTGCTTTATTTTGGGGGTCTTCTGAAGCCATGAGTGATTTCTTGGCTTTGTTTTCATCCAGAGTTTTTTTTTGTTGTTGTTCCTTTTCAGGCATCATGTGAGTCAGTAGAGGCTGGGAGAGATGCTGCGAGAATGGACCACAGTTATTTCTGTAGGCCATCTTAATATGAAAGGTTAAAGGTATCTGACAACTTCCAAAGTCAGTCAGGTTTTCAGGTGTACAGGTCCCTCTTCTCAGCTGGCAAAGTAAGTACCTCTATATTTAACTCCAGATGTTATAAACTAGTTCAAAATACAGAAAGGCTACTGCCCTACTACCCTCTGCTGTTGGGCCCCAGCCATAGGTGACACTGTGTAGAATACCGCTTTTCTGTTGGAAAAGTGCTCTCTTCCAGGTAGGTGCTGCCTCCCAGCCTTGGAATTAAGTCCCGCTGAGGCCTCCATATGTGTATATCCACCTCTCAGTGGAACAAGATGGCATCCTACACAAGCTACCTGCCTGACTCTGTATGGGCTACTCTATAGCGGAGGAGGAAAGAGAGGCCAAAGTTATTGAGATGCATGGAGTCCAAAGCTAGTCTCTCAAAATATGGCAATTTCGCCTACTGATCCCACCAATAGTGCATCTGAGATCAGCTGCTAGTCCAGTTCCAGCTCTACTCACTGGCTAAAACAGAGAAAAAAAGTTAAAATGGTGTGTTGCTTTCTGTCTGTGAAAGCTAGCACTCATCAAGAGTGAGGGTCAGCAAGAGAGAGAAGGTTTTCCACTGAGTGGTATGAAGTCCAAATTAGTAGCCCTATGCTGTGTCCTAGGGCTCACTAGGTGTCCAGAAGGCTCTATTTAATTATGAATTCAGGTCTTGATTTCCAGAGGGATTTAGGGAGATGTGTGTTTAGTCAGCCATCTTGACTCTGCCCCCCCCCCACTCCTTAGGAATTCTAAGGGGAAGTTTCTACTCAACCTACAGGGTTGCTATGAGACAGAATTGACTCAGTAGCAATGGGTTCTTTGTTTATTTGTTTTATTCTTACTCCTATCCCTAAAACCCATCTCTGTAGAGTTGATTGTGACTCATAGTGACCCTGTAGGACAACTACTCCATAGAGTTTCCAAGGGGCATCTGGTCCATTTGAACTGCCAACCTTTTAGGTAGCAGCTTAGCACTTTACCAGTACACCACCAGGCTTTCCACCTAGAAGTATTTTTACCTAGCTTTCAGAAATGCTAAGACAAAGAGTTTATATTATGTAGAGTATCATGATATGAATTGCCTTTACTTGACAAAGAGAAATTTTCCAAATTCTCTATGTGCCTTTGAAAAACTTGTAGTGTATAGTCAGGATTAAATTTAGTTTTTTTGTTTAATTCGTAACATGTTAAAATGGTCTGCACAGAATAATCTTTAAATGATAGACTAATACTTACAAATTGCATCATTTATTTTTGTGAATTAAATAATTTCCTAGCATTATATATGGTTACATTTTTAATGTTAATAACATTTTGTTGGAAACTCTAATATGTTACCAACAATCCTAATACAGTGTTGTGTTTAGATTAGTATGTGTCTGTGTCTTACTGACCAACTTTTTTTTTTTTTTTGCAAAGAAGTACTATGAATTTTTTGTTTTGATATTTGTCAACACTTCTAGTTCAGTACTTTAGCTTCTTGGAAGTGTTTTGTGTGCACATTAATAAGTTGATTCTGCTGCTCATTAAGTAAAAATTTCAGCCAATTCTATCATATGACTTCCTGCAAACTTTCTGACAGATCTAATGGGCAAAATGATATAAATATATAAATATAAATATATTAAAAAATAGAAGTTAAGAAAAAATATTTTATCTTAACTTCTGAAGATAAATCAGATTTAAAGTGTTTGGGTTTTGTTAGTATGTTTTTGCTTCAAAGGAGTTTCCAATTTGTCTAGCTTAGTCCGAGAGATGCTGATAGGCAATCAGAAGACTGGAGCACACTGTAATGGGCTGCTTCCTTTTGTTAGCATTTGCATTTCTGAGAAGTCTAATTCTTGCTTGAAATATAACTAAATAGAAGATAACAGAATTGGGTAGCCTGCAAATTTCACACAGCCTTCAGAAAAGAAGATATCCTTTTACAGCTGTACTACAAATATGTACCCATTAATGAATAATATACATCTTTAGTGAACAGAATCGATACATGTGCAGGTCTCTAGACATATACAGATGTGTAGTATATGTGTCATAGCCAAGCCAAGTGCCATCGAGTTGTGTCTGACTCATGGTGACCCATGTCATAGAAATAATTAAAAAACATGGATCAATTAATAGTGTAAAAACACTGAGATTCTTCATATGAATATGTAACATGAAATTATATGAATTGTGTGTATGATGTCATAATTAATTTTAATCTATATATGCATGTGTACACATATCTACACATATGTATAACATAAATCATATAAATTGATTACTATGGTGCTTCATTTAATTAAAGAAACCAGTTGTCCTAACCTCCTTGACTCATTTTAGTCAGTGTGAAAACTGAAAGAAAGCTTTAGTCTTAGAACTGCAACTTTTTGTTTTATGACTTTGTGATTGCATAGTCGTGCTGACCTTTCATATAAAAAAGTCAACTATTGGTTTTTTAGTGAGATTGTTATCCAGCTTCTCAGTCTACAGTCTTTTGCTTCTTCTTTGTCTATCTTTTGTCAGTGTTGCTGAATTTCACTGCTCGTTATCATACCCAACAAAGAGATTTTTTTTTAATATAAGGCAGAAATGAAAATCAATCTGTCATACAAATATTTACTACTTAATATTTCTATTCAAAATTATTACACACCAATGCAAATCGTGCTTGAATATATGGTTTAAAAGTGTCTTCTCTGTAAAATGAATATTAATAGTCTTGATGGAAATAATGTAACTCACGCAATGTGGAGATAATTCAGTGAACTAATATTTTTGTTTTTTTCATAAAAAGATACTGGCATGTGATTGAAACCATGGAAACACAATACACGGCTTCCAGGTATTAAGAGAACTAGTAATAGAATGGAGTCTTTAGGTGATAACAACAAGTAATGCACTGGACAACCAAGTGAGAAAATGAAGGCTCGGATACACCCAGCGGCACCTGTAAAGAGACTTGGTGATCTATTCCCCAAGTATCAATCATTGAAGACCAACCCCCTGGTTTCTCCAATGCACATGTGGTCACCATGAGTTAGAAGTGATTGAAGGGCAACTGATATTGATGTATTCATATATAAATATGTTTTTAATTACATGCATGTATAATTAATATATATTTTTGAAATGTTGCTGGAGCAAGAAGAAATTGAAGAGGCTGGTTAGTGAGCTAAAGCTTCACCTTTTAATTAGGAAGCTAATAGATATTGAATATAGTTGATAAATGTGTTTAAGGAGAGAAAGAGATGTTGAAGTATGTTAGACTGGGAAAATAGAGATGGAAGGGAAAAAAAGAAAAATAATTAAAATGCTCATACAGGCATTAGGAAGGCACTAGGTAAGAGACTATTCTCCTTATTATTCAATCTCATAATTCAGTATTTTTTAAAAAACTTGTTATGAAGGCTACATTACTTTGGAAATCATTTTTTCTTAAAATATGTAAAAAGCATTTCTGATACAAGTGCAGAGTGGTGATGGGGAGAAGGGATGCATTCTGGGGATGCTCTGCACAAGGAGAGAACTGGAGGGCTCCCATCAGGGGATCCCAGAGAGGACACTGCATCTGGGAGCATTTCTCTCCCTTAATCTCATCCCCTCGGCCTGCATTTTTGCTTAGTCAACGCAAAGTGGGCTTCCTTGCCACCAGTTCCCAGGGGAACCCTGGAAATACAGCTACAGTTGAAGTGCAGAGCAAAGTTCTGCTGCTTCCCACAGAGATTCAAATCTGAAACAAGCAAATGAAAGAAGAGGCCACGATCTTCTTTTTAAAACTATAAAGGACAAAAAAGAAATAGAGCCCAGGAAGAAAATAAAGCATCTCAACAGACAAAGGTTAGTAAATGGGCTAGCAATTTGCAAGATATTTATGGGGTGGGCGTGTGACGCACGCAGGCACACACACTTTAAATAAGGCTCTCTCAAAAAAAGTCAGATTTTACTAGATTGGTGATCTTTTTAAAAAATAATAATAATGACGGTGACCGTCAAGTTGACCCTGACTCTCAGGGAACCAACAGGACCGAGTAGAAATAGTCCACAGCGTTTCCAGGGCTGTAATTTTTAAAGATGCAAACTGCCACATCTTTCTTCCAAGGAACAACTGGTAGGTTTGAAACACTGACCATTTGCAGCTGCAAGCTTAATCACTGTGCTACCAAGGATCCTTAGTTAAGTCAATAAAATATATATTTTGATGATCTACAGTGGAGAAAAAACTTTGTTTGGCTAGTTTTAGTAACAATAGCTAATTTGCCACTTGTTGGATGTAAAATCTAACTGCAAGAGAGCTATCTGTTCCAGTGTACGCAACAGAATATTGAAAGCCAAACAAAGTTACAGGACATGATGCAAACCTAGAAATTTGCCTACAACAATGATAATAAATTGACAAAAAAGAAATAAAAAACTGTTAATTTTGGTTGGTGTTATGATAAAAAGGTTGGACTGGGAGAAATTTGAAACATTTGGTTAAAACAAGATTTGAAGACCACAGCCAGATTCATTTTTTCAATCTTTATGCTTGACCTTCTTTCCCATGCATTGGTGAGAATTGATTGTGTTACCAGGAAGTGCTTATCTCTCTAATGAAGAAGTATTATCACATCCTTTGGTTTTCAATCCTGCAGGGAAAGAATTAACTAATCACATAATCTCTTCCGTAATTTATTCTTCATAATCCTTGGAATGCAACATGGTTAATATTGTTAAAGGAAGGGGAAACTATAAGGCTATTAATACTTGTTGCTTTCATTATGCTCTTTTTAGTTTGGTTTGACTGTGATAAAAGCATTCAATTTGAAATGCCTCACGGAACTTGAAATCTGTTATGCCTGATTTGCCTAAAGAAGATTAAGAGTAAAGTTGACAAGAATAATTTTAAAAGAAAGAATAAATACATTTTTATGCCAGCATTTTGGATTTTTTCCTAAAACGTGGGGAAGAGAGGCAGAGTGGCAGAGTTTAGAGGGATGAATACTAGTCATTTTGAAGTGCAGACATTGTTTTCTGTCCTTTTAAGGTTCAAGTATAGGAACCAAGTACTTGTATTTGGAGTCATAATTTAAATTTAAATCATCATTATTATTTTGAAATGACTATCATTTAGAGAAGATTAATACAAATGACTTTTAAGTGTAAACAATTCACCAAATAAGCAAAATTAAATGCTTTCTAAGGAAAAACACATAGGAAATTCAGTGACTTAAGAAGTTTAGTGATAAACAGGTAAATTATAATCTCAACAGACTCTAGACCAAACTGTCAAACAAAACTCTAGACAAAGATGAAATCAAGGGGGGGAGGTATGATGAGTCTCATCTCTAACTACTGTCCCGTCTTCTCAATATTGATAAAAATAAAAATGATAATAAAGTAAAAAATGTAATTTACATTTCTTTAACCCTTAACCCATCTGACAATGAAATAAGGGATATCATTGCTGATGTCAGATAGATGGTGCCTGACAGTAGAGGATACTAGAAAGTTATTTATCTGTTTTATTGACTATGCAAAGACATTTGACAGTGTGGGTCATAACAAATTATGAATAACATTGCCACGAATGGGAATTCTAAAACACTTAATTACACTCATGTAGAACCTGTACATAGACCACGAAGTAGTTGTTCTAACACAGGGGGATACCATATGTTTTAAAGTCAGGAAAGGTATGCATCAGGTTGCTTTCTTTTACTATACTTATTCAGTCTGTATGCCAAGCAAATTATATGAGAAGCTGGACTAGCATATGAATAAGAGCATGGCATGAGGATTGCAGGAAGACTTGTTTACAACTTGCAATATGCAGATAACACAACCTTACTTACTGAAAGTGACTTGAAACACTGATGAAAATCAAAAACTATCACCTTCAGTATGGATTACAAGTCAACGTAATGAAAACAAAAATCTTCACAACTGGACCATTAAACAATATCATGATAAGCTGGAGAAAAGGTTGAAGTTATCAAGAATTTTTGTTTACTAGGATCTACAATCAGCGTTCATGCAAACAGCAGTTAAGAAATAAAGCAACGTATTGCATTGAACAAATCTGCTGTAAAAGACTGCTTGAAGTATTGAAAAGCAAAGATATATTTCAAAAACTAAGCTATGACTGACTCAAGCCTTGATATTTTCAATCATCTCATATGCATGTGAAACCAAGATAATGAAAAAGGAAAACTAAATAAAAATTAATGTCTTTATATTATGGTGTTGGTGAAGGATATTAAATGTACCACGGACTGCCTGAAAAATAAACAAATCTGTCTTGGAAGAAGTACAACCAAAATGTTCCTTAGAAGTGAAGGTAGAAAGATTAATTCTCATTTACTTCGGATATGATATTGGAAAGGACCAGTCCTTGGAGAAGAGAATCATACTTAATAAAGCAGATGGTCAGCAAAAACTGAAAGACCTTCGACAACACTGACTGACACAGAGACTGTGACAGTGGACTCAAACACAGTGTAAGGATGGTATAGGATTGGGCAGTATTTCCTCCAGTTGTATATGAGGTCCTTATGAGTCAGAACCTTCTTGAGGGTACCTAACAACAACAACTTACCCTTATTTATTAGGTATCCAAAGAGTTGAAGGCACTCTGCTGTGTTCAAAATGGGGAGAGGCTTTGTGCTAAGTATGCCCACAGAATGCATGCTGCCACTTTAAATTGCTACTGAGCATCATTATTTATTTGTTTCCATACGCATTTAACATATGTCATTTAAGGAATGTGGCTATTTCTGAGAAGAAAAACCTCCTATTGATAAAGATCAAAGAAAATCACTATGCATATTTGAGTGTCTATGTGTCTATTGAGGGTGTAAGAGGTACAAATATAGGCTTATTTTACAAAATCTGCAGTTACATTTTACCCAGCAATTAGTAGCCTGCTCTTGCCATTTAAATTTTCATGACTTTTTTTTTTAATTTTTATTTTTATTTAACATAACTGAGTGAAAATGTACATTCACATATAAATTTACATGCCCCCCATATGCAGCTTCCACTGCTCTCCCTGTCCGGTGACTGCACACTATTCCTCTCTGCTCCATACATGTCTCATCCTTCCAAAAGTCTCCTTTCCCCTCCTCTCCGTCCACTCCCCTTCCTCCAACCAGAGGTCAGCAAGATGATATCCTATAGATGTATAGAACCATAAGGTGCTTCCAATATATGGTTACTTTGCATTGCCAAGTCCAATCCATTCCTGTCCAAAGAGTGGACCTTTGTTATAATTTATGGGAAAGGGCAGCATCAGGGCAGGGGGCAATGCTCTCAGAGGAACCCCAAAACCGCTGGACCATCAATTGAGGTCTTTTAGTGGAGATCTCATGATGCACCTCTTTTTGTTCTTGTGTTGCCAGTGAGGCTCCTCTCTGTGAGCTCCGTCGTGGCTATCACTGGTGGTGGCCGGGCACCATCCAGTTCTTCCGGTCCCAAGTCGATGTAGGCACCCACTCTTGTGGGTCTCTCTGTCTTCTCGGTTGTCTTTATCGCATGCCATTTTGCCCCTCAGTGAGCATCTGTTCCTGCTGAGTTGGGACCATTTGCTGTGTCCTCGGATGGCAGCTTGGCAGCTTTTAAGACCCCAGACGCCACTCACCAATGTGGGGTGCAGAGAGCTCTCTTAGCAAAACGCTAGTTGTGCCAATTGGCCTGGAATTCGTCTAAGAGCATGGTCCCCCGCCCCCCCGCCCCAGCTACTCTATCCTTGCAGTATTGAGTTAAGATGGAAGGAGTACTCAAGTTATGCTGAAGTCCACTTAATGTTGTTCTTGTTCCTAATGTGTGCTGTCACCGCTTTCTCCCAACTAGATTTCTAGTAACTATCTAAACTAAACCCTCCTCCCTTCGCCCTGCCTCCGTCCCCTCCCTTGCAGCTGTCAAAGAGTCTTTTCTTCTATACACAAGTCTGTTTTTGAGATCTTATCGTAGACGTCTCATACAGTATTTGTCTTTTTGTCGCTGACTACTTTCACTCAACATAATGTCTTCCAGTTGAAACCAGGTTAGGAGATGTTTCCTGGAATCATCGTTATTCTTTATCATTGCATAGTGCTCAATTGAGTATATGTACCACAGTTTACATATCCATTCTTCTATTGTTGGGCTTCTGGGTTGATTCCATCTTTTTGCTATCGTGGACTGTGCTGTGGTAAAAATTCTGGTGCATGTGTCCGTTGGTGTGAAAGGCCTTGAATCTGTAGGATATATTCCAAGTAGTGGAATTACTGGGTCAAATGGTATATCGATATCCATTTTTTTAAGGAAGCGCCAGATTGCCTTCCAAAGAGGCTGGACCATTTTGCAACCCCACCAACAATGTAGGAGGGTTCCACTTTCTCCACAGCCTCTCCAGCATTTGTTGTTTTGTGTTTTCTGGATCATGGCCAATCTTGTTGGAGTGAGATGGTATCTCATTGTTGTCTTGATTTGAATTTCTTTAATAACTAAAGATCGTGAACATGTCCGCATGTGTTTTTTGGCTGCCTAGATCTCCTCTTTAGTGAAGTGTCTGTCCATCTCCTCTGCCCATTACTTAATTGGATGGTTTAACTTCTTTTTCTTGATATTTTGTAGTATCTTATAGATTATGGAGATCAGGAGTCAGTCTGACATAGAGTTGTCAAATATTTTTTCCCATTCTGTGGGTGTTCTTTTAATTCTATTAATAAAGTCTTTAGATGAGCAAAAGTGTTTGATTCTTAATAGTTCCCATTTATCTATTTTCTCTTCTGTTGATTGAGGTTTCTTTGACAGATTTTTGAGTCTGTCCTCATTGTGTATTAAAACTTCCATTGTTGTTCCTACCTTTTCTTGGATGAACTTTATCGTTTTAGGTTTGATATTTAGGTCTTTTATCCAGCTGGAGTTGGTTTTTGTATAAGGTGTGAGATATGGATCTTGATTCAGTTTATTGCAGATGGATAACCAATTTTGCCAGCACCATTTGTTGAAGATACTGTTTTTACCCCAGTTTAACGTCTTAGGGCCTTTGTCAAACATCAACTGTTCATAGGCAGATGGTGTCATCTCTGGGGTCTCAATTCTGTTCCATTGAGCGATCTGTCTGTTCTTATACCAGTACCAGGCTGTTTTGACCACTGTGGCAGTGTAGTATGTTCTAAGGTCGGGTAATGAGAGGCTTCCCAGTGTGTTCTTCTTCTTTAGTAGTACCTTAATTATCCGGGGCTTCTTCCCTTTCCAAACAAAATTGGTGATTTGTTTCTCCATCTCATTAAAAAATGATGCTGGAACTTGTATTGGGATTGCATTATATAAATAAATTGCTTTGGGTAAAATAGACATTTTCACAACTTTAAGTCTTCCTATCCATGAGCAGGATAGGTTTTTCCATTTATCTAAAAGTCTCTCTTAGTTTTTTGTAGTAAGGGCTTGTAGTTCTCTTTGTAAAGGTCTGTTGTTTCTCTGGTTAGATTAATTCCTAGGTACTTTATCTTCTTAGGGGCTATCGTAAATAGTGCTGATTTAATAATTTCCTCCTTAACAGTCTCGTTGATAGTATAAAGGAAACCTACTGATTCACTTATGTTTATCTTGTATCCTGAAAGTTTGCTGAACTCTTCTACCAGTTTGAGTAGCTTACTTATAGATTCCTTGGGGTTCTCTGCATATACAATCTTATCATCTGCAAACAGGGAGATTTTAACTTCCTCTTTGCTGATGCAGATGCCCTTTATTTTGTCGTCTTGTCTAATTGCTCTGGCTAGAACTTCTAGCACAATGTTGAATAGGAGACGTGACAGTGGGCATCCTTGTCTAGTTCCTGATCTCAAGGGAAAGTCTTTCAGTCTCTCTCCATTCAGGATGATGTGGGCAATTGGCTTTGTATAAGTGGCCCTTACTGTGTTGAGGAATTTGCCGTCTATGCCCATTTTGCTAAGAGTTTTTAGCATGAATGGGTGTTGGACTTTATCAAATGCCTTTTCGGCATCAATGGACAAAATCAAGTGATCTTTGTCTTTTGTGTTATTTATGTGGTTAATCACATTAATTGTTTTCCTGATGTTGAACCAGCCTTGCATCCCTGGTATGAATCCCACTTGGTCATGATGGATTGTTTTCTTGATATGTTGTTGTATTCTGTTGGCAAGAATTTTTTTGAAGATTTTTGCATCTAGGTTCATGAGTGATATTGGTCTGTAGTTCTCTGTCTTTGTTGGATCTTTCCTGGCTTAGGTATGAGGGTTATGCCGCCTTCATAGAATGAGTTTGGGAGTACTCCATCCCTTTCTATACTGTGAAATAGTTTCAGTAGTATTGGGGATAACTCTTCTCTAAATGCTTGGTAGAATTCTGCAGTGAAAGCATCTGGGCCCGGACTTTTTTTGGTTGGCAGTGTTTTGATGACCTTTTCAATCTCTTCCTTTGTGATGGGTTTATTAAGTTGTTCTGCTTCACGTTGTGATAATTTGGGTAGGTGGTATGAGTCTAGGAATTTTTCCATTTCCCCTAGGTTTTCAAATTTGTTAGTGTACAGTCTTTCATATTATTTTGTTATGATATTTTTGATTTCTGTTGCATCTGTGGTGACACCTCCCTTCTCATTTCTAATTTGAGTTATTTGTTTCCTTTCCTGCTTTTCTTTAGTAAGTTTAGCCAGTGGTTTATCAATTTTGTTGATCTTTTCAAAAAACCAGCTTTTGGTCTTTTCAATTTTTTCAATTGTTTTTCTATTCTCTAATTCATTTAGCTCTTTTCTAATCTTTATGATCTCCTTTCTTCCGGTGCCCGAGGGGTTCCTCTGTTGTTCTTTTTCTACTTGTGCAAGCTGTAGAGTTAATTCCTTGATTTGGTTTCTTTCTTCCTTCCAGATGTGTGCATTTATGGAGATAAACAGACCTCTGAGCACTGCTTTGGCTGTATCCCATAGGTTCTGGTAGGAAGTGTTTTCTTTCTCATTGGAATCCATGAATTTCTTTAATTCATCCCTGATTTCCACTATAACCCATGTTTTTTTGAGCAAGATGTTGTTCAGTTTCCAAGAGTTCCACTTTCTATCTCTGTTTTTTCTGCTATTGATTTCAACTTTTATGGCTTTATGATCTGAAAAGATGCTTTGCAGTAATTGAACGGTATGGATTTTGTTGAGCATTGCATTATGGCCTATCATGTGGTCAATTCTGGAGAATGTTCCATGTGCACTGGAGAAGAAGGTGTAGTTGTCTGCTGATGGGTGGAAAGTTCTGTATATATCAATGAGGTTTAGTTGGTTAATTGTGTCAATGAGGTCTTCTGTATCTTTACTGAGCTTTTTTCTAGATGATCTGTCTAGTAATGAGAGTGGAGTGTTAAAGTCTCCCACTATTATTGTGGAGTCATCTAATTCTCTTTTGAGTGTAGTCAGTGTTTCTTCGACATATTTAGGTGCTCTGACATTCGGTGCATAAATGTTTAATATAGTTCAGTCTTGCTTGTATACTGAACCTTTCAGCAATAAATAGTGACCATCTTTGTCCACGATGGTGGATTTGACATTACAATTGATTTTGTCTGAGATTAGAATTGCCACCCCTGCTCTTCTTTGTTCATTGTTAGCTTGATACATATTCTTCCATCCTTTAATTTTCAGTTTGTTCCTGTCTTTAGGTCTCAAGTGAGTTTCTTGTAGACAACATATGGATGGGTCATGTCTTTTGATCCAAGATGTCACTCGGTGTCTCTTTACTGGTTGCATTCAGTCCATTCACATTCAGTGTAATTATTGATAGGTATGTGTTCACTGCTGCCATTGTGATATGTTTATTTTTATGTTGCTGTTTTCTCTGTTGTTCTTATTAGTCTGTTCTGAGACACTCTTTTTTGTGAGTTGATTTTTCACCTTTTTCAGAGCTGGTTTTATAGTTGTTCAGACTCGTGTGATAGATTTCTTGAAATGGTATAATACATCTTTGTTGTGCTTTACAGCTGACCCTATGAACCCCCTTAATGAACTATTTATAAACCCAATTTTAATTACTGCCAGTCTTGTCATCTTCCTCTCCATCTGGAAGGACTATAACGACTGTAGTACATCCCTCTTTTATTATGATGACACCATAGTTTTCATGATGATCACTGGATTGCTTCTTTCCAAATCAAAGCTGTGATTTACTTTGGAGCCTTCCCTAAATGAGTATTGAGTAGTGTGTCGTTCTAAAATATAAAGTTAGTGGTTTCGTTCTTCTAAGCCAAAGCCAAGAACTTCTTTCAGTATTTCTTGTAGTTTGGGTTTGGTTTTTACAAAATCTCTGAGTTTCTGTTTACCTAGGAATGTCTTAATTTCATTTTTGTATTTGAAAGATAGTTTTGCAGGATATATAATTCTTGGTTGGAAGTTCTTCTCCTTCAAGACTTTGAATGTGTCGTGCCACTGTCTCCGTGCCAGCATGGTTTCTGCTGAGAAATCTGACGAGAGCCTACAGGGTTTCCATCTGAATGTTAGCTTTGCCTTGAGTCTTGCTGCCTTTAAGAGTTGCTGCTTATGTTTCATTTTGTTAAGCTTGATTATAATATGTCTTGGAGTCTTTCTTTTGAGATGTATATTGGGTGGCATACGATATGCATCTGAGATGTCTATATTCTCTTCCTTCATGATTTCTGGGAAGTTTTCTTTCAGCAGCTCAGCAAGAATACTCTCTGTGTTCTCAGATGTCTCACCCTGTTCAGGGACTCCAACTAATCGAAAGTTGTTCCTCTTAATAAGAGTCCCACATGCTTCTTAATGTTTCTTCATTTTTCTTCTTTTTTTTTCTTTTTTTTTCTGATTTCTGCTCATAGACGCTGGCATCAGTAGCTCTGTCTTCCAAGTCAGAAATTCTTTTTTCCATTTGTTCCATTCTGTTTTCTTGGCTTTGCATGGAAGTTTCTATGTCTTTGATTTTCTTCTTGATCTGTTGGATTTCAGAGTACTGGTGTTCCATCAGATCGAACAACTTGCTTAATTTTTCATTTTGTTCTGCTGCATTTTGTATAAGGTCTAGAAGGGCTCTGTATATAATCAATTTGTATTCACTTCCTGACGCTTTCATAAAAGTTTCTTCATCTGGAAAACTCCTTGGTTGCTTTGTTTGGGAGCCTTCTGAAGCCATGAGTGATTGCTTGTATGCCACAGCTGTCTGTTGCTTTTTGGGTCCCATGTCAGTATATAGAGGCTGGAAGAGGTACTGTGAGGATGGATTGCAAATGTTTCTCTAGGCTGTCTTCAAATGTAAAGCAAAAGGTATCTGACCAGTTCACAAGTCAGTTAAGTTTTCAGATGTAGAGGTCCCTCTTCTCATCTGACAAAGTGAGTGCCACTATATCCAACCCCAGATGATAACAAACTAGTTCAGAATACAGCAATGCTACTGCCCTGTTGGCCTCTGCTGACAGGGCCTAGCCTTAGCCAACACTGCGTCGAGTACTGGTTTTGTGATAGAAAAGTGCTCTCCTGTGGGCAGGTTCTGGCTCCCAAGCTAAGAATTAGGTCCAGCTGTGGCCACCGTATCCAAGATGGCATCCTACACACAGGCAGCAGACAGAGGGGCCAAAGGTGCCGAGAGGTAGTCATTCCTCTGATTCTGTTGCAGGGTCCCCAATGCAGGCAGCACTGTGCAAAATCAGTACTTTTCTGACAGAGAGGCGCTGTCCCGTCCACAGGCACTGGCTCCCAGGCTAAGAACGAGGTCCCGCTAAAATCTCAGTACCAACATGGCGTCCGCACCCTGATTGCAAAGCTCCATGCAAACCCGCTGAGGCAGCTACTAAACGAAAGGCTCAAAATGGCTAGATTAACAGAGTCCCTATCCCGGCTCTCAGAGTATGGGAATTTCGCCTGCCTATCCCCCCAGCAGCGCGTCTGAGTCCAGCCGCCAGGCAAGACCCAGCTCCTCCCGCCAGCCGAGACAGAGGAAAAAAAGTCAAACTGGGGCGTTTACCTTCCGTCCGTGAGAGCCGGGGCTAGCCAGGAGCGGGAGTCAGCGAAAGAGAGGAGGTTTTTCGCTGAGAGGTATAAAGTCCCAATTAACAGCTCTGTGCCGTGTCCTGAGGCTGATTAGGTGATCAGAAGGCTCTGTTTGATTGTCACTTCAGGTCTTGGTTTCCAGAGGGATATAACGAGACGTGGGCTTAGTCTGCCATCGTGACTCCGCCCCCCCATGACTTTTTTTTTAAAGCTATTTAAGCTCAAATCTAAAGTTAAAAATAATAATGGTAATAACCCTTAGAAATCCCTATAAAAGGAGCAGGAAGTAAAGCCAAGTGATAAGACCTATTCACAACTTTACAGCAAAGTGATAAACATGCCATACTTGGGAACGTAGAGAGTCAGTGAAAAAGAGGAAGACCCTCAGTCAGACGGACTGACCAAACGGCTCCAACAATGGGTTACACGTAGCAACCACCGGGAGGACAACACCGGACTTGGTCAAGTTTCTTTCTGTTACACTTACGGTTGCTGTGAATTGGAATTGGCTCAGTGGAAAAACTGATGAGACAGTGGTTTCGTGCTGTAGCTGCTAACAAAAAGGTCAACAGTTCAAATCTACCAGGCGTTTCTTGGAATCTTGATGGGACAGTTCTTCTCCATCCTATAGGTTCATTATAACACACACTATCTAAAATTCATGGAATTCTTTCTCTGAGCTCAGCATTGTTGCATTGTTCTAGGTAAACATCTTACATACAGAGGCAGACAGTAAGCAATAGAGCTCATAACTAAATATTACCCCATTAGTTTGCACTTTGGGGTCCCCTTGTAGCTGAGTGAAGTAGCGCTGGTGGTGTAGTGGTTAATATGCTTAGCTGCAGACCAAAGTTTGGTGACTCAGACCCATCGGCTGCTCCATGGTAGACAGGTGTGAAATCTGCTTCTGTTAAAGAGTACAGCCTTGGAAAAAATATGGGGCAGTTCTACCCTGTTCTACATAGTTGCTGCAATTCAGAATCGACTCATTGGCGACAGTTCAGGTTTGGGTTTTATGGGTAAGTGAAACAGTAGCTGATTTCAGGTAAACATGTAATAGGTGGAAGCATAAGCCAATTCATTGGCTTGTGGCTGGTGGAGGACTCCTTGGAGCTGAACACATCTACCAGAGTGAGTGGAAGTATTGGGTAAGGCAGCCTGGCTCCCAGGGTGGAGAGAAGTATGAGTGCTATGTGCATGGAGCATAAGGAGAAATAAGCTTTTGTGTTACCCATTTCTGAAGTCCCTGTGTAGTACAAAAAGTTAAAGCACTTGACTGCCAAGCAGAAGTGTGGAGGTTTGTGTCCACTGAGAGTTACTCAGAAGAAAGGCCTAGTATCTACTTGCCAACAGCCAGCCATTGAAAAACCCTACAGAACACAACTCGACCCTAACACATACAGGGTCACCATAGGCTGGAATCAAATTGTCAGCAACTGGATTATTTCTATACTTAAGAAGATTTGAGCTGTTTCGTATTGAAACATACCCTAGTCTATAGTGACTAGTGCACATACATTGTTCAATTTACTCTTTTCAACAAGCAAAAAACAATGTAATTATTACACTAATGTAAAATTGAGACAAAACATTTTAATGAGCTAGTGAATCCCAGATCTATAAATCTAAATGTGGCCTTATTTTAATCAATTTTCTACTTGTAGTTCAGTGCATATTCTGCCATATGCATGTGAATTTCAAGTAGTAATAATAATCAGTGTTTAAGATTCAGCAGCCATCTGAAGAGTTGGTGGTTTAACCCCACCAGCAGCTCTGCAGGAGAAAAGACCTACAGATCTATGCCCATAAAGACCACAGCCTAGGCAACCCTATGGGGCAGTTCCTTTCTGTTTATAGGATTACTACAAGTTGAAATTGACTACACGGTACACAACAACAACTATATGCTAGCAACAGAAGAAAGCAGGAAGGGAAGGAAGGAGGAAGGAAGGCAGGAAAGCAGAAAGGAAGGAAGGAAGGCATGTAGGCAGGCCAGAAGGCAGGCAGGCCGGAAGGCAGGTAGTACCATTTCTCATGAATGTTTATGAAGACATTTATCGTGAGATCACCGTGTTTGGAGGAAGAGGTAGTATTTAAACTCACTGCTGTAGTCAGGTCTGACTCATAGCAACACGATAGGTCGGTAGAACTACCCCATAGAGTTCCCAAGGAGTGCCTGGTGGTTTTGAACTGCAGAGCTTTTAGTTAGCAGATGTAGCACTTAATACACTAGGCCACCGGAGTTTCCTCGATAATATTTACTCAGCATAAAAATAGTCTTTTTCCACTTCTATTTCTGTTGTCCAGCAGTAAACAAACAGGAGAGTTTAGAGTAATGAAAGGATTTTGCTACTGAGACTATTGGTCTATGTCTAAAGGCAAATTAAAGTGTTCATTTAGAGATTTTGGGGAAAAAAAAAGAAAAGAAGTGAAATGAAATGAAATGGAACTATCAATCTAACTCAAAGCGAATTACTGATACGTAGATTCTGGCTGTTTTGTGATGTCCGGTACCTATAGATACTGAACTGGAATGCAAGCCTTGATACAACAAGCAGAGGACCATAAAGGAATCCTAAAGTGAAGAATAATAAAGATCTGAGAGAAAGGAACCAAATTACACAGACGTATGCCTTTAAACTACCCCCACAAAACCTTAAAAATACTTTTGTGCTTCTTATTCTGACATCAAAGAATTAATAGCAGAGAAAATATATCTATTTTTTCTATCCTGTAACGTATCACTGCTTTGAAATCTACCACACAATTTTAATTGACAATATCTCCATTTGAACACTTACCATTACATATCAACAAACTATGACAAATACAGTGTCTGCCATTTTATTTTGCTTCAATTTTAATTTTTTTAAACTAGAAAATCTGATTTTCTCATGAAATAAATTAAAACTGCATGAACGTGACAGGTGGGAAAAATACAAAAAGTCAGACATGCGAAGACTAGGGAGACTGGATAGAGTATTTGCAAGTGGAATAATGGAAAAAGGAACAGATTTTTTTGAAATGTATTCACGAGGATGCCCCAAAGAGGAGAGTAATGCAAAAGTCAACATCCAGGACATTCCTAGTAAATGCACAACCTCTTTAAGTTTAGCACCCTCATGGGGAAGACCTCTAAACATGGAATATGATAGAACATATTAGGCAGAGTTGGATGCTATAACAACAGACTAGAAACCAGGTGATTTAAAACAACACAGAAATGTTTTCTCACAAGTCTGGAGATAAGTCTCAAATTAGGATGTTGGCTGGGCCTTGCTACCTCTGAAGATTCTTCAGAATCCTTCCTTGCCTGTTCCTAGAATCTGTTGGCTTCCAGCAACTTTTGGCATCCCTGGGTTTGTAGCAGTGTCTCTCAAACATCGGTGTCTGTCTTCACATAGCCTTCTGCTCTGTTTGTATCTCCACCTGTCACTCTTCTTAGAAGGACACCATCATTGGATTCAGGGCACACCCTAATCCAGTATGACTGCATTATAACTACACATAATTGCAAAGGCCTCGTTTCCACATAAGGATGCATTCTGAGGACCCATGTGGGCAGGGATTTGTGGGGGGGGGGAACATTATGCCACCCAGTACAATGGCCATCACTATTGTCATGTTTCTCCCTCCTCCTTCTCCTCATTCCTGTCCCAGGGAATAGTTTAAAACAACAACAAAAAAAAAGTGTTAAATAATTTTAAGAATGTGACTGATGCCTGCTGAAACCCCTAATGGAAAAGAAGGAGAAGGTAAACATGTCACCCACTCAGGGTCAGGAGATCTGGTCACCCAGCAGGGTCCTAGAGTGTAACTCATGTCAGGATTCACACAGCTTGCTTTAGATGTAGAATTCTGGGTTCAACTCAGATCTACAGTATCAGAACAGATGGAGTCAGAGCTTGACAAGCTAAAATTTTAACAACATCCTAAGAGACCACATATTCCAAACTTTAACAGATGCAATGTCAGAAGGAAATTCTTGGACATTGGTTTGATTTAGTATATATTGCTGTAGTTGTTAGAAGCTGTCAAGTCAATTCTGATTCACAGTGACGCTATGCACAATGGAATGAAACACTGTAATAATAGTAATAATAGAAGGATTGGGTTTTGAATCGATCCGACCTGCATTTGAATTCTTGCTCTGCCATGCACTTCTTGGGATTATCAACAAATCAGGTAGTCTCAATTTCTTTGTCTACAAAATGTGACTAATATTAGTATTCACCTTCAAGGATTTTTGAATGACATAAATGAGACAATATCTGTGGTATATGTTGTGTTCGTTGTTGCATGCTGTTGAGTCAGTTCCTACAGCAACCCTGTGAACAATAGAATGATGCATTTCCTTGTACGGCACCATCTTCACAGTTATTGCTGTGTTTCAGCCCATTGTTGAAGTCGCTGTGTCAGTCTCTCTTGTTGAGGATCTTCTTTTTCTTCAACCACCTATTTAACGAAGCAGATGTCGTCTAGGGAATGGTCCCACCTAATAACATGTCCAAAATACGTGAGAAGAGGTCTTGCCATCCTTGCTTCCAAGGAACACTCTGGCTGTACTTCTTCCAAGACAGATTTGCTCATTCATATGGCAGTTTGTCATACGGCAGTCTGTGGTATATTCAGTATTCTTCACCAGCATTGTAACTCAATGGCATCAATTCTCTTTCTGTCATCCTTATTTACTGTCCAGCTTACACGTGCATGTGAGGTGGCTGAAGACACCATGGAGTGCCTTTTAACGCTTCAAGAGGTCTTTTGCAGATTTGCCCAGTGCGATGCATCACTTAATTTCTTGACTGCTACTTCCATAGGCATTCTTTTTGGACTCAGGTAAGACAAAATCCTTGAAATCCTCCATTTTTTTCTCCACTTAAGGTGATACTCCTTATAAACAACTCAGAATATTAAAAAAAAAAAAAGTCCCACACAGCAATGTGTCAGCTGCGCTGGGTTTGCAACTCACTTCTAGACAAATGTAATATGCAAATCACATAGGTGAAGTTGATGGTCTCCGGCACTCTGGGCTACCCTGGTGAAAGAGATATTCCAAAGGTCTCGGCCGTATCAAAGTGCCATGATCCACTGGGAGCTTCAAAACAGCCTCATGCCTGAAACCAAAACCACACTTGGGTGGTGCCTTTTAGGATTCAGGTGTTGACATATTTAGGGTTTTATTTCATTTTAATTTAAAACATAACTCATTTTCAGTTAAATAAACTACAACATTAGTTGCAAACAGCTGCAGAGGGTAGCATGGAAGACAAAAAGATCAAATATCTTGGTCAACGCAAAGTTGAGTCTGTGTTTGGAAAGTGATTTGGAGAAGACTGCATTCATTACCTGCAGCCTAGATGGGTTCAAAATGGCATCACTGGCTTAGCAGACCTTTTTGACTTTAGCAAGGATAATGCAAAGCTGAATGACATACAGACATAGATGACATTATTTTGTTTAGACTTCTAAAGGGCACTTCATATGGTATTGAACATAAAAAGCTATTCTGAAGTGCAGTCTCTAGGGCCTACTGAAATCTAACAAAGTGCATTGAAGTTGGTTAAAAAAGAAGATACAAAGCACTTGATTTTTGTGGTCAGTCTAAGGCCCTCTCTTCAGTGGCATTTGTTAAATTTTTATGTACACATTGATCAAATATCTATCATTTTGATCCTTTTTCTGTGGGGACAATGCTGTCGACCTTTTTCACAGGGAAGCAGGAAGGGCTCAATGGAGAGGTAACAGTCAGAAGAGGTTGTTTGTTCCCCAAGCTCTCAGCGTTCACGGCTCTCAGCTACTTACTGAGCACCCAGGACAAAGCAACTGTTCTGCAGAAGTAGAGGGCCAGCTGCCCCCATGCTGCTCTGCAGCGGATAGCAGGGGCAGTGGGGGCTCTCCCACACTCACGTGGAGATAACCTCCCTGAAAGGAGAGTAAGGACCCTGCTCTGCTTTCTGTGGGCATTAACAGCTCATGTGGATACAAGAACAGGTCAGGCTGACCATACACCTCTAGCACAAAAATCATACTGCCTGCTGTGTCAACCAGCATGGAAGAACTCCCAGAACCTTCAAACTGCAGTGTAGTCACCTGAGGAACCATAGGGAAACCTTGGGATAAATTTTATTTTAGACAAAGGTTTTCTTTGGATAAGGCAAGCTAGGACCCTTGGATCAAAACAGAGTCTTTCTCTGCCTTCAACTTTCTTTATAGTGAAGGAGACCTTCTGGCCTGCAAAGCCTAAAAATGTTTGCTTTCTGGGGCTTCGCAGAAGTTTGATGATGGCTGTGGTATGATGCATATATACATCCTGAACATTTATATTGTTACAAGAGTTTGTTAAAAATTAAAGAAAACAATTACTATATATAGTATTCTGAGAAGTATAAGTGGTACTTAGGTGAAACATAGTAGAAAGGTGAAAAGATATACAGAAACAGATGATAGAAAGAGAGAGACAGAGACAGAGAGAGAGTAGATGATAGGTGGTTACATAGATCCAGAGATAAAGAGAGCAATAAGAGATGACAGAGAGTGATGGATGGACAGACAGACAGATAGAGGTACGTCTACATACATAGATGTATGATGCATTTTACTTGTAAAGTTATATATACACACGTATATAATGTATATGTATATATGTGTGTGCTTGTGAATCCATCAAGTTAAAAAATTAAATAAGAAATAAGAAATCACTCCCATGGAACAAAATCAATTATAGATATTTGAAATACATTTCATAAGATTTTGAGGAATGTAAACAATCTCCAAACTGTAAGGAAAATAAAAGACAAAAGACTTGGAACCAAAATGTCTATTGAACATGTACTGATTTTAGGACTTAAAGTAAAAATAGCATGCATGATTTCAACAGCCCCTCAGTTTTACTCCTTTTTCTCCTCTCTCCCTCCCTCCCCCCTTCCCCACCTCCCTCCCCCTCCATCCAATTTAATATAACACTTCTCTGATGATCTGGCACAATTTCTCTAACAGGAACTTCAGATTTTGGATCTATTAACAGTGCATACATTATTTATTAACTTGCATCAGGAGTAATATTGTAATTGGCAAGCTGCAGAAAATCATCATACTCCCACCCTAGCAGGCATTACTTCTCTTTTCAGCAGTCTATGTCACAGGGAACATTTAACTGGATGTCTTCCTTTCTGTCAGTTGAATGAGGAAAGTGTAACAAATTGCCTGTTTCTTTCACAGCGTCCCCTCTGACCATGAAGAAATAACTGGTACATCCGCATGAAGACTGAAATGTATATACACACCCATCTAAAGTGCTCTGAGGCCTCATAGCAATTATTATTATTATATGTCAGTTTGGTACCATATAACATGAGGTGTTTCCCTAAACTTTGGCAGTGATAAGTAAACTTTACAGTGATAAGTCAGGAATCATTGTTAAAGGTACATAGTTTATTTTGCCTATGATAACTGATTACGAACGGAAGTAACGCACGATGCTACACCTCCAATGTATCACTTGTTTTATGTTCCTGCTACTACCCTTCAGGGAGCAGTCAACAAGGGACCCGTCTGGGACTTCATTTACAACAAATGACAGCAATCCAAAGAAACCATGTATCAGCTAAATGGTGTGTATGTGTGTGATAGGTGTGAACGGATAGGCAAAGTGAGCTTCATTGCTGGGAATAAGGATGCAATTAAGGTGTGGCAGGAAGGAAGACATCACTGAGAAAATCTCAAGCTAAAGGAGTATGATTCATGGACAGAGAAACTGCCTCTGGGGTGTGAAGAAATCATTTGAATTTGGATTGAATGTTTTCTCTTCCGAAGTACAAAGTCCAAATTTTCTGTTTCATCATAATTTCTTAGTATATCATTTATTTTCTCAAAGTGACAAGAGTGCATTTGACCTAACTGAAAGGATGTATTTAGACAGCTCTCTTTGATTTGCTTTGGTTTAAAAATAGTTGAAGATTACTTGTTCTTGCTATTTCATTTTACTATTAGTTTGGCTTTACAAAGAATTCAGCATAGCATAAATGCCGAAGGCATATTTAGAGTCTTTGGAACCAGACAATAGTGGAAAATGAGACCTACTTTTCAGACTGCAGTTCAGAATTTTAGTCTTCCAGGTATAATTTTGGTTTGATGTTGATACGAACATATTTTCATGATTCACTGGATGATTAGAAGCTGGTTACCTTAGTGATTTTATTTATCTCTCTGGTAACTGACAGCTAAAATGTGCTTGGGCACACCTGCTGGCAGTTGCTAGTTCTAAGCCACAAGAAATGGAAAGCAAGTTGCTTCTAGGACACTAGTCTTAGGATTCCTGTCCTTTTCTTTGGCAAATGGTACACAAATAGTGTGAGCAATATTGTTGCAAGGTTTTTGTTTTAAAATTTAGTGAAGGCTCTCATGAAAATCATTGCTGTATAGATGGGTAATTACACAGACAAAGTTGATACTGATATGAACGCAGATGTGGATACAGATAATGGATAGATGAAGTCTGACAGTTAAGTCCGTGAACTTAATTATTCTAAGTGCTGCATACGTCATTGCTGAATATAACTATGATCACCTTTGAAGTATTCTCCTTGGTAAACTATGCACCAATGCCAGGGCCTAATCCACTCTTCAAAGCAATTTTGGAACTCTGGAATGGTCATTGAGCATGGTGGCATAGTGACAAGTTTGCAAACTTATTTGTGTAAATGTCTGTGAGGGAGTTTTTTGCCAGTAAACAAGTACCCTCCCTACTTACCTGATCTGGCCTCAGTGACTTTTTTCTTTACCCAGAGATACAGGAAATATTGAAAGAAAGACATCTGACCGATATTTAGGACACTGAGGGTAATATGACCATAGCTCCGATGGCCATTCTAGAATGAGTTCCAAAATTGCTTTGAAGAGTGAACTAGGTACTGGCATTGGTACATAGCTTCCCAAGGAGAGTACTTCAAAGGTGACCATAGTGATATTCAGCAATGAAGTATGTAGCACTTTTTCTAGAATGACTTCCCAAGCTCAATTGGCAGTCCTCATAATGTAAAAATGCTATGGGCCAGTGTCTGATGTTACAAAGGGGAAGGAGAATCAAGATAAACAGCCAACAGTTGATTCCCATGAGGTGGAAGTCAGATAGGTCTCCTTTCACTTCTATCTTTACCAATTCTGATATCAACTGTCCCTCCTATGGAACTCTTTATTTCTGTGTTGGGTTCAGTAATTCATTGCAATGGCCACACGTGACTCATAGACAAAACTCATGAACATTAGGTTTATTAGAGAGGTAACAGGTTAGAATTCAGGTTTAGTTATGAATCATGAAGGCTCTTTCATATAGCATCAAACCTAAATTTTACCTGGAGGACTAAAATTCTGAACTGCATCCCAAAAAGTAGGTTTCATTTTCCACTATTGTCTGTCTCCAATGACTCTAAATATGCATTCAGCATTTATGCTATACTGAATTCTTTTTAAAGTCAAATTAATAGTAAAATAAAATAGTGAGAACAAGTAATCTTCAATTATTTTTATAGCAACACAAATCAAAGGAGGTATCTAAGTATATTGGTCCAGTTAGGTCAGATGCATTCTTTTCACTTTGAGAAAAATAAATGATATACTATGAAATTATGGTTACATGCAAATTTGGACTTTGTCTTTTTGGAGCAGATGTAGTTCTTCCATCAAGATAGCGTCTTCTCAGCAGTGCTCACAGCTTTTATGGCCCTAGGCCTCTGCCCTCTTTCAGCAAGAGCTACAGAGCTGTTTCAGCTCTGCAGATAAGTGCCCAGAGGCACCCTACTCCACCAGCAAGACTCTTGCTCAAAGACACTCAGTTTTCTTGCTTTGTGGGCATTGAAGCCCACCACACTGTATCTTGCCATGGTTTCTCTGCTACTGCTTCTCTCTACCTCTTTGTTCCAGGAAGTTCTCAGCACAGGGATACTGAGTATAAAGGACACACTCTCCATTGTAAGCTCTTTTTCCTTGGTAGTGGTGGGATATTCTCTCTCTTGCCTCTGAGATGGCACACTTTGGCACAGCAGGATGGCAAAATTAACCAGTCCATTTGATGGCTTATAACTACCCTATCTGCACAGCTCCGCACTCCACATCCCCCATCCCCTAATAATTTGGGTGAGATTTAGAAGACCATGATGAGAAAGGCCACATAAAAGCAATTCATTGTACTGCATATATACAGATACATGTACATATGCACACACACACACACACACACACACACATACACATACATATGTCTGCCATGGATTGAATGTGTGCTCCTCAAAAATGTGTGTTTGTCAGTTTGACTAGGCCTTGATTCCCAGTGTTGTGTGACTGTCAACCATTTTGTTTCTTGATGGAGTTTTCCTACATGTTATAAACTCTTTTGCTATGGCTTAATAAGATGGATTAGCAGCAGTTACATTGACAGTGTCTACAAGATTGCATCCTGTCTTAAGCCAGTCTCTGTTAATATATAAGAGAAGTGAACAAAGAGACACATGGGATCTCATGCCTCCAGGAAAGCAGTACCAGGAGAAGAGTGTGTCCTTTAGGCCTGAGGCTTCTACTCTGAGATTTTCCCAGACCAAGGGAAGACTGATACATTTTGTTGTTGTTATTATTGTTGTTAGGTACCATTGAGTTGGCTCTAACTCACAGCACCCTGATGCATAATAGAAAGAAACACTGCCTGGTTTTGCACCCGGTCCACAGTCATTGTTATGCTTAAATCCATCATTGCAGCCACTGTGTCAATCCATCTCATTGAAGGTCTTCATCTTTTTCACTGACCCTTGGCTCTACCAAGCATGATGCCCTTCTTCAGGGACTGACCCTTCCTGACAACGTGTCCAAAGCATGTAAGATACAGTCTTTCCATGTTTGCTTCCAAGGAGCACTCTGGTTGTACTTATTCCAGAACAGATCTGTTTGTTCTTTTGTCAGTCCATGACGCATTCAGTATTCTCCAGCACCACAATTCAAAGGCTGGTACATCACATGGACCTTGCTCCAGGGACAATGGAGAGAAAAGGTTTTACCCTGAAGGTGACACTCTGAATTTGGACTTTTAGCCTTCTGGACTGTGAGAAAATGAACTTCTCTTCATTAGAACTATCCACTTGTGGCATTTCAGTTATAGCAGCAGTAGACGACTAAGACAATACCCCAAACCAAACCCATTGCCATTGAGTCAATTCTGACTCATAGGGCACCTATAGGACAGATCCAACTTCTTCATAGTGTTTCCAAGGCTATAAATATTTGTGGAAGCAGAGTGCCACACCTTTCTCCTGAAAAGTAGTTGGTGTTGAACCATCAATATTTCGGTTAACAGCCAAGTGCTTTAATTAGTGCACCACCAGGGTTCTTGGTCTCTCTCCTCTATGTCTCTCTCTCTTTCTCTCTGTCCACACACACATACAGACACACAAATCCATATATATATATATATGGGATCTGACTATTAAGTCCATGAACTTAATTATTCTAGGTGCTACATACTTCACTGCTGAATATCACCCTTGAAAGCAATTTTGGAACTCTTTCTTGAATGGTCATTGTGCACAGTGGCATGGTGACAAGCTTGTGAACGTCATTGTAAAGTTTGTGAGGGAGTTTTTAGCCAGTAAACAAATAACCATACTGGAACACATCCCCTACTCACCTGATCTAGCCCCATTGACTTCTTTCTTTACCTGAAGATAAAGAACATATTGAAAGGAAGACATTTTGATGACATTCAGGCCATTGAGGGTAATATAATGTCAGCTCTAAGGGCCACTCCATAAAAAGTTCTAAAATAGCTTTGAAGGTGGACTAGGCCCTGGTGTCAGTGCAAAGCTTCCCAAGGATAGTACTTCAAAGGTAACCTGTAGTGATATTCAGCACTGAGGTATGCAGCACTTTTTCTAGGATGAGTTCGTGAAGTTTATTTGCAGACTTCATATATACACACACAACCGAAACCAGTTGCCATCAAGCTGGCATTAATTTATGGCAATCTTATTTGCATCAGAGCAGATATGTGATCCACAGAATTTCCTCTCATTTTTTTTTTCTTGTGTTTGTTTTGATGTTTTTATAAGCAATTCAGTTTTCTTTTCTTAAATTGTGGTTTACGTGAAAGTTTACAATTCATGTCTGTTTCTCCCACAAAAACCTACACACACATAGTTATGTGACCCTAGTTGCTCTTCCTACAATGTGATAGCACACTTGTCCTCTCCACCATCTAGTCCCCATTTCCATTCAACCAGCACTTGTCTCCTTCCACCTCCTCATCTGGCCTCGGACAGGAGCTGTCCATTTAGACTCAAGTATACACCTGAGCTAAGGAGCACAGTCTTCAACAGTATCATTTTGTGTTTTATTTTAAAATTGAACCTTGGTCTGAAGAGTTGGCTTTGGGAATGATTTTAGCTCTGGGCTGGTAGAGAGTCAATAAGGTTCTTAAGGATGTGTTTTCAGAATCGATCATGAGATCCTTCTTCCATGGCACCTCGGGATGCACTCAGACTTATACCCTGTAGGTTAGCAGCTAACCACCTAACCACTGTATAACCGGGGACTTAATGTCTAGTAAATCAAAATAATTCATTTACAAAAAGATCTTAGTGAGCAGTTATAGTTAGACATTACATTCATGCTTATCCATTTACAAACTTAAAATCAAACTTTTTATATTATTAGGCACCATAGAGTTAGCTCCAATTCATAGTGACACTATGGACCACAGAACAGAACACTACCCGATGCTATGCCAGCCTCACAGTCATTGCTAAGCTTGAGCCCACTGCTGTGGCCACTGTGTCACAGTCTTTCCCTTTTTTGCTGATGCACTTGGCTTGGCTTAACAGCACAATGTACTTCTCCAGGGACTGATCATCCCTGGTAACAAAAGCAACTTCAGAACCAAATATTCTCCATTAGGTCTAAGCGGCCATAAGAAAATTATTGTTAAGGTTAATATAATTTGTTTCTGTTATTTTGTTGCACATTTACTTCTACCCCTTTTCTCAGTCAAAACCCCTAAATCTCATCTCTTTTTTTTTTATGTTGAATACTCAGCTGCTCTATTGAATACTTTTGTGTCTGTTATTTCACAAATGTGACTTCTGAAGTTTAACCAGCCACATTATGAAAGACTGGAATTCTCCATCATCAGCCCACCTACTAGCCAGTGTTCAGACAGGTTAAATAACTACTCTGTACCTCAGTAATTCTCAGAATTTGGTTTCAGGACTCTATTACACTCTTAAAAATTGAGGGAATCCCCAAAGAGCTTCTGTTTATGAAGGTTATACCCAGTGGTCTGAGCAGCTAACAAGCATTGTCTGGGAAGGGCTGATTCAGAACACCTCCCGCCAACTTTGGTTTCAGTAACTTTGTGTCTGCAGCTTGAAATTGGCCACAGTGGGAGTATCTCAGCAGCATAGCGGAGCCAGCTGCGGAGAACTGATTGGTAAATTTTAAGATTCACAAACCAGTTTTAAAAAAGAAAAATTATTAAAAATTAAATGTTATAAGCTTACAAATAAACATATTGAAAACAGAATTGATATCCAACACTTTCTGATTATATTAAAATGATAATTTTTTCATTTATTATTTTGAAATAATAACAAACCCATAGCAGTAAATATGTACCTACTGTATCTGTAGTTGTTAAATGCTACATTTGTTAACCAAAAGGTTGGCAATTCAAATCCACCAGGTGCTCCTTGGAAACTATGGAGCAGCTCTACTCTGCCCTGCGGGGTTGCTATTAGTCAGAGACAACTCAATGCCAATTTTTTTTAATATCCATATGGTGTAAATATGACATATTGCACTATTGTGCACCTCTTCCTACCTTCTTGTTCACTGATGCAATCCTGGTGACTTTAAACTGCCCATAGTAGAAATATTGACACCACAGACACTGGCAGATGCTACCAATCAAAGTTTGATTTGTTATCTGTTGATTTTCCAGATTAACAGGATAAAATGATGAAGAAACTGTTAATGATACAGATATAAAAGCTTGCAGAGCCTGTAACTGTTACAGAATACAGAGTATACCAATTATGAAGACATTGGTTATATTGATCTTTGCATATCTGAAAGAAAAAAGAAAAAGATATATATGTATTTGAAAATAAAAATGACAAAAAATCTATTACATATCAACAAAAATAATACTTTATGGCCATAAAGTAGCATTAACATCATTTCAAGAAAGTTAATTATATTTTCCCAAACAAACAAAAACAACAAAACCCCAACAATTTAGTGAGAATAACTCATTTTACATTTTTTTGGTCAATCATTAATATCTAGATAAATAAAAGAGAGTTAAATTGTCATATCAGCTTCTGGAATTAATCTGTAGCAATATATTTTTTTGTCTGAAATAGAAGAAGAAAATTCAGCCTCACACTGTAGCTTTAAAATGGAGAATCTCCTGAGTCCACCAAAAGCCTCTCAGGGACTCCTACAGGACACTCCTTGCACTACACTTGAGAATTGTTGCTCTCGCTAAGAGGAAATGGAAGTCTTTTATTTCGGTTTACAAGGTGACATTAAATTTCCAGTGAGATGCATACATATATATGTGGTGTCAGCATACTTCTAGTTTACTAAAGTAAGAAAAGGGATACTTCTGAGGATCCTGTTTATCCAAATTAATATACAGAATGTCTAAGGTTTTAAAGTCTAAGTTAGCAATACTCTAGAAACCAGAAATAGAAATTGAAAACAATCCATTCATGCCTAGTCATTTCTGAATGTTAATAGCCAAGCCAAATGTTAATAAGGAAGTCATATAGTGATGTAACCACATCCCATGACGTTATCTGATGTGATCAGACAATCATTTGTGAAGGGATTAGGATGGGATACAACATCTTTACTCAGATCACAGCTTGCTGCCTCATCTTTTATGTTAAGAGATAAAAAGAGAGAGAACCAAGAAAGAAGAGCCAGGAGCAGAGCACACACACCCTTTGGACGTATGGTCCTTGTGCTGAGAACCTGTTTGAGCCAGGGAGATCTTCAAGGTAGACTAAGCCAACAGATGATGAAAAGATACAATTACCTTCTCCTAGAGTTAACACACACACAGAGAATGCTTTCCTCTAGAGTTGGAACACTGGATTTTGACTTTTAGCCACCCAAGCTACAAGAGAATAAATTTCAGTTTGTTACAGACTGCCACCTGGGGGTATTTCTGTTATAGCAGAGCTAGATGACTAAGACAGGAAGACAATGCATCAGTGCCACGAAACAACCACTAAATAGTCTGTGTTTAAGGAAAGTGCAATGTGTTTGGCCAGCTTTTCAATCAAAATCAAGGCACTTACCCACTAGCTTAAGAGGTTACAAAAGACAGACAAGTGGGAAAAGCCAAAACGAAATAAAAAGAAAAGAGAAAGTTGCCTAGACAATGGGTAACAGCAGAAGGGCAGTGAAAACAGCAAAAGAAAAAGGAGAACTTGATGGAGTAAGTAAATAGTAAGTAAATTTTACTAAAATTCATTTAGTATGGCTGTTTTCGTCTATCTCTTAGTGAGAATATGCATAAAGCTGCTTTAGGTGCTTGCCACCTAAAATAAATAAATAAATAAATAATAGAACAAGGTAAAGAACTCAGGAAATGTGGTAGAAGGCAGGTAAAATCGGTTCACTGAAAAAGCAGCATTTTAGCAATGATTTGAAAGAGTTAGGAGATAGTCATGAAGGTGTTTCTGGAGAAAGAATTTCCATCAGAAGACACCTCCTAGATATTGACATCTATTCACACTTTAATTTTGCAAAGTTTTAACCCATTGCTGTCAAATGTTATACTGCTTGCAAGCTAACAAGTTAGCCTGCTGTCCTTTCACATAGGCTGGCAAAAAACATGAGACTCTTGTCTCCAAGACAAAGGATTTTAGTATCCACAGCAGTAACATCAGCAAAGATATCAACACTTTCTTGCATGAGTACCTGAGTCCCAGTTCTTACAGAGTGATGTGAGGGGCTCCAGTCATTCTTACGCATACGGTGGGTTGTACTACAAAGTGTTCCCTTAAAGGTTACAGCCTAGAAAACACATGGGGCAGGTCTACCGTGTTCTGTAGGACCATTATGAGTTGGCATAACCTCAGTGTCACACGATAAAAGTAACAAACTCAGAGAAACTGAGTCTCATAAACATGCCTGCCCTTTTAATACTACACAGTAAACATGCTGATTCTTTTCTCCACAGGAAGACATTAATCATGTTCCAAGGCTGTTGACTGTACAGAAATCCTTGCAAACAGTCCGAAGCTAAGACAGGTGATGCTTCTGCCCACAAATGCCTAAAAGCTTAGAGCTGCTCCCAAACATGATAAAGGAAAAAAAAAAAGAAAGAAAGAAAAAACCTCAGTGCTATCGAGTCTACTGTAATTCACAGCCACTCTACAGGACAAAGTAGAGCTGCTACATATGGTTTCCAGGGAACACCTGGTGGATTTGAACTGCTGACCTTTTGGTGAACAGCTGTAGCACTTAACCACTATGTCAACAGGGTTTCTGCTCCCTCATAATTAGGTACATTTTAACTGAAGAAGAAATCACTTTTCTTTTAATTTATCTGATTTAACTTTAGAAGAGAAGGTTAAATTGCCTTATGGAGATCCTGGAGTTTTTCCCCCAAGACAACTTTTTTTTTTGTTTTCTTTCATGGTATTAAATATAGGACAAAATCAAGATGGCTTGTGACATTTTTTAAAATTCAGATCCTTATTCACTCATTCATTTCATCCTTTATTCAGTAACTATCTATACAAGGTACAAGGTACTATTGGAAATATTTGGTATATATCAATGAACAAAACAATTAAAGATACTTTCTCTCAAGGAGTAAGTCCTGGTAGCATGGTGGTTAAGTGCTATGTCTGCTAATCAAGAGGTCAGCAGTTTGAATCTGTCAGATGCTCCTTGGAAACTCTGTGAGGCAATTCTACTCTGTCCCATAGGGTCACTGTAAGTCAGAATCAACTCAACAGCAGTGAGTTTGGGTTTTTGGTTTTCTGTCAAGGAGATCAAATTTTGCCTAGGGGAGAAATACAATTTTTAAAAAAAGCAGCGGATTTTTGCCACCTAAAATAAATAAATAATAGAACAAGGTAAAGAACTCAGGAAACGTGGTAGAAGGCAGTTAAAATTGGTTCAGTGAAAAAGCAGCATTTTAGCAATGATTTGAAAGACTTAGGAGATAGTCATGAAGGTGTTTCTGGAGAAAGAATTTCCATGTAGAAAGAAAAAGCAGTGCAGAGTTGGTGAAGCGGCAGCAAAGAAGATAAGGAGAACACTGTGTTGTGAGCAGCCTCCCAGTGAGAACTGTAATAGATGAGGTTAGAGACGAAGTAGAAAGACGAGCAATGATAGTCTGTTAGCAGTGGTGAGAAGTCTTACTTCTCCGTAAGTGGAAATGGGCCCATTGCAAGTTTGAATAGGTAAATCACACAATTGGCTAGCATTTTAAAGATAACACACTCTAGCAGCTGTGTTGTAAATAGAATACCGGGGCCATAAACACAGATCTGCTAACTGAAAGACAGGACATTCCATCCCCCCAGCTACTCAGCAGGAGAAAAATGTGGCAGGCTGCTTTTGTAAAGATTGTTGTTGTTGGTTTTAGGTGTCAGGTAAGCTAGATCCAGTTGCTAGTGACTGTATGTACACCAGACTGAAAAACTGCCTAGTGTTACACTATTCTAACAAAGTTGGCTACATTTTAGCCCACTGTTGAAAACATTGCATCAATCCATGACTTTGCTGTTTTTTTGCTGACCTTCTACTTTACCAAGCATGATGTCCCTTCAAGTGACTCATCTTTCCTGATGACATATCCAAAGTACACAAGATGAAGTCTCAGCATCTTTGTTTCTAAGGTGCATTCTGGCTGCTTTTGTCCCAGGATGGATTTATTCATTCTTCTGGGGACAAAGAAAAAAACAAAACAAAAGAAAAACACCCTATTTCCATCAAGTCAATTCTGACAACTTGTTATTCCACAAGTGATCTCATCTTCCGTCTTTATTGTTCAGTGCTTCAAATCTATTCTAGAGATGTCCTCTAAATTCAGGTGGGATACACCTGAGGTCACACTTTGGCTTTTGTAGACTGGTTCTAGCTGTCTTCAACTTCAACTTGAACTTACATATAAGCAACTGATAACGAGTTCCACAGACAGATCGTGACCCTGTTCTGACCTGATGATATTGAACTTTTCTATCTTCTCTTTTAACTGATACAGCTAACTTGATTCCTATGTATTCCATCTGGTGATGCCTACATGTGCAACTATTTATGTTGTTGAAAAAAGAAAAGGTATTTCCAACTAACAGGTCATTTGTTTTACAAAAATCTGTCACATGATCTCTGAGATCATTTCTATCACTAAAGCTATATTTTGAAACTATAGATTCTTCTTTGTTTCCAACTTTTGCATTCCAATCACTAGTAATTATCAATGCATCTTAGCTGAATGTTTGGTAAACTGTAGAAGTTGGTAAACACCTTCAGTTTTCTTCATTTTAAGCCTCGGTGGCTGATATTTAAATTTGAATGATATTCTTATTAATTAGTTTCCCTTGCAGGTACATCAATATTATACTGTCACTGACAGAGTTGTAATTTGTGTTAGATCTTAAAATATTCATGTTCATGTCAACTCTTCAGACAGAATGGATTGGACTCTGTGACACAGTGACCATGTTGTGTGTGCACTTTACGGTTCTGTGCACCTATAGGATGTCGTCCTGTTGGCCTCTTACTGGAGGAGGGGAGAGAGTGGAAAGGAGGGGCCAGGAGATTGTTAGGAGGATGCGACATGTATAGAATGGGTAGGAGGAGTGTGCTGTTACTGGGCTGGGATAGCAGTGGGAGCTGCACATAGCCAAGCCAAGTGCCGTCGAGTCATAGGCATGCAAATTTATACTGGATTGTACACTGGCACTCAGTCATAATGTAAAAAAAAAAATCATGTTGACAATGAATTCAATGCCATTGCTTTACAATTTGAAATTTCCAGATTAGTAATGGGGAGGAGATATGGGAGTCTGTTTTTGTAAAGATTAAGCCTTGGAACCCTATGGTATAGCTCTATTCTGCCTCACACTGTTACTGTGATTCAGAATTGACTCCACAGCAATAATTTTGGTTTAGTCTTGGTTTGGGGATAGTAGATTATGTGATTGGCCCATTGAAAATGATCAGTACCAATCCATCAAGTGACCATCAGGTCACTTGAACACTAATGACCAAAGGCCAGACAAGTAGTGTAATAATATGGACCACATACATACAAGAGGTCATTAAAAAGCCAATAAAGAAAGACAAGACCGAAATAAATGCCAGAAAAGACTTTTGGACTTACTCTTGAACATTATTGGAAGATGTGATGAAGTAAAAGAACTGAACAGAAGATTTCAAAGGGCAGCTCAAGAAGGCAAAGCAAAGTGCCATAATGACATATGAAAACAGCTGGAGAGAGAAAACCAAAGGAGATGGGGCATTTCTTAAGCTGAAAGAACTGAAGAAAAAATTCAGTTCTCAAGCTGCAATAGTGAAGGATGCAATGAGGAAACTATTAAACAATGCAGGATGCATCAGAAGAAGATGGAAGGAATACACAGAGTCATTATATCAAAAAGAACAGGTCGATGTTCAGCCATTTCAAGAAGCAGCACATGATCAGTAACCAGTGGTGCTGAAGGAAGAAGTCAACACTGTGGAAGTGGCTGACAAAAAACAAGGCTCCAGGGGTGGAGTCACGATGGCCGACTAAGCACACGTCTCCTTCTATCCCTCTGGAAACCAAGACCTGAATTGACAATCAAACAGAGTCTTCTGATCACCTAATCAGCCTCAGGACACGGCACAGAGCTGCTAATTGGGACTTCATACCACTCAGCGAAAAACCTCCTCTCTTTCGCTGACTCCCGCCCCTGACTAGCCCCGGCTCTCACGGACGGAAGGTAAATGCAACATTTTGACTTTTTTTTCCTCTGCCTTGGCTGGCGGGCGGAGCTGGGCCTTGCCTGGAGGCTGGACTCAGACACAGTGCTGGGGGGATAGGCAGGCGAAATTCCCATACTCTGAGAGCCAGGCTCGGAACTCAGTTAATCTAGACACTTTGAGCCTTTCGTTTTGTAGCTGCCTCAGTGGGGTTTGCGCAGAGCTCCGCGGTCAGGGTGCAAGATGCAATGTTGGTACCGAGATTTTAGCAGGACCTTGTTCTTAGACTGGGAGCCAGCGCCTGCAAATGGGACAGCGCTTCTCCATCAGAAAAGTAGTGATTTTGCACAGTGTTGTCTACGTTGGGGGCCCTGCAACAGAAGCAGAGGAATCGCTGCCTCTCGGCAACGTTACCCCTGTCTGCTGCCTGTGTAGAGGACGCCATGTTGGGTATGGTGGCAGCAGCTGGACCTAATTCTTAGCTTGGGAGCCAGAGCCTGCCCACAAGAGAGCGCTTTTTCTATCACAAAACCAGTACTCGACGCAGTGTTGGCTAAGGCTAGGCCCTGTCAGCAGAGGCCACCAGGGTAGTAGCAGTGTTGTATTCTGAACTAGTTTGTTATCATCTGGGGTGGGATATAGTGGCGCTTACTTCGTCAGATGAGAAGAGGGACCTCTGCACCTGAAAAGTCAACTGACTTGTGAACCGGTCAGATACCTTTTGCTTTACATTTGAAGACAGCCTAGAGAAACATTTGCAATCCATCCTCACAGTACCTCTTCCAGCCTCTATATACTCACATGGGACCCAAAAAGCAACAGACAGCTGTGGCATACAAGCAATCACTCATGGCTTCAGAAGGCTCCCAAACAAAGCAACCAAGGAGTTTTCCAGATGAAGAAACTTTTATGAAAGCATCAGGAAGTGAATACAAATTGATTATATACAGAGCCCTTCATATAAAATGCAGCAGAAAAAAATGAAAAAATTAAGCAAGTTGTTGGACCTGATGTAACACCAGTACTCTGAAATCCAACAGATCAAGAACAAAATCAAAGACATAGAAACTTCCATGCAAAGCCAAGAAAACAGAATGGAACAAATGGAAAAAAGAATTTCTGACTTGGAAGACAGAGCTACTGATGCCAGTGTCTATGAGCAGAAATCAGAAAAAAGAAGCAAGAAAAATGAAGAAACATTAAGAAGCATGTGGGACTCTATTAAGAGGAACAACCTTCGATTAATCGGAGTCCCTGAACAGGGTGAGACATCTGAGAACACAGAGAGTATTGTTGCTGAGCTGCTGAAAAAAACCTTCCCAGAAATCATGAAGGAAGAGAATATAGACATCTCAGATGCATATTGTATGCCACCCAATATAGATCTCAAAAGAAAGACTCCAAGACATATTATAATCAAGCTTAACAAAATGAAACATAAGCAGCAACTCTTAAAGGCAGCAAGACTCAAGGCAAAGCTAACATTCAGAGGGAAACCCTGTGGGCTCTCGTCAGATTTCTCAGCAGAAACCATGCTGGCATGGAGACAGTGGCACGACACATTCAAAGTCTTGAAGGAGAAGAACTTCCAACCAAGAATTATATATCCTGCAAAACTATCTTTCAAATACGAAAATGAAATGAAGACATTCCTAGGTAAACAGAAACTCAGAGACTTTGTAAAAACCAAACCCAAACTACAAGAAATACTGAAAGAAGTTCTTGGCTTTGGCTTAGAAGAACGAAACCACTAACTTTATATTTTAGAACAACACACTACTCAATACTGATTTAGGGAAGGCTCCAAAGTAAATCACAGCTTTGATTTGGAAAGAAGCAATCCAGTGATCATCATGAAAACTATGGTGTCATCATAATAAAAGAGGGATGTACTACAGTCGTTATAGTCCTTCCAGATGGAGAGGAAGATGACAAGACTGGTAGTAATTAAAACTGGGTTTATAAATAGTTTATTAAGGGGGTTCACAGGGTCAGCTGTAAAGCACAACAAAGATGTATTATACCATTTCAAGAAATCTAACACACGAGTCTCAACACTATAAAACCAGCTCTGAAAAAGGTGAAAAATCAACTCACAAAAAAGAGTGTCTCAGAACAGACTAATAAGAACAACAGAGAAAACGTCAACATAAAAATAAACATATCACAATGGCAGCAGTGAACACATACCTATCAATAATTACATTGAATGTGAATGCACTGAATGCTCCAGTAAAGAGACACCGAGTGTCATCTTGGATCAAAAGACACGACCCATCCATATGTTGTCTATAAGAAACTCACTTGAGACCTAAAGACAGGAACAAACTGAAAATTAAAGGATGGAAGAATATGTATCAAGCTAACAATGAAAAAAGAAGAGCAGGGGTGGCAATTCTAATCTCAGGCAAAATCAATTATAATGTCAAATCCACCATCGTGGACAAAGATGGACACTATTTATTGCTGAAAGGTTCAGTACACAAGCAAGACTTAACTATATTAAACATTTATGCACCTAATGTTAGAGCACCTAAATATGTCGAAGAAACACTGACTACGCTCAAAAGAGAGTTAGATGACTCCGCAATAATAGTGGGAGACTTTAATACTCCACTCTCATTACTAGACAGATCATCTAGAAAAAAGCTCAGTAAAGATACAGAAGACCTCATTGACACAATTAACCAACTAAACCTCACTGATATATACAGAACTTGCCACCCATCAGCAGACAACTACACCTTCTTCTCCAGTGCACATGGAACATTCTCCAGAATTGACCACGTGATAGGCCATAATGCAATGCTCAACAAAATCCATACCGTTCAATTACTGCAAAGCATCTTCTCAGATCATAAAGCCATAAAAGTTGAAATCAATAGCAGAAAAAACAGAGATAGAAAGTGGAACTCTTGGAAACTGAACAACATCTTGCTCAAAAAAACATGGGTTATAGTGGAAATCAGGGATGAATTAAAGAAATTCATGGATTCCAATGAGAACGAAAACACTTCCTACCAGAACCTATGGGATACAGCCAAGGCAGTGCTCAGAGGTCTGTTTATCTCCATAAATGCACACATCTGGAAGGAAGAAAGAAACCAAATCAAGGAACTAACTCTACAGCTTGAACAAGTAGAAAGAGAACAACAGAGGAACCCCTTGGGCACCGGAAGAAAGGAGATCATAAAGATTAGAGCAGAGCTAAATGAATTAGAGAATAGAAAAACAATTGAAAAAATTGAAAAGACCAAAAGCTGGTTTTTTGAAAAGATCAACAAAATTGATAAACCACTGGGTAAACTGACTAAAGAAAAGCAGGAAAGGAAACAAATAACTCAAATTAGAAATGAGAAGGGAGTTGTCACCACAGATACAACAGAAATCAAAAATATCATAACAGAATACTATGAAAGACTGTACTCTAACAAATTTGCAAACCTAGGGGAAATGGAAAAATTACTTGACTCATACCACCTACCTAAATTATCACAACGTGAAGCAGAACAACTCAATAAACCCATCACAAAGGAAGAGATTGAAAAGGTTATCAAAACACTGCCAACCAAAAAAAGTCCGGGCCCAGATGCCTTCACTGCAGAATTCTACCAAGCATTTAGAGAAGAGTTATCCCCAATACTACTGAAACTATTTCACAGTACAGAAAGGGATGGAGTACTCCCAAACTCATTCTATGAAGGCGGCATAACCCTCATACCTAAGCCAGGAAAGATCCAACATAGACAGAGAACTACAGACCAATATCACTCATGAACCTAGATGCAAAAATCTTCAACAAAATTCTTGCCAACAGAATACAACAACATATCAAGAAAATAATCCATCATGACCAAGTAGGATTCATACCAGGGATGCAAGACTGGTTCAACATCAGGAAAACAATTAATGTGATTAACCACATAAATAACACAAAAGACAAAGATCACCTGATTTTGTCCATTGATACCGAAAAGGCATTTGATAAAGTCGAACACCCATTCATGCTAAAAACTCTTAGCAAAATGGGCATAGACGGCAAATTTCTCAACACAATAAGGGCCAGTTATACAAAGCCAATTGCCCACATCATCCTGAATGGAGAGAGACTGAAAGACTTTCCCTTGAGATCAGGAACTAGACAAGGATGCCCACTGTCACCTCTCCTATTCAACATTGTGCTAGAAGTTCTAACCAGAGCAATTAGACCAGACAAAGAAATAAAGGGCATCTGCATCAGCAAAGAGGAAGGTAAAATCTCCCTGTCGCAGATGATATGATTGTATATGCAGAGAACCCCAAGGAATCTGTATGTAAGCTGCTCAAATTGATAGAAGAGTTCAGCAAAGTTTCAGGATACAAGATAAACATAAGCAAATCAGTAGGTTTCCTTTATACCATCAATGAGACTGTTAAGGAGGAAATTATTAAATCAATACCATTTACGATAGCCCCTAAGAAGATAAAGTACCTAGGAATTAATCTAACCAGAGAAACAACAGACCTTTACAAAGAGAACTACAAGCCCTTAGTACAAGAAACTAAGAGAGACTTAGATAAATGGAAAAACCTACCCTGCTCATGGATAGGAAGACTTAACATTGTGAAAATGTCTATTTTACCCAAAGCAATTTATTTATATAATGCAATCCCAATACAAGTTCCATCATCATTTTTTAATGAGATGGAGAAACAAATCACCAATTTTGTTTGGAAAGGGAAGAAGCCCCGGATAAGTAAGGTACAACTAAAGAAGAACACATTGGGAGGCCTCTCATTACCCGACCTTAGAACATACTACACTGTCACAGTGGTCAAAACAGCCTGGTACTGGTACAAGAACAAACAGATCGATCAATGGAACAGAATTGAGACTCCAGAGATGATACCATCTGCCTATGAATAGTTGATATTCGACAAAGGCCCTAAGACATTAAACTGGGGTAAAAACAGTATCGTCAACAAATGGTGCTGGCAAAATTGGTTATCCATCTGCAATAAACTGAATCAAGATCCATATCTTACACCTTATACAAAAACCAACTCCAACTGGATAAAAGACCTCAATATCAAACCTAAAATGCTAAAGCTCATCCAAGAAAAGGTAGGAACAACAATGGAAGTTTTAATACACAATGAGGACAGACTCCCAAATCTGTGAAACAAACCTCAATCAACAGAAGAGAAAATAGATAAATGGGAACTATTAAGAATCAAACACTTTTGCTCATCTGAAGACTTTATTAATAGAATTAAAAGAACACCCACAGAATGGGAAAAAATATTTGGCAACTCTATGTCAGACCGACGCCTGATCTCCATAATCTATAGGATACTACAAAATATCAAGAAGAAGAAGATAAACCATCCAATTAAGCGATGGGCAAAGGAGATGGACAGAGACTTCACTAAAGAGGAGAGCCAGGCAGCCAAAAAACACATGCGGACATGTTCACGATCTTTAGTTATTAAAGAAATTCAAATCAAGACAACAATGAGATACCATCTCACCCCAACAAGATTGGCCATGATCCAGAAAACACAAAACAACAAATGCTGGAGAGGCTGTGGAGAAAGTGGATCCCTCCTACACTGTTGGTGGGGTTGCAAATTGGTCCAGCCTCTTTGGAAGGCAATCTGGCGCTTCCTTAAAAAAATGGATATTGATATACCATTTGACCCAGTAATTCCACTACTTGGAATATATCCTACAGATTCAAGGCCTTTCACACCAATGGACACATGCACCAGAATGTTTATCGCAGCACCGTCCATGATAGCAAAAAGATGGAATCAACCCAGATGCCCAACAATAGAAGAATGGATAGGTAAACTGTGGCACATATACTCAATGGAGCACCACGCAATGATAAAGAATAACGATGATTCCAGGAAACATCTCCTAACCTGGTTTCAACTGGAAGACATTATGTTGAGTGAAAGTAGTCAGCGACAAAAGGACAAATACTGTATGAGACCTCTACGATAAGATCTCAAAAACAGACTTGTGTATAGAAGAAAAGACTCTTTGACAGCTGCAAGGGAGGGGAGGGAGGGAGGGGGAGGGGGGAGAGTTTAGTTTAGATAGTTATTAGCAATCTAGTTGGGAGAAAGCGGTGACAGCACACATTAGGAAGAAGAACATCATTAAGTGGACTTCAGCATAACTTGAGTACTCCTTCCATCTTAACTCAATATTGCAAGTATAGAGTAGCTGGGGCGGGTGGCGGGGGACAATGCCCTTAGGCGAATTCCAGGCCAATTTGCACAACTAACTTTTTGCTAAGAGAGCTCTCTGCACCCCACATTGGTGAGTGGCGTCTGGGGTGTTAAAAGCTGCCAAGCTGCCATCCTAGGACACAGCAAATGGTCCCAACTCAGCAGGAACGGATGCTCACCGAGGGCCAAAACGGCATGCGGTAAAGACAACTGAGAGGACAGAGAGACCCACCAGAGTGGGTGCCTACATCGACTTGGGACCAGAAGAACCGGATTGTGCCCGGCCACCACCAGTGATAGCCATGACGGAGCTCACATAGCGGAGCCTCACTGGCAACACAAGAATAAAAAGAGGTGCATCATGAGATCTCCACTAAAAGACCTCAATTGATGGTCCAGCAGTTTTGGGGTTCCTCTGAGAGCATGGCCCCCTTCCCTGATGCTGCCCTCTCCCATAAATTATAACAAAGATCCACTCTTTAGACAGGAATGGATTGGACTTGGCAAAGCAGAGTGACCATATATTTGAAGCACTTTATGGTTCTATACATCTGTAGGATATCATCTTGCTGACCTCTGGCTGGAGGAAGGGGAGTGGACGGAGAGGAGGGGAAAGGAGACTGTTGGGAGGATGAGACATGTATGGAGCAGAAAGGAATAGTGTGCTGTCACCAGACAGGGAGAGCAGTGGAAGCTGCATATGGGGGGCATGTAAATTTACATGTGAATGTACATTTTCACTCAGTTATGTTAAATAAAAATAAAAATTAAAAAAAGAAAAAAAAACAAGGTTCCAATAATTGATGAATTGTCATTTGAGATGTTTCAGCAAACAGATGCAGTGCTGGAAGTTCTCACTAGTCTATGCCAAGAAATGTGGTAGATAGCTACCTGGTCAATCAACTGGAAGAGATCCATATTTATGCATATTCTCAAGAAAGGTGATTCAATGCAGTGTGGAAATTATCAAATAGTATCATTAACATTACACACAAGTAAAATTTTACTGAAGAGCATTCAAAAGTGGCTGCAGCAGTATGGTGACAGGGAACTGCCTGAAATTCATGACAGATTCAGAAGCAGACACGGAGCCAGGGATACCATTGCTGATGTCGCATGGATCCTGGGTGAGAGCAGAGAATGCCAGAAAGAAGTTTATCTGTGTTATTTTGACTATGCAAAGTCATTTGACTGCTTGGAACATAACAATTTATGGATAACATTGAGGAGAATGGAAATTTCAGATACTTAACTGTGCTCCTGAGGAATCTGAACATGGATGAAAAGGCAGTCTTTCAAACAGAACAAGGGGACCCTTCATGGTTAAAAGTCAGGAGAGATGTATGTCAGAATTACATCCTTTTACCACGTGTATTCAATCTGTATACCTAGGAAATAATCGAAAAACTGGACTATACGAAGAACAGGGCATTAGAATTGGAGGAAGACTCATTAACAACTTATAAGATGGCACACCCTTGCTTGCTGAAATGAAGAGGTCTTGAAACATTTACTGATGAAGATATAAGACCACAGACTTCAGTATGGCATATACCCAGACGTAAAGAACACAGATATCCTCACAAGTGGACAAGCAAGCAACATCATGATAAATGGAAAAGCTATTACAGTTGTCAAGAATTTTATTTTACTTGGATCCCCGGTCAATACCTATGAAAACAGCAGTCAAGAAATTAAAAGATACATTGCATTGGGAAAATCTACAGCAAAAGACCTCTTTAAAGTGTTGGAAAGCAAAATGTCACTTTGAAGACTAAAGTATACCTGACCCAAGCCACAGTATTTTTAGTTGCATCATAATGCATCTGAAAGCTGGACAATGAATAAAGATGACAGAAGAAGAACTGACGTCCTTGCATTGTGCTTTTGGAGAAGAATATTGAATAAACTATAGAGTGCCAAAAGAAGGAACAGAGCTGTCTTGGAGGAAGTACAACCAGAGTGTTCCTTACAAGCAAAGACGGTGACACTATGTCTTACGCAGTAAGACATGTTATCAGGAGGGATCACTCCCTGGAGGAGAACATCATGTTTGCTAAGGTAGAGAGTCAGCAAAAAACAGAAAGATTCTCAATGAGACAAAGTGACACTGTGGCTGAAATAATAGGGTCAAGCATAACAATGCTTGTGGTTCTGGCCTACAACCCGGCAGAGTTTCATTCTGTTATACACAGTGTAGTTATGAGGCAGAACTGACTCAATAGCAGCTAACAACAATAACATCATGAGTCCAGATCAACTAAATGGCAGTGGGTTTGGTGTTCTGACATTGAGGAAAGGAGGTTATGGACAGCATAGGATCTACAGATTGGACAGCAAATGGGATGCAAAGATTTTTCTTTTCTATAGGGAGTGAGCTAGAAGAAAGTACTGATGATGTGGACTGTGAGGAAGAATACGGAAATCACAGAGAGACTGCCACGTCTGGTATTGTGGGTAATTAAAAAGTCAAGGAAGGCCATGCGAGGACTGAAGGAGAGTGTATGTCAAGGGTGTCCACAAAGACTAGGGTGTCAGAATTTGGACAGTGGTGACAGAATTTTCACTTTCCATGTGGAAAGCCTACTTTGATTTGCATCAGTGTACCTCAAGGAAAAAAGGCCTGTTGATGTACTTTCAAAATTCAACTGATGAAAATCCTGTTAATTATAATGGTCCAAATCCCAAACAATTACGGAGAGGTGCACAAGCAGGCAACATTTTGTTCTATTATGCCAGGGGATTATCATGCATCAGGGGCAACTCTTCTGTAGCTAAGAGCAACAAGAACAAGGGTGTTGAAAAGATCATGTACATGAATATTCAAATCACTATAAAGGTAAGAAAGACATTGTTTGGCCATAGATAACGAATCAGGGCAAAAACATTCAGAAACCAGGCAGAGTCACTATAGGTATATATATGACAGCAAGCATAAATTATTTCATTTAGGGTCCACAATAAATATACATGGAAGTGGTAATGAAGAAATCAAAAGATTCATTGCATTGGACAAATGTGTTGCAAAAGACCACTTTAAAGTGCTGAAAAAGCAAAGATGTTACCTTGAAGACAAAGGTATGCCTGACCCAAGTCATAGTATTTTCAATCACCTCATATATATGTAAAAGCTGGAAGGTGAATAAGGAAGACGGAAAAATTGATGCTATTAAGTTGTAGTGCCAACAAAGAATGTTGAGTATACCATAGACTGACAAAAGAACGAATAAATCTGTCTTGGAAGAAGTACAACCAGACTGCTCTTCAGAAGCAAGGATGGCAAGACTACGTCTTACAGACTCAGGACATGTTATCAGGAGGTGATTAGTCCATGAAGAAGGAGACTATCCTTGATAAATTTAGAAGGTCATCAAAAAAAAGAGGAAACATTCAAGACAGATTGAAACAATGTCTGCAACAGTAGGCTTAAGTATAACAATAATTGTGAGAATGGTGCAGGACTGGGCACTGTTAAGTTCTGTTTTACATAGGGTCACTATGTGCTGGAACTGACTAAATGGCATCTAATAACAACAATAAGTGCAGTGGTTCCTAAATCTAATCCTTCTAGATTTTTCCAGCTGTTATCCACTTCATGGCATTTATTGCATACATACGATACAACAGCAATTGAATGTATACCGTAGTTCAGAGTACAGAGAATTTGCTTGTTAGCTTAAAACTAAAATCAACTGAGCCTTTAACCAAAGTTCTTACTAGCTCTATAGCCTGTTACGTCTATATGTAGATTTTGTTGTCTGTATTTTCTTTACGGGCCTTAATACTTACAGTTTATTAGGAGACTTTATGCCTTTTCCCCACCCCCAGTAAGCAAAATTCCGACACACAGGCAACACTGAAACAGGGGCAATGACTAGCCAAGCCAAGTGCCATCAATGACTCAATGACTAGTAAGCATTTGTATTTTCTTCGGAATTCTTAAGTCAACTTTACGTTGAGCATACAAAAGTATTGTCACTGAAGCCCAAATGCTCCACCGAGGAGCAGTGGTGGCTTATCCTCTGGTCCTCTTGCCCACCGATATTTTAAAACTATGCAAGAGATGGAAAAGTGGGGCTCTAGCACCAGGAAAACAAAAGTAGAAAATCATCATATAAAAGCATTCAATCCCACTGTTAAATAAAAATTATGCTCCGATAAGACATTGGTCTTGAAAGGTAGCGATGTTTTAAAATAAGCATTCTGAACACCCTGAAGTAGTGTTTTCTTTCTTTCTTTCTTTCTTTCTTTTATATATTATGATTGAATAAAAATGTACATTCCCATAAAAATTTGCGTGTCCACCCATACGCAGCTCCCACTGCTCTCCCTGCCCAGTGACAGCACACTTTTCCCCTCTGCTCCATACTTTTTTTATCCTCCCAGCAGTCTTCTACCCCCTCCTATCCACTTGTTCCCCTTCCTCCAATAAGAGGTCAGCAGGACGACATCCTATAGATGCAGAGAACCATAAAGTGCACACAAGATATGGTCACTCTGTGTCACCAAGTCCAATCCATTCCTGTCTGAGAGTTGACCTCCATTATGATTTATGGACATGGGCAGCATCAGGGCCAGGGGCCATGCTCCCAGGGGAAATGAAATCCAAGGCCCGTGGACCATCACTTGCGGTCTTTTAATGGAGATCTCTTTTTATTCTTGTGTTGCCAGTAACAGTCAACAATGTGAGTTCCATCATGGCTATCACTGGTGGTGGCCGGGCACCATTTGGTTCTTCTGGTCAGAAGCCAGTGTAGTCACTCACTCACATTGATCTCTTTGTCTTCTGGGTTTTCTTTCCCCCATGTCATTTTCATCCTTGGTGATCATCTGTTCCTGCTGAGTTGGGACCATTTGCTGTACCATCAGACGGCAGTTGGGCAGCTTTTAAGAGCCCAGACACCACTCACCAATGTGGGGTACTGAGGGCTTTCTTAGCAAAATGCTACTTGTGCCAGTTGGCCTTGATTTCCCCTGAGAGCATGGTCCCTGACCCCCCGCTTCAGCTACTCTGTCCTTGTAATGTCTGATTAACATGGGAAGAGTAATCACATGACGTTGAAGTCCAGTTAATATTGATCTCCTTTCTAATGTGTGCTGTCACCAATTTCACCCAACCAAATTTCTATCAACAATCTAATCTCAGCCCTCTCCCCCCCTTGCCCTCTCTCCTTCTTCACCTTTGCAGCCATCAAAGAGCCTTTCTTTCTATGCATGAGTCTGTTTTTAAGTTCTTATTGTAGGGGTCTCATACAGTGTTTGTCCTTTTGTTGCTGACTGCTTTCACTCAGCATAATGTCCTCCAACTGAAATCAGGTTATGAGATGTTTCCTAAAATCATCGTTTTTCTATATCATTGCATAGTGCTCCATTGAGTATATATACCATAGTTTACCTATCCATTCCTCTGCTGTTGAGCATCTGGGTTGATGCCATCTTTTTTCTATTGTGGACTGTGTTACAATAAACATTCATGTGCATGTATCAGTGGGTGTGAATGGCCTTGATTCTGTAGGATAGATTCCAAGCAGTGGAATTACTGGGTCAAATGGTGTATTCAGATGCAGCTTTGTAGGAAGCGCCAGATTGCTATCCAAAAAGGTTGCCCCTTTTTGCAATCTCACCAACAGTGTAGGAGAGTTTAAATTTCTCCACAGCCTCTCCAGCATTTGTGATTTTGCATTGTTTGGATCATGGCCAACATAGATGGGGTGAGATGGTATCTCATTGTAGTTTGGAATTGAATTTCTTTAATAACTAATGATCGTGAGCATGTCTGCATGTGTTTTTTTGGCTGCCTGGATCTCCTCTTTAGAGAAGGGTCTGCCCATCTCCTTTGCCCATCGCTTAATTGGATGATTTATCTTTTTCTTATTGCTATTTTGCAGTACCTTATAGATTACAGAGATCAGGCTTCTGCCTCACATATAGTTGCCAAACATTTCATTCCATTATGTAGCTGGCCTTTTAATTCTAGTAAGAATGTCTTTGGATGGGCAAAAGTGTTTGAGTCTTAGTAGTTCCCATTTATCTATTTTTTCTTTTCCTGTTTATAGTTGGTTTGACAGATTTTGAATACTACGTTGTATATTAAAACTTCCATTGTTGTTCCTACTTTTTCTTGGATGAGCTTTATCGTTTTAGATTTGATTTGTTGGTTTTTTACCCATTTTGAGTTAGGTTTTGTATAAGGTGTAAGATATGGGTCTTGTTTCAGTTTACTGTAGATGGATATCCAATATTGCCATCACTATTTGTTGAAGAGATTGTTTATACCTCAGTTTAATGTCTTAGGGCCTTTGTCGAGTATCAACTGTTCATAGAAAGATGGCGGCATCTCTGAGGTCTCAATCTTGTTCCATTGATCAATCTGTCTCTTTTTATACCAGTACCAAGCTGTGTTTGACTACTGTGGCAGTGAAAAAGTTTCTAAAGTCAGGTAGTGAGAGGCCTCCAAGTGTGTTATTCTTCTTCAGTAGTGCTTTACTTATCCGAGGCTTCTTCCCTTTCCAAACAAAGTTGGTGATTTGTTTTTCCATTTCATTAAAAAATGTCACTGGAATTTGTATTGGGATTACATTATATAAGTAGATTGCTTTGAGTAAAATAGACATTTTCACAGTGTTAAGTCTTCCTATCCATGAGCAGGTTAGCTGTTTCCACTTTTCTAAGTCTCTCTTAGTTGTTTGTAGTAAGGACTTGTAGTTGTCTCTGTATAAATGGCCCTTATTGCATTGAGGAATTTGCTGTCTATTCTTATTTTGCTGAGAGTTTTTAGAATGAATTGGGTGTTGGACTTTATCAAATGCTTTTTCTGCATCAATAGATAAAATCAGGTGATTCTTGTCTTTTGTGTACTTAATGTGGTTGATAACGTTATTTGTTTTTTTGATATTGAACCAGCCTTGCGTCCCTGGTATAAATCAACTTGGTCATGATGGATTACTTTTTGGATACATTGTTGTATACTACTGGCAAGAATTTTGTGAAAGATTTTTGCACCTAGATTCATGAGTGATATTGGTCTGTAGTCCTCCTTTTTGGTTGGGTCTTTCCCTAGCTTTGGTATCAGGGTTATGCTGGTTTCATAGCATGAGTTTGGGAGTACTCCATTCCTTTTTATACTGTGAAATAGTCTCAGAAGTACTGGAGATAAATCATCTCTAAAAGCTTGGTAGAATTCTGTGGTGAAGCTATCTGGGCCCAGGCTTTTCTTCGTTGGTGGTTTTTTGATGACTTTTTCAATCTCTTCCTTGTGATGGGTTTATTAAGTTGCTCTGCTTCACCTTGTGATAATTTTGGTAGGTGATGTGAACCAAGGAATTTGTCCATTTCATCTAGGTTTTCAAATTTGTCAGAGCACAGTCTTAAATAGAGTTCTCTAATGATATTTTTGATTTCTGTTGGATTTGTTATGACAACTCCCCTCTCATTTCTTATCTGGGTTGTTTCCTTTCTTGCTTTTCTTTAGTAAGTTTAGCCAATGGTTTGTGAATTTATTTGATCTTTTCCCAAAACCAGCTTATGGTCTCTTCAATATTTTCAGTTGTTTTTCTATTCTCTAATTCGTTCAGTTCTGCTCTAATCTTCTGGTGCCTGAGTTATTCCTCTCTTGTTTTATATTTGTTCAAGCTATAGTGTTAGTTCTTTGATTTGGTATCTTTCTTCCTTCCAGATGTGTGCATTTATGGAGATAAACTGATCTCTGAGCACTGCTTTGGATGTATCCCATAGGTTCTGGTAGGAAGTGTTTTCATTCTTGTTGAAATCCATAAATTTCTTTATTTCATCCTCGATTTCTTCTATAACCCATGGCTTTTTGAGCAAGATGTTCTTCATTTTCCATGAGTTTCAGTTTCTATATGTTTTTTCTGCTTTTCATTTTGACTTTTTTGGTTTTATGATCTGAGAAGATGCTTTGAATTACTTCAGTGGTATGCATTTTGTTGAGAATTGCTTTATGTCCCAACACATGGTTTATTCTGGAGAATGTTCCATGTGCACTGGAAAAGAAGATACAGTTATCTGTTGATGGATAGAAACTTCTGTATATGTCGATGAGGTATAATTGGTTAATTATGGCAATAAGGTCTTCTGTGTCTTTATTGAGATTTTTTCTAGATTATCTGTCCAGTATTGAGAGTGGAGTGCTCAGGTCTCCCACTATTATTGTGGAGTAATCTACCTCCTTTTTGAGTGTAGTCAGAGTTTCTTTGATGCATTTTGGTGCTGTAATCTTAGGTGCATAAATATTTATTATTGTTAAGTCCTGCTTGTGTATTGAAACTTTCAGCAATATATAGTATCCATCCTTGTTCACAATTGTGGATTTTAAATTAAAATCGATTTCATCTGAGACTAGAATTGACAGACCTGCTCTTCTTTGTTCATTTTTAGCTTGATATATATTCTTTCATTCTTTAATTTTCAGTTTGTTCATATCTCTAAATCTAAGGTGATTTTCTTGTATGAAACATATGGATGGGTCGTGTGTTTTTATCCAAGATGTCACACAATGTCTCTTTACTGGAGCATTCAGTCCATTCACATTCAATGTGATTACTGATAGTTGTGTGCTGAGTGTTGTGATATGTTTATTTTTGTGTTTATGTTTTCTCTCTTGTTCTTATTAACATGGTCTGTGACTTTCTTCTTTGAGAGTTGATTTTTCACCTTTTCTCATGGTTGGTTTTGTGGTTGTTGAGACTCTTGTATTACATTTCTTGATTTGATATGTTGCAACTTTACTTTGTTTTATAGCTGCCCCTAAGATCCCCCTTAATAAACTATGTATAAACCCAATTTCCATTATTATCATTCTTATCAACTTCCTTTCCATCTGGAAGGACTATAATGACTGTAGTATATCCCTCTTTTTAATAGTATGACATAATAGCTTGGATGATCGCTGGATCATTTCTTTCACTACTACAGCTTTGATTGAGTTTGGAACCTTCTATAACTGAGTAGGATTCTGTGTGATGTGTCCTGAATTTGCTTCTAAAATATAAAGTTAGTGGTTTTGTTCTTCTAAGCCAAGAGATTCTTTCAGTATTTCTTGGAGCTTTGGTTTGGTTTTCACAAAGTCTCCGAGTTTCTGTTTATCTGTGAATGTCTTAACTTCATTTTTATATTTGAAAGATGGTTTTGTAGGATATATAATTCTTGGTTGGAAGTTCTACTTCAAGGCTTTGAATGTGTCATACCACTGTCCATGCCAGCATTGTTTCATCTGAGAAATCCATCAAAAGCCTACACAGTTTCCCTCTGAATGTTAGCTTTGCTTTGAGTCTTATTGCCTTTAAGAGTTTCTGTTTCTGCTTCATTTCATTAAGCTTGGTTATAATATGTCTTGGAGTGTTTCTTTTGAGATCAATATTGAGTAGTATTTGATACGCATCTTGGATATCTATATTCTCTTCTCTCATAATTTCTTGGAAGCTTTCTGTCTGCAGCTCAGCCACAATACTCTCTGTGTTCTCAGGTGTCTTGCCTTGATCAGGAACTCCAATTAATAGTAGATTATTCCTCTTAATCGATTCCTACATGCTTCTTCGTTTTTCACGTTCGTTTTGTCTGATTTCTCCTCATAGATGCTGGAGTCAGTAGCTCTGTCTTTCAAGTCAGAAATTCTCTTTTCCATTTGTTCCATTCTATTTTCTTGGCTTTGATTTGAAGTTTCTGTGTCTTTCATTTTGTTCTTGATGTGTTGGATTTCAGAGTAATGGTATTCCATCAGATTGAACCGTTTGCTTATTTTTTCATTTTGCTCTGCTTCATTTTGTATAAAGTGTAGGAGGGCTCTCTATATAATACTTTTGTATACATCTCTTGATAGTTTCAGAAAACCTTCTTCATCTGGGCAGTTCTGAGCTGCTTTCTCTTGGCAGCCTTCTATAGCCATGGGTGATTCCTTGATTGCCATTTTCTCCAGAGCTTGTTGCTTTTTGGGCCTTGTATGAGTCAACAGAGGCTGGGAGAGATGCTGTGAGGATGGACCACAGTTGTTTCTCTAAACCATCTTAATACAAGAGGTAAAAAGTATCTGACAACTTCCAAAGTCATTCAAGTTTTTAGGTGTATAGGTCTCTCTTCCTAGCTGGCAAAGTAAGCACCTCTATATTGAGCCCGAGATGTTATAAACTAGCTTGAAATACAGAAAAGCTACTACCCTGCTGGCCTCTGCCGTCAAGATCAAGCTGTAGGTGACACTGTATAGAATACTCATTTTCTGCTGAAAAGTGCTCTCCTCTGGGAAGGTGCTGCCTAGCAGTCCAGGAATCAGGTCCTGCTGAGGCTCTGTATGGGTATGTCTGCCTCCCAGTTGAACAAGATGGTGTTCCGTGCAAGCTCGCCGCCTGCCTGGGACCAGGCCACTCTATGGCAGAGATGGAAAGAGAAGCCAAAGGTGCTGAGATGCAGAGTCCACAGCCTCTGTTGTCAGGCCCCAGCCATAGGTGACACTGTGTAAAATACTGCTTTTCTGTCAGAAAAGTGCTCTCCCCAGCGCAGGTGCTGCCTCCCAGCCTAGGAACAAAGTCCAGCTGGGGCCTCAGTATGGGCGGCTCTGCCTCCCAATGCATAATGTTGTCATTCTGCACAAGCTTGCCACCTCCTCGGTACGGACTACCATATGGCAGAGGCAGACAGAGAGGCCAAAAGTGCTGAGATACACAGAGCCCAAAGCTGGGCTGTCAAAATATGGCAATTTCACTTGCCAATCCCATGAGCAGTGTGCCTGAGATCAGCAGCTAGTCAAGTCCCAGCTCCACCCACTGCCTAAGACAGAGAAAAAAATTAAAATAGTGAATTACCTTTGGCCTGGGCAAGCCCATGCTCATGGAAAGTGGGGTCAGTGAAAGAGAGTAGGTTTGCATTTAGTGGTATGAAGTCCATATTTAACAGCTCTATGCCATATCCTAGGGCTCACTATGTGTTTAATTATCAGTTCAGGTCTTGATTTCCAGAGGGGTTTAGAGAGACGTGTGTTTAGTTGCCCATCTTGAATCTACCCCCTGAAGTAGCATTTTCATATAGTTCTGGCAGAACTAGAAATTCGTTATATTTCTTAGCCACTCATTGCACTCTGGTTAGTTACCAATTCTGTGCCAGATTCTGCATGGGGATCTGAGAAAAGAAAGACAAAGACTCCTTGGCCTGTGCCTAGAGGTTCTTTAAGGATTTCTGAAAATTAATTATAAATATGTTTCAGGAGTTTTAAATTATTTTGTCTGGTTCAAAAGCTGCATATTGAAAATGTTATCATGATGTTAATTAAGTAACAATAATAACTGCAACAGATACACACAATTATTTTCATCCCTGAATTATAGAAAATGAGAAACAGAAAAAAGGCATTAACATTTAAAAAGAATCATCAACAATTATATTTATGAAGAATTTCAAGGGAATGGAAATGTTTATAACAAAATATTGGCTTAAAAGCATGACTCAAACTTTCAGCTTCAGCATCATTTAAACTTACGAAGACAGATGATTAGATGGATGACAGGTAACAAAAGAAGGTAACAAAAAGAAGTGTGCTAATATATTCACAGTTGCTACATTTATAGCATTTTGCTTCTCTTTTTGAAAATAAAAATTTATGTGTACATTTTTTTAAAAAGACCACATGATTGCCATAAATTAGTTTTATGATCATGAAAACTCTAAATCAATCTTATAGTCAGAAAAACTAAATTTTTAAGTGTATAGAAATAGAACAGAAACTGTCATATCTATGCATCATTTTGTTCTATGTTGTCCACAATTGGTCTGAATTAGTGTATCACTGTCTACAATATAAGCTAAATAACAATATCTGAGTATAAGTGAAGCTGAAATCATTAATAAGCAGACGCTGACCCTCTTTACCTCAGCAAAAACTTCCCAGTTGAATATGAGCTTCAGCAATTGAGAAAAACAATTGCCTTAATATCCAATATCTAAATGATTGCATTGCACTTTATTAAATTAGCCTTTTGGTGTTTCTCGAGTCCATTAGCATATGGAATAGCTCCAAGTATATGGGAAGCCTCAGTGAGAAACTCTCCTGGTGGCCTTGGCCATGGCACTACTGGTTTCATTTTATTTCTGATGTTTCTTGCTGCAATGATACAGACGAATTCATCACAACTAATTTCATCTCTGTTCTGTGAGTGCAGATTTTAAAAATATCTAGACACACCTTGTTCTCTTAATATGATGAATATTTATAACCATTTGTACCTTGAATAACACAATTACTATCGATATCATTGTGTTGCAAAGTGAATAATGCATATTAAAACTATTTCCTCAACCAGCTCTCATCATTGACTAATAATAAGTTGTTATGTTTTGAAAGGTATGGCGATATACTTTTTTGCAGTTAGCACGGAGGCTTTGCAGTCAGGTAGATCTGGGTTGGTTTCCAGCTGCTTTTCTTTCTAGTTGAGGACTTAGCCTTCTAGAACATCATTCAATCCTTTGTAAGACAGAGATTTTAATACTTGCAGCATTGTTGTAGGGACAAGAATCCAGTATAATGTAAGGCTTTAATAAATGACAGGTATAATCTTCAAGTGTTCAAAATTTCAGTCTTGCCATTATCATATATCACATAACCAATTTGGGTAACTCTAACAGCCCAGTGAAACATTTACTCTCTAAAGTGTTTGCAAGGGAATTACTACTAACGTCTTGCAGGCACTATTATTTTCACTTAAGAAAATCATGATGTATATACTCAAAATACTCTCCATTTATATTGAGGTAATATATATACCATAAAAGTATTAAGTGGCCTCATGGGCTGAAATTATTTCATGAGGCATAAAAGGAGTGTGAGAATAATTTTCTAAACTAGATATCATGGTTGAAAATTATCTCTGTACTGGGATTCATCACCCCCATCTCAGCTTTGTCTACTTAAGCTATATTATAAATATTGTTTTTGAAAACCCTGACACTTAATCTCCTTTTCTAATGTTTTAAATTTAAAACATTAAAAAATTGTTTAAAGCCTTGTTATTTATTAGGGTTTATGATGTTTACTGTATTGGAATTAAGAACTTAATCCATAGGTTTATTTTGTTAAATACATATTTGTTTTTATTCCTCTTTCTTATAGACATTATTTAATGAATTATTGGCCCAGATCATGCAATAGTGGTAGAGATTTAAAGAAAATGTGCTTCTCCTAAACTATATTCAGATGCAATGCAAAGAATAAAAATAAGAATTATTATGGAGTGTTTTTTGTTTCCTAAAAGGCCCTTTCACCTTTCAATTTTTCAAAATGGTTTAGAAGTTAAACTTAAGCATAAACTGTGATGCTTTCTCTCTTAAATTGAGGTTTCCTAATATCATCAAACCTTGGGTTAAGATGGATCCTTATACACTGTATCTTCATTTCTTACCCACTATCCATGATTCAAGTGACCATCTATGCATGCAGCTATTTCAAGGCTCTTTATTTTTTCCCAATTCTGTTGGTCTACCACTGCATCAATACCATATGTTTGGAATCTGGCTTTATATGTGGCAGTGACAGCCTTGTTACATTCTTCTCTGTCAAGAGCACTTTGGCTACTTTGGGACTTTTTGCACTCCTATGCAAATTTTAGAAAGCACTTGTCAAATTCCATATAAAATGTTGTCACGGCTATGGGCATTTTAATAAATATACGGAAAATTTAGGATGGTTTGACATGTTTGCAATGTTAGTCTTATAGACACATGAGCATGGTATCTAGCTCAAATTATTAAATGTTTTAAATTCCTTAATATTGCTTTAAAACTTGTCTGATGTTCTGTATTATCTTTTATTAGATATATCTTCAGGTAGTCTATCATAGTACTATTTAGTCTTCTTAAGAAGAATAATCACTTTATAAAATTGTCTTGTTTATTCATATACACATATATAGCCTTTTTATATCTTTACAATGAGAGAGTTGGCACTGTCTGACTTATTTGCTGTTATATTTCCAGTGAAAAGAAGACTACTTGGGATATTACAAAGAGCCAAGTCATGGCTTTGGAGTCGATGCCTCCTCATAGCAACCCTATAGGTCAGAGTAGAATTGCCACAGAGAGTGTTTAAGGAGTGCCTAATGGATTTGAACTGCTGATGTTTTCGTTAGCAGATGTGACACTTAACAGTTAAGTCACCAGGGTTTCCATAGGGACATTAAGAAAACTGTAGTCAAGTTGATTCCAACTCAGAGCGACTGTATAGAGTAGAACTGCCCCACAGAGTTTCCCAGGAGTGCCTGACAGATTTCAACCACAATCTTGTGGTTTGCAGTGGTAAACTAATGGTAACTAATACACCACTAAGGTTTCCCTTAGGGACACGAAACCCAGCAAATCCCAACCCACTGCCACTGAGTCAGTTCTGACTCATAGCAACCCTGCAGGAAGAGTAGAGCTGCTCCATAGAGTTTCCAAGGAGCATCTGGTGGATTTGACCTACTGACCTTTTGGTTAGCAGCTGTAGCACTTAACCACTGTGTGACCATGGTTTCATTAGGACATAGCAAGTGCTAAACAAATATTTGTTAAATGAAAATGTCGTATGAAAAGTACTTGTTCTCTATTTCTGTTATCTCATTCTCCATTCCTGTGGTAATTGCTTTTTCTTCTTCTTCATCTTGGTTTTCATCATCATCTTCTCTTCCTCCTTCTTCTTTGTGTATATAAATTAGATTTATGTATATATCATATATGTGTGACTAGTTTGCTATACAAAAGCTGAGTAGAACTGCCATGAATTTCTTTACTAATATTATTCTTTCCACGAGTTCTTGATAGAACCCGAGATCTACTGGAGCTATCTCAGAGTCGAACATTGCCAACAAGTAAGTATCACTACCAAATGAGGGACTGGTCAGCCTGAAGAATCATAAAGAGAGAAAAGCAATTCCCTAGTCTTTATGAGTATTCTCTCATCTCATTTTAATTCATGAACCATTAAATGTTCAACTTAAGCCAAACTTGAACATCTCATTGATTTGTTCAGCACTATTCATGTAGATCGTTTGTCCTCACACAGTACGTTAGTGACTGGCATTATTAGGTGAAAATGGAATCTAGCTGAAAGGAGAAAAAAGTAGGCATATATTGAGGAGCAATTACCATATAAATAGACATTAACCATCTAAGAGAGTTCTCCAACACAGAATACATGCAACAGGCCTTTTGGGGAGTTATTTCTACGATTTCAAGTTTAAATGTTATTTTAATTCTGTATGTTCTCTTCTGCACTAGCCAAAGGAAGGAACAAAATCCAAAATGAAAGGTTAAAAATTTTCAAGTGTTTATACAATAGCTACAAAATATCTCTATGAATACACAGTTCAGGTACAGGGTATTAAAAGGCATAAAACCAAGGATAAGTCTGGTCATTTTTATATGGAAACTGTAACAGCACATCATCAGCTATTGAATAGCACATGGATATGATATTGGGTTTAATAAAGTTGCATGGATTCAGAAAATACTTACGATTTTAATTTACTTTTCTGTCTTTTTTTTTAAATTTATAAAGCATTTCACTGAAATCACTGCGATTGAAAAAAATATCAACTGGAAATATGATCAAGACAAGCAGGAAATATGAGAAAAGCATGGAAATTTTTGGTTGGAATTCCCTATCAAAGCTAAGACTCCTAAATTTATTTGCTTTGCGTTTTAGGCTATGTTCTCTAAAGAAGCAAACTGAGTGGATACATATATATATATATATCCCACTCAATATATATATATATACACATACACACCCGTATATTATATGCATACACACAGATTTACTTCAAGAAAATGTCTCACGTATTTGTGGTGGCTGGTAAGTCCCAAATCCGTGAGTCAGGCACTGAAGGCTTCTCCTGATTCACCTGGTTGCAAGGGCTGATCAATCCAAAATCTATAGATCAGGTGACAGTCTGTTGGGTTATAGAGTGGCAGGAGCTGGTGAATTCAAAATCTGCAGCTCAGGCAGCTGGCTGACAGTTTCTCCGAGAACCAGAGGTCAGACCATAAGACAAGTACAAGATGGAGACAGAGAGAGCCTGGCCAGAACATGCATAGACACAGGCCACATCTTCAGAGAAAGTCCCCTCACACCTGATTGACTGCTCACATCAGATCACAAAATGGAGAATGATTACCTCATACTGCCAAACAACTGAGAATCATGGCCTGCTCATGTTGACCAATAACATTAACCAAATATAAATCACCCCTTCAGCTTGTTTATCTAAAAAGTGACTTAAGGATATTTAGCTATGACCGTCGTCAAGTCAATTCTGACTCATAGCAACCCTATAGGACAGAGTACAACTGCTTTACAACGTTTCCAAGGACCATCTTATGGATTCAAACTGCTGACCTTTTAGTAAGCAGCCGTAGCATTCAACCACAGTGCCACCTGGGTTTATAACTATGACCTTAGCTGATAAAAAATAAATGAACAGTGTGATTTTTTTTTAATTTTCTCTATTTTATTTGTGCTGTTTATAGTTTTTAAAACTCACATTGTTTTGTGTTGAGTACTAACAGAATAACTTTCTGTTTGACCTAAATGACTGTGATTATTCATGACTAAATATTTTACTTTTTTTTTTTTTTTGTATAAAACAACTTACAGGTAACCCTGTGAAGAAACAAAAGCCCAATAACTATGTGCAACACTAGAGTCCACAGTTAAGTATGCACATAGCTCAATCTCAGACCTATGTCTTCTGGGTTCAGTTCCTGTGTTAACTCATCAATTCCATACTGTCATCAAAATTAACTTTGGAATGGATTTTTTTTTTTCAAATAATGAATTATGTCTTCTTTTTGGGAGTACAAAATACAGTTAATGTAATTTCCTGAGTCCCTATTAGTGCAGAAAATGTTTGGGTTTATCTTAGTATCTTTCTGTTGTTGTTAGAAGCTACTGAGTCAATTCTAACTCATAGATACCTTACATGACAGGGTAGAACTGCCCCCCATAAGGTTTTCTTGTTCACAATCTTTACAGGAACAGATTGCCAGGTTTGTCTTCCCAAGATCCTCTGGGTACATTCGAACTACTGACTTTTCAGCTAGGAGGACTTAACTATTACAATACAGATATCTAATAATTGTCTTAGACTGGGCTGCCTAGAAAAGCAAAACCTGTAAAGGGCATAAATAGCTATATAAAGAGACTTATATTAAGGAAAAGAAATCCTGGTGGTGTAGTGGTTATGTGCTGCATCTGCTGACCTAAAGGCTAGCAGTTTAAATCCACCAGGTGCTCCTTGGAAGCTCTATGAGGCAGTTTTATTTTGCCCTGTAGGGTTTCTATGAGTCAGAATCGACTCGATGACACTGGGTTTGGTTTTTTGATACATCAAGGAAATGAGTCTTGTGGTTGTCGAAGCTGGAATGTGCCAAATTTGTAGATTAGCCTGGAGGCTTCTCTTGATTCACATAGCCACAGGGATTGGCGACCCCAAGATCAACAGGGTAGGCAGCACAGCCCTTGTTTACTGATTGCTATGATCAATTACTCTCCAGATTGGCAGGCAAGACCACAAGTAAGCTGCTAGTTCAAGTCCCAAGAGTCAGAGGCCAGAGAAACAGGGATCAACTGCAAGACCCAGAGCTAGCAAAAGCCCAGGACTCTTGCCAAGAAATCCAGTTAAGGGAACGCCCTCTCACCTGACTGGCTACTTACAGCAGCTCCCATTACGAAGGCAATCACGTTATATCAACTCTCATCATAAAAGTAATCACATCATCATGTGATTAACTATAACTGCCAAATTAATGAAAATCATGGCCAAGACAAACTGACACATAAGCTTAACAGTCACAGTAATCACCATGAATACTACATTGCATGTGAATAGGACTTTATCATCGACAAATCACTGTTACATAAGTTGGCTCATTTAGCTATAAGCAAATGTCTGGCTGAGTCACTGCTACATTACCTCACTGTAAACAAATTCACAGATGAAATATTCTATCCTATCACCTACTCAGGAGCTGAAGCTTTCAAGGGTGTCTGTTATCACAGTCTTTGAAAGTTCAAACAAGTGTGAAGAGAGTATGTATGTTCTGCAACAGCCCCCACACTGGGCCAGTCAGTTCTGACTTCCAAAATGCTTCAAAGCATCTTCCTAATTTCAAGTTTTATTCACAATATTATTTTCTTTTCCCTCTTGGCTTTGCCTTTCTTTTGCTTTTTCTTAAGAGAAATTCAAATAGCATAAAACTATCCATTTCAAAGTGAACAATGACATATAGTTCATTTACAACATCATGCAACCACCACTTCTCTCTAGTTCTAAACATTTTTTATTTTGAGATTCTACTATGATCTGTGCATTAAAAAAAATGAAGAAACAAGTATCAGAAGAAGGTGGAAGGAATCTAGAGTTACTGTACCAAAAATAATTGAAGTTCAACTTTTCAGGAGGTAGCATATGATCAATAACTGAAGGCATTAAAGGAAGAGGTACAAGCTGCACTGGTGGGAAACAAAGCTCCAGAAACTAAGCGATTACCAACTGAGATGTTTCAACAAACAGATGCAACACTGGAAGTACTCCTTGCCAAGAAGTTTGCAAGATAGTTACTAGGCCAACGGTCTGGAAGAGATTCATATTTATGCCAATTCCATACAGAGATGATCCAAATGAATATGGAAGTTGTCAAACAATATCATTAATATCACAGGCAAGACTTGACGGCACTTGGCTTGGCAAGCAAAATTTTACTGAAGATCTTTTAAAAGCAGTCGCAGCAGTACATTGACAGGGAACTACCAGAAACACAAATAAGATTTAGAAGAGGACACGCAACAAGGGATACCATTGCTTATGTCTAATAGATCCTTAATGAAAGTAGAGAATACCAGAGACATGCTTAGTTGCTATGCACAGACTTTCAGTTGTGTGGATTAGAACAAATTATGGATAACATGACAAAGAGTGAGAATTCTAGATTAATTAATTATGCTCATGAAGAACATGTATGTAGATCAAGAGGTGGTCATTTGAACAGAACAAAGAAATACTGCATAACTTAAAGTCAGCAAAGGTGTTCATAAGAGTTGTCTCCTTTCACTATACTTATTCAGTCTGTATGCTGAGCAAATAATCCAAGAGGCTGGACTATATGAAAAAGAGCTAAGCATCAGGAGTGAAGACTCATTAACAACTTGCAATATGCAAATGACACAACCTTGCTTGCTGAACGTGAAGAGGACTTCAAGCATTTTCTGATGGATATCAAAGGCTACAACCTTCAATACAGATTACATCTCAACATAAAGAAAACAAAAACCTTCACACCTTGACCAATAAACAACAATCTGATAAAGGGAGAAAAAATTGAAGTCAGTCCTAGAACAGATTGTTAGCAATTAGTCTGCCAATGACTACTCTGCAAAAATAGTTTCACACTTGAGACAGAAATAGCTGAGACATGAATTTAGGCAGAGCAGTAGAAAGAAGTTAAAATTGATTTGTGAGGGAAAGAATGAGACAGAAAACCAAAAACCAAACCCATTACCATCAAGTCAATTCTGACTCACAGTGACTCTACAGGGCAGAGCAGAACTGCTCCACCATTTCCAAGGAGCACCTGGTGGATTTAAATTCCAAACCTTTTGGTTGGTAGCTGTAGCATTTAGCCACTATGCCACCAGGGTTTCTGAATGAGACAGCCAGCCAAGCCAAGTGCCATTGAGTTGGATCTGACTCATGGTGACATAGGTGGTAGAAATAAGCTGTTGTGGGAACTCTCACAATAATGTCCATGGACTCTTTTATTAGAAAGTTGCAACAGTATTGGTCATGGTAAATGAATAGGAAAATGTATTAGAAATCAATATATCATTAACAAAATTGTTCCTGGGTAGAACATAATACCAGCTGTGTTTTCATGAGAAGGAAAAGGCACCTGGCTATAGAATTGCAGCAGAGGTGCACAGCTTTCGATCGAGGACTGGATGTCCACGACAACAGTCACTGAAATTCCATAAATGTTACTGCACATTTCTTAGCCAATCCAGTAATGTACAATAGAATAATAAATCATTCTTTCATTGACGTGAATAGTAATGCTTGAGTCCTGAAGTTTTCATTTCTAGTTGGCTAAGCAATTGCAAGACAAAGTAATGCATGACTAAATAAAATAAAATATAACCACTAACTAGATAGCAGACAATTGTTAACTTTGATGAAGGGGAAGACAACACACAATATAGTGGAAGTCAGTACAACTGGACCAACAGAAAGCACAGAAGTTTCTTAGACACAACCCGACAGTTTGATGAGCTGCGTGGCTGGGGCTAAGGGCTGGGGACCGTAGGTATCTCAGGGGACATCTAGGTCAATTGTCATAACATAGTTCATAAAGAAAATGTTCCACCTCTGACTTTGATGAATAAAAATAAGCATGTAAACAATATTCTCATAGATCACTGTACTTGCCATATTTATCTTGTATAACTCAAACTCTTTATTCTCCTCAGAACACCTCTTGAACATTTATTACTCTGCCTCTATGACAATGCTAAAGATGGAGCTGCTGCTGTGTTTGATAGCTCTTTGATATATTTGGCCAATTTTTAGCTGAAAGGATGTGTATTCTGAATGGAACCATCAATGTGCCAAGAGTCTGTATAATAGGTGTTTGATCTTCTGCATAGTTCTCAGGAAAAAGGAATTAAAATCAATTTTTCCCATGTAATTGATATACTGACTACCCAGCTAGACATAAATTTTACAACATTAAGTACAGCTGCTGACTGGTTTACATATTTTGTTGTTGTTCTTTGTTATAGTAGAGTCAGCTTTTATTCATGGTAATTTTATACCTAATTGAATGAAATGTGTTTATAGAAAGAATATCATCTTCTTATGACATATCTTTGGTTTCAGCTTTTTAAATTTAGATTTGAACTTATAGTTATGTTTACATGAATTTTGTATTTCTTGCTAAAAGTGCTTATTAATTATATATTTTTATGAATACTTATACACTTACATATGGCAAAATGAGCCTTTGTGGCTCACAGGGGACATCCACAGCAAGGCCCATTTTTAGAAAGCTGAGAAAAACCCAGTAGATTAAAGAAACAGCTAAAGATACTGGAGGAAGAACTGATAGATAAATCAAGGCCTCTGAGCACTCTGAGGGAAAAGTTTTTATAGTTACAGATTGAATTGTGTCCCTCTAAGACAAGAAGCCAGGAAACCCTGGTGGTGTAGTGGGTTAAGTGCTACCACTGCTAACCAAAAGGTCAGCAGTTCAAATCCACCAGGCGCTCCTTGGATACTCTATGTGGCAGTTCTACTCCAGCCTCTGGGGTTGCCATTAATTGGGCCCAACTCGACAGCCCTGGGTGGGTAAAACAAGATATAAGTTTGAAGTTCCAAACCCAGTATTTGTAACAGTGACCTTGTTTGAAGACGGTGTCTTTGAAGATGTTACCAGTCATCATGAGGTCATATGCAGGAGTGGTGGTGACTGGTTGATTTTGAATGAATCCCAAATCATGGCAGGCCCAACTGTGCAGCGTAGAACCATGTTCCATAGGCTTCTCAAGGCTGTGACCTTTTGGAACCAGTTTACCAGATGTTTCTTCTGAGGCAACTCTGAGTGCATTTGCACCTCTAAGCTTTCTGTTAGTAGTCCAGAGCTGTAGTGGTGTCCTTTTAATAGAGAAGATGAGACCCAGAGACAGACACAGAAGGAAAACGTTCAGGTGAAGACAGAGCAGAGATTGGAGAGACGTATCTACAAGCCAAGAAGCATCAAGGAGCCCTGTGAGATGTCAGCATTCAGACTGTGCAAAGTTTAGAAGGACAGGCATCTGTAAAGTCACAGACTACCTCAGTCTGAATCTTGCATCCTCCTGGGTTGATGGAAACAAGAGAGGTGGAGGAGAGAATGTAAATCAAGGGCCAGGGGTTCAGTAATAGGAGGGTGACCTGGGATAGCATAAATAACCTTAAATGGTTAAATTTTCAAGGAAGGCATGCTGCAGGAAGGATTGAAGAAAGGAAGCGTCACGTCTAGTCAGCCCTGCTGCTGCTTCTTCCCAGAAACACTCTGCTGGAAGCAATATGTTTCCAGATTTGCAGAAGTCTTTTTATACCTAATGATGCCCTTATTCTGTGTGCCCCAGAGCACAATAGTCTCTGTAAACATCCTAAACCTGTCACTCTGGGTTATCATTATCACTTGGATATTTAGACAGCTAGCTGACTGCAACTGGTTTGTTTGGTCTATTGTATAAAACAAAATAATTAACATGCTGCCCTCCAAAAGATAACAAATTTTTTTAGACTTCAGTTCAAATCTCATGGAGACAATACTTTGACACAGAGAACTTTCTTCAAGCACAGTCTTGGATCAAACAGGTCACTGAAAAGCGGCAGAGAAATCAGAGGCAGAAAACCCAATGGCATACAGCTCTCAGACGCACACGAGGGCACCCTGACATGAAGTTACACTGTACAGTAACTAGTTTCACTGGCGTATGTACTTCATGCCACAGAGAATGAATTCTTAATGTGTTAATTGAATTCCTTTCTCCTACCCTCTTTTTCCTTCTTACTTACTTCTACCTTTCCTAGTAACACCCTACGATTTGTACCTAGATGTCCTTTCATGTTTAAATTTCCAATATCTATAAATAATAAGATACATTTGTCATGGATTGAATGGTGTGTCCCAAAAATGTATGTCATAATTTGACTGGGCCATGATTCCTTCTGTTTGTGATTGTTCTACATGTTGTGATTTTCTTATGCTGTAAATGCTAATCTCTACCAGTGATTAATAGACTGGATTGTGTTAAAGAGGATTAGGGTGGGACTGTAATATTCTTCCTAAGGTCACCTCTCTGCTCCAGTGTAAAGGGAGTTTCCCTGGAGTGCGGCTTACCCCATGGCCATCAAGTCAATTTTGACTTATAGTGACCTCCGTAGGCCATAACGGAACTGTTCCACAGAAATTCCAAGGAGTGTCTAGAGGATTTGAACGGCTATCCTTATTGGTTAGCAGGTGTTGCACCTAACCATCACGCCATCAGTGTTTCCAGAGTGTGGCTTGCACTACCTTTTATCCTTTTATTCTACACGATGTAAAAGCAACGGGAAGTAAGCAGAGAGCTGGTAACCTCATATATCAAGAAAGTAGCACCAGGAGCAAAGCACATCCTTTGGACCTGAGGTTCCTGCACCGAGATGCTCTCAGACCAGAGAAAGACTGATGTAACGCTAGGACTTGCCTCCAAAGCTGACAGAGAGACTGCACCCCCTGGAGCTCGCACTCTGGGTTCAGATCTCTAGCCTGCTGGACTGTGGAAGAATAAACTTGTCTTTGTTCAAGCCATTCACTCATAGTATTTCTGCTAGAGCAGTACCAGGTGACCAAGACAGAAATTAGCACTAAGATAGTAGGGTGCTGTTCTAACAGATGCGTAAAATGTGGGAGTAGTTTTGAAAATGTCGATGAATAGAAGACTCAGAAGGAACTAAGAATTACGGTTAACACCAAGGAAGGCACAGATGGTGGGAAGCAGCAGGAGAACCAGGAGACCAGTGTGAGACAGCACTGGAGCCAACTCACAGAGAACATGAAATGATATGTTTGCATATGTATATATACACATGTATATGCATGTGTATGTGTGTATACACATGTATGTGTTAAAATGGGATATGTAGTAAAGCGGAGTGTTCTCATAAATATAAGTTGAAGTTGCCTGAACTATGAACCTACCACAACTGTTAAAAACAAAATGGCTGTGCTTGAGCTAAGTAAGACAGTGAGAAAATACAAAGTCATGGTGAAGAAGTAAAAGCGGAAAAACAACTGCCAGATGCGCATGGCCACAGACAGCCTAAGAGACTATAAAGACCATAACCAATCAGAAGGAAGCCAACAACTTGAGGTATCAGAAGAGGAGACTTTTGAACTGACTGATGACAACCAGAACCAAGCAAACAACTTGTACTGAAAATCCAGCACTCTGGATTTGGGGCACAGCAGTCCCCGCCAGGGGTCTGTGTCTGTGGTCTGCTCTTGTGACCTCGTTTCTCTCATCCTTGATGGTTTGCAGCCCAACTTCCTCCTGAGACTCTGTCTCTGCTGGTTTGTTGTGCTATGAGCTGATCCTTGGATCTCATCTACTTACTGTCAAAAGTTGGTTTGAGCGGCTGCGACTGTTTTCCTGTTGCTGCCTGAGTCTCCGATACCATCCCTACTGGCAGATCTACTTTCGAGATGATTTATCATTCTCCTCATGTCTAAAGGGCCTGCTTCCGGGGACTGTGACAGTCTTTTGTTAGTGCCTGAGCCTCCTGTGGTGTTCTTGCCTGCTTCGCCTTGGAGATGTCCTGTGGTCATAAAATTCTACTGCAAATTCTCCTGACATCAGAACGGTGAGATCACAGCCAATCCTTATACTCCGTAGCGCAAAGCCCACTTTTAGGGACATACCAACTTTATGACTGGACCACTGCAGTCCCTGTGGGACCCGGTGAGCCTGTCGGGGTCTTAACTAAGGTAAATGAGAGTTCCTAACTAATGTAAACATAGATAAGAGTTCTTAAGTAATGTAAATAAGAGCGCTTTGTGTCCTGGTGCTAGCGTCTCCCTCTCCCCCCACCCCGCTGCCTACCCCCCTTAACCTTAAATGTGTGATTTGATTAAATAAAGCTTATTACTTTATTTAATGTCACGACCCCCAACATTTTCTGGGTGCTCATGACAGACAAAAAGCTGAGTACCTGTGCACAAGCGGCTTCCTGAAGGAGTGGGGTGCTTCCGGGCATTTATCGGTGGAGTTAGGATTGCTGACCCACGGAGCAAGAGAGCAGCACCGAGAACAAAGCAGTCCTTCAGACTTGAGGTTCCTGCACAGTGATGCTCTCAGACCGAAGAAAGACTGATGCAACACAAGGACTTTCCTCCAAAACAGTCACAGGATGCATTCCCTTAGAGCTAGCACCCTAAATTTGGATCTTCAGCCTCCTAGACTATGTGAAAATAAACTCTTCTTTGTTAAAGACATCCACTCATGGTATTTTAGTTAGAGCAGTTCCAGATGACCAAGACAATATGTTAGTGGCATAGTGCCATTAGCATCTGAAATGACCGAGGTAGTCAGAACTTCAAGCTAGACTTCTGTATTTTCTAGACGTTAGTTCAGTAAGTGAAAGTTTTGGTTTGTTTTTCTAACAAAGATTCACACTGTAAATAACTAGGTGACCAGCACACTACAGATCAATATGTGAATAGTAGTCACTGTTTTTGTGTGTCATTCAAAGCTTTCAAAGGTTCTCTTTAAATGTGAATCCAAACATTTTTGTTATTTTTCTGCTCTTGGCCTTGATTGGAATAATGGACTTTGGGTTATGAAAAGTGTGCTAACTTGATTATAGCCGACTCGACAGCACTGGGCCTGGTCTGGCCTGGTGTATTTCAGGGGAAATACAGAATTCTCCCTTTCCCTGTAGGAGACCTAGGCTCTGTCACTGGGCAATGCACTGCTCATCTGCTCAGTGACAGCTGCGTGTGACTACAACGGTAAACAGGTTCCCGAAATTCCATATGATGAAAACCTGCGAATTGCAATGTTTGATCCACAACTGATCATGATAATGATAGAGAAGCTGTTAATATTTCTTTTGTATATGGGGGTCATCACAAGTCAGGGGCCGACTGGATGGCAGCTAACGAGGACAATAGTGTGTGTCACTGGGAAACCAAAAACAGGGAAAATGCATGAAATCAATATTTGAAATTATCACAGAGTCACCTGTCAATAACAAAAAATGGCCCTGGAACTCACCCACTATTTTCTAAAAAGTAGATAAAAGTTTGCACCAGCAATTTGGCGACATTGCCAAATGTAGAACCACGTGTGTACACACACGCGGGAGCTTGCATGGATGCTTTGGTAGAATCACATGATAGATTCTCAAGCAGATGCCCAGGTTGCATCTCATAACAAATTTATTAGAGTCACTGAAAGCAGTAGCATCCTTGCAATGGTTCAACCATATTTGAGACTTATGATGTACACTGATCGATTACCCTCTCAAAGTTTGGTTCAAGACTATCTTAGTCAGCTAGTGCTGCTATAACAGAAATGCTACAAGAGGATGGTTTTAACAAGGAGAAATTTTTCTCAGAGAAAGTAAGTTAAACGTCTACATTCAGGGTCTCAGTTCCAGGGCACGGATTTCTCTGTTGGCTCTGGAAGAAGGTCCTCCTCATCTGTCTTCTCTGGGACTAGGAACCTGTGAGGCAGAGGGCGTCTGAGCCCAAAAGACATGCTCAGCCTCTTCCGTCTCTTCTGGCAGTTTGAAGTTCCCAACTCTCTACTTGTTTCTCTGTTTCTACCAAGGAATTCCTTCAAAACACAATCCAGACTTGTAGATTGAACCGTGTATCACTGACACAATTTCACCTATTCTTCCTCATTAACATTGTAAAGGCAGGATTTACAACATATAGGAAAAATCACACGAAACTGAGTATCGTGGCCAATTGATAAAATTTTTTGAGGGCACACAATTCAACTCATGACAAGGGCCCACCATCTTTGGTGTCACCAAGACCTAGTTAGATCTACAGGACACTGGGCTCCATCCCCGAACTAATGAACCCAAGTCTGCACTTTAACAAGCTCCACAGGTGATTCGCTGATGTAATTAAAGCCCAGCTGTACCCCTGTGCTCCTTCTGGTCAGATGCTTTCTACAGTGCTTTCTCATTTCCTGCAAAATGAGGATTAAAGTCTACAATTCTTTGAGAATTAAACATGATCCTTGTAGACCCCTGTTATTGTCCTGCCTAATTCAAGCTCTTTCTTTTAGCTATCCGTCTATCAAGTCATCTAGCTTTGTAGATGGGATGCACTTTGTTTTAGAGCACCATGTTAATGGGTCACAGACTGTCCTGAGCCAGCGTGTGTAGACCTGCTCAGCAGGAAGACTATTATGCACCTAATTATCATGCAAGGTGAAAATGGGACTTCTTGAGAGGTACACTTGCCATGGAAGAAAGGAGCTTGGCAGATTAGAGAGAGTTTCTAGGAGGATATGCTACCCCATTTTGTATCTAATTAGGTCCTAGTCATATCTAAATACTTGACCCTACCTTTCACAATGAGCTAACAGCTTTTCCTTTTTCTTCTCTCAAAATAAGTATAAAATTGAAATTCTTAGTCGAGTAAAACATGGGTCTTGTTCTTCCTCAAATACTGTCTTTTCTTGTGCTGTAAAATGACATTTGAACTGGGAATGGAGGTTCAAGCACCCTTTTTTATGTAATGCATGATTCCACATGGTTACCCCCGCACCCCCCTTGGTAAACCCAAACCAAATCTACTGCGGAGAGGTGTTTAATGGTTTCTTTTTAGTATAATTCAAATATTAATACTGACTTAACCCTGTTAATATCCAGCAAGCTTAGAAACTGAACCCAACTGGCTTTTACTATTTTTTTTTCATTTCTCACAACAAAGGCATGCAAATAACTCAGAAACTATTTTGAGAAGCAAATATAGTTTCATTAATAACTTTTTCTTCGAGCTTTAGTAGAAAGTGTTCTTACACTGCGCTAAGGATGTCATTTCATACTGGCCATACTCAGTGACAAAAAATTTAAAGGTAGAATTCAGAGTATGTTTTCTAAGTGCTCTTCAAAGACATTGACAGTATTTAGATCAGGGACATCTTCAAATTCATTTTACCCGTGGGTGGAACCAGCATTCTTACACACTGGTTGCTGGTTTTATCACCAAGCACTTAGTCGCTTGACAACCTGATCACAGCTAGAGCTGAGACACTGGCAGGCAGTACTGTCTGCTCAAGACCTGGGCGTGGATGTGAAGAGTCTGAGCAGAGCCTCCTAGGGTGCTGCCAGGAGGATTCTTGGAAAGAGCCATCCATCTCGCAGGGAGTCAAAAGCGGGGAGGAAGAAATAGGAGAATCTAAAGGTTAGGATCACCGCTGATCTATCATTTTGCAGCCCTGTGAGATCTTACATGTTGCTACCAATAGTTCCAATATCCTCAGCATCACTGTGGTGGTGAACAGGTTTAAGAAGAGCTTCAAGACTAAGACAGATGAGAAAGAAAGACCTGGCAATTGACTTTAGATAATCAGTGAGCTACAGACTTGCTGATCACAACAGACAGTGGTCACAATAGAAAGTGAACTCCTTAGATTGGAAGACAAAAAATATACAGTGGCTAAGATGAACTTGACCATACCAGCCATCGTGGAGGTGATGTAATGCCAGGCCAAGTTTCCTTCTGTGGTACATGGGCTGACTCAAGGGCAATTACCAGCATTGACAAAGAGTAGTCAGTGGACTATGTCTTTTAATGCACATACTACGTCACCCTGCAAGGATTCTAGGATTAGCGCCCAGCAGTGGGAACAATCCTGCACTACTGTGAAATGCACGTGTATTCTGTTTTCCATTCAGGTGACAAGAAGCATCTTTTCTAGAAGAAAGAATATTTTTAGTATCTGTTTCCTTTTACTTGGAGGATCAGTGGTGGCTACCTCCTTTAAGAAAAACCGCAGGTGTCTGAAAACTCTGCCACTTGCCTCTAGACTGTTCCACCAAATCCAGATTCTTTCTGGTATGCTAGCTAATTACTCTTCATTTGTTTTAACATTTCACTTAAGCATCTCAGCAAAGTGAAACATCGAGTGAAACCTCCTTTAGAGGAGATATTTAGGTCTCTCTCTCTCTCTCTTTTCCTAAATGCTAAACCTAAAAATTCTGAGTAAGGGATTGCGTCCTTTCTCCTACTTGTATTTCGGTTTTTAAATTCTGTGTCTTAGTCAATGCCTCTAGTCTGCCTTCTATTTCCCTAATCGGGCTGTCACTTTTGCCAGGAGAATTAAATGTATTACTACCTTTTCTTTTCCAACCACGTCCAGCCGTGGTCTAATTAATACCTTTCCAGAAGCTGTTTATTCCCAAACAGAAGAGTTTTTAGCCCAAACATACATGCAGGAGTACTCTCTCATCTTTTTCAAAAGGCTTGCAAACTCTTGTTTGACTGTTTTCATCAAACTAAGCCATCTATATCTGTAATTTTTCTTCTCTCTGAAGTTTACATGACTGCAAAAATGTCTCAGAATTATCCTCGGTAAATTGATAAAAAGTCTTCAAACCAACTTCGTCCAGTTTGAACCTGTGTTGAGAATTTGCATGTCTACCTCAGATATACTGAGAGACAACCTACAGTTTAGCAAGATCCTCAGGTGATTCTTAGGTGGAATAAGCTTTGAGAATCTCTGCAAAATAATAATAATAAAAGCAAATCCATTGCCATAAAGTCAGTTTTGACTCATAGTGATCCCGTAGACAGAGCAGACCTGCCCCATCGAATGCCTGGTGGATTTGAACTGCCGACCTTTTGGTTAGCAGCTGTTGTGCTTAACCATTATGCCATCAGAATGTCCAACTGTTCTACAAGTGTTCTCCAAATTGGTCCCTAACCAGCAGTATTAGCACCACCTAGAAACTTGTTACAAATACAAATTTCTAAATTTCTGAACAAAACTCAGATGGTTCATTCAGGCTCCAACTTCTGACTATCATGGCAGTTTCCGTGATCCCTTTCATGTGGCAACTGTTTTATTCCTTGTAAACAAATACTAGGAGAGAAATCCTTCCTCGGAATCCTTTCTTTTCTTGCTTAGCTTTTGAGACACTGTATAAATCTCCATTTTAACCTCCAATTTCTTTTCTCCTGAGGAGCTGAATGCTGGGAGAACAAAAGAAACAGCAGCTCCTGTCCTTTTATGGTTTTTTCCTTTGCTCTCTGTTCTTCCTCTGAGGCCCCGAGCATCACACTATCTGAGGCTTCAGCTGACTTCTGAAGCCTCCACCTATCAAATGCCTTTCTTCCTGGCTCTTGACACTTAGCAGGCACCACACCAGGCTGCTGTGACACCTTCAAGATCATCTCTCTGACTGTCTCAATCTCTGAGTCTTCTACTCTCCAAACTCCTGATGAATGCTTTACCACGTTAGCAAGTAACCAGCTGAGTATCTCTGACAAGAGGGCATGCTGCATCTCTTCCCTGAAAACCTTGTTGGCCTAATGGTGAAGTGCTATGTCGGCTAACCAGAAGGCTGGCAGTTATAGAGCCTGCCAGGCACTCCTTGGAAACGCTATGGGGCAGTTCTACTCTGCTTATAGAATCCCTATGAGTCAGAATCACCTTGAAGGTGGAGGCTTTTTTGTTCTTTTTGTTTTGTTTTGCTTTGTTTTATCTCTTCCCTTGTCTGTGCTTAAGGGGTCATTTGCATGATGGGAGGTGACTGTGACCCAAAGGAAGGCAACTTGTTGGTGTGCATGCCAGTGTATGACTTGTGTGTGTGCTTGTATGTATGCCAAGAACTTTAAAAAGGTCCGCTGTCACCAGGTCCATGCAGACCGCTAGCCTGGTGTTCAGAAGCACTTTCCTGGATGGCCCTATTTTTCCTCTGGAGCTTTCCTTTCCTCTGTTGAGGTAGAAAATTTTTGTATTATTTGGTGCTTCATGTCTTCCTGTAGGCAAAAACCTCTCTGCTACAATATACACATTCCTACATCACCCACCCTAATTCTGTCAACTGCATTCAGGTTCAGCTTAAATGTCACCCTCTTCTCTGATCTCCAACACCCACCTACCCTCCCACCCCCAGAACTTTTAAACCCTGTGCAATTTTGCTTGTTCTTCTCTGGTGACTTGTACTCTGTTTTGTATTTTGCTACCTACACCTACATTATATTCTGTCAGAACAAATGTCAGTCCCTCTCCTTTAGGACGGTTCTTCCTTTCATTCTCTTTGTAGACTTGCAGCCCTCCATTCCAATACTTTTCACATGGCACCTCTTTCACTACTATTACATTAGACTGAGGTATGTCATTCACACTGTGTGACAAGTGTCTTGCCCAGTATCTGGCCCACAGCTCCCATCTCACAATGTATTTTTAAGGTATCATTAGCCACAGGGACTGTCCTGATTCATTTTACTTGAAAGATGATGGGGCTATTGCATATTCCATTCTAATATGACATGACCTACTGATCTACGTATTTGTAGGAGTGCACCTTATTCACAATACCCTGACACGGGATAGTGGTGGGGTCAGAGGGAGGGTGACTGGGAGAGAAATAGGACAAAAGAAGATGAAATGGCAAAGGGAAGAAAATATGTCTTTTGACAGATGTTTGGCTTGTTCAGAATGCAGAAAATAACCAGTTAGAATAGTATCAGTGTGGAGGCTCTGGGGACACATTTATTTACATGTTTTCCTCGAACTACTGCTCATCCATTTCTTTGAAAGCTCATAGACTGCAAGCTTGTTGACTCTAGAGTGAGGTGTCAGATTTATTTTTATACACGGGTGCCTTTCACATTCATATCATTGACTTCCTTTTCAGTGTCTTGCACTCTATGTGTATACCATTGGTATTCAAAACACTTTAGAAGACAATACATCCTTCTGACCCAGCCATGTATTTTGAAATTCCTGCATAAGATAGTATTTCTTCCATGACTCCCTGTCAAAGAGATTTCCAAATGGCCTGCAGGAGCACGATTTCGCCATTACATAATTTTTTATCACCCTGATTATAGCTCTAGGTTTGTCACCTAACCTTTGATGACTACCGAGGAATGTTCACCTGTCAACTGTGAGTGAGCTTTTTAGGGAAAACACACTTGCTGCCCTCTAGACAGGAACAATACTTTGTAAGCATTCATTTCAAAATGAAAATAAGTAACACATTAAAATGTTTTTATCTGTAATCAGTTTGTGTTTAAGTGTTATAGCTGCTTACCAAAAGGTTGGCAGTCTGAATCCTCCAGACACTCCTTGGAAACTCTATAGGGCATTTCTACTCTGTCCTATAGGGTCACTATGAATCAGAATAAACTAGACAGCAGTGTTTTTTTTTTTTTTCCCCCAACCAGGTTCTCTAAATATGTGGGTAAGTCACAAGAATTCACCTGATAATACCGTGAATACTATTTTAAAGTAAGACTCCTTCTCTCACTGAAAGTACTACCAGTAAAAAAACAGTTGCTGTGGATTTGACTCCCAACTCTCGGTGCCTCCATTGTGTAAAAGTAGAAGCGATCTATAGCATCTTTAAAGGTCAGCTTTTCAAAAGTTAACTATCAGGTCTTTCCTCTGAGGTGCCTCTGGGTGGACTCACACTCCAGACTTTCAGTTAGCAGCCAAGGGTGCTAACTAGTCTCACCATCCAGAGTCTCCACTGAATGCACTAGGATTGCTTAATCATACTTAATTTGCTTAATGTGTATTAAGATGTCATTAATGAACAAATTGCATGGAAACTGAAGAGAACTGCATATCTGATTTGAAAGAGCCAAGGATGTTTTTTAAAATGCAAAATATTCATACACCATATCTACATTAATGCAACTACTACCATTGTAATGTAGCTTGTGCGAAATTCTAGGTTTCTAACTGAAGAAATAATCATTTATTTAACATAAAGTTAGGCATTTAGTGATTTTGAGACCTTGACAAATTAATGTGTGGTTAAATATATATTATGAAATCTATTTTTGGCTGTGGACACAGGTAATTTTTCTTGATAGCTAAAATATACATTTGCCGACCCAATGTAAGTTGCTTCTGGATAATATACCTCTTCTGGGTTTTAAACAACTTTACGTTAACAGTGCTTCCATTAAAATATAGATAGCTAGGCATTGCAATGATGCTTCTCTTCCTATAAGCACAGACTGACTATACATGTAACACCTAGAGGATTTCTGTTTGTCAGTTAGCGACCCAAGCAGATCAAGTGAAACTCTTCTGAAACCTGGATTAGAAGGTTTTTTTTTTTTTTTTTTTTTAACTACAGAACTGTAGGTTTCTGTTGCACTACACAATAGCCACAACAATGGAATCAGATATGTTAATTTTAGAGGGGATGATTATTTGTAAAAAATGACAGGTAAAGCAAATCTACTTATTTCATGATCTTGGTAAAATTCTACAGTACAACAAATGACACAACTTACCTGATAGTTTCAGAAAGAAATAGACACCCAGGGCTAGGTATTGAAACAAGTTATCTTATAAAATGTAGAATTTACCAGGATTTGTTTTTAAAACTTCCAACAGATTAAATTTTATCAAGTTTTTTATTTCTTCTTCCTCTGTCTATGACCTATTTTCAACTTGAGGAAGTTCTTGTGAAAATCCTTCCAGAATTTCCTAACCGAACTAAAATTTTAGTTTCCTCTCTGTTTTTAACAGTAATGTGCGAACAATGTTGATTTTTAGCAGAGCTTTGGGCTCTGGAAAAACAGCCAATGTTAAGGGAAAAACCCCATTGCTGTCAGTTGCTTCTGACTCATAATGATGCTATATGATAGTTAAACTGTCATATAGTGTCCAAGGAATGGCTGGTGGATTAGAACCATCAACCTTTTGGTTAGCAACTGTAGCTCTGAACTATTTGCCACAAACACCTAACTATTTTATTTTCCAGACTCTACCACAATTTTCTGCATTATGAAAAAAAATGACTGACAACAAAGGACTGCTCTGCCCCCACATATCTGGAGATACGTGCCACTTCCCCCTGTCCCACCCTCATCATTCCTTGTTTGATAGAATGCCAAGCTTTCCTTTGTTCTTTGAGATTTTCTTCCTTAATGAACAAACTCTCCATTGCAATAGCCTAAGCAAAGTCATCTTCATCCTTAGTGAGTTTTACCTGTGACATGTCATAGTATCATTACCAATGCTTCATTTGGGTGATGACGTAGCTTATGGTTCCCCTACTTGACTTTATAGGAATCTATATCAGCAAATGAATTAAGCAATTAATGCCATAATGCACTTGCAACATTATATTTCCTGTATATATTACATGCTACTTAAACATGGGGAGTTGAACACTTGAAAATGAAGTTGTGAAATACCCAAAGAGATTGGTATTAAATCAGTGGGGTGGAGAGTAATTAGAAGTTGCTTCAGACAAATGAAATGTTTTAGGAAAGGTAAAGGAAATAAAAATCATTTTCTCAACTTGAGAATTATTACAAATAACTATTAGTGAGTCTCTCTCCAGGAAATCTTATTGTCAGATGGGTTTTTACCACCCTTTGTTAAGGCTATGGTGATGATACTGGAAGCATATTTTCTGACTCATTTGAAGAGATTACTTCAAAATCTGCTGGAAAATAACAGGCAGGAGTCTGAATGTCAAAAGGAGCGATGAGCAGATCTAGAAGGTGGAAAAAAATCAGCTGCGTAACATTTTTGTCTTTTTTTTTTTTTTTTTTTTTGATATTTAGCACAGAATTCCAAGAATTTCTAGTTAACTGAAAGAGTGAGTGATTGGGAAGAGAAACTCACTTGGAGTTGAGTCAAGTCTCCGTCTCTCTATTTAATTGAAAACCGTAGTGACTTAGTGGTTAAGCGCCATGTCTGCTAACCAAAAGGTCAGCAGTTTGAATCCTCCAGGTGCTCCTCGGAAACTCTGTGGAGCAATTCTACTCTGTCCTATAAGATCACTGTGGGTCAAAATTGACTGGATGGCAGTGTTTTTTTTTTTTGTTTGTTTGTTTGTTTTTCTTTTTTTGTGATCCTGAAGTGGAAACCCTCCTAGGCTGGGAGGCATTACTAAATACTAACAGTGATGGATTCTGACATAGCCATGTTTGTGAAAATAGCACAGAACCATGCAACATCTCATTCTGTTATACATAAACTCGCATGAGTTGCAGCTGGCTCTATAGCAACTATCAGCAACAGCACAATTCTGAAGCATAAAGTATTGTCTGTTATTGTGGGCACACACCTTTGTGTTCAGCTAACTTCTGGATTATGATAATGAACATTTGATTTACCTCTTTGAGCCCACATGACACAAAAATCACTAGATTGTGGGTTCCAAAGCACTGCCTTCTTTATGTCATTTTCCTGTGGGTGCTGCAGAACTATTAAGAACATGTAATTAGTGGAATATTCTATTTAAGGTGATATTTAAGTAAATTAGCTATCTTTCCCTAACTTAACTACTTCTTCTTCTTTTTTTAAATCTCATTTCTCTTCTATAAGTAGACTCTGTTCCGAGCAGTCTGGTTTACTCATAGAACTAGTTTAGCTCATACCCATGATTCAAAAGCCAGCTCAAGTTTCTGAGTAAGCAGTTGTTGTTCGGTGCCATTGAGTCAGTTCCAACTCATGGTGACCCTATGAGCAACAGCATGGAACAGTACCTGGCCTTGTGCCATCCACAGTCATTTTTATGCTTAAATCCATTGTTACGGCCATTGTATGAATCCATGTTGTCGAGAGTCTTCCTCTTTTTCACTGAGCCTCCACTCTACCAAGCATGGTGTCCTTCTCCAGGGACTGATCTTTCCAGATTACATGCCGAAGATATGTAAGAAGCAGTCTTGCCATCCTTGCTTCCAAGGAGCACTCTGATTTTGCTTCTTCCAGCACAGATCTCTTTGTTCTTTTGATGGTCCATGGTACATTCAACACTCTTCTCCAGCACCGCAATTCAAAGGCATCGATTCTTCTTCTGACTTCTTTATGGTGAGATATACTTTTTCATTAAAAATAGACTGGACAATGAGATGACAGACAAAAGTTGAACTGCCACAAGCAAATTGTAAGATTTGGTCCTCTACTTCAGATTTTTATATTATGTAGCAGCAACAAAAGCAGAATCAATAGCTAATGTCCGTCTTATGCCTGTAAATCCAAAAGTAACCTTTATGAATCTTTTCCCAGTGTAGAGTGGCGTACCTTGCATCTCCCCATTCATTTCCTCAAAAAGAGTTATTGTATTTGTCTTGTTCCTTTCAACATTTTGCAGAATTTTATATAAAGCGCATTTTACTTTATATAAGATGGTAAGAGGGGAAAATAAGCATACACATTTGGTTACATCTACAAAAAGTAACAGTGTGTGAATAAATAAAAAATGAAAACAAAACTAAGTCCTATAAATAAAAGGGAAAAGGTAGAATGACAAGAGGTGTAGACAGCAGTGCTGATGTTATCTTAACATATAGTCTTCACTTTGAAAAATGTAGCCAAACGCCAAGTGCCATCGAAAGATTAAAAAGAAAAATAATACCTAAGGATAAAAACAAATCTTATAAATGAATGTTGAAGTTGGTGAAACAAAACTGCTTAGAAAGGAATAATTTTAAATAATATTGGAAATCCAAGGCTCTATATCCACAGTAGTATATGTTTAAAAACAAACAGAATTACAAAGAACAGATAGACTTTATTTTGTAACTGAATTATTAATAATAATAGTGCTACGATTATTTTGAAAGTATTTTATAGGTCTATCTAAGGATCAGGTGATGAAATAATTATATTAAGATGGTTAAAAGTCCTGGATTTTTCTGTTGGAGAAAAGATTAGATCCTAGAGTAAAAATCAGAGACTTATGTAAAATTTTTATAGAGCTAAATTTGAATTGAAAAATAATTGTATAAAATCAAGTGTTTTTTTGTTTTGTTTTGTTTTGTTTTAAAAAATGTGCATGTTTTAAACTCTGTCCTATGAAAAGGCCTATAGACAATGCTGATGCAAAAGGAACGAACACTCCTAGTACCCCCCAAAATGTGCTCTGAGTAGAATTTCTCACCGATAGAATAGGGGACACCCAGAGTTGGTGTAGAAAACAGACAAGAAGACCCAGAGACATCTTGTGGTGGCAGGAAGTGAAGCAGATATCAAAGATCAAGTGGCAGTGCAGACAGGATACAGAGTTAACAAAGAACCAAAAAACAAACAAAAAATAAACCCACACGGATCCGACCCGACGGCACTTGGCTTGGCTGGCTGTCCAGTGGATTCTGACTCATAGTGACCCTATAGGTCAGAGTAGAACTGCCTCATAGAGTTTCCAAGGAATGCCTGCAGATTTTTTCTTCTGACTTTTTGGTTAGCAAATGTAGTATGTATGTACACGCACGTGCACACACACAGACGCATACACACACATGAACCGTACATTTATAGAGGGCTGTCCTACTGATTTATTTCTAGAGGGAAGAGGAGAGGGTAGAGAGAAGGGGATAGGTGTTCATTTGGAAGATACTAGAAGCAAAGAATGAAAAGGAGGGGTGTGCTGTCACAGGGTAGGGAAAGCAGATAGAGTTGTAGACAGGTGGGTATACAAAATCGACTTGGATTACATGCTTACACTTAATCATAATGAGATTAAAATATATATATAAACTTGACAGCAGCAGGGTTTGGTGTGTATACGCACACATACACACAAACACACACAGAAACCTGTAATGACATTCAGAAGAGACAAAGGGAGAGAGAGATCCAGCAACAGCCGCTATAAATACTGGCATCATTGAAAGTAGTTAGCATACCACTTCTTGCACTGGAAACTTTGTTAAAGGGAAAAATTAAGCCTCTCCATAAAACTGTATTGTATAAAATCAAACAGTGTAACTATTTGCTATCAAGTTCAATTCAATTCAAGGTAAGCCCGCATGTATCAGAGTAGAACTAAGAAGTCTAACAATTAGGTTTGCAATCTGGCCACTGTGCGCTTATGCAGGCAGCACTTGCTGAGGTTTCATAACCTTGGTATATCAGTGTCTCACAACTGTGCTCATGTCAGCGTGTGGCAGTTGTCTTGATGATTGGTGTCCATTATTGTTGTTACATGTCCTGAAAATGTTGGAGCTTAAATTAGAGCAACAAACCAACATTAATTTTCTTGTTAAACTTGGCAAGAGTGGGAGATAAATCAGGGATGTGTTAGTCCAAGTTTACGGGGATAATGCCGGGGCAGGGAAAGCAGCAGTGTACAAGTGGATTAAAGTTTCTCTGAGGGCAGAGGAAGTATCACAGATGAAGAGATGTAAAGGCAGCTATTAATAAACAGAACTGATGGAAACATTGCAAAAATTCATCAAATTGTGTGTCGAAATCATTGGCTGACTGTAAGAAGTGTAATATACCAAGTAAACATAGAGAAACAGTTATGAAAATCTTAACTGAAAATCTTGGCATGAGAAAGTTGTGTACAAAAATGGTCCTGAAGGAACTCACTAATAAACAAAAGCAAAGGAGAGTTGAAGTTTGCCAAGACCTTTTGAAGAGGTAAGATGATGTTTGGGGCTATGTTATCACTGGTGATGAAACATGGGTGTACCAATATGACTCTGAAACAAGTCATCAAAGTACACAATGGAATTCAGCCGATTCTCCACCACCAAAAAAGTTCTGTCAGTTCAAATCAAGAATCACAACGATGTTCCTAACCTCTTTTGATATCAGAGGGATTGTTCATTATGAATTTATACCAACTGGACAAACAGTTAACCGAGTTTTCTATCTGAAAGCGCTGAAAAGGCTGCATGAAAAAGTTAGAGGAAAATGACCTGAACTTTCTGTCAACAACTCATGGCTCTTACATCACCACAAAGCAGCAGCTCACATGGCACTGTCCATTAGGGAATTTTTAGCCAGTAAATAGATAATTATATTGGAATACTCTCTCTACTCTCCTGATCTGGCCCCCAATCACTTTTTTCTTTACCCAAATGTAAAGGAAATATTGTTAATAAGCTGGGATGCTTACCAAAATGTTGAAGGTGTGAGTCTACTCAGAGGCATTTCTGAAGAAACACCTGTGGATTTACTTTTGAAACATCAGCCCTTGAAAACCTTGTGAAGTACAGTTCTGCTCTGACACAGATGGACTTTCAGTGCTTGGTATGGACTCAACAGAAACTGCTGACTTACCTGTTACCAAAAGACAGCAAACTTGGAGTTATATAATCAGGGGCCAAATGGCTGTTACTTCAGAATGGAAAACAAATATATAACATGTTACAATTTTAGGTGTAACAAAATGGTGTGACTAATCTCACAGACTAAACAAGTGTGAAACATTCTTTTTAAGGGCTCTCAGTCTAAGATTTTAGACCGAAAAGAGACATTAATTCTCTAGAATAATATATAGCAGCATGTATCTAGCTTTTCATTACACAGGACGAATCACTGTGTGATGTGTAGACAAAGGCACTAGGAGCATGTAGGAGTGTGAGGGAAAGAGTGTGAGGGAAAGGACACAGTGTAAGATACACTGGGTAAAATGCTGCTGTGATTAGTACCGTCCTGGTCACCTGTCACTGCCACTGCCTCTCATCCTTTCAGCTTTCTGCTTTTCTTTTGTCTCTTCCACTACACTGTGAACTTTCTGAATTTAGGTTTTGTTTGTTCCAACCACCCCGACACATATATACACACACTACAACACACAGAAACACAGACACTCTACACACAGAGATAAACACACAAACATGCTCATCACAGACACACACACAAGCATCACATACACACAGAGACATGCACACTCCACACAGAGATGTGCACACACATGCACTACACACAGATAAGCAAACACTCCATACACAGAGATACACATACAATCCATGTACGTCCCCCCATATAGACACACCACATTAAATGAACAGCCCATACACAGAGATAAATACACATGCTGTGCACACAGCTACATATGCATATCACACATACACATATATATACACACCATATGTACACAGAGAGCCCATATCTTCCCACATCCCCCATGCTACACACAGAGATACACAGACATGCTATACAAGAGGTGCATACACATACTACACACACACACATGCATACATATACCACACACCAATACACAAATACTTCACAGTGATACATATACCATACACACAGATACAAACATATACATACCATACATATACACACCACACATACAACACCTTCACAGACACTTCACACACAGACACAGACACCATACACACAGATTCAAACATACACACACCATATACATCACATGCATACATATATGTACACACACACCACAAACGCACACTTTCACATACTACACAGATACACACACACCACCCCTACACACCACACACACATACACACACATACACCACACACCCACATATATACCACAGAATACAAACATATACCTCACCCCACATGCATACACACAGAGACCTTCAATATTCAAACAAGAAAATTGAGATCAGAGACATTTAAATGACTTTGTGAGTACACTCAGCTGGCTGGCAGATTGGATCACAACAGCCCCTTGATTCGTCATCCAGTCCAATGTTCTGTCAAAGGCGTTAGCCTTTTTCTCATCTTAGTATCTGTTGATTTGTTATTGTTGTTTCCTTCCGGTGAACGTGAAGAACATGGCATCTTCCCAGGGCAACTGCTGTTTCTACTTTACTCACATACCTAATGGATCCTGTCACATTCTGAAAGTAGTACAAGCCATCTATATGTTCACACTGTGTGCTGACAGTCCATGCTGAATTCCCCAGCAAACGTGAGGAGAGTCACGAAATTGCTTCCGCCCCAAGAGGACAGTCTTCATAGTAACTAAGAAATAGTGTTACCTCTCCAGTGAGAGAAGACTTCTTCCTCCCTGTGAGGGGACCAGAGGGCCATGCTTTTCTGTGGAGGGCCTCAGGGACACAAACATACTAAAGAAGTGATTAGAGGCTTTGCAAGTTTCTTCAGAGGAAAGACTGATCTTTTTTCTTCTTTCTTTTTTGCCCTAAAATGAGCATTTCCATTTCCTAGCAACTGGAAAATTCTGAACTCTTCTCTAACTGCCTTCGTATGGGAATAGATCAACTCAGGTGCTGTTCATGGCAGTTTAGCTTTGGGAAAAAAAGAAAAAAATACAAACCTGAAATGAGTTTACCACAGTTTTTTTTTTTTTTTTTTTTTTGGCTTCAAATGTGAGTTTGTATTTTAAGTACCTTGTTTAATTTTGGGGGTAGCTGCAAATTATAATTTTGATTTCATGAATATTCCACAGCAATGCAATATGAAGGTCTAGTTTTTTTTATTATTATTTTTAAAATCTGAACCTTTGCAGGTTTCATTTCTAAGTACCATGCCATATGTGGAAACCATGTTCTGGAGCTGTTTGAAAAGCAGGGGTCAGGCATCAAACTGTGGTACTCTCCATCCCCCGAACCAAAACCCAGTAGTGACTTACAGCGATCCTATAGGACAGAATAGACCTCCCCCACAAGTGTTCCAAGCTCTACTCATTATGGAAACAGACAGCCCCGTATTTCTCCCGTGGAGCAGCTGATGCATTTGAATAGTTAGCTTTCATATTACCAGCTGACTGATTAACCACTGCACTACCAGGAATCCCCTCTGCATCTGCCACCCATCAATGTTACTGGAGGCCACCAAGCTGGAAAGCAGTGACATATGTCAACTTGCTAATGCAAGTCTCAGGTTAGAAGTTATGGAATTAGAATCTCTGAGTCGTCATTTGCCACACTTTTCCCCTCACAAAACTGAGTATTTCTGTTGGATACCAAATGTCTTCAAAATTCCAAACCAGCAATAAAGCTACAAATATTCTTCTGAAATTTATTCAGATAATACTGTTCAAATTTGCACAAACTTAGGACTTACACATTGGGTCAGGGACCTAATTTGAATCTGCCATTGACAAGCCATTACATACGTATTTGAAGGGAATAACATCAGCATCTGATCAATGATTTTGACAGTATTAAAATACCACTTCCTCTACTAATGTTAGGTTTATCACCAGTCTCCTCTACTTCCTTCATTAATGACATTATTATAGCTCATCATTGACTTAGAAGCTATTTTTTTTTCTATACATAAAAATTATCCAACTCGACAGCACTTGGCTTGGCAAAAGCTATCAAGAAGTACTCATGTGGTATTGTTAGTACCTCAAAAAGAACAGTATCAATGAAAAGAAAACTGCAATAATTTAGAGCTTTAGTCTTGGGCAAGCATTTTGGATACTTAGCTTTGTCCAGTATTTGATACAGAAAACTCTGGTGGCATAATGGTCAGCAGCTCCAATGAGCCAAGCACTGCTTAGAAACTCTACGGGGCAGTTCTACACTGCTCTATTGGGCCACTGTGAGTTGGGAATCAAATCAGCAGCAGTGGGTTTAGTTGGGTTTGTGTATATGCCATTAATTAATCAATAAAGCTTAGGAAGGTAATCAGCTCAAAATAATAAAATTTACAGAGTGAGGGTATTTGTTCTTTCCAAAAGAAATGTTGGCCTCCACTCCCAGTATAGAGTTCTACCTATGATAGAAAGACTTGAGACCTTAAAGTTCGTATTTGTTGGGGTCAAGAGACAAGTAATGAAAGCTTTCATTCTAATCATAGAATGAATTAAGCATCTAGAACTACACTGGCTGGGGAATTACTTTAGAAATCTGTTATTCCACTGTGATTCAGTTTTCTCTGTTTGCATTCAAGCTTCTTAACTAACAGCCCAGAACTGTATCTCCCAAATACCAGTCTCTGCAGAACCTAGTCCATCTTTCACCTAGTTGCACTGTTATGTTCCTAAGACCCTGTCTCATCACGTCACATCCCTGCTCTAAGATTCTGGTGGGATTCGATTAGCAACTGAAGTTTAAACCCTTTAACATTATATGAACAGACTTACTTTAAACATCTTTCAAGTATAATCCTCCAGTTACTGGTCTTTACAGACTTACCTTTAAATGTACTTGCCTCCTAACGGCACTCCAAACATTCTTTGCACAGCTGTCAAGACAATAGTGATTGTTATCCAGAGACCTGGGGTTTGAGCTTAGGTTCTGTTGCTTTGAAGCCCTTGCTACAAGATCAGAAAGGGTGTCTCTCTGAAGGCAATTATCATATCCCCAGTAACTAGCCCAGGGCTCAATACAGAATTATTCCCTAAATCTTAAATACATGAATGGAGAAACGGACAAATAAACAGATGAAATCCAATTTGAGATCGCATGCTTAACTTTCCTGTAACTCAATTATCTCAGCTGCAAAATGGAAGAAGAATATTAACTGTGTTGAGTGTTACATAATTTGGAGTAACAGCACAATCCCAGCATACAGCAGGTGTTCAGTAATCAAAAACTATTGATATACTTTATGTGGTGTCTACTTTCTAGGATGAGAGAATAAATAAGGTGTGGGGGATTTACAGTGCAGGGGAAGTCATGTAGATGCAGATAGATATTTTATAACAATATTTTATTTTATAAAAATCGACGCTTGAAGACCTGAGGAGGGACAACAGAGTAGCACATAAAAATGTCCCCTATTTTATATCAGGGATTCATAATTGCAGCCACAGTGGCCTCCTGTGGTCACGAGATATTTCAAAAAGCAATAGCCTTTATCTATCCTTAAATAAAATGCTTATAACATACTTGTGTAGATTTGCCCACTTACTTCAGGATCTAGGGAGTAACAGAAGCAGTGGCCTAGAAATGCCCCTCTTCAAAACTTCTTTTAGCTCAGAAGAGTTGCTTTTGGAGAACTGAGAAATTAAACCGAGTAGAAGAAGCAAAAATGACTCTATGGTGGTGGTTTTCTAGATGAGTAAATTTCCCCTTGATTTCATTTAACATAGATATTTTTGTCTCATTTTCCTCTGCTTCTGCCATGACTTAGATGTGTTGTGCCGGTGATTTGAGAGAATGGGTTGTTTTCTTCGTTACCTAGCAGCTGTAGTACTTAACCATTATGCCACCATAGTTTCCAATCCCTTTATAGTCACAATAATTTCTTTAACAGAATTACCACTTATTTTACCACAATTATTAAACGAGTAGAAAAGCACTAGAAAGATGAACACAGGTAGTATTAATTTCAATCTCAAAATAAAACCAGAACCAACTCCTTGAAGTGTCAGGTTATTTCTTGGTATTTCAAAACCTATGTGCTAACTTTGGTCAACCAATAAGCAAGCAACAATATACAGCCCCAATATCCCACTGCCATAGAGTCAGTTCTGACTCATTGCAGCTCTGCAGAATAATATATCAAAAAAACAAACCAAACCCAAAGCAGTCAAATAGATTCCAACTCACGGTGACCCGATAGGGCAGAGAAGAACTACCCCCCATCAAGCTTCCAAGGAGTGGCTGATGGATTTGAACTACTGAACTTTTGGTTAGCAGCCATAGCACTTAACCACTAAACCACCTAGGTTTTGTGAATAATATACAGAGCATCTAAAATGGTCTGTCTATTTGAGGTGATCCCTACAGAATGGAACAAAATTAAAAAAAAAAATGCTGTCTTTGTTTATTTACATTCTAGAGGAGCTGAAGTAGGGGGTACAGTAAATAAGCAAGTCAATGACTTATGTCAGGTGAGGTAGTGTGATATTGAAGAAAGCAACTCAGGCTAAAAAGCACAGTCCTATTCAGAGCAAGTCTTCAAAGCAAAGTTTACTTTCTCATAATTGTTTTTCTTCTTACCCTCTTAGATGAACTGATTTCATAGTAATATTTCCTAAAAGACTATATGGCAGATATTTTCAGAAAAATTATCAGCCTCAGTGATTTTAAAAACAGCAACAAAGTAAGAAGTTTAGAGAAAGCAAGAAAATGAAATTATTCAAAACTACAAAGAGACTCAGATATTTGTCTCCCAAAGGCCCCCCTAGATTTGATGGAAAGATCATGCTCACAACAAACCTCCTAAGCTATCATTTAAAAGAACAAGCATCTCAAAAAACGTACTCAATCCTGTCACATCTGAAAGGAAAACCTTATGAACTATTTGCATTTATCTTCATGTATATCCACAAGGTAGCAAAAGAAAACAAATGAGACAGTATAAATGTCTCTAGAGATGATTACGATGTTCTCATATCTACAAATTATTTTAATATCAAATATAGAAAAAAGATAAATATATTTCATCTTGAATTCAACAGGTTCTTTTTAAAGTTTGATATTCACTGTTTAGAAAGAACTGTCACATCACAGTTTTCACCATGTTAGAAGTTTCTGGAAAAGATGCCCATGTCACATATACTCAGTGACATTTAGTCTCTTCATCTTTAAACATTTATGTCTTTCAAATGTGACTCGAAAGCTTATTATTTTATGTTGTAAGATAGAACCTAAGGGGCATATTATTCTAAGGGTTTCAGTACTAATTATATAGTTCTTGGGAAACCCCAGTGGCACAGTGGTTAAGTTCTACAACTGCTAAAGGTCAGCAGTTCAAATCCACCAAGCACTCCTACTCTGTTAGCAAGCAACCCTACTCTGTCCTATAAGGTTGCTATGAGTTGGTAACAGAATTGGCAATGGATGTGGTTTGGTTGTTTAACACAAGTCTAGAAAAAAACATTAAAAAGATCTCATATTCTGTTATTGTTATATAAGCAGAGGATTTTTGTGTTGGTTTGTTTGAGGTTTTTTGTTTCTTAGTTTCTTTCCCCCCTTAACTTAGTGTATATTATACAACACAGCAGAGAAGACATTTAACAAGTCACACCATGGTAAGATATTTCAGTGTAATCAATAAAAAGGCTCTTCTCAAGTAGGCAAAGTGTTCCATACTTACTGCCTTTTATATAGTGGAAGAGGAATGAGTTGTGTCCCCATCTAATCTGAGCCATTTCTTTAGCCAGTCACGAATATTTTCTGGGCATTCACAGTATGTAAATACTCACGTGGCAATATTCCTCCATGGGAAACCCTGAGTAGAACAAATGGTTAAGTGGATGGCTACTGACCAAGAGGTTAGCAGTTTGAATCCTTACTGAGGTACCTCTGAAGAAAGTCCTGGTGATCTGCTTCTGAAAAGTCATAGCCTTGAAAATTCTATCGAGTGTAGTTCTATGCTGCAGCTCATGAGGTTATCATGATTCCAAATAGACTCAGTTGCAACTGGTTTGCTTTTTAGCTGTTGCTTTTAGCCTCCCTTTTCCCGTAGGAAATGCAAATTGTTTATGTGCCCTATGTTTCCCAACCTCCTCAAAAACAATAGAAAACCCACAATCTTGGTTTCATATCTGTTTTGAGAAATTGTGTGCAATAAAAAGTTCAGAAGAAATTCCATTCCAAAATAGGACCGTGAGCTTTTGGTTTTTTGTATGTGAAAGGGATATTACTTATTCCTACTTGACGTGGTTGCTACAAGGAACAAAGATATGCTTGCAATCCTTCAGCGTGAAAGACCCTCTCAAAATCTAAATTCCCTTAGCATTCTTACTATGACAATAATATTGTCATTAGATTTTCACAGTAAAAATGTCAGTTTCCATCATGCAGAAGGACTGTGCTTATGGAAAAAAATCTCAGATATTTATCTAAGGTGATTAAGCCACGGTCATCATCAGTGCTTGGTGAGAACAAAAGATCAATAAACTCTCATTTACAATGAGAAAATATCAGAAGCTACAAAGACTTAAACAATGGGAAAATAGATTTTCTTTTCCTTTCATGCAAATTTTGAACATTAGTCAATAACTCTAACAAATAATTTTAAAATATTATATGCCAAATATACTTTCCTGGAGATAAAATTTATTTTGTTCTATGTTTGTTTGTAGAAACCCCAAAGTTGGGTGACTGTCCACAGAACAAATAAAAAAATTGACCTCATCTATCCTGGCTATCTATATTGTATGATCTAGTTGCCCATGGGGTCCCTGAAGAGTAAGTTGCAAAGAATCAAACGGTTAAGTAGTCAGTTTGGTGACAGGGAATGAGAAATTCTGCAACTCTAATTCCATTTTCTATGCAGACTACAGCTCTAGCAGCATCTGTAGGTGGTTGTTGCAGGCACATGGCCGGCATGAACAGGAGGCGACAGCCACGTGCTGCTTGTCACTTTAGAGTGAACAGCCACAGTGACATGAAGACGACTCTTGTCAGTACAATCATGAAGCCCTGTGAGAATCCAAGGGGTGCATTATTTTCCTGTGGAGAGAAATTGGTCCCTGATACTTAAAATCTGCTCTTGGTGGATTCAAACCTTGTTTATTAAGGGTCTACAGTCAACAGGCACCAAGATCACAGTGTACGATGGCTTGGAGATGGACAGAGAGGCAAGGACCCTCCTCTCAGGAAGCTTGTGCTTCCTGAGGGAAGTAGGGGAGAAAGGGAGTAATAGAAACCAGACCAATGCATAATTTCAAATAATGCTGTGTGTCGTAGACACCACAGTCCTTAAAGGGGTAAGGAGACCCAACACTACTAGTGGCCATTGAACAAGGTGGTCAGGAAGGTTCTTATGAACAGATGATTCTGATTCATAGTGACCTTACATGGCTGGGTAGAACTGTCCCCAGGGGATTTCCTTGTAATCTTTACAGAAACAGATGGCCAAGTCTTTCCCCTGCAGAGCTTCTGGATGAGTTCAAACCACTAATCTTTCAGTTAGCAGTCCAGCATTGAACTGCCACAACGTCAGAGATTCATAACTTAATGACACAGATTAGTGCCTCTGAAAAACGGAAGTTTGTGTTCTCAGAGTTCAGAAGGCTGAAAGTCTGAAAGTCTGAATTTAGGGCATGGCTCGAGGGGGAGGTCCTTTCTTGTCTAGTCCAGCCTCTAGCACCTGCAGCAGTCCTTGATAGTCCTGGGTTTGTAAATGCATGGTTCTTTATCTTCTATCTCCCCTTCTTCCTGTGTGTCTCTCTGTGTCTGTTCTGGTCTCTTAATAACTCAGAAGGGATTAGGTTTAGGATCTAACCTACCCTAGTATGACTTCATTGACATAACAGAAAGAGATGCCTATTTCCAAATATAGACTTGTGAGTGGCATCATGTCACCCCCAAACTATGTTCTCAATTTAATGAGGCCATTGATTCCCAATATTGCGTGATTTTCTCATGTGTTGTGAGTCTTTCCTTTATGACATTAATGAGGGAGAAGGGGTGGCAGTTGTGTTAGCGAGGCAAGACTCAGTCTACAAGGTTGGATTGTGTTGTCGCTATCTCTTGGGAGATAAAAGGAAGGGGAAACAAGCAGAAAGTTGGGGACCTCATACCACTAAGAAAACAGCTCCAGGAGCAGAGCATATCCTTTGAAATGGGGGGTCCCTCTACAAAGAAGCTTTTAGTCTGGGGAAAGAAGAGAAAAGGTAAAGTCTCCCCTAGGAGCTGACTTCCTGAATTTGGACTTACAGCCTACTGTTCTGTGAGAAAATAAATTCTTCTTTGTTAAAGCCATCCATGTGTGATGTTTCTGTTATAGCAGCACTAGATGACTAAGACGTACTTACAGGTACTGAGGTTAGGATTTCACCTGTGTCTTGGGAGACACAACTCAGCCTATAACTGAGTGTTGCATGAGAATTCAGATTTAAGAGAATGAGGTGGCTCCTGATATTTCTCTCTGCATAATGTGTCCATCGTAGAAGTAAAACAAATTACCTTAAAGTAATTGATTTGCAAAAGAGTATGGTTTCCAATAGATTTCAGGTGAATGCTTACTATTGTTAAGAAACTAAATATAAGCACTTTTGATTACATTTAGCATCTACTTGTCTCCTTTTTGGTGTTTGGTCCACCACTTTTCTAGGATGAGATGCTTAAAGTTTCTTCTAGCCTCAAGTTTTTCCATCACTTATCCCTTCCCCAAACCCATCCCACCCCAATGTTCATAGCCTATTAAAATGCATTGCTGTTGATTCAATTCCAACTCATAGTTTGTGATACAGGACAAAATAGAACTGCCGCATAGAATTTTCAAGGAGAACTTGGTGAATTCAAGCTGCCCACCTGTTGGTGAGCAGTGTAGCTTTTAAAACAGAAGGTCTGAAAAGGAGTTGCCAAAAGTATGCTTAATTTATTTCACTTTTCTATCTAATCTCACTGACGATTAGCCCAATTACAGACTTGTTCTCCTTGTGGATGAGTGCGAAGAGTTGATATTGAATTTGACCAGTTATCACTCAGGACATGGGTTGTTGTCTTAGTCATTGTGTGCTGGTTTAACAGAAATATCACAAGTGGATCACTTTAAAAAGAGAAATTTTATTTTGTCAGTCTGGTAGGCTAAAAGTCCAAATTCAGGGTGTCAGCTCCAAGGGAAGGCTTTCTTTGCTGCCTCTAGAGGAAGAACTTTGTCTTCAGTCTTCCACTAGAACGGGAGCTTCTGATGCACAGGGATTCCACATCTTTTCCAAAGGACACTTTCAGCTCCTAGCACTGCTTCTGTGTAGTATAACCAAAATCCAAACCAAAGCCACTGCCACTGAGCCAATTCCAATTCATAGCAACCCTACAGGACAGAATAGAACCACCCTCATAGAGTTTTCAAGGAACACCTGGTGTTTTTGAACTGCAGACCTTTTGGTTAGCAGAGATAGCACGTAACCACTACACCAGCAAGGTTTCCCTGGGTAGTATGAGTTCCCCCGTATCTCCATTTGCCTCCCTTTCCTTTATGTCCCAAGAGGCTATCCCAGAACACAGTGCCATCCCACAGATAGGGACCTGACCCACCACACAACTGCAGCCCATCCTCCTTCATTAACATCATAGAAGCAGGGTTCATAACATAAACCTTTATAACATCACACAATACTGAAAATCGTGGCCCAGTCAAGTTGCTACACACATTTTTGGGGGGACACAATTCAATCCATGACAATGCTTTTAACTAAATTTCAAGAGGTCCATGATCCATCGACTATTTCCCGTGTATCTTAACAAGTGAATACAGTTCTGAAATATGTTGTTCAAACAGTGCATTTTTCAAATGATGTATACCGCACAGCCCCTCATGCCATGGCAAGAAACACGGATGTTTCTCCCATCAGAGTCATACCTGTTGCTGTCACTAAAGTTCCCAGCACATTTTTTTGGCAACAGGGTATTAACTACCCATATGCAAGCAATAATGTGTGCCAGAGACTAAAATTCAATAGTGTTTTGAGCATTCAAGGGAGAGAGAAAAAATTTCCCCAGCATGGACTGTCTGACAGATGCTTCCTGGCCAAGATCAAAAGACTCTTCAGTATCATCCACTTTGACAGCACATTGTCAGAGGACTAGAAAAATGCCAGGTTCTCAGACTAGAAGTTAGAATTTGAAAGAGCTGTGTCTTGTTTGAAAGATTCAATTTCAAGTACAGTTCATTATTTGTAGAAATTGCTATTTAACAAGTTAGTTTCCAGAAATGAAAATTTTAAGGAATGAATCATGTTACTACAGTGTCTTGCAGTGAAGTTAATTCACAACTTGTCTCTTAAGACAAGATGATTTTAATTAGAAAATACTACTTTGGGCCCCAAATATTGCTTTTCTAATCTTTAGTTGATACAGTATGTGTATATGGTGTGTGTTTGTGTGTGTGTGTGTGTGTGTGTGTCAAGATGAATGTCTTCTGGGGAATGAGAGAAGGATTTTTTTGGTTATTTAGTGCTGCTGTAACAGAAATACCACAAAGTGGATGGCTTTAGCAAAGACAAGTTTATTCTTACACAACCCAGTAGGTTACAAGTCCAAATCCAGAGTGTCAGCTCCACGGCAAGGGCTTACTTCTGTCACATTTGAAGGGAAGTCCTCGTGTTTCATCAGTCTTTGGTTGGGGAGCATCTTGGCATAGGAACCTCTGGTCTGAAATACATGCTCTTCTCCTGGTGCGGCTTTCTTGATGGCATGAGGTTCCTAATTCTGCTTTCTTCCCTCTCTTTTTGTCTCCTATAGGACAAAATGATAAAAGGTGTTGCAAGCCACATTCCATGGAAACTCCCTTAGCAAGAGTGTTGCGGTCCCACTCTAATCCTCTTTTAACATAATCATATTATCTGCTAGCCACAGGCAGAGATTAAGATGGATAGGAGAAGAAAATCACAAAATATTGGGAATGATGGCCCAGCCAAATGGCTACATACATTTTGAGGGGAACACAGTTCAATCCATGACAGGTACATCATGTATTATATATAGCATGTTCAAGACTAGGTCAAAGTGACGTGATGCTACACAGCCTTAATCCTAAACATATAGAATGAAAGGAATTCAGGTGGACACAAACGACTCAAGAGTGTCCTAGTGATTTCACACAAGAGAGTCCCTGGGATGTCCAAAGGGTTAATTTGTTTGGCTGTTAACCAAAAGGTTTTTGGTGGTTTGAGTGCAGCAGTAGAAGCCTCAGGAAAAAAAAAAAAAAAAAAAAAAAAGCCGTGATGGACTATTTCCAAAACAAAATCAGTCATTGAAAAACCTATAGAGCACAGTGCAGCTCTGACATACATGGGGTTAGTACAATTCAAAGTCAAGTCAACAGTAATTGGTCTAGATGTCTAGATTCTATACTGGAGACTTGATATTTTGTAGTCCAGAATAAGCATACAATTGAGAGTATATCCATTATTACTCCTTTTATTTCTTGTCACTTTTAATTACATCTATTATGATCTTATGACATCACTGCTCATGTAGTCAATGGAATCTTCCACATTACTGTAGGTAGAAAACTTTTGGGCACATGTAATTTATAGTGGGGACATAGCAACTGTTGCTTAGTGAGGGACAGTTTATATTGATGGCAATATTATTGATGTAGCAGTTCATTAGACCCAAGTCTTGACGCAAGCATGAGATCACAAGGCTTTAGGTTGCCATCGCCATTGAGTGCCATCAAGTCAGTTCCAACTCATAGCCACCCTACAAGACAGAGTAGAAATGCCCCATAGGGTTCCCGAGGAATGCCTGGTGGATCTAAACTGCCAGCCTTTTGATTGGCAGCTGTAGCCCTTAACCACTAAACCACCAGAGTTTCTGGCTTTAGGGTAGATACCTAGAAATAGAAATACTAAGTCAACCTTACGAACATTTTTAAGTCTCCATATATATATTTTCTTTAGAATACTTATTTCACATTTTATTTTAAAGAATAGGATTTCTCTCTATAGACTTTGGACAGCACTGAGTTTTATCTTATTTTTTCATCTTTGATTATTTATTGGAAGTAAATAATTTTCATTCAGTTTAAATTTTGTATTTTCATTGCTTATTACATTGATCATATGAATTTGTTTAATATCATTAGTAGTATTCTTTCATATGTGATGTCCCAATTTTTGCTGCAGTATTGATAATGTTTCTAACAGCCTCTTAAAAATGGATCTTATTTTCATCACCTTAAATTAAGATGATTATTCCTAACTAGTCATTTGTCAGTGATATTATTGAACTATAACTGTTTTAATTTTTATGTGCTCAAATATACTACTTCCTCATATTTTCTTTTTATTGGAAAAGGTGATGCATTTGTGATTTATACTCATATATGTATGCCAAGTACATATGTTTTATATATATATGTACATTGTATATGTGTGTACATCTATTGTATGTTAAAGTGATGCTTGGCTTTTAATAGAAATAGCTGGCAAAATATGAGGAAACAAAACAAAATCCCCTGTTGATTTATCTCATAGTGACCTTATGGTGGCCCACAGGGTTTCCTGGGCTATAAATCTTTACAACGTCATCCTGCCACATCTTTCTCTTGAGGAGCAGCTGGTGGGTATACACTGCAAACTTTTCAATTAGCAGCCAAGTACTTTAACCACTGTACCACCAGGACTCCAAAAATTGAAGGCTATACGTAAAAATTAGGGATGTGTTGATAAAACATAACAGTAAATCACAAATGTGATAATGTGGCTGTATAAAACATTGAGGGTAAATATAGAGAGAAAAGAGGGCACAGGGTAAAACTTAGCACAAACCCACAAGAAAGGACAAGTAAGTGGGATGTCTTGGTCATCTGGTACTGTTCTATTAGGAATACCATGAGTAGATGGCTTTAACAAAGAAAAATTTATTCTTACAGAGTCCAGCAGGCTACAAGTCCAAATTCAGGGTGTTAGCTCTAAGGAAAGGCTCTCTGTCTTTGTCAGCTCTGGAGGAAGGTCTTTGTATTTTATCAGTGGTCAGAGAGTACCTTGGCATTTGAATCTTAGGTCTGAAGGACACACTTTACCCCCAGTGCTGGTTTATTGACAATACGAGGTCTCCGACTCTGCTTGCTTTCCTTTCCTTCCATTTCTTGTAGGATACAAGGTGGTACGAGCCATATCCCAGAGAAGTTCTCCTAGTAAGGGTGTTATGGTACCACCCTAACTCTTTTTTAACACAATCCTGTCTATTACTCACAGGCAGAGATCAGGATTTACAGCATAGGGAAATCACAAAATGGGGAACAATCACACAATACTTGTAATCACAGCACAGCCAAACTGCTATGCACATTTTTGGGGGATGTAATTCAATCCATGAGAGGGGAATAGTTACCTCAGAAACACAGCAAAAAGGAACATTCACATTTAGGAAAGATAAGGACATCACAGTGTCACGGTAAAATTCCTGGGAGGAGCATATTCCTGGAAAGAATCATTAACAGTGGCAGATAATGCAGTGCTGTCAGGGCAAAGACTGAGCAAAAAGGCATTGTATTTATCCGTTATTTGTGAAACACTCAGCTGCCACTCAAATCATCCAGTACCTTCTTGATAAGCCATAGTTAATAACTCAAGCTATCATGGGCAATACAAGAAAAATATGAGAGAATCCCATTTAATGCAGTTAAGAAACTGACATTTCTCCCTCCATTCCTACAACGCAGAATTTGCTAAAATAAAATATTCTGACATTGGGAAGATTGTGGAAATATGAACACTGGCTACGAAAGTTCAAAATGTGACATTTATTCAAGAAGTTGTCATAACATTTTATAGATATCTACTTTTAAAAATGCAATTTCAAGAAACATTCTCCCAGAACAAGAACATCTCCTACAACAGCATCAATTGTAAAATACAAGTTCTACTTAGGGACACAATGTGGATTGTCTTAGGCTCGGTTTTCTAGGGAAACAAAACCAGTAACATGTGTAGGTACAGGGAAAGATTTATAATATATATATGTATATATACAGATAGATACAAATATAGGAAACAGCTCACATAATCACAGAAGCTGAATGTCCCAAGCTCTGACACAAGCCTCACGTGTCCACAGAAGCTGAGGAACCCAAGGTCAGCAAGTCAGAGACCAGAGTTGTAGATCACCAGTTGTGTAGATCAGTGGATCCCAAGCTGGTGGCGAGACGAAGCGACAGAGGCTGGAGGTCGGTGGATCCCAAGCTGGTAGCGAGACGAAGCAACAGTGGCTGGCGAACGCAGGATCAGCAGGTCAGGGAGCAAGACTCTCAAGTGCCGACTGTAAGGACTGATGAGCCCAACAGCTGCTAGCTCAAGTCCTGGAACCAGACACTGGAAGAAGAGAGCAGGAGCTCCTGGCCACGTGAGTGATCAGCAGCCGTAGTCCAAGATCGGGAGATGAGAGCCGAGGGGCAGGGAGCCACCACAAACCCCGCCCTGCCACTTAATACAGCAGCCAAATAGGTAGTAGCCAAGTTGACATAATCCTGACCACCACATGGATGTCAACCCAAGGGAAAAGAATCCACCTGCCCCTTCCAGGTTAGTCTTGCTGAGTTGTGCACATACTTCTGTTCCCACCTGAAAATATATACAAATTGTGTCTCAAGCCACAAGGCATGGTCTCATATTTTACCTGTGTTCCCAAATCAAACTTATGAAAAATAATCATTTCATGACCCATGGGATAGGCTGTTGCCCACCCATATTCTCTGCCTATCAGGTTTCTTGGGACACTATTTTTCCCACTGAAAATATTTGCTGTCCTCCAGAGGGGACTTACATAACAGTATAAAAATGAAAGAAACATTGTTGGAGCAAATTAGCTAGGGTATCAGGCTTAAATGTGAGATCCTGCATCCAGGAAGTGTTATTTGGTAAAACTTGTCCCTTGGAATCTGTATAGCTAGGTAAGTTATGTAAGCATATGTATAGTTTCCTCTGTGATATTTAGGGAGCCCTGGTGGATTTAATGTGTATGTTATATTTGGAAAACCACAGAAGCCCAATACAACCAATGGAAGGTGACCTGTAATAATTGCTGCTCCACTTATATCCAGTGGGTAACACTGTAACATTATAGCACCAGAGTATTCTTAGAGTTTTGAGGTACCACGTTCTTTTAGTCAGCTAGGGCTGCTCTAACAGAAATACCACAGAGTGGATGGCTTTAACAAAGGAAGGTTTATCCTTACACAATTTGGTAGGCTACAAGTCCAAATTCAGGATGTCCTTTCCAGGGGAAGACTTTCCCCCTAGCTGGCTCTGGAAGAAAGTCCAGCACTGCATCAGTCTGTCTCCAGAGAGCATCTTGGTGCAGGAAACTTGGGTCCCGTGGTCGCGCTCTTCTCCCGATGCTGCTTGCTTGATGGTGCGAGGTTCCCAACTCTCAGCCTGCTTCTCTTTCCTTTTGCCTCTAGCAGGATGAAAGGATTAAGGGTGGGGCAAGCCATACTCCAGGGAAACTCCCTTTACAGTGGAGCAGGGAGGGGATCCTATGAAGGAATTTACAGTCCCACCCTAATCCTTTAATGTACACCATAGGAAAACCACAAAACGGAGGACAGTCACAAGATCCTGGGAATCATGGCCCAGCCACATGGCTACACACAGTTTTGGGAGGACACAGTTCAATCCATGACACATGTATTCTTACTGTATATTTCTCAAAATTAATATGACTTAGCAACCAAAAATTCAAATACAGTAAATGACTCAGCATGCTTCCACTCATGAAAACACACGATATCAACAAAAATTTCAAAGCAGAAAATGATTGGGTCTTGAAAATTGACTGACATTAAAATTCCTTACTTCCTGGACCTAAGTACTCACCTACAGAATCATGTCTAGCCTCTAACCATCTACCTAAACTACATTTCATGTTTTTCTTAGCTGTGTATTCTCCAAGTCCCACAGAATTTTTTTTCTGTATGTAACCTTATCCTTTGTAGCAGTGGATCTGCAATCTACTTCTTGCTTTACCGGCTAAGAAATGATTATTTGGGGAAATTATTATTTCCCTGTCTGATAACATCCTGTATGCTTTACTGTGTCCTCACTCCTTATCCATCTCCTAACATTGCCACAACTTTTCAAGATTCTGAGCTGTAACATTTTCTTACAGTTTTGGGGAGACTGAATTATGTCCCCTCAAAAAATGTGTGCAGCAATTTGGTTGGGCCATAATTTCTAGTGGTGGATGGTTATATTCCATTTTGTGACTTTCCTGTGTTGTAAATCCAAGTCTCTGCCTATGATTAATAGGGCAAGACTGTATTACATTAAGAAGGGTTAGGGTGTGACTGTGACACTCATACTAAGGCCACTCCTCTGCTCCAGGGTGAAGGGGGTTTCCCTGGGCTTTGGTTTCCACTACCTTTTAACCTTTTATCTTCCAAGAGATGAAAGGAAAAGAAATGTAAGTGAGCAGAAGTTTGGGGACCTCATACTCTCAAAAAACAGTGCTGGGTGCTGGGAGCAGAATGTGTCCTTGAGACCTGAAGTCCTGTGCTGAGATGCTCCCAGATCAAAGAAAGACTGATGTAACACAAAGACATTCTTCCAGAGCTGATAGAGAAAGTGAGTGTCTTCCCCTGGAGCCTGCACCATGAATTGCACTATAGCCTGCTGGACTATGAAAGAATAAACTTCTCTTTGTTAAAGCCATTCACTTATGGTATTTCTGCTAGCAGCAACACTGGATAACTAAGACAGCTTCCTTCCTTCCTTCCTTCCTCCCTCCCTCCCTCCTTCCCTCCCTTTCTTCCTTCTTCTTTGTCTTTCCCTCTCACCGATCCACCGATCCACCGATCCACCGATCCACCGATCCACCGATCCACCGATCCACCGATCCACCCATCCACCCATCCACCCATCCACCCATCCACCCATCCACCCATCCACCCATCCACCCATCCACCCATCCATCTCCACAAACATTCTGGCCTCTCATTTGGCAAACTATGTCTTCTGAAGATTTAACTCTGTGGTGTTTATGTTAGGCTTAAAGAAAGAGCTATGGGAAAAGAGTGCCAGAATTTTTTCAGGATTTGCCTAAAGAGATGTCTGCTTCTTAGAATTTAAAAACAAAACAAAAACAAAACAAACAAACAAAAAACCCTGCCATTAAGTATATTCCAATTCATAGTGACCATGTAGGCCACTATGGGCCAGAGTAGAACTGCTCCATAGAGCTTCCAAGGAGCACCTGGCAGATTTGAACAGCCAACCTTTTGGTCAACAGACATAGCACTCAACTATTACACCATCAGTGTTTCCTGCTTCTTAGTATACCAAACTGAAAACCAAGCCCACGCCATGGAGCCAATTTTGACTCATAGAGACCCTATAGGACAGAATTGAACTTTCCCATAGAGTTTCCAGAGAGTGCCTGATGGATTCAAACTGCCAGCCTTTTGGTTAGCAACTGTAGCACTTAACCACTACACCACCAGGCATTCTCACTTCTTGGTATAGTAATTATAAATCCAGTAGCTGGTCAGTTTCATTGATATTTCTTAAACTCAAAATACACATATATATATTTCCCATGATAAACACAACACAAGGAAGAAATATTTCCAGAGGTTCATGATATTTTTGTGCACTATGCTGAGCTCAGTTGCAAGCAAGTCAATTTCTCCTGGTGATCAAGAGGTTGTTTTGGGAGAAACAAGAAAATGAGCTAAACTATTTTTAAAGGAAAGTCTAACAAACTGTTATAATTGTGTAAATTTCACTCCTCTACTTTGTGGTGATTTTTATCTGGATAGTAAGACTACTCATTATTAGCAGCAGAGAATTATCTCTCTGTCAGACACCACTAAAGTGATACTGGTAAACCTGTCCTTCCCAGTTGTCCTAATTTGGAATTGCCTACAAGTCTCTCAGTATCTTTGTCATTATACATCACCCACTACCATTAAGTCAATTTTGACTCACAGCAATTCTATGGGTACTTGTGCTAAATCTGCTCCCACTGCCAACAGCAGAGCTTTATGTTATTGAGTCACATTTGGAATGCAGAAGCTCTTCTTTTTATAAAAGACACACGAGTCGGATGCGACTCGACGGCACTTGGCTTGGCTGGCTGATCTCCTACTGAGATTTAGAAAATGATTTAGTTCTGTTACCAGAACACTGAATGATCACTCCAGAGATGGACTAGTTTTAGGAAATGCTAATGTAAGTAGTTCCCATCACTTACTTTGCATTGTTTGAATCAGTCCGAATCATGTATTCTTACTTTACCCGAAATGCTGCAGACATCTTTTGCAAAGATCCCACGTAGGTCACACTCTAGTTCCTGCCAATGTTTGGAGTTCCAGGCTTTAAAGACAATAAAAAATTGTAGCCCATTTCCACCATGTTATCAAAAATAGTACTTCAACTAAACATATTCAAATCCAGGCTCATCACTACCCTCTGTCTGCTTGGCCCTTTCCGTTTACCATCGAACTTTATGCTCTGAGTTTCAACACCTGACCATACTTTGAGACACTCCTACCCGGTTTGCGTTTACCTTTGAAATATACCTAATTCCATGGCCCCCAACAGAATTCACCTCCACTGTACTTCCTCCAAACAGTGCAGTATCACTGAACACAGTGTTCCAGCTTCTAACTTTTATCTAATCAGTCTATGCAATATCCCGTAGAGCTAGCTCATTCTTTCTAAATTTCAGGGCCATTCGTATTATATTGTTTTTAAAAAAATTTCTTGGCTTCTCTTTGACATTTAATCCTAATGTAACATAAAGGAAATAACAAATGCTCTGAGACAATCTTTTAACTTTAAGTAAAAAAAAATAGCAACAAAGTTTTCTTAAACTAAACGAACTAGTGCAGAACTCTTGCCTTGAGCGTTGTGCTTTTTTAAAGTCTGTCTACTTGGGATCAAATTGACAATATCAGCCAGAAAGATTGATAGAAAACTTAGGGGCAATGAGTTCTGTTCATGGAGAGCAACAACCCAGAAAACTAGGGTGGGAACGACGCACAACTCAAAGAATAAAATCAATATCACTGAATTGTACATGTAGAAATTGTTTAATCAGTGTATGTTCTCAACAACCACAAAAATAAAAAAAAGTATTAAAGAGAAGGATAATAATCACTAGTTAACCTCAATCACAACGAGCCACATTCTACTGTCTTTCAGATATGTAACTGGTCTAAATTCTCCTGTTTGTGATATGGGTCTAACATTAGTATTTGAATCATGGTTTGCTATAAGGATTATACTGGCCAACAGATAAATAAATAATGTTGTTAAGTGCTTGGTATGGAGCATGTCATTAGCAAGCTATTATATAAATTCTTTAGCAGAATTATGGAGTCATCTAGTGATCTGTTTCCAAAAGCAATTTTAATTTGAGCACCCTCGATTTACAGTATAAGCTAACTGACCTACAAATAGATTCTCAGCACACTTTCCCTTTTCCATTCTTCTTCTCTTCCTTTTCTTCATTGTGTAAACTCAGCTGCTGTTAGTTGCAGTCAGATCTGTCCTGACTCATGACAACCCATGTGTGAGGCGTGTAACTGCTTCGTAGGGTCTTCTGTACTCTGCACAGGGGGGTTTGCCATAACGAAAGGCTGACCTGAGTACGAGGCTGCGGTCTTTCAGAAGCAGATCTCTAGGCCTGTCTTTCAAGGTGCATCTGGAAAAGTTTAAACCATCTACGTTTTTGCTAATAGTGAAGTGTTTAGTTGTTTACACGACCCAGCAACTCCTCATAAGAATTCTAGGTATCTATTTATCAAATTCTACTCATTCTTCCAAATATAGATTATTTACTGTTATCTCAAAGAATACAATTTTCCTCTTCATCACCTCAGCTAGGAAAAAAATTACACATATACGTGTACATATATATATACATATGCAAGTATATATATACATACTTATATATACAAGTAGACACACACACATATATACATGCCCTTTCTGGAATGGCTATTGTGCAAATTCACAAACTTAATTGTACAGTTGTCTGTGAGGGAGTTTTTAACCAGTAAACAAATAATTGCATTGGAACACCCTCCCTACTCACCTAATCTGGCTCACAATGACTTTACCCAAAGATAAAAGAAATACCAAAAGGAAGTCATTTTGATGACATTTAGGACATCAGGGGTAATAACAATGACAGTTCTGATGGTTTAGGTGGTTTAGATGCTGGTGTCAGTGCATACCTTCCCAAGAAGAATACTTCGAAGGTGACCATAGTGATATTCAGCAATAAGGTATGTAGCACTTTTTCCATAATGAGTTCATGAACTTAATTGGAAGTCTTTGTGTATCACAACACAGCCACTTCCTTCTAGATTCTGATAACATTATGACAACTCTAATTTATCTTGTGCACTCTTGCCAGAATCACATTTCTGAATGTGATAAGGGGAGGAACAACCCTAAACATGTCATCCCTCGGCAAAAAGTCTTCTCCTGGAGCCTAATTACACCCCAAAGATCAAACTAGAATGACTTAGCTTCTTGTTCAATTAACTACTACTCTTAATTCCAATCTTCCATTAGTTCTTTGAACGTACAGAACAGTACTTCTCTCAGATTGCACCACGCACCACCCTGTATCTATGTCTTTCTTTGCTGATGCTATGTTTCTGTTCAAGCTCCTTCCTCAGCCTTGACAGCCTTTCCATCCCTTCACTTTGTCCATGTATCTATCTCTTGGGAACATTCCAAGCCCTACCAGCCACCTGACGGCATCTTTAACAGTGGCACTCTGAATGATTGCGTCCACTGAGTATACAAGCACTATTTACAGAACTCTTTTGGATCCTATCAACAAAGAGTGCTGTCAGTGTGTTTTCCTTCACTTGTTTCTTGCTTCTACAAATAACTCAAAAGCTACTCAAGGAGGAAGAGTGTGTTTTATGCTTTCATGTGTCATGCAGGCACTATTTTGGGAATGACATGCTGACACATCACCATCTCCTCCTTGGGTTTCCTGCCTTGCAGTATCTTCTCTCCTTAGCTAAGTCACAGGATGGAAGGCTCCATCAAAAGAATGGCACTCTGAGTACCAAGAGTCACAGATTTATTTTGGGCTTCAACAATAGCTGTTCTGAACCTTACACTAGGCAACAATTGCAAAAGCTATATTAGACTGTGCTGAAAGAAAACGACATGTGTTTAATGCCCAGGAACTCCAATCTAACACGTCAAGAGGCATTTAAACAGACATGTGTAACAAAAAAATTCATACAGAAAAGAGGAGGTGGAAAGACTTCTCCTCCAGATCTTAGGGGATGGCAAACAAAAAGATTGGTCCAGATGAAACAGAAAATGGACACGGAGAACCTATTCTCCCCATCCAGTTTGTGTCCCTGAGGGTAGGGGATATCTGTTTCCCAGTTAACTGTGGTTTTGGAAACATGTTTTTGCTTTTATAAGTTGCCTTTGAGTTGATCCCAAATCATGGCACTCCGTATGTGCAAAGTAGAACTGTTACATTGGGTTTTCAAGGCTGTGAAGTGGGTCCTTGGATTTGTCTTCTGAGGCTTCTCTGAGAGAGTCAGAACCACCTACCCGTCATCTAGTAGTCAAGCATTTTGCTGTTTGCTCCACCCAGGAACTTATCTTTGTAAGACACTGCCCACAAATCTAGTGTGCTGAACTCTGACACCTGAGCAGGGCTCAGCAGAGACAGCTTTTGGGCTCCATTCTATAAGCTGAGAAGCTTCTGCAGCTTGCTGACTTACTGGACCAGAGTCTGGCAAAGAGGATTCTCACAGCAGGAGCTGGGCAGTGGAGAGGTCTCGGCTGCCTCTCTCTAACTCTGTATGGTCTGTTTACCTTGTTTCTCTAGCCCATGAACTCAGAGTAGCTGGGCTCATTACAAGGAGCCCTGCTGTGCAGCAGCTAAGTGCTCAGCTGCTAACCAAAAGGTCTGTGGTTCTAACCCACCAGATACTCCATGAAAGACAGATTACAACCTTGGAAACTGGTTGGGGAAGTTCTACCATGTCCTGTGGAGTCCCCATGGGTCAGAATAAACTCAGCAACAGGTTTGGTTTTCTGCTTTTTTCTTTTGTGGGGGGTGGAAGTGCTTCTTACATTCAAGACTCACAGATGGAATATCTATACAAAAGGAAGATAGACAAAGAATGAGGGAACCCAGGTGGAAAGAGTTTCTGCTTGGCATGTTCTAGCTGCTAAAAAAATGGTCAATTAAGGCTATATTTAAAGGAACAACATGTATAAGCATTAGAGTTTAGTACCAGTGGGATTGGGAATAAATGTCCTAACCTGATAAGAAGAAGCAAACCACATGTGGCCATTTTAGGCCTGTATATACAGGCCACTTCCAGCCTTTTGTAGAACATAGCATAACCTGACATATCAGAGTTTCTGAGGTGAATGGAAAGTTGAGACTTCACCTGGATCACTCAATGGGTATTTTAAAGGTTACGGTAAGTACCAAGGAAGCTTTTTCTGCAACAAATAATTTACTGTAATCTTTGAAACCAAAATGGTTATTGAAGCCTATAAATTGGTATGATAGGGAAATAGTGTGGCGAGAAGGGTAATGCGGAGCCACCACCTAGGTTTCGTGGGAGGAATTCTAATGATCCTAAGCATGCTAGCTTGTAAAACGAGGTGTTACTGTCCCCCAAACAGTTGTAAGTGAAAAGGGAACAAGTAAACAGAAGTGTGTCACCTAACAGAAATGACCCAAGGATATGAGGCTAGAAAACTTGTGTCACTCGTAGAAAGCCAGAATAAAAAGAATGAAGGATTTCCTAGCACACTAAGTTAATGAGTCTACTAATAGAAATCTGCTTACAACTGGACCAATAAGCCACATCATGACAAATGGAAAAAAGACTCAAGTTGTCTAAGATTTCATTTTACTTGGATTCACAATCAACACCCACAGAAACAGCAGTCAAGAAATCAAACCACATATGGCACTGGGCAAATCTGCTGCAAAAGATCTCTTTAAAATGTTAAAAAGCAGAGAAATCACTTTAAGAACTAAGGTGCACCTGCCCCAAATCATAGTATTCTTAATTGCCTCATAGGGACTAAGTGCCGTGCCTGCCAACTCAAAGGTCAGCAGCTCACATCTGCCAGGTGCTCCTCAGAAACTCTATGGAGCAGTTCTACTCTGCCCTATAGGGTCACTGTGAGTTGGAATTGACTCTATGGCAGTGGGTTTATATGTGTTAGAAAGTTGGACAATGAATTAGGAAGGCTGAAGAACTGATGCCTTTGAGTTACGGTATTGGCACAGAATGTTGACTATACTATACAGACTGCCAAAAGAACTAATAAATCCATCTTGGAAGAAGTACAGTCAGAACGTTCCTTAGAAGAAGGTTGATAAGACTACGTCTGACATAGTTTGGGCATATTATCAGGAGGAATCAGTAGCTGGAGAAGGACATCATGCTTGGTAGACGGTCAGCAAAAAAGGGGAAGGCCCTCAATGAGATGGATTGACGTAGTCCCAGCTACAAGAGGCCTAAGCATTACAAGGACTGTGAGGATTGCCCAGGATGAGGCAGTGTTTTGTCGTTGTACATATGTTCACTGTGAGTGGGAACCAGCAAAGGGACACCTGCCAACAACTTCTTACTGGTCAACAACCTCCTCCAGCTGAAAGCTAAGATCTATGAAGGCAAGAATTTTTGAGTTTTTGCATTCTCACCAGAGTCCAGAAGAGTGGTATATAAATAAATGTGACAATATAGGTAAATGTTATTAAAAGTAGTGATATCAGACCAAAATTAAAAAAAAAAAAAAAAAAAAAACCCTCTGCTGTCAAGTTGATTCTGACTCACTGTGACCCTATAGGATGGAGTAGAACAGCCCACATGGAGTTTTCAAGGAGCACCTGGTAGCTTTGAACTGCTGACCTTTTGGTTAGCAGCCATAGCATTTACCCACCAGTGTTCCTATTGTATCATACAGAGTTTAATATATGTTATTTTTGGAAAATTCTAAAGAAATAACTGTGGTTAATGAAAGCCATCCAGCTAATACCACTCAGAGCAGGGGAGGTGGGGCCAGATTTGTACATCTTAGGTACCTAGCACTGCTCAAACAAGAGCACCACAAGTGGGAGCCTTTAAGAAACAGAAGTTTACTTTCTCATAGTTTGGAAAGATAGAGGTTCAAATTCAGGACACTGGATCTGGGAGAAGACTTTCTGCTGTTCTGGGGAAGGTTCTCTGGCTCCTTGTGGATCTATACGTGGCTTTGTGTTTGTGGTCTTCGTTCCTGCTTGCTTAATCCAATCCTCTTACATCTCAGATGGGATTGACTCAAGACATCCTACGCTAATCCTTCCTCATTAATATAACAAAGAAAACACATTCCCAAATAGTGTTATAACCACAAGCGTTGGGGTTAGATTTTATAATACACATTTACAACACCAGTTAGCAGGGAACCCTGGTGGCATATTGGTTAAGTGCTACATCTGTTAACCAAAAGGTCGATGGTTCAAATTCATCAGGCACTTCCTGGAAACTACGTGGGGCCATTCCACCCTTTCTACAGAGTTGCTGTGAGCTGGGTTTTTAGCAGGACTCATTTCAATCCATAGCATCCTAAGTACTTAAATTTATGCCAGCACTTGGTAGACTATATCAAGGTAGTTTAATTCAAAATCAATTTAGTGTCTGCACACAGTGTTCATGCATAACTTACGTAAATGTATTTCTACTTGGGTTACCTTGTGTACACTTATACTAACTTGAGTTTGGGGCCTTGTCTATTTAAAAAAACAACAACAACCCATTGCTATTGAGTCAGTTCTGACTCACAATGGCAACACAGGACAGAGGACTCTTAAAAAGGCATGCTTATTAAATTAAGCATAAATGTGTTACTTTTAAATGGACTTTTTACTTGACAGGAAAAGATATGCTGTGTCATCTTACAAACCACAGAGCTAGCCACATTACATAATTTAAAAGGCTAAATGTGGCCAAATGTATCATCACTTTAGAGGCCTATAATACAAGCTTCAAAGGATAAGTAAGAGGCAATTCATTCTGGCTACATGAAGAAAAATGATTTGTATTTTTAGCACTTAGTCTTATAGTATTTTTAAAGTATTTCCTGTGTACTCTCCCTACCCCCACCCCATTTTTTACATCTTTATTTAGAAATAAAACTAAAAACCTAAAATTCATGGGTTTTAGCATAATTACAGAATTGAGAACTAGTACCACAACCTGATAACAGTGTCACCATCCCCAAAAGACTTTCTGTATCTTTTACCAGTCCCCTTTCTCCCAACCACCAGCCTGCGCATCCTCCAGACTACTTTCTAACCAGACTACTTTCTAAATCCCCCCAGAATCCACTGCCATCAAGTTGATCCCAACTCAAAGCAATTCTGTAAGACAGGGAAGAACTGCCCAACCAAGAAACGGCCAGTGGATCTGGACTGCTGACATTTTGGCTGGCAGCCAAGCTGTTAATCACTGGGTCCCCAAAACTCCTCAGTTTCCCTCTTCTGAACTCTAAACAGAATCATACAGTAAAGCGTCTTTGCTTAGCGTGTTCTCAGGATTCATCCATGTTGCCATATTGGTATTCCATTGTTTGCATTTCAACTAATATGAATTACATGGACATACCATATTTTGCTAATCCATTCACCATTTCATGGTCCTTTGTGTTGTTTCTACTTTTTTTTACTAAGTCTTGCTGTAGTTTAAAGAGATGTATTTCTAGATATTGTTGAAAAAAACTTTTTTCTTTGATAAGCTCTGGTAGCATAGTGGGTTAGGTGTTACGTCTGCTAACCAAAAGATTAGCAGTTCAAACCTGTCAGACATTCCTTGGAAACTATATGGGGCAGTTGTACTCTGACCTATAAGGTCACTATGAGTTAGATTCCAGGTGATGGCTGTGGGTTGGACTTGAAAGTATGAAAATTTAGTCTCTTTCTCTACCCTCCAACAGAGCAGCTTCCCCAACTTGTTGACGCAGCTACCATTAGAGTCCTCAGTACACTGACTGTGTGATGCTGGTCTTCGGTCCACCCCACACACTCAGTGGCTGCATCAGCAGCTAACTGAAGGGTCATAGATTTAAATCTACCAGCTACTCTGCAAGACAAAGATGCGGCAGCCCACTTCTATAAAGATTACAGCCTTGGAAACCCTATGGGGCAGTTCTACTTTGCACATATGGGGTCATCATAAGTTGAAATCAGCATGTAACAGCAAGTGTTTAGTAAGTTAAAATAAGTTAATTAATTGGACTTTTCTGTCCATCTTTTTTACCAGAGCTGGTCTACGCAGTGTTTGAGTTGCACTCTTATTATGTCCTGATTATTGCTCATTCTTGTGGATCTGGTTGTCTCTGGAGGGGTCTTCTCTTAGCAGGGATAGGCATGGAATGTAGAGAAACACCAAAGTAAAGTGATTGCCTCTCCTTTTCAGCTATAAATCTTTAAACTCAGCCATACATTTCTCATCTAAGATGATTACGGGCCATTTCTGAATTTTTGGGAAATAAGAATGGGTTTTGATCAACATGCAGCAATTCAGTCCTTTAACCATGCATACCCACCCCAATAAAAAACAAACAAACAAAAAACCCCTTTGCTATCAAGTCAATCCCAACTCACTATAACTTTATAGGAGAGAGAACTGGTGAATTTCCAAGAAAAGTCTGATGAATTTCCAAGGAGAGCCTGGTGGATTTTCAAGGAATGCCTGGTAGATTCAAACTGCCAAATTTTCAGTTAACAACCATAGCTCTTAACCACTAAGCCATCAGGATTTGGAGTCATGCAGAATCCTTAGAATACTCCAGTCAAGTAAAGCTTAATTCACTTGGTCTCAAACATAAAGGTGAAATTCTGCCTGGTCCTCTGCTCCACCATCTGTACTTCATTTCTGCATGCTAGTGGTGTGACAGGGGTACTAGGAACACAGCAAACCAAAAAAAAAAAAACCCCAAACTCATTGCTGTTGAGTGGATTCCAACTCATAACAACCCTATAGGACAGAGTAAAACTGCCCCATAGGGTTTCCAAGAAGCACCTGGTAGATTTGAATAGCCAACTTCTTGGTTAGCAGCCATAGCACTTAACCACTGTGCTGCAAGGGTTTCAGTACCACACAGAACCTTAAGATTGACCCTGAAACCCCCTCTTTGAGAAAGACTACTTTTCTCCTTGTACCTTCCCAGGGAGTTAACTTATAGTTTCTCAAGAACACAACTCTGTTCTGATGTCTGGACATCAGTTCACTGGCACTCCTAAATTTCAAGTGTTATGTTTGTTTGTTCATTTGTTTCAATACCAGATAAATGTTAAGGGGATACCCTGTGGAAGAGCAATTACTTTGGAATTGATTCAGCTATTCAAGTGGCTTCTCACTTTGAAGAAACAATTAAAGTTTTCCACTTCTGGGCCTGTGATCTTGGGATAATTGGTTATCAGAATTCCTCAGGATATGCTTAAGTGATGATGCTGAGATGGGCACTCAGAGATTGGCCTCACACAAACATCTTTCCTTCTGTGTCTCTAACAGGCTCTAAATCACTAGACATCATGTGAGCGACAGGCCCTGGTGACTTCGAGAGCTCATTGTACATTTAGTCCCCTGTTTCTTAAGGCAATATAAGCATGGTGTCTGTAAACTCATAAACACCATGTTGTTCTGAAGACAAATGCAAAGCACACTGATTTCTGCTTATACAAGACACACTGTCAGCAGTTGGGCATAGGCATTGTGGAGCACAAGGTCAGTAGGCATCAGCAGTCATGGGATGCTAGTCCTGTGCCCTATTGATTCGGATGATTTGGCCATGGAGTTCTTTCTTTGGTGTTGCTGTTTATTCCTAGGATATACCAAAAAAACCAGCCCATATTTGCAGGCAGAAGACATCGGTAAGAGTACAACGTAGATGTCCATAATGTCTAAACATCAAGTTGACATTACATAAGAGATTAGAGCTACAGACACACATATACATAGAGTGAGTCTGAGTCCACAGAATTATTTTTTCATTAAATGAGATGACAACATCTGAATTACTGAGCATAACTACGAGGACCAGACACTCTAGGAGGAGCAACAGTTAGGCCATGGGTTAATGTAAGAATGTCTACAAGGAAAACCAACCAACCAAATAAATAAAAGAGGTGGGACAGTTGGAATGAAAGTCCATTAAGAGCACTTCTCTGTTAATTGCAATTAACTTCTGAAATAATCATGCCTTCAACCCTTCTGAAAAGTGTACAGCAAGTTTGAGTGCTTGAGACCATGCTTGATATATATACAAATGTACACAAGGTGGAGATTCCAGAGGTAGGGAATTACATGTGTCTGTAACCCCTCAGATTCCCAGTGATAAATACCAGACAAACACCAGAGCTGCTGCAGTCAGTTCCAGAGAGCTGGTAAGACAGAGTAGAACTGCCTCATAGGGTTTCCAACTGAGCACCTGTGGATTTGAAATGCCATCCTCCTAGCAGCTGTTAACTCTTACCACTTTGCCACAGTGTTACCAGTGACACAGACAGAGTCTCTTAAAGTGGCACATAAAACAGTTCAGCACACAGTTGAGGACTCACGCACACATACACAAACACAAGTCAGTTACAAACCGATTTTTTAACAACAAAATGTTAATGCATCAAGAACTAGAAGCTATGTATGCATTTTTAATCCAATTTGGAAACAGGATGTCAAGATGTAGTTTGCAATTAATATTACATTGTATTTTATTTTCAATCAATATCTGGAGGGAGTGAGAGTGGACTGTGGAAGCGAAAAGCCAAGTGCCGTCGAGTCTGATGCGACTCATGGCTGAAAGCATTTATTTGGTATATACAAATGTCTGGGTATTTTTTCTTCAACCTTCGTCCGGGTTCTACTCCCTTTCTTATGGAAGAAGAGAAGGGAGGGAAGGGCATTGGTATAGAATAATTTTATTTTAAGCCCTTAATCACACTTAAAAAAAAATCAATATCCATTTTAAAATGTTAGTCCCCTGGATGGGATTCAGCAATCGAAATAGGATTTTTAAGCTTTGGTGTTTATAGGAAACTTCCCGTTCTCTCATACTTGAGATAGAACAATCCATGTGAAGTTCCTTAGCACCCTCTGGTGGTGCTTGCGTTAATTACCACCAAGCAGCCTTCTAAGATTTTTAACAAGTCCGTGGGTTTTCCAAAGCAAAGAAGTTATCCTGACTCATAGTGACCCTATAGGACAGAGTAGAGTTGCCTCACAGGGTTTTCAAAATAGTAAATCTTTACAGAAACACTCGGCCACATCTTTCTCCCACCTAGGGGCTGGTGGGTTTACAACAGTGAGCTACTGATTCTTAACCACTGCCTCAAAGTGTTCTTGTAAGTCAGAATCGACTAGTTAATGGATTTCTTTTGGTACGATGGAGGAGCTCATTTGGTAGAAAAAGAATGGGGATACATTATTCTTTTCACAACTGAATACAATTTTAAAACTTTAAAACAGTGTCTATTTCTACAAATTTTAAGAAAAATAGAAAATTTTTTCACTTAAAAAATCAATCTGCAATAAATTTGGCAGATACATGCACTCTTGAAAAAATGGTTTTATTATTTTTGTTTGTTTGTTTTACCAGGAGCAAATCTTAAAACAAAAGCAAAATCGCATCGGTGGCCACATAGGCTGCACAGAAGAGGCTGATGCAGGGAGACAGGCTCCAGTCTACCGGTTCTGACCCAACCAAGCAGAAGATTGTGTAAGTTCCCCGCAAGCACTTGATCGTAGAAAGGACATATCCAACGCATTACTTCACATGTCACTTTCTGAAGGGCACAGCGGCAAGTTTTAACCTCACCCAAAGCCCTGTTTGGCCTCATTCTTCTTATTCAGGCTGCCGGTGATTTATGGATTGAAGTGCATCCCTCCAAATACCTACTGTAAATCCTAAAGAAACTTCATAGCCCATGGTTATAATCCCATTTGGAAATGGGTTTTCTTAGTGACATTAATGAGGCAGTATTAGTGTTGAATGTGTTTTATATAACTCTTCTTTGAGACGTAAAAGAGCAGATTCAAGAAGTAAGGAAGTTCAATGAAATATGGGAAAAGATAGACGCCAGGCATATGACCATGATGGAGGAACCAAGGAAGAGAAACAGAAAAGAGTCAAATACCTTACCCCAGAGCAGAGAGAGAAGGAACCTTCCCTTAAAGCCAGCACCCAGAATTCAGATTTCTAGATCCCTAAACTGTGAGATCGTAAAGTTGTCTTTGTTAAAGACAACAACTTGTGGTACTTCTGTTATAGCAGCGTGAGATAACTAGAACATCTATTGATGGTGCACTATTGAGAAGTTCATGGCTGTTACCTTGCAGAACAGGAGCAGGCACACAGACATGAAAGCAAATTTATGGAAGACTTGGAAACCCTGATTGCATAGTGGTTAAGTGCTATGCTGCTAACCAAAAGGTCAGCAGCTTGAATCCACCAGGTGCTCCTTGGAAACTCTATGGGGCAGTTCTACTCTGTCCAGTAAGGTTACTACAGGATCGCTATTGACTTGACAGCAACGTTTTGTTTTGTTCTTTACGGTGCCAAATTACACCTGATGCGGCTGAGGCATACACAGTACAGAAACTGTTCCTGTGTAGGCGATGAGGTAGTGATGTTACAAACTTAAGTGAATGCAAAATTTGAAAACTAGTGTCAAGTTTTAGCGGATGTTTCTCTGAGTGATAATAGGTCTGAATTAGAAGAGCAGTGTTAAAATAGAGCTGATGAGGCATCTTTTTCTGATTACCCTATTGACTTCTGTTTTTAAGGGTTCTGTGATGCCATGGGGCCCATTCTAACCAAGGAAATCCAGGCTAATCTTCCTGCATTAAAACCTTGGGAGTAGTAAACTTAATCTCATCCATTCAGAGCAGCACCTTGATAAGTGTTTGATTGAATAAGTAGGGTACAGCAATCTTAGCAGACATCTTTATATTTTTGTGTACCACACTCATTGGTATTATTATCTTGATCCAACAGATAACCAATAGATTGACCTAAGAGATAACCATGTTTTCCTGTATTTTATCTCTAACTTTACACACAGACATTATAACTTTAAAAATGACTTGAGAACAAGGATCTTCTAAGAAACATTACTATTTTCCTTCTTTTACTTACAGAATTATTTGCAGCCTTGCCATTACAGTTGATTAGGACTTATGACAGCCGTAGCATTCCAGAATAGAACTGGTCTATTGGAGATTTCCAGGACTTTTCTTCCTTGATACTGATGGGTAAGTTCAAACCACCAGCTGTTTTATGTTCACAGTCAAGCTCAAGCCAATTTTAAAGTCCAGGGACCTCTTTTGGACATACACGCAGTTCTTAAATATCATCAAGCTTATTCTAGCTCGTAGCAACCCTATATGACAGGGTAGAATAGCCCCTTAGGGTTTTCTGTTTTGTTTCATTGGCTGTGTTTTGGGGACTAGACCCCAGGTCTTTCACCTGTGGATCCCTGGTGGGGTGCATACCATCAAACTTTCATTGAATCGTCAAGCACTTAACTACTTGTGCCACTAGGATTCCTAGACACATATAAACCAAAATAACCAAACCCACTGACATCGAGTCAATTCTGACTCATAGTGACCCTATGGGACAGAGTAGGACTGCCCCACAGAGTTTCCAAGGGGTGCCAGGGAACTCAAACTACTGACCATTTGATTAGCAGCCATAGCACTTGACTACTATGCCACCAGAGTTTTCTAGATACATATAGTACATAATAGGTGTCTATGGAATAGACAAAAATTTACCATGTATTTCCACAGCATGCATACAGGTCAAGCCACATTTACATAGAAATTTGGTGTTCTGGGTAGGGTTATGGGTTATACAGAAGGACACACTCACACATACATATGCATATATACTCATTCTGTATAGTTCTGATTGACGCAGCCAACAGTGCCATTCCTAAATTTACTTGCAAGCTGGCAGCAAAGAACTCTATGTCTGAGAAGCTCTTTTTCTCCTCCCTGTTCTGTAACAAGAGTAGGCTGTAACTGAAGTCCATTCCCTGTATAAATAGAATCCCATGAGACCTGGAAAAGGAGCTGCATTTTTGGTGTCCCTCTGACCTTTAGTTATTTTGGTTTATTTCCACTCTAAATAAACTTACAGTGATGTTGGCCTTTCAGTAGAAGAGCATCAGGCTATCCTAATTCTTCTATGTGCACACCATCAACCAATAATACCTTTACCCAAGGTGCTACCAAAGCAGTGACCAGATATCCACAAGCAATTTTAGTCCTTCAACATGTCAGACAGTTTCTCTCTCATCAACTGGATTTGTTCCCATAAGGTTTAGATGCTTTCAAATAGGTAACTTTCGACATCTCTTATTTCCTCAGAAGTCCCCAAAAATTCTCGCTGGAAAGAGGGTGAATTGCGACCCAGATATCTGATAGCGTTGGAAGGTTTTAATCTTTGCATTTTGTTGCTGTTATTTTTCTTTCCCCTTTCACAGACACCCTTGCATCATTTCAGTTTGACAGCTTCTCAGCCTCAAAGGAAGGAGATACTGCTAAAGATCTGACTCAGATACAGAATTCCCAGTAAATAAAAAACAACAAGAAAGCTCAGACGTGGAACTTGTCAGGTTTTGAAGAGATCTCATCATTGCTCTCAAAGCAAATATATTTCATGATGCTTTAAGTGTCCTTGAAAATAACACATTTATCCTGTAACTCATTTTATGAAATGATCTCCTCAATGTCTACACCGTATTTTGTTTGTTAAAACTCAAGCTTGCCAGTCATTTGCAATGGCACAGAAAAATTATTGGATGATTATATTTCAAAAGCATATGGAATTGCTCCAGTCAAGACGGAGTAGAGCCCTTTCCCCCAGGCCCTCCGTCTTACAACTGAACAACGTTGGATGTGCTAACAAACAGAAGAACATCTTCAAAGAAAGGAAGAAGTGAAAACGTCTGTACCTCAGGACTTGGGGAACTGGGTGATGATGAGCTCCTTACATTTCCTGTCTTTCGTGTAGCTCAGACAAGGCACAGCAGAAGCCGAAAATCCAGAACCACCAACATGCTCACAGAAATCAAGCTCCTAGAAAAATCCTTTTTCAACAAAGGTTGGAGAAAAAAGTGTCCTAACAGCAGAAACTCGGTGGATATGGTGACTAAGAGCCAACACTGCTAACCCAAAGATTGGCAGTTTGAACCCACCAGGCACTCCTGGGAAACTCCATATGGCAGTTCTATTCTGTCCTATAGGGTTGCTATGAGTCAGAATCAACTTGACAGCGTGGACTTGTTAACAACAGAAAAACTTTTGACAATACCTGAGCCACCCCAACCGATAAAAAGCACAGCCTCAGAGAACTTTGTGTTACAGTGGAGGCACCCTCTGAGCCTTACATTCTTCTTTTTCTTCTGAATGTAGAAACCAAGGAAATAAAGCAGTGACGAAAATCTCCAACTCTCCTTGTCTTGATAGTCTTGTGCTATCAATTACCTCTGTCCTATCTCTGTCTTTTACTCTCGTATTAAGAGCCTATATGAAAAACTAAGGAAGGTTGAGTTAATACACCTGGATTACTTTGACCTGTAGTGATTACATAACTTGAAATTATTGGTGCTTACTCAGCAAGCGTATTAGAGAAGTCTCTCACAACCCACTTGCTGAAGTGCGAAAAGCAACAGTTACACAGATCACATACACACATACCTCCACAAACACACACACGCAAAAACACAAGATTTTGCCATTCTAGTATTTACATAGGCTGTTGCTGTGTGCCGTCCCACAGATTTTGACTCACAGCAGTCCCGTGTGACAGTGTAGAACTGCCCCACAGAGTGTTTTAGGCTGGAGTCTTTAAGGGAGAAGATGGCCAGGTCTTTTATCTCAAAGGAACCAATGGCTGGGTTCGAAACACCAACATTTAGTTAGTAGCCAAAGGCTTAACTAATCCTTATGCCACTAGAGCTCTTTACATAGAAATAGACTACCTCTACCCATCTTTTTGGAAATCCTGGTGGCATAGTAGGTTAAGTGCTACATCTGCTAACCCAAATATGAGAAGTTTGAATCCACCAGGCACTCCTTGGAAACTCTATGGAGCAGTTATTCTCCACCCTGTGGGGTCACTATGAGTCAGACTCAACTCCACAGCAGTGGGTTTGGTTTGGTTTGGGGTACCCGTCTTTCTGACAGAGAATTTCACAGACTCTTAAAGCTGAAGGGGACAGTGAGCCTTCAACCATCAAGTGACCACATGTCTTTCAATCAGACAGGGGAATGTCACATCATTCAACTTATTACTTGCTTCCCTGACATCCACAACAGAGGACAGCAATGTCCTAGTCCTGCAAAGGTATTAAACAGCTCCCTGTGGACTCCACTAAGGCGATCTCCATCCTTGAAAGTTCTTGGTCTTTAAAATGACTTTCCATGTGGGGTGAAGGGATCACTGGTGGGAAAGGACAGAGGTTCCTTTGTGGTCAAGTGTCACAGTGAATTAACTGTAAGCTTCAGAAATTGCATTGTGGGCTACGCTTAAAATTAACTGTAAAATGCATGACAATAGATGTTTCTCGATTCATTAGTACCTATCTACTTAATGTGAAATTTCTGAAGGATGTTCTGTAGAAAAGATCTTGCAACTAAAATACAAATAGCTGCTAAGCTGCTCTGAAGTACTGTACTTGCACCTTGGAGGCTGTCGGGTGTCGTTGCAGATACACAGTCGTTAACAGCACAGGACTGTGGTTCGACTTACATCAGGCAAGGATAACAGAAACAAAGATACATCACTCAGTGGGACACTGTGGTCTGTTACTTGTAGATAGACAGATTAGATAGACAGAGATAGAAACAGATATAGAGATCAGATAGAGATATACCATTTTGAAACCCTTTGCTGTTGGTGCCAATTTCCAGTGACCTCATGGGACAGAGTAAAACAGCCCCATTAAAGACTGGCTGGTGCACTTGAACTGCTTCTAGTTTGATTAGCAGCCATAGCTTTTAACCATGGTAACACCAGCCTTCCAATATAATTTTAGACAATAACAATTAAAGATTATTTCACAATCTACTCACCTCAGCCCTGTTACCTCAAAAGAACAAAAAAGAAATACAGGTCACTTCCCAGGTACAATGATATATGGCTAACGGTCTACAAATTGAGTTTCTAATACACTGATTTGTTTGATTTGCAGTTTTTCATCGTGGTAAGTATATAAGTAACATTTGCCACTTCAGCATTTTTACAATACAATTTAGTGACATGAATTACATTCATCATGTTGTGTAACCGTCACCATTATCATTTCCAAATTTTTCTATCACCTTTAATATGAGCTCAGTGTCCCCTAAATTTGTTAGTGGATACGAGAGGGTTTGCATTCTTTCTTTCTTTCTTTTTTTTAATACAACTGTTTAAAATAATTTTAAAGGCTTACCACTTTTTATAAGGAGCTATGGTGGCACAGTGATTGAAGGATCAGTTGCTAGCCAACAGGCAGCAGTTTGCAGCCACTAGCCACAGCACATGGCAGGAAGATGCGATCGTCTGTTTCTCAAGATTTACTGCCTTGGAAACCTGATTGGGCAGTCCTACTTTGTCTTTCAGGGTCACTAAAAGTTAGGATTGACTTGGTGGCAATGGCTTTGGCTTTGGGTTTATTTAGCCCTTTTATTTCACTAAACTACAAAATGTGAAAGGATCATATAGATAAGGTTTAATATTGGCCTTTACAAATGAGGAAAGCATGAACATCCAGGGACAGTCAGTAACTGACCAACGTCTTAACTAGAACTGGTGACCAGACTTGTGAGGTGCATTCTGTGCACCGGCTCCTGTTTTGTTTGTGTCACAGAATTTTTGTAAGAAATAAAATTTCAAACAAATCCTACCATGTAGGATTTGAGTAGGAACATTATTAAATTTCCTGTCTCTTCCTCTTTATGTAGATTGTAACAGATATTCATCCATCTAGTTCAAAAAATATTGAAAAGCCATTGTGTATAGTCCATAAAGTAGATGCTGATATAACACAGTGGTTAACTGCAAGTGATCCTTGCCCTCATCGGACTCACTGTCCATCTATGAGGAGAGATGAGATTAATTAAAGAATGAAACAAATTTATCATGACAAACACTGCTAAATGCAATGAAGGATGCTGTGGGAAGATAAAAGAGAGGGACCTAATCTAACCTGTGTGGTTACATTTCTTGCAGAGGTAGTTGATCTGAAATATCTTGTTATTATTGTGGGTTATTGAGGTGTGTCACTGAGTCAGTTTCAACTCTCAGCAACCCTATAGCATGGAGTAGAACTGCCCTACATGATTTCCAAGGCCATACGTCTTTATAGGAACAGACTACCACATCTTTCTCCCATAGAGTGTTTAGTCGTGTCAACTCACCGACGTTTCAGTTTAGCAGCTGATTGTTAAACCACTGCACCACCAGGGTTCTTATGAAATTTGTGGAAACCCTGGTGGCTTAGTGGGTTAAGTGTTACATCTGCTAACCAAAAGGCTGGCAGTTCAAACCTACCAGGCACTCCTTAGAAACTCTATGGGGCAGTTCTACTCTGACATCTTGGGTCGCTGTAAGCCTGGACTCCACGGCAGTGGGTTGGGTTGGTAAATATGTATCACATTAAATATAGCAAATCCTTTGCCTTTTCCACATTCTTAAGCTGTACAATTCATTGACATCATTTATGCTTAGCCTCTTGTTCAGCCATCAAGGTTGTATGTTTCCCAATATTCCTATCACTTGTAATAGGCGCTCAGTGTCCCTACATATGTCCCATGTAAGTGGAATCATACCATATTCATTCTTTTTGCACCACAGTAACCTTGTAAAACATTAATGTTTGCAAAATCTAGCCTCAGGATGATACATAAAGAGAAAGAGGTGCAGATCTACTCACATTACCTTAGTGCTAAAGACATTTAAAAGAGCTGATAGATGGTGTATGAGTTTCAACCCTTCCAGGCACTTGCTTCAGTTTAGGAAGTCAGCTCTGTTCTCTTTGCTAGTTGCTTTGTATTTGTGACTATCTAACTCTGGTGGGAAAACCCTGATCATGTAGTGGTTGAGTGCTATGGCTGCTAAACTGAAGTTTGGCAGTTCTGCTCTGTCCCATAGGGTCACTATGAGTCACAATTGACCCTACGGCAGTAGATATGATTTTGGTTTTAACCTTGGTGATGCAGTGGTTAAGTGCTATGGCTGCTAGCCAGAAGGCTGGCAGTTCAAATTCACCAGATGCTTTTTGGAAACTCTATGGGGAGTTCTACTCTGTCTATAAGGTTTCTCTGAGTCAGAATTGACTCAACAGCAGTGGATTTGGTTTTGGTAACCACCACCCACAGATGGCACAGCCCGAGAAACTCACAGCCGATTCACCGAAACTGAGGGTGGTAATTTGAAATGTGGATGTAATTATTGTTTTTTCCCTTGTTATTCGCTTTCAACCAATAGATTCCCTCATTTATTTTTAAATAGATACCTAAAGTTTTTCACTGTAATATAAATTGTTGTAAAGATTGCAGGCACTGGCATACACTAAAATTTTGACATTATGAAATAAAACTATATAACACAGTTTCTTAGCTACATCTAGTGGAATCAAAACTCCCGTGGCAATGTGACAATCAGCATAAGCCTCAGACACACTTGCATAAGCTGTTCTTTAAAACCCAGAATTGATCCATTACACCTTGAATTCATCTTTTTCTCTTGACTCTCAGGAGGTTTTTCTGCAGCTTTTGTGGAATGCTGTCATTGGCCTCTGCACCAAATTGAGCACACACATTTAATTTCTCACTTTGTATCCAAAAGGACTGAGAATTAACAGTCATTTTGGATTAACTTATAATGGTGATTATTTGAAAAATAAAAATTCTACGTATATAAATCAAAAATATTGTTTTGGTAATTACTAGACGTAAAGAAGTAAGCTTTCACTGTAAATGAATCTCAATGAAATAGCTGAAGTCTTATTTTATGCTCAAACATTTCATGTATTTGTGGATGAATCCACTTCTTGCTATAATGAGGAAAGGCTAGGAATAATAATATTTCTAGTTTATTATTTTTACAGATGTAAATGCTAGGAAACCTGTTTCACAAAGACAGGAAAGAAGTGAGCTGATTTTAATAATACTTTGTATTTTCTCAAATTCTTTCAAGGTATATTCCAAATATCACATAGTGATCTACAGTGAAAAATAAATTGTTTTTAATGATCTATCACATGACAACTTAGTTACACTCTGTTGGGAAGAATTATGGATTTTCAAAAATGGGCAAAAAATATTACTTTGTATTTTTGCAATAAAATGCTGGAAATTAAGAACATTGGGGTTATCTGATACTAAAGATGCCTGGTGTCCAAGTTGCTCCCAGTTAAGTAAGTACTTGACAGCTAACCAGAAAGACTGCCATTTGAACCTCCAGCAGCTCTGTGAGAGAAAGATGTGGCAGTTGGCTTCCATAAAGATTTGCAGCTATTGAATCCTTCTGGGGCAGTTCTTCTCTGTCCTACAGAGTTACCGGGAGTCAGAATCAAACTGATGATTGTGGTTGTCAGGATTACGTTGACTGGGCTACACCATGTTTGGTTGCTGTATTAAGTGGCAGGGTGGGGCCTGTGGTGGCTTCCCGCCCCTCAGCTCTCTTCTCTCAGCCTTCCACCACTCACTGCCCATCTGCTGATGTAGCCAGCAGCTCCTGCTCTCTTCTGGCATCTGATTCCTGGACTTGAACTAGCAGCTTTTGGATTCATCAACACTTACAGCCAGCACTTGAGAGTTCTGTTCCCTGGCCTGCTGATCCCGGGTTCCCCAGCCTCTGCAGCTCTGTCTCCCCACCAGCTGGAGATCCACTGACCTACACAACCAGTGCTCTAGAACTCTGGTCTCTGACCTCCTGACCTTGGGTTCAACAGCTCCCGTGGCCACATGAGCCTTGTGTGAGGACTTGGGACGTTCAGCTTCTGCGATTCTGTGAGCTGTTTCCTATACACATGTATGTATGTTTTTTCTTGTACCTTATATATCTAAATCTTTCCTTGTACATACATGTGTTACTGGTTTTGCTTCTCTAGAAAACCCAGCCTAAGACAATTTGGTACTGTGAGAGTAGGGTGCTGCTCTAGGAAATACGTAAAACGTGGGAGCCATTTTGAAACTGTGAATGGATAGAAGATTCAGAAGGAAAGAAGAAGGTGCAGATGGTGAGAAACAACAGAGGACTGGTGGCAGAGGCAGCAGCAGCAGCAGAACCAGAGGCAGCGCTGGAGCCAACTCATGGAGCAAGAGAGCTCAGTGCCTGTGCACAGTTTTCCTTGCAGAACGGTATGCCTCCAGGCTCTTGAATTGGTGGAGACCTTGTAGATCCACAGTGCAAGAGAGCTGAGTGCCTTCGTGCAGGACACTTTCCAGGAAGAGTAGGGTGCCTCTGGGCACTTGAATCAGTGTAGCTACCGAGCTCTGGAACACTTGAGTTGGTAGGGCAGATGTGGGCCTAAGGCCCAGGCCATGTAGCCATAGGAAGCAGAAGCTGAAGACAAAAACAGTGTGTGAAGCCGAGCTGTCTCAGTCTCAAAAGGTATAGCCATGACCTCAGGGGTTTGATAGGGTGGAAACATGGCATCCTGTGTTTGTCAGAATGGAACTGCCACTCAGTTGGACTTAGAGTGCACCTATTTGACGGCACTTGGCTTTTGGCAAAGCTGATGGGTCAGATTTTCTGTCCAAGTGGGCCTTGAGGGCAGAAGTGTAATACAGGGTTGTGATCTCCACTCAGAATCCAGAGAGTGAATTCTAGAGTCTGGAGGGCAGGGCCATTGCGTAGAGTGTCTCAGAAAGTGTAAAAGTATTTTCAAAGCTTTGAAGCTAGTTTAATGAGTTCTGCTGACTTGCCTGTTGCCTGTTAATGCCTTCTTTCCCTGCAATTTCTCCCATTGGAAACGTCTAACTTGTGACTGTTCTGCCACTGTACCTTTGGAAGCAGATAGCTTGCATGCTAGGTTTCATAGACATAAAGAAATTTTTGAATTCTGGACTTGTAGCCTACCAGACTGTGTAAGAATAAGCCTTCGTTTGTTAAAGCCATCCACTCTGTGATATTTTCGTTCGAGCAGCACTAGCTGACTGAAACAATGACAATGGGTTATAAAAGTCTGGCCCTTTCATTGTTTTGGACTGAGTCATTTTATAATGCTTTCAATTGCAGAAAACTGATAGTAGTGCCAATAATTATTTTTCAAGGTGATGTAAACGGACTTCATTAAGTGATGATAAATTTCTACTCTTTGGGATAGATGTTCCCATCACTGCATTTTATAACTTGTGGAGGTTGGGTAGTTTTGCCTACATTTGTACATTTCTTTGAACACTCCTGTGTGCTCATATGGGTGCCTATCTTAAAATGGTCTTACCATTTTAACGGATGAGTTAAGTAAAATCTTTGACATGTATTTATTTTATACTTATATGAAACCAGTTACATTTGAGTCTATCTTGATGAGGTGATCTCACATGTATCAGAGTAGAATTGTGCTCCATGGGGCTTGCTTTTGGAACTAGGTTTCCAGGACTTTCTTTCAAGATGGTCTTTGCAGACTTAAACTTTCAGTTAACAGTTGAGAATGTTAACTATTTACACCACCTAGAGAATCCCTCCCACTTTTACCTTTTTAAAAAGAGCTTTGAAGAGTTCCAGAGACTCCCAGTGTAGTTACTAGTCAGAGCCAGGTAGACTGCTTTATCATGGGAGTGTGGACTGCATTCCATGAGATGACCTTAAGCCCAGGCACATCTTGGCCCCAGGATGAAACCTAAGAAATAGTTTAACTGAATCTGCTACTCTAGACTTCTTGAATGGATTTTGTAGAATTTAGTTTGTCAGTTTGATGCTTACTTGTTTATGGTTTGCATATGACCTATATTTCCCCTTTGTAGCAACAATGATTGGGGCTGTAGTCTTATGGTTTGACCATTTACAGAAACCCTGGTAGAGTAGTGTTTCTGTGCATTATTGGCTAACCAGAGGTCAACAGTGCAAATCCACCAGGTGCTCCTTGGAAACTTTCTGGCGTGGTTCTGCTCTTTCCTACAGGGTTGCTATGAGTTGAAATTGACTTGACAGCATTGGGTTTGGTTTTGGTTTGGTAAGTGCCTGCTAGAATTTATTCTTTGGTAAGAGACAACAGAGAGCATAGTTTGTTGGTATTTATGTTGGATTGCCTATTGGTCTATTTTAAGCTCAAACTACTTAAGAATTTTAAACCCATTTAGAAGGATATTAAAATTGAAAATGGTAAATTTTTATCCTTCTGCATTTACTTTTGACCTGTGACTGAAATTAAAGAATTAAAACTGTAGGCTCTTTATGACTCTACAAGCCTATAAAGGAGAATACTGTGAATGTGAAAAGTTTTCCTGTCTCCAAGTAATATTAATAAATTATATTTTAACTCTCTGAATAGAAGAAGCTATATTCTGGTTTGTTTAAAGAGATAAATAAATGGCAATGTAAATTCTATTTTCTAAAATCCCAGAAAACAGAACATTAAACTTCTAATATGTTAAATGTGACAGGTGTATGGAAGATATCAGCTCTAACACAATTGAACAATTCAAGCTCACATAATTAATGCAAAAGTTTGATGAATCAGACCAGTTTAATAACTGTTGCTTTTTTAAATCAGTTATGTCTTTCCTGATTTATCAGTGTTGTAGAGAGTATAAGTAAACATATTTTACTTCAGTTTATTTTCTCATTAAAACACATATAGTTTCACTGATCAAACACTGAAAACACTGTTTCTATGTAAGGCTGACTAGTTGTGTTCCCCTAAAATGAATCATTTTTGTGGCAAATTCTTTCATATCAAAAGAAGTTATATTTTGAAGACTGTCAGCTTTAACATATTTTCCAATGTCTTTAGGTATTTAAAGCCTGAAACTAGGGTCATATTCTTTCATCGTACTTATTCAGTCTATATTCTGTATAGATGATCGGAGAAGCTAATCAATGTGAAGAAGCACACAGCATCAGATCAGAGGAAGACTGATGAACAACTTGTGATATACAAACAATATAACCTTGCTAACAGTCTCATGTCCTCTGTTGTTGTTACATGCCATTGAGTAAGTCCCAATTCAGAGCAATGTTGAGGGTGATACAACAAAATGTTGCCCTTTCCTGCACCATCTCACAAGTAGTAGGTATGTTTGAGTCCATTGTTCCAGCAACTCTGCTAATCCACTTCATTAAAGGTCTTCCTCCTTTTGGCTGACCCTCTACCAAGTGTGATGTCTTTTCTCAGGGATTGATGCCTAGACCAATATAAGCAAGAAAAAGTCACACCATCCTTGCATCCAAGGCATATTCCTGCTTTTTTTGCATTGTTTGCTCTTTTGGCAGTCCATGGTATATTAAAAATGCTTTACCAACACCATAATTCAAAAGAGTTAATTCTTCTTTGGTCTTCAGTTTTCACTGTCCAGCTTCTGCTGGCATGAGGCAATTGAAAACACCAAGACTTGGATCAGATGTACCTTAGTCCAAAAATTACATCTTTGCATTTTAGTACTTTAAAGAGAAATTTACAGAATGTTTACCCAATGCACTATGTCCTCTGATTTCTTGACTGTTGCTTCCACAGGTGTTGATTGTGGATTCAAGTAAAATGGAATCCTTGACAACTTGAACATGTTCACCATTTATCATGGTGCTGTTTATTGGTCCAGCCGTGAGGATTTTTTATTGTTGCTGAAACGTAATCTATACTGAAGACTGTAGTTCTAGTCTTCACCAGTAAGTGCTTCAAGTCCTTTTGATTATATTCTATAATTTCCCATTCCAAGGGAAGGTAATGTACCAAAATGTATAAGTTATGAAACAGTATAGTTAATGTTAGCAAAATTTTGTTGAAAGCCTTATTTAACTACAGCCAATCAATGGATAAATCTTAAATACTTAGGTAATTCCTAAATAAGATATAAAATTGGAGTGTGATTTCTGAGCATGCATTTAAACTCAGATATCTTTGTTTCTAAGTTTTAGATGCTGTACAGAGTCATGTTAGTGAATATGCTATTTTTACCACTTTAAGAAAGTATAAATTTTTACTGCTGTATATATTCACAAAACTTTCTAATTTTACAAAATACTTGTAGATGAAATGTATTTACTAATTCATATTCCTACTTTTCTCTGAAAGATGAATGGTTTTGTTAAAATTTATATTTTAAGCAATTAATTCTAAACTAGGAGAAACAAAAGGAGAATTCCAGGTTTGTTCAGCAAGGTAATAAATGTGTTTTGATTTATAAAAGAAAAAGAACATAAGCATTTTTGTTCTAAAGTAACTAATTATTTTGGATTATGAACAAAGATAGTGAAATAACTTGAACAAATATAGAAAGTTCTAGGTTTGCAGAAAGTGAATTTTTAATTTTATTTTATAATAATTGCGTGATACAAATGAAATAAGTAATAAATTAACATTTGCTCAATTTTAAATAAACCTATTCACTAAATATTTCTTAAAAAGTGAGTTAATGAATCATTTCCTGTCAAATATGATAAGAATACAAAGCTAGAATTTGGTGTTCTCTCACTTAAAATGGTATGTTGGTCTTAGAGCAGTTAGTCCATTTTTAAGTGGGGAGAGTATCTATGAATAAGCTGCCCAAGCATCAGAGACGCCATTCTTCACCAGGAAAATGGTGTTAGTGCGCAAACTTTGTCATGTCCTAGACTGTAAAACTGTTAAAGTTTCTTTCTATTGTGTAACTTTCCTTACAGGCTTATTTTAAACTATTTTATCATCCCATTGATAACAGATTATCAAGTGTTTTTGTTTCAGGTGCATATGATTCTATCTCATAAAATGCCCAAGTCTCCTTGGAGAACTCTTGATTTTTATCCTTTTGAAATAGATTTACAGATAGCAAAAACTAAAATACTTTTTATACTAAAGAATCATCTTTGAGATGATGAAAAACAGTTTATCCCATTTAAAAAAAAAGAAAGAAGGAAACACTAAATGTAGTTAGTTGTGCTTCATGTGTTCTGTAATTCCTACCTAAATCTGCCGTTACAGAGCTGCAGGGGAAGAGATGTCCCATCAAGAGAAACACTTAGACTTTCCTTGCTTATGACTACATAGGTAAAATGTCACTAATGAGGAGATTCCAGAGTTTGTCTATTTCACAGAAAGAATCTCGAGATTTGACAATGTTCTTACAGTCCTTAGTGTGTTTTTCCCCAAGTGGAAACACTGGTAAGAGCTCTTATTAAGTATGCTATGCTCAAAAAGAGAGTATTATTTTCCAATTCTGGTATTATTGTTTACAATAATAACTTTAACACAAACATTAAGAATTTGCCATCTATGGATTAACCAATTGCCACTGAATAGATTGATTTATGCTAATCCCATGTTTTTCTAAGTAGATTGCTAGACCTTTCTTTCTTTTTAAAAATATTTTACTATGCTTTAAGTAAAAGTTTACAGTTCAAGTCAATCTATCAATATGAAACTGGCACACACACTGCTACGTAATTCTCGCTCCTCTCCCCACTCTGTGACAGTGCACTCCTTTCTACTCTGTATTTTATTTTACTAATTTTCTAAATTTCTACTTCCTGTCTCTGTATGGATTCTTACAGCCTGTTCAACTTGTCATTCTGCGCTGCTGCATCTTGCCTGATCTCCTTCCTGATTTCGTCAAGAGCTCTAATTATTAATCTTTCGTATTCTACCTCTGATAATTTCAGAAAGTTCTCATCATCTGGAAAATTTCTTGGTTCTTTGTTGTAGGAGCTTTGTGAAGCCACTGTAGTCTGCCTCATCAAGTGATGTGATATTGACTTTCGTGTCTCCAGCCATCAATAAGCTGTTGTAATTATGTATTTTGTTTGCTTACTGTGTCCTAGCTTCTAGTTTTGTTTTGTTTCGAAGTGTCCAAATTGTTTGGTCATGGGTGCTAGTTTGGTTATTAGTAGTGAAGCTCTAATATTTGTCACTGGGTGGTTAGAGCTGTTACTTGGCATGCAAGTCCAGGAGTTCTGTTTACTATTCCTATGTAGATTTGGTTCAAGTATCCAAGTAGTAAGTCATCAAGAGTGTGGTACAGGCTCTCCCTTACAGTACTAGACATGCAGGGGTGAGTAGTGCAACAGGTACAGATACCTATCTGCAAGTGCTGAGAAACTTAGGTGGCTGACAGCCATCCCAGATTGTTTGTGAGGAAGATGTGATACCCTATGCCTGAGTCTAGGCAAAGGAACTGTTTATGCCCTGAATTCCAAGCTCAAGAGTACAGGGAATTTTTTTTTCCTTTGTTTCCTTTCCTCCTCTCTGAGTCTAGGAGAATGGCTTGGGATATGAATAAGGAGTCCTACTTCTGGCCCAGGAATGGGTCCATCTATGGATCCTAGAACAGCGCAGAGAAGGGAGAAGGAAGTGCTGGGAAAAAGGGTGGAAGTTTATCCCAAGCCAAGTGACGTAAAGGAAAGTGTTATATTTGTGCAAGGTAGGTTAAATGCAAGTCACTTAGCTTTTAATAGTTCAGTGCTCTTTCTCACTGGTTCTGAAGGCATAAATAGACTGTCCACTGCCCAGTGTCTCCTTCTAAGGGGTATGCCTTCTAAACACCATTTGTTTTAGTCACCTGATACTGCACTTACAGAAAATACCATGACTAGAAGGCTTCATGAACAGAAATTTTACAGTCAAAGTCTGGTAAGCCACAAATTGGGTCACAAATTATAAATCCATTCAATAATAGAAATTATGATTGTCTGGTAGGCTGAGTCCAAATTCAATGAAAGCACCTTAGCAAAGGAACCTAAGGTTCAAAGGATGTCCTCTGCTTTTGGTGCTGCTTTCTTGGTAATATGAGGTTCCCAACTTACTCTGTCACTTCTCTCCCTTATATCCCACAAGGGTAGCTTGAGGCTTGCCTCACCAACCCAACTGCTGTCCATTTTCCCTCATCAACATCACAGAGACAGGATTCGCAATGCACGGGAGAAATTGCACCATACTAGGATTGATAACCAAGTCAAATCAATACATACAATTCTGGGGGGACACAAGGCAATCCATGACACTCTACCATTTGTGCCCCCAAATCATATCATTAGAACATGTAAAATATATTCATTTGTAGTATGGAAAATGTCTTAAATCCAAGTAAATTTCTTGTCAACTGTGAAGTCCAGATCATGTTATCTTTCCAAAATACAATGGTAGAACAGGCAAGCACAGATCACAGACTTTCATTACAAATGGAGAAATGGCAGGGAAAATTGTAACAGATACCAAGCAAATTAATAGATCATTCTACATTAGCCTTTGTGACTTCAAAAATAGTACTTTCGACTCTGAGACATTTTTATCACCCTTCCCTTCAGACTCTAGGTATTGGCCACACTCTCTGGATTCTGAGTGGAGGCCCCTGAGCTTCAGCTCCACCTTCCAGGCCCACTGGGACAGCAACTCTGCTCTCTCAGCTTTAAATGCACTGCTTTTTGAAGCCTCAGAAGCCACTGGCCCACCCTTAGAAACCCTTGAGGTCATGGTCATACCTTCTGAGACTGAGGCAGCTCAGCTGTTTTCTCAACTTGTCTCATCAGCTTCTATGTCCTCATGGCCTGGGCCTCAAGCCCACATCTGCTTTGCTGAGGCAAGTGTTCCAAAGTTCTATAGTTCCACCAATTTAAGGGCCTTGAGGCAACCCACTTTGCCAGGAAACATCCTCCACACAGGCACTCAGCTGTCTTGTTCTGTGGGTCAGCAAGGATAGTTCTATCGATAAGTGTCCAGAGGCACCCCACTCTGCCAGGAGCCTCCTGTGCACGGGCATTCAGAATTCTCATTCCGTGGGTCAGCTCCTGGTTCTGCTGCTGCCAGTTCACTGCTGCTGTTGCTTTTCTCACCATCTGCTACCTTCTCATGTGTTAGCAGTTATCTTGGCTTCCTTCTTTCATCCATTCACGATTTCAAAAAAGCTTCCCATTTTAGGTATTTCTCAGAGCAGTACCCCACTGTTCATGCCAAATTCTGTTTTAGTCACCTGGTACTTCTCCAACAGAAAATATCACAAGTGGATAGTTTCATGAAGAGAAATTTTACTGTCAACGTCTGTTAAGCCACAAATCCATTCACAAGTTATAAGTCCATTCAATAAGAGAAATTATAGTCCAGTAGGCTGAGTACAAACTCAGTGTGAGCATCTTGGCATGGGAACCTCTGATAGAAATGACATCCTCTGCTCTCAGTGCTGCTTCCTTGGTGGTATAAGGTTAACAACTTACTCTGCTTACTTCTCTCCCTTATTCCACAAGCTGGTAGCTTGAGTCCTGCCTCATCAACACAACTTCTGTCAATTTTCCCTCATCAGTATCACAGAGTCAGGATTCACAACACATGTGAGCAGTTGCACCATACTGGGACTCACAATCAAATCAAATCAATGCATACATTTTTGGGGGAGGCACAAAGCAATCCGTGGCACCACTGCTCCATTCAACATGCTGGTTGCAGCCAATTCCCAGCAGATTGTGTCTGGCCAGTCCTAGTTACTTTTGGACCTACTGTCTCTTCCCTACCATTCAGTTTGATTTTTCTCAACTTTCCCTTTCATTTCCAGGGTTCCTAGAATGTCACATATAATCAATTTTGTGTGTGCTTTTGGGTCTTTGTTGTTAGAGAAATCACAGGAAGTGTATGACTACTCTACCACCTTGGTGCTTCAGTGCAGGCCTTTCTTCTGAGGTGCTTCTGGATGGGCACAAACCTCCACTTTTTAGTTATCAGCCTAGTGCTTAACTGTACCACCAGAGTTTTCTATAGAACCTAATACACACACATAAATAAGTATAACTAAGGAAACAAGAATAAGCAGGTGATTTGCATCAGTTTTAATATCCTGATTGTGATATTATGTATCAATTCAAAAAGTGGGTAACCAGTGGGGAAAGCAGGTAAAATACACAAAATATTGCTTTGTGTTACTTTTTACAATTGCAGGTAAATCTACAGTAACCTCAATAAAAATATCAAATAAAAAAGTTAAATAAAAGAACTTTATGTAAATCCAGTGAATATAAAGAGATCCCATCCTATCACACTATCAGTACTTACTTACATAATTCCATGTTAAAAATTCAGCTTATTGAAATAAAAATACCAAAATATCCAGCAATCCCATTGCTTGGAATATGTTATGGAGAAATAAGGGCTGTCACATGAACAGATACATACACACGAATATTTATTGCAGCTCTGTCCACAATAGCAAAAAGGTGGAATCAAACTAGGTACCTACCATCAGATGAATGTATAAACAAACTATGATATATGTACACAATGGAACACTATGCAATGATAAAGAACAATGATGATTTTATAAAACATCTTAAAACCTGGAACCATCTTGAAGACATTATACTGAGTGGAAATAGGAGAGCTGCAAGTAGACAAATATTGTACAAGACCGTTATTACATGGACTTAAGAAAAGGCTTGTGAGTAGAAGAAAATAATTTTTGACAGCTACTAGAGTGGGGAGAGAGGGACAGTGTTGTTTATGATTAGGTAGTCTACAGGAATTAGATTAGGTGAACAGAGTGGCAGCAAACAGTAGAAGGGAAGTCAGCACGACTGGATTACAATCACAACCTAAAAGGCTGTCTAAATCCAACCCAACATTTCAAAGGAAAGAGCAGCTGGGACAGGGGTTGGGGAACACAGTTTTAGGGGACATAGAAGTTAATTGGTATAGCTAGTATCCCCTCCCCCCCAAGAAAGTTTTCTGTATCCTGTATTGGTGAGTGGCACCTGGGGTCTTAAAAGCCGGCAAGCAGCATCTAAGGAATATTAATTGGTCCCAACTCTCCTGGAGGAGATGAAAACCAAGAACACCAAAGACATGAGGATAATGTGAGCCCAGGAGAGAGACTACATCGGCATGACACCCGAAGAACTGTGTGGTGCCCAGCTACCACCAAAGGCTGCTCCGACAGGGAACACAGTGTAAAGCACGTGACAAAGCATGAGATCTAGAATTCTATTAAAAGATCAGACTTGATAGTGTAACATCCTAGAGGGTCCCCTGAGAACATGGCCCCTGCGCTTACTGCTAGCCCAGACCTGAATGAAACCAGTCACGGATCTAACTCTTCAGACAAAGATTGGACTGAACCATGGGACATAGTGTGATGCAAATAGACGTTGCACGTACCTTTGGGCTTAGTATGTATTTAAGGCTATCTAACTGGTTCTTCTCTAGAGGAGACAGGCGAGGGTGGAGAGGAGGGGACAAGTGCTCTTTGAGTGCATACTGGAAGTACACGGTGGAAAGGAGGAGTGTGCTGTCACAGGGTGAGGAGAGCAGATACAGCTGAGTAGAGGTGTATGTTTTGAGATTTTATAGGGCAAATTGACTTGGATTGTACACTTTCACTTAATCATAATTAAAAAAATAAAATCCAGCTTGTTCTTTGGTCAGCAAAACAGGTTCTGTCAGTGAAGTTCTAGATAGATTTGTCTCAGTGACGCTTTCTCTAGTTCTAAATATTTAAGTTCACAGTATATGCGAGCCAGGTTACCTTGAGTTGACAGCAACAAATTATCACAATATATGCATACTTAAGTGTATTGTAGTAACGTCACATTTTGTACAACTACGGAATTGATTTGACACCCTTGATAATTTTGTCCAGCTAACTTCTGTGAAGAATGGCTCCAACTTTACTCCTGAAATGTGAAGTTTGCTGTGATACTAGTGTAACTGAGCTCCCAGTAAGTTTGGCGTGACTCCAAATCATGCAGAATTATTCATCAACGGCTACTCCAAATAGTGGGGAAGCAGAACCTAAAATTTAGGGCTCTTCCTGTTCTGAATGGAAACCCTGGTGGTGTAGTGGTTAAATGCTACAGCTGCTCATCAAAAGGTCAGCAGTTTGACTCTACCAGGTGCTCCTCGGAAACTCGATGGGGAAATTCTACTTTGTTCTGTAGGATCACTATGATTTGGAATTGACTTAGCAGCACCAGGTTTGGTTTTTTGTTCTTGTTTTGAAAAATATTGTTCAGTGTTTTGTTGTGTATCCTGTCTGGGCTTTCTTTTGCCATACCTAAAGGAGTAAAAGTTGATAGTTTAACTCAAGTGGTTATCTGAATTCAGCTTTTATAATCAGACTTTACCTTCTACTGACAGTTGACCATAAGGCGTTTACACATTTTCATAAAAGAATCTTCGTAGCTATGAGAACATGTTAACTTCTGAAACATGTGATACTCATTAAACCCACTGCCATTGAGTCAACTCCAACTCACAGTGACCCTATAAGACACAGTAGAACCACCCCTGTAGAGTTCCCAAGGAGTGCCTGGTGCATTCATACTGCCAGTTTTAACCACTATCCCATCAGTCCAAAAGAATATAAAACCTTAAACTCAAAACCAAACCCACTGCTGTTGAGTCAATTCCAGTTCATAGTGATCCTACAGAATAGAGTAGAACTGCTCCATAGTGTTTCCAAAGAGTGCCTGGTGGATTCAAACTGCTGACTGTTTAATCAGCAGAGATAGCACTCAACCACTACACCACTAGGGTTTCACCATAAAACCTTAAATTGATAGAAATATGTTTTTGTTACTTCCCTGGAACTGAATACACGTTTAATGAGAGATATACCTTCTTCTAGCCAGCAGATGTCTCTCTTACCCTTTTTCAAGAATCTAGAAACTATATAAGGGGATGGATTCTTTTGGGGAAAAAAAAAAAAAAAAAAAAACAACACTGATTTTTCTACACATGTTTGCGGACTCACTAGGTGATGCACTGGACTATTAACTGATAGGTTGGTGGTTTGGACCCACCCACAGGTCCCTCAGAAGGTAGTTCTAGCAGCTTGCTTCTAAAAGGTCACAGTCTTAAAATTCCTATAAAATGATTCCACTCTGTACACATGAGTTCACCATAAATTGACTGGAATGCAATCAATAACAGTGCAGATCTTTGGTGATAATGTCCACTTCTCTCAGTTCTGTATGTCTTTGAAAAATCATTTAAAATATTTTTCTACTATTTATGTCTTAAAATTGGAGAATGATTTTAACAATATAAAAGGTAGAGGAAGCTTTAAGCTATTAAGACTGAACAAAAACTTGGGAGAGAGATGCTCTCAGTACCCAGATCTTTATTTCCACTTCCTTTTAAAGAGTGACTATAGAGGGCTCAGGAAACCCTGGTGGTGTAGTGGGTTAAGTCCTACCACTGCTAACCACAAGGTCGGCAGTTCAAATCCACCAGGCGCTCCTTGAATACTCTGGGGGTCAGTTCTACCCTGGCCCCTAGGGTTGCCATGAGTTGGATCCAACTCAACAGGTACTTAGCTTGGTATAGAGGGCTCAGGGTCTGCAAACGCACACAAAATGCTTAGGTTGTCAGGTCTCAGCTAAACTCCATTAAAATTCTTTGCTTGGCAGAGGATACATAGTAGCAGCTGCAAGGAATCTGGGAGCAGGATCCAAACAACCCAAACCCACTACTCTCAAGTCGATTCTAACTCATAGTGACCCTGTACAGGACCAAGCAGAACTGTACCCATAGGGTTTCCAAGGTTATAAATCTTTACCAAAGCCGACAACCACATCCGTCTCCCAAAGGGCAGCTGATGGGTGTCACCTGTGAATTTCTGGTTAACAGCCTACAGCTTAACTGCTATACCACCAGGGCTCCTTGGAGTGAAAAACTGAAACCTGTTGTTACCAGGCCACCACCAATCACTATCTTGACAGGGAAATTAATAAAGAGTCCCTAAGGTAGCAGGACAAAATGGGTCTGCAGAACTAGAATGCTATTAAAAGACCAGACTTAATGGTCTGACAGCCTGGAGGATCCCCTGAGGACATAACCCCTGGACTCTCGGTTAGCCAAGAGCTGAAACAAATACCAAAGCCAACTGCTCAGACAAAGATCGGAATGGAGTATAAGATACAGAGTGATGTTGGCAAAGAGTGTGTATCTTGGCTTAAATATATACATGAGGCTGTCTGAGCAGCTCTTGTCCAGAAGTGAGATGAAAGGGTCCGGGGTACAGGAGATGGTTGAATGGACAAGGGAAGCATAGTGTGGAAAGGAGGAGTGTGCCATCACAGGGTGGGGAGAGCAGTTAGAAGGACATAGTGGTCTGGATGCGGGATGTTATATGGCAAACTGACTTGGATTGGATTGTATACTTCCACTTAAAGCACATTAAAATACTAAAAAACAAAAAAACCTGTTGCTGCAGAGTTGATTCTGATTCTACAGTGAAAATGCTGTTTCCTTTACATTTGTTTTTACTGCCTGTTAAACAATACTATGTTGACAACAACAAAGTGCTGTGAGTTCTCTTGTGAAAGGGCAGTTCTTCCTAATTACCCAGATGTGCCAGCTCTATAGTCCTCTCCCTGACCCACTTTATAGGAGGAAGCAAACTTGAAAGAGGCTATGCGGAAGGACCAAAATCAAACTCCTACCATGGAAATTTAAATTCAGATATACATCCCTCCAAAGTCAGAATGTTTTTACAATAAAAAGGAAGCCTGCTCTCAAAGCCAAGTATACAGCTGGAGGCCATGTCTGAGTTATGTGCACTTTTTATATTATCATCCAGCATGTCTGCAGGCATTCAGAAGTTAATACTCAAACTTTAGGTGCTATTCGTATGAAAATCATTTAGTTTATCTGGATTTTAACAAACCTCCCCCCCAATTACTATATTTTTAAATTAATCTTCTGAATAAAGAAGAGAAAATAATAATCTCAGAGAAAGTGTTCGACTCACATTAGATTTATTTAATTCTAAAAGGCAGGAGCTATGCTTTTCTCACCATATATCTTTCAAGTTAGATAAATGGAGTAAAATTTCTTTGAAAATCTTCAACTGACAGTTTTGCTCACTGAAATAGCTTCATAAACAGTGATATAAAGGAATGATGTGAACCAAGGTCAATCAAATGCCTCTGTGCAATGAATATTGAATGCTGGTTCATGAAAGCTAAATGTCCAATTACTTTTTATGAAAGCAATACCCTTATAGTATGTAATAATGTTGTAGTGCACCTATCTCAATGTTCAAAATTCCAAATGTGCATTCAACCTTTTTCAGCCATCAAGTGATTTTTTTTGGCAAAATAAACCACACGTTTCTGTTTTAGAATAGGAAAACCTGGTGGTGTAATGGTTAAGTGCTATATAGCTACTAACCAAAAGGCCAGCAGTTCACATCTACCTGGTGCTCCTTGAAAACTTCGTGAGGCAATTCTACTGTGTCTCCTAGGGTCCCTATGAGTTGGAATTGACTACAGCAGTTGTTTATTTATTTTGGGGTTTTAGAATATGAAACATACTGAATTTTCATCTCAGCAGCAATTGTACAGCAAAATGTGATTCAGAGTGACCGTAGAAACTGAACAGTAACGTGTACAGACAGATTTTGTTTTGTGCTCACATTTGAAGTTACTAGAAGTTTCAGAGATACATGCGAAAAATTTATGACTACTAATGATGCCTTGGCCAAATGAAAGCATTATCTTTCATTTGCACTTCTCAGTTCTTTTTTCACTTATGTATACTAACATTATAGATTACAGTGTGATTGAATAAGCATGATATTATAATATTGTTCTATATGTAACCTGTCTGCAGCTCATTTTCTCTGTGACTTGATCCCTATGAACTCTCGCTATTCCTTGCAGATGGGTAACCTTAGCAAGAATGCAATCCCAGCCACTAAAGCGCATTACTGCTCAACCAAAAACTAAGTGGACGAATTCAACAGCATGATGCAGAGGAACAAGGGAAAGAATTTGTGAACTCGAAGGTAAAACATACACAGTATCTCTCTTAGTCATCCAGTGCTGCTGTAACAGAAATATCATGAATAGGTGGCTTTAACATATATAAATTTATTTTCTCACAGTTCAAGAGGTTAGAAGTCTGGGTGCTGGCTCTAGAGGCAGGCTTTTTCTCTCTGTCAGCATTGGAAGAAGGTCCTTGTTTCTTCAGCTTCTGGTCCTGGGTAAAATTCAAGCCACTTGGCATTTTTCTTCCCCAAGCTCTGTTTGCTGGCTTGCTATCTCAAAGAGATTGGCACAAGATACACCTTAATTTTGCCTTGTTAGCATAACAAACATAACCTAATCCTCATTAATGTGGCACAAACCTGCCTCCTTAACACAAGACAATCCATTCCCAAATGGTATTATAACCACAGGCATAAAACCAAAAGTCAAAATCTACTGCTGTTGAGTGGATTCTGGCTCATAATGATCACGTAGTCATAGAAGTTAAGAATCTAAACACATATTTTTGGGAAACACAATTCAATCCATGACATTTCACCTTTTGGTACCCAACAAATCATGTCTTTCCCACATGCAAAACACCCTATCACATCGTCCCAAAAGTCTTAAATCAACTTGAAGTCCAGTATCTAATGTCCTGGATCATATAAATCAAACATGGGTGGGAATTTAGGCATATTCCATCCTGTGGCAAAGTATCTCTTCATCTGCGAATCTGTGAAATCTAGATTATAGATTAAAGATTATCTGTGTTCCAACTATAATGATGGAATAGGCACAAGGTCAAAATTTCCACTACAAATGGGAAAAATTGGAGAGAAGAAAAGGATAACAGGCACTGAGCAAGTCTGAAACCCAGCAGAAAAAATTACATTAGCTTTCAAGGCTTGAAAATAATCTGCTTTTCTGAGACCTAGGCAATGGCCTTGTCCTCCGGATTCTTGGTGTTGGCCACACCTTGTGGATTCTGGATAGAGGCCCTCCACCCTGGTATTTAGCTCTACCTTTTAGACCCACTGGTACAGAAACTGAGCTCCCTAGGATTTGAGCAGTCCCATTCTCCTAGTCTGCATGGTGATTTACCTCTTCAGTCCTGGCAAGCCTAGTTCTTCTGCCACTTACACATGGCAGCCCCACCTTCTCGGTTTTGGGTGGAGGGCCTATCACCCAGAAACATCTTAATGGCATCCCCACATTCCAGAACTGAGCCAGCAAAGATCCAACTCTGAAATCTGTGATTCTGTGGCCCCACTTTTGAAATCCAGAAAACTATGACTACACCCTTTGTAACCCAGAAGGCCTGGCTTTCTGTGGTCGTTCTAACAGTTCTGATCTCTGAGCTGCTCCAGGGATGGTGCTTTTCTTGGAGGACAACAGGTGTAGCTCCTTTGGCTTAATTCCTGCCTGTAGAATTTTGTCTCCGATCCCTTTAGTCTAAGGTGATGGCTTTTGTGTTGTGGTAGTTTATTAGCTTTGTCAGTCACAATTGTAATCTCTTTAACAAAAGATTGTGTACCCATGTCTTTGATAAAAATTCTAGGGCACATGTTCTTAGTTTATACAATAGAATTTTCCAAAACTTTGTGAGTTCTGTTTTCATCTTGTACAACTAATTTTTAAGTCTATCTCTTTCCTCTTGTGGAATCCCTGGTGGTGGATAAGTGCTACTGTGTATGCCAGCCAAAGATCAGCAGTTCAAATCCATCAGGTGCTCCTTGGAAACTTTGTGGGCCAGTTCTACTCTGTCCTATGGGGTTGCTATGAGTCAGAATCAACTCCACAGCACTGGGTTTAGTTTGGTTTTCTCTCATCTTGCATTTTACCTATAAATGACAAGGAAAAGTCATGTAGTTCCTTCAAGATCTTGGTTAGACATTTCATCCACCAGATATTCATCAGTTACAAGTTCTTCCCTTCCACTAAACACTTGAACATAATCCAAACAAGTTATTTGCCACTGCATGAAAAACATTACCTTTACTCCACTGTCCAACCACAAGTTCATAATTTCTTTCAAAGACTTCCCAGAAGCACCTTTAATGTTCATAATTCTAACAACATTATATTGGTGGTAGCATATTTATTCTCTAAGATGACAGAGAATTTCTACATAGTTCTCTTTTCTTCCTGCTCTGACTTCACCAGGATTGCCCTTAAATTCTGCCAAATCTCTTCAAGGCAATCTAGGCTTTTACTATTATGCACCTTAAAATCTTTTACTCATTACCTAATTCTAAAACTGCTTCACATTTTACATATCTGTTACAGCAGCACCACATTCTTCCAGTGCTAAATTCTATCTTTGCTATGGTGTGCTTCCATAGTAGAAATATCACAAATGAGTGGCTTTCACAAGTTTATTTTCTCACAGTCTTAAAAAAAAAATTGTTGTTGAGTCGATTCTGACTCATAGTCACCCTATAGGACACAGTAGAACTGCCCCATAGAGTTTCCAAAGAGCAGTTGGCAGATTTGAACTGCTGACCATTTGGTTGGCATATACAGAAGCACTTAACCACTACGCAACCAGGGTTTCCAGTTTAGGAGGCTAGAAATCAGAATTCAGGGTGCTGGCTCTTGGGGGGCGGGGTTTCAATCTCTGTCAGCTCTGTAAGAAGGTCCTTGTTAGTTCTGTTCCTGGAAAATCTTCATGGGGCTACACATGGGTCTTCAAACATCTCTGACTCATTAATGTAACAAAGACAATCCATTCCCAGATGGGATTATAACAAAAGGCATAGAGGTTAGGAATTATAACATATATGTTCAGGGAACATTATTCAATCCGTAACATTACCTAACTGGAAAAAGTAAATGAGATTGATAAGACAGACAGGTTAATAAACCTCAAGGAACTGTGAAATTATGACTTAAGTCCTATTGTTTACATAAGAATCTTAGAAGAGGAAAAAGAATGAGTTGAAAAAGTATTCAAAGAAAAAATGGTTGAAAAATTCTTAAATTTTGCAAAGGCCACATATCTAGAGATTTGAAAAGCTGAGTATATGCTAAACAAGATAAATCCAAAGTAGTCCATACAAAGAAAGCTATGAGAAAGAAACAACACTTTACTTATGAGGGAATAAAATTTGAATGACAGATTTCTCATAAAAAAATCATTCACAGTTGGAAGGAAATGTTTTTCAAGTGTTTAAAGAAAAGAACTGTCAACCCCAAATACTCTATATAGTGAAAATATTCTTCAGAAATAAAAAAGAGAAATCAAGATACTCTTAGATGAAGAAAACCTAAGAGAATTTGTTGTCAGTAAATCAGTCGTCAAAGAATGTCAAAAGGGAATTCTCTGAACAAAGGAGAAGAGATGAAAGAAAGAAACTTGGGTCATCAGAAAAGAATGAAGAATAAAGCAAGCAAAAATATGGATAAATTCAAAAGTCTTTCCTTCTCTTCTTAAGCTTTCTAATTTTTGTTTGATGGTTGAAAAAACAACAGTGGTGTGCTTCTCAGTGTATATAGATGAAATGTTTAAGACAATTATATGTAAAAAGGAAATGTAAATGAGAAAAATAAAAGCAAAGTTTTCACATTTATTCAAATTAGTAAAATGTCAACAGTGGTAGACTATAAGAAATTATATATACAGAAAGTAATACCTAAAGAAAACATTAAGAGAACTATACAGAGCTATTCACTCAAACACAACATGTGCAAATTAAATAAATTATAAAATATCCTCAAGTAACCTACAAGAAGCAAAGAAAATAGAAAAAAAAAAAACTGAGTAAACAAACCAAATAATAATAATGCAGATAATAATGCAAGCTTAAGCTCTGACTTATCAATAAACTCCAAACGAAACTGGTTGCCACTGAGTCAATTCAAACTCACAGTGAACCCATATGACAGAGTACAACTGTGTCATAGGGTTTCAGATACTGCAATCCTCATGTAAACAGACTACCATGTCTGTCTAACATATTAACAGCTACACTGAATTTAAAGTGTCTAAACATACCAATTAAAACAGATACATATTCTGAATGGATCCAAAAGAGAACAGAACGCAAAACTAACTATGTACTGCCTATCAGAAACTAAAGTCACGTGTAATGATATAGGTACACAGAAAATGAAAGGAAGGAAAAAGATATAGCATGCATTCGTCAAAATAAAACTGAAGTGACCTTGTTAACTTCAGTTAGAGTAGACTTTAGAGCAAATGAATTTATTAGGAAGAGAGAAGGACCTTACATGACTCACCAGTCACTAACAAAAACATTGAATATGCATACACCAAATAATAGAGCTGTACAAGTAAAGCAGCTGAAACAAGTGAAAAGAAAAACAGACAAGCTCACAATGATGCATGGAGACTTCAATAGAAATGTTTCAACAACTGATAGAACGATTAGACAGAAAATCAGCACAAATACAAAGGAAATCAACTTGACAGTTCTCAGTGCAAATATAGAAGACATCAACAATACCACCAACATACAGAATCCAATTGATATTTATAGAAAACATCATGCAATAACATTGTACTCCACATCCTTCTGCAAGCACTCATGGAACATATCCCAAGATAGATCATACCCTGGGCTATAAAACAAACCTCAGTAAATTTAAAACAAGTGAAAGTACATACAGCGTGTTCTTTGCCACAATGGAATCACCCTAGAAATCAATAACAAAAAGATAAAAAAAAAAAATCTCCAAATACTTGTGGAAACCTAACAGCATTCTTCTAAATAAATCCCTGGATCAAAGAGAAAATCTCTAGGGATACAAAACTAACACATCGAACGGAAAGAACATACACTGAATTAAATATATTCATGGGATTTACAGAATGATTCTCAGAGAATTGGAAAAGAGATATAAAAAATACAAAGAAAAATGATTCAGCATAGAAAGTTAAGTGGAACAAAGAAATAGTCAACAACACGCAATAAAAGGAATCAAATGAACAGAACTAAACCCATAGCTATCAATAGCTGTGCTGAATGTAAATGCATTAAATTCACCAATAAAGAGATAGAGTGGTAGAATGAATTACAAAACACCATCAGTCAATATGCTGCCTACAAGAGGCAAAATTTACACTTAAGACTCAAACAAACTAAAACTCTAAAGACAGGGGGGAAAAAAATCAAGCAATGAACACTCAAAAAAGGTAGGAGTGAAAATATTAATTTCTGGGGGGGAAAAAAAACCACCACAATGGATAAGGAAGGCTACCATATAATGATTAAGGGGTCAAAACACCAGGAGGACATTAAACATCTGAAATAGATAGTCACACAAGATATGCCTCCTAAATACATAAAATAAACTCTAGCTGTATTCAAAAGAGAAATAGGCAACTCCACAATAGTAGCAGAAGATTTCAACTCTCCACTTTCAGTGAAGGGCACAACAGTAAGAAAGAAACTCAGTAAACAAACTAAAGATCTAAATGCTGCAGTCAACCAACCTGATCTCCTAGACATGCACAAAACACTCCACCAAATATCAGACAAGTGTACTTTGTTCTCCAGTGTACATGGAATATTTTTTAGACTAGCATGCTCAGCCACAAAGCAAGTATTAATAAAATTGAAACCTCTGAAATATTGCAAAGCATCTTTTCAGACCATAAAGCCATAAAAGTGTAATTCAATAACAGAAAAATCAAGAAAAAAAAAAAAACATGGAAACTGACCAACATCACACTGAAAAAAAGAAAAGAGATTATAGAAGAAATTAAGGACAAAATAAATTCACAGAATCAAATGAGGATTAAATCATATCTTATCAGAAGCTTTGGAACATAGCAAAGGCAGTACTCAAAGCCCCTCTCCTTTTTTTATTTGACCCAAGTAAAATGAAATTCTTTTTTTTTTTATCATAATTGAGTGAAAATATATAATCCAGTATAAATCTGCATGCCCGCCTATGTGCACCTCCCGCTGCTCTCCCTTATTGGTGGCAGCACGCTCCTCCTCTCCATTCTATACATTTCATATCCTCCTAACAACCTCCTGTCCCCTCCTCTCCACCCTCTTCCCCATCTCCAGTAAGAGGTCAGCCCAGTTAGAGGTCAGCAGGACGACATCCTATAGATGATTAAAACTATAAAGTGCAAACATGATATGGTCACTCTGTGTCACCAAGTCCAATCCATTCAAGTCCAAAGAGTTGACCTCAGTAATGATTTATGGACAGCAGCAGCATCAGGAACAGGGGCCACACTCCCAGTGGAACCCACTGGCCCCTGGACTGTCAATTGCAGTCTTTTAGTGGAGTTCTCAGGGTGCACCCCTTTTTATTTTTGTGTTCCCAGTGAGACTCAACTTTGTGACACTTATCACGGCTATTCCTGGTGGTGGCCAGGCACCATCTGGTTCCTCTGGTCACATGTTGATGTAGTCACCCAGTCACATGAGTCTCTCTGTCTTCTGGGTTCTCTTTCCCCCCTCAAAGCCCTCTTTTTTCCCCAATAAACATACACCTTTAAAAAGAAGAGAGGGCCCAAATCAAGGTGTTAACACTGCAAATCAAACAAGTAAAAGAGAGCAGCAAAAGAAGCCCTAAGACACCAGAAGAAAGCAGATAATGAAAATTAGAGCAGAACTAAATAAGTTAGAGACTAGAAAAGCAATCAAGAGTTAACAAGATCAAAAGCTAGTTATTTGAAAAGAGTAACAAAATTGATAAACCACTGGCCAGACTGACAAAACAGAAACAAGAGAGAAAACAATGACCCAAATAAGAAATGAGATGGGAATATCACAACAGATCCAACTGAAATTAAAAGGGGGAAAAAAAAGAAAAAATTGTAACAGAATACTAAAAAACATCTACTCTAACAAATTCAAAAACCAAGAGGAAACAGACAAATTTCTAGAAATATACACCTACCTAAACTAACACAAACAAAAGTATAACTAAACAAACATATCACAAAAGAAGAGACAGAAAAGGTAACTAAAAACTCCCAGCAAAAGAAAGCCCTGGCTTGAGGGCTTAACTGAAGAATTTTCCAAACTTTCAGACAAGAGTTAACACCACTATTGCTAAAGATATTTCAGAGCATGGAGAAAATGGAATACTGTCAAATTCATTTTATAAGCCAGCATAACACTGATAACAACATTAAACAACTAAAGGAAAATTACAGACCAGTATCTCTCAAGAATTTAAATGCAAAAATCCTCAACAAAATTCTAGTCAACAGAATTCAACAACATAGATATATATAAAATTCATGGTAAGCATGTCAGATTCATACCAGAAATGCAGGAGTCATTCCACATTAGATTAAACAACCAATATAATCAACCAGATAAACCAAAAGACAAAAATCAATTGATTTTATCAATTGAAGCACAAAAGGCATTTGACAAATCCCAAACCCAGTCATGTTAAAAATCCTCAGTAAAACAGATATAGAAGAGAATTTCTTCAGCATAATAAAAGGCATTTCCACAAAGCTGACTGCCAGCATCATCCTAAATGCAGAGAGTTTGAAAGCATTCCCCTTGAAAACAGGAACCAGACAACGGTGCCCTTTATCATCACTTTCATTCAACATAGTCCTAGAGGTTCTAGCCAAATTAATTGGACAAGAAAAAGAAGTAAAGGGCATCCAAACTGTTGAGGAAGAAGTAAATGTTTCTCTATTTGCAGATGATATGATCTCATACACAGAAAACAAATAATACACACACACACCTATGGGAACTAATAAAAGAGTTCAGCAAATATTGTGATATAAGATAAATACACAAAAATCAGTAGGATTCATCAACACCAATAAAGGGAATATCAAAGATGAAATCACCAAATCAATACCATTTATGATAGCCCCCAAGAAGATAAAATATTTTGGAATTAAATTAAGTGGATATTTAAAAAGACCTATTTCAAGAAAACTACAAGACATTACTGCAAGAAAGCAAAAGAAACTGATGTAAGTGGAGAAAACTATCTTGCTCCTAGATAGGAAGACTCAAAGTTGTGAATATGACTATTGCACCCAAAGCAATCTATAGATGCTTTGTAATTCCTATCCAAATTCTAGTGGCATCATTTAGTGAGATGAGGAAACAAATTGCTGAATTCATGTGGAAAGGGAAGAAGCCTTGGATAAGCAAAGCATTCTTGAAGAAGAACAAGATGTGAGACCTCATGTTACCTAACTTTAGAATTTATTACACTCAAATTGTAGTCAATATGGCCTGGTACTAGTACAACAATAGATGCATAACTAACGGAACAGACATAAAATCATCCACTTATGGGAATCTGATATTTGACAAAGGCCCAAAGGCTATAAATTAGAGAAAAGGCAATGTCTTTATCAAACAGTGTTGGCATCACTGGATATCTATCTGCACCATGCACAAAAATTAAATCAAAATGAATCAAAGACTTAACTGGAAAATCTGAAATGATAAAGATCACAGGGTGAAAAAATTAGGCGCAATGCAAGTAGCTCTAAAACGTGGCAAAAACAGAATGCAAAATATTATTAACAATGTACCAACTCAAGAAGAGAAAATAGACAACTGGGAAGTCCTAAAAGTCAAACACACTCATCCAAAGACTTTAGTAAAGAGGAAAAAGACTACCTACTGACTGGGAAAAAAAAAAAAAATTAGCTACAACCAATCAGCATATAATCTCTAAAATATACATGGTATTGCAAAATCTCAACAACAAAAAGAGAAATAGCCCAATTAAAAAACAGAAAAGATACGAACAAGCACTTCATCCAAGAAAACATTCAGGTGGCTAACAGATATGTGAGGAAATGCTCACGGTCATTAAAAACAAAAAAAAGAAAAAAAATCCCACGACTATCAAGTTGATTCCAACTCATAGAGACCCTATGGGACAGACTACAATTGCCCAATGGAGTTTCCAAGGAGCACCTGGTGGATTGCAACTGCCAACTTTTTAGTTAACAGTCATAGCACTTAACCACAATGCCACCATTAGTCATTAGAGAAATCCAAATCAAAACTACAATGAGATACCATCTAATCAACCAGCCAAGCTGGCATTAATACAAAAAAAAAAAAAAAAACCCCACAAAATAATAAATGCTGGAGACACTGTGGAGAGACTGGAACACTTTATACACTGGTGGATGAAATGCAAAATGATACTACCACTTTGGAAATCTATTTGGTGCTTTCTTAAAAAGATAGAAAAAAGAAATACCATGTGTTCTAGCAATCCCACTTCTTGGAATATATCCTAGAGTAGTAAAAGCTTCCACATCAATAGATTCACGCACAACAATGTTCACTGCAATACTGTTCACAACAGCAAAAAGAGGAAATCAACTTAGGTGTCCAATAACAGACAAATGAATAAGCAAACTATGGTATATTCACACAATGGAATATCACCCAAAGATAAAGAATAATGAATTTGTGAAACATCTCACAACATGGAGGAATATGAAAGGCACTATGCTGAATGCAATTACTTGCAAAAGGACAAATATTGTATAAGGCCACTATTATAAGGGCTCAAGAAAAGGTTTAAACATAGAATAAAACAGTCTTTGATGGTTACAAGGGTGTGGAGGAAGGGAGAAGTATATTTACTAACTTGATACCAGACAAGAATTATTTTAAATAAAGGGAGGGAGAACACACAGTAGAGGGGAAATCAGTACAGCTAGTTAAAGCAACAGCTAGAAAGTTTTCTAAATACAACCATACACTTTGAGGGATGGATAAGCAGGGTCAGGGATCCGGTGACCATTGTTTCAGGAACATCTATGTCAACTGATGGAACAATGTTTATTAAGAAAATATTCTGCATCCCACTTTGGTAAGTGACATCCGGGGTCTTAAAAGCTAGTAAGCATCCATCTAAAAAGCATCACTTTATCTCAACCTATCTGGAGTGAAAGAGAATGAAGACTATCAAAGACATAAGGAAAATATGAACCCAAGAGACAGAAAGGGCTGCATAAACCATAGTTTGCATCAACATGAGACTGGAAAAGCTAGATGGTGGCTGGTTACCACCAATGACTCCCCTTACAGGGAACTCAACAAAGAGTCACTGATGGATTGGGAGAAAAATGGGGTGCACAACTCAACTCTACTAAAAAGAGCAGACTTCATGGTTTGATAGAGTGGAGGTCTCCAGAAGTTATGACCCCTGTACTTTCTGTTAGCCCAGTACAGAAACCATTCCTGAACCCAACTCCTCAGACAAAGATTGAACCAGTCTATAAAACATAAAATGATACTGGTGAAGAGTGTGCTTCTTGGGTTAAGGAAATAAATGAAACTAACTGGGTGGCTCCTGTCTGGAGATGAGATGAGAAAAAAGAAGGGTATATGAGCTGGTTGAATTGACATGGGAAATTCAGGGTAGAGGGGACAAGAGTGCTGTCATGGTGTGGGCTGAGCTACTAGGGTCATATAACATAGTGTGTGTGATTATTGTACAAAAAATGACTAATTATAAACTTTCACTTAAAACACAATAATAATAATCATTGGCCAGAGAAAATCTTATAAATAATGGCAAAACATTGTTTGATACTGCACTGGAAGATAAGCCCCTCACATGGGAAAGTAATCTAAACAAGACTGAAGAAGAGCTACTTCCTCAAAGTATAGTTGTCATGGCTTGCATTGTGCCTCAAAAATGTGTCTATCAATTTGGCTAGTCTGTGATTCCTAGTATTATACAATCGTTCACCATTTTGTCATTTGATTCAATTTGTCTACGTGTTGTAAATTATATCACTATGATTTCACAAAATATATTAGTAGCAGTTATCATAATGAGGGCTACAAGTTGGATAGTGTCTTAAGCCAATCTCTTTGGGGTATGAAAGAGAGAAACAAGCAGAAAGATACGGGGACCTCATGCCACTAAGAAAGCTGCACCTGGAACAGAGTATGTCCTTTGGACCAGAGGTTCCTACACTGAGTTGATCCTAGACCAAGGGAAGATTAAGGACAAGGACCTTCCTCCAGAGCCAAGAATGCCTTCCCCTGGAGTAAAGCCCTGAATTTGGACTTGTAGCCTGCTAAACTGTGAGAGAATAAATTTCTCTTTGCTGAAACAGAACACTTGTGGTATGTCTACTAGAACAGCACTAGATAACTAAGACAATAGTCAACTTTAATGACACAGGTGGGGTAAAGTTCTCTGGATCTTTGTTTGCTGATGTGGCATACTCAAAATGAGAAGAAACATTTGCAAATATCCATTAACAATTGGAACATGTAATGTATCAAGAATGAATCTAAGACAGAATGAAAAAGAATACATGAACATCAATATCCTAGTGTCATGGACTGACTTGTCTTCCCCTAAAAATGTATGTGTTGATTTGAATTGGTTTGGCGTTCCAACATGGTGCCCTTCCTCCCATGTGTTGTAAATCCTGCCTCTGTGATACTGATGATGAATGGTTTACAGTTGTGTTAGTGAGGCAGGACCCAAGCTACAAGCCTGTGGAATACAAGGGAGAGAAGTGAGCTGAGGAAGTTGGGAACCTCATACCACCGAGGGAGAAGCACCGAGAGCAGAGCACGTCCCTTGGATCCGAGGTTCCTGTCCCGAGATGCTCTCCCTGGATGTGGACTTAGCCTACCAGACTGTGATAAATTCTCCTACTGAATGGACTTACAATTTGTAAATGGATTTGTAGTTTACTGGACTGAGACAATAAAAGCTTCTCTACATGAAACCTTCCACTCATGGTATTTTCCATTAGAGCAGTACCAGGTGACTAAGACACCTAGGCATTAGAGAGCTGAAATGGACTTGTATTGGCCATCTTAAATAGGAAACTCATACAGCCTACTATACCAGGAATGACAAATAGGAATGGCATTGCATCCACTGTCCAAAAAAAAAAAAATTCAAGATCTATCCTGAAATACAGTGCTATGAGTAAAAGAGTATCTTCATGTATTCAAGGAATACCAGTTATTATGGATAGTATTCAAATTAACACATCAACCACTAATGCCAATGATGAAGAAATGGAAGATTTTTACAAACTTCTGCAGTCTGATATTCATCAAATATGCAGCCAAGGTGCAGAGGTAATTACTGGTGAGTGCAAAGTGAATGATGGAGACAAAAAAGAAGGATCACTAATTGAGAAATATAGCCTTGGTGACAGAAATGAAATCTGAGGTAGCACAAGAGAGTTGTGTAAGATGATGACCTATTTATCAAAAATAATTTTATTTACCAACGCAGATGGAAACGACACATGTTGACTGCACCAGATGGACTACACAATAATCAAATTGACTACATCTGTGGAAAGAGGCAATGGAGAGACTCAATATCATCAGCCAGAACAAGGTCAAGGGCCAACTGTCAAACAGACTATCAATTGTCATATGCAAATTTAAGTTGAAGATGAAGAAAAATAAAAGTCCACAAGAGCCAAAGTACAACTTTGGATACAACCCGTCTGAATTTAGAGAACATCTGGAGAACAGATCTCATGCATTAAACACTAATGACAAAAGACCAGCAGTTACGGAATAATGTTAAGGACAAAGAGGACTCTAAAGGAGATGACTGATGCAGGGGCTGCAATAATGGACTCGAATACAGCAAGATTTGTGAAGTCACTATGAGTCGGAAATGACTCAATGACATCTATGAAAAACAAGATATATATTTTTAAATAACCTTTAAAGTAATCATCACTGATTAACAACTTTTCTATTGCCCTGATGGTGAAGTAGTTAAGACTTTGACTTCTACCCAGGAGGTCAGCAATTGGAAACCACCACCTGCTCCTTAGAAACCATACAGGGCAGTTCTCCTTTCTGTAGGGTCACTATGAATCAGAATCTACTTGTTGGCAAAGGATGTGTTATTTTTTAGCAGTTACTAGTTTTAACTCACTGCTGTTGAATCGAGTCTGACTGACAGCGACCCTAGAGGTCAGAGCAGAACTGCCCATGGCGTTTCCAAGATGTGCCTGGTGGATTTGAACTGCTGACCTTTTGGTTAGCAGATGTAGCACTCAACCCACTAGCCACCAGGGTTTCCTTATTAGCTTTAGTAGTGTTTTATTATTGTTGTTATTATTATAAATAAGAATTTAAATGTAAAGTCATCAAATAGCTACTGATAATTAGCATACCTTAGGCAAGTCTTTCAACAGATATGTCTCTCATGAGTTGGATCCGACTCGACGGCACTTGGCTGGCAGGCAATTCTAGTTAACTAATCTATCTAGATAACATCTTTATGTAGCTTCAGAAATAGCTTTCTTTTTTTGATGACTTTGTTCTTTAGGGATATAGCAAGGATTTATTTCCATTCTGAATAAAATAAGGACAATATGTCTTCAAAGAGGGAAGGGAGTTAGTTGATGTATTTTCTAAACATCTGGCAAAACATTTTAACACACTGAGTTTACACATTGAGGGATTTATAGTAAATGCCTCTTTTTGCATGTAGTCTCAGAGGAAATAATTACAATGCTCTTTTAATTTTAATGGCAAACTTCTCGTAAATTGGCATGGTGGTGTGTTCTGAATAACTGCCACTCATTCACAGCAGGGTATTAGTTTGTAGGAGATGTACCTATAAAGCTCAGCTAGTAAGGAAAAATAAATTAATAAATAAACACAAATTTTTATTTTATTTTTTTTATTTAACATGACTAAGTGAAAATGTACATTCCCGTATAAATTTACATGCCCACCTATATGCAGCTTCCACTGCTTTCCCTGTCCGGCAACAGCACACTATTCCTCTCTACTCCATACATGTCACATCCTCCCAACAGCCTCCTTTCCGCTCCTCTCCACCCATTCTCCTTCCTCCAGCCAGAGGTCAGCAGGATGATATCGTATAGATGTATAGAACCATAAAGTGCAACCAATATATGGTCACTCTGCCTTACCAAGTCCAATCCATTCCTGTCCAAAGAGTGGACCTTCGTTATAATTTATGGGTAAGAGCAGCATCCAATACACAAAATTTTTAAATGCCATCTGCAATTCCTAATAGCAAATGAACACCATGAGCTCTAGTCAATACTATTGATGTAAAATGAAAGGGAGAGTTCATAAAATTGCACACTGACAGGCATAAACACATGTCAAAATATGTATAAGATCAATCAACACAACATGCAACTTTCACCAGCCAGCTGTTGCATGAAGACAACTGCCGAATTCCAACAGCCAGCCAGAATTCTAACAGAGGTATTACAAATAGAAAAGTCTCCTAGGATCCTTCAGCATGGAAGGCTTCCCCTGCCCACCCTCAGAAGTGAAGGTTCAGGTTCTTGCAGATATGAGAGGATGGTGTGGGGAAAAGAATGTTAGCTATGTGACCTGTCAAGTCAGTAGTCAACACAACTGTTAAGGATAACTAGCATATTATTAATCTAGAAAATGGACACAGATAGAAATAAAGACAGAGACAGAAAGACACTGAGGGAGAGGGGGAGGGAGAGAAAGAGAGAGTAGGTACAAGTGAAAAAGAGGGAGAGGGAGGGGGAGGGAAAGACAAAGGGAGGGTGAGGGAAAAGGAGATAGAGAGAGAGAAGCTAATTCAAATTGCTTTAGGAAAGAGAAGGTGCTTGAGCTTATTTGAAAATTGTGAGCAATATATTAATGCCTCTAGGCAGATTCTTTCAATTTGAAAAATTTACTCTGTGTCCTAGAACAAGACAAGGCCTCAGAAATAATTTGGAGAGATCACAGAATTAAGAGATTTGTTCAAGTTCGTGGTCAGTCAGTAGCAGAGCTGATGCTATACCAGAACACATTTCTCCCAAGACTCAATTTATTTCTGACCAGACTGATTAACCCTCTCCTCAAACTGCTAGTGTCAAGCTCAATTTTTTTTTTTTTTTTTTCAAATGCTCGGGTCTATACTTCCCTGGGCTGATGCAAGGCCAGCTTTGGTGGTCAGTCCAGGTGCACTGAGCAGAGCAGAGGAGAATGCAGCCATTTATCCAGCTGTCCAGAAGCCAGGTGCTCGCCCACCCTCCTGCCTGTTGTACTGGAAGCACAGTGTGCCACAGACCTTTACTATGTTTCTTCTAGCAGGCATGGTGAGAGGGCAAGTGCTGTGTAAGGAAGTAAAAAATCCCGCCAAATCCATTGCCATGGAGTGAATTCTGACTCATAGCAACCCATTGCCATGGAGTGAATTCTGACTCATAGCAATCCTATAGGACAAAGCATAAGTGCTCCATAGAGTTTCCAAGGAGCACCTAGTGAATTCAAAGTGCCAACATCTCGGAGAGCAGGCGTAGCACATAACCACTATGCCACCAGTGTTTCCAAGGAAGTATGGAGGTCCTGAAATATACACTAAGGGTTTCTGGTTCCCCTTTTGCTCTTTGTACACAGTGAATCTCATGAAAACAGAACTCTAGACCTAGGTCAGCCATTAACTAGCTAGGTCACTCATGTCATTCTTAGATGCTTAGCTAGCCAATCCTTGAAACGAAGAGTTTCATTAGCTGTATTACATTTATATTTCTGCTTCCTAAATCTGCAAAATCAGAACATCACCTTGTAGAATTACTGATAGGGGACTCTGGTAGACTGGATAAAAGGTATCTAGTAAAATGATGACAATAGGAACAGCACACACAGTCTCCATGGCCATGAACCCTGTGACATCATTCACACCTTCTGGTGCCTCATGGCTGTTCTCTAGGACTCCATACCCACATTCAGAGGAAATGATAAAATGTTGGCTGTAGAATGTCTATTCATTTAACAATGATTATGCTGTTAACTGGGGATGGAGTAGTGAATAAGACAGACAGTCACCCCCACTATGAAGGAGCTGACGTTCAAGTGGAACAAGAAAAGCAAATCACATCAACAAGAAGTCAACTCTAGATGTAAAGGTGCTGTGAGAAACCAGATTTCCAGGTTGAGGCTGGCAGCAGTGGTAGGGAAATTTTCTCTGCGTAGACATTTGAGAGGAAATCTGAACGACTGGACAAAGGACAAAGGTTAGAGATTTTCAGAAGTTCTACTCTGTCCTACAGCGTCGCTATAAGTCAGAATCAACTTGAGGGTAACGGGTTTGGGTTTTTCTCTCTTTTTTACTTACAGTAAAAGTCACATGAAAAGAAATTCATGATTCTGCTCTTGAAAACATTAATTTTCCTGAATGCCCTTAAAATATCATTTGGTGTATATGGAATAGTTTAAGGGAATGATATTAGATGAAATAAGTATAGACTGCTGATTTAACTTATTAGAGAGGTAGCTCTAAGAGTAGTTCCAAGAGTGATTATAAAAAAAACAAGTCAGTTGCTTTCATGTTCATTCTGACTCATGGCGACCCCAAGTGTTACACAGTAAGAACTTAGCTCTTTAGCATTCTGAAGTGCTATCAGGCTATGATCTTGGAGCATACCTTGCCAACTCTATCTTCCAAGACACGTTTTGTGGGCTCAAACTGCCACATTTTTTCTTAGTAGCGCAGTATTGAACTCTTTCCTCCACTGAGGCACTTCTTGCTCTGTCATGGTGAGACTAAATCTTTTATAAATGAATATGGTCAAAATGAATTGTTGTCTTTCAGGGGAAAAACAAATTTCTTTTTCTCAAAAGTTTGGCTTTTATTTTTAAATAGGAAAGTATTAATTTTTGTTTTCTGGGTAGCTTAAATCAGTTTACAACCCATTGCCATGGCAGCAGTTTTTGACTTATAAAACTGCCTATAGAACAGAGTAGAACTGCCCCATAGAGTTTCCAAGGAGTGGCTGATAGATTTGAACTACCTGTCTTTTGGTGAGAGCATACCATGGCTTCCAGTTAAAAACATAAACAGTATATCATGGATTGAATTGTATGTTCCCCAAAATGTGTGTAGCATTTAGCTGGGCCATGATTCCCAGTATTGTGTGATTGTCCTCCATTGTGTGATTTTTCCAATGTTGTAAATCCAGATTGCTGCTTGTGATTAGTAGATAGGATTAAGTTAAAGAGGATTAGGGTGGGGATGAAACACTTTTATTAAGGGAGCTTCGCTGGAGTGTGGCTTGCTCAACCTTCTATCCTACAAATGATAAAATCGAGCAGAGGTGGAGACCTCACACCATCAAGAATCAGACCTGGGAGTCAAGATGGCAGACTGAGCACACATCTCCTTATATCCCTCTGGAAACCAAGACCTGAATTGACAATCAAACAGAGCCTTCTGATCACCTAATCAGCCTCAGGACACGGCACAGAGCTGTTAATTGGAACTTCATACCTCTCAGCGAAAAACCTCCTCTCTTTAGCTGATTCCCGTGCCTGGCTAGCCCCGGCTCTCACGGATGGAAGGTAAACGCACCAGTTTGACTTTTTTTTTCCCTCTGTCTCGGCTGGTGGGCTCAGTTGGGTCTTGCCTGGCGGCTGGACTCAGACGTGCTGCTGGGGGGATAGGCAGCCGAAATTCCCATACTCTGAGAGCCAGGCTCGGGAATCTGTTAATTTAGCCATTTTGAGCCTTTCTTTTTGTAGCTGCCTCAGCGGGGTTTGTGCGGAGCTCCGCAGTCAGTGTGCGGGATGCCATGTTGGTACTGAGATTTTAGCGGGACCTCGTTCTTAGCCTGGGAGCCAGCGCCTGCAAACGGGACAGCGCTTCTCCAACAGAAAAGTAGTGATTTTGCACAGTGCTGCCTACGTTGGGGGCCCTGCAACAGAAGCAAAGGAATCACTACCTCTCGGCACCTTGAGCCCCTCTGTCTGCTGCCTGTGTGTAGGACGCCACCTTGGATACTGTGGCCGCAGCTGGACCTAATTCTTAGCTTGGGAACCACAGCCAGCTCACAGGAGAGTGCTTTTCTATCACAAAACCAGTACTTGATGCACTGTTGGCTAAGGCTAGGCCCTGTCAGCAGAGGCCAACAGGGCAGTAGCATTGCTGTATTCTGAACTAGTTTGTTATCATCTGGGGTTGGGTATAGTGGTGCTTACTTTGTCAGATGAGAAGAGGGACCTCTACACCTGAAAACCTAACTGACTTGTGAACTGGTCAAATACCTTTTGCTTTATACTTGAAGACAGCCTAGAGAAACATTTGCAATCCATTCTCACAGTACCTCTTCCAGCCTCTATATACTCACATGGGACCCAAAAAGCAACAGACAATTGTGGCATACAAGCAATCACTCATGGCTTCAGAAGGCTCCCAAACAAAGCAATCAAGGAGTTTTCCACATGAAGAAACTTTTATGAAAGCATCAGGAAGTGAATACAAATTGATTATATACAGAGCCCTTCTAGACCTTATACAAAATGCAGCAGAACAAAATGAAAAATTAAGTAAGTTGTTCAATGTGATGGAACACCAGTACTCTGAAATCCAACAGATCAAGAACAAAATCAAAGACATAGAAACTTCCATGCAAAGCCAAGAAAACAGAAGGGAACAAACGGAAAAAAGAATTTCTGACTTGGAAGACACAGCTACTGATGCCAGCGTCTATGAGCAGAAATCAGAAGAAAGAAACAAGAAAAATGAAGAAACATTAAGAAGCATGTGGGACTCTTATTAAGAGGAACAACTTTCGATTAATTGGAGTCCCTGAACAGGGTGAGACTTCTGAGAACACAGAGAGTATTCTTGCTGAGCTGCTGAAAGAAAACTTCCCAGAAATCATGAAGGAAGAGAATATAGACATCTCAGATGCATGTCGTATGTCATCCAATATAGATCTAAAAAGAAAGACTCCAAGACATATTGTAATCAAGCTTAACAAAATGAAACATAAGCAGCATCTCTTAAAGGCAGCAAGATTCAAGGCAAAGCTAACATTCAGAGGGAAACCCTGTAGGCTCTCGTCAGATTTTTCAGCAGAAACCATGCTGGCACGGAGACAGTGGCATGACACATTCAAAGTCATGAAGGAGAAGAACTTCCAACCAAGAATTATATATCCTGCAAAACTGTCTTTCAAATACAAAAATGAAATTAAGACATTCCCAGATAAACAGAAACTCAGAGACGTTGTAAAAACCAAACCGAAACTACAAGAAATACTGAAAGGAGTTCTTGGCTTTGGCTTAGAAGAACGAAACCACTAACTTTATATTTTAGAACGACACACTACTCAATACTCTACTCATTTAGGGAAGGCTCCAAAGTAAATCACAGCTTTGATATGGAAAGAAGCAATCCAGTGATCATCATGAAAACTATGGTGTCATCATAATAAAAAGAGGGATATACTACAGTCGTTATAGTCCTTCCAGATGGAGAGGAAGATGACAAGACTGGTAGTAATTAAAATTAGGTTTATAAATAGTTTATTAAGGGGGTTCATAGGGGCAGCTGTAAAGCACAACAAAGATGTATCATACCATTTCAAGAAATCTAACACACGAGTCTCAACAACTATAAAACCAGCTCTGAAAAAGCTGAAAAATCAACTCACAAAAAAGAGTGTCCCAGTATAGACTAATAAGAACAACAGAGAAAACATCAACATAAAAATAAACATATCACAATGGCAGCAGTGAACACATACCTATCAATAATTACATTGAATGTGAATGGACTGAATGCTCCAGTAAAGAGACACCGAGTGTCATCTTGGATCAAAAGACACAACCCATCCATATGTTGTCTACAAGAAACTCACTTGAGACCTAAAGACAGGAACAAACTGAAAATTAAAGGATGGAAGAATATATATCAAGCTAACAATGAACAAAGAAGAGCAGGGGTGGCAATTCTAATCTCAGACAATATCAATTGTAATGTCAAATCCACCATCGTGGACAAAGATGGACACTATTTATTGCTGAAAGGTTCAGTATACATCAAGACTTAACTATATTAAATATTTATGCACCTAATGCCAGAGCACCTAAATATGTCGAAGAAACACTGACTACGCTCAAAAGAGAGTAAGATGACTCCACAATAATAGTGGGAGACTTTAATACTCCACTCTCATTACTAGACAGATCATCTAGAAGAAAGCTCAGTAAAGATACAGAAGACCTCATTGACACAATTAACCAACTAAACCTCACTGATACATACAGAACTTTCCACCCATCAGCAGACAACTACACCTTCTTCTCCAGTGCACATGGAAGATTCTCCAGAACTGACCATATGATAGGCCATAATGCAATACTCAACAAAATCCATACCATTGAATTCCTGCAAAGCATTTTCTCAGATCATAAAGCCATAAAAGTTGAAATCAATAGCAGAAAAAACATAGATAGAAAGTGGAACTCTTGGAAACTGAACAACATCTTGCTCAAAAAAACATGGGTTATAGAGGAAATCAAGGATGAATTAAAGAAATTCATGGATTCCAATGAGAACGAAAACACTTCCTACCAGAACCTATGGGATACAGCCAAAGCAGTGCTCAGAGGTCTGTTTATCTCCATAAATGCACACATCTGGAAGGAAGAAAGAAACCAAATCAAGGAACTAACTCTACAGCTTGCACAACTAGAAAGAGAACAACAGAGGAAGCCCTCAGGCACCAGAAGAAATGAGATCATAAAGATTAGAGCAGAGCTAAATGAATTAGAAAATAGAAAAACAATTGAAAAATTGAAAAGACCAACCCTGTTTTTTTGAAAAGATCAACAAAATTGGCAAACCACTGGCTGAACTTACTAAATAAAGAAAAGCAGGAAAGGAAACAAATAACCCAAATTAGAAAAGTCACCACAGATGCAACAGAAATAAAAAATATCATAACAGAATATTGTGAAAGACTGTACTCTAACAAATTTGAAAACCTAAGGGAAATGGACCAATTCCTTGCCTCATACCACCTACCCAAATTATCACAACATGGGGCAGAGCAACTTAATAAACTCATCACAAAGGAAGAGATTGAAAAGGTCATCAAAACACTGCCAACCAAAAAAAGTCTGGGCCCAGACGGCTTCATGGCAGAATTCTACCAAGCATTTAGAGAAGAGTTATCCCCAATACTACTGAGACTATTTCACAGTATAGAAAGGGATGGAGTACTCCCAAACTCATTCTATGAAGCCAGCATAACCCTGATACCTAAGCCAGGGAAAGATCCAACAAAGACAGAGAACTACAGACTGATATCACTCATGAAGCTAGATGCAAAAATCTTCAAAAAAATTTTTGCCAACACACTACAACAACATATCAAGAAAATAATCCATCATGACCAAGTGGGATTCATACCAGGGATGTAAGGCTGGTTCAACATCAGGAAAACAATTAATGTGATTAAACACATAAATAACACAAAAGACAAGGATCACCTGATTTTGTCCATTGATGCCGAAAAGGCATTTGATAAAGTCCAACACCCATTCATGCTAAAAAGTCTTAGCAAAATGGGCATGGATGGCAAATTCCTCAACACAATAAGGGCCATTTATACAAAGTCAATTGCCTACATCATGCTAAATGGAGAGAGACTGAAAGACTTTCCCTTGAGATCAGGAAGTAGACAAGGATGCCCACTGTCACCTCTCCTATTCAACACTGTGCTAGAAGTTCTAACCAGAGCAATTAGACAAGACAAAGAAATAAAGGGCATCTGCATCAGCAAAGAGGAATTTAAAATCTCCCTGTTCGCCGATGATATGATTGTATATGCAGAGAACCCCAAGGAATCTATAAGTAAGCTACTCAAACTGATAGAAGAGTTCAGCAAAGGCTCCGGATACAAGATAAACATAAGTAAATCAGTAGGATTCCTTTATACCAACAAGTAGACTATTAAGGAGGAAATTATCAAATCAATACCATTTACGATAGCCCCTAAGAAGATAAACTACCTAGGAATTAATCTAACCAGAGAAACTACAGACCTTTACAAAGAGAACTACAAGCCCTTACTACAAGAAACTAAGAGAGACTTAGATAAATGGAAAAACCTACCCTGTTCATGGATATGAAGACTTAACATTGTGAAATTGTCTATTTTACCCAAAGTAATTTATTTATATAATGCAATCCCAATACAAGTTCCAGCATCATTTTTTAATGAGATGGAGAAACAAATCACCAATTTTGTTTGGAAAGGGAAGAAGCCCCGGATAAGTAAGGTACTACTAAAGAAGAAGAACACACTGGGAGGCCTCTCATTACCTGACCTTAGAACATACTACACTGCCACAGTGGTCAAAACAGCTTAGTACTGGTACAAGAACAGACAGATCAATCAATGGAACAGAATTGAGACACCAGAGATGACACCATCTGCCTGTGAGCAGTTGATATTTGACAAAGGCCCTAAGACATTAAACTGGGGTTAAAAACAGTATCTTCAACAAATGGTGCTGGCAAAATTGGTTATCCATCTGAAATAAACTGAATCAAGATCCATATCTTACACCTTATACAAAAACCAACTCCAACTAGATAAAAGACCTAAATATCAAACCTAAAACGATAAAGCTCATCCAAGAAAAGGTAGGAACAACAATGGAAATTCTACTACACAATGAGGACAGACTCCAAAATCTGTCAACGGAACCTCAATCAATAGAAAATAGATAAATGGGAACTATTAAGAATCAAACACTTTTGCTCATCCAAAGACTTTATTAATAGAATTAAAAGAACACCCACAGAATGGGAAAAAATATTTGGCAACTCTATGTCAGACCGACGCCTGATCTCCATAATCTATAAGATACTACAAAATATCAATAAGAAGAAGATAAACCATCCAATTAAGCGATGGGCAAAGGATATGGACAGACACTTCACTAAAGAGGAGATCCAGGAAGCCAAAAAACACATCTGGGCGTGTTCACGATCTTTAGTTATTAAAGAAATTCAAATCAAGACAACAGTGAGATACCATCTCACCCCGACAAGATTGGCCATGACCAGAAAACACAAAACAACAAATGCTGGAGAGGCTGTGGAGAAAGTGGAACCCTCCTACACTGTTGGTGGCGTTGCAAAATGGTCCAGCCTCTTTGGAAGGCAATCTGGCGCTTCCTTAAAAAAATGGATATCGATATACCATTTGACCCAGTAATTCCACTACTTTGAATATATCTTACAGAATCAAGGCCTTTCACACAAGCGGACACATGCACCAGAATGTTTACCGCAGCACAATCCACAATAGTAAAAAGATGGAATCAATCCAGATGCCCAACAATAGAAGAATGTTTAGGTAAACTATAGTACGTATACTCAATGGAGCACTATGCAATGATAAAGAATAACGATGATTCCAGGAAACATCTCATAACCTGGTTTCAACTGGAAGACATTATGTTGAGTGAAAGTAGTCAGCTACAAAGGGACAAATACTGTATGAGACCTCTACGATAAGATCTCAAAAACAGACTTTTGTATCAAAGAAAAGACGCTTTGACAGCTGCAAGGGAAAGGAGGGAGGGAGGGTGAGGGGAGTAGGGTTTAGTTTAGATAGTTACTAGAAATCTAGTTGGGAGAAAGTGGTGGTAGCACACATTAGAAACAAGAACAACATTAAGTGGTCTTCAGCATAACTTGAGTACTCCTTCCATCTTAACTCAATACTACAAGGATAGAGTAGCTGGGCCAGGGGGCAGGGGACCATGCTCTTAGGTGCATTCCAGGCCAATTGGCCCAACTAGCGTTTTGCTAAGAGAGCTCTCTGCACCCCACATTGGTGAGTGGCGTCTGGGGTCTTAAAAGCTGCCAAGCTGGCATCCGAGGACACAGCAAATGGTCCCAACTCAGCAGGAATGGATGCTCATCGAGGACCAAAATGCCATGTGGTAAAGACAACCGAGAAGACAGAGAGACCCAGAAGAGAGGGTCCCTACATTGACTTGGGACCAGAAGAACCAGATGGTGCCCGGCCACCACCAGTGATAGCCATGATGGAGCTCACAGAGAGTAGTCTCACTGGCAACACAAGAATAAAAAGGGATGCATCATGAGATCTCCACTAAAAGACCTCAATTGATGGTCCAGCAGTTTTGGGGTTCTTCTGAGAGCATGGCCCCCTGCCCTGATGCTGCCCTTTCCCATAAATTATAACAAAGGTCCACTCTTTGGACAGGAATGGATTGGACTTGGCAAGGCAGAGTGACCATATACTGGAAGCACTTTATGGTTCTATACATCTATAGGATATCATCTTGCTGACCTCTGGCTGGAGGAAGGGGAGTGGACGGAGAGGAGGGGAAAGGAGGCTGCTGGGAGGATGAGACATGTATGAAGCAGAGAGGAATAGTGTGCAGTCACCGGACAGGGAGAGTAGTGGAAGCTGCATATACGTGGGCATGTAAATTTATACGTGAATGTACATTTTCACTCAGTTATGTTAAATAAAAATAAAAAAAAAAAAAATAGAATCAGACCTGAGGTTCCTGCACCAAGATGCTCTTAGTTCAAAGAAAGACAGATGCAACATAAAGATCTTCCTCTGGAACTAACAGAGAGAAAGTGTGTTCCCTTGGAGTTGGTATCCTGAATTTGGATTTCTATGGGGTTGTTATGAGCCAACTCAACAGCAGTGGATTTGTTGGGTTTGGGGCTGTGGAACAATAAACTTGTCTTCGTTAAAACCATCTACTTGTTGTATTTTTTTAGAGCAGTACCAGATGACTACAAGACAGCACAAAGCCAATAATTCCCTTAAGTATTACATTAGTATCTGTAGTAAATAAAACTAATAAAGTAAATAGTAAACATGACTCAGACTAATGAGAATCTGTGGCTCTGCAAGCTTTGTATATGGATATGTATGCATGTGTACTTATATGCCCTTATATTTTGATTGTGCAATATCATTCTAGTGAAAACAAAGAATGTGAAGGATGAGAGAGTGTAGGCCATCACATGCATGCACTATTATTGGTTGGCAGTTGGGGTTTCATGGGGACAAGGCAGACCACACCATCCCTATGCCCATTGGATGCCAATAATCAATTAACAAAGCAATTGCAATTTGACTGCAGTAAGAATAAGGCTTCACATTTATATGATGAATTTAGAGTACATGATACCATTGCAGCTTTCCTGAATGTTATCCACACACAGATAAATAATAACAGGCTGGGATATCAGAGAAATAGAGAAAGGCATCAACATCACGCCAGTGGGAAAATAGTCCCACTGACATTTATGGGGCTGTTATTTTGGGACAGAGTGACCACAGTGGGGCAGCATTGCGAGAAGGAGCCCTGCACTTTGGGGAACCCCGGGCTGGTGAGCAGGAGCAAAGACAACACAGAAGGGAGTGTGCTTGTGCTGAGCTTGCAGGGTGGGGAAGTTTCTCGAAAATTAAAGAGCCCAAAGAAGTCCTGGTGGTGAAATAGCTAAGCGCTTGGCTGCTGATCAAAAGCCACCCAGAGTCTCTGAGAAAGTCCACGGGTGATCTTTTTCCTTAAAGATTACAGCCAAGAAAGCGCTATGGGGCTTCACACGGGGTCTCTGTGAATCACCATCAATGTCATGGAACCCAGCAACAACAACGATGAGTTTTGAGAGTTGGCTACAACTGCTAAGCTGTCTTTCAGCTGGCCACAATCATGGGCATAAGTGGTTTCTGACTGCTGAAAGCCAAGGACATCAGTACCATCCAGCTCACTGCAGCCTGGATACCTGGTTCTGTGCCATCCACACAACTGGCTGGGGGTGGACCTTCCTGATCCATCAATCCTTTCTTTCCTAAAAGTTCTGCTAAAACCTGTTAGTGTCATAGCAACATGAGGTCCTACTGACAGACAAGTGGTGGGCTGCACATGAGGTACACAGGCCACGTATCAAACCTATGTCTCCAGCTAAGTCACGAACTCTGCCACTGAATCACCAGTGCAGCCTTGCACATGAACTCACTTAAGCCATTTAGGAACTGATGCTGCTTGAAGAATGAAGTGAAGGATAATAACTACCTATAGTGTTCCTCATGAGGGTTGAATTAAGTGAGCCTTATCTATAAAGTCAGTTTAATCCTCAAGAGGGAAATTGTAAGTAATAATTATCATGCTCTATTTTTTGTTCCAAGCAACACTCAATTGCCAAATGGCTGGTTTTGATATTTTGGGGCCTCAGATCTGCACGGATGATCAACTCCAGAGTTTAAAATGAGCGCAGGTGTGGACCTGGTCAAATTAATACTGGGTCAAAAGCATGCATTTTCATTGTCCTCTTTCCAGTTCCATATGCCGTGACTTAGATTTTGCTTTCTTCAGTGATCATTGTTCTGTAAAGACTCTCTGAATTACAAGACTTTTCTCTGTCTTATAAATGTCAAAGACAAAATGTAAAACCCACTGGTGATTACTGGAAAAGGACATTTGAGGAATAATGATTAACAAAGGTATAATTTAAAAATATTTCTCATTTATTTTGTCAATATGTATTGATTGAATTCCTACAATATACCAGGCATCGTTCACAGCAAGAAAACAGATTCCTGCTCTCATAACGTTGACCTTTAGAGAGCAAAACCGTAGATAACAGATAAACAAATACAACAAATGAAGGGATCAAGATCACTACAACAGAAAAAAGACAGGATAGGGGCTAACAAATGCTGCTTGGGACAAGGACGTGCAGCAATGTAAAATAATAGGGATCCATACCTTCTTAAAATCTTTCTCACATTTATATTCCTGGCTCCAATTTTTGGTGGTGAGATTATTGGGGGGTTCACAAGCCTGATTTACTACTGCTGCTATAAAAAACATGTCTGGAGGAGGTTTACCTTACCTAGGTGCCATACTTATGTTGCAAATATAAAAACTAAAATAAATATGTTAGTATTTTAATTATTTATATTGAATAGTGGAAATCATTTTGATTCCATATGTTGCACTTGACAGTGTCTTCGCTCTTCTGGAAAATTTCCACCATCGTGGAAGTCCATTCAGCTAGAATGACGTGTGAGCTGGGGCCTTGAATGAATGAGCAAGTGATATGGGCACCTCAGAAAGTGTTGACCAGCAGAGTAAATGTACTTGGCTCTTGCGGGATGCAAAGAGCCCACTGGGGCTGAAGGAATGAGAGGGGGAAGAAATGTTAGGTAGGTAGGGACATACTAGAATCAGTTGTGTGAGACTCACTGACACAAATCAAGGATGACCATTACCAAGTGATCTGTTTTAAACCAATTGTTGTTGTATACAGTGAAGTAGATTGCAACTCCTAGTGATTCTGCATAAGATGGAGTAGAACTTCTGTGTATGGTTTCCAAGGCTATTATCTTGACATGAGAAGATGATCAGGTCTTGTCTCCCATGGGATCTCTGCTGGGTTAAACCTTTCATCCAGCAGCAGAGTACTTAACTACTATGACACTAGGACTTTCTTAAACTGATTAACCCTTTCTATTTTGGTAACCTGTCTCAGTCTATCTAATTCTAACCAACAAATACACTGTAGCACAGATGTTCAAACTCTTGGAAGATCTTATGGTGACAATGGAAGAGACCTACTAGCTCATCGCCTCCACCCCTCTGGCAGTGTAGAGCAGACGTTATCAGCACACTTAGTAATTATCTAGGACTTTAGTATCCTAAACCACTGTAATTAATCACTCACAACATCCCACCATGGTAAATCTTAAGTATCATAATTTCCATTTTCTAGAGAAGGGACCTAAGTTAGTATTAAACTTAAAGTTTCCTGAGGAAGTTATCTCCAAGCCCAGCTTAAAATTTAGGCTTACTAATTCCATGCTCTGTTATTATACCGGAAAACCCCGAATCATCAGTTGGAATGATGTGAAACCTACCAGCTCATTTTAAGCAGAGGCACTGAGCAGCTTATAAAACAAAGGGTCAGAGTTTCCACCATGGATCCCCTCCAGGGGTTCTCTATTTACCTAGTCACGGCACAAAGATCAGTCCTACCACTTCCAGAAATCCAACTGATGCTCTGACCAAACATGACTATTCAGAACACAAAGTCAACTATGTACAGGATTTCTGTTAAGATAATAGTATTTGAACCAAAGAGAAGTCCTTTAAAATGTCATGTGTTTATCACAGAAATTGTCATAAAAATCATGAAGAAGAATACTAAACAGAGATCAGAGATAAAAGTTTTGCATTCAAAGAAAGAAAGAAAGGATAAAGGAATAAGATATTGCTGGAGTATTTGTAGGGGGGCACTCACATTGTTAAGAATATGAGCTTTGGAGTTAAACATATATGGATCTAATCACAGTCTAGTAACCTTTGGTAGGATTCTTAATCTTTCTGAGATGTCATATCTATAATAGAGAAGAAATCATACTTATTTCATAGAGTTGCTGTGGGTATAAAATAACGATAAATACTAACTTGTGAAGCACAACCCATGGAATAATGGATACAATTAACAAACCATAGCTATTAGGAAAAAAGAAAAAGAATGATTTCACCATTTAGACACACTAAGCCATAAAATATATCACACTAAATTTCAACCCTCTTCAAAATGTAGTTATTTTTAAGAACTGCAATTAATAAGTAAGCAGCAGGCCAGGTCTACCTTACCAAATTCTATAAAGAAATCAATTTAATTTTTATTATGGTTGAGTGAAAATGTACAATATCATATACATTTGCATGGCCACCCATGTGCAGCTCCCACTGCCCTCCCTGTCCGGTGACAGCACACTCCTCCTCTCCATTCTATACACGTCACATCCTCCTACCAATCTCCTATCCCATCCTCTCCACCCTCTCCCCCGCCTCCAGTAAGAGGTCAACAGGATGACATCCTATAAATACATAGAACCATAAAGTGCACACATGATATGGTCACTCTGTGTCATCAAGTACAATCCATTCCTGTCTGAAGAGTGGACCTCCATTATGATTTACGGACCAGGGCAGCATCAGGGCTAGGGGCAATGCTCCCAGGAGAACCCCAAGGCCCCTGTACCATCAATTGCTTTCTTTTAGTGGAGATCTCAGGGCACACCCCTTCTTTACTCTGGTGTTGCCAGTGTGACTCAACTTTGTGAGCCCCATCACAGCTATCGTTGCTGGTGGCTGGGTACCATTCGGTTCCTCCAGTCACATGTTAATGTAGTCACCCACTCACGTGGGTCTCTCAGTCTTCTGTGCTCTCTTTCCTCCATGTCGTTTTGGTCCTTGGGGATCAGCCATTCCTGCTAAGTTGGGACCATTTTGTGTACCTCAGATGGCAGCTTGGCAGCTTTTAAGACCTCAGACTCCATTCACCAGTGTGGGGTGCAGAAGACTCTCTTAGCAAAACACTCGTTATGCCAGTTGGCCTCAATGTTCCTTGAGAGCATGGTCCCTGGACCCCTGCCCCAGCTCCTCTGTCCTTGCAATTCTGGATTAAGATGAGAGAAGTAATCACATTTTGTTGAAGTACAGTTAAAATTGATCTTCTTTCTAATATGTGCTGTCACTGATTTCACTCAACCAAATTTCTATCAGTATCTAATCTATGCCTCACTCTTTCCCTCACTCACTCCCCACCCTTCCAGCCCTCAAAGAATCTTTTCTTCTATACATGAGTCTGTTTTTAAGTTCTTGTTGTAGGGGTCTCATACAAAATTTGTCCTTTTACCACTGACTACTTTCATTCAGCATAAGGTCCTTCAGTTGAAACCAGGTTATGAGATGCTTCCTAAAATCGTTGTTGTCCTTTATCATTGCATAGTGTTCCACTGAGTATATATATATATATATATATATATATATATATCCATTCCTCTGTTGTTGGGCATCTGGGTTGATTCTATATTTTTGCTATTGTGGACTGTGCTGCAATGAACATTCATGTGCATGTATCTGTTGGTGTGAATGCCCTTGATTACGTAGTACATATTCCAAGCAGTGGAATTACTGGATCAAATGGTATATCTATTTCCAGCTTTTTAAGGAAGTGCCAAATTGTTTTCCAAAGAGACTGCACCATTTTGCAATTCCACCAACAGCATAGGAGAGTTCCAATTTCTTCACAGCCTCTTCAGCATTTGTTGTTTTGCATCTTTTGGATCATGGCCAACCTTGTTGGGGTGAGATGGTATCTCATTGCAGTTTTTATTTGAATTTCTTTAATAGCTAATGATCATGAGCATGTCCGCACGTGTTTTTTGGCTGCCTGGGTCTCCTCTTTAGAGAAGTGTCTTTTCATCTCGTTGGCCAATCACTTAATAGGATTACTTATCTTTTTATTATTGATATTTTGTAGCACCTTATAGATTATGGAGATCACACATCAGTCTGACATATAGTTGCCAATTTTTTTTTTTTTTTTTTTTTTTTTTTGCCATTCTGTAGTTAGCCTTTCAAATCTTTTGATAAAGTCTTTGGATGAGCAAAAGTATTTGATTCTTGGTAGTTCCCATTTATCTGTTTTCTGTTGATTCTGCTTTGTTTGCCAGATTTTGAAGTTTGTCTATGTTGTGTATTAAAACTTCCATTGTTAATCCTATTTTTTTCTTAGACGACCTTTATCATTTTAGATTTGATATTTAGGTCTTTCATCCAGTTTGAGTTTATTTTTGTATAAGGTGTGAGATATGGGTCTTGTTTCAATTTTTTGCAGATGGATATCCAATTTTGCAAGCACTGTTTGTTGAAGAGATTGATTTTACCCCAGTTTAACATTTTAGGGCCTTCGTAGGATATCAACTGTTCATAGGAGGATGGTGGTATCTCTGAGGTCTCAACTCTGTTCCACTGATCTATCTGTCTCTTTTTGTACCAGGCTGTTTTGACAACCAAGGAAGTGTAATAGGTTTTAAAGTCAGGTAGTGAGAGGCCTCCTAGTGTGTTCTGTTTCTTCAGCAGTGCTTTATTTATCCGGGTCTTCCCTTTCAGAACAAAGTTGGTGATTTGTTTCTCCATCTCATTAAAAAAATGTCTCTGGAATTTGTACTGGGATTGTATTATATTGCTTTGGGTAAAATAGACATTTTCACAACGTTAGCTCTTCCTACTCATAAACAGGGTAGGTTTCTCCATTTATGTAAGTCTCTCTTACTTTCTTGTAGTAAGGACTTATTTTTTTTGTAAAGATCTGATATTTCTCTGGTTAGATTTATTCATAGATATTTTATCTTCTTGGGAGCTATAGTAAATAGTATTGATTTGGTGATTTCTTCTTTAATAACCTTGTTATTTGTATTGAGGAATCTACTGATTTGCTTATGTTTATCTTGTATCCTGAGACTTTGCTGGATTCTCCTATCAGTTTGACTAGTTTACTTATGGATTCTTTAGGAATCTCTGTGTATACAATCATATCATCTGCAAATAGGCAGATTTTTTACTTCTTTGCCGATGCAGATGGCCTTTATTTCTTGTTCTTGTCTAATTTCTCTGACTAGAACTTCTAACACAATGTTGAATGGGAGAGGTGAGAGTGGGCATCCTTGTCTAGTTCCTGTTCTCAAGGTAAGTTTAAGTCTCTCTCCATTCATGATGATATCGGCAGTTGGCGTTGTATAAATGGTCCTTATTGCACTGAGAAATTTTCCATCCATTCCTATTTTGCTGAGAGTTTTTAGCAACACTTGATGTTGGACTTTATCAAATGCCTTTTCCGCATCAATAGACAAAATCAGATGATTCTTGTCTTTGTGTTCTTTATGTAGTTGATCACATTAATTGTTTCTCTGATGTTGAATCAGGCTTGCATCCCTGGTATGAATCCAACTTGGTCATGATGGATCATTTCTTTGATATGTTGTTGTATTCTATTGGCAAGTATTTTGTTGAAGATTTTTGCTTCTAGGTTCATGAGTGATATTGGTCTGTAGTTCTCCTTTTTTGCCGGGTCTTTCCCTGGCTTTGGTATCAGGGTTATGCTGGCTTCATAGGATGAATTTGGGAGTATTCTATCCCTTTCTATGCTGTGAAATAGTCTCAGTACTATTGGAGTTAACTCTTCTCTAAAAGCTGGGTAGAATTCTGTGGTGAAGCCATCTGGGCCAGGGGTTTTTTTGGTTGGTAGTTTTGGGATGACTTTTTTAATCTCTTCCTTTGTGGCTCCTTTGTGATGGGTTTATTCAGTTGTTCTGCTTTACCTTGTGATAGTTTTGGTAGGTGATATGAATCTAGGAATTTGTCCATTTCCTCTAGGTTTTCAAATTTGTTAGAGTATAGTCTTGCACAGTATTCTGTTCTTTTTTTTTTTTTCTGTTCGATCTGTTGTGACAACTCCCTTCTCATTTCTTATTTGCATTATTTGTTTTCTTTCCTGTTCTTCTTAGTAAGTTTAGCCAGTGGTTTGTCACGTTTATCATCTTTCCAAAAAAAAAAAAAATCAGCTTTGGGTCTTTTCAATTTTTTCAACTGTTCTTCTATTCTCTAATTCATTTAGTTTTGCTCTAATCCTTATGATCTGTTTTATTCTGGTGCCTGAGGGGTTCCTCTGTTGTTCTCTCTCTTCTTGTTCAAGCTGTAGGTTTAGTTCCTTGGTTTGGGTTCTTTCTTCCTTCTGGATGTGTGCATTTATGGAGATAAACTGATCCCTGCTTTGGATGCATCCCATAGATTCTGGTAGCAAATGTTTTCTTTCTCCCTGGAATTCATAAATTTCTTCTATATCCCATGGCTTTTTAAGCCAGATGTTGTGCAGTTTCCATGAGTTTCACTTTCTATGTTTTTTCTGCTATTGATTTTGACTTTTATGGCTTTATGGTCTGAGAACATGCTTTGCAGTAATTCAGTAGTATGGATTTCGTTGAGATTTGCTTTATGTCCTAACATATGGTCTATTGTAGGAAATGTTCCATGTGCCCTGGAGAAGAAGGTGTAGTTGTCTGCTGATGCATAGAAAATTCTGCATAAGTCAATGAGGTCTAATTGGTTAACTGCAGCAATAAGATTTTCTGTGTCTTTATTGAGCTTTTTTCTAGAAGATCTGTTCAGTATCGAGAGTGGAGTGTTGAAGTCTCCCACTATTACCGTGGAGTGATCTATCTCATTTTTTAATATAGTCAGTCTTTCTTTGATGTACTTAGGTGGTCTAGTATTGGGTGCTTAAATATTTAATACTGTTAAGTCCTACTTATGTATTGAACTTTCAGCAATAAATTGTATCCATCCTTGTCCACAATGGTGGATTTTAAGTTAAAATCTATTTTATATAAGATTAGTATTGCCACATGTGCTTTTTTCTTTTCTTTTTTTTTTTTTTTTTTTTTTTTTTTTGTATCGTTAGCTTGGTATGTATTCTTCCATCCTTTAATTTTCAGTTTGCTCATATCTTTAAGTTAAAGTTAGTTTCTTGTAAGCAACATACAGATGGGTCATGTCTTTTGATTCAAGATGTGATTTGTTGTCTGCTTACTGGAGCATTCAGTCCATTCACACCAGCCAAGTAATGTAATTATTGATAGTTATGTGTTTAGTGCTGTCATTGTGAGGTGTTTATTTTTGTGTCGATTTTTTTTCTGTTCTTGTTATTGTGTTCTGGGACATTTTTCTTTATGGGTTGATTTTTCAAGTTTTTCAGTGTTGGTTTTATGGTTGTTGAGACCACTGTATTACATTTCATGATTTCATATGTTACATCTCTATTGTGTTTTGTGGCTAACGCTGTGATCCCTTTTAATAATCTATGTTTAAACCCAATTTTAACTGCTACAAATCTTATGAACTTTCTCTCCATCTGGAAGGAATATAACGACTATAGTACATCCCTCTTTTTAACATTATGGTATCACAGTTTTCATGATATGATCAGTGGACCACTTCTTTTATTATTATAGTTTTGATTGACTTTGGAGCCTTCCCTAACTGAATCATTTTCTGGATGATGTGTCCTGTATTGCCTCCTAAAATATGGAATTAATGGTTTTGTTTTTCTAACCCAAGAGCTTTTTTCAGTATTTCTTTTAGTTTTGGTTTGGTTTTTACAAAGTCTCTGAGTTTCTGTTTATCTGTGAATGTCTTAATTTCATTTGCATATTTGAAAAATAGATTTATGGGATACAAAATTCTTGGTTGGAAGTTCTTCTTCGTCAAGACTTTGAATGTATCATCCCATTGCCTCTGTGCCAGCATCATTTCTGCTGAGAAGTCAGAAAAAAGCCTACAGAGTTTCCCTATGAATGTTAGCTTTGCTTTGAGTCTTGCTGCCTTTAAGAATTTGCTTATATTTCATTTTGTTAAGCTTGAGTATAAAATGTCTTACTGTCTTTCTTTTGGGATCTACATTGAGTGGCATTCAGTATGTGTCTTAGATATCTATGTTCTCTTCTTTCATAATTTCTGGGAAGTTTTCTGTCAGCAGCTCAGCCACAATACTCTCTGTGTTTTCAGGTGTCCCTTCCTGTTCAGGAACTCCAATTAATCATAGATTGTTCCTCTTGATAGAGTCCAACACACTTCTTAATACTTCATCATTTTTCTTGTTTCTTTTCTTTGATTTCTCCTCATTGATGGTGGAGTCAGTAGCTCTGTCTTCCAAACCAGAAATTCTATTTTCAGTTTGTTCCATTCTGTTTTCTTGGCTTTGATTTCAATCTTCTGTCTCTTATATTTTGTTATTTATCTGTTGCATTTCAGAGTGCTGGTGTTCCATCAGATCGAACAGCTTGCTTAATTTTTCATTTTGCTCTGCTGCATTTTGTATAATGTCTAGGAGGGGTCTCTATATAATACTTTTGTACTTGTCCTCTTTTAGTTTCAGAAAGGCTTCTTCATCTGGGAAGTTCTTTGGTTCTTTCTTTTGGGGAGCCCTCTGAAGCCATTGGTGAATTTTTATTTATGTTTCTATTCAAAGTTTGTTGCTTTTGCGGCATCTGCATGTTGTTTTGTTTCTCCAGTGTTACCTCAACAGGATCCAAAGCTCAGTCTGAAAAGGAAGCTGATCATCATTCACCTCTAAGTGCTCCAGTGACTGGGCCGGGTGGAATCTCTGGGTTAGCAGGCTCCACCTCCTGAATGGCAAAGTCACGGCCCTACCTATACAGTCACTGGGGGGCTGTCAGCTGATCCTATGATGTGAGTCAGTAAAGGCTGGAAGAGATGCTGTCAGGGTACATCACAGTTATTTCTCTAGGCAGTCTCATATTTAAAGGTAAAAGATATCTGACAGCTTCCAAAATCAGTCAAGCGTTCAGGTGTGCAAGTCCCTCTTCCAAGATGGCACAGTAAGTACCTCTATATCCAACCCCAGATGTTGTAAACTAGTTCAAAATATAGAAAGGTTACTGCCCTGTTGTCATCTGCTGCTAGGACCCACCTGTAAGGCCACACTATGTAGAACACTGCTTTTCTTCTGGAAAAGTGCTTCCCAGGTAGTTACTGCCTCCCAACCTGGGAATTAGGTTCTGCTGAGGCCTCCATTGGGTACCTCTGCCTCCCAGTCAAACAAGATGGCTTCTAGCACAAGCTCTCCTGCCTGCTGTGGAACAGGAGATTCAATGGTGGACATTAAGAAAGAGAAGATGGAAATTCCTATGAGTACAGGGCCCAGAGCTGGGCTCTCAAACTGTAGCCATATTGTCTGCTGACCCCCTTAGCAGTGCAGTTGAGCTTTGCTGCCAGTTAGTCCTAAGCCCTGCTTGCTGGCGTTTGGGTAACTCAGCCTCCTAGTCAAACAAGATGACATCCCACACAAGCTCTACCACTTGTTGTGGAATAGTTGATTCAATGGAGGAAGATTGGAGAGAGAGGTCAAAGTTGCTGAAATACACAGAGTTCAAAGCCAGGCTCTCAAAATGTGGCCATTCTGCCCATTGATCCCATCAGCAGTATGTCTGAGCTTTCCTGCCAGTTAAGCCCCAACCCCACCTGCTGGCTAAGACAGAGAAAAAAAAAGTTAAAATGGAGAGTTACCTTCAGTCCACGAGAGCTGGCACTCAACTGGGGTGGGGGTCGGTAGAAGAGAAGAAGTTTCCCATTTAGTGGTATGTAGCCCAAATTGACAGCCCTGTGCCATGTCCTTGTGTTCACTAGGTGTCCATAAGGCTCTGTTTAATTGTCAATTCAAGCCTTAGTTCCCAGAGGGAATTGTGGAGACTTGTGTTTAGTCCACCATCTTGACTCTGCCTCTCAATTTAATTTTTAAACATAATTGTTTAAATTTATGGTATTCTACACAGTGAGTTTTTATATTATAAACTTTTTTTTTAAGTAAAACTTCTTTCATGGGGAATTTCTGATTGCAAAGAGGTTGTTTATTGTTGCACAGTGTTGAAGTATTTGTTTCTACATCATATTTTACCATAAAGTATACCATTTATGAAATAAGGGATGAAATAGTAAATGATTTTCATATTTTCTCCTCATATCATTTCAGCATGTGTTATGGGGGTGAGAATAAGATATTCTACATGATGAAAAGAATACTGATATGATCACAGAGATGTGTGTTATTAGGACATTTTAACCCCAAATTATTTCCTAAGCCAATATATACCTTTCAAATACACAATTTAGATCAACTCTAAAATCTTGTCGGATCCGACTCGGCAGCACTTGGCTGCCTATAATCTTGTGCCAAAATCAGTAGGTAGATTAGGAAATAAAACTTTCACTTACCGAATCAGGAGAACACATACTGTTTCAAGATGAAATTGGAGTTTGCTTTCTTGCAGAAGATAACAAGTATGGAAAACTTTCGTCTACTTATGTCTTTTTTTTTTTTTTTGGTCTATTTATTTGACTGACAACTATTTCTGAAAAATAAACAAAACAAAGCAAATGCAGTTCTTCATTCAGGATTATAAACAGAATCTTGACACTTTGTAATATGAAGGCTTAACCTTTCCAGAGTGATCAAGTGATAGATACTCATACAACATGACTGTTAAGTTTATTAGTCTGAATTCTAAGCAGGAAACCTTCCATCTTTATTCTGCTTAGTGCCTCTGAGTTCTGGTGGGTGCTAATTCAGGTTAATGATGATCAGTTAAATTTCTGACTCTGTCATTAATCTTATCTTTTCACTTGAGTTCTCTTGCTTGAACTCACTGGAGAGAAAACTTGCTTTTTAGATGTGTCAACCCAAAGACCCTATATAGTTAGGGTGGTGCATTTACTATGTAAGGAAGCTCAGTTTGGGGTATTTGTTTGAGAGTAGTGATTGCTTTTATACTGTATTCTGGAAGCATCTTCATACACTATATAGCACATGCTAATGAAAAGTGTAACTGTCATTCCCTGAGTTAACAAGCTTATTTTCTGACTTAATAAGTACATATTGATAACTGACATTTAAAGCAACATACAACTATATTAAATGGAGGAAAGATTGAGGTTGTCAAGGATTTCATTTTACCTGGATCCACAATCAACTCCCATGGAAGCAGCAGTCAAGAAATCAAGAGATGCATTACATTCTGAAAATCTGCTGCAATGGACCTCTTTAAAGTATTCAAAAGTAAGGATGTCACCTTGAACACTAAAATGTGACTGACCCAAGACATGGTATTTTCAATTGCATCAAATACATGCAAAAGCTGGACAATTAAGAAGGAAGACAGAAGAAGAACTGATGCCTCTGAATTGTGGTGTTGGAGAAGAATGTTAAGTGTACCATGGACAGTCAAATGAACAAACAGATCTGTTCTGGAAGAAGTACAATCAGAGTTCTCCTTGAAAGCAAAGATGGCAAGACTACATCTTACATATTTTGGACATGTTGTCAGGAAAAAGCAGTCCCTGGAGAAGGACATCATGCTTGGTAGAGTGAAGGGTCAGTGAGAAAGAGGAACACCCTCAAGGAGATGGATTGACACAGTGGCCGCCACAACAGACTTAAGCATAAAAATGATTGTGGACATAGCACAAGACCAGGCAGTGTTTTGTTCTGTTGTTCATAGGGTTGCTATGAGTCAGAACCAACTCAATGGCACCTAACAACAACAAGTATATTATCAAAATTAAAATCTCTTTTTGGTTAAAAATTATAGCCCATGGCTCTACAAACTAATATTTGTTATTTATCTCAAAAGAAACCCAATTATTTACAAACTTTCTCTATTGTCTTGGGCAGCTTATATTTGTCCTCTCATTTGTCTTGCAAACCACTTAATTACCACAGTGTTATTATTTCCATTTAATGGATGAATAATCAGTGAGACACAGATACATCAAGTAGTTACACAACAAGTAGGTGACAAGCCACTTCTTTCTGAATTTTCCTGCTGGGCAACATTTTGCTGCCTCTTTGAAACATTTTCAGTCTATTAATATTTTCAAGAGCCACCTCTAAAGAGTGTATCAGCTCTTTGAAGGAAAATTTTGATTACTGAGACCCACATAGAAAGATGTTTTTAAAAATACAAATAAAATTGAGCATCTTACCATATCTGTGGATTTATACATCAATTTCTTCTTATAACAATGTGAAAACAATTCTCTCATCTTCATAACAGGCATTAAAATTTCACCTAGCAAAACAGTAATCAGCTTTTAAAAAAAAAAAGTAAGCAAACATGCAATGTTGCAATAAATTGTTGTGGTAAAAATCTAAGCTTTTTACTAGCACTGTGGCTTCATAAAGATTGATAGACTCCTTCTTCTTAAGACAAGGAGGAAGATTTACACTTTTAAGGAGATATTATTTAAAAACTTTAAAATGAGAATTGAAGGGGACTCAGGGGAGGAAGGGACCCTAAGCATTAAATGAAAACTGTCACAAAGATCTTCAACTTCAGGGTCGAAGAGGACTTATATAAAATAAAAATTTCTGCTATAAAATTTTTAATGCCTCTTATACCAGTTCCAAACACTTCCTGTGACCCTTAGTGGCTAAGTCAAGGCTGTTTAATTCACAGGTGTTTGCGTGAATAGATTAGGAGTGGGATCAAGGCAGGAAGAGGCTGGATAATTATCACTTGTAACTTCATAACGAAGAGCAAACTCATCATGTGCAAGCAAGGGTGACCAACAAAATGTTAACACTTTCTGAGAGCTGACAATACTCCAGAGAGGGCTTGAGATGGGTGCTGGCTTCACGGCACCAATAGGACCTGCTTAGCTGAGTGGGAATGTTGGCTCTTGTCCTGGAGGACAGCCCAACAGTACCCTGGTTAAAGGAGCGACCTTATCATGATCTCTACCATTTTTTGCTCTGCCATCTTTGCTGCAAGGACTGGAAATCAAACTCAGCACTCCAACTTCGGGAATCACTTCCAATCAGGAAGAGCAGAAGGCAGAGACTTGCAAGTCCTTTTTTTTTTTTTTTTTTTGTCAAAAAAATGAATTTAAAAGGCATGTTGTGAAGGTTATGTGCCCACTTGACTACGCCATGATTCTCAGTGGTTTGGCAGTTGTGTAATGATAAAATTTGGCAGACATTGGACTAATTATTGGTCCATAATGTAATCACCTTTGTGATGAGATTTGATATAATCACCTCCATAATGAGATCTGCTATGACCAGCCAATCAGTTGAAAGGGGAGTCTCTTTGGGTCTGTGGACTGTGACTAACATACTGGTTATACTGGTAAAGCTCTCTGACTTTTGCTTGCTCTGAATCTTGCATCTGGCTCTTCATCATCTGAACTCTGGGTCTTGAGATTTGAGCCAGTACCCACCATTTGACCTACTGACCTTGGATTTGTCAACCTCCACATTGCATGACCCAAGAGCCAGCCCTCTGACATGCCAATTTTGGGTTCATCAACTCCTGCATCTACATGAGTCAGGAGAAACCTCCAACGTGATTGTCTGTTCTGTGGACCAGGGATTTGGTAGCCTCCACAACTACATAAGCAATTTCCTTCTCTGTCTGTCTCCCTTTCTCTCTCTCTCTTTCACACACACACGAAGTCTGACAATTAAGTCTGTGAACTTAATTGTTCTAAGTGCTGCATACCTCATTGCTGAATATCGCTACCGTCACTTCCCTTGATAACTTATGCATGGATGCCAGTGCCTAGTCCATCCTTCAAAGCAGTTTTGGAACTCTTTCTGGAATGGCTATTGAATGTGGTGGCACAGTGGTGTTCTTGTGAACTTCATTGTATAGTTGTCTATGAGGGAGTTTTTAGCCAGTAAACAAATAACTGTATTGGACCACACTCCCTACTCACCTGATCTGGCCCTCAGTGACTTTTTTCTTTACCCATAGATAAAGGAAACTTTGAAAGGAAACATTCAGTACATCAAGGGTAATATGACAATGGCTCTGATGGCCATTTCAGAAAAAGAGTTCCAAAATTACTTTGAAGGGTGGACTTGGCACTGGCATCAGTGCATAGCTTCCCAATGGGAGTACTTCAATGGTGACAGTAGTGATATTCAGAAATGAGGTATGTAGCACATTTTCTAGGACGAGTTCATGAACTTAAATAGCAGTCCTTGTGCATGTGTGTGTATACACACCCAGTTCACTGGCTTTGTTTCCCTAAAAAATTCAGCCTAAGACACACCTAGAATCCCCACTGAGTCAGACTTTATTTGCATATCATTGACTACAACTGGTTTATGTTGTTATGCCTATCAGGGGAGGAGAACACTATAACTGGGCAGGACAATACTCTGAACAAAATTGGCATTCTGTTTTTAAAGATAAAGAGTGAAATTGTGGCACCACCTTTAAGAGGCAGGGGAACTCCAGATGGTATTTGGGATATCACTCCTCACTGAACACATACTTCTTAATTTTGAAGTATAAGTGCACAGAGGTTTGAAGGCTTGTCATTCTCTCCTATATTTAACAACTCTCTGAAGTGTCATGATTACAGTTATCAGCGATTGGCATTTTCCTGGATTAAACTCATTAGAGAAATCCAAAACGGATCTTAGACTGCTAGTTAGGACTAAAAAAAAAGTAGGCTCGGACAGAGCTACCCTATTAACTAAAGCCTATCTGGTTTCAGGCAAGAACTCCCAAAATCTCCACCAGCCAACAGTATGAGTCTTACCTCCTCTGACAGTAGTGGCACCTAAGTCTGAGTGTCAACTGATTTGATCATGAGCATACCAGGTGGCTAAAGCATCCATTTCCTTTGGGCCTGCAAGGCTCTCCACCTCCAGCATGTTTCAGGACATTGTAAAATTCTGTAACTTTATCACTAAAAAGACATCAATTTTTCCTGTTTAAAGGGGAAGTAATTTCCCCTTTCAGGTTTGTGTTTAGTAAAATACAGTCTTAGAAGTGAAATCTGCTTTGCAGTCACATGGGGATTCATATGGCTTTCTCCTAACACAGATACCCTCATAGACTGCAGGGTATCCAGCCAACAGCACCAAGGAAGCGGTTAGAAAATGAGATTGAATTCTGAACTCTGTTAAATGACTTTTAGGAAATGGCTTATGGTCTCTGACCCTCACATTCTTACAATGAACCCATAAGGTGGTCTAGATGTTGCACAAGCTATTTTCAGCTAGCAGACTCTCTCCTCTATATGGTAAAAAGCATGACTATATACCTTTCAGTCTAATAAAAATGATAATAATAAAGCTATATTTATGCTATGTAAATCACTTGATTTAATTTTGTTTTATTTGAAGGCAAAAATTAAAGGGCAGTGAGCTTAAGTAATGGGAGTGAAAAACAAGTAGACTAGGAATGACAGAATGGAGATACAATGAGAATCATGTAGGTAAACACACTGGTCATTATATTCAGAAACTACAGAATGGGAGTGCGTTTTGCTGGGTATATTTTCACCAAAAACGAAATAAAACGTTAATGTCAGAAAAAGAGGAAATTTCAGGACAAATGCTTAATGGAAATCCTGAAACTTTCAGTTAAATGATAGAATTTTAACAGCTCTCAATAAAATTGCATGTGTTTAGACCATCACTGAAAACAATCTTTAAAAGAAAAAGCATTGACAAGTCATGAGGTTGTTAACCAATGTTATGAAATAGAGTGTGTACTAACTATTCAGTGAGAAGCTTGTTTGGTCTACATCTAAAACCAAAAACCAAACCCACTGCTGTTGAGTGGATTCCAACTCATAGCAACCCTATAGGTCAGAGTAGAACTGCCCCGTAGAGTTTCCACGGAGCACCTGGAAAATATGAATTGCCCACCTGTTGGTTAGCAGAAGTAGCACTTAATTAGTATACCACCAGGGTTCCCAAAAGTCAAATTAAAAAGAAACTGCCTTACCTTTCAGTTGTAACCTTTCCCAATGACTGAGAAGCAACAGCTTACAAAGCAAGTCAAGTGAAAATGTTAACTTACATCTGAATCAGAATATGATCTTTATAGTAATGTATTAGAAACACAATTTGAAATATTCTCAGTTCTAACAACTAGATCATGCCAATTGTTACCATGTTATATAAAATCAGTACCAATTACTTTGGAATTGATTCTGACTCATGGAGATTCTGTGTGTATTAGAGTAGAACTGTGATCCCTGTGGTTTTCAATGGCTATAGTTCTGAACTAGATTGCCAGATCTCTCTTCCAAAGCACTTCTTCATGGACTTGAACTTTTCAGTTAGCACTTGAGTGCATTAACCATTTATTTGCACCATCAAGGTACTCCTGATACAGGTATAACCCAACACCAAACCTGTTGCCATTAGGTCAATTCTGACTCATAGTGACCCTATAGAACAAAGTAGAATTGTCCCATAAGATTTCCAAGGAGTGGATGGAAGACTCAAACTGACAACCTTTCAGTTAGCAGCCAAATGTTTATCCATTGTGCCACCAGGACCAGGATATATGCATATGTGTAATTATTTAATCCTGATGGTAGAGTCAATGAACTGTATACCTAATTTCCATATATAAATTATTTGTAAAATAGATGTGGTGACTCTGATGTCTCTGATAGCATGACAGTATTTGGAAGGTAGGATTTTTTTAGGGGATAGGCGAAAGGCAGTGATGAGGTAGAAATTATGAAGAAGGAGCATGCGTGCTACTTATACTCATTTTGACAAAGAAATGACAGTAAATGTTCAATACTAGTGCACATGTCTCCTAAGAAGCCCTGTTGGAGCCCTAATTAAGAGCTACAGCTGCTAACCAAACGGTTGGCAGTTCACATCCCAAGCTGTCCCTTGGGAACCCTATGGGGCAATTCTGTCCAGTGGTGTCCGTATGAGCTGGAATCAACTGAAAGGCAACAGGTTTGGTTATTTTTGGGGGGGGGGAGGGGCGGGTGGAAATTGGTAAGTGCTCTAATCGTAAATCAATTAAAAGAGTAAACTGTCTTTCTAAACAAAAGAGATATGCTTTGAACCTATCTCTAGTCTATTTGTTCATGAATATATTACTAATAAATAAATAAAAACAAAAATAGATCATGTTAATAACCCAAGGAGTTGAAAATTTAATGAATTAATAAGGACTTAACCTTCATATTTCACTATTTTTCTTTACCATGTCACCTTCAAGCTGTATTTTCAAATGATAAATATTTTGTGTTATCGCCAACAGAATGCTAATCACTTTTTCATAAAGAAATAATATAAATCTATAGTGATTAACTCGATGGCACTTGGCTTGGCATAGTGATTAACAATTTAGTTATTTTGGAGAATAATTTTTAATTGAAACTTACTCTGCTATTCTTGCTGGAGTCCTTTGGCTCCAAAAGGGACAAAAGACCTCATAACTGTCATTTGGGGAAAATTTTCATGACACAGTAAAAAACATACTCAGCTACTCCCTAAAACACAGTCATTCAGTTCACACGGATTAACTGATAGAAATTGCTGCTCACACATAAAGCATGGTAATTACTAATACAAGACATGAACAGTAATTTTTGAAGAAGAATGCAGGAAATCATAATTTAGTAAAATTTTATTGTAAGACTGGGTGAAGGAATTGTACCATCTCCTAATATACAATCATTCACTCATAATTTCTACAAATACTTATAAGACATACTTTGCAACTTTGCAGACATGGAACTGTTTTCATCAGAATATTATGAGCTAAACAAAATACCTGCATATACAGGGATAGCAGTCTCATTCAGTAATAAATTCCCAGCAGTATTATGCATGAAATTGTGTTTAACCACAGAGATAGGGATAAAATAAGAATGAATAATGCCCAGAATAGAGCAAGGGCTGCTCATCTTTATCTTGTGGATATTGATGGATAGCCTGAATCTCATAATGTTAATTGTGTCTGACACTTAATAACAGGTTTCATTTTCAAAGGACCACCCCTGCATTAATCTTTATGACAGCAGCAGTGACAGTATTATTACTTTATACATTCGGGTTTGTCTACTTTTCATACAGAAGCTGTTTGTTTCCTCTTACATAGTTTAGTATGCTGCCACTCAGTCGACAGTGACCCTTTATGCTTCTGACAGTGACTGGAAAATCCAGACTACTTAAAGATGTGCATATCTGAATATTTTTTTGCACCAAATTACCTATTACAAAAACAAAATGTATTACAACTTCAGCAAGTTTTAACTTCACACATACCAGCAAATGGCAGTCATATTAACAGAACATGAAATACATTCTCTGGGGTACAAACTTTCAAAAAAAAAAAATACAAACATAGTCAGTGTTGTTAAGGACATATGTCAATCCTTAGTCTGATTTCTTGACCTTGATTTGAGTATTGTTTCAATTTCTGTTTTTATGATGTCAAAATCCTTTTGCATATGTGTTGGCAACCAACCTCAACTCAAAGCCAATGCAGGTAATTACTCTCCTCCTGCAAACACTACTTGACTAGTAAAAGCAATTAGGGTGAAACATTCATGTATCATTTCAGCAAGCTTACATTCACATATTAATTATTTCTCATATGTCTTCCATCTTTCTGTCTACCATCAACCACATAGAATTAAACAAAAAGTATTATGGATTTTCCTTGTTTCTTCTTTAAGTGTGTTCCACCCAATGGAGATTTTTTTCCCCAGAAAAGAATTACCGTGCGTATATTGCCACCCCAAAACTCACTGCCATTCAGTCAATTCTGACTCATAGCGACCCTAAGAGGATAGAATTGCCATACAGACTTTCCAAGAAACACCTGGCAGATTTGAAGTGCCAACTTTCTGTTTATCAGCCATAGCATTTAACCAGTATGCCCCCAGGGTTTCCATATCTACATTGGTGAGCCCATAATTTAGACTAGGGTACAGAATGAATGTTGATTTTGTATTTTGTGTTCCTGGGTTCAGTCAGGAAAACAGTAATTGTGTAGTCTTGTGAGAGTAAGGAATTCATCCAGGAATTGGGGCTTCCAAAAATATAGGAGGTGAAGGAAGAGAGTTCAGGTAGGTAGCGGGAGAAACAGTGCTATGGATTATCCCTGAGACAGTAGGAAGGAAGTGTAAGAAGCTGGAGCCCTCTGAGAGCTGGGGGCTTGCACTCTCATCACTTCCACTAAGAACTGGAAGCTTCTAGATGCAGCTGAGGAGGCGCTGTATCTATCTGCTCAAGTGCTATGTTGGGGTCAATGGTTTACACTCATTCCTTCTTCCAAATCATGTATGAGCTTTTCTCATGAACAAACTCTAATCCTGAGATCGAGCCAAGGAGATTCTGTGGAATCAGGTTCCAGTCTTCATGCAAAGTATGTGTGTTTCTGGTGCTCTATTAAATCATACAATCTAGTATAAGTCCTATAATAAGGAACCCAAATAAATAACTCATTATTAACAGGGAAAATAAGGTTTCATAAAGAAGAGGATATGTAGGATATTCCAGGTTCTCCCCCAACTCCAAACAGTTTGAAATCCTTTTGGGGGCATTAGACAGATAACAAAACTACATCATGTCCTTTAGGAAAAGCATCGGGCTTATACTCACTTTCTTCTGTGGTTCTTAGGATTAAATTATATAATGAATATCAAACATTGGCACATAATGGATGCTCAATACATGAGTCATCAGTTTGGTAGAATATGAGTTTATCCTTAGAAAGCCTAGATTAAAGTCCTGGTACCTCCACTTGTCAGATTCAAGAACTTGGATAAATAAGTTGATTTCTTTAAACTTCAGTTTTGTCGTTAGTTGCCACTGAGTTGAGCTCTAACTCAGAATGAGTCCATGTACAGAGGGGCGGAGTCAAGATGACAGACTAAGCACACGTCTCCTTATATCCCTCTGGAAACCAAGACCTGAATTGATAATCAAACAGAGCCTTCTGGTCACCTAATGAGACCCAGGACACGGCAGGGCTATTAATTTGGACTTCATACTACTGAATGAAAAACCTCCTCTCTTTTGCTGACTCTAGCTCCTGGTTAGTCCTGGCTCTCATGGACTGAAAGTAATGCACCATTTTGACTTTTTCCTTCTCTTCTTGGCTAGTGAGCGGAGCTGGGTCATGCCTAGCAGCTAATCTCAGACACACTGCTGGTGAGATAGGCAGGCAAAATTGCCATATTTGAGGGCCAGGCTTAGGACTCTGTTCATCTAGCCACTTTGGGCCTGTCTTTATATCTCTGCCAAAGGCTTGGCTAAAGCATGGTTTGTACAGAACCAGCAGCACCTATGTGCCGTACAACATGTTGGATATGGAGATTTTAGTGGGATCTAATTCTTTGCCCGGGAGCCAGTGCCTACATACAGGACAGTGCTTCTCTGACAGGAAAGCAGCAGATTACATTGTCGCCTACGGTGAGGACAACAGAGGCTGAGGACTCACTTTGTCTCAGCACCTTTAGCCCCCCGTCCACCAATCATGTGGAGGGTGCCATCTTAGATACGGTACCTGCAGCTGGACCTAATTTTTAGCTTGGGAGCCTGCCTGCAGAGCACATTTATACAAGAAAAGCTGTAGTTTACACAGTGTCACCTAAGCCTGGGCCCTGTCAGCAGAGGCCATCAGGGCAGTAGAATTGCTGTATTCTGAACTAGTTTGTATCATCTGGGGTTGGATATAGAGGTGCTTACTTTTCCAGTTGGGAAGAGGAACTGCTACACCTGAAAACCTGACTGACTTGAGAAGTGGTCAGATACCTTTTGTTTTATATTTTAAGACAGCCTGGAGAAACATCTGCAGTCCATTCTCACAGTATCTCTCCCAGCCTCTACTTACTCACATGAAACCCAAAAAACAACAGACGCTCATGACAAATAAGAAATCACCCATGGTATCAGAAGGTTCACAAATAAAACAACCAAGGAGTTTTCAAAATGAAGAAACTTTTCTGAGATCATCAGAAGGTGAATACAAAAGGATTATATACAGAGTCCTTCTAGACCTTATACAAAATGCAGCAGAATAAAATGAAAACTACAACTGTTCAATCTGTTGGAACACCAGTACTCTGAAATCCAACAGATCAAGAACAAAATCAAAGACATAGAAACTTCCATTCAAACCCAAGAAAACAGAATAGCACAAATGGAAAAAAGAATTTCTGACTTGGAAGACAGAGGTACTGATGCAGCATCTATGAGCAGAAATCAGAAAAAAGAAACAAGAAAAATGAACAAGCATTAAGAAACATGTGGGACTCTATTAAAAGGAACAACCTTCAATTAATTGGAGTCTCTGAACGGGATGAGACACCTGAGAACACAGAGAGTATTGTGGCTGAGCCACTGACAGAAAACTTCCTATAAATCATGAAGGAAGACAATATAGATATCCCAGATGTATATCATACGCCACTCAATATAGATCTCAAAAGAAAGACTCCAAGACATATTATAATTAAGCTTAACAAAATGAAACGTAAGTAGCAACTCTTAAAGGCATGAAGACTCAAAGCAAAGCTTTCGTCTGATTTCTCAGCAGAACCCATGCTAGCATGGAAACAGTGGCATGACACATTCAAAGACTTGAAGGAGAAGAACTTCCAACCAAGAATTATAGATCCTGCCAAACTATCTTTCAAATATGAAAATGAAATTAAGACATTCTCAGACAAACAGAAACTCAGAGACTTTGTAAAAACCAAACCAAAATGACGAGAAACACTGAAAGAAGTTCTTGGATTTGGCTTAGAAGAACAAAGCTACTAACTTTATATTCTGTAACGAGACATCATCCAGAATTCTATTCATTTAGGGAAGGCTCCAAACTCAATCACAGCTTTAATACCGAAAGAAACAATCAAGTGATTATCATGAAAACTATGGTGCCATATATTCAAAAGAGGGATATACTATAGTCTTTATAGTCTTTCCAGATGGAGAGGAAGTCAACAAGACTGGTAGTAATTAAAATTGGGGTTATATATAGTTTATTATGTAGGATCATAGGGCAGCCATAAGTACAATAAAGATGCAACATAACAAATCAAGAAATGTAATACAGGAGTCTCAAAAACTACAAAACCAGCTCTGAAAAAGGTGGAAAATCAACTCACAAAAAAGAATGTCCCAGAACAGACTAATAAGAACAACAAACATCAACACAAAAAGAAACATATCACAATGGCAGCACTGAACACATACCTATCAATAATTACATTGAATGTGAATAGAATGAATGCTCCAGTAAAGAGACATCGAGTGGCATCTTGGATCAAAAGACGTGATCCATTCATGTGTTGTCTAGAAGAAACTCACTTAAGACTTAAAGATAGGAACAAACTGAAAATTAAAAGATGCAAGAATATATATCAAGCTAACAATGAACAACAAAGAGCAGGTGTGGCAATTCTAATCTCAGACAAAATCAATTTTAGCGTAAAATCCACCATCATGGACAAAGATGGACACTATTGCTGAAAGTTTCCGTGCACAAGCAAGACTTAATCATATTAAATATTTATGCACCTAATATCAGAACACCTAAATATGTCGAAGAAAAACAGATTAAACTCAATAAAAGTTAGATTACTTCACAATAATAGTGGGAGACTTCAACACTCCACTCTCAATATGGGACAGATCATCTAGATAAAGGTCAATAAAGATACAGAAGACCTTATTGCCACAATTAATCAACTAAACCTCATTGATATATACAGAACTTTCTACCCATCAGCGGACAACTAGACCTTCTTCTCCAGTGCACATGGAACATTCTCCAGAATTGACCATATGTTAGGACATAATGCAATTCTGAACAAAATCCATACCACTGAATTACTGCAAAGCATCTTCTCAGATTATAAAGCCATGAAAGTCAAAATCAACAGCAGGAAAAACATAGATAGAAAGTTGAACTCCTGGAAACTGAACAATATCTCACTCAAAAAACCATGGGTTATAGAAGAAATCAAGGATGAATAAAGAAATTCATGGATTCCAATGAGAACAAAAACACTTCCTACCAGAACCTATGAGATACAGCCCAAGCAGTGATCAGAGGTCTGTTTATCTCCATAAATGCACACATCTGGAAGGAAGAAAGAAACCAAATCAAGGAACTGATCCTATGGCTTGAACAAGTAGAGAGAGAACAACATAGGAACCCTTCAGACCAGAAGAAAATAGATTCTAAAGATTGGAGCAGAACTAAATGAATTAAAGAACAGGAAAACAATTGAAAAGACCTTAAGCTGATTTTTTGAAAAGATCAACAAAATTGACAAACCACTGGCTAAACTTACTAAAGAAAAACAGGAAAGGAAACAAATAAACCAAATTAGAAGTGAAAAGGGAGTTGTCACAACAGATCCAACAGAAATCAAAAATATCATAACAGAATACTATGAAAGACTGTACTCTAACAAATTTGAAAACCTACAAGAAATCGACAATTTCCTTGATTCATATCACCCACCCAACGTACCACAACATGAAGCAGAACAACTTAATAAACCCATCACAAAGGAAGAGATTGAAAATGTCATCCAAAAACTGCCAACCAAAAAAATCCCGGGCCCGGATGGCTTCACTGCAGAATTATAAAGAGGTTTTAGAGAAGAGTTATCTACAATACTACTGAGACTATTTCACAGTATAGAAAGGGATGGAGTACTCCCAAACTCATTGTATGAAGCCAGCATAACCCTGATACCAAAGCCAGGGAAAGACCCAACAAACAAGGAGAACTACAGACCGATATCACTCATGAATCTAGATGCAAAAATCTTCCACAAGATTCTTGCCAGTAGAATACAACAGCCCATCCAAAAAATAATCCATCATGACCAAGTGAGATTCATACCAGGGATGCAAGGCTGGTTCAACATCAGAAAAACAATGTGATCAACCACATAAATATCACAAAAGACAAGAAGCACCTGATTTTGTCTACTGGATGCAGAAAAGGCATTTGATGAAGTCCATTCATGCTAAAAACCCTTAGCAAAACAGTCATAGATGGAAAATTCCTCAACACAATAAGGGCCATTTATACAAAACCATCTGCCTATGTCATCCTGAATGGAGAGAGACAAGGAACTAGACAAGGATGCCTACTCTCATCTCTCCTATTCAACACTGTACTAGAAGTTCTAGCCAGAACAGTTAGATAAGATCAAGGAATAAAGGGGATCTATCAGTAAATAAGAGCTAAAAGTTTCCCTATTTTCAGATGATATGATTGCATATGCAAAGAATCCCAAAGAATCTATAAGTAAACCACTCAAACTGGTAGAAGAGTTCAGAAAACTCTCAGGATACAACATAAACATACGTGAATCAGTAGGATTCCTTTATACCAACAATGAGATTACTAAGGAAAAAATCACCAAATCAATACCATTTACTATAGCCCCTAAGAAGATAAAGTACCTAAGAATTAATCTAACCCTAGAAATAACAGACCTTTACAAAGAAAACTACAAACTTTTACTACAAGAAACTAAGAGAGACTTAGACAAATGGAGAAACCTATCCTGCTCATGGATAGAAAGACTTCACAATATTAAAACATCTTTCTTACCCAAAGCAATCTACTTATGCAATGCAATCCCAATACAAGTCCCAGCATCATTTTTTAATGAGATGGATAAACAAATCACCAATTTTGTTTGAAAAGGGAAGAAGGCCCAGATAAACAAAGCACTACTAAAGAAGAAGAACACACTGGGAGGCCTCTCATTACCCAACTTCAGAACCTATTACACTACCACAGTGGTCAAAACAGCCTGGTACTGGTACAAGAACAAACAGATCGACTAATGGAACAGAATTGAGACCCCAGAGATGACACCATCTGCCTATGAACAGTTGATATTCGACAAAGGCCCTAAGACATTAAACTGGGGTAAAAACAATCTCTTCAACAAATGGTGCTGGCAAAATTGGATATCCATCTGCAATAAATTGGAACAAGACCAATATCTTACACCTTATACAAAAACCCACTCAAACTGGATAAAAGAACTAAATATCAAATCTAAAACAATAAAGCTCATCCAAGAAAAAGTAGGAACAACAATGGAAGTTTTAATACACAACATAAACAGACTTCAAAATTTGTCAAACAAACCACAATCAACAAAACAGAAAATAGATAAATGTGAACTATTAAGAATCAAACACTTTTGCTCTCCAAGCCAGCCAAGCCAAGTGCTGTCGAGTCGGATTGACTTTATTAATAGAACTAAAAGGCCATCTACAGAATGTGAAAAAATATTTGGCAACTGTATGTCAGACCAATGCCTGATCTCCATAATCTATAAGGTACTACAAAACATCAATAAGAAGAAGATAAATCATCCAATTAAGCAATGGGAAAGGAGATGGACAGATACTTCTCTAAAGAGGAGATCCAGGCAGCCAAAGAACACATGTGGACATGTTTACGATCTTTAGTTATTAAAGTAATTCAAATCAAGATGACAATGAGATACCATCTCACCCCAACAAGGTTGGCCATGATCCAAAAAACACAAAACAACAAATGCTGGAGAGGCTGTGGAGAAAGTGGAACTCTCCTACACTGTTGGTGGGGTTCCAAAATGGTCCAGCCTCTTTGGAAAGCAATCTGGTGCTTCCTTTAAAAAATGGATATAGATATATCATTTGACCCAGTAATTCCACTTCTTGGAATACATCCTACAAAATCAAAGCTTTTCACACCAACGGACACATGCACAGTAATGTTTATCGCAGCACAGTCCACGATAGCAAAAAGATGGAATCAAACCAGATGCCCAACAACAGAGGAATGGATAGGTAAACCATGGTATATATACTCAATGGAGCACTATGCAATGATAAAGAACAATGATGACTCCAGGAAACATCTCATAACCTGGTTTCAACTGGAAGATATTATGTTGAGCGAGAAAAGGACAAATATTGCATGAGACCCCTACAATAAGAACACAAAAACAGGCTTATGCAGAGAAGAAAAGACTCTTCGACAGCTGCAAGAGAGGGGAGGGAGGGAGGGTGGGTGGGGAGGGTTTAGATTAGATAGTTGGTAGAAATTTGGTTGGGTGGAATTGGTGATAGCACACGTTAGAAACAAGAACAATATTAAGTGGACTTCAACATAACTTGAGTACTCCTTCCATCTTAACCCAATACTGTAAAGACAGAGTAGCTGGGGCAGGGGGCAGCGGGCCATGGTCATATGCGAAATCAAGGCCAATTGGCACAACTAGCATTTTGCTAAGAGTGCTCTCTGCACCTCACATCGGTGAGCGGCACCTGGGGTCTTAAAAGCTGCCAAGCTGCCGTCCGAGGTCACAGCAAATGGTCCCAACTCAGCAGGAACGGATACTCACTGACAACCAAGACGACATGGGGTAAAGACAACTCAGAAGACAGAGAGACTCTCATGAGTGGGTGCCTACATCAACTTGGGACTGGAAGAACTGAATGGTGCCCGGCCACCACCAGTGATAGCTGCGATGGAGCTCACTAAGTTGAGTCTCACTGGCAACACAAGAATAAAAAGGGGTGTACCCTGAGATCGCCACTAAAAGACTGCAGCTGATGGTCCAGCAGCTTTGGGGTTCCCCTGGGAGCATGACCCCTGGCTCTGATGCTGCCCTTGCCCATAAATCATAACGAAGATCTACTCTTCAGATAGGAATGGATTGGACTTGGAGCCACAGAGTGACCATATATGCATGCACTTTATGGTTCTATACATCTATAGAATATCATCCGGCTGACCTCTGGCTGGAGGAAGGAGAGCTCATGGACAGGAAGGGAAAGGAGACTTGGGAGAATGAGACACGTATGGAGCTGTCACCAGGTGACAATGTGCTGTCACCAGGCATGGAGAGCAGTGGAAGCTGCATATAGGTGGGCATGTAAATCTATATGGGAATGTATATTTTCACTCAGTCATTAAAAAGAGAAAAAAAGCCCATGTACAATAGGATCAGACAGCTGTGATTGATTTATAATGATTTCACCAGCTGATTTTTGGAAGTTGATTACCAGGTCTTTCTTCCTACTAATTCTTAATCTGAAAGCTCCACTGAAACCTCTTCAGTATCATAGCACTATGCAAACCCTCACTGACCGATGGGTGATGGCTGCACTTCAGGAGGACTGGCTGAGAGTTGAACCTAGGTCTATTTCATTGAAGGTGACAACTCTATCACTGCAATATCACTGTCTGCAAGCTTCAATTTACTTATCTGTAAGAGACAGACTATAATATTATCTTCCTTGAGAATTATAGATATGCTACAATGAAACAAATTAATATGTGTCCAAGGATCATCTATAAGCAGTCTTAGCCTATTTCATAATAACTTGTCATTTTTGCCAGGAATGTCTATTCTAAGACATTAGACAACTGTGCTTGGAAACTAGAACCTACAACAGATGTATTCATGGTCTGTTTTTGCAGCACCTGAGCTCCAGGTTTGCTGATCTCTACCTTGCCCATGATGTCAGCTGAATTTAGAAGGTTCCCTGAAAAGGATGGCTTATGAGAACAAACCAACTCTATGGCAGTGTTTTTGTTGTTCTTGTTCTGGAAAGCAATAGCAATAAGCCAGGCTCTAAATGGGCATTGCTGTGCCTGTATGACTTTTTTTTCATAAGCACAATTTCCAAAATATTTTCTTGGACAATCTTTAGATGTATCCTTTTAGAATTTGACAAGAAAACATAACAATCAATTTACAAAATATCACACCAAGACTTGCAATGACATCTGAAAACACACACACAGAGACACAGACACACACACAGGTTTAATGATTCAACAATACTTGGTGAACTTTGGGCAGAATATTTATCTACCTCTAAACTTTTTTCTTTCATATCCATCATGAATGGTTGAAAGATCACCCCAGATTTAAAAAACAAACAAACAAACAAACAAAACTAATGGAAAAATAAAATAATCTACTCAACACTTTTTGCAGCTGTATTAAATCTGGCTGTGCATGGCATAGTTTTTGCTGTCAGTTCCTGTTTCTTTTGAACACTTTTCTCATCTTCACAAACTTCCTTTACACATTTGTTCAAAATCTTATTAGCATGTAAATTCCATGTGGCTAATTTCTCTCACGTAGATCACATTTGCATAAGCCTACTTATTAATCTTAATAATTTTCTTAGCATCCAGAAAGCAGTTTGCCTAACAATGATCCCTACAATGATCCCTCTGATAATGGAAAAGATGACTGATTCCAAAAGGCATTTATTATCCATTCAATATACTCCAGAAAAGTTTCTGCTATCCTTCAAAGAACTAACATTCTGGTCAGAAATAAAGATATAAAGAATAAATAAATGAACAAATATATATATATATATATATATATATATATATATTTACATTGGAGTAGACTTCTACTTCCATAAAACTAAAACTCTCAGAATGAAACTTGTTGCTGTTAAGTAGATTCTTACTCATAGTGACCCAATGGAACAGAGTAGAGCTGTCCCACACAGTTTCCAATAAGCACCTGGTGGATCTGAACTGTCAACCTTTTGGTTAACAGCTTTGCACTTAACTGCTACACCATCAATCCAAAACCAAGCCCACTGTCATCGAGTATATTCTGATTCACAGAGACCCTGTATACAGGACAGAGTAGAACTTCTCTACGGAGTTTCTGAGGAGCAGCTAGCAGACCTGAACTGCTGACTTTTTGGTTAGCAGATGTAGCACTTAACAACTGCATCTCCAGGGTTCCCTCTGTAGGACAGAGTAAGTCAATATATTTAATATCCCCCTTTACCAAACCACTGATAAAAACATTATATTGAAAGAAGTGCTAAAAAACAAGTAATCAGACCTTCAATTTAACAAAGTTTTGAGGGATTTTTATAACATATAAAGCAATAATATCATAACAGTAGAAAAATATCCCTGCAGAAGAAACAATGAAGGAAAGAATGTACCTGAAAAGCAGGTGACTGGTGTGGTCAGTAGAGCCCCGGGACACTTTGAGGTCAGAATCAGGTGAGGCTTTGATGAGAGAGGTAACAGGGCGGCTAAAGGAGGAAACTGAGACACACTGACCTTGTACCTGCTAGATTCTTCTGCACTTGGCTCCAATCTGCAAGTAGTCAGGACAGGTCTCTAAGAAAGTGGTTAACCCTTCTCCAAAGACCAGTATTGATGTGAGGGTTGAGGAGGTAGCACTGTGTTTGGGTCTACAAGTTAAATCCCCTAGCACACCTTGTCTTTACTATATTGTCTTTTCTAGATGGAGAATGGGAGGAGGGGACCTGAAGTCATGCAATTTATTCTGACTCATAACAGTACTGTAGGACAGAGTAGAACTGCCACATTGGATTTCCAAAGCTGTAAATCTTTAGACACTGTCTGTCATACCTTTCTCCCAAGGAGCAGTTGGTGGATATGAACCAGTGACCTTTCAGCTGAAGGCTTAATCAGTGGGCCACCAGAGCTCCTCAGGGGGAGAAAGGGACTATTAACAGGAAGAAGACTCTAACCCAAAGACCTGCAAGAATCTCAAGTATTAGACAAAAGAGACTTTTATAAAGACAAAAGTAAGTAAGGTCAACCAAATCAAATCCAGTGCTGTTGAGTCAATTCCTATTTATAGCAACCCTATCTACAGAGTAGAACCACCCCACAGAGTTTCCAGTGACCACCTGGTGGAACTGAACTGCTAACCTTTTGGTGAGCAGCAGCAACTCTTAACCATTACACCACCGGGGTTGGTTAGGGAGGACAAACAAGTATGGAGAAGTGGGATGAAGGGTGAGGTTTTTCACTTAGGCCAACTTATTCGGTGGGAGGAATCCTTAACATAAGGTAAGGTCGTGTGTTGGCTGGTGGCTTAGGCTGAGTGGAGGGAGAAAAGCTTCACCCACCTTGTTTCTGGTTGATCAGGGGAACAAGCAGTTCAGATCATCATGTATGAGGCATCGAATGGGAATGTGTAGTGTCTATGTCAGGTCTTTTCACAGGTGAACAAGCGGACAAGCATCTGTGAGTCTTAAGTGTCGTGGATTGTCGTTACTTGCCATTGAGTTGATTCTTACTCCCGGAGACCCTCTGCGTGCTGAGTGTCACTGTGCTCCACAGGATTTTCAGTGGCTGTGACGTTCCAAAGCAGATTTCCGGGGCCGTCTTCCAAGCCACCTCTGGGTGTTTCCAAACTGCCAGTCTTTCACATAGTAGTAGTAATGTGGCAAAGAGCCGTTATTTGCAATAAGCTCTTTTTCTGAATACAAACGGTGGGAATTTCTTTAACCAACATGGTCTTCTGGAATCAATGGTTCAGGTAAAGTTTAACATTTGGAACAGGAACAATATTTTCTAATATACCTGTCTATAAAAGTTCTGGTCAAAGTTTGCCAATGATAAGCACTCATGCAAGGTTTGACAAGTGGAAGATGGCAGAGACATATCTTCCCTTTCTCATCTGTAGAATAAAGCTAATTACAGTAATTACCTTGTAAGGTTCTTGTCATGAGGATTAATTGTATAAACACCTGCAAAGTACTTAGACCAGTGCCTTGCACAAATTGAACATTCAATAATTGTGAGTTATCATTAATACTGTCTACACAGAACTGTTCTGTCAGTTGTCTTTGAGATCAAATTACCTTTAGTGTTGACAAAATGTTAAAGATTTCTTAGATGAAAAAGAGTATATACATGTGGCTTTCTGGTAAGAATCCCGATTTGTAAAGAAATGCCAAGACGGTTTTGGTGAGAGATACATTTAATCATTCCAAACCATGGTTTCATCTGATTAAGCTACAGAAATGAATCTTTCTCCCTCTAAAATCACATATTGCAGAGAATTACAAGTTAAAAAGATCACAGAACAAGCCAAAATTACCCAATTCCCCTATCAGTCCCATCTGGCTGTCCTTTGCTTCTTGTGAGATGAAAGTTTGGTGTTCGTTGACATGAAGTAAATTAAAATTCTTATCATCAGTTGATTAGATTTTGAGTCTCTGCCCGAGAAAAATCAAGGTTATACATTTTTAACATTCTGAGCTCCGTGGCTGATTAGTTAGAATTTAGATTGTTAGCCCTCCTAGGAAACTCTATGACCTAAGCAGAGGCTCTGAGCTCTCCTTAGAGGCACCAGTAGGCTTATGTTGCCCCAGTAATTTGAAAAACACTTTGTTCATAGACAAGAAAGTAAAATTTAGAAGTTGACTAGAATTGATTGTGGTCCACATATGTGTATTAAGAAGGAGCCTAGGGCTGGCTAGTATGGCCAAATTTCTTTCATGGCCCTTAGGTAAGAAATATCAGTGAGAAAGAGGATCCAAAATCCTTTTTCATATCAATAACATTCCAGTATAAATTATACTTGTATATGAAAGCCCCCTTAGAATTCAGGGATATCCATCCCCTGAAAGCAGAAAACCTACTCAATAAAAATGTATGTACTATAGTCCATAGAAGATTTAGTATCTTACATAGTAGAACTAATGTTCCAGAAATAATCTAGCTAAACTCTTCTTCCTAGTGGGAAATTTAATTAGGCAAAGTTGTCATATGTTCAGCAAAAAAAAAAAAAAAAAAAAAGTCTGAAGAATTAACAAATGCTCTTTGGGAAGGAAAAAAAAATCTAACTAAAACATATCAGAATCCTCCAGTCAGTAAAACAAGAAGTGCATTAGTTAGCAACAGAGGGATTTTGACAAAGGGAATTTATTGCATGATTTGGAGGGCTGAGAAAACAAAACAAACAAACAAACAAAGGAATACGGAAGTGATACTCTCCCTCCCCCACCCGAGCTGATGTAACAAAGTTTCATCCTGGGGACTTGCAGAACCCAGAAGCTCAAAGGAGATGTCTCCAAGAGATGGAGCTCAGACCATTCAATAGAAAGCATCGCTGAGGCCTCTGAGGGCTCTGCTCTCCAAGCACCAAAAGAAGTCAGACACTGCTGCTGAGTCAGGTATTGTTTCTTAGGTAATGCTGTCAGGGGCAGGAACCACACCACCACCACCACCAACTATCTTCTGTAATAGGTATAAGCTATTAAAGGAAATAGTTAATTTGCAAAATTCTAGCCCTGGTAATTAAGAGTAGAGTAGATTTAAAGGTGAAGTGTGATACCTTACTGTCTGGCATCATCCTTAGAGAGATTATGCCTAGTTACATAATCCAAAACATTCCAGGCAGAACTCAACAATTTATCTACTAGAAGTTTCAAAGAGAAAGACAGGGCAAGTGTAGCAGAAGAAGATAGAAACAAGAAAATACAACATTTTGAAGGTCAAATATGGTTCTTACTTAGGGTCAATTTTGGAATGAACAGTGATAGGAATTTGACAATAATTCAGCATATATGTGATACACATTTCACTGATATTTTTAAGTATTACAGTGATATAGTTAGGATTAAGTAAAGTTCAAAAATTCAATAGCCAAGCCAAATTTTTTGTGCAAGTTGTTCTAAATAATGTAGAAGTCTGGTTTTCTCTGTGTGGATAAACACTTTTTCATTTATGTATCTACTGTCTACCTACATATCTCCCTCCCTCCTTCCATATCTACCTACCATCTACCAACTTACCTACCAACCTATCTTCTCTCTTCCATATCTTTTAATCAGGCTTTTATTAAGACAGATGCTGAGATTGGTTTGTAGAAAGTGAACATCTGCTTTGTACAGAAAGTGCTGCAGTTGTAAAATACTCCAAAATGGAAGAAAGCTTTGATCAACTATGTTTGTATCAGATGATCCTGCTCAGACATTATGATATTTAGGACATGCAAACATTAGTCATCACGACTATGCATAGTCCTTCCTGCTTTTGACTGGTATTTTTATCAACTCTGAGGAAGGCCAATAATCACTTTTGCAATAACTTTACACTTTAATGAAGTTAGACCCTCAATAGCCTATAGTTTTATTCTGTTTTATTGTCATCATGCTCTACATTTTACAGTTTACCAGTTCCATATGTCAAATTTAATTCAAATAATTAAATTGTGTATATGAATGTAACAAAATAGTGTATTTTATTTTTTAGTTTGAGGATGAAAGACAATGTATTTATAATGTAAATCATGACTACATTTTTCTAAGAGTTGCCAATACAAAGAGGAACAAGAAAAACATAACAAACTATGGCTTCATCTGATTAAGCTACAAAAATGAATCTCCCTCTACAATCACATATTGCAGGGAATCACAAGTTAGAAAGATCACAGAACAAGCCAAAATTATCCAATTCCCCTATCAGTCCCATCCGGCTATCCTTTGACCGGTAGATTCTGACTCAGAGCAACCCTATAGGACAGAGTACAACTGTTCCATAGAGTTTCCAAAGAACACCTGGCAGATTCACACTGCTGAACTTTTGATTAGAAGACATTGCACTTAACTACTATGCCAGACTACAGATTACACAATTTAATTTAAAAAACAGCTAACCTGTTACCACCAACTTGATTCTGACTTATAGCACCTCTATGGGAGAGTTGGCAAGGAGCACCTGGTGGAATCAAAGTACCAAGTTTCTAGTTAACACCTGAGCTTTCATACCTAGGATGTACAGTGAGAAAAATGCTGACAAGCTGTTCTTTTGTATCTTTTAAAGAGGATGATTGATTTTATTTATTTTTGAATGTCATTTAAGTAGCTGTATATAGTCAGATTTTGAGAAACCTTCTTTTCACATGTGGGGCAAGTATTAGATTTAGAAAAGTCTGTCTTTTCACTTACCTCATTTTCTTTCAATAAAACTATGAAAGAGGTATCATTTCTTTCTCCCTCATCTACAGAGAAATGTGTCTGAATACTTTAACACTTGAACCAAGAACTATTACAACTGAAAGTGTCTTATGTAGAAATATTTGAAAAAGTACCTTAAGAAATAGCTTTGCTATGACCATGCTTACCTGCAGCTGACTCAACCATAGTTGGTAACTAAATGGCAAAACTGACAGGTGTGTTGATACATCAAAAGGCTTCTCACTAAAAATTGTCTCGGAGAAACTGTGACCTATGCTTGAAGTAATAAATCCAGTGATATTATTTTTTCCTTTATTGGCCTCTTTTGAGAAATAAGTATGTGCTTTTTTTCTCTGAAAAGAAATAGGAGTTCTCATCTTTATTTGATTACTTCTTATCACTAAACGGAAACATTTATTTGAATAACTACGTAAATAAACAACTGTGTTATTAGTTTCCTTTAAAAAATAAAGTAAAACACTGGTTAAATATGCAAAAAAAGGGAAATAGCTAAATAATAGCTATTATTTTTTTAAAAAAATCACTAAATTGAGTAGTCCTGTCTTTGAATGAATAAGCTAAGTTTATTTTTTCTGGGAGACTGATATTCATAGGCTAAAATAAGTCTTCAGTAGGCAACAGATGAAGTAAAGGTGCCTACATTCTGAAGTCTATTTTCTTTGCCCAGTTTTCCTGTGATCCAGCTCTGCTGGGAAAAACAAACCAATATAAACTTCAACTGGCACAACTTTTTACAACTGAGCTGCTGCCTTAGGCAGAGACAAAGTAATTTCCTCAACATCAGGAAATAAGTCTTAGACTTTTTTTTTTTTTTTTACCCACACAGGCATATCAATGCAAGGCACCCAATAGGTCATCAAAACAATGCTAATGTACTTGGTCTTTAGAGTGATAATAATGTAGCGAAAACAGCAGCAAGGAAAATAACATGAATATACTCTTTGGAGAAGATAACAACCTTCACACACATGCACCCAATGCACTTCTTATAATAGATAAATTTAACCATACACAGTGCTACTGCTGTGTATTACTACACATAGTCAGGAACATGAGAGAATCAGTATTTCTTATATGAAAGAAAAATTGATATAAACATTCAAATAAAACCAAAAACAATAATAATAAAGTACACTCTTAAAGGATTCAGAGGAGAGGGAAATGGGAATGAAAATGGGGAGGGATGAAGGAGATAGACAGATTTTCTTTAGTTTGAATATTGTTACTGTAATCCCACTCTGTGAGAGAAATATGTGTCAGTCTGTTTCCATAAAGATTACTTACAGGTTTGGAAAATCTATGGTGCAGTTATAGTCTGTCTTATTTGCTCACTATAGGTTGGAGTTGACTCACTGGCATACAACAATAACACATAGGAAGGAGAAAATAGAATAAAAAAGAAAGAATATCCTTAGGGAGGTAAGAAATATGGATATCAGGTAAATGCATACACATGGGCTAGTAAAAAAAAAAAAGGAACACTGATACAACAAAATTGAGCTCTTGGAATTTTAAAATATGATAACAAAAATGAAGTGATGACAAATAAAGTTGAGAAACTCCCCCTGAGAGCAGAGCAAAAAGACAAAAGGATGGGAAAAAATGTATGTATACCCAAAGGTTATTTCAAGTGGTCTAACCTCTGGACTAGGAATTCCAGTAGCAGAGCAGAGAAAGTATTGGCTACGGACTGTCTACAGGTGAGAATCTGGAGTTCTTTTGAGAAAAGCCATGAATTCCTAGGTTGCAGATTATACAGTATTCCAGATGGATAGAAATGACAGTCCTCAAGAAGGAGGATACTTCAAAGGGACACCAAATTAACAGATTGATGGGTGGGTTGGCTATTATGGAAACTTGCACAAGATGGCTATTAAAGAGTTTAAAAAGAATTAGCAATGGGTACAAAAAAAAAGCACAAGTTGAGGGAAGGAGGAAGCATGGTTAACATCAGGAAATGTCAAAAGTAAAACAGTAATCCAAATTGGGGGCAGAGTAAAGATGGCAGACTAGACACACATCTCCTTAATTCCTTCTGAAAACTAAGGCCGGGATTGATAATTAAACAGAGCCTTCAGGACATCCAGTGAGCCCTAGGACATGACATAGGGCTGTCAATTTGGACTACATGCCACTGAATGGGAAACTTCTTCTCTTTCACTGACTTGCACCCTTGTTGAATGGCTGGCTCTCACGGACTGAAGTAACTGCTGTTTTTAACTTTTTTTTCTTTTTCTTAGCTAGAGGAGGCAACTGGGCTCAACTGGCAACAAAGCTCAGCTGCACTGCTGACAGGATCAGCAGGTGAAATAGCTACACTTTGAGAGCCCAGCTCTGGACTTAGAGCACCACGGCCCCTCCACCCTCTAGTTCCAAACTGCCACCATTGATTCAGCTGTTTTGCAACGGGTGGGACAGCTTGTGCAGGATGCCTTCTTGTTTGACTGGAAGGTGGAGTTACCCAAATGGAGGCCTCAGCAGGGTCTAACTCCAAGGCTGAGGGGCAGTACCAGCCCAGGGAACCCTTTCCCAGCAGGAAAGCTGTGTTTAGCACACTTTAACTTTACAGGTGGGGCCCAGAAGCAGAAGACAGCAGGACAGTAGCCTTTCCATACTGTGTACTAGATCATGGCATCTGGAGATGGATATAGATGTGGCTCCATTGCAAGCTGGAAAAAAGGGCTTGAACACCTGACAGCCTGACTGATTTTGGAAGCTGTCAGATAGCTGTACCTTTCAAAATAAGACTACCTGGAGAAATAACTGCAGTGCAGCCTGACGACATCTCTTCCAGCCTTTACTGAGCCATAACATAGCATCAGCTGACAGTCTCCCAGTAACTGCATAAGTAGGGCCATGTATTTTCCAGCCAGGATTTGGAGCCTACTACCTGAGAAATTCCACTGGGCCAAGTCACTGGAGTACATAGATGTGACTGGTGATCAACTCTCTTCTCAGACTGTGCCTTAACTCTTGTTAAGGCATCACCAGAGAAACTAAACAACCTCTAGATGCCCAAAAAGCAACAGATCTTGGCCAGACACTTAAAGAAAAATCCACCCATGGCTCCAGAAAGCTCCCAAAAGAAAGAATCAAAGAAATTCCCAGATGAAGAAGCCTTCCTGAAGCTTTCAGAGGTGGAGTGCAAAAGAATTATATATAGAGCCTCCTAGACATTACAGAAAATTCAGCAGAGCAAAATGAAAAATTAAACAAGCTGTATGAGCTGATGGAACACCAGCATTCTGAAATCCAACAGATCAATAACAAAATTAAAGAATTAGAGAACACAATTCAAAGCCAAGAGGACAGAATTGAACAAATGGAGGAGACTTTCTGATTTTGAAGACACAGCTACTGACACCAGCATTTATGAGGAGAAATCAGAGAAAAGAAACAAGAAAAATGATGAATTATTAAGAAAAGTGTGGGAATTTATCAAGAGGAACAATCTGTGATTAATTGGGGTTCCTGAACAGGAAAGGACACCTGAAAATACAGAGTATTGTTATTGACTTGCTCACAGAAAACTTCCCTGAAATTACGAAAGAAGAGAACATAGATAGCCAAGATATATACTGTATGCCACACAATGTAGACTCCAAAAGAAAGACACCAAGACATATTATAATCAAGCTTAACAGAATGAAACATAAGCAGACACTCTTACGGGCACTGATACTCAAAGCAAAGCTAACATTCAGAAGGAAGCCCTGCAGGCTTTCATCTGACTTCTCAGCAGAAACCATGTTGGCATGGAGGCAGTGGAATGGCACATCCAAAGTCCTGAAGGAGAAAAACTGCCAACGAAGAATTATATATCCTGTAAAACTGTCTTTCAAATATGAAAATGAAATTAAGACATTCACAGATAAGCAGAAACTCAGAGACTTTGTAAAAACTAAACCAAAGCTACAAGAAATACTGAAAGAAGCTCTTAGCTTAGAATAAAAACTTTAACTCTATATTTTAGGATACAATACAGACATATTATATAGAAACCTACTCAGTTAGGGAAGGCACAAAATTCAACAAAAGCTATAATATTAAAAGAAGTGATCCAGTGATTGTATCATAAAACCTATGATACCATCACATTACAAAGAGTGATATACTACAGTAGTTATATTACTTCCAGATGGAGAGAAAGTTAATAAGATATGTAGAAGTTAAAAATGGGTTTAAACATAGACTATTAAGGGGGAATCACAGGGGTAGACGCAAAGCACAATAAAGATACAACGTATAGGAAAAAAAGTAAAACGGTAATCCAGATTGGATGAAATTCAATCATTAAGCAGATTACTAGAAATCTACAATCCAGTTGAAAATACATGCAATGATTGTTACTGTTCTCTTTATTTAAAAAAATAAAAGCTTTGACTGGAATATATATAACATGTGTGATTAATTTTTATTCTATTTCAATTTAGTCAAGAGCTATTTTCCTTGCTTATTCAGCCTCCAGAAAGCAGTGTATCTGTATGCTGCTTCACAAAGCCTAAATGGGCAGACACTATTTTTAGTATGACATACTGTTTTTATTATTTTGTTTAGATAAAAGCCATTTAAATCCCCCAATTTGTCTTGCCTTTATAGCTAGAATTTTAGAGCGTGAAATCAAAGAACAATAAGTAAATTTGGACTGGATTTTAATGATAAATTAGGAACATCCTGGATTTCCTCTCTCTCCCAAATGTCTAGGTGTTACATTTAGATATATAAATATAGATCTCAATTAGTACTGATAATGAACAATGGCTTCACAAAGGTAATAGAACACAGAGAACTAAGGTTCTATGTTAAATAAATCATTCATATTTTTAAGCATGATTTTAAAAATATTATCTATTTATTTATAAGAGAGTAGAACCAAATTGGACACTGTTTAGTGCCAGATATTCAGCCTGATAAAGAACATAACATAAACAAATGGATTATCCTTTATTTTGAGTAAAAATACAAAAGATGGGATTGAATATGGTACTTCAAAAGTTCCCCTTGCATTCCTGGGAATAATAGTTTGTATACTGCTGCAGAGAATCAGCTGACTTAGTGATGTAATGAACATGAGACACTGTTTTCAACTATAATAGCTGCTTGACAGGGTTCTCAGATGATTTTATGTTACAATGGTGACTGTCTATAGTTTGAACAACTTACTGTCTTACAAAGCATCTGGTCACATTCTAAATAGAAAGAATTATTGTATCATCACATTAACTCTGAATTTAGGGATAGTGTTCCTGATGATGGGACAACTCAAACTGCAGGTATCTTCAGGAAATGTAGCTGCATAATTAAATGCATAAAGTAGCAATACTGACAAGAAAGGAGCCAACCAAAAGTGATAAGGTTACTTTTCAGTAGTTAAATGAATAAATAAGACTCATAAATACTATACCCTCTGTGAATTCATGATATTATCAGTTAGATTTGGTGAATTAATAATATAAATTAAGAATATTATCAATTAGATTTTGTTAAACTGATTGTTCAATATCAAGTTATCATTTTTTAAAAGGCTTTAAGAGTCTTCCATGTGCTTACATCATATAAAAAATATAGTCTATTCAGTCTCCACTTTCAAGATATTCAAAAGAAAAAAAAGAAGAATTTACTGGGCTTTATGAACAGTAACAACAACGTTGTTCCCTATAGCTTAGTGAAAAGTAAAATTACATTCAATTTGAGAGTATTAAAGCTATTGTCATACATTGAAAAAATATGAAAATAAAAAATTAGCAAACACAAATTTAGGTGGTCAGATTTCAGGAAAAGCTTGGCGTGACTTATAGTTGAATACAAATGTTAAAAGAGGTAGTCACCTAAATTTTTTATAAGAGCTCTTTATCTTGTATTTGAAGTCCGTGGTTGCTAATCTAATTATTTTTCGTCTTTTCAATTGTTTCAATTGTTTTTCTATTTTCTAATTCATTTAGCTCTGCTCTAATTTTTATGATCTCATTTCTTCTGGTGCCTGAGGGCTTCCTCTGTTGTTCTCTTTCTACTTGTGCAAGCTGTAGAGTTAGTTCCTTGATTTGGTTTCTTTCTTCCTTCCAGATGTGTGCATTTATGGAGATAAACAGACTTCTGAGCACTGCTTTGGCTTTATCCCATAGGTTCTGGTAGGAAGTGTTTTCGTTCTCATTGGAATCCATGAATTTCTTTAATTCATCCTTGATTTCCTCTATAACCCATGTTTTTTTGAGCAAGATGTTGTTCAATTTCCAAGAGTTCCACTTTCTACCTGTTTTTTCTGCTATTGATTTCAACTTTTATGGCTTTATGATCTGAGAAGATGCTTTGCAGTAATTCAACGGTATGGATTTTGTTGAGCATTGCAGTATGGCCTATCACGTGGTCAATTCTGGAGAATGTTCCACGTGCACTGGAGAAGAAGGTGTAGTTGTCTGCTGATGAGTGGAAAGTTCTGTATATATCAAAGAGGTTTAGTTGATTAATTGTGTCAATGAGGTCTTCTGTATCTTTACTGAGCTTCTTTCTAGATGATCTGTCTAGTAATGAGAGTGGAGTGTTAAAGTCTCCCACTATTATTGTGGAGTCATCTAACTCTCTTTTGAGCATAGTCAGTGTTTCTTTGACATATTCAGGTGCTCTGACATTAGGTGCATAAATATTTAATATGGTTAAGTCTTGCTTGTGTACTGAACCTTTCAGCAATAAATAGTGTCCATCTTTGTCCACAATGGTGGATTTGACATTAAAATTGATTTTGCCTGAGATTAGAATTGCCACACCTGCTCTTCTTTGTTCATTGTTAGCTTGATATATATTCTTCCAACCTTTAATTTTCAGTTTGTTCTTGTCTTTAGGTCTCAAGTGAGTTTCTTGTAGACAACATATGGATGGGTCATGTCTTTTGATCCAGGATGCCACTCAATGTCTTTACTGGAGCATTCAGTCCATTCACATTCAATGTAATTATTGATAGGTATGTGTTCACTGCTGCCATTATGATATGTTTATTTTTATGTTGATGTTTTCTCTATTGTTCTTATTAGTCTGTTCTGGGACACTCTTTTGTGAGTTGATTTTTACCTTTTTCAGAGCTGGTTTTATAGTTGTTGAGACTCGTGTGTTAGATTTCTTGAAAAGGTATGATACATCTTTGTTGTGCTTTACACCTGCCCCTATGAACCCCCTTAACAAACATTTATAAACCCAATTTTAATTAGTGCTAGTCTTGTCATCTTCCTCTCCATCTGGAAGGACTATAACGACTGTAGTACATCCCTCTTTTTATTATGATGACACCATAGTTTTCATGATGATCACTGGATTGCTTCTTTCCATATCAAAGCTGTGATTTACATTGGAGCCTTCCATAAATGAGTAAAGTATTGAGTAGTGTGTAGTTCTAAAATACAAAGTTAGTGGTTTCGTTCTTCTAAGCCAAAGCCAAGAACTTCTTTCAGTATTTCTTGTAGTTTGGGTTTGGTTTTTACAAAGTCTCTGAGTTTCTGTTTATCTGGGAATGTCTTAATTTCATTTTCATATTTGAAAGACAGTTTTGCAGGATATATAATTCTTGGTTGGAAGTTCTTCACTTTGAAGACTTCGAATGTGTCGTGCCACTGTCTCCGTGCCAGCATAGTTTCTGCTGAGAAATCTGACGAGAGCCTACAGGGTTTCCCTCTGAATGTTAGCTTTGCCTTCAATCTTGCTGCCTTTAAGAGATGCTGCTTATGTTTCATTTTATTAAGCTGGATTATAATATGTCTTGGAGTCTTTCTTTTGAGATCTATATTGGGTGGCTTACGATATGGATCTGAGATGTCTATGTTCTCTTCCTTCATGATTTCTGGGAAGTTTTCTTTCAGCAGCTCAGCAAGAATACTCTCTGTGTTCTCAGATGTCTTACCCTGTTCAGGGACTCCAATTAATTGAAGGTTGTTCCTCTTAATAAGAGTCCCACATGCTTCTTAATGTTTCTTCATTTTTCTTGTTTCTTTCTTCTGATTTCTGCTCATAGACGCTGGCATCAGTAGCTCTGTCTTCGAAGTCAGAAATTCTTTTTTCCATTTGTTCCATTCTGTTTTCTTGGCTTTGCATGGAAGTTTCTATGTCTTTGATTTTGTTCTTGATCTGTTGGATTTCAGAGTACTGGTGTTCCATCAGATCGAACAACTTGCTTAATTTTTCATTTTGTTCTGCTGCATTTTGTATAAGGTCTAGAAGGGCTCTGTATATAATCAATTTGTATTCACTTCCTGATGCTTTCATAAAAGTTTCTTCATCTGGAAAACTCCTTGGTTGCTTTGTTTGGGAGCCTTCTGAAGCCATGAGTGATTGCTTGTATGCCACAATTGTCTGTCGCTTTTTGGGTCCCATGTGAGTACATAGAGGCTGGAAGAGGTACTGTGAGGATGGATTGCAAATGTTTCTCTAGGCTGTCTTCAAATGTAAAGCAAAAGGTATCTGACCAGTTCACAAGTCAGTTAGGTTTACAAGTGTAGAGGTCCCTCTTCTCATCTGACAAAGTAAGCACCAGTATATCCAACCCCAGATGATAACAAACTAGTTCAGAATACAGCAATGCTACTGCCCTGTTGGCCTCTGCTGACAGGGCCTAGCCTTAGCCAACACTGCGTCGAGTACTGGTTTTGTGATAGAAAAGCGCTCTCCTGTGGGCAGGCTCTGGCTCCCAAGCTAAGAATTAGGTCCAGCTGCGGCCACCGTATCCAAGATGGTGCCTCCACAAAGGCAGCAGACAGAGGGGCTAAAGGTGCCTAGAGGTAGTGATTCCTCTGCTTCTGCTGCAGGGCCCCCAACGTAGGCAGCACTGTGCAAAATCACTGCTTTTCTGTCAGAGAAGTGCTGTCTTGTTTGCCGGCGCTGGTTTCCAGACTAAGAACGAGGTCCCGCTAAAATCTGGGTACCAACATGGTGTCCTGCACCCTGACCACGGAGTTCCGCACAAACCCCGCTGAGGCAGCTATAAAACCAAAGGCTCAAAGTGTCTAGATTAAGAGTCCTGAGCCTGGCTCTCAGAATATGGAAATTTCTCATGCCTGTCCCCCAAGCAGCGCGTCTGAGTCCAGCCGCCAGGCAAGACCCAGCTCCGCCCATGGCCGAGACAGAGGAAAAAAAGGTCAAAGTGGTGCGTTTACCTTCCGTCCGTGAGAGCCGGGGCTAGCCAGGAGCGGGAGTCAGCGAAAGAGAGGAGGTTTTTCACTGAGTGGTATGAAGTCCCAATTAACAGCTTTGTGCCATATCCTGAGGCTGATTAGGTGATCATAAGGCTCTGTTTGATTGTCAATTCAGGTCTTGGTTTCCAGAGGGATATAAGGAGACGTGGGCTGAGTCCACCATCTTGACTCCACCCCTAATCTAATTATTTTTGGATGCAATTATTTAAATACAGGTCCATAAAAAGCATTGAAAATATGTGTGTATCTGTAGGTGGACTTCAATTATATTTGCTTATAGAAGGAATGGAAACCAAAATATTCAGTGTAATGACCAACTAAAATTATGGTAGATGGAAAGAAAAATTGTGTTATGAAAATTTTAGGCCGTTTTAAAACTTCAAGTAATTTTAAACTTAAAATGTAGCTAAATAATCTTAGAAACATACAAGCTTTTACTCACTTATGGTAATTTACACAAACATACATTGTATTGAATAAGAGCGGGTAATGAAAAAGAGTTAACATCTGCAGTTATTAGCAACTGTGATCACTATTTCTATCTTAGCACACATAAAAGTATCAGTGTGCCGGACAGTAGTTTAGAAACGGACAATACGGATTAGATTTTGAATAATGAATGTATTCAGATTTCCTTCCAGCTGTTGTATTCTCTTTCAAACAACAAACTCTGTTGAGAGTACATACCACAGGCAGATGGCTGGAAAAGGGAATATGAAAATAAATCAGTTTAGAGGAACATCAAAGGCAAAGCAACAACATTAATATAAGCCAGTCATCAAGATATGGCAGCAGTGCCAAATAAACACCTTATTTAGAAAAACGCTTTCAAAATTTGTTTTCTCATTAAAAAAACAACAAACACTGATAGCCCTAGAGTCATTTCTGACTCACAGAGACACTACAGGAAGGATAGACTAGGACTGCCCCACAGCGTTTCCAAGACTGTAAATCTTTACAAAAGCAGACTTCTCCATCTTTTTCTTGCAAAATGGCTGGTGGGTTGGAACCTTCCAGTAACTTTTTCATTAGCAGCTAAGTACTTTCCCTCCAGCGCAACTGGAGTTCCTTTTCTCATTTAAGAGGTGTATGCTGATTGCCAACTATGTGCAGTGTGCTGTAACAGTTATTTTGAAGCATAGACAGATTGGCCAGCCTTGATGTCTGTCTTCCAACAACAGTAACAACTCTAGTTCTTGTAATTGCTATTGTTAGGTGCCATACAGTCACGTTCAACTGTCCAACCCACTGCTGTGGACCCAATCCGTACTCCTAATAGCCCTACAGGACAGAGGAGAACTGTCGCATAGGTGTTTCCAAGGTTGTAAATCTGAAAGCAAATGGCCACATCCTTGTCCCATTGAGCAGCTCTTGGGTGGGAACCACCAACTTTTCCTTAGCAGCCTAATACTTAACGACTGAGCCATCAGGGCTCCTTCTAGTATCACCACCAGGACACCTTAAATCCAGTAATTAGCAAGTCTCAATTACACATTATTAGTATCTATGGGGCACTGCCTCTGCCGGCATCAATATCGCCATCTATTCTGCATGGTCGCAAATTAAAAGGTAATCGGCAGTGTCTTATCTTTGTCTCCTTCCCCAATCTAATTAACCTCCTCCTCTTTGGTCCTGGTTTAATGTGTCACTGTTGTCAGTTTTTGAGTCAGCCTAGCTCATGTGTGCAGACCAGAAACTAACACCATGGGGCTTGCAAGTCTGTCATCAAACTTGCTTCTCGAGACACCTCGTTTGACTTCTACTTCCAAGCCTTAAGTTAGTTTTTCAGAACTTAACTATTTGCATCATCCAAGGACTCTGACAATCTAGTAATCTCTCATCAACTGGTGTCAGATAACTACAGTGCTCTGGGAAGGCCAGGTCTTATCCTGAGTCATCTATACCCACTGAGATCAGAGATGGAGCTCTTTTTTGTCCACTGCCACAAGAAACATGACACACAGGAGACATTTCTCCCATTCTGGAGCACAAACTGCTAAAACACAAATATAAAACCTCCACCCACCAAGTTTGTATCACCCATTTCTTGTTGTTTATGCACATCTGTGTAGTTCTCACAGTGACTCTCTTTGCTGGGTAGAACCTTTTTCACTTTGCAGGTACATGGAAGCTCTGGGGATTCAAAAAGTTTGACAAGAATGTAGTGGGAAGCAAAAGAAGAATTTGAATTTAGGCCTGTCCTATTATGAAGCTATTTTTATCACCTCACATCACATTTTCACACCAAATCTGTGTCCATTAAACTGCAATCATCTACACTGTGGTCGATTTTCTTGCTTATCCACCAATGTGATCTTGTGAATTAATACCGAACAACTGTCTAGGGTTGAAAAACAGAATATACTTTTGTATGTTGCTATTTATGTATATGCATGACGATTAGGACTTTGAGGGTCACTTTTGAGCTCTGATGGCCAATATTGTTCAATAAAATGATCCAGTAACCTAAGTACTGCAGACAATATCATTCAGATGAAACAAGAATCAGCAGGTTGTGTAAAGCATTCGTGGTGCTGTGTTTTTCAGAGTAGGCTGGATATTGTTCTTCATGGTTGATCTTCACAGACCATGCATTTTCTCCATGTTGATTAGACATTTACAATGTTTTAGAGAAAAACAAATTATTTTAATTATGCTTTATAGGTTATATTTTCCAATGCACTGTCATTTGATCCTCACACACTCTAAGGAGGAAGGAAATGTGGTAACATATGATTTTACAGAGGAGGAAACACAAGTCTTTGGGGGGTGGAAATCTCAGTAATAATCAGCTTCTTTCAGTGAAGCCTTCTATGTTGAACACTAAAGGGGGTGTACTGTACAATGATCAGGACTGCTGGTTGTGTCTGGGGTGACTCAGCTGCATGTCTAAGCTGGATCCACTACCTCCTATTGTGCAACCACAGAAAAGTTATTTAAACTCTCCTTAGTTTCCTCATCTGTAAAATGGGATAATAACAACAGCATTTTTCATTATTATTCATAAAATTGTCAAGTTGAGCAAGGCAACGCTGACATGTACAGTAATAGGAATGACATTTGCTAGCTAGCCCACCATAACCCAGAAAGTATAAAGTGTAGTAGAAAATCACATAAGGAAACAAGACAAATAGCTGGGCTTCACTAACAATCCATCAATAGCTTTTTTTCTGTTAAGTTTCTTGTTCCTGTATTGTTTTGATTTACTTTTCTTTATCAAGTTCCATTCACTTGATTCTACTTAACGTGCAACTGTTAAGTCACACTTTGCTAAGACACTAAAATACTCTCCTTTGAATAAAAGATAGCTCCTCTGGAGGGCATTCAGTGTATCTGATGTCATGATGTGAACTCCAACTTCCTGCTCCTGTGTTCACTGTCACTGTCACTGTCACTCTCCTTCTCCACTGTTGGGTACCAGCCACATCAGATAAATCACCTTTCAAGATTACACTCAGCGCTCATTTCTCCAAGTGCAATTTCTCCCTCCCCTTTACAATTTGGCAACTGATTCAATCCGTCGAGACTTGTTTAGAAGGTAAACTATTCATAAAGCCTCCCTTGATCTCCTTAAGAAGATTACTTTATATCCAGCTATATGGTAATAACTTCTTTACTGATGAATATATTTTATCGTTCATCCAAGATCATGAAGGAGGGAAGCAAGGCTGTACAACTAACCAGCTTTTCAAGATGGTCAGTTGACCAAATCTTAGGCTTAGTTTAATTACCTAGCTCTTGAAAGCACTTTCCTTCTAAAAGTGCTTTATGACTGTCTCATACCGAATTGCCTTTTTCTTTTTCACCACCTAAGGACGAAGCCTAGCACATTCATTTTAGAGCATTAGAAAAGGTTGGTTATGATATTACACTTGACTCAAAAGAAAATGAATAAAGAGCATAAATTCATATTTTAATACAAAAATCATTTCTTGTTAAATCATTTATGCATTATGTTTTCAAGTCCCTTCAAAATTTTGTGTCCACAGAGTGATCGTATCTTGTGGGAATTTTATGGGTCTATGCATCCATAGTATGTCATCTTGCTGACCTCTTGCTGGTGTAAGGGGAGTGAGTGGAGTGGAGGGGATAGGAGACTTTTGGGAAGATAGGACATGTATGGAGCAGAGAGGAGGAGTGTGCTGTCACTGGGCAGGGAGAGCACTGGGAGCTGCATATAGGTGAGCATGCAAATTTATATGAGAATGTACATTTTCATTCAATCATAAAAAAAAAAGAAACCTGAAGGAGGTGAAAAAAAAAATTTTTGTGTCCATATCTGTGAAGATGAAGGGGACGGCATTAATAAAACAAAACAGATTTGTTCAAAGAATCAACCACAGTATAACAGCATGTTTTGCAGGCTGGGGACATGTTAGAAAATTGAGAATAAACAACAATATACAGGCTACATAATCACCATGAGTATAAAGGAGAAGTTGACTATAATCACAGCAGAGCAAGAATAAGGATCTTATCATCCCCATTGTAGTAAAGACAATCTGGGGCAGGTCGAGTTTATTACTCCTACCTCTGAGGGATGCAAGGCAATTAAGAGGATATTTCTTTAATTACATGCAAGTAAGAAACCACAGGGCACAGGGTGAAACAATGAGATGACGTGAGTATCTGCCATCATGACCCGTATCTGTTATCTTTTATTAGTCCTTTTTGACTTATTTTTGTTATATAATTCACGTAGTGAAACCTGTATTGCAATTAAAAGAAATTAATTAAAAAATAATCAGGATAATTCTATATTAATAAAATACACCAGAATTATGGGACCTGATTATTTATAAAACATATCCATGGCTATTTTAATGATATATTTTGCTAGTTTATTAGACCTTTAAGGGTGGCATGGGAAAATATTAATTAAATACATAAGAATGAAGAGTTAACTCAAGCCTATTTCTTTATTTTTTTATTTAACAAATATTTATTAACTGGACCTGGTGTCCCAGTATTGTGATTGAGAAAAAGGGGCAAAGAGAGGAGAAGGTGGTGAGGTAAACATGCCAAAGAAACTAACTTGCACCAGTGAAGTCAGACAAAACTTAGAATTTTCAAATCACAGGTATTTCAGATTCAGATAATTGAAAAGAATGCATGAATTTAAACACCCTTTGAAGTTGAAACAGTTAACAGGGCTTATTTTTATCATTGACGTACATAAACTTTATAATAAGCTATTATTTACTTCACCTCCAAAACATCTTAGTATTATTAACCCACTTAGTATTATTTAAATAAAAGTAATGGGAAACAAGTATTATGTTTTATTATTTGTTACACTGTGAGGTCAAGGTAAAACCAATCAAGGAATTTTTTAAGAAGTTATAAAATTTGAAGAAAATCCACACTCACAAGGAGAATATACAGAATAGCTTAACTGAGTTTTCAAGTAAGGTGAAAGACCTCATTCTGTTAAATGCTCAGAGTCAAGGCGAAGGAGTCTGGGACCCATTGGAATACTTTTAGTGGAAATAAAGCAAAGTAGCAAAGTTAATATCTCTACTATGTGAGACATTTTTCCTTTAAAAGCCCCTCAAACATTAGCTTCTGGTTATGTAAACACCTTCTTCTCACTTATTGACTATCTTTTATTTTATATTTCTCATTTACAAAAATAAAAAAAAATCTACTTTCTGACTATTTATCATATTCATGATGTATGTCTGGCAGTAACAATTGCCGAGGTGCAAGGTGAGAGTAATGCTGGCTGTGATGGTTAAGGTTCTGTCAATTTGGTTGAGCTATGATTCTCAGTGGTTGGGCAGTTATGTTATGATGCAGTCATCCTCCATTTGTGATCTTTCATGGTTATCCTCCATCTTTGCATAATGCTGATGATTGCATAATAATCTGGTCTTTGGAACTAATCATGTTGATAAGTGAGTAGGTGTAGAGCTGCTAATCAAAAGTAAGTTAATAGTGGCAACTCAAACACTGCATTCATTTTGAAGTATGATGCACACATATGGCATGTGCCCCAAATCAGGTAAGAAGTCATGTGATTTTCAAACCACCTCACCAAGCTTGGACTAAGCAACTAGGATGCACTCAGAAAGAAGGAGAAAGCTTAATTCAGGGTTGAAAAAATGTCATGCATAATTAAGATATGCCTTTGACATGATGAAAGGTGAATTCAAACATTGATAGCATGAAAATAGCTCTGTTACATTAACAGTGTGAGTTGACTGATCACATTATATAAAAAAAACAACTGATTGAATTAATAAAGGATCCATTAGTAATATGTGAATCTAGTCTCTCAGATCGGTAGGATTACTAAAATAGCTTGATTGAAACGTCTTAAAACAACTCATTCTTAACCTACATGTGTCTCTGCATTTAACTGGGAGCTTAAGGTTGGTATCCTGGTGAAATGGTCTGATGGAGCTAGAGTTTATGAGTTTTTTAGATTGATATTGATAGATTTGAATACTGGCTTTTAAATAGCAACTCCCAGGACTTCCGATAAACCTCTCCTTGGCCTCCTAAAACACATAATCTCAAGACCCAGAGTCCAGAGTTATTAATAGGGACAATCGGTCATCTCCAGAACCATGTTCTAGCATTGCCACTGTCTTGCTCTTTGATTAGCCACTGCTCCATGCCACACTGTTAAATATTCTTACTGCTGCCACTTCTGCAACCAGTTATTTATCAGAAATATTCCCATTACCCTTAGGGAGACTGTGTATTGAATCAACACAAGCCACTCTTCTTTATCACTATACTTTGTTTAGTATGATGCATTTTATATATTTATTTTGTTGTTGTTGTTTTTATATCTTCTGTGATTTTGTGATACAAATACTTCCTAAAGCAGGAGATCAGAAGGATTCTGAATATTTTGGAAGAATGAGAAGGTGCCACCATCCTGTGTGTGACAACAAGCAAGTTGCAAATGGCTCACCTAAATTCTTTGCCTGTCTTTTTTGCTGTTCTAATAAAAATTTTGAGATTAGCGTATTTGAAGTGTAAAGGGTCTTATGCTAAATAGAGAAGATAATACAAATAATGGGTCTTATGCTATACAGAGAAGGTAATATGAAACGTGGTTAATCATTCCCTAACTGAATGTCATCCTGTATTAAATTTTGAAATACTGGGCACAAGAGCAAGCACAGTAATAAAGTTATCAGTCAGGCCAAATAAAAAGGGGGAAATTTTAACATAAGCAATATAAAGTATGTAGCATAACATTGAAAAAATAATTTTATCATATTCAAGTTATACATGCAGAAAAATACATATATGAGGACTGATAAGTTTGCAAACTCATCCTACATAACTCATTGCTGAATATCCCTGTGGTCACCATCGAAGTACTCTCCTTGGGAAGTTATGCACCAATGCCAGGGCCTCAACTACCCTTGAAAGCAGGTTTGAAACTCTTTCTGGAAAGGCCATCAGAGCTGTCATTATATTACCCTTGATGTCCTCAGTGTCATCAAAATGTCTTCCTTTCAATATTTCCTTTATTTTTGGGCAAAGAAAAAAGCCACTGGGGGCTAGATCAGGTGAGTGGGGGGGGGTATTCCAATACAGTTATTTGTTCACTGGCTGAAAAATCCTTCACAAACAACTATACATTTAAGTTTGCAAACTTGCCACCCTGCCACCATGTGCACTGGCCATTGCTGAAAGAGTTCCAAAATTGCTTTAAAGGGTTAACTGGGTACTAGCATCTGTGCATAGCTTCCCAAGGGGAGTACTTGGAAGGTGAGCATAGTGGTACTCAGCAATGAGGTGTGCAGCAGTTAGAACACTTCAGTTCATGATGTAGCTGTCAGAGCTCATATCTTTTAAATTCATAAGTTTGTCAGATTCATGGGGTGCTTATTTATGGAGGTTGTATGGAATATTCACAATTGATATCACTTTTTCCTATTCTTTTGTTTTTCCCCATTAACTTGTTTAGTAATGTATGCAAAATTGAATTTATAACAGGGATGTATGCCAATCGTTGATAAATTTGGTTTGTAAAGCACGTTCCAGTTACAAGGTTTGAAATGTGGGAGTCTAGACTACCTTGTTATTTGAAGGACAAAACTCTTTTAACCTGCAGAGTAGCAGTTTTGAAAATGTTGGTACATAGACACACAGTATTTCTATTTTCTAAAATTTCTTTTCTAAAAGTACACATTCACTGTGTTAAGTAGCCATCCAGCACATCAATCCTTATAGAGTATGCATATAATTCAACAGCAATTAAATATATGATTTACTTTATTGATATGAAACATAGTCATAATCAATAAACTTTCAGTGTCATATGTATGCCTGAGTATAAGATTAATTCAGAATGGTAATAATTTGGGTCATAAAAGACCCTGTGATTTTAAAGCATTTAAAAAAGACTTTCCTATTTCAAAATGAGAACATATTCCATAAAACTTTAGAAACCAAATAGCGAGAAAGTAAGCCTCGATACTAGAGGGTATCTGGTCACCTAACAGGTGGAAAGTGTTTATATAAAGTGTGTACTTTTGTAAGTCAGGTTTTTCTTATGTTAGAGAAGAAAACATTTCTTTTAACTCAAGTTAAGAAATTATTACACATTTTTATATATCTTTATATAAAAAAGTTACAAGTAGCAAGCATATGACATAAAGAAATGGAAGAGTAACAGCAGTATCTGAGAATGCATGCTTTTTACAATGTCTAATAAAAAGGGTATTTTTCCAACTCAAATATCCAGTACTGACATGCAGGGTATTTTCTCAAACTATCAATTCACTCATATTGCTAAGTGCTTCATCAAAAAAAAAAAAAAAAAAAAAAAAAAAATCTCTGTTGTGGGGTACCGACAATAAAATACCTGATTGCAAAACCATTTCTTGAAACTCGGTATCTTCCTTTGACATGAAACAAAAAGTTAACTTGGGCAGGGGTATACAGGAAAGGAAAAAAAAGAGAGATTTTTCTTATTGCAATCTAGTAATTTTACTCATTACTTTTTGCTGCATTTAATTGTAATGTAACAATAGATGCTTATAGTCCATAAAACCTCTAGCTGGTGTTTCCAGGGTCCGTATTTTCACTTTTCATGGTAGCACGTTCATAATCACTCAGGAACGCACTATTCCCAAGCAGTCTATATAATGAAAACAATGTATATGTGATGCAAACTTCATTCAAAATCGTATTTTTCACATATCACACAATGTACAATTATATAACAAATACATAAACTAACATAGAAACAAAGGTGTAATCAACAGCAAAAATAAAGTTGGGATAGTCTCAGTCACGAACTAGTTTCTTCTTCAAGTTTCCAGTAAAATCTCAAAATGTATTTAGAAACTAAGGAGCACTTGGTGGCCAGCAACCTAATTACGAAATGAACATATCACTGCGCAGCGGGGATGTCTTGCCGAAGGAATAACAAATGTCTGTAATTCTTAAGTTTGGATAAAGGCAGTGGAATGAATTTAGAAATATGTCCACTTTTCACAAGTCACTACAGAATTTCCTTTTCAAAGTCCCCATGTTTGTATAAATAGTTCTTCTCTGAAAATAAAACACAATTAAAACAGTTTCTCCCAAATGAAAAATGCATACAAATATATCATTTTATCAAAGCAAGATAGAGCATGGAAATGCATTCACCTAATTCAAGAACAGTAGATAGGCTTGAGGAATTTTGACGAGATTAACTGTCAAGCAAATTTAATTGGAAACAAATTAGTCTGATGTAAGATAGGCTATTGAGTGCAAAAAGGAAAGCCAATATGATAGCCTATGATAAAATCAACATACACAGACACAACTGGTATTATTTATGAAACGTTTCACATTGTCGAGCATTCAAATTTTATATCATAAAATTTGACATAACATGCTGCGTTTAAGTTTGATGAGAAAAGCTACACATTCATGCAAAAAGAAGAGTGCGCACACTGTGTAAGTTCCACCAAATACTGAGTGCAGGAGTTACGAGTCAAATATTGCCAAATTAAATCAATCAAGTAAGTACCAGTTTAAATATTACTTCAGTTATATTAAAACTGAATGTTCATGTTTTTGATTCCTAAAATCATCTTTTTTTCCTAGCAATTTGTTGAGTCATTCTCTCATTATTTTGCTTGTAAGACGTAATATTGTAATATTCATTTTGATAACATTTTGTTTTAACTACTTGAGTATAAAAATATTAAAATTCACTTTAAAGACATGCTAAGGATCATCACTTTATTAGCATGGATTCATTATATTTCTAGTGTGAAATGTCATGAAACACACATATTTTAAGAAGTAATGGAAAACTGCACATTCCCTACAAATTACTAAACAACTGCAACAAAACAAAACAAAACAGAATACAACAAAGTGGGAGGCAGAACCAAGGGCTTTTGCTTACCTTGAATTTTCTTTTTAGACCCTAGTTGTGTTGTATTCAGATTCATGTTTGCTTAGAGACCCAATGAGGCAGAACCTGGAATGTTACGGCTATTTCATTCAACAAAGTAGTATTTGCACAAAAATAATACATATATGCATACAAATATCTACTTAAAAGCATTCCTAAACTTTCAAAACAAAAAAACACCTGGAGAAATAATTTTTCTCCTATCAGCATGCAAAACCTAGTAAGTCAACTAAAAATATTTTAGGTTTTGAGAATCCATAACTCATTGAGAAAGTATGAAAAATTACCAAGCCAAGTAAATGCAAATAAACATGCAAAACAAAATATAAACTGGATCTCTAAAATTTTAATTTTTTTTAATTTAAATGTTCTGTCCTTAAAACTTCTTATCATTTTTGTGCCCATAACACAACACAGAAAATACTGTCTGTATTCCAAGAAAAATAAAACGTTTCTGTAATTATAGCAGCGTTTAAATATAAATGATTAGTATTTTAGTATGTCATGCCACCATATGCAAATTTTAGTGTAAGTATTCTGTTACATGTGAGAAAACTATTTTCATTTTAATACCAAAAATATGTTATATTGTAAAATATATAATTTTGACATTAAAATTATTTAGTAAGATGGACTAACCATCTTGATAAGGCAATTGTTTCCAACTATCATTTCACATCTTAAAATATATAAATATAGATGGGAGTGGCATTCATGACCTCCTTGCAAATACGTCAAAGCCAAGTAGCAATGGAAATGTACGTCATCTTATATCCCTAATTTTATAGAAAAAAACATTGCATGTGCATAGAAATAAATATCTTTGGCTTGTGTGTGTTTGCTCACACACATATTTGCATCATGTGTATCTATGAGATTTAGGAGGAATAAGGATAGCACTGAAAAGGAAAAAGAAGAGGAAAAAAGTTGAAGCACCATGATCTAAAACACTAGTGAAAAGAGAAACTAAAATACGAAGACAATCAAGAAAATGTTATTCTGGGAGCATTTCCGTCCTCAGGTTATAGTTGTCATCATAAAATCTATGGATACTGACCGCTGGACGGCTTTATCGTGTCTGGACAGCCTGTGACTCGTGGTGGGCACCTCTTCAATCTCATCAATGTCACAGGCATCTGCAGCGTCTTGCGAGTAGTTGTGTTTCATGACAAGAATATTCCTTCTGTTCATGGGTGGGATGAGGGGTTTGACAGGCTGTGGGGGCATTTCTGTCAATACAGAAGCATCTCTTGTGCTGAGGTTACTGCGGCTGCCTTTAGTGCTAGACAGTTGGGATCCACAGTGATGGTCATGAATGCATTTGGAAGATGACCTCCGCAGTTTATGGTAATTTTCAAAGTCATCCACCACGTCTGCAAAGTCAGCTGCAGCCCCTGTCCCTCTGAGAGTGCATAACTCATAATGCGGAGGCTCAAACACCTCCTGGAATACCGTCTGGTCAAAGTCTGATTTCCTCTGGACGTACTTCTTACGAGGCTGCTTGATCTGCACAATGACAGAGATGATGATGAGGATGATCACGACGCAGGACGTCACGCCAATGACAGTTCCGCTTGTGTTGGTTAGCTGGTCCAGGAGGTTGGCTTTCCTTTTTTCTACAGATTGGGGAGAGTGAAAACCACAAACGAACAAAACAGACACAGACCACCACATTAAAAATTACAGCTAATGTGCATATTCACAACTTTAAAATGAACTAGGCCAAGCGTAGTTTTTACAGACTTTAAGAGGCAAGAATCAAAAAAAAGAAGTTTCAGTTTTCATGAGAACCCCATCTTATAGCCTTGAAAATAGATCTCCAATTATCCAGCATTGAATCCCTGCTATAAAACACACACACACACACACACACACACACACACACACACACACACACACACACACACACACACACACACACACACACACACACACAGAAACACATTCGTGTTTGGAAAAGTTCCTATAAAACCTTTAACATGGCATTTGGGAACAAATCGGTAAGTTTTTTTTTTTTTTAATTGTAATTAAGTGAAAGTATATAACCCCAATAATTTCTGCAGGCCCACCTATCTGCAGCTCTGTCTGCTCTCCTTACCCAGGGACATCATAATCCTTTTCACTCTATATTTCTACTACCTTCTTAATGAGTATCTGTGTCCTCCACTCTATCCTCTTATCTCCCATCTAGAAAGAAACCAGTAAGACAGCCTCCTATGCATGGATACAACCATAAAGTATACACACTGTATGGTCACACTGTGCCCCTGAGTCCAGTACATTCTTGTTTGAAGAGTTGACAATTTTTAAAATGATAAATTATTTTCTTTTTCATAGATGTAAGAAAATCTCTCAACTACACTAATTAGTACATAAAGATCCCCATACTGCTCTGTGTCAAAAGAATACACACCAAAACCACACTGTCATCTCAACAGACACAGAAAGCACATTTAAAAAATCTAATCCTCCTTCAATATAAAAACATTCAAAAATTAGGAAAAGGAGGGCCATCATTGATACAATAAAGGGCATCTAAAAAAATTACAACTAATGGAGACAGGTTGACTACTTTCTCCCTAAGGTCACAAACAAGACAAGGTTGTCCACTCTTACCACTTCCATTCAGTATTGTTCTGGAGGTTTTAATAATTAGACAACATAATAAACTAAAGACATCAATTGGAAAAAAAGTAAAGCTATCTTTGTTATCAGGTAGCATGATCCTGTATACAGAAAATCCTAAGGGATCCAGTAAAATATTATTAGAACTAATAAACTAGTTGAGTACGGTGGCAGGATACACAATAAATATGCAAAATTCAATTATATTTCTGTATATTAGGAGTATAGTTACAAAAACAATTTAACTTACAATAACATACAAAATTATATAATATTTAGGAGTCAATTTAATAAAAAGTACCAATTTAAATTACCAAACATTTTTTTAAAGAAATTTAAAAAGACTTAAGTAAGTGGAAAGGCATCCCATATTTATGGTTGAAAAGATGTAGTATTCTTAAAGTGCTGAAACTTTCCAAATTTACATGTAGACTCAGTGAAATCCCTATCAAAATCCCAGCTGACTTCTTTGCAGAAACTGACAAGCTGAATCTAAACTATGCATGGAAATTCAAAGGACCTAGAACAGCCAATAAATTGAAAAAGAACAAATTTGGAAGACTCACACCCTTATTTCAAAATGTACTACAAAGTTACCATAGTCAAAACTACATGAAACTGTCGTAAGTATACATATATAGACAAAAGCCAAAAAGCCAAACCACCGCAGTCAAGTCAATTCCAAGTCATAATGACCCTGTAGGTCACAGTACATCTATCCCATAGAGTTTCCAAGGAGAGTGTGGTGTATCTGAACTGCCATCCATTTCAAGTAGCAGACACAGCACTTAAACTCTATGCCACCAGGGTCTCCAAGATAGAAGACAGACAGATAGATGATAGACAGAGAGACAGACAGGTAGGTAGATATGAAGAATGTAATTGACAGTCCACAAGTAAACCCACACATCTATGGTAAACTGACAAGGGTGTCATGATTACCCAGTAGAGAAGGAATAGTCTCTACAAGTGGTGGAGGGACAAGTGGACACACATGCAAAAGAACATGCATATGGACCATATGTAAAAAAGGACTCAGAATAGATCAAAACACAAATGTAACACCCGACCATATATAACTCTCAGAAAATGATGTAACTCTTTATGAACTTCGTTTAAAATGCTGTTTTTTAGATATCATAATAACAGTGCAAGCAACAACAGCCAAAAAAGAAAAGATAAATGTCAACAAATTTGAAAACTTTTGCATCAAGAGACACTGAGAAGGTAGTCAAAAAGTCAATGTCAAGAAAGATCAGTGGTTTGAACATGCCCAGCGACTCCATGGGAGAAAAGACTAAATGATCTGTTTCCATAAAAATTACAGCCTAGAAAACTCTATGTGGCAGTTCTACTCAGTTATATAGGGTCACTATGAGTTGGAATCAACATGGTAGCTCACAGCAGAGAATGAGAGAAAATACAAGTTTTATATCTGATAAGGGTTTAGTAACCAGAATACACAAGCACCCATACAATTCTATGACAAAAAGATAGCCCAGCACAGCGCCGTCCAGTCGGATCCAAAGAGAGAATCCAATTAAAAAAATGGGCAATCCCAGGGAGATATTTAAAAAAGCCTACAAGCACATGAAAAGATGCTCAACATCATTAGTCATGATGGGAATGCAAACCAAAATGACAATGAAATAACACTTCATCTCACTACTAGCTACCAGTTGCCTTGAGTCGATTACAACACATGGTGACCCTGTGTATGTCAGAGTAGAATTGCTCCAGAAGGTTTTCAGTGTCTGATTGTTGACTGTTTGGATGTAGATCACCAGGACTTTTTCCCAAGGCACTTCTGGGTAGACTTGACATTCCAATCTTTCAGTTAGCAGCTGAGCATATTAATTATCTGCATTACTCGGAGACTCTCAAATTCACCCCACTAGAATAGCTATAATAAAAAAAGATAGATAATAACAAATGTTGGAAAGGATGTGAAGAATTTGGAAATCGCATACTCTGCTGGTGGGTGTATGAAATGCTGTGTCACCTTCAGAAATCATTCTGGAAATTCCTCCAAATGTTATATATAGATTTTTCATGTAACCCAGTAATTTTACTCGTAGGTATATGCCCCATTGTACAGAAATGCTCATGGAAGTGTTATAGATAACAGCCCCAAAGGAGAAATAGTCCAAATTTCCATTAAATGAAGAAATAATAAATAAATGGTTTGATGGTATGAAATAAATGATACAATGCATGATGTATCCATATATGGAATATCATTCAATAACAAATAGGAATGAAGTACTGATACTTGCCACCACATACAGGATCCTTGAAAATAGGACACAAAAATGAAAGAATCCAGTCACAAAAACAAAACAAACAACAAGAAAAACACATATGCTACAACTCTCTTTACATGAAAGGTTCAGAGTAGGCAAATTTAGAGACAGAAGATAAATTATTGGTGGTCTAAGACTGGGCTGGGGCCAGTGGGAGGAAATAAGGAATGACTGTTAGTGTGTTTCTTTCAATGGTGATGAGCCTGCTCTCCAACTGAATGTAGCCATGATTGCACAATTGTGAACACACTACAAACTACTGAATTATACATTGTAAACAGGTGAGTTACATGGTATAAATTATATCTCGGTAAAATTGTTCTAGGTAAATGGTGAAAGTGATAGCCAATTAACTATTACTCTTAAAATTATCAGTATCACATACTCATTGTTATTAATCTGGTTCTTTCTGCTTTTATTTAATAGTGTCATCTTCTGCTCTTTCAGGAAGGCCAATGCTAACTTTTTTTTCTAACCTGCATGCAATAAGATGTTAAAAACTAAAGCAACAATTAAGCAGTAAGTCTTAATCATAGTTCAGGAGTGGTTTCAGTTGTCATTTTACTTCTCTGCAGTGGAAAGATAGTATTCTTCCTTTGTGTTTTATTATTTGACTAAAAAATAAAAATAAAAACAGACCTAGTGAAGCAATGTTTCCTATCTGAGTTAAATGTGAATGTGCCTTGGCTCCTACTTGGAGGCTATTTCTCTGTGTGTAGCGTACAGTGACCAGGTTATTTTGATTTTTGCCCTGAAATCCCATTGGTTTTGCTGTCTTCAGAAGATGAACAGAGTAATCCGTAATGCAGTCCATTTCACAAGTTCTTGATTACTGTTACATGTCAACCCCCCCATATTCATATGAACAGTATCATATTAGGCAAATAAAACAGATAATGAATGCTAATCATTAAAGCCCTTTCAGGACCTAATTATTTCTCAATTTAAATCTTTCGTTGAATCTTCTTTTCATTAATGGGATGAAGCTGAATCACTGAGCCTGTCTGATTTGAGTACGTTCCTCTGGGGTCTGTGAGTGGGAGTGGTGGGATGAATATCTCCCTCTGGACTCTGGGGATAGGACTGGTGGGATTCAAATGTCGCTGTGGACTCATGTGCAGGTTTACTGGGACACAAATACTTTAGAAGATGTACCAGGAAGCAAGATGCCCCACTTCATACAATACCCTATAAGAACAATAATTTGCAGTATACAGCTATTTTGTTTTCCATTTCAGACAGTTATACTCCTGTTGCAGCATGTACTGAAAGTGAGAAAGCAACTTCCCAAAAAACCTGACACATGGAAGATGTAGGTGGAAGAAAGTGTATCTCTTTATTCATGAAAGGATTAGCAGGGCTGTACTAACATCCTTCACAAATTATTTAATTTCCCGTCCATTCAGAAGTCTAATCACCAATGCCCTACAATCAATACGGTTGCATCAGAACCTGCATTCCCTACTGATGATCTGAAACCATAACTACCGTTGCAACGTTTTTCTGCTTCTAGACACAGAATATATTTTAATAGATGACACTGGACTTTACACATGAAAGGGTTGTCTGTTTCTCTTCCTTTGCAAATTGCTGAATACTGGATTTTAATAAAATACCTGGCTCTTCCAATTTAACTAAAACATACAACATTCGTAACCCAACCAAGGATCCGTATCTACAAAAAACAACCTTTGTCTTAAGCTGAGAAGGGGTGGGGATACGGAGAGGTTCAAAGCTTTTTTTCATTAAGGAAAAACAGAAAAGATTTTAGCAGCAAAACTGAAGTGGCAAAAAGTACTCCAGAGCACAAATGTCCCTTCAGTACACTGTGCTTAGTGTGTCTGTATAATGTCCAATAAGGACAAAGCAGGAATAGGCAAGAGGAGACTGGGGTGAGATGAGGACAGGGTACCTGGATGAGGCAGAATTAAAATACTCCACTAAGCCTCAGTTTCCCTCTCCCTAGCTCTGTAGGTTCTAACAGAGAGAAAGCTCTTTGATAAAAATGTTCAGGATAGTTCTCTGTGCTTTAAGCAATGAAGACACCTCTGGAAACTGCATGAGGAAAGGCAAAGAAAAATGCTTACAAATCAATTATAAAACACGTACAGAGCTCATAAAACTCACTATTGCTGTGGTGGTTGTGTGCCACTAAGTGGATTCTGACTCACAGCAGTTCCATGTGACAGACACTAACTGCCCTATAGCGTGTCTAAGACTGTCTTCTTTATGGGATGGATCACCAGCTCTTTCTCCCAGGGAGGTGCTGGGGGGTTTGATCCACCAGTCTTTCAGCTAGCAGTCGAGGGCTTAACCACTGTGCCATCAAACCAAAAACCAAACCCACCGCCATGGAGTTGTTTCCACTTCCCAGTGACCCTATAAAAAGAACAGAACTGCACCATAGAGCTGCCCAGGAGCACCTGGTGGATGTGAAATGCTAACCTTCTGATGAGCAGCTTTTGCACTTAACCACTACGCCATCAGGTTTCCTTATGTGCCACTCCCAGGATTCCTTTGAAAGCTACCATGTGCTTTATTTCTAAGAGCATTGGATGTATATAAACATTGAAACAAACTTCCCTCCCATCCCGCAGGCTGGAGACGTCACCAATTTCCAGGACTAATCATTACCTTTACAGTGATTTTCATCCCACGGATACACACAATTCTGGAGTCCGTTGCAGACCAAGGTATTGTTAATACACATGTTGCTATGGCAGAAGAAGGTATTGCCTTCACAGGGAGCTAAAAACCACAAACAGGGAAACACAGGGGGAAGACAAGGTATAATTGATGCTCAGCAGTACGTCACTCACATTTCAAATCTAAAAGCAAAAAGATTAGAATGGCAGTTCATTTTTGCATGGAGATAAACAATCTGACATGACATTCTCTGACATGTTCAGTTGTGGTGATTATTTCTTGTGTTAGCAACAGAGGTGGCATTCCTCTTGAGGGGTTCAGTTTAGAGAGCTGGCATAGGGTGTTTTGGCATCATAAAAGTGAAATATGTTATCCATACAGGATTTTTTTTTATGTACTCATTAGCAAACACTGATAAGTGCCTACCATGTGCATAACATTATGCTTGGTACTAAGATTCCAAATGCACAAATTTACTACTGCTATGCATATAAATGTAATTGAAATACTGCAATAATTTGGAAAATAATTTGCTCACCATGTACAAATGGAGGAAAGTTTGTAATAAATCAAATTCTGTAACATCCTTTATTTATATGAAAAAAATAAAAATAAAAAAGTATGGAATTGGAGACCCAGGTAGAAAACAGTCCAGAACAACATAAGAAAAATCCACACTGTACTCCTTCATATTGACTGAATATACATACGGTAATGAAATTAGCCTACTTTACATGTATTCCACACATTCTAGTGAGTTTAGGGGTGGTGGTACAGGAGCTCAAGATAATCACGCACATTTAGAGCAAAAAAAACAGACCCAAGTCACTGCTATGGAATTAATCCTGACATGTAGCAATCCTTGAAGACAGAGTAGAACGGCACCATACAGTTTCCAAGGAGCAGCTGCTGGATTTGAACTGCAGACTTTTTTTAGCTAGTCTTAGTGTAGCTCTTAACAACCATGCCACCAGGGTTTCCACACTGAGGTCACTGGCACCAGGAGTAGTAAAAGAAAAACTTCTAGAAGGTATGAAATTTGGTTAGCTAACAGGAATAAAAAGAATACAATGAGGTAACGGTTTATCCATGATTTCAATATTAGGAAAATTATATTTCTTTCGCTGTTGAGAACCCCAAACCGAACCTACTGCTGTCCAGTCAGTTTTGACTCATTGTGACCCTACAGGATAGAGCAGAACTGTTCCATGGAGTTTCCAAGGAACCAGTTTCCACCTGGTGGATTTGAACTGCTGAACTTTTGGTTAGCAGCCATTGCTCTTAACCACTACTCCACCAGGGTTTCCCCACTGTTGAGAGGAACAGGATATTTAGTCTTCGGAGTAAGACTGAATTATGGCTTCTAATTCACAGAGTGCTTGACAGGTAACTTTTGTTTTACATTTGCAATCACTTCATAAATCTCAGAAAATGCAATTTCAGTGTATTTTTTTCCTGCTACAATATTTTGGTCACCCTTTAAAGCACAAGGATTCTAGAAATACAAACAAAACACAACATTTGCAGCAGTAAATCAGTAAAGACTTATTGTTGTTATTGTCTACTACCATGTTAATTCTGACTCACAGTAGCCCTATATGACAGCATATGGCTACCCCATAAGGTTTCCTAGACCGTAATCATCACTGGAGCTTATTGCCAGGTCTTTTTTTTCCCTGGAAAGGAAGCTAACAGTTTCATACCAGCAAGCGTGGTGGGAATTGAATTCTTACCATTGCACAACCAGGGCTCCTATGATTTATTAATCATCAATGTTACCTAAGCATTGCAATCATGCTATAAGGAGTCCTAGTGGTACAGTGGCTAAATCACATGGTTACTAACCAGAAGGTCAGTGGCACAAATTCACCAGCCGTTCTGCAGGAGAAAGATGTGGCAGTCTGTTTTCATAAAGATTTCAGCCTTGGAAACTCTATGGGGCAGTTCTACTTTGTCTAATGAGGTTGCTATGAATCAGAATCAACTTAACGGCAGTGGCTTTTGGCTTATAATATTTTTATAAAAATGACAAACTAAAAAAAAAATAGAAAACAAACAAATGATAATGAAAAGCTTTATCTAAAAAATATTTGGGTGAGTATTTCAATGAATTTCCTAACACATCTTCCTCCAAATCCTTAATCCAGAACATTAGTCATTCATGTCAGTAAAAATCAATTCCTGGTGCTAAACTAACAACCCCTTTCTTTGATTCAATAAGTGACTTTAAATCAGTTTCACTGTTACATGAAGTAGAACAATGACAGAGAATGTAACTAGTTAACTTTACAGCTCACAGAAATTACAGTTTCTAACCTCTTGTTTTCTTGAAAGTCACTATAAGGATTTAGTAATATATATGAATGCGCAAATAAAGTCAATGATACACCACAGACCTCTAGCTCCAGCTCTTTGGTTCTATGCTGCTACACTAGTTGTATGTGTAAAAAAGGCAAAAAATGAGTTCATAGATAGTATGAATTTTTTTATAGCCAAATAAACACAAACATCCTCTTCTAAGATACATGTAGGATTTTCCAGAAACTAAGACTTTCTGACTAATTATATTCCTTTGCTACACTCATTTTCAATGTAAAATATCACCAAAAGTTCAATTCTAAAAAAAGAAGCCTAAAACAGGATTTATGCATATTAAATATAATGACAAGTAGATTTTCACATGTGCTTGTACTACTTAACTTGAAGAAGATTTTGCTGTGTAGCATACTTACTTGTCGTATTTCTCATTAACAGGACTCCCAAGATAGCACGTATTTCTGAACATCAAACAGTAAAGAGAGATAACATGCAAATTTTATCTTGGAAAGCAATGTACAGAAGGGAATAGATCTTGGCCTTTTAGCATCAATTTATTGTCAAGGGTTGTTTTTTCACAGTTCATAGTGATCCTATTGAATTGAAACTTGGCTAAAACTGATAATATTTTCCAAATTTTTTTCTTTAATATAACTGAGTGAAAATGTACATTCTCGTATAAATTTACATGCCCACCTATATGCAGCTTCCACTGCTCTCCCTGTCTGGTGACAGCACACTATTCCTCTCTGCTCCATACATGTCTCATCCTCCCAACAGCCTTCTTTCCCCTCCTCTCCACCCACTCTCCTTCCTCCAACCAGAGGTCAGCAGGATGATATCGTATAGATGTACAGAACCATAAAGTGCAACCAATATATGGTGACTCTGCATTGTCAAGTCCAATCCACTTGTGTCCAAAGAGTGGACCTTCATTATGATTTATGGGCAAGGGCAGCATCAGGGCCGGGGGCCATGCTCTCAGGGGAACCCCGAAACCGCTGGACCATCAATTGAGGTCTTTTAGTGGAGATCTCAGGATGTACCCCTTTTTATTCTTGTGAGGTAACACAATTTTCAGAACAGAGGAACACAATACGCAGAATCAGATTTTGAGACTCTGTGCAGCTAAGTAACTCCAATTTTAAACTCCATTAATCTCCAAGGTGAGGAGATGGGGCCAAGAAGGCTCAGTAGTCAGATGCTTCCTGTGGTCCCTTTACAATAAAGATTCAACAAAACAAGTGAATTGATTATAGATAACAATCTAGGACCCCTTAACATCAAAGACAAAGTTGAAGAGTTGGACTGGGTGGAGGGGGAGGGAGAAACAGTTCAAAGCAGTGAGGATTTGCCAGACGCAACCGGGCCAGCACTGGCACCCTGCAGGCTGGATGGGCTGGTGACATCAGGCTGAGTGGCACTGAGGAAACCTTTTACACATCAGGAGAAACTGAGCTGCAGAGAGAGCCTCCAGAATCAGAGAGAAGATGTGTTCAACTGGGCAAAGATAACTATAAGTGTATAAAATGTCCCTGGTGAACATTTATTCAAGTATTTCAGAAGACATTTTTTAGAACCACAAAATTCAGTTCACCACTTTGCTAAGGAGAGGAAAAAATGTTTTGTGGGCCAGTAAGATTGAGATATATGATGTGTATTTGTGTATCATCTTTTTAGTGATCTTCAGGGTGTGTACCCATCAGAATCAATTAAAAGCACCAAACCCAATGCCATCAAGTTGATTCCAACTCACAGCAACCCTACTGAGAAGTGTAGAACTGCCCCCCTGCATAGAGTTTCCAAGAAGCATGTGGTGAGTTTGAACTGCTGACCTTTTGGTTAGCAGCCCTAGCACTTAATCACTACAACACCAGAGTTTCCTCCCATCAGAAGGCTCAGAGAAGTCTTACAGTAGTAGATAAAACAAAATCAAAACCAAAACTTTGGAAAGTGTTACTGTACTGTTAAAAAAATACAGAATGATATGGAAAATATATTAAGATATGAAGTGTAAAAAGTATACAAATTATAATTATCAAAACACACACAAACACACATGTATGGAAACTTTTACTAGAAATACACAAACTAAAATGTTAGCAATGGCTATGTCTAGGATTTCTTGAATTAGATTTTGTTGAGAAATTTTCTACACATACATACACGTGTATATGTATACGTATAAGTACACACACACAGGGTTACTTTTATAATCCAAAAAAGGTATAAAAAATATTAAATATTAATCCTCAAAAGCCATTTTATATTTCAGAATTTTGAAACAGTAAAATAACAGTTTTTCCAAAATATCTACAATTTTCTATTTCAGGGCACTGAACTGTGCTCACGTGGAACTTATATTTAAAAGGCAGTCATCTCAATAGATATGATTTAAAATCAGAAAAGCTTTGCATCAGAACTGTATCCTTTCAACATATTTATTCATTTTGTATGCTGAGGAAATAATCCAAAAAGCTAGACAACAGAAAGCAGAATGTGACATCTGGACAGGAAAAAGGCTCATTGGTAACCTACAGCATGCAGATGACAGTCTTGTGTGCTGAAAGTGAAGAGGACTTCAAGCATCTCCTAATGAAGATCAAAGACTACAGCCTCCAGTATGGATTACAACTCAACATATGGAAAAAAAAAAAATCACTACAACTTGACCAATAAACAACACCATGATAAACTAAGAGAAAGTACTGAAGTTGTCAACAATTTCATTTTAGTTGGATCCACAATCAACACTCAGGGAATCTGAAAGTAAGCAATCAAACGACAGACTGCTTTGGGTAAATCTGTAGCAAAAGATTTCTCTGTAGTATTAAGAAGCAAAGATGTCACCTTGAGGACTAAGGGGTGCCACACTCAACCATGGAATTTTCAGTTGCCTCATACGCACTTGGAAGGAAGACAAAAGAAGAATAGATACACTGAAATCATTCTGTTGGCAAAGAATACTAAATATTCTGTACACTGCCAGAAGAATGAACATATCTGTCCTGAAAGAACTACAGCCGGAATTCTCCTTAGAAACAAAGATTGCAAGACTTGGTCTTGTTTAGTTTGGACAAAGACACCATGACAAAGACACCATGCTTTGTAAAGAAGAAGGTCACAGAAAAAGAAGGAGACTCAGTGAAATAAATTGTCACAGTGCTTTCAATAATAGGCTCAAACAAAAGCAAATTTGTGCGGCTGGTGCAGGACAAGGCAATATTTTGTTCTGTTATATACAAGGTCTTGATGCTTTGAAGTTCAACCTGACGGCACATAACAACAGCAAATAATTTACTATATATTACATACGGAGAACGTCAATGACCTGTGTAGATTATTTTACTGAATAGTGACTGCCTCATTACTCGCTTTTTGGTTCACCTCTTAAAGACGCTCAGATTTCAACGCTGACCACAAGGTGGCGAGCTTACACCAGGCTTCAGCGAAATCGCGTTTCCATCCTTCGTTGTGGTCATTACATCCAGTGAAGTATTTCGTCTAAATATTTTTGCCTACATGTTACCGATCCCTTAAAGAAACAAAGTATTTAGTACAAGGTGGCCAAAAGTATTTTGGGTATAAGTGAAGTGAAAGAAGGCAGCAAGAACAACGATATCCCCAAACAAAAAAACAAAACCAGGTTTTAATGTGTTTCTAATAACAACATTCTAATAACCAGTGTCGTTGCTGTTGCTGTAGTTAGGTGCCGCTGAGTTAACTTTGACTCATAGACATCGTGTTAATAAAGCTGTCCTTGGTTGTCTACTTCTAAGTCAAAACGTGCTACTTCAAAAAAAAAAACCTGGAAATTCACGTGATGCTTGATAGTATCTGGAAATTCAAGTGCTGCTTGATAGTATTTTCTTTAAAAACAAACAAACAAAACCTAACCATTATACTATCTACATAAACCCTAGTGGCATAGTGGTTAAGTGCTACATCTGTTAATCAAAAGCTCAGCAGCTCTAATCCACCAGGCGTTCCCCGGAAACGCTATGGAGCAGTTCTATTTTTGACATTTAAGGTTGCTACGAGTTGGACCTGACTCAATGGCAGTGACTTTGTCTTTTTCGGTTTGATCAGACAACCACACATATATGTACACTAAGTCATATGCAGTCACTCATACATTCATACGTGATCACACAGACTCATAAACATTCACTCACACACTCACTCACGCTCACTCACACACACACATCTTTGGGCCCTCCCCCACCTCTCCTTTTTCTTCTTCCTCATCATTGCCCCAAGCTTGACTCTGAACAGAAATGCTCACAGAAGTGGCACAGCAGGGAAGCATCTCCTTGCTTCATTTCTTGAATTCAAGTGTTGTCAGCCTTGAAGATATTGATTTATTACCACTTTTTAATACTCAGTGTGCTCTAGAGGCTTTGTTTGACTCAGAGATGAAAACAATCATTAATGTTATTATAAAAATGTAAATGTGATATGTATCGACATGCTTACTTTGGTAATGAATTCCCACTGAATAGCAGAATCAACTGTATCTGAAAACTCAATTACTTTTATTCAAGTGACTCAGACAATATTTTCTCCTGTTTCTCAGCCCACTCTGCTGGCCTCTCCTGACCCTGCAGTAGATCTCTAAACTGTCATCAACCCCTGCTCCTCTCTGTTAACGTCCCTTCCTGGATGTTTTGGGTTTGACTCAGAGCCCGGATATTCTTTTGACTCAAAGGCTTGCACTACCGACTCTGATCTCCAGTTTGAGAGTCAGAATTATACTGCAGCTCACTTTTTACTGAACGCCTCCACTTGCAAGTCAAATTAACACCTCAAATGCAAAGTGGCTGGATGGGCTTAATCAAAAATGACTGATTGTCACCCTGTTCTTCTCAATCACCCTTCCCCACCCAAATTCAGCTTCCTCAGAATAAGGGGGGCACATTCACTCCCTCAGCCGCTCGGTCGAAATCCTTTTTATTTCTCAGACACTCAGTCACAGACTGGTGACCCCTGGTGTCAGCTCCATCTCAAACTGAAACTCTTCTTAGCAGCTTGCTATGGGTTGATTTGTGTCCCCACAATCCTATCTCTCAGTATCTGTGAATGTGATCATATTTGGAAATAAGATCTTTCCAGATGTAATCAAGTTACATTGATGTCTTTAGGGTGAACTCTAGTCTGACTGATGAACTTTCAAGAAGAAGAAAAGATACACAGACAATGACACTGAAGGAGAATGCTCCAGGATGGCAGAGGATAAGACTGGAGCGATGTGTTTACAGCCAAGGAACACAAAGGATTGCTGGCAACGCCAGAGGCTATGAGAAGGGTATGGCACAGATTCTCCTCTAGACCCTTCAGAGAGAGCATAGCCCTGCTGACATCTTTATTTCACATTTGAGACTTCCAGAATTGTGTGAGAATAAACTGCTCTTGTTTTAAGCCAACTAGTTGGTGGTACTTTCTCAGGGCAACCACAGGAGGCTCAAACTTATCTATGCAACTGCCACAACTAACCACCTTCATCTCTCTCCAGGTGTCTCCTACACTGACCCACAGACACAGTGGCCAGAGCGATCATGAGGGTTTCAAAGCATGCTTCAGACCACATGTCATTCCTGTGCAAAACAAAAGCTTCCCAATGCCACCAGATTAAATTCCAAACTTGTTAGTGTCCTTAGAACACAGTAAGAGATCTCTAATCTCGGGGCCTTCTGCTGACCCCAAACTGACACCTACTTTCCTCTAAACTCACATTTTCCTCGTAATAACCACAGGGTACCATGTCCTCACTCCTCATCACATTTTTCTCCCACAACAATAACCCAGGCTTGATTATATCTTCTTTACTTGTGTATTCAATTAACTTGTAGGTACATCATTCCACTAGTGAATAGAAAAACTTGCCGCTGCCACTGTATTTTACACTTAAAATGACCTTAAGGTTTTGCAGTTAAATAACATTTTATTTGAAAAAAATGCTCCCTAAATTTAAAGTCACAAATAGATGTGTACACCTTCCCTTCATCTCCTTTATTATCTTCATAAATTTTTTGAGAAATCAATGTCTGCTACCAAAACTCTGTCCCAATGTGCCTAAATTGTCAAAATGCTTAGCATTATTAAGATATATTTTAATTTCTTTTTTAATATAATGAAATCTGTTTATAAATTTCAGCCTGACATCATTTATATTTATTAGATTTTCCCCACATCTATCTTCTAAACTTGCAAACCCTTATCATTTCCATAGACATCAGATTAAGAAAAATGGCTTCATGTGAAACATTACATTCCATAGAGACAATTGCTTTCCTTATGTAGGGTGTGAATGACATCAAAATGTATGCATTCTCTTCTGATTTCAAAGAACTGTTATAACATTTTTATACTACTACTATGTCTGTATTAGGTTAGTTGTACAATAGCTCATTGTGTGCAATTAGACATGACCACAGATATAGTAAAGAGGATCTTAAATTTCTTTAGTGTCTGTTTTCTGATTATTATTAGGTCACAGGTATATTTCCTAGTGTTTGCTCCCATAGCTGATGCATACATGTGTATAATAGTCGGACAGTGTGTGCACATTGTTCTTGTTATCAGATACATACCTGGCATCACTGTTCTACAAGCCAACCTATTTACTGAAAGATAGGCTTTCAGTAAATAAAGAATAGAGGCAACCCTCCCTGGACCATTACAACATCAAGCACTCATGGACTGTTATTTGACACCAAGCATCCGTGGACCACTAAGACACCAAGCAACCATGGACAGCTATAACATTGAGCATTCATGGACCTCTATGACACCAAGCATCCATGAACTGCTATAACACTAAGTGTATAATTCTGCTAGTTCAAATACAGACAACTCAGAACAGTAATTTTCCACCTCCATATAACAAATATGCTATGTTCAGTGACCAGCATAATCTCCAAGAGCCATAAAACTTGAATCTGTGACCAATACACATTACTCCATGGATCCTCCCCACAATGAGAAGGAATCTTCTGCCCTTTTTCTTGACCACCTGATCACTTGCAGAACTACCCTTTACTAAAAACAATGTTGCCCTGAAAATCTCAAACAAAATTCTCCAACATTAAGTAATTCAATGAATAAATACAGGGAGAAAAGTTATTTAAAGCAGAAGCTATGTTGTAGTCTAAAACACATTTCAGATTTGACTTCAACATTTTAATTATTCCATTAATGTATATGTCCAAAGGCATAACTGGGAAGAATTTCCATCAAAAATTCACTTTGAGTATTGAAATAATTTGGTTGACAGTTGTTTTGTTTATGGTACAGTTGGCATCAAACAAATCTTTAGCAAAGAGAATGGAAAGGGAGAGAGGGAGAGAAGGAAAGCAGACCTATTTCTCTAGAAACACAGTTTTTAAACTGAAATGCATGCTTTTACATTTAATTTTCACTAATTTACAACTTTGAACAGTTACTACTAGCAGTATATACGTTTTCATTCTTCACATTATCTCCAACATAGGGTATTCACTACTTCTTTTTAATCATTTGACAGGTGAAAATAATAACTTATTCCTACTTGAATTTATATCCTTTGGTTTACAAACACATGTAGGTGTTGGGTTCTTGAAATTAGAGACTATGTGTCCTTCTTTTGTGAGCTACTCATGCACTTTATTTATTTTTTTAATTTCTATTTATTTTTTATTTTTATTTAATACGACTGAGTGAAAATGTACATTCCCATATGAATTTACATGCCCACCTATATGCAGCTTTCACTGCTCTCCCTGCCCGGTGACAGCACACTATTCCTCTCTGCTCCATACGTGTCTCATCCTCCCAACAGTCTCCTTTCCCCTCCCCTGCACCCACTCGCCTTCTTCTAGCCTGAGGTCCTTTGTTTTATACAATCCATATTCTTTACAAGGTAGGAATTTTTGTATTTTCTTATTGTCTTACATAATCTTCACTTTTTTATAGGATAAGAAGATTTACTCATTGCTTGTCCTTCATGTTGCCGTTCATTGCCTCCAGTTCATATCTGGAATAATTTATTTTAATTATGATGTTTTTGCATTAATGCATATTTTACATTTCATATACCTCAATATAGATTTTCTTTTCTTATACATACTCTTTTATGTCCTGTGTAGGGAGACTTGCCTCATGATGACATCTACCTTCAGTAATTTCTCCAGCATATTTTTTGTACTGTTGACACTTAAATCTATGCCACCTGGCATTTATGCGGCTGCACAGTATACATAAGTAAATATTTACTATATTAACTAAGTGGTATTAATCTTTTGAAAACACACCAACTCACAATGGTAAGGACTAGAGACTATGTCAGTAAGACATCAATTTACAACTTAGTTGTTATGGATTAAATTGTGTTCCCTTGAACTATGTGTTGTAAATCCTAGCCCTCTACCCGTGGTTTTATAATCACATTTGAAAATGGATTTTGTTCATTATGATAAAAGGTCATTTTAATGTCTAAAACAAAAACCACACTTGTTTTCATCAAGTTGATTTTGACTCATGTGACCCTACAGGATGGAGAACTGCTCCATCGAGTTTACAACTGGAAACTAGGTTTCTAGTTTCCAGCTTTCATACTGGATTCAAACTGCTGACTTTTTGGTTAGCAACCAGAGTTCTTACCCACTACAACACCAGTTTCCCACAGCAGTGGAGGTCTGTTTTAAACAGATCACCTTTTGAGGTATCAAAAAAGCAGATTAGGCATAGAGAAGGAAATTCAGATGGGAAAGAGAGATGCTATGCCATATGAAGATTACCAAAGAACCAAGGAACAAGGAGTTTCCTTACAAGAGATAGCAGACAGAGAACACCTCCCTCAAGAGCTAGTGCTCTGAATTCAGGCTTCTAGCCTCCTAAACCGTGAAGAAATAAATTCTGTTCATTAAGGACACCATTTGCGGCATTTCTGTTACAGCAGCACTAGATACCTAAGCATTAATGCATTACACCTGGTAAAACTGCCTACACACACCCCCACCCCAGCTCTACCCCAGAATGTAAAACTCAGTACCTTTGTGAAATATATAGGGAGTACAAGTCTTTGATGTTAATATTTACCCCAAATTTGTTCTGGTTTAACTAATCTTTCTTCATATGTTTATTCATTGAATTAAACACTTTTTGACCTCTCAGCTCTAGAATGAAACCAATTATATTGCCATGAAAAATGAAACAATTTTTTTGCTACCCTCCTTTCAAGAATTCTTTCAAGTGAAGAAGTTCACATTGAAGAGGACAGTGTCCTAGTCTTCATCAAAATGAACATTTCTGGATCTAGCTGGAAGTGTAAATCTCTCAGGGACAAGATACAATCCATATATCACAAGGAAGGCCAGTTGATATCATCATTATTCAAATTTATTAACCAATCGCCAAAGAGGAAGAAATGGAAGATTTTTACTAACTTTTTGAGCTTGAAATTAATCAAACACACAATCAAAATGCACTGGTAATTATTGGTGATAAGAATGGGAAAGTTGGAAACAAAGAAGAAAGATTGATGGTTGGAAAACAATGGCCTCAGAAACAGAAACAACATAGAAGATTGCATAATGGAATTTTATAATACAACTTATTCATTGCAAATATTATTTAAAAGCAACATAAATGGCCATGTACATACGGCTCTTGCCAGATAAAATACACACAAATCAGACTGAATACATCTGTGGAACGAGAAGATGAAGAAGCTCAGTATCATAAGTCAGAACAAGGCAAGGAACTGATTGGCAAACAGATCATCAATTGCTCACAGGTAAGTTCAAGTTGAAGGTGGGCGAAAAAAAAAAAAAGTTCATGAGAGCCAAAATACAACCTACAGCATATCACACTAGAATTTAGAAACCATCTCAAAAACAGATTTGATACTCTGAACAATAAAGACCAAGCACCAGACAAGTTATAGAATGACATCAAGGATATCACACATGAAGGAAGCAAAAAAAACATTAAAAAAAAGGCAAGAAAGACCAAAATGGATGTCAGAAGAGAATTTGAACATTGCTCCTGAATATCGAACAGCCAAAGCAAAAAGAAGAAATGATGAATAAGTTAGCAGAACAGCAGCTTTCAAAGGACAGCTAAAGAAGACAATGTTCAGTACTGTGATGAAACATTCAAAGACCTTGAGTTAGAAAATCAAAAGGGGAGAATACAATATTCTCAAGCTGAAAGAACTAAAAACAAATTCAAGGCTTGAGTTGCCACAGTAAAGTACTCTTTGTGCAAAGTATTTAATGATGCAGGAAGCATCAAAAGATAATGGAAGGAATACAGAGTTACTGTACCAAAAAGAATTGGTCAAAATTTAACCATTTCAGGAGGTAATACATGGTCAAGAACTGATCATACTGAACAAAGAAGTCTACGATGCACAGAAAGTATTAGTGCAAAACAAATCTCCATAAATGGACAGAATATCAATTGAGATGTTTCAACAAAGAGACACAGCACTGAAAGGGTTCAAATTTGTCTGTGCCAAGAAATTTGGAAGAAATCTGACCAACCAACTGGAAAGGATCCATATTGGAATCCTTTCCAAAAACATAATCAAACAGAACATGGAAATTATTAAACAACATCACAGTATGACAAAAGGTAAAGTATTTCTAAAGATAATTAAAAGGTAGTTTCAACAGTATGTCTACAGGGAAGAGCTGATAATTAAAGCTAGATTCAAAAGAGGATGTGGGATGAGGAAACCATGACTGATGCCAGAATCATGTCTGAAATCACACAATGTCTGAAAGATATCCACCTGTGTTTCCTTGACTATGCAAAGACATTCAGCTATGGGGATTGTAACAAATTATGTATAACAGAATGAAGAATGGGAATCCTAGAACTCTCAATTGTGCTCAAGTGGAACCTATACATGGACTAATAGGTAGTTGTTTGAACAGATAAGTAGATACTGTGTGGTTAAAATTTAGGAAAGGTGTGTGTCAGGGTTGTATGCTTTCACCAAATTCAGTAAGTATGCTGAGTAAATAATCTGAGAAAGTTAACCATATGAAGAATAATGGCACACCAGGATTGGAGGAAGACTCATTAGAAACTTCTGACGTGAAGATGACACAAACTTGCTTTCTGAGGGAAGAGGACATGAAACACTAACTGGTGAAGATCAAAGAACACAGCCTTCAGTGTATATTAAACTTCCAACATAAAGAAAACAAAAAATCATTACAACTGGGCCAACAAGCAACACTATAATAAACAGAGAAAAGACTAAAGTTGTCATTAATTCATTTTACTTGGATGCACAACTCCCATGGAAGCAGTAGTCCAGAAATCAAGCAACTTATCTGTATTGGGAAAATCTACCGCAAAAGACCTCTTTAATGTATTAAACAACAAAGACATCACTTAAGGACTACGATGTACCTGATCGAAGCCATGGTATTTTCAATAGCCTCATGTGCATGCAAAAGCTAGACAACGAGTAAGACTGAAGACAAAGTGATATCTTTGAATTATGGTATTGGTGAAGAATATTGAATGTACTATAGACCGCCAGAGGAAAGACTAAATCTGTCTTGGAGGAAATACAGCCAGGGTGCTCCTTGGAAGAGAGGATGGCAGGACTTTGTCTCATGTACTTTAGAAAAGTTATCAAGAGGGACTAGTCCCTGGAGAAGGACACCATGCTTAGAAAAGTCAGAGAAAAACAGGAAGACCCTCAGCAAGATGGACTGACACAGTGGCTAGAAACAATGGCTCAAACATAACAAAAGTTGTGAGAAAGGTGCAGGATCAGGCACTGTTTCATTCTGTTGTGGACAAGGTCACCGTGAGTCAGAAATGACTCCATGGCACCTCAAAAACAACAATAATGATATTTTCCATTCTTAATCAAGTACTGAAGGCCATTTCTGTTTTAAGAATGAAAGAACTTATAAATGACGAAAGTGAGTTATCTATTACTAATATTGTTGTATATTCTCTAAAGATTACTGAATATAGTACATTTTTACATTAATAACCAAGTTACCATCTACGATTTTTTTTCTCTACTCATTGATTTTTTGTCAGTTCCAAATCATAGCAACCCTATAGGACGGGGCAGGACTGCTACATTGGTTTCCAAGGAGAGGCTGGTGGATTTGAATCGCTAATCTTCTAGTTAGCAGACAAGCCCTTAACCACTTAGCCCCCAGTAAGTCTATTCTACACACACATTTTAAAAAATAGGAATTTGCAATATCCAGGAAAGTATGGTAACTCTGCAAACAAAAGGCAGGTGGCAGGCTACATGGTGTTACAGAACAGAAAAAGATAATAATTTTAAACAATGAAATAATCATCCATCACTGTGGCAGAAGAGATTTTAAAAAAAAATACTGGCTACAAAAAGAAGACAACTACAGGAAGAAAATTGGGCTCATTAGAATAAAGGTTTCAATAGAAAATTGACTCAAGTACATGAAGAAGTACATGGTGGGAGTGTGGAACAAAATAATAGATAAAAATGAACACTTTCTGGAAGTGACTCACCGGCTTGAATTTAATGTGAATGGCTGTGGTAATGTCTCAAGGGGTGTGACCACTTATTCATCTTTGTCCCATCAGTGCCTATGTGCTAAAATGTTTATGACAAGAAAAGCACGAATTAAAGAATACAACAAAGTTTGAAAATGAGACATTACCAATGATTATGCTAATGAAACATTAACAGTTATTCAGTTTTTAGAGTCCAGCTCCTGTTGCAGTATTTTTTTTTCTTATAATTCTATCTTGTTACTCTGTTGAAACTCTAAATTTAGATATAAGAATAGTAATATATTAAAATTGGCATTTGGGAGGCAGAGCCAAGATAGTGGACTGGACACATGTCTCCTTAATTCCCTCTGAAAACAAAGGCCTGCACTGATAATTGAACAGAGCATTCTGGATACCCAGTGAGCCCCAGGACATGGCATAGGGTTGTCAGATTGGACTGCATGACACTAAACAGAAAATATCTCTCTTGCTGAGCCCCACTCCTGCTGACTCTCCACTTAAGCAGACCAAAGGTAGAAGTACTTTTAACTGTTTTTTCTTTTTGTTGGCCAGGAGGTGGGTGATGGGCATAAGCCAGCAGATATGCCGAGCTACAGTGCTGAAGTGAACAGCATGTGGTGCAGTAGAGAGACAGTGTATGACCCACATCATAGAGTCAGTTGACAGCCCCCCAGTGACTCTATAAGTAGGGTGGTGTCTTTGCCAGCCATGGAGTGGAGCCTGCCACCCCAGAGAGTTTACAGGGGCCAGTTTCTAGAGTACACAGAGGCAGCTGCTGACCAACTCCCTTCTCAGAACCAGACCTCAGCTCCTGTTGAGGTAATACTGGCGAAACTAAACAGCTTCTAGATGACCCAAAGGCAACAGACCATCACAAATAACTTAAAGAAACAGCCCACCATGGCTCCAGAAAGCTCCCAAAATAAAGAATCAAAAAACTTCCCAGATTAAGAAATCTTTATAAAACTTTCAGAGGTCGAGTACAAAAGAATTATACATAGAGCCCTCCTAGAGATTAAAGAAAATTCAGCTGAGCAAATGGAAAATTAAGCATGCTACTCAAAATGGTGGAACATCAACATTCTGAAATCCAACAGATCAATAATAAAAACACAGAATTAGACTGAATTGTCTAATTATCTAATTGTCTAATTGTCTAATTGTCTGAATTATTCAAAGCCAAAAGAGCAGAAATGAGGAACTGGAAGTCGGACCAAGTGACCTTGAGGATAGAGCAACTGACACCAGCATTTATGAAGAGAAATCAGAGAAAAGAAATATGAAAAATGAGTGAGCATTAAGAAACATTTTGGAATCTACCAAGGCGAATAACCTATGATTAATTGGAGTTCCTGAACAAAGAGGGATACCTGAAAACACGGAGTATTGTTGTTGCATTGCTGACAGAAAATTTCCCTGAAATTATAAAAGAAGAGAGCATAGATAGCCAAGATGTATATTGAATGCCACAAAAACTGCACCCCAAATGAAAGACACCAAGGCATACTGTAATCAAGCTTAATAAAATCAAACATAAGCAGAAATTCTTAAAGGCACTGTTAGAGCAGCCCTAGCAGCTAGGGCTGCTCTAACAGTCGGCAAGATGCAGAGCAAAGCTAACATTCAGACAGAAGCCCTGTAGGCTTTCATCTGACTTCTCAGCAGAAATGATGTCGACAAGGAAGCAGTGGAATGACACATCCAAAGCCTTAAAGGAGAAAAACTTCCAACCTAAAGTTATATATTCTGCAAAAATGTCTTTTAAATATGACAATGAAATTAAGACATTTACAGATAAACAAGTTAGAGATTTTGTAAAAACAAAAACAAAACTACAAGAAACACTGAAAGAAGCCTTTGGCTTAGAAAAGCAAAACCATTATTTGCATATTTAAGGAGGCAATGCAGAACACAACATCCAGAAACCTACTCAGTTAGGAAAGTCACAAAACTCACTCAAAGGTATAATAGTAAAAGAAGGGAACCAGTGATCATATCAGGCAATCTATGACACACTACACTATGATATACTATATTAGTTATAGTCTTATACTATAGTAGTTATAGTCCTTTCAGATAGAGAGGAAGTTAAAAAGAAACGTAAAAGTTAAAATTGTGTTTAGACTTAGAATATTAAGGTGGATCATAGGGGTAGCCTCAAAGCACAATAACAATGTAACAATATCAAAACAAGAAATGTAATACACGAGTCTCAACAAACACAAAACCAACAATGAAAAAGATGAAAGATCAACCCAAAAAGAAGAATGACCCAAACTTGGCATTTGGATCATCAACTGCATTAAAAGTCCCTATCACTCCAATAAGTTTATGTATGAGTGTTCTACTTACTGCTGAGCAAGATGTGGTAAAAAAGTTAGAGCCTTACGCAACACTTATTTATTACTTCACATTTCTAGGGGCTACAATTCAGATAAGGTTCAACTGAAGTCCCTCCTTACGGTACCACGAGACTAAAATCCAGGAGTCAGCCAGGCGTGTGCCCTCATCTATAATAAAGTCCTCTTCCAAACACCCTCAGGGTGTTAGAAGGATCAGTCCCTTTGGGTTGAAGGACTGAGATTTCTGCTTCCTTGATGGCTGTCAACTGGGGAACATTCTCAGCTCCTAGTGTGCCTGTGATTGCCTGCTATATTACACTTTCTATAACATAGTGGTATGTCTTGTCAAGGTGAGTAGGAGTGCTTGCTGCTGCTTAGCCATCTCTCAGACACTGTCTGTCCTTCAACATGGAATCCTCTTTCAAAAAGTTTAGTAAGTAATGAGTAGTTGTTAACAGTGATTGAAATTTGGCAAAAGAAGACCACTGATGACTACACAATATGAATGTAATTGGTGTATTCAACTGTACATGTAAAAATATTGAATTGGCAAATATATATATATAAATAAAAAAAATTGATTAAAAAAGGGGGCTCACCTGATTTGGACAGATCCCATTTTAATTAACATAAAATCAACTGATTAGGGACCTTAATTACACCTATAAGGAAAAGGCTTTTGCCATATAGTGATGTCCCATAATATTCACTGATCCTTCCTGCACTCAAGTTGAAGCGTGTGCACCAAAAAGTGGGAATATTTGAGTCACCTCAGAACTTTTCCATCACCCACAATTCTTTTCTTTCTATGAGGTAGTCACCCTTTACAGAGATTCTCAAGAGTATCATGCTATTACAGCATCAACTCAAAATCTAAAATTTTATATAAATATTATCATCTCAATGTCCAAAATTTTTCTGTCTAAATCATCTGACTCTGGTACAGATGAGGTTTCTGAGTGTGATCTTTCCAAAAAGTCTGAAGCACAGTATCTGAGGCACAATTCCTTTCCTTGTGTAGACCCATGAAACTAAGGAGACAAATCACCTGCCTCAAAGATCTAAAACACAGAATCATCAGACACACATAGATTAATAGTTATAGACATTCCAATTCAAAAACTAGGAGTTCAGCAGACAAAGAGGAGTGTATGTTCCATTTAGTTTTGAAATTCAGCAGGATAAGTGCTGGATTTTTCTCTTACGTTTCAAGTTCTGGAAATCTCTGTGCTTGTCAACTGCTGACTCAGGGATTTTCCTCCTCAAAGTCGTCTTTTCTTTCTTTTTCTTTTTTACTAATTTCTTTTCTCTTTCTTTTTCATGAAAGGTAGCATATGTTAGCAGTTTGGGAGTTCCAGTACCCTCTTTTTATTCTACACCCTCTGTTGCTTCCAGTCCAAGCTGGGGGTGCTTCTGCCAAAGTCATTCTCCCCAGAACTTTATGGGCCTTTCTTGGGTGTCACTGGATTTTTCTCCACTAGACAAAAGCTGGAGCATTTGGTTGTGTGGTGGTTAAAGTGATCAGCTGTTAACCAAAAAGACCACTGGTTTGAATCCCACTAGCCATTCCATAGCTTTTATAAAGATTACAGCCTCGGAAACCCTGTGAGGGAGCTCTACTCTGTTGTGCAGGGCCGCTATGAATCAGAATTAACTGGATAGCAACGGGTTTGGTTTTTAGTTGGGATAAAAGCTGAACCTATACAACTTTTCTTTTTGGGGGGAGTGGCAATCCTTTTTGTATCCTTGGCTCCTGCTGAGATGACTGCTCTTAAGTGTACTTAATCCTCATAAGTCCTCTATTTTAACTTAGACGATCTGTAAGTATAACTTTAATCTCTTAGAAGGATTTTTTTTTTTTTTGTGAGTCTCTTTTTTACATTTCTAAGGCTTTAGCAAAAGTTTGTAGCATTACACACACAGCTTTTTCTCTATGCCACATTTCTGGCAGTCATTGCTGAGTTTCAGCATGTTTTGCTAAAAGTAGATAGACACAGAATTTTCAAAATCATATAGTCTTAGCTTTTCCGTGTTTAATAGTTCTTCTTCCTCTCTGTTTGCTCTCATTTTACTGTAAACTTCGAAGACCAAACCCACTGCCATTAAGTTGATTCTGACTCACAGTGTCCTCAAAGGACAGAGTAGAACTTCCCCCTGGGGTTTCTAAGGAGTGGTTAGTTGATTCCAACCACCAACTTTTTGGTTAGAAGCAAGATCTTAACCACTGAGAAACCAGGGTTCTTCTTTTGCCATCAGGAGCAAGAAGAAACCAGACCAATTCCTTTCTTCAGTAATTTCTTTAGCAATATAGTCACACTTTTCTCCTAGGAGTTTTGCCTGCCACATACATGCAGGATAGAATATTGCTAAGGTTTCCATTACTACAGAACAAGAAGCCCACTCCCTGCAGTTTCTAATAACATGTTCCCCGCTTCCTTCTGAGCCCTCAGTGGCAGCACTCTCCAAGTTCAGACTTCTATCATCTGTTCAAAACAATTTAGACTCTTTCTATTGTGCTTGTCAAAATTCCTTCAAGCTCTGCCTGCTCACTGATCAATTGCAAAGCTGCTTCTTATTTGAAGTCCTTGCTGTAGCAACACTTAACTTTCAGTACTAAAATCTGTACTAGATTCCTATAGGTATGTAACCAATACCACAGACCTAGTGCCAGAAAATGATGCACATTTATTATCTCATATTGTTTGTAGATCAGGAGGCCAGGACCTAGATTAGCTGCTCAGAGTCTCACAAGACTCCAAACAAGGTGCTGGTAACAGCTGTAGTATTTTCTAAGTTTCAAGATCCTCTTTCTAGCATACTCCTAGAGTTGCTGAAATTCAACTGTGTGGAGGTTTCCCATTTTCTTACTAGCCACTGGCCAGGAACTTCTATTAACTTCTGGCAGTCACTCCTCTAAGGGGTAAGCAGTATACAACACTGCTTGTTGCCTTTCCTCCTCCAGGCCACCTCTCTCTCTTCTATTTCATCTAATTTTAGAAAGCTCACCTGATTCATTCAGTCCCTCCCAAGACAGTCTGCCTTTTGATTAACTGAAGGTCACTATTTGCACTCACAAATTATCTTGAGTCTATAATACAATATTATAATGGAATGAATGATATGTCAATGTATTCAAGGGTCTGCCTTGCTTCGGGTTAGATAGTCATATGAAATTTCTACACCAGGAAGCAGAAATCTTCTGATTTTTCTCAGAATTCTGCCTCCCACAGAATACTTCAATTCAATTCTTCTGTGAACTTAACTGTTACAATATGTATTTTCATTTCTTTGTCATAAATAAATCTATAGCTTAGGCTAAATATTCTTTTTACAAAAATTTATGTATAACTAGATGCATTATCTCCCTGCGTAACTGGACATATTATCTCACTGCAGAAAACTATTATAAACAATTTTCCTGTAATCAGAAAGTAGAACTCTAGTTTTCATTCCCTTTTATTTGAAGGTCTTTCCAGAAAGATGTTACTCATTCATTAAGCAGTAAGTGATTGAGACAGCATTGTGTAAAAACTGTAAGTGAGGGTAGAAGGGAAGCTAAAGCAGAGCTTCTGAGGCCAGAGTAAGGGATCACTGTGCTACTCATCCTTTTCCCTTCCCTACAAATTTACGTTTCAAAGAGTAAACCTATCTGCTCAGGAAATCTGGCAGCTGAACCACTCAATGAGCACATTTCAGTAAAATCTTCACTATTTTTCATACTAGAGATCAGTCATAAATGTTCATATACAATAAATATATTCAAAATTAAAATTATACTAACTGTACTCATGAATACTCTGGGGTCAGTTCTAGCCTGTCCCCTAGGGTCACCATGAGTAGGATCTGGCTCGACAGCACTTGGCTTGGCTAACTGTACTCATTTTTTTAATAAAAGTAGATAACTCATTAGAGCACATTAGAGTCATTATAATCAATACTTCACTTTTTACTGTAAGTATGTGGAAGTACTCGTTGATTACTGAAGGTTTAGTAAAATACCAGATGACATAGAGTTTAATACTCTTCAGAGATACAGCTTTTGGTAAAGAATTGGTATTTCCAAATTCTGTATTTTCAAATTGCTTAATACCTTATTAGGAGAAAAACACTTTGTTTCAGTCCCCTATTCCCTATTGTAAGAACAGTTCATATGATCAATAACTTTACAGAAAATTATATAAACTGGCAATATTGTATGCTTATGTTTTATATGCCATTGCTTCCCAGTGGATTCCAACACATAATCACCTATATGACAGAGTAGAACTGCTGCGTATGGTTCCTAGGCCATAATCTTCATGGGCAGGTTGCCAGATCTTTCTCCTGAAGAGCTGCTGGAGGATTTGAACCATTGTCCTTCCAGTTGGAAGCTGAGTGCTTAACCACTATGCTACCAGGGCAACCTTAAACAGAGTCACTAAAATAAAATACAGCACACTTTCAATAATCCATATGAAAATTATCCAACATATTGCCTAGTTATCTTCAATTGGATCCTTTGTCATCCACAAGGAGTATGTTTCTCACTGATTCTCACTGATTTTCATTGCTTTGTGATTCAAGAAAACAAATTATGATGGCAAAGACATCTCATGATTAGTCTCAGGATATATTTAAACATAAAGTATCATTCTTAGTGACTGTAAGCCAGAATTAATAGCTGAAATCAGCATTTATCCTCTCTTTTGCATGACTCCTATATATGCTACATTCCAACGAATAGATAAGTTGTTTCAGAGTGGACTGATCATTTTGAGTAATTCAAATTCAGAGTGCCATTGAGAGTACTAAAAAGGCTATGACCTAATACAGCAAGAGAGTGCCCCTTTGGTGGTAATATTGGTGTTTTGTGTTGTTCTAAGTTTTAAATGTTGCTCTGTAGAATAAGGAAATCCTGGTGGCATAGTGGTTAAGAGCTTCAGCAGTAAGTCAGCAGTTCAAATCCACTAGGTGCTCCTTGGAAACTCTATGGGGGAAGTTCTACTCTGTTCTATAGGGTTGATATGAGTCAAAATCAACTCAATTGCAGCAGACTTGGTTTTCTGTAAGATAAGGTGGGGATGCTATTATTTTGAAGTAAACTTTTCTAGTAGCAGCCATTAATCAAGGCAACAGTTTCTAGTGTAGCTGAGAAAAGGTGAAGATAAACATTAGGAAGTTAGCAGGGGAAGCCAAGTATTACCTATGGGAGCAACATAGAGAGGAAGCATTTTTCAGGCCTCAGATATGGATAAATGCTTATCCTTCTCAGTGTTCATATGATTTCCCCACTACTAATATTAGAGCTTTATTTGCAAATATTGGCATTTAATCCAAGCTTTATAAAATGCTTCTAATATTCTTTATGAAACCTAAAACTCTGATGACCTTCATAATAAGAATTTTAAATCTCCTTTAGACTGTCATTATTTACCTCTTCTGTAATTCATTCAGATAAAAATATGATTTGCACGTTACTGTCATGGACTGGATGTGTGCCCCCCAAAATTTGTGTAGCAATTTGGTTGGGCCATGATTCCCAATATTGTATGACTGACCTCCATTCTCTGATTTTTTCTATGCTGTGAATCCTAATCTTTGTGGTTAGTAGATTGGATCATGTTCAAAAGTACTGGGGTGGGGCTGTAACACTGTTCCTGAGGTCACATCCATGCTCCAATGTACAAGGAGCTTCCCTGGAGCGTGGCTTATACCACTTTTTATCCTACAAGAGATAAAGGGAGAGAGAGGCAGGAGAGAAGTTGGGGACTCATACCATCAAGAAAGCAGCACTGAGAACAGAGCACATCCTTTGGACCTGAAGTTTCTGCTCCAAGATGCTCTTATACCAAAGGAAGACTGATGCAGCACAAAGACTTTTCTATGAAGATGACAGAGAGAGTACATCCCCCTGGAGCTGGCATCCTAAATGCAGACTTCTAGCCTATTTGACCAAGTGAGAATAAACTTTACTTTGATAAAGCTGTCCACTTGTGTTATTTCTTTTAGAACAATACTAGATGACTAAGACAGTCAACGTGGGTTAAATTGTGTCACCCCAAAAGTTATGCTGAAATCTTAAAATCTGCACTTGTGTATGTGACCTTGTTAGCAAATAGAAGAGTAGGGTGAGTCCTCGTTCTAATCTCCTCTTACTGGTTTCTTATAAAAGGAAGAAATGGACACAGAGTCACACATACAAGGGAAGACAAATGCCATATAATGAGGGACTCAGATGCATTTATCAGCAACAAAGGAATGCCACAGGCTGCTGGCTGTCTAGGAGACACTTACGGAACAGTTTCTTTTTCAAAGCCCTGAGAAGGAATGACCAGGATTTTTATTTGGAATTCCAGCCTCCAGAACTATAACAAATTTTTGTTCTTTAAGGCCAACCACTTTGTGGCATATTGTTATGGCAGCCCCAAGAAACTAAGAAACAAGAATATCCATGTTTGTGTGTATTCATCCCCAGATGTTAGAATATTCCAGGGTAGAAGTCCCTTAAAATAATTTTACTTTAGTCTTACACCTGTGGTCACATGAACATGGCACACTGTATAATTATAGCATGCGACAATGATATGTGGGCAAAACATGCCATAGATAAACACAGAACAATCAAATTCTGTTTGTAGAGCACTTAAAACAACAGGAACATATTCGTCAATGCATAAACATTAACCTATTTTCATCAACTTCTTCTTCATCATCATCAGGAAACAGGAGCTTGTATCTATTCCTGCAAAAGAGGCAAAGCTATACAGAATAGAATGTTTAAGTTCAGGAGTCAGGACTTAAGTTTTTCCCTTGGTTGGGTCAACTGGTCATTAAGTGTGAGTATGAAGATACGTAGGGAAAGCCATTTATTTTCCCCAGGTCTTCTTTTTTTTCCTGATTGAGTTCATAAAATATGAGTCATTGAAATAAATGGTCCCTAAACAGTCCCTCAGTCCCCACAATATCCTAAGACAAAAAAATTTTGGCAGAAACCAGAATATTATTAAATACCTTCTAAGCCCTTCCCAACTGTTCACCAGGGATACTGTCTAACAAATCTAATAAATATGGCAGAGCCAAGGAAGATATCAAAATGAACTCTTATTGTTTGAGTAAGACAGAACTGACCACTTTTCTCATACTTAATCCATGTACACATATTACTCCTTTTTGTATGCCTACCGACAACAACAACAAACAAAGCAACACACAGTGTCTCTAAGTTGCTACTATTTAATAAAACAATATTATCTGAGGAACCTCAGACTCCCTCTTAGTTATCAGTTTCCTCGCTTTTGTAATAAGTGCCCTGAACATGATCGTGAAGCACTCATTTCTTGGTAGTAGAATTTGTTGAAGTCTACTTGTTGTTGTTCTGAAATCTTCATCTTTTGTCAGGAATACTTGAATTTTAATGCACAAAGACTTCAATTACACCTATAGACATCATCAGAGAATACAATTTTTGGTTCATACTAATAGAGTCCTGCATGTTTGTTAGCCATGCAGAAAAAAATACCATGTCAAAACCACACAGGGAACATGGTACAGAACATAAACTTGTTTTGGCTAAAGCTTTACTGTAAATTTATGAGTTTAAGCAATCACTACAAACACCATTGTACCATGAGTCATTCAGATGCCAATGATCGATCATCCACTGTGCAGGAACAACAAGGTAAGATGTTTGTTTTTCCTATAGAGAAAGAATTATCTGTTTCTTCTAGGTTACTCCTTTAAAAGTTCATGCACTTGAATGGCTTCCATATATAACTTAGTCACATGAACTGAAACTATCTTTTAACTCAAATGCTCATATCCAGGAATAGACATATTTCTAATGATACATGCACAGTATGACATTATTCACCATTTCTTGTAATACACAGCTTGCTAAGGAGTCACAGAACTTAAATATCTTAAAATCGAAAAAAGAACCTCAGAGCTTATCCTTTCTATCCCTTCACTAACATAGATGTTTCTGTTAACTATATTCATGCCAGATTATAACTCAAACTGAATCACCTCACTATCCAGAGTTTATATCCTCTATAATCATTCATTCTATTTTTTTAAATCACAGCACCTATGAGCTAGGCATTTTTACCCACACAATGCACTCAAACATTTTCCTGTAATTTTCAAGCATTTATCTTATCTTCCAGACATTAATCTTAATACTACCCAGATTAATCTAAGATACTTATCACATTTTGAACAAAAACAATTATCTCTAAGATAACTGTGTCTTCTTTTGCTTTTCTCATTACAGATGCTTCTGTACACTGGTTAGCCTCTTCCAATTAAGTATCCTTCTCCTTATTAATAATACCCAGAAGGGAAAAAGACTATGTTATTTGCATTTTGATCAGTACAGCTTCTGCAGACTAACATGTTTTTTCCTTTAAGGTGTTTACTGCACTTTCCTTAATACGATTGCTCAAAACAGTTTTGCCATTATAAGGAAAGAATTGTCTCTTACTACATTTGAATTAAATAAAATCTTAAGAATTCCTAGGAGTCAGGGTTCTTATATACTATTGATTTGGGTTGATTTTGGAAATGTAAACATTTAAATTTGAAAGCTGGAAACAGGAGAGTAGGGTTATTACTTAGAAAATACTGTCTTGGTGATAGAAACAAAGTCATATGTGAGATGATAGAGTTTTGCAAGACCAATAACTTATTTGTTTAAATACCTTTTTCCAAAAACATATATGGCAACTATACAAGTTGACCTTGTCAAATGGAATATACTGGAATCAACTACATCTGTGGAAAGAGAAGATGGAGAAGGTCAGCACTGTCAGTGACAAGAAGGCCAGGGACTGACTACGGAACAGACCATCAATTGCGCACATGTAAGCACAAGTTGAAGCTTAAGAAAACCACGAAAGTTTATGAGAGCTAAGTAGGAATTTGATTACAGCACAATTGAATTTAGGTACCACCTTAAAAATACACTTGATGCTTTGAACACTAACGACCAAAGACTAGATGAGTTGTGGGATAGTATCAGTGACATCAGAAATGAAGAAAGCAAAAGGCCATTAAAAAAACAGGAAAGAAAGAAAAATATCAAAATGGATGTCAGAAGAGACTCTGAAACTTGCTCTTGAACAGGCAATAGCTAAAGAAAACGGTAGAAATGACGAAGTGAGATGAACAGAAGATTTAAAAAACCACCTTAAGAAGACAAAGTATTGCAATGACATGTGTAAAGACCTTGCATTAGAACACCAAAAAGGAAAAACGAGTTCAACATTTCTCAAACTGAAAGAACGGAAAAACAAATTCAGTGCTCAAGTTACAATATTGAAGGATTCTATGGATAAAATACTGAACGACTCAGGGAGCATCCAAAGAAGTTGGAAGGAATACAGAGAGTCACTATACCAAAAAGAACTGGGCAACAGCCAATGATTTAGGAGGCAGCATACAATCAAACACTGAAGATACTGAAGGAAGTAGTCTAAGCTGTGTTGAAGGCACTGACAAAAAGCAAGCCTCCAGGAATTGACAGAATACCAGTGTGATGTTTCAACAAATAGATGCAGCACTGAAGTGCTCACCCAGCTATATCAAGAAATTTGAAGACAGCTATTAGTCCAGCCAGTTGGAAGAGATACCTGTTTGTGCCCATTTCAAAGAAAGGCCATCCAATGGAATGTGAAAATTATCAAATAATAGCATTAGTATCACAGGCAAGTGAATTTTGATGAAGATAATTCAAAAGCTATTGCACCAGTACATTGGCTGGAAACTGCAAGAAATTCAGGCCAGATTCATGAGATGATGTAGAACAAAGGCTGTCACTGCTGATGTCAGACCTTGGCAGAAAGCAGGAAATATCAGAAAGATGTTTATGTGTGTTTTACTGACTTTGCAAAGGCATTAGACTGTGTGGATCATAACAAGTTATGGGAAACATTGCAAATAATGTGAATTCTAAAACACTTAATTTTGCTCATGTGGAACACGTACTTAGAAGAAGACGCAGCTGTTCCAACAGAACAAGAGGATACTGCATGGTTTGAAATCAGAAAATGTATGTGTCAGGGTTGTATCCTTTCACCATATTTATTCAGTCTGTATTCTGAGGAAATAATCCAAGAAACTAGGTTTAATGAAGCTAGATTAAGCTAGATTAAATGAAGAACAATGCGGCATTTGGATTGGAGAAAGACTCATTAACAAACTGCTACCCACAGATGACACACCTTGCTTGTTGAAAGTGAAGAAAACTTGGAGCACTTACTGGTGAAGATCAAACACTAGAGCCCTCAGTACAGATCACACCTTAACATAAAGAAAACAAAAATATCCATAACTGGACCAAAAAGCAACATCATGATAAACAGAGAAAAGACTGAAGTTGTCAAGAATTTTGTTTTATTGGCTCTACAATCAGTGCCCATGAAAGCAGTAGTCAAGAATCAAACAATGTGTTTCTCCAGGCAAATGTTCTGCAAAAAAGCTCCTTAAAGTGTCAAAAATCAAAGACGTTACTTTGAGGACTAAGATGTGCCTGATCTAAATCATGTTATCTTCAACTGCCTCACATACATGAAAAAGCTAGATAATTAATAAGGAAGACCAAAGAACTAATACCTCTGAATTACGGTACTGGGCAAAGAATATTGAGTAGACCATGAACTACCAGAAAAATGAACAAATCTGTCTTGGGAACAAAGCCAGAATTGTCCTTAGAACAGAGGACACTGAGATTTTCATGTCATTTACATTGGACATGTTACCAGGGGAAACCAGTCACTGGAGAAGGACATCCTTCTTGGTAAAGCAGATGATCAGCACAAAAAAGAAAGAACCTCAACAAAATAAATAACCACAGTGGCTGCAAATAATGGCCTCAAACATAGCAGAGATTGTGGGGATGGCATGGAAAGGACCAGGCAGCACTTAGTACTGTTGTAGGTAAAGTTACAATGAATTGGTACCAACTTGAGGGCACCTACCAACAACAACAACCAAAGACTATACACTTTTTGCATTTATTCCACTGTAGCTGATGATGTAAATTTAGTTTAAAAATGCAGGCTTTTGTGATACTTTACAATATGTATTTATTTATTTACTTTATATTATTTATATTACAAGAGCTAAAGTACATTCTGGAGTATATATTATCTGAATTTACAGATGACCTTTAAAATACATAGATGATCTCAACATATTACTAACCAAGCCTAATAATAATATAGAATAAAATACTGAGCCCTCCAACCTCTCACCGGTGACATAACTCAATGGAGATAATGGTGAAATCAGCAGTGAAAACACCAACCACGATATCTTGCAATGTAAATTTCTTCACTCAAGAAAATGAAAAGTTTTTTTTTTTCCTCTGGTCAAATTCCTTGCTGAAATAAAGGTACACTGCCTCTAACCTTTCAAGTGACTATTAAAATGAAGGCATAGAAACACGTCATTCAAGTCCGACACAAAGTTGGGAGAGATATTTAACACACCAGATGACGGTGTCAAGATTTCAACAGACTAAGTGATATTTAGTACCCTAGAATTCTTTAACCAGGTAATGAGAGAAACAGCACTCTAAAATTCCTATACCTTATGTATACCTATACCTAGCCAAAAGCCAAGTGCCGTCGAGTCGGACATATTAATTATTTACTAATTTTTAAAAATGTATTGTGTCCTCTGCTATTGACAATAAATTTGAAATTTCAAAATAGTATATTGAGATTTTTATTTAAAAAAAAATAAATGTATAGTTAACAAAACATGAGGTTTTGATTTCTTAAATATGAACACTTCAGAATTTTTTCCTCATGGGCATAAATCTGGAAAACATGAAATACTCTGGGTTTCTAAAGAACATTCCAAATATATCTATTAATATGACTCATTATTTGTCAGAACATAATTTACTAAAATTGCTAGGCTTTGCACAGAACCGTGGGTATCATCTATTGTTCCACTTTAGATGTTTTCCAAAATTTTTCTATTGACTGTTTTTTTAAGCATTTCTCCCTCTTTCCGTACTTATACGTACTTATTTGTACTGTCATATTTGATGTAAGGGGAACTAAAAGAGAAGCTTACTAAAAAGGACCTACCAAATACTTTATGCAGGTTTTTAGATTTAAACTTGAACTTCATCAGAAGCTACTGGATCAGTTCCACGTATTTGGTAAGAACTAAACCAAAGACAAACAGAATGCATCATTTCCCAGGTGCCCAGTGCAGACTGTGATAAGCAAAGCCATGGTGTATACACTGAAGCAAGTGATCAAAACATAATATGAACTTCCTTCTGTCACTGGATCAAAAGAGAAGGAAAGGGAATTGCAGTGTTTTGACACTTTATTAAGGAACACACTGCTGTGTTCAAACTGCAGGAAGAAAACATCATTCACAGCTCATAAGACTTGCATCCTAGGGTAGGTATACTTAAAGGACAGAGAGGAAGTGCAGAGAGCCTTACGTTCTTGAAAGGACGTGAAGAGCATCTGAAAGCGGCTGTTCCGGCTGCCTTCATCGGCCCACATGCGGATCACTGCAAGACCCGTGCGTAGCATCACGTCGTTGGCCACTGTACTGCAGAACTTGGCTTTCAAGTCCTCTACTGAGCTGCTGCCATCATACACAGCCACAAAATTCCTTTTGCATTCATTTGAGTTCTGCATCTCATAGTCCAAGAATCGTAAGTAGATCTGTAAGACAACCACAAAGGTTAAATGGTTCTCCTCAATCAAAAGGTGAACACTGCTCTGTAACTACTGTACTTATTTTATTTGTAGGGCTCCCAAGAAAGTCTTGATTCCAATCATTCTCATTGATTATTTCTTGTGTGAATAAGACAAAACCAACCAACCAATCAAACAAAAAACCTCAAACTCACTGTCATTGAGTCATGTCCAACTCACAGTGACCCTACAGACAAGAGCAGAGCTGTCCCATACAGTTTTCAAGGATTGCCTGGTGGGTTCGAGATATAATCTTTTACAAATGAAACAAACAAAAAAACCCTAGGCTTAACATTTTTTAATTGTTTATCTTATTTATTTTTTTATTTGTACACACATACAAATGCACTGTTTCCCATCATTTTTACCAAAACAATACGTACACCATATGTTAAAATTATTTGGGCTCAGTTACTTGTTTTGCCAACATATTCACTCAAAAAAGTTTGATCAGAACACATGTATTTAACATATTTCTGATGCATTCCTGGAATGTATCAGAATGGCTTCCACTTCCGAAAATGTGTGGAAGTAGATAATTTACATTAATACCAAAGAATAACAAAAGTGGTATCCAGTGGGTAATCTCTGATTTCAGTGGGGTTACTTATTTCACCTAAGAACATGGCCTTATTCTGAGGTGAAGCATATTAACAGAAGAAGAGAGAAATGCACAGACCATGCTCAGCCCAGTATTGTGTTAAGTAATTAAGGCAGGTTCACAAAAAGAAAATTAGCATTTAGTGACTACAAGATACAGAGCAATTTACCTTATATGCTATTTTTTAAAAAAAAAATCCTAACAGCTCCATGGAAACCTTGGTGGCATAACTGTTAAGAGCTACAACTGCTAACCAAAAGGTTGGCAGTTCAGATTGACCAGGCACTACGATATAAACCTACAGCGTGGTTTTACTCTGCTTCATAGAGTTGCTATGAGTCAGAATCAACTCATCGGCAGTGGGTTTTGTTCTTTTAACAATTACATAAAGCAGCGCATTTTATTGTCACATGCAGATGAGGATATTCACTCTCAGAGAAATGGTACAAAAAGAAAATTACACATTACGCCTCTCTAATTGCCTATTCCATAAATCTTGTAAGATACGACACTAATTCAGACGTATTGTTTTATAATCAACAGATATTACTTGCCTTTGTACAGATGTGCTTTCAAAATCACGTGCAACTGATTCAAACACAAGTTAAGTCAGTAATAGAGCTGCATGTTCACTTATCTATCCATTCAGACGTATCTACGACTTTTTACTTTGATGCGGGCCCCAATGAGATCACGGGGAACCAAAGGGAGTAAGGGTCAGTATTGAAAATGTATCAATTAAATTATGATACAAAGATATGTCAAACTGTCACAGACGATAGGAAGTTTTAAAAAAAAATGGCCTGTTCTATGTATAAGAGGATCTTCAAAATGGTTCTGAAATACAGAAAACCTTGATCATATAGATACCTCCACAGTGCTTTTTTTGAAATCCTTACTGCTTGTGTGCTATTTTCTCTTAAACTGACTTCTTTTTTGTAATATGAATACAAAACTGAAGGCATGCATTCATTTTCAAATTCATCTTTATTATCACTTTATATGCAACTTATCTATTTCATAAATTATTACTCTATTAAGAAAAATCTTACCCAGATTCTGTTTCTGCCGTAAAATGAAAATTTTACTACTTCCAAGTTTCCTGTTGTTTTTTAAAGTTCTCTTCTGCCCTCAATGTTTTTACTGAATTGGGTACCAATCTGTCTTTTATTTTTTTCCCTCCAAGTAGTTGTCTTCTTCACCACTGGAACACCTATGATGTTTCAACAATCTCCCAGCTTGATTGAACACAGTGTTTCTAGCATCCTAAATCTCCAGTCCTCACCCAGAGCTTAGGTGGACAAAAGTGTATTTCTAAGAAATAAGCTTAATCATCATATTTCCTTAGCTTAAATTCTTAACTGGCTTACAAAATGCTTTATTAAAAATTTTAAAACCTACTGGAAAACCATTCTGTCTTATCTGTCAAATTTACACATTTATTTTCAAAATGCCACACCTTTTTGCATATGGGATTAGTTTGGCATGGAACAATCACAACTTCCTTCTGAGTATTCAAGATCTGCATCGATTGTAGAAACCCTGGTGGCTTAGCAGGTTAAGTTCTATGTGTGCTAACCAGAATTTGGCAGTTCAAATCTACCAGGCACTCTTTGGAAACTCTGTGCAACAGTCCTACTCTGACTGATTCCAACCGCGAGTTGGAATCGACTCAACAGCAGTGGCTTTTTGGCAATTCAACTGTGACACACACAGTGAAAATTTTTCACTGTTCCCACTTTCCCAGTATGGTAGAATTATTTTCTACACCTTCGGTGCTGACACATCATCTCAAATATTTTAAACTTTGGTTGCGTGTTATATGAGGTTTGATAATTAAGTCGTGAACTTAATTGTTCTAAGTACTGCATATCTCATTGCTGCATAGCATTATGGTCACCTTTAACATACTCCCCTTGGGAAGCTCTGCCCCCACGCCAGCGCCTACTCCACCGTTCAAAGCAATTTTGCAACTCTTTCTGGAATAATCTTTGCACCTAGTGGCACAGGGACAAGTTCACAAACTTAATTATGCAGTAATCTGTGAGAGAGTTTTTAGCCAGAAACAAATAACTGGATTGGAACACCCTGCCTACCCACTTGATGTAGCCCCCAACGACTTTTTTCTTTACATGACGATAAAGGAAATATTGAAAGGAAGACATTTTGATGACATTCAGGACATCAAGGGTAATATAACCACAGCTGTGTTGGCCATTCTAGAAAAAGAGTTCCAAAATTGCTTTGAAGGCTGGAATAGGCACTAGCTTCAGGGCATAGCTACCCAAGGAGAGAACTTCAAAGGTGATGGTAGTGATATTCAGCAATGAGATACATAGGATTTTTTGCAGGATGAGTTCTCGAACTTAATTGTCAGCCTTGTATGCCCCTTGTACTAAACGATGTTTCCAAGAATGCTAGAGCAGCAACATGTGGTTTTGTATCCTGAGCTTTCATAGCGTTTTGCACATAGAATGCACTCCAGAGATGTTTGTGATAGGATGCATCTGTGAATAACTAAACAAAAATGGTCTTCGTGATCTCAATTATTTATTTATTTACTTTTTGGCCAATTGAATTTTTTCTTTAAATATGTATTAGACAAATGTTTACAGAACAAGCCAGTTTCTTTTTAAACAGTAAATGAACTGTTTTACGATACTGGTTAACAACTCTAACTCTCCAACAGATAAACATCTCCCTTCTCAACTTAGAGTTCCGTATTGCCAGCTTTCCTGTCCTCTCCTCCCTTCCAGTCGTTGTGCCTGGGATGGCATGGCCTTTCAGTCTTGTCTTATTTTATGGGCTTCCATCTCCGGCTGAATGGTGAACCTCCGGAGTGACTTCGTTACTAAGCTAAAAGGGTATCCAGAGGCTATATGCACAGGGTTTCTCCAGTCTCTGTTTGCCCAGCAAGTCTGGTCTTTCTCTTTGAGTTAGAATTTTTGTTCTCTATTTTTTTCCAGCTCTGCTTAGGGTTTCACTGTTTCATGCCCCCTAAGAGCAGTCTGGGCATCCTGCATTCAGGCTGCTGAAGCCCACTGTAGACGTGTTCCATTAGTCCTTTGAACTAATCTTTCCCTTGTTTCTTTAGTTTTCTTCTTTGCTCCTGGCTCTCAAGTAGGTAAGATCAGTGAAGTATCCTAGATGGCTGCTCAGAGGCTTTTAAGATGCAATGCCAGATACTAATCACTGAACAAGGAGGTACAACATTTTCTTTATAAAGTATGTTATGCCAACTGAGCTGTTTCCCAAGACCATGGTCCCCACAGTCCTTACCTAGCCCAACAATTAGGTCCCTCAGGGAATTTGGATGTGTCTGTGGAACTTACATGACCTTGCTTTCTGTAAGTTGGGCTGGCTTCCCCAGTACTTTGTACTGTCTGACCTTTTATCAAAGTTACCACCAATCCATTATTTATTTAGCATTTTTCCATCCCTATCCCTCTCTCCCCTGGTGACCATCAGAGATTGCTTCTTTTAATGTGTAAACCTTTTCATGAGATTTTATAGTAGCTGTTTCATATGGAAACACTGGTGTAGTGGTTAAGTTCTACACTGATAACCAAAAACTAACCAAAATCTTAGCAAGTCTGAATTTAACAAGTGCTCCTTGGAAACTCTATGGAGCAGTTTTGTTCTATTTCTTTAGTGTCTCTATAAGATGGAATCAATTCAATAGCAATGGGTTTTGGATTTTTGGTTTTGTCTTCATGTGATATTTATCCCTTTGTGGTTGATTTATTTCACTCAGCATACTGCCCTCCAGTTTCCTCCAGGTTATGAGATTATACATCCAGTTTTGCCAGTACTATTTGTTTAAAAGACTGTCTTTTCCCCATATGATGGGCTTTGGGCCTTCGTGGAAGAACAGGTGACCATAGGTGGACGGATTTACATCTGGATTCTCAAGTCAGTTCTGTTGGTCAATCTATGTGTTGTTGCACCAGTACCAGGCATCTTTGTTTCTAAGGTATATGTCTTATAAATGACATATTAATGGATCCTGTTTTATCTTTCTTTCTTTCCCCCCCCCTTTTTTTTAATCTATTCTGTCACTATCTTTTTACAGGTGCATTTAGGACATTTCCATTCATTGTAATTTGACACATGTGACTTTATTTCTGTCATTTTATAGTTTTTTCGGGAGGGGGGTGGTGGCTAGCACTGTCTTTGTTTCTCTTCCTCTCCTGTTATGGATTACTTTGGTTTGTGGATTTCTTTCTAATTTCTTTTGTTTTTGTAGATTTTGGCTTTTATTGACACTTTACAGTTTCCTTCATTTTGATGAGTAGGTTTGTTAACTTTCTTTGGGGTTGCCTTGCAATGTATCTTTATTTTCCCAGGTTTGAACCAGTCTGTCATTACCTGGTATTTCCTTGCCTTCCATTCAATTAGAAAGTTTCTAGTCCCACACCATTTATTCTCTCTTTCATTGTTCAAATACTGTTGTCATTTACAGATTAACCACTCTAGTTCCTATTGTAATTGTTTTGGTTTTAGATAGTTCTTGAGAGTCCATACCTTAGGCTGCTACCTGGCTAGTACAACCTTGTGTCCAAGGTTCATGCTGTGATATGTTATTTGTTCTCAGGCTGAAGGACTCCTTTTGATAATTTTTGTAAGTTTGGTTTGGTTTTCACATATTCTCTTAATTTATTTTTCTCAAGCTGCTTTCAGAATTTTTTCTTTGTCTTTGGTTATCCTGAGTGTGATTATGGTATACTTTAGTCATTTTCTTTTAGGATCTGTCATATAATGGGTTCATCGAGCTTCCTGGATTGTCAGCTTTTCAACTTCATGAAGTCAGGGAAGTTGCCTGTCAGCAATTCTTCAATGATCTTCTCTGTGTTTTTCACTTTCTCTCTCTGTTCTAGAATGCCAATCACTCTCAGATTTCTGCTTTTGATTGCATTCCATGATTTTCAGGGTTTCTTCATTCTTTTTTCTGTTTTTTCTTTTTCTTTCTTTTTTTTTTTTCCTGAGTGGTATCCAACTGTTTACCTTCAATTTCACTCCTCCTGTCTTCCATCAGTTCAGACCTGTTCTTCAGCCCTTCTACGACACTGTTGATTTCTGAAATCTTGTTGTTTATCTTCTGAATTTCTAATAACCTTTTTTAAAATGAATTCTAGTTGTGAATTTATTTTGGTGTTCTGTTCTTGTATTATTTTCTTGAATTCTTCTATGACACTGTCTTCTGTGTGATTTTTGTTTTCTCCTTAGTTTTCTTATTTTTGTCTGCTTTTTGCTTCAGCTCTTGGGTAGCTCTGAATAATACAGATTTGAATTCCATGTCAGGTAATTATAGTGCCCGTTATTCTGCTGGAAAGTCATATGGTATTTTATTTTCAACTACTGCAACCACTCTGTCCTTTTTTTGTCTCCTATGTTTTGATAGTGTCTTCTGTCTTCAGGCCATTCAGTAGTTTTTTGTTTTGTTTTGTTTTGTTTCGACTTATTGTAGATATGTTTGTTTCACTGTGGTATTTTTGTTTCATTTAGCTATGTCAGAGCAGGCAGGCTGTGCGTTCCTTGTTATTGCTCATCGGCGTCATTGTATTTTTCACCTCCTTGTCCAATGGACAGCACCAGTTGCTCAGCTATGGTGCAGCAGGGACTTCCAGCTGAAGGGGAGAGGCCGGGATATGCTGTCTGCAGAACATAATAAAACCAATAGGGTTGACCAGGAATCGGTACTGGGCAGGTTTCAGTGGTCCATACCTGTCCTCCTTAGGCATGTGATATTCAGAACATTCTGCAGGTAGACAGGAAGGAATGAGGAGGTTGTCATATGTGGAGGTAAGATGGATATGGTAAAGAAGAGGGGACAAGAGAGAAACAGGATTGAAAAACAACAAAAAGAGTACAATGGACGCTTGCTGTTGGAGTAGAGAAATGAGATACTGAGAAATAAAGAAAAGTACAAAAAGATACAAGAAAAAGAAGAAAGCTTAAAACAAAAAGAAAAAGTAACTAGTCAAAAATTTGGAAAATATAAAAAGGTAAAGCCCTTAGGGGTCCCACCAGTGCTGCTGTGAAGACCAAGGATATATCTCTCAGTGTGCACAGTGAAGTCTAACCAGAAGGAGTATATATGTTACAAAGTGTTAGGTATTCAGCAGACAAGAAAATAAGGTAAGTATAGAGAGAAGAGAATGGGGACATGAAGGAGGACAAGAAGCAAAAAAGAGAAAAGTAGAAAAAGAAAAAAATGAAATGCCCCCAGGGATCCCAATGGCATGGATATCCAGACTAGAGACATCGGTCCTAAGCCATGGGATGAAATCTGACTGTAACAGACTCCCAAACCTTGAAAAGTAAAAGAAAGCAAAACAAAACAAAAAGACAAAGGAAATAAAGTCCTGAGGATTCCACCAGTGTGGCATCACAGCCTGGGAGAATGGATCCCAGCTGAGCAACTTTTCACAGCATTTCAAGAAGAAGGAAACATGGCATATGGAGCCAGACATTCAAGAGAAAGGAAGAAGAAGTGGTAGGAGGCACAGAAGAAACCCAAAGACATGGAAAAGCAATACCAGCTGTTTTAGTCAGCTAGGGCTGCAAGTTCATATTCAGTGTGTCTGCTCCAGGGGAAGGCTTTCCCCTTGTCAGCTCTGCAGGAAAGTTTAGTATTGCGTCAGTCTTTGTCCAGGGAGCATCTTGGTGCAGGAACCTCAGATCTGAAGGACATGCTCTTCTCCAGGTGCAGATTTCTTGATGGTGCGAGGTTCCCAATTCTCTGCCTGCTTCTCTGTCCTTTTATCTCTCATAGGATGAAAGGATTAAGGTCGGGGCAAGCCATACTCCAGGGAAACTCCCTTTACAGTGGAGCAGGGAGGTGATCCTATGAAAGGATTTATAGTTGCATCCTAATCCTTTAACATACAGCTTAGGAAAACCACAAAATGGAGGACACTCACAAGATACTGGGAATCATGGCCCAGCCACATGGTTACACATATTTTGGGAGGGACACAATTTGATCCACGACACTAGCTAAAGAGAAATGGCACTCAGGGAGCCAGTCCATGGGGGGAGGGGTGAAACCAAGCAAAGAAGCCAAAGGAGTTGCCTCCTAGTCAAGAGACTGCAGCTGGCAGGAAGCAGAGGAAGCTGATGAGGGAGGAAGGGAAAGGTTAGGAACGCATATATCATTGATTACCAGGTGATCCATGTCCTGCTAAGAGATCCGGAAAGCATTTTCAATTATTCCTCATCTGCTAATCTGCAATGTATAGGGGTGAATCCAAGTGACACAGAGGCTGCATTTCCCAGCTGGCTGAACCTCCTCACTGCAGCTAGCCAGGAGGTGTCAGAGGTAGAGCAGAAGGAAGAAAACAGAGGGTGGGAAAGCGTATATCGCTAATTACCAGGTGTGTTGTGTTTTGCTTGGATTTCCATGAATCTGCATTACTTTGCTCCCTGTCTGCTGATCTCCAACAGGAGTCCAAGACAGAAAATTCCTGCTAGAATAGCTGATAGCAGGCTTCCCTTTGAATCTCTTCTCACTCACTTCCTACTCAGTTTCTTATTCATTTGACGTTCAGCTGAGAGCTTTATCTTTTCATCTGATACTTCGGGTTCCAGGACTGACATTTGTCTCTGTATTATTTAGTTTTTCAGGTCTTTGCTTCAGAGGAGCCACATGGTGCTTCTGTCTATGGTGCCATGTTGTCCAGAAGTCCATTTGTCAAATTTTTATTACTTACATCCCAGATAGAAGTCTCCAGGTGGTGCATACAGCTAATGAGCTCAGCTGCTAAATGAAAGGTTGAAGCTTTGATTCTACCCAGAAGTACCTAGGAAGAAAGGTCTGGTGATCTGTTTCTGAAAAATCAGCCATTGTAAACTGTATGGTCACAGTTCTACTCTGACACACATGCAGTTGCCATGAGTTAGAGTCAATTCAACAGCAATTGTTCTTATGAACAGACACTATCTTAAGCAATAAAAAAATAATTATGTATAAGTAATTTAAATTTTATTATCTACAGGAAGAAATTACATGCAGTGTTTCTCAAAACAAGGTATCTGTGATAGAGATTTTAATGATGACATAAAAGGATAAAACAGTATGTTGTACTTATAAGATACAGAGAGTGAAAATAAAACAAGAATTCTCAAGTGAAGGAATCTTCATGTAGCTTTGAAGAGGAAGGATAAAATCAGAGAAGAAAGTGGGAAATTAACCAGATGAAAACTAATGGAAAACACTCAAGTTTTATTATGTTTTGTATGGCAAAAATGTTTTCATGTATATAAGCAATCTGTAACACTACAGCTGGAAGCCATTCTAAAGTTTCCAAAACTTTAATGATACACACTTTAAGTTCATCAGCATTGCTAAAGCCTTTAGGAAATCTATGTCCCAAGAATGCCTGCATTTTTCATGTGCAGATTATCACTTTATTTTAGTCCATGAAAAATCCAGATGGTACTCAAGCAGTCAATCTGTGATCAACCTTTCCCCACAAAGTCTCACATTTCTGAAATTATCTGGATAACTAAAAATGTTCATTTTACAAGGATATATTTGAAAATATTGCATTTTGTATGTTTTTACTAATCCCTCTGTCTTTTCATACCTACATGGTTTTATTTAAAAATAAAAAAGAGGACCTTCAGATGACCTACAATAAGAAGCTGGAGCAAAGGTGAGAATGTGCTCTGGGGAAATAAGCAACCTAATGTGGGAGTCTAAAATGGGATTAAATTCCCTAATGCCCAGTTCAAGGATCGTCTCACAATACCACAATCACTTGCAGCTGACAAATAAAGAGCAAATCAAACCACAATATAGAAGTCTCTCACCAGTACAAAAGGAGCTCTGATGACACACTGGTTAAGCATTTGGCTGCTAAACCAAGGGCTGGTGATTTGATCCTACCAGCTGCTCATCTCTGCAAGGTAACAATCATCTGCTTTTGTAAGATTACAGACTCGGAAACTCTATGAGGTAGTTCTACTCTGTCCTATAAGATGCCTGTGAGTCAGAATCAACTTGGTAGCAACTACTATAACACGAACATAAAAACATATTAACTGAAGACCAGGGGAAAAAAACTGAGAATCTACCAGATGTAAGTTCATCTGACTAGGAGCAGCTGATGTTCAGCCAAGGCCCACAGTCCATTCACTGGGGAAAAAGACATGCTGTTTAACAAATGATGCTGGCAGATATCCATCTGCAAATATATATATACATATATATATATATATATAACAAGAGGCATGTATAAAAACTAACTCAGAATAGATGAAATACCTAAATATAAAATCTAAAGTGATAAAGTTCATAGGGAAAAAAATAGTGATGACACTGTGGGCCCTAATATACAGTATAAACAAAATACAAACCATAACTAACAATGCACAAATACCAAAAAAGAAACTAGACAAATAGGAGCTTCTAAAAATCACAGACTTGAGGTAGAGTCAAGATTGTGGACAAAACACACATCTCCTTAAATCCCTCTGGAAACCAAGACCTGAAATGATGATTAAATGGAGCCTTCTGGACACCTAGAGAACCCTGGGATGCAGCATAGGGCTGTTAATTTGGATTTCATACTACTTAATGCAAAACCTCCTCTCTTTCACTGACCCCACTCTCTGCAAGCACAGGCTTGCACAGAGTGAAGGTAACTCACCATTTTGATTTTTTTTTCCTTTGTCTTGGCCAGAGGGCAGAAATGGGACTCAACTAGCTACTGGTTTCAGACACACTGCTGGTGGGACCGGCAAGAGTAATTACCAGGTTCTGAGAGCCGGGCATTGGACTCTATACACCTCGGATCCCCTGGCCTATCTTTCTGGCTCTGCCATGTGGTAGCCGTACAGATACACTTGTGCAGGATGCCATCTTGTTTTGCTAGGAGGTGGAGTCATCCATATGGAAGCATCAGCTGGAGCTAATTCCTGGGCTGGGAGGCAGGGCCTACCCAGAAGAGATGGCTTTTCCAGCAAAAAAGCAGAGTTCTACACAGTGTCTCCTACAGCTGGGGCCTGACACCAGAGGCCAGCAGGCCAGTAGCCTTTCTGTAGTTTGAGCTAGTTTATAACATCGGGGGGGTTCAATATAGAGGTGTTTACTTTGCCAGCTGGGAAGAGGGACGTGTACACTTAAAAACCTGACTGACTTTGGAAGTTGTCAAATACTTTTTACTTCTCATTTTAAGACAGCCTAGAGAAACAACTGTGGTCCATCTTCACAGCAGCTCTCCCAGCCTCTGCTGACCCACATGAAGCCCAAAAAGCAAAAAAACTTTGGGAAAGATGGTAACCCAGAAATCACCCATGGTATCAGAAGATCCCCAAAAGAAACCACCTCAGAATTTTCCAGACGAAAGACCTTTTCTGAAACTATCACAAGGTGGATACAAAAGGATTATATAGAGAACCCTCCTATACCTTATACAAAATTGCAGCAGAGCAAAACAAAAAATTAAGCAAGCTGTTCAATCTGATGGAACATTGGTACTTGGAAATCCAACAGATCAAGAACAAAATCAAAGACATAGAAACTTCAATTCAAAGCCAAGAAAACAGAATGGAACAAATGGAAAAGAGAATTTCTGATGTGGAAGACACAGCTACTGACTCCAGCATCTATGAGGAGAAATCAGAAAAAAGAAACAAGAAAAAGGAAGAAGCATTAAGAAGCATGTGGGACTCATTAAGAAGAACAATCTACAATTAATTGGAGTTCCTGAACAGGGCGGGATACATGAGAACACAGGGGGTATTGTTGATGAGTTTCGAACAGAAAACTCTGCATAAATTATGAAAGAAAAGAATATAGATATCCAAGATACATATTGAACATCACTCAATATAGATCTCAATAGAAATACTCCAAGACATATGATCTGACTCGACGGCACTTGGCTTGGCTTGGCTAACAAATTGAAACATAAGCAGAAACTCTTAAAGACAGCAAGACTCAAAGCAAAGCTGACATTCAGAGAGAAACTCTATAGGCTTTCATCAGATTTCTCAGCAGAAACTATGCTGGCACAGAGACAGTAGCATGACATATTCAAAGCCTTGAAGGAGAAGAACTTCCCAACAAGAAGTATATATCCTGCAAAACTATCTTTCAAATATGAAAATTAAATGAACATATTCACAGAGAAACAGAAACTCAGAGATTTTGTAAAAACCAAACCAAAGCTACAAGAAGTACTGAAAGAATGTCTTGGCTTGGCAGTACAAAACCACTAACTTTGTATTTTAGAAGGACACATTATCCAGAATCTTTAGTTAGGGAAGGCTCTAAACACAATCAAAGCTATAATAGTGAAAGAAATGATCTAGTGATCACATCACGTAAAATATGATATCATCATATTAAAAAGATGCATGTACTACAGCAGTTATAGTTCTTCCAGATGAAGAGGAAGTTGAAAAGACTGGTAGCAATCAAAATTGAGTTTTATATAGTTTAGTAAGCAGGATCATAGGGGCAGCCATAAAGCACAATAAAAAAGTAACATACTGTATCAAGAAATGTAATACAGGAGTCTCAACAACCACAAAACCAACACAGAAAAAAGGGAAAAATCAACTCACAAAGAAGAGGGTCGCAGAACAGATTAATAAGAACAACAGAGAAAACATGAATGCAAAAATAAACATATCACAATGGCAGCACTGAACACACAGTTATCAATAATTACATGGAATGTGAATGGACTGAATGCTCCAGTAAGGAGACGTCGAGTCACATCTTGTATCAAAAGACATGACCCATATATATGTTGCCTACAAGAAAGTCACCTTAGAGTTAAAGATAGGAACAAACTGAAAACTAAAAGATGGAAGAATATATACCAAGCTAACAATACACAAAAAAGAGCAGGTTTGCCAATTCTAATCTCAGATAAAATCGATTTTAATATAAAATCCACCATTGTGGACAAGAATGGACACTATTGCTGAAAGGTTCAATACACAAGCAGGACTTAACAATATTAAATATCTATGCACTTAATATTAGAACACCTAAATACATCAAAGAAACACTGACTACACTCAAAATGAGATTGATCACTCCATAATAACAGTAGGATACTTCAACACTCCACTCTCGATATTGGACAGATCATCTAGAAAATAGCTCAATAAAGACACAGAAGACCTTATTGTCACAATTTACCAACCAGATTTCATCGACATATGCAGAACTTTCTATCTGTCAGCAGAAAATTACACCTTCTTCGCCAGTGTACATGGAACATTCTCCAAAATTGACCATGTGTTAGACATAAAGCAATTCTTAACAAAGTACATACCATTGAATATACGCAAATCATCTTCTCTGATCATAAAGCCATAAAAGTTGAAATCAATAGCAGTAATAACATAGATACAAAGTGGAGCACATGGAAACTGAACAACACCTTGTTCAAAAAATCACGGGTAATAGCAGAAATAAAGGATGAAATAAAGAAATTTATGGATTCCAATGAGAACAAAAACACTTCCTACCAGAACCTATGGGATATAGCCAAAGCAGTGCTCAGAGGTCAGTTAATTTCCATAAATGCACACATCTAGAAGGAAGAAAGAAACCAAATCAAAGAACTGATCCTATAGCTTGAACAAGTAGGGAGAGAACAATAGGAGAACCCCTTAGGCAACAGAAGAAACCAGATCATAAAGATTAGAGTAGAACTAAATGAATTAGAGAAGAGAAGAACAACTAAAAGAATTTAAAAGACCAAAAGCCAGTTTTTTGAAAAGATCAACAAAACTGACAAGCCATTGGCTAAACTTACTAAAGAAAAACAGGAAAGGAAACAAATAACCCAAATAAGAAATGAAAGAGGAGTTGTCACCACAGATCCAACAGAAATAAAAAATATCACAGCTCAATACTATGAAAGACTGTATTCTAACAAATTTGAAAACCTAGAGGAAATGGACAAGTTCCTTGATTCATATCACCTACCAAAATTATCACAAAGTCAAGAAGAACAACATAATAAACCCATCACAAAGGAAGGGATTGAAAAAGTCACTAAAAAACTGCCAACCAAAAAAACCCCAGGCCGAGATGGCTTCACCACAGAATTCTACCAAACTTTTAGAGAAGTTATCTCCCATACTTCTAAAACTACCTCACAGCATAGAAAGGGATAGAGTACTCCCAAATTCATTCTATAACCCTGATAACAAAGCCGGGAAAGATACAATCAAAATGAGAACTACAGACCAATATCACTCATGAATCTAGATGCAAAAATCTTCCACAAGATTCTTGCCAGTAGAATACAACAGCCTATCCAAAAAATAATCCATCATGACCAAGTGAGATTCATACCAGGGATGCAAGGCTGGTTCAGCATCAGAAAAACAATTAATGTGATCAACCAGATAAATATCACAAAAGACAAAAATCACCTGATCTTGTCTATTGATGCAGAAAAGGCATTTGATAAAGTCCAACACCCATTCGAGCTAACAACCCTCAGCAAAATAGAAATAGACGGCCAATTCCTCAATGCAATAAGGGCCATTTATACAAAACCAACTGCCTATATCATCCTGAATGAAGAGAGACTGAAAGCTTCCCTTGTGAACAGGAACTAAATAAGGATGCCCACGCTGACCTCTTCTATTCAACTTTGTACTAGAATTTCTAGCCAGAGCAATTAGACAAGACCAAGAAATAAAGGGTATCTGCATCGGCAAGGAAGAACTAAAAATCTCCCTATTTGCTGATGATATAATTGTATATGCAGAGAACCCCAAAGAATCCATAAGGAAACTACTGAAAAAACTTACAGAAGAGTTCAGCAAAGTCTCAGGATACAAGATAAACATAAGGACATCAGTAGGATTCCTTTATACCAACAATGAGATTATTAAGAAAGAAATCACGAACTCAATACCATTTACCACAGTCCATAAGAAAATAAAATACCTAGGAATAAATCTACCCAGAGAAATAACAGAACTTTACAAAGAGAACTACAAGTCCTTACTATGAGAAACTAAGAGAAACTTAGATAAATGGAGAAAACTACCCTGCTCATGGATAGGAAGACTTAACATTGTGAAAACATCTATTTTACCCAAAGCAATCTACTTATATAGTGCAATCCCAATACAATTTCCAGTGACTTTTTTTAATGAGATGGAGGAACAAATTACCAACTTTGTCTGGAAAGGAAAGAAGCCCTGGATAAGTAAAGCATTACCAAAGAAGAAGAACACACTGGGAGGTCTCTCATTACCTGACCTTAGAAACTATTACACTGCCACAGTGGTCAAAACAGCCTGGTACTGGTCCAAAAACAGACAGATAAATCAGTGGAACAGAATCGAGACCCCAGAAATGACATCATCAGCCTATGAACAGTTGGTATTCGACAAAGGCCCTAAGGCATTAAACTGGGGTAAAAACAATCTCTTCAACAAATGGTGCTAGCAAAATTGGATATCCGTCTCCATTAAATTAAAACAAGATGCGTATCTTACATCTTGTACAAAAACAAACTCAAACTGGATAAAAGACCTAAATATCAAATCCAAAATGATAAAGCTCATCCAAGAGAAAGTAGGAATAGCAATGGAAGGTTTAATATACAACACAGACAGACTTCAAAATCTGTCAAACAAACCACAGTCATTGGAAGAGAAAATAGACAAATGGGAACTACGAAGAATCAATCACGTTTGCTCATCCAAAAGCTTTATTAATAGAATTAAAAGGCCACCTGCAGAATGGGAAAAAACATTTGGCAACTCTGTGTCAGACCAATGCATGATCTCTATAATCTATAAGGTATTACAAATTATCAACAAGAAAAAGATAAATCATCCAATTACACAATGGGTAAAGGAGATGGACAGGCACTTCTCTAAAAAGGAGATCCAGGCAGCCAAAAAACGCATGTATACACGCTCATGATCATTAGTTATTAAAGAAATTCAAGTCAAAATGACAATGAGATGTCATCTCACCCCAACAAGTTTGGCCATGATCCAAAAAACGCAAAACAACAAATGCTGGAGAGGCTATGGGGAGACTGGAACTCTCCTACATTGTTGGTGGGATTGCAAAATGGTACAACCTCTTTGGAAAGCAATCTGGAACTCCATTAAAGAAATGGATCTAAACATACCATTTGACCCAGTAATTCCACTGATTGGCATCTATCCTACAGAATCAAGGCCATTCACACCAACTGATACATGTGCACGAATATCCATCGCAGCACAGTCCACAATCACAAAAAGATGGAATCAACCCAGATGTCCAACAACAGAGAAATGTATAGGTAAACTATGGTGTATATACTCACTGGAATACTATGCAATGATAAAGAACAACGATGACTGCAGGAAACATCTCTTAACATGGTTTCAACTGGAGGTCATTACGTTGAGTGAAAGTAGTCATCAACAAAAGCACAAATACCGTATGAGACTTAAAAACAGACTCATGCATAGAAGAAAAGACTCTTTGATGGCTGTAAGGGTTGGGGGAGGGCTTAGATTAGATAGTTAATAGAAATTTGGTTGGGTGAAATCAGTGACAGCACACATTAGACAGAAGTTCAATAATAACTGGACTTCAACACAATTTGAATACTCCTCTCATCTTAACCCAAAACTGCAAGAACAGAGTAGCTGGTGCGGGAGGCCAGGGACCATGCTGTCAGGTGAAGTCGAGGCCAATTGGCACTGCTAGCATTTTGCTAATGAGACTGTCTGCACCCCTCATAGGTGAGTGATGTCTGGGTCTTAAAAGCTGCCAAGCTGCCATCTGAGGGTAGAGCAAATGGTCCCAACTCAACAGGAACAGATGATTATCAAGGACAAGAATGATATGGGAAACAGAGAACCCAGAAGACACAGAGACCCTCGTGAGTGTGTCTCTACCTTGACTTGTGACCAGAAAAACCAGATGGTGGCAGGCCACCACGAGTGATAGGCACAGTCTAGCTCACAAAGTTGAGTCTCACTGGCAACAAGGGAATAAATAGGGGTGTACCCTGAGATCTCCAATAAAAGTCTGCAATTGATGTTCCAGGGACTTTGGAGTTCCCCTGGGAGTAGGACCCCTGGCTTTGATGCTGCCCCTGTCCATAAGTCATAGTGAAGGTCAACTTTTCCAACAGCAATGGATAGAACTTGGCGATGCAGAGTGACCATATCTTCTGGAAATTTTATGGTTCTATGCATCTATAGGATGCCATCCTGCTAACGTCTTGCTGGAGGAAGGGGAGTGGGTGGAGAGGAGGGGATTGGAGATTGTTGGGAGGATAGGACATGTACAGAGCAGAGAGGAGGGGTGTGCTGTCACTGGGCAGGGAAAGCACTGGGAGCTGCATATAGGTGGGCATGTGAATTTATATGTGAATGTACATTTTCATTCAATCATAATAATAATTAAGAAAAAGTTAAAAAAATCACACACTTAGGCTCATTGAAAGACTTCAGTGAAAGAAAGAATAAAAAGAAAACCAACAAAGTAGGGGATAAAACTGGCTGTGACATATTCAATAAGTGACTAGTCTCTAAAATCTACAAGATACTGCAATACCTCAACAAGAAGGTCAAGAACTTAATTAAAAAACAGGGAGACTTCACCAAAGAAGATATTCAGATGGCTAATAGATACATGAGGCAATGCTCACAATCATTAGCTATTACTGAAATGCAAATCAAAATGACAATGAGGCATCATCTTACTCCAACAAGGCTGGTATCAATCCATAGAAGCACACACAAAATAAAAATGTTGGAGAGGTTGTGGAGAGACTGGAATGCTTGTACACTGTTGGTGGGAATATAAAACGGTACAATCACTTTCAAAATTGATTTGGTGCTTTCTTAAAAAGCTAGAAATATAAGTACCATATGATTCTACAATTCCACTTCTTGGACTATATCCTAGAGAAATAAGAGCTGTTATATGAATAGATAAATGTATACCCATGATCATTGTGACAGTGTTCACAAGAGCAAAAAGATGTAAACAATGTAGGTGCCCACCAACAGAAGAATGGATCAACAAATTATGGTATGTACACTCAGTGGAATCCATGTGAAGATGAAGAACACTGACAAATCTGCAAGATGTCTCACAGCACAGAGGAATCTGGCAGGCATCATGCTAAGTGAAATTAGCTGCAAAGGAAGGATACGATACGAGACCACTATTATAAGAACGCACAAAATGGTTTAAACACAGAAGAAACACATCCTTTGACAGTTAAGAGAGTGCGGAGGGAGGGAAAGGGGAATTCACTAACTAAATAGTAGACATGAATCACCTTAGGTGAAGGGAAAGACGATACACAGTACAGAACTCAGCACCAGTGGACTATATCAGAAGCTAAGAAGTTTCTGGGACACAAGCAAATATTTCAAGGTTGGAGTTTGAGGACCATGGTTTCAGGGACATCTTATGTCAACTGGTGTAACAAAATTTATTAAGAAGTTGTTCTGCATCACAGTTTGATGAGTCACATCTGGGGTCTTAAAAGTTTGCATGCAGCCACCCAAGATGCATCAATTGTTCCCAACCCACTTGGAGCAAGGGAGGATGAAGAACATCAAAGACACAAGGAATATATCAGCCCAAGAGACAAAAGGGTGACATAAACCAGAGATTTCATCAGACAGTGACTGGAAAACCTCGATGATACCTGCCTCCCACCAGTGATCACTGACAAGGACCACAGCAGACAGTGCCTGGCAGAGCAGGAGAAAAACAAGGAGCAGACCCCAAATTCACATAAAATGACCAGACTTAATGTTCTGACTGGGAATTGAGGAACCCTCAAGCTCACTGCCCCTTGATATGTTGTTAACCCCAAACTAAAACCATTCTTGACACTCTTCAGACAAAGGTTAAACTGGGCTGTAAAAACACAAAATAATACTCATGAAGACTGTGCTTCTTAGTTCAAGTAGAGATAAGAGACCAAACGGGAGGGTTCTGTCCAAAGGCAGGATGAGAAGGCAGAAAGGGACAGAAACTGGCTAGATGGACATGGCCAACTAGGGGTAGAAAGGACACATGTGCTGTCTCATTGTGGGGATTGCAACTAGTGTCAGTCATGTGTATATAAATTTTTGAATGAGAAATTAACTTGACTGTAAACTTACATGTAATGCACAATAAAAATTATAATAATAAAGAAAAAATAAATGTATTAAGTAAACAGTATGAATTGTCATCTTACTAAGTCATAAAACCATTAAGTGTAGATTAAAAAGTAAACATATTTATATCAGAAAATACTATGCAACAAAACCTACATAGTTTATTTGCTTTAAAGAGAAGGTACAATTTCAATTGTCAATATGTGTTCAGAACCAGTACTTCAAATGCCAACAGAAGGAATCACTGATTAAAGTAAGTGATAAAGTTCCTTTTGCGTAGCACACAAAGTAACCTCACCCCGAGTGTCTTAAAATGTTATAAAAATCAAACACTAAGCTCATAGGAAAAAAAAAAAAAAGTTACTGTGATGACTAATTCAGGCAAAAAAAAAAAAAAAAAGACATTTGATCATCTGATGTTTGCAAGAGGAATCATTTCAGGGGTCTGATGTGTCTGGACAACTATTTCAAATTTTCTTCACACAATGAATTTATAAGCAAGTTTAAATAACTTACAAATAACCAGGGAAACATTTTCAGGGTATACTGACAAGATACTATACATTATTTCAGTCAAATCTCTCAAAAACAATACGCACTTAGGAGAAACCATTTTAAGACAAGAGAATTGAGGTTAAGAAAAATTATGTCAGTTTCTCAAGGTGACACACACTTTTCAGTAATGTACTGCTACTAAGCTCAGACCTAATTGACAGCTCACTCCTTATTATCACACCATCCATGCTTGTATCTCATTAAATGCTCATAGACTTACATGCCACAAAGAAACCTATACTCTTAAAGAAAATAAGCTATAACTGATTAAATAAGTAAACACCTCAAAACAAAAGAAAACGTTTTGCCATAAAGTCAATTTCTACTTACAGTGAAGTGAACCTATAGGACCCAGTAAAACTGACCCATATGGTTACCAAGAGGTGGCTGATAGATTTGAACCGCCGATCCTTTGCTTAGCAGTGAATTCCTAACCACTATACCACCAAGCGAAATCATTTTCCTATTCCTAAAGGAGCTAGCTAGACCATATTGACTATTCAAACACAAATGTGATTCATAGAAAATAAATGTGTCCCTCAGAAAGAAATTTTGCCCTAAAGTGTTTTTAAAATAGAATTATTTTATAGAAGAGTATTGCTGCAGTTGAAAGGCAATTTGCATATGCCAACCCACATTTTTTATTTGACAATGGCAGAGAGTTCCTGTGTTTTCTATCATTCTTACATGAAGTGCAATGAATGATGTGTAAGCACCTTCTTTATTTAAAGGATATTCTTATAATTCAGAACACTATACAAGAAGAGAACAATTTCAGTCACTAGGTATTATATAACCACTTCTGAACAATTAGAAGATTTCTTAATGCTAATTTTGTTTTTATCCTTTAGAACAAGAAATCAAATAAATCAGTGGAGTATTAGCTTTACTGGGTGCAGATCTGACAGTACAAAGGTGAAATGTCATTAGCTAGAACAATGAACAAGCTTCTGCACACCGGTCCCAATGTAAAATCAAAAAATCAAATCCATTGTTGTCGACTTGATTCTGACTCATAGCAGCCCTGAAGGACACAGTAGAATTCCCCCTATAGTTTCTAAGGAGCGGCTGGCAGATTTGAGTGGCTGACATTTTGGCTAGCAGCCATATCATTTACACATTAAGCCTGAGGTTTCCAGTTCCAGTACAGATACTATAAAAGCCCTTTCTATATTATGACTCAAATGGTTACCTTGCTAGCGTAATGCTTGCACGTGAATAATACAAAGAGAAACAACTGCCACATGACAATACTTTTATTTACCTCAGGAAGCTACAGGCTTTTCATCCACGTGTAGAAGAAAAGAGAAAATGAAAATCAGAATAACATATAACCCCAGTAAAACAGATTATAATTTCTTCTCAGTGAATCATCTGGATGATTCTTCTTTTTAATCAGTAACAAAGAGTTTGAACTGACAAGGCGATTTATTAAACAGGACATGAGAGGTTTCAGAAAATATATGCAATTTCTAGTAATATGTGTCATCCAAATCACACTAAGATGGAGAACAGAATTCTTTTTTCACATTCAAGCAAGTAAATCTAGCTACCCATTTACTAAGTAATATATTTACAAACAAAAATGTAATATCAACTCCTCATCCTGGATGCAACTCTTATATCATAATGATATGCAGACAACAGACACTATTGGGGACAATTATTCAAGACGTGTCAGAACAGTTTTCTCTATGGTAAAAATAAATTAAGCATGCTACAATTTAAGAAACATGCTTCTTGGTTTAAATAACTACTAGACAATTTTATAAGCAAAAACCACATTCTAAAAGGACATAGCCCAGGACCTCACTGACTGCTATTTACTTGGCGACAGGTCTCATATACTTGGTATCTGGTGAATATGGAGGGCAGTAAGCAGCTCCACTGCTAATTGAAAGTTTGGCAGTTCAAACCCACCAGCTGCTCCGCAGGAGAACACTGTGGTAGTATGCTTCCATAAAGATTATGGCCTTGCTAACCCAGTGGGGCAGTTCTGCTCTGCCCTATAAAGTTACTTGAACTGGAACTGAATTCATGGCACAGCGTTTGGCTTTTTTGTTTGTTTTTTAGCATGCTACTTTTTTTTTGAAGAGCACACTGGAATATCATCTTACTTTCTGAAATGTTCAAAAAATGCATATCCCTCAAGAAAATCCTGATAACCATGTTAAAATGACTTGTTGGTATCATAGACGAGTATCAAAATATTTAAAAATCTGACAGTACAAAGAATGAGACTTCATTTTATAAAGTATGAATCATAGTATTTTTTTGATAATTGTCTAACCCATTAAAACCCTGCTGCTGTCATAAAGACCCTGTTAGATAGAGCAGATCTGCCCCATAGAACTTCCAAGGAGCTGCTGGTGGATTGAACTGCCGACTTTGTAGTTAGAAGTAGAACACTTAATCACTGCGCCACCAGGGCTCCTAGTAATTGTCTAGTCAGTAAATGTTTTCATTTTGTTCGATCAAATGTATTCTCAATTTTTGAAGCAACAGGGGCAACTCAGCATTTAGAACAATACTTGCCACTGTAATTAATGATAGTCACTCTCGTTAGCCCGTTGCTCTAGTTTTCCATTGCTTCAGAACAAATTGACAGAAACTCGGCAGCTCTAATCAACCCCCATTTATGATCTCACAGGTCTATAGGTTAGAGCACTTGTGGGCATGACTGTGTCCTTTGTTCAGGGTATACAAGGCTGACATGGTTAGCTCCATCGAGGATCTTTCTCATGTGGAGGCTTTCGGGAAGACCCTGCTTACAAACTCATTCAGGCTGTTGGCAAAACCCAGTTCTCTGCTTTTCTAGGATGGCTTCCAGATTTTCAGCCTGTAGGGGTCACTCTTAAGTCCTAGAAAATGTCTTCAGTCCTTTATCTCTCTTACTTCTCCTTTGATCATCAAAGGAAAAATAAATAAAACCAATTGTTGCCAAGTCCATTCTAGTTCATGAGGACCCTATATGTGTCAGAGTAGAATTGTGTCCCATAGGGTATGCAGTGATTGATATTTCACCAGTAAATTGCCAGGACTTTCTTCCAAGGCACCTCTGTCTACTACAAACCTTTCAGTAAAAAGGGCCTAATCTTGCATCACCCAGAAACTCCAGCCAGAGAAAACTGTCTCCTTTTAAAGGATTCATATGGCAGTGGGTACGATTAGGTTAGGCTCATCTGGACAATTTTCCTTTGATTGTTGTTTCCCAAACCCCAAGCCTAATCCATTGCCATCGAGTTGATTCTGGTACATATAGGACACAGTAGAATTGCCTCACAAAGTTTCCAAGGGGCATTGTTAACTGCCATTAAATTGGCCCATACTCAATACATAGAAATTCTGCCTGTTATCCCTATGACTGGCTGTGAATTGGACAGTGTTCCTTTACGATCCATAGAATTTTCACTGGCTGATTTTCATAAACAGATCAGGCCTTTCTTCATGGTCATTTTAGTCTAGATGTTCCACTGAAACTTGTGCAGCATCATAGCTACTCGTAGGCCTCCAATGAGAGAGGAGTGGTGGCTGATCTTAAGGTGTACTGGCTAGGAACCGAACTAGAGTACCTACATGGGGGACAAGAATCATACCACTAAGCCACCCCTGCATTATATTTCAGTGTTGCTGTGTGCACTCGAATCAATTTGGACTCATCAGAATTTAGAGATCAGAACTCAGCCTCTGGCCTTAAACTAGATGTACTCAAGTTCACCTGGATAATCTCAATTTGATTAAATGACTGGTAATCTTTATTGTATCAGTGGCATCTCTTTTGCCATGTAGTATAACAAAATCAGGGGTATGATAATATTAACGCTTGAAACTGGGAATCTAGGGACCTTCTTAAGATTATGTCTTCTATGACTACATTTATCTTATGATTAACACACTTTCACTCTGAAAAGACTATTGACACTGGATTTGTTATTTTGTGTGTGTGTCTGTGTGTGTGTCTGTGTGTATGTGAGTGGTTCATCCCAATTTGGCTTAAAGTATTCTTGAATTAATAAAAAAATAAGTTATTTGAGCAACAAATGATGACTAAATACTTAAAATTAGATTATTTCTACTTTCAAGACTTTAACTTTTAAATTATGCTTTCCTTTTTTACATATTTATGTGTCTTGTTCTACCTCCTATCCTGTCTTAACAACTTGATAATTTCCCTTAATAGTATGGTCTTATGACATCACACTGACTGGGAGTCAGGAGGTGACCTAACTTCAGCTCTGTTACTAATTGTCTTACGTATCTAGTGCTGCTAGAACAGAAATACCACAAGCAAATGGCATTAACAAAGATAAATTTACCATTTCACAGTTTAGGAGGCCAGAATTCTAAATCCAGAGTGCCAGCTTCAGGGAAAGTTTCTTGTGTTGGCTCTAGAGGAAAGTTCTTGTCATTAATCTTACCCTAGTCTAGGAGTTTCTCAACACAGAGACCTGGAGTCCAAAGGACATCCTCCTCTCCTGGTTCTTTGTTGGTGGTAAGAGTTTCCTCTCCTTCTGCTCTCTTCTCTCTTTTATGTCTTAGAAAAGATAGAGTTCCTTCTGCCCTATTAACATAAATTCCCCTATCCTGCTTTATTAACATAATAGAGGTTAGGATTTACAACACAGAGGATAATCACATCAGATTACAAAAAGGTGGACAGTCTCGCAATACTGGGAATCATGGCCTAGCCAAGGTTGATGCATATTTTGAGGGGAAACAATCTGCTCCATAATACTAATTAAGCAAACATTTGGGCAAGTTACTTATCATAGATTCACAGAATTTGGTTTTGAAAAGACTTTAATATTACTTATACCAAAAAAAAAATCACTTGACTTTTTAATTACTATACAATCTAGCTGCCAAACTTTGCTTTGCCTCCTCCTGTGGAATCTCATTTGATCTTTAGACACCTCCACTGCAGAAAAAAAAGAGCAAGCAAAGAAAAGAAAATCTCCCCTATATTGCATCAAAAGCTATATTCCTCTAGCTTCACAGCTCCAGATGAATAGAGGCACTTACAACCGTGCAGATTAAGTCCCCTTTCTTATGACAATAAGAAGTCTTATTCTTTCATCGGCTAGTCTTTCACATATTTGAAGACTGCTATTATATCTATTATATCCTCTTTGCTTTTTTTTTTTTTTTTTTTTGGCTTGGCTATTATAGCCTTTCTTCTAGTTATAAATCAGGTGATAAATTTTGAATGAGTGACTGATATTCCACTTGACACGGGCTATCAAAAGATAAATAAAGCCTTGCCTCCACAGAGTTAGCACTGAAATAGTTAGCATGCTGTGCTCGTCTATCGTTCTCTCTGGTGGCTCTTTTCCCAGACTAGATGCAAAACTAGACATACACGCTCCCATTATACTTGGTCTAGAACCTGCTGCACACCACAGTACTTGCTTATGGAAGCATATTTCTACATTCCATTGTTAACTCATCTAGAACTTCATTTCTCTGACTCAGCTCATCCATTTGTCAAATGAAGTAACCAATGCAGAATTCTACTAAAGATTTCCATTGCCCTTTCTGGCTCTGGCATTCCACAGTCTAAAAAAATCTGGATTAATCACATTCTAATTAAAAATGTACAATCTATATTATTGTTCTCAAAAGAGATTATCAGGTATTCCATTTTCCATTTGTTGAAAGACTGAGGATAAATATGCAATTTATATTACTTTTAATAGCACTCAAGTGTGAGATTTAATTATGGTTCAATGACCAGTTATCATGTCAAATGTTCACCATGAGTCATTTCAAGTTGAACTTGTGTTTTGATCATTTATTCTCATGAGCAGCTAGGAAATCCATAAAAACAGAAGACCCACATAGGCAGCGATCTTGCTTTTCCCCACGTTTATTCCAAGTGACTTCCTCTTCAACTTTTAACTTAACAGAGAAAACCTGTGACAATAGAGCACCTTTGCCCAGCTTTGCTGATGACTTCCTCTTTGGGTCACAGAATGCCAAGTTTTGTAACAGAGAGGTATGCCTGGTATTGTTGTCTGGGACTCCATGAAAGACAGCCTATTTATCAGCTGGGAGAGAAGAGTGTGTATACTTACACTCATAAAACCCTCTCTTTAAAACTGCAGTGATAGAGATACTAGAGCAGTAACATGGAGCCTACCTTCATCCTGCTGAAAGAGAATGTTTAAAAAGTGGTTCATTAATAGAATTTAGGGAAAATAGATAACATACACATGTGATAATGGAGCAAAACAAACTACGATTTGACTCTTTTAAATCTATTTTCCTACAATTTGACATTAATAGTGTCAGTGATCCCAGGCATGCCAAGTGGAATTGGTGCATAGGGTTTTCAAGGAAGTGACCTATCAGAAGCAGATCACCAGGTCTGTCTTCCAAGGTACCTCCGAGTGGGTTCAAACCATCAACCTTTCAGCTATTAACCAAGTTCTTAACCTTCTGTGCCACTTAGGGCTCTTTATGTCATCAATATCCTTTGATAAAGAAAGGGGGGAAATCACTGTCTCTCCTAAAAATGAGGTCAACTTTTTATGAGTTTGCTCACATGCAAAGAGACCTGCAGATCAGCTCTGCTGGAACTTGGACCTAGGTCTCTGAATTTCTGTTAACTGGGGGTTTCAGGAAAAAGCTACCATGCTCCATTTTATATGCCAACTCCAGACAAGTATTTAGAAGAAAGTCAAGGGAAGATGAAAAATTCCTCGGGACACAATTTCTTCAAAGGGGTCTTTCTTTCCCTCACCCTGAATGTACAGTCATCAAATTCTGCTGCTGTCTACGTTTAAAGTTTCCTAATCTGTAGACTGCCAAAAGAATGATCAGTCTTAGAAGACATACTAGCACAATGCTCCTTAGAAAGGAGGATGATAATATTTCAATCTGTAGACTTAGGACATGTCAAAAGTAGTGACTCGTGAAAGGAGAACAGCAGGCTTGGCAAAGGAGAGGGCAAAGGAGAACAGAGAAAGACTCAGCGAGGCTGGCTGACACAACAGCTGCTGCAACGGACTCCACTGCTCCAAACGTCACAAAGATGGCACACAGCCAGGAAACACTTTGTTGTTTTCTCGGGTCTTTATGAGTTGGAACTGGCCTGATGACAACTAACAACTAACAACAACAGCAGGTCATCTATCCCCGTAACCTTGTCCAAGCCACTCGGATTCCTGCCACAACTTCCTGTTGACTTTTCTCCTTGCAATGCTAACTGCTCTTCCTTTTCTCCACAGAGCAGTCATTAACCTAAAATAAAACTCTGATCACATCACTTTCCTGCTTCTGACTCTCGCTTATTTTCTCAATGTACTCAGAATAAAGTCTAGGATCTTTATAGAGACCTACAGAGACCCTGGGAATCCTAACTTACTGCTTCCCCAACCCATTCCATTCCCACACTTTTATTTGGTCACATTCAATGACTTTAATTCATGAAAAAGCAAGGATTCTCTAGTATCTAGAAATTGTCCCAATGGGTCTACTTGCCACAATAGTATCTTTCATTATGTTTCTTGATGTTACCTGATTCCATCTTCAACTAAATCTACCAGGTATTAAGTGGTCTTTTTCCTTAATGTTGTTACAGCTTACTAACACCTCAGTGATCAGGTCTTGTTAACTGAACACTTTTGTTTACATATCTGAGAACTAGGAACCCTGCTGGCATAGTGGTTAAGTGCTACGGCTGCTATTCAAATGATCAGCAGCTGGAATCTACTACATGCTTTTTGGGAACCTTATGGGGTCTGGGGCCTATGGCATGGTACTACTTTGTCCTACAGGGTCACTATGAGTCAGAATCAACTCGATGGCAGGGTTTATTTGCTTGTTTTTGTATCTGAGAACTAAAATGTAAACACAAGGAGGGGGTCACACTGTACCTTTTCATCTCTCCAGCTGCAGCATCTACCTATTGCTTGGCAATTTAGAGAATTACTAGCCAGCCAATACTAGAGCAATTGATTAAATAACAAACAGTTTCAATGGCAATAACAAAGCCAACTGCAGTTCTAATAAATCAATGATGCTTTGTTGAAAATATACTCTAAAACTGAGGAAGAAGAATAAGAAAATATCCAAAATTCTAGTGAGAGCTACTGGCATGCAACTGTTGGTCCCCAGTATTTCTACAGCTATCTCCACAACAGGATAAGTATGCTTGCTCCAAAGGAGTGTTTTGAAAATGGTTGACTGAGTCTGAATCTGGTCCATAACATATGTACCATTTATTTTTTAAAATGTATTGTCAACTTTTAAAAATCAAGCCAATCCATGCTACCACCTAGTTTTCTTACTTCTGGCTACTGGAAACCCTGGTGGCATAGGGTTTAAGTACTACATCTGCTAACTAAAAGGTTAGTGGCTAAAATCCATCAGGCATTTCTTGGAAACTGTGGAGCAGTTCTACTCTGTACTATACAGTCATTATAAGTGGAATGGATTCAGTGGCACTGGGTTTGGTTTTGGTTTGCTATGAGAAAAATGGAGAACCTGATAATACTGGCTCTATAATTTTTCCTCACAATCAAAAGGAGCTTAGTAGGTACTTAAGTAGTGACTGTATCCTTTTGGAGAGCATAAGTACTTCTGGGTCCTGTTCATTACTGTCAGAAATTTGAGTGGGCAAGTATGGACAATTTCACCCACAGATACGATTTTAGGGCTGGGGGATGGAGGGAACCTTGTAGATATTGACAATAAGAACATAAATGTAGTTATAGCTAATTTGTAGCATTTCAGTCCATTTTAATAGCGGTAGACTTTAGAGTCTCTAACCCAGGTTACCCAAGGCTCTCTACAACACAATCTACATAATATTATTCATGGCACAGAAAGTGACGTCAAACAAGGAAGGACAAGTTGCATTTGAAAATCAAAATTAAAGCGAAGCTTATGTTCACACTCTGAAATATATTTGAGCATTTCCAGTGGGCTCAGAGAAATGCAGGTCTAGACACCTTTCAAGCTGATCATCAAACCCAGTTCACCTTCAGACTGACCTTGGACCGGGGTGGTGCTCTGATGTACCATTTGCAATCGACGGCCTCACTAGCGGAAGCTTTGCCTTCCTTCATAATTTGCACAGACTCCACGATTCCTTCAGGGCCGCCCATCTCAAACTCACAAGCTAAATAACAAAATGCCAAACAAACACACAAAATGGAGCTTGAATAATAAACCGACAGTATATTTCACAGCAGAAAGCAAAGGTCTCTGAACATTATTAAATATTTAGTTTACCAACCTGGTAACGGTTTCAAAACGCCAAGGTCTTTAAAGTCAGGATCTTAAAAATCGAGAAAAACATAATTAGTCTTATGCTGCATTTATTAGTTAAAACACTACCGAATAACATCCTGTGAAATTATTTAGGACCTGCACAAAATAAGCATATTAAGGAAAATGAAATTGTTAATTAAAAAGTTAAAATTTTATTAACTAAAAGTGCATGGAATGTCATGACTGAAGCATTAACTTATGCAACATGTTATCACTGCAGAGCTTTTGTCAACAGTTAAGAAGCAATTTAAAAAAATCTAAAATTGTGCACAACAACAAACGCTGGAGAGGATGCAGAGAAATTGGAACTCTCCTACACTGCTGGTGGGATTGTAAAACAGTACAACCTCCTTGGAAAACAATCTGGCACTTCCTCGAAAAGCTGGATCTAGATATACCATTTGATCCAGTAATTCCACTGCTCAGAATCAAGACCATTTGACCCAGTGGTGACTGGCATCTGGGGTCTTAAAAGCTGCCAAGCTTCCATCTGAGGGTACAGCAAATGGTCCCAACTCAGCAGGAACCCACGATCACCAAGGACCAAAACGACATGGAGGACTGAGAACCCAGAAGACAGAGAGACCCACGTGACTGGGTGACTACATTGACTTGTGACTGGAAGAATCACATGGTGCTCAGTCATCACCAGTGATAGCCGTGATGGAGCTCACACAGTTGAGTCACACTGGCAACACAGAATAAAAAGGGGTGCACCCTGAGATCTGCACTAGAAGACCACAATTGAGAGGCCTCAGGGTTCCCCTGGTAGCACGGCCCCTGGCCCTGATGCTGCCCCCATCCATAAATCATAATGGAGGTCAACTCTTCACACTGGAATGTATTGGACTTGGTGACACAGAGTGACCGTATTATGTGTGCACTTTATGGTCCTATGCATCTAGAGGACGTCATCCTGCTGACCTCTTACTGGAGGTGAGGGAGTGAGTGGAGAGGAGGGGACAGGAGACTGTTGAGAGGATAAGACATGTATAGAGCAGAGAGGAAGAGGGTGCTGTCACTGGGCAGGGAGAGCAGTGGGAGCTGCATAGAGGTGTGCATGCAAATTTATATAAGAATGTACATTTTCACTCTATCATAATAAAACAAAAAAATTCATCTAAAATCATTCCTTCATATTATTATAAAAAATATTTACTCACTACCTATAACTTCATAACTGAACAGCAAACTTAAAAAAAATTATATCCAATAGTTGGTTAACATTTAGGTGAACTTTGCTCTAGATATGATTATTTGGTGTGATTGAAAACAAGTGTCTATTATTGAAACACAGTTTTGGACTGAAACAGCATTAAGATGTGAAGTCAAGGTCTCCTTCTTTTCCCAGCTCACTGCACTGTCCTATTTTCACCAAATCCTCTTCCTTTATGTTGAATATTAGATAGTTTTCAGAATAATTCTTAGTATGCTACTTTGTATATTCCACTTCAAGACATTCTTCAGTCTCTCGGAGGCAACCCCAGGTTCAAGTATCTTTCTTGGCTCAGCTACGTTCTTCCAGGAGGCTTTCTTTATCAGGAGCCTCCAGGGCATCCCACTTGCTACAAGCCAACAATGGTGGTTTCATTCTTATTTTCTGGAATGGAATGTGATCTAAGTATGCAGATAATGAAATTGAAAGATAAGTCTGTTAGAGGGCTTCTGAGAAATTTTGCCCCAATTGTAGAGAAACAAGACATCTAAATTTTATCGTAATTTAGATGGAGGCTTAAAACAACAACAACTACAAAATAAAAAAACTAACTTTGCATTAAACAGTTAATACACATACTATTTGATGGCATTGATTAATAACCCATGACATGTCAACACTCTCCATCTTGACCTTGGGTTCCCTGTTACCAGGTTTCCTGTCCCCTCCTGCCTTCTAGCCCTCGCCCCTGGGCTAGTGTGCCCCTTTAGTATTTTTTTTGTTTTATGGCCAGTCTAATTGTTGGATGAAGGGTCAACATCAGGAGTGACTTCATTATTGAGCTAAAAGTGTGTCCTGGGTGGTCATACTCGAGATTTCTCTGGTCTCTGTCAGGACAGTAAAGTCTGGTTTCTCTCTCTCTCTCTCTCTCTCTCTCTCTCTCTCTCTCTCTCTCTCTTTTTTTTTTTCCTATGAGTTAGAATTTTGTTGTACATTTTTACCCAGCTCTGTCTGGGGCCCTCTGTTGTGATCCTTGTCGAAGCAGTCAGTAGTGGTAGCCAGGCACCATCTAGTCTGGTGGAGACTGTGGTAGTTGCTGTCCATTAGCATCCTTTGGACTAATCCTTTCCATGTATCTTTAGTTTTCTTCATTCTCCTGAAGGACTGAGACGGGTGCAGTATCCTAGATGGCCACTCATAGACTTTCAAGACCGCAGATGCTACTGAACAAACTAGAATGTAGAATTTTTTAAAACTGTATTATGCCAACTGAACTAGAAGTTCTAGGAGACCATGGTCCCCACAGTCCTCATCAGTAATTCAGTCCCTCAGGGAGTCTGGATGTGTCTAAGATGCTTCTATGGCCTTGCCTTGAACAAGGTGAAGATACCTAAAGTTTCACTGGCTCATGCTATCGTCCTTTTGGGGCCTTCGGCATCATGGTAGTTGCCATTTTCGGATGTTGAGAGGTAGTCTTGTAAGAAAAAGCTTACTCTGGTGCTGGGAAGAATAACACATGGAGGACCCTGAGTCCTTAAGGGTGTCACTGAGGTAGTGTGTTAACCTGTTGTGTATGTGCACATCTCAGGGATTTTCACTTTTTGAAACACGGCACATTCTTGTATCATCAGTTCCTTTGAACTGGATTTACTTATAGATGAAGGCATCAGTGGTTTTGATTTTATATTGGAGACACTTGATATCTGGTTTAACAGGTGACTTGAAATTGAATTCATTCATACAAGTATGGGATTAGCTATAAATTAAAAATCTTAGTCAGCTAGACATATTTTCCAAGGCACTGCTCAACTACGGTTTAAGATGGAAATATGAAAGGGTAGCACTCTTTCTGAAGGTAACACTTATGATTATTAAGAATGGGTATGCCTGCTGGTGTGTGTGTATGTATCTAAGTGAGTCTCTTTTAATATCGGTGTTTCTGACTGTGCTAAACCATAACTGCAATCTGATCATATAATTTAGTTATCTTCATCCGATTCATTACTTTTATTGTCATCAAATATTGATGTGCTGAATCTGTTGAAACTGAAAGACCTAGATCATCCATGCTACAACCTAATTACATTAGATACTTATATTAATTGTATTTTAAGGCATTTGTAAACAAACAAAAAAACAAAAAGCCTTGCTACTTTTTGAGCTGCTTCTGAATCATACTGACCCCATGAATGTCAGAGTAGAACTATGCTCCATAAGATACTGTAAGAATGTGTTAACAAGTCAGTCAGGCAAAAAACTCACTTAGAAACTAATTTCAAAACAGTTCTCTGATCTTTCTGAAGGAAAAAAAACAAAAAACTACTTAGGTGAAATTACCATGAAAAAAGCAGACATGAGAATATCCATAATTAATTTAGAGACCAGGCTTCCTCCTAGTAGGAATTTTATTCCTTCAACTAAATCAACAAATTGTTGGTTACACTTTCAATAAATATGTATCTAATACTTTATTGCATGGAAAAAAAAATACCTCTGCATAGGAGTACTCAGATTAATGTCTGTACTGAGCAGGTTTGTTGACATTGAAGAAGCCTATCCATGTTTTCCTTATTTTTAAATTTGTAAATCAAGCCTCCTCACTGAAAGAGCAAGAGTCTTTCAGTCATCATATCCTTTCTACTATTCTGCATACTATTTAATTATGTTCATTATCTCTACTCATTATCTACTTCTTGATTAGAATGTTTCAGCTTCCATGGTTGTTCGCATGATTCTTATGAAAATGTAATTAATACTGTATTTTCTAGTGTGAAGGCTATTTTTTTTCACTTTTACAACTGATATCATACAACACTGAGAGTTCTGAAAAGTTGATCATTTCTTCTTGTCTTTGCAGTAATAGTGAGAGCACTGATTTTTAAGAAAAAGAGGAAAGGAAAGAAAATAGGAGAAAAATAAAGCATTTCTGCAGTTCCATTTGTATTAACCATTGGTAGCATCACAATATGTATGACCTATACTACCTGCAAAAGCAAACAACAAAAAAGTAATGGAAAACCTTAAATTGAATGTTAAGTATGTTAAGATTGAGTTATTGTCCGAAGTTGTCTGGGAGCAGGGGCATAAATTATTATGCAGAAACACAGTAAAGTCAAACATGCTAAAATTTCCCCTTTGAATCTCCCCAAATCTATTCTCCACTAAGCAATTTGAACAAACACATAAGAATATAAATCAAATCATAATACTTAGCTGGTAATCCTTCATATTCACACTACAAGGTCTGACAAGTTCATGAACTTAATTGTTCTAAGTGCTATATACCTCATTGTTGAATATCACTACTGTCATCTTTGAAATACTCCTCTTGAAAAGCTATGCACTGATGCCAGTACCTACTCCACCCTTCAAAGCAATTTTGGAACCCTTTCTGGAATGGCCATTGTGCATTGTAGGACAGTGACAAGCTCACAAACTTAATTATATAGTTGTCTGTGAGGGAATTTTTAGCCAGTCAACAAATAACTGTATTGGAACACCCTACCTACTCACCTAATCTGGCCCCCAGTGACTTTTTTCTTTATCTGAAGATAAAGGCAACATTGAAAGGAAGACATCTGGATGACATTCATCACATCAAAGGTAATATGATGGCAGCTCTGATGGCCAATCCAGAAAAACAGTTCCAAAATTGTTTTGAAGGGTGGAGTAGGCATCAGTGCATACCTTCCCAAGGGCAGTACTTCAAAGGTGACTGTAGTGATATTCAGCAATGAGGTATGTGGCACTTTTTGCAGGATCAATTTGCAAACTTATTTATCAGTCCTCATAAAACTACAAGTCTCTTAATAAAACTAGCACACCTGTAAGGAGGCCTAGTGGTGCAATAGCTAAATCTTTGGCTATTAACCTAAAGACTGGTGGTTCTAAGCCATGCAGTGGCTCTTTGGGAGAAAAAGCTGATGGTCTCTTTTTACAAAGATTTAAAACTCAAAACCAAACCCAAATCCATTGCTGTGAGCTGACTCTGACTTACAGCAACCCTATAGGACAGAGTAGAATTGTCCATAGGGTTTCCAAGGAGTGTCTGGTAGATTTGAACTGCTGATCTTTTGGTTGGCAGCCAAATCTTAACCACTGTGCCACCAAAGTTTCCTCATAAATATTAGAGCCAAGAAACCCTAACAGGGACAGTTCTAAACTCAACAACAACATCATCATGCCTGTGGCTCTTGCTCTACCTTTCCAGCCCAACTTCTCCTTCCCGCTTGTCCTGTGTTCTCCGCAAGCACTCAAACACTTAAGGCTTTCTCTCCCCACCCTGCACCCCATCCCCTTCACAGTCTGTACTTGCTCTTCCCTCCGTCTACAATGCCTTTCTCCCAGGTATTCCCACAGCTAGATCTTTCTCATCTCACGGCACTTGTCTCAAATATTATTTTCTGACTTTCTCACTTCCCTGACCACCCTCTTCAAAGTACCATTGCCTCATATTTTCCTCTTTCTTGATTTTTACCACAATTTGCAAATGTTCTGCTACTTGCTTGTTAACTTTTAATCGATCATTTACTCTCTCTAATGAGTCAGAATTGACTGGATGACAGTGGGAATTGTGGCTGTAACAAGCTGGGCACTACCAAAGACTTTGTCTGTCATGCTTCCCTTTCTACCTAAGATCTAGAACAGTATGTAGGCATGCTGGTAACACAAAAAACATTACTTAGTAATTGTTTAACATACACTTCTGTATACAAAAAGGTATTTTCATATTACCACAAATTGATTTTCTTATACTATTGATATATTCATATATTTGGTGTAAATATATCAAATGATGTATTAGAGGCTGGTCCAAATTTATATCTCTTTCTTCCTGGATACATAACTAGACTGTGTCTTGGTTGTCATGAATGGAATTATTGTTACCACAAACCTATGCAGAGTTCGTGTGGCCTGCCATAAACAGCCAATCTTTGAAAGAGGGGTGAGATGAGAAGCAATACATTTAATTATGCACAAGTACACAAGGAGACAAAGGGGATACATTCTTCTAAAATCTGCCTCCTCTAAAAAAAGGCTCTAAGAAGTTTTTATCTTAAGCAAGAATAGGGGAGTTACACATATTCATTAAATTCCTGGGAAATAGCATGTATATTAAAAAGGGTCTGGCCTCAGACTAGAAATTGAAATGGGGGTCAGACTCTTTGCTCCCAAATTGGGTCAAGCTATATATTTTGGTGATGTGTGTCTGGCATTTTAGTTCCTTGGCACGAGCTCTTTAGTTCCTAGGCAGGAGTCATGATGGGATGGAGTCATTATCGGTCACTTGAGACTCTTGTTGGCATTGCTCTGAGCAGTCGATTTTAAAAGTAATTACAAATAGGGAGATAAGCGGGGAGAGGGATGAGGGTTTTTCTATTTCCAGGTTATATACCTAAGAAGAGTATAAGAAGAATAATTGCAACCAAGGAAATAAGAGTGGAGGAAGAAGAGGGTCTCATCTTTTGAGGTTATTTAACCAAGAGGCTGTTATCAGTGGCTTGTCACACTGAGGAGACACAGATCAACTTCAAACCTTCTTGCTGAAGTTTAAAGAAAAAAAAAGTACAATATGCACAAGGGAGAGTATAATTCTTCCTATATGCATCATCATTGGACATGCAACTAGGTTACTTCCTGGTTGTCATGAATTGAATTGTTACCACAAACCTAAGTGGAGTTTGTGCCACCTGCCACAAACAGCCAACCTTTGAGAGAAGGGTGGGATCAGAAGCAATCTGTTTAATTATGCACTAGTGTATAGAGAAAACCCTGGTGACATAGTAATTAAGTGTTATGGCTGCTAACCACAAGGCTGACAGTTCAAATCTGTCAGGCACTCCTCGGAAACTCTATGGGGCAGTTCTACTCTGTCTATAGCATTGCTATGGTTGGAGTCAACTTGACAGCAGTGGGTTTGGTTTGGCTTGATTTATGCAAGGAGACAGAGGGGATACATTCCTCTAATGTCTGCCTTCTCCAACAGAAGGCTTTGAGAAGTTTTTATATTAAAAAAAAAAATATGTGTAGCAATTTGGCTAGGCTACAATTCCTGGTATTGTGTGGTGTTCCTGTGTGTTGTAAATCCTGCTTCCATGATGTTAATGAGGAAGGATCAGTGGTGATTGTGTTAGTGAGGTATGACTCAATCTACAAGACTGTATTGTGCTTTGAGGCAATCTCTTGGGATACAAAGGAAAAGGAAGAAAGCAGAGAGTTGGAGACTTCAGTCCACCAAGAAAGTAGTGCTGGGAGAAGAGCACATCCTTTGGACTCATGGTCCTCATGCCCCAGAAACTCCCAATCCAGGGCAAGACTGACGACAAGGACCTTCCTCCAGGGCCAACAGAGAAAGACTTCTCCTGACGCTGGTGTGCTGAATTTCTTTTTTTAGCCAGCCTTTCTGTGAGAAAATAATTTTTTGCTTGCTAAAGCCACTCACTTACGGTATTTCTGTTAAAGCAGTACTAGATGACTAAGACACTACCCTACCTTACAACTAACTGCAGGGTCCACATAATTGAGTTATCGCTAGTGAAATGTAAACAGGAAGGATGAATGTACTTGCAGGCTGATCTCATGAAAACTTCTGCATTCTCTCTTTCTTCCATGGTCGACCTCGGGAGTCATACAAGGAAAGTGCAGAACTCCATCAGACTTAATTTCTAAGTATGTATTTGAAGCACCGCCTCTTCCTTGCCTCTGGCTTGACATGAGCAAGAAATAAACTGCAGTTTATGTTATGTGACATTACTGTGATTCTAGGAAACTTGGTGGTGCAACAATTAAGCTCTTGGCTGCTAACTGAAAGGTTGTTACTTTGAAACTACCCAGCAACTCTGTGGAAGAAAGACCTGGCAATTTATTTCCACACAGATTACATTTTAGAAAACCCTATACCCAAAAACCCACTTCCTGTGAGTCAGGTCCAACTCATAGAAACCCTAGAGGTCAGAGTAAAACTGCCCCATAGAGTTTCCAAGAGGTGTCTGGTGGATTTGGTTAGCAGATGCAGCACTTAACCAACTAAACCACCAGGAAAACCCTATAGGGCAGTTTCATTGTCATATGGGGTTGCCTAACAACAGCAGCACCCAACACCACTGAGGTTTTCCTCCCCCACACCAATGTTATTGAAATTATTATTCCTATAACTCAGAAGTGATTAAGGAGTGGTCAGAAGAACCTACTAGTCCAGAAAATCTTTCATGGGATCCATAGATCAAATTATTTCCATAAAGTGCTGCTTGTTTATTTTTACTTTCATTGTCTCAAGAATGTATGGCAACCTATTCCAGATTCTTCATGACATGTGATAACATTAGTATTATGGTTAATGAAGTATTTACTTGTATATTGTGTTTTGATTATTTCAAAGTAGTTCGTGCAGGGTGCAAATTACATGAATTTTCAGAGATAAACTGAGTTTGCTCTCAGCTGTTTTCCTGCACACTTAACTGATTACCTTTAGTTTCCTCTGATAGTTTCATTTTTGTACATTATTATATTGAAATCTCATTTTTTTGTGTGTGTCCACAGGGGAAGACAAGAATTATGTGTATTTTCTGGTTTATTTGTAATTACATTCATTTTTTTAATTTGAAAACATTTGTAAATTTAATCTAAAACTGTAATATAGAAGTTAATTATAAAAAAAATGAACCTCCTGTCACTGAGTAGATTCCAACTCATAGCAACACTATAGGTCAAAGTAGAACTGTCCCACAGAGTTTCTAAGAAGTGCCTCATGGATTCAAACTGCTGACCCTTTGGTTGGCAACCATAGCTCTTAATCACTATTCCACCAGGGTTTCTGAATTGAATAAAAAACCCAGTGCTGTCAAGCTGATTCCAACTCATAGCAAACCTAGAGGTCAGAGTAGAACTGCCCCATAGAGTTTCCAAGGAGTGCCTGGCTGATTTGAACTCCTGATCTTTTGGTTAGCAGATATAGCACTTAACCCACTATGCCACCAGGGTTTCCTGAATTAATGCTAGTTACCTTTAAATAAAATACATTTAATTATGATATATTTTTCTTACAGGTAAGAATAGATACTGTTCTTAGGGAAGAGGGATTATAAGACACACTTTCTCAACTAAGCCATACACTCTAAGTCTAAAGTCTGGGGAGAGAAAGATGAAATTGACATACAGAGAGCTCTTTCGCTTACGAGCAGGAATCTACTCCTAAAAAAAACATGAAAAACTTTACCTAAAATTTGACAAAATCTGTCTTTCACTTGTTTTATTACTGTGGTTAGTTGCCCTTGAGTGAGGTCCTAATCGTGGTCACTCTATGTAAAATCAAAGAAAACCTTGCCCAGTCTTGCGTCATCGTGGTAATCACCGATGTTTGAACTGACTGGTGCTGCTATTGTATCAATCTATTTCACTGATGATTTCTTCATTTTCTCTGATGCCCTCTTCTAGTGATTAGTCTTTCTTGGTATATGTGCAAAGTACAGAATTCAAAGTCTCACCATCCTCGCTTCAGAGGACCATTCTGATTATATTTCTTCCAGGAATGATTTGTTCATTCTTCTGACAGTCCAGAGGACCATTCTGATTCCATTTCTTCAAATATGATTTGTTTATTCTTTTGGCAGTCCAGGTATATTCGATGTTTTTTGCCAACATCACAGTTTAAATACATCTTTTGTTTTGGTCAGCTTTATACATGTTAATAACTTGCCATGTTGTGGTTTAGGCACAAAATACTCTGTAATAATTTTACTGGGGCAGTTTAGTGCTGTATTATGATGAGACAATAAAGAGTTCTTGTTTGTTTGTTTTAAATATTGGGTATTATGAATGTAGAGATGATTAGTTCATTAAAAGTTGGAAACCATTTCAAACTAGAAATGAGAATGTCACTAAGACATCTTACAGACAGCATATTGTTACAGAACACTGCACTGGCTGGAGAAGCACATATATCAGACAAGAAACTAATAAGTTGTGCTCAGTTGCCACTGCTGAACTCCTGATTGATGACACGTCAGTGAAAGAAGGCCGAACACTGCCAGTTTCCAACCACAGAACAACTTGTTGATTTGAAATTCTGGCTTTAAATGTGAAGGCAGAGTTAACAGTGTGTCTGCAGAATTTTCTTCCAACAAAATGGATGAATTTACAGATGTGGCTGGACTTCCTTATTTTGCTTGTATTGTTCTAGTGTCAGCCTGGACTTCACATTGAAAATCTTCTTTTATGTGAATACTGTACCAAATTAGCTACATTGATGTCCGCACTGATGATCCAAAGGTCATGCTGGAAAAAACTGCTGATGCTGTAGCACAAAGCAAAGCAGTGACTCTAAATCTTGCCAATAGTATTCACTGTATAAATAACTGCAATGCATTTGTGGGACAATAAAACACAACAATTATTTTACTTCTTGATGAAGCAAGAAATACTATGATTATTTTTTGAATCCCAATTCTTGAGTCCCTGTTTTTTTAAACACTCGGTGGGATGACACGTTGAGACTGCTTCAGGCAGTTCTACTGCAGACTGAAATAGATGATAGTTTTGGTGAGTCAAAGCACTTTTGTAATTGCTTGAATTATGAGCTCAACTATGCACTTTTTTTCATGGAACATGATTTTTGCTTGATTATTAAACAAAGACTTAATTATTAAGATTGGTGTATTTGGCAGACATTTTCTTGAAAATGAACCAAGACAATTTGTTCACTTTATGGAAAACAACTAACAGTATTTGTTGCCAAAGATGCAGCACAAGCTTCAAGCAATAGGAAAGGTATCTGCCAGTGTACAGTTGACAGCTTCCCAATAACTAAAGACCTTGGAAATCAGACTGTTGGTACTACAAACAAACATGACTTTTGATATTGAATAATGCTGTATGTCAGCCTTTGGAAGAATGGCAAAACTTGTCATCAACTGTTTGCCAAATGACTACTTCCTGATGCTGAACAACCATGTATGAGTAAAGGAGTAACACAGATTAATGTTTATCAGTATAACCAATTATAAAAACTCATTATATATAGTTCCAGATTCCCCATTGTATCTAAACTGCAAGAAGCTACCAACTGTTGAAATTTGCTGTAGTATTAAAAAGGGATAGCTACTCTCATCTCTTGAAATACTCTTGCCTTTTCCAACTACTTATGAGTTTCTTCTATATGCCTCAGCTTCTGAGAAAGATTCAATAAAGAAGAAAATGTGAGAATCCAGTTGTCTTCTAATGAGCCAGACATAAAACAGATTTTAAAAATGGGAAAAACTGCTAGTATTGCAATTTATATTTTAATGTTTATAAATTAATGTTTAGCAGTGTTTTCATAATAATATTATGTCAACACACAATTGGTTTATTATTCTTATTTTTATAAGTCAATAAGTAAATATTTAAATTTATTTTTACAAATCAATAAGTAGATATCTAAATTTTTCTCAGTTTAAATGTCTAACTTGATAAATACCCAATTACATAACCATATAAGTTAAAGCACACTGATGTACTGAATAATTTTTAACAGAGGATAGAGGATTTGAGACAAAAAACATTTCAGAACTTCTGTCCTAACCAATCCTAACTTTGTATCATAGGTAAAAGCCTCCTACCAATCAAACTCCATGCTCCAATTTAGTAATTCAAGTCTGTGCAATGCTTTTATTTTATTTTATCCATAACCCAAGAAGTTTCTATACTAATAGCCACACTTCAGATAGGCTCTCTTTAAGTTCTCATTTGTCTATTAGGCTATGACTGAGTCAAGACAGAGGTTCCTTTGTATTATAAATGAACAAAACGAGAATTCAGTAACTTTCGGAAGAGAAAACTTACTTTGACCTAAAATGTCCCAGACCTACCTCTATGACTTTGAGCAGATCACTTAGTCTTTCTGAAACATAACTTCCTCAGCTGGAATGAGACTGTTGCTAGTTTAGACTTTTGTGGATCAAGCACGCCATTACATCACAGAACACAGGTATGTTCCTAGAACATACAGTTAATTGATGCATGTAACCATGGGCCCGTCCACATAACTATTCTACAAAACCTTTGGACTGGAGAGATCAACTAGAGTGTGTTCATAACACACAGGTTGGCTACTTGACAGGCTAGTCTTACAGAAAATTAACTAATCAATGTTACCCAAATTCCATATTCTCAGAAATTCTGGATTATGCCATTCTCCTTATTATTACCCCTCTTAGATCTTGACAGCAGTATTAGTGAAAATCTTCACTATTCCCTGAGTTGCCCTAAAATGTCTACTATTTGTTGTGGCTTTGCATAAATGTCTAGAATTCCTGAATGGCCTTGAAAATGGTACATATTCATGAAGTCACATTTAAAATGTAGGGAAACTAAAGGCATATTATCAGGTTGTTCAGAAATCTTAAGAAATCATCTAGCAACAATATATTATAGAAAAACATTCATTAACTGGCTGATATGTTGACCTCTTACTGCTAAAAGTAGGAAACCATGATGTTTATTATTTTTGAAATCAGTGGACTGAAGGTGAAATGATGTTTGAAATAACACATAAAAACCAATGTCAAAAAAAAAAAAATCTTTACATTCTGGTACTAAGCTAGTTTGTGCCATCATACTGTTTCATGTGTCCAATTTATTTCAGTCTTGTCTAGTGGTAAATAAACTTCGTAACAATGATTTAAGATATTTTAAGGGTATACTAGTGTACCATTTTCTGTAAGTACTGGATTGCTCATTAGAATTGTTTATTTTGCATTTGTTTTCCTGAGGGTCTGACTGTGGACACAGAATCTGTATACTAGAACTTCTTTTTTTGAATTTAATACAAAATGTGTTCTGTTATGGATTGAGTTGTGTATCCCAAAATACGTGCTCAAATAGTAATCCCAAACCTACGGATTCAGTCTCATTTAGGAATAGAGTTTTATTTGTTACGTTAATGAGGTCATGTCAGTACAAAGTGTTTCCGAAGCCAATCATGGATAATGAAATGAGATAAGGACATTTTATTAGAGCTGACAGACAGCTAGAGCTGGCCCCCAGAATTTGAACCTCTAGACTCCTACACTGAGAGAGACTGCATTTCTCTTTTTTAAAACCATCCATTTGTGGTATTTTTGTTACACCAGCACAAGATGACTAAACTACACAACTCTCTCTGATATCCATTCATGCTTGTTGGTTTGCACAGGAAGGGTTGTGCACTAATTGGGAAAAGGCAGGAATTGTTCACCACTGAAGAGATTAGAGCAGACAGCAGGACAAGTCACACAATACTGGGTCTAAGAATGTATTCCTAGAAGACGGAGGGCAAGAAATGGCTTTTCATGAAAAAATATGAGCCTAGAAATGATTACCAGTATTGTTTAGGGAAAGAGGTTAGCAAGTGTGTCACAAAGCTGCAGAGGAGAATGCTCCTGGATTCCAAGTGCCAAGAACTGGGAGTGTCGGTGGCTTGAGGGAGTGAGTGAGTGAGTGCATTTGTGCAAGGGCGGGCACGGTGGTGGTAGGTGTGCCGTTGTCCTCACATTAACCTCTTTATTTTTTCTGATTATAACACTGAAAATGATGTTACTGAAAATTTAATGTATGTAATTTAAGTTGTATTTCCTTAATTTTATTGAAAAATATGAATACAGTCATCATGTGGAGAGAATAGCTGATACCATCAGCAAAAAGCTGTACAGTTCACAAATACTGTTCAAAGCAAGATCCTTTTGTTTCCAGCACATCGGATGAGCTTCAGTCCCTTCTAAATAGAGCTGGCACTGTCTTGGGTTTGGCAGCTCTGGGCTCATCCACAGTCAGTGCCTTTGGCAAGGACGATGGGGATTTATGCCAGGTGCTGGCATGCACACAGACCAGGGGAGCTATCCTGGGAATGAGAAAAGGGCAAATATTGCCCGCCAGTGGACTGGCCTGTGAGTCTGCATATGGCACCTCACAATATAGTCCAGAAATTCCCTTGGCATGATTTTTTTTTAATTTAATATGACTGAGTGAAAATGTACATTCCCGTATAAATTTACATGCCCACCTCAATGCAGCTTCCACTGCTCTCCCTGTCTAGAGACAGCACACTATTCCTCTCTGCTTCATACATGTCTCACTCTCCCAACACTCTCCTCTCCCCTCCTCTCCACCCACTCTCCTTCTTCCAGCCAGAGGTCAACAGGATGATATCCTATAGATGCACAGAACCATAAAGTTCATCCAATATATGGTCACTCTGCATCACCAAGTCCAATCCATTTGAGCATGGCCCCTGGCCCTGATGCTGCCCTTACCCATAAATCATAATGAAGGTCTACTTTTTGGAATGATTTTTTAAAAAAAATAAATGTATATTTTATTTTTTGTTGATTTTTTTAATAACATACAACAAAGAACATTAAAGAAATAAAAGAGATTAGAGAACCAGCTAGAAAGGAAGGCACTCACAATTCCACTATCCCTACACAATTCTTCAGTTTTCCATATGCTACTTTAGTTCACACATATGAATAATTTTACTTTGTCATCAAGCAGTTTATATATTTGACATGATGCCAAAAGTTTCCATGCTACTAAATGACCTTCTTAATCATTATTTTAAATAACCACATAATATTACAATAAGGCTGAATGATCCATAATTTACTCCATCATTTCCCACTCACAATCGTTCACTAATTCACTTACTCAACATTTATTAGACATTTAAAATTAGTCAGGGTTTGTGCTATGAACTGCAAATACAAAGATGTGTTCACCTTTCAAAATGCCCAAAGACAAGAAAGCAAATCATTCCAGTCAAATCACTCGATCAGAGATGATAAACAAGCAAATAAAGGAAGTGGAGCCCCAGGGATATACACTCAGTGCAAGTCAAGCTCCTCTCTCATTCTAAACAAGGGAAGACTGTGACTCTTGGGAACTCCCAATTTCATGGTTTTATGTACATCAGACCCCCCTGCACTCACACACACCTTTTAGTTTCTCAAAACCTTCTCTCAGCTCCTTCTGTATCAGTCAAGGCCAAGTAACAATCTGAGGTGTAATTTCAATTATACTTTTATTTCTAATTGTACTGTAAATGAAGGTTTACAGATCAAATCAGCTTCTCATACAACAACAACTGTTCTTATGATTGTTAGGGGCCATCAAGTTGGTTTTGATTCACTGCAACCCTATCCACAATGGAACAAAACAACGCCCAGTCCTGCACCACATCCACAGTTGTTTTACGCATAAGAACATTGTTGCCGTCACTGTATCCATCCACCTCATTAAAGATCTTCCTCTTTTTCATCTCCCCTCTACTTTACCAAGCAGATATCCTTCTCCTAAACTGCTTTCTTTGTAAGTTAGAATTTTGTTGTACATCTTTTCTAGCCCTGTCCAGGGATTGATCCCTCCTGACAACATATCCAAAGTATGTATGACACAGCCTTGCCATCCTTGCTTCTGAGAAGCACTCTGACTTCTGCCAGTACGGAGCTGTTACACACATTATTTTGTGACTGATTGCCAGCGCCATGACAAGTCAAGTCTTGCCTTGAACTTAAGTTCTCCATTATGAGCTTTCCAATCCCCTCATACCTTCTTGCTCTTGCCCCTGGGCTGGTCAGCCCCTTTGGTTTTTTTGTTTGTTTGTTTTATGAGATCATCTAATCTTTGGATGAAAAGTGAACTTCACAAATGACTTCATTACTAAGCTAAAAGCATGTCCAGGACCCATACTCCAAGGGTTTCTCTAGTCTCTGTCAGGCCAGTAAGTCTGGTCTTTTGTTTGTGAATTTTGTTCTACATTTTTCTCCAGCCCTGTCCAGGACTCTCAATTGTGAACCGTGTCAGCACAGTTGGTAGAGACAGCTGGATACCACCTAGCTATGCCGGGCTGTTTGGGGAGGCTGTGGTAGTCGTGGTTCATTAGCCCTCTGGACTAATCTTTCCCTTGCATCTTTGGTTTTCTTCCTTCTTTCTTGCTCCTGAAGGGGTGAGACCAGTAGAGCATGTCCGATGGACACTTAGAAGCTCCTAGGACTGCAGTTGCTACTCACTAAAGTAGAATGCACAACATTTTGTTTATAAACTATATTATGCCAATTGAGCTAGATGGAACTCTAGACCACGGTCTCCACAGCCTTCAGACTAGTAATTTGGTCTCTCAGGGAGTTTCGCTGCGTCTGTGGAGCTCCCATGACCTTGACTATAGCATGATTTGAACAGGAGGCATTTCTATCAGTCTGGATTGAGGGACTGAGGTTACTGTATATTTTTCATTAAAAGTGAGTCCGTACTTTTTAAGTCATTATCCTCATATCCATCCACCCAGCTCAGAATATGTAAGCTGCAGCCATGCCTGTAACATTCAAAGCCACAAAATTCAGTGTTGTGGGCTGAATCATGTCCTCCCAAAAGATATACTCAAGTCCTAAGCCCTAGCACCTGTGAGTGTGACCCTATATAGAAATAGTTTATGCTGTTGTAATCAGGTTAAAATGTAGTCACACTGGCTTAGGGAGAACCTTAAATTCTGTGACTAGTGTCCTTCCAAAGTGAAGAGGACACACAGGGATAAAGATGACATGAAGACCGAAGCAGAGATTAGAGTGACACAGCTATATACCTAGGATTGCTGAAAGCCACTAACAGCTCAAAGGGTCTTCCTGAGAGCCTTCAGAGGGGGAATAACACCGTCAGTACTTTGATTTCAGACTTCTAGCCTTAGAACCTGGGAGAGAATAAGTTTATATTGCTTTAAGCTACTCGGTTTTTGGTACTTCACTATGGCAGCCACAGGAAACTAGTCCAAATTCTGGAGTAGGATTTGAAACCACATAAGCACACACACATACTTTTTTTTTTTACTTTAAGGCATAGCAATGCAAAAAGGTTGAAACCAAAAGGACATACAGTGGTGTATCATTCAAACAATCAAAAAGATAAACTGATACACTTATATTATTTTAAAAAAAAATAGACTTAATTAAAAGCAAAGTCAAAATACAAAAGTAATTAAAATGTTGGTTAAATATATAATTCATTAAAGACCAATTTACCACAGTCTATATGTGTCTAACAACAAATATGGACAGAGTTCTACCATTTGGGATTTAATTGCCTCTGAAAATATTAGGATAAACCTATCAATGGGTACTAAGAAAAGGTACTTGCAAATATCATGGTACAAAGACATGGTACATGCAAATATCAACTAGACAATGGATGTGACACAGATTTGTCAATGTACAAGGTGGTAGGTAAATATAAGTTATGCTACTCATGTATAACTCAGAACTGGAGCTTCCTGGGCAATAAATTGATTAAAAAAATCTTATCTCAAAAATTACACCTAATGTATTAATGTGCCTTATAGCTATTCATAGAAACCCTGGTGCTGTAGTGGGTTAAGGGCTACATCCACTAACCAAAAGGTCAGCAATTCAAATCCGCCAGGCACTCCTTGGAAACTCTATGGAGCAGTTCTCCTCTGAACTCTAGGGTTGCTATGAGTGGGACCAACTCGACAGCAAAGGGTATAGCTATTCATTTACAAATCAAATGCCATTGAGGTGGCTTTACTGTCTATTCTGCATACTGCACACACTTTCATTAGATGGTCTTTAACTTGATGACGTATGAGAAGTTCACACCTTACTTCTCCAAATGCCTGAGTTCTGCTGGAGAACTATTATAGAAAATTCATACCATAGTTGTCACTGCACGTTTGCAAATGTGCTAATAAAGCTAGTCATACTGGATTAAGGTAGACCTTAAGTCGTATGACTGATGTCTTTATAAAAAAGAAAAGGGCACAGACACACACAGGAAAAGAAGCTGACATGAAGACAGGGGAGAGATTGGCGTGGTACAGCTTTGACAACCAGTTTTTCCTTGATACATAGCAACATATACGAGGTACAAAAACCCTTTTTGTCAATTTACTTCATAACTATACAAAGATTGTGGATAAGGGTAAAAAATGAGCTAATCTAAATATGTTTGAAGCTATTTAAAAAGAACTGTGTCGACTGTCTCAAACTGCAGTGAAAGAAGTTGTCTGCTAGATAGGTTCAACTCTCTGAGAAGCGAATGAATCATTGCTTATCTGCATTGCCACTATTAAGAAACTTGGCTTCATATGATATAAAGGAAAAGTAAATGATTACCAAAAAATTCAGAATACTTCCACTCCATTTCTTGCATCTGTTTCATCCTCTCAGTTACCGTAGTGATTCAGAAGCTATGAAAAGATTACTGAAACCAATGCTTTTAATGACTGTTCCACTTGAAAACACGTGTGATCCATGGCATACAGCTAATGTGAATCACGTGTTGAGAGAGTTAGTCCAGGCAGGGCTTCCAACCAATTTGTTCCAGTTCAAACTCCTGCTCATAATCTGCATTTCCATTTCCAGATATACCGAAGCAGAATCTGCATTTTAAAAAGGCCCCCATGTGATGCTTATGTCTAAAAGCTTGAGAACCACTGTGCCAGGTAGTCCTTAGACACTCCAAGGGGTGGTTCTACCCTGACCTATAGGGTCACTATGCGTCAGAATAAAATTTTCAGAAGTGCTTTCTTTTTTTTTTTTTTTTTGACTCTGCTCGTAGTTCTAAGAATTAGTCCTTAAACAGCATTAGCATCACCTGTGAACTTGGCATCAATGCCGTTTTTAAGAAGTGGTTCCAACCATAATGAACCAGTTGGAAGTCCTGGTCTGGGAATTCTTAAATGCTTCCTGTCCCCAACAAAGAAATATTCTATAAAGTGCAGCCTATATCTTGGGGAACTGGAAAGAGTTACAGACCATGAATCAACAATACTGAATATACCATTGACTTCCAAAATAAATGAATCAGTCTTAAAAGAAATACAATCAGAAAGCTTCTTAAAAGCCAGAGTAGTGAGACTCTGGCTCACTTACTTTGGACATGATATTGGAAAGACCAATCACTGGACAAGGACATCGTGGTTGGTAGAGGGTCAGCAAAAATGAAGGGAATCCTCAATGAGATGGAACGACACAGTGACCATTGCAACAGATCATACCAGTGACCACGTAGATGGCATAGTGTTATACAGAAGGTCACTAGGACTGACTTAAAGGCACCTAACAACAATAGATCCTGTAGCTCCAGACACAGCTGGACTACCATGGTCCTTTGGCACTGAAATGTAACACTTCCTAAGAATTCTAAGAATCAATACACTTCCAGCCTCTATCTAATACATCTCTAAATGTGTACGGAAATACAAGTCTTTGAATTTTAATAGTGCCATGCTGACATTTCTTTCCAGTGGCACTGCAAAAAAAAAAAAAAAACTTATGTAATTGTTTCAACGCAGTGTTGCAGTATGAAACAGCTTTTATGTGGTTCATTTGCCATCAGACTGCAGTTTAAGACCTAGCTGTTTTCAGGACACAGGCTCTATCTGCAATCTCTTTGCTCACTGTCCTAGCATTCAAACCAAAGAGCACCTAAGGTGATTGCATTAGAGGTGTGACAATCTGATAAGGAACAACGATGATGGCAGGAAACATCTCTCAATTTGGTCTCAACTGGAGGACATTATATTGAGTGAAACTAGTCAGCGACAGAAGGACAATTATTATATGGGACCACTACAATAAAAACTTAAAAGCATACTCATACATACTAGAAAAGACTCTTTGACGGCTACAAGGGTGGGGAAGGTGGGAGGGTGGGAAGGCAAGTGGCGAGGGTTTAGATTAGACAGTTGTTAGAAATTTGGTAGGGTGAAATTGGTGACAATTCACATTAGTAAGAAGATCAATATTAAGGAGACTTCAACACAACTTGTGTACTCCTCTCTTAACCCAATATTATAAGTACAGAGTATGTACAATTTCATTTTTTTATTTAATAATTAAAAATAATAATAAAGAGGTCTTTTACAGCAAAAAAGTAAAGTGTGAAAATAATCCAAGGCTTCCCCAGAGTTATGGATTAAAGCAGTATAAATCAGTATCATGATTTTTAGGCTCTATTATGTCTGAAGGAAATAGGTCTCCCTTGTTTGCTTATAGAGTAAGATGGATGTGGTCTTTCCACACTTATCCCCTTAAACTTCCTATTTCCACCCATTTTTAGTCTTCTGATGAGAAAGCTAAAATTTTTAAAAACAAAATTAAATTGGCTCCTTCGTGTTTTCCTTTCATCATAAAGATACCAAGAACTGTCTTTTTTTTTTTAAGACCTTCTTACTGCCAACCTTTCTTCCAAATCTCCCTAACCCTCCCTTCATGGTAGAGGACATCTGAATCCTAACTGGTTTCCTTGACTTAGTCCCTGCCTTTTCCAGGTCATTCTACACACTGCATCCATAGTTACCACTTTTATACCCACATCTGAGCATCTCACTCACACTGAATAAGCTCTAGGACTTCATTCTATCAGCGATTCCTTCTACTGTCTTTTACCGTACTCACTGCTCCATTTTCTAAGGATAGCTTCCCTCAACTTAAAAACTTTCCTGCTTGCTCATTCAAAAAAACATTTATCAACCATGTTGATACTCAAAATAATATATAGCTTCTTTGCTTTTTCCTGAAATGCTTTTCATCTGGATGGTTTCCACTGCAAACTGCATTTAATTTATCTGATTATCTTCAGTTACTTATATTGCTAGAAGATAGATTTTTTTTTTCCCATAAAATGAGTAAAAAAGTAATTTACCAATGGACCATGAATTTGGGTCCTAAAAAGTCTTGACTCCTGGTTCCTTCTCTTGGCTCCCATTTCCTCCCATTCTTCCACTAATAGGGAGCTGAATCTGAGCTTCACACTGTGCAGTAACTATGTAGTCAGCACTGAGCTGGCAAATAGCAGGCAGAAAGGCAGCTGATGCCCATGAGGAGACTGCAACAGTAAAAATGTAACCTGAACTGTAATCCTAACAACCACTTTTGCAGAAGAAACATTTTGTGGAAAATTTTTTCTGAAGATATATGTATACGATATTTAAATAGTGAAATAAGTGTATGAAATGTGTATAATTATTCCCATTCAATACACCAGTAAACAAAAGGTTAAATAACTCACCCAGAGTCACAAAGTCAGCAAGCGAGGAGATAGTATGTAACCTACACTCTTTGGGTGCAAGCCAGCCAAGTGCCATTGAGTCGGATCTGACTCATGGCGACCTATGTCCTTAACTCATCATGATCCAGAACCTTCTAGAACTCCAAGATTGGCAGCTGCTTCATTGCAGTACAGCCTGACATCTTTGCCTGGTTACTTATTTCTTGTTATTTTCTGCTGTCAAGTAGATTTCAACCCATAGTAACCCTATATGATGGCGTAGAACTGCTCCACAGGGTTTCCTAGGCTATAATTTTTATGGGAGCAGATTGCCAGGTCTTTTTTCGGGGAGAGCTGCTGAGTGAGCTCAAACCACCAATCTTTCAGATAGCAACCAAGCATTAAACCATTATGTCAGCAGAGCTCTTATGTATCACCGTAGAATCTACAGTCCTAAGACTGACCTTACGATCTTTCCTCCAGGAATTTCTCTTATTTTGGTTAATGTCATCAGTGAGTTTAAAGTTATCCATGCCTTAAACCTCAGAAACTCTTCTGCCTTCCTTTCCCTCTCATTGTTTGTGAGACGGTGCCTCATAGCCTCCTATTTATGCTAATCCTGCTTTTAAACGTTCTCACTGCATTTTTACACAAGTAATGTGCACCTTTTGTTTGCCAACCATTCCCTTCTCCTGCAAGGTGTTTTCATCAGCACTCTATGCTGTTTTTTTTTTTTTTTTTTTAAACAACATTGTAAAAAAAAAAGAAAAATAGGAGCCCTAAGTAAAATGGTTCATGGGGAGAAGGAATGGTTAGAAAACAAACAAAGAAGATATGCATTAAAGCCAGCATTATTTGGTTAAATATACATTTATTACTTTTGCTCATGTCCCAGTACTATCCCTTTAGTAATACTTCAGAACAACTGATTTCAACTCTTAGCGAGCCTACAGAACAAAGTAGAACTGTCCCACAGGGATTCCAAGGAGCAGCTGATAGATTTAAATTGCCAACCATTTGGTTAGCAGCCAAACATTTAACTGCTGTGTCACCAGGTTAAGTGATATGTTACGTTTGGTCTTCCTAATGCAGTGTCTCCTTTTTTCTTACCTGTACTCTCTAATGTATACTTTTGATGGTGTCAATGTCTGCAAAAATATTCAATTGCTCCTGCAAGTTCAGAATAAAGTTAAGTGTTCTTGGAGATACTTTACTCTCAACCATTCAAGAACCATCTCCTAAAATTCCTCTTGGAGTCAACAACCTGTTAGAACTGACTAGCTTATCATCTCAACATACCCTCTGATGTTCAAAACACATCCTTATTAAACCATCATCATGGTTAATGTACTTATTCCTCAGGTATATGCATACTGAATATTTACCATTTTTAGTACCAAACTCACATGACTATTCCTACAATAAAGCCATTCCATCATCTCCATGCAAATCTCACAAGAGTCGTAGTACCATTCTCTTAGCACCTACTTATAATTGGCCTTAAATAATAATTGTTTACATTCATGTGCTGGCTCCCCTATTACCTTGTAACCCTGTAACCCCAGTGACAGTAGGACTATTATTTTTAATTACAAGAATCTGAATTTAACTTTAATAAATCTGATTAGTTTAACTGTTTGGAGGGTCACAGTTCTGTGAGAAACTCACTTCTCACTAGAAGCTAAAGTAGAGGTTACAAATGGTGAGTATTGCAGGATCCTTAAGTGGCTGACGAAAACAGCCATTTGAAGATAAATAATTTAGTGTATAATAAATCACAGTAGTAAATCGGTGACTTATTATTTATTATGATCAATATGTTATCACCAGTCTCTGATGAAGGATATTATACTGGTAAAGTAGGTAAATTAAAAACCAAACAAACTAATGCCAAGTTGGTTCCTTCTCATAGTGACCGTATACATTAAAGCAGAGTTGCTCCATAGAGTTTCCAAGGAGCACCAGGCAGATTCAGACTGCCAACTTTTTGGTTAGCAGACGTAGCACCTAAGCACTATACCAGCAGAGTTTCCAGTAAAACTGATGGTCAGTGAAAAAGAGGAAGACTTTCCATGAGATAGACTGACACAATGGCGGTGGGCTCAAGCACAGCTCAAACGCTTCATTCTGTTTGACACCAGGGTGCCACGAGTCAGAAGCAACTCAGTGGCACCTAACCACAACACCCCAGTAATTTGCACACTTCAGTGCACAGTCACACTCCTGGATGGACAAGTTAAAATTACAGCTCCATACTCTAATCCCAAAGATTCTTTTTTAGTAGGATTAGATTCCACAGCAACTGGTTTGTTTGCTTTTTTGTTACTGTTATTATTATTTTGGTTGTTTTTAGAGTTAAGTATAATAAATTAAGCAGCCCCAGTTCCTAGGCAAACAATCTAATAGTTCATAAATCAAAATCACTTTGCAATCATCAGCACTTTTACCCAAATACCCAGATTACCCAGTAAACGAGGTATGCAAAAGATTACTTGCACTTGCTAATTTGTAGGGCATGATTTCACCTGTATTTCATCACATCGAAAATACAGTGAAACCCAAGTGAAATTGTGGACTGTAGATTAATTAATTAATTTAGGTAAACCTAAGTAAACCTGTGTGTACCTTGCTTACTAGTTAACCAACCTTGAAAATATTTCAAACCACTTTAAGAATAAGTTTAAACATGAAGGTACATTGTGTCACTGGCTACATAATGACGTTGTGTAAGCCAGGCTGCTTCTGGAGGTATTTTAAGTCTGGTTGCACCTAAATGAAAAAATCCCTATTGTCAACAGAATTCTTTCTCATAGCAACCCTACAGGATGGAGTAAAACTGCCTCACAGAACTTCTGAAAAGCACTGGTGGATTTCAGCTGCTGACATTTTGGTTAACAGTTGTATCACTTAATCCCTACACCACCAGTGTTTGTGTTACACTTAGGAGTAACTAAATGTGTGTTTGTCTAGGAGAAGTTTAGAGATGATAGTTAGATTTCTCCCTGTTCCACTTGGAGGCAGTATGGTGTCATACTGAAGGGGGTACTCCTGAGAAATTCTCAGTGGGACAAAGAACTTGATTTGGCTCTTTGAGTGTGGCTCCTCTAAATAACCTGAGCAATCACGATGCCTTTGCTTTGTAAAACAGCCTGAGAAATAGGGACCTATAGGCCTCATATCTGGGAAATAACTTCAGGAAGGGAGTGGGGCTTAATGCTGTCCTGCATTGATTAGATTAATCACAGCTATACTTTAAGACCAACATAAGTTGTATTTATTTGACCAAGATAATGAATTATATAAAACAGATTTACTTCTTTCTTTCCTTAAATGAAACAAATCCAGAAAATCTGCAGCAGGAAGGCTTGTGCCTGAAATGAGCAGGCACAAGCCTGCTGGTACACCTCTAGGCTGAAGTGACCACAGCGAGTGAACCTAAAGGAAATCCAACTGCTGTCACGAATTCCTGTGAAGCACTTGTGGCTCTTTCCTGCATGGTTCTGGCTACAGGAAATTTTGAATTTCTTGGAGGGCCCAGCAAACAAGGAGGATAAGGCGAGGATGCAACCAATAAGGCCTTAAAAAAAAAAAAAAAAACGTACTGATGTGAAGTCGATTCCAACTAATAGTGACCCTATGGGACAAAATAGAACTGCTACATAGAGTTTCCAAGGAGCAGCTGGTGGATTTGAACTGCCGACCTTTTGGTTAGCAGCTATAGCACTTGACCACTAGGAATCCAGGGTTTCCGGTAAGGCCTAGGACCAACTTATGGCAGGTCTGCTGCTCAAGGAGTGCTCCTCATGCTCAGAACCCTTCTGAGCTGCCAACTATATTGTCAAAGAGGCAAGGTGGGGCGATTCCCACCTTGCTCACTAAGTGTGTAGCAACAATAAGCAAGAATCCAGGCTTTACCTGCCCACATCTCCATAGCTGGTGACCTGCCACTTCCATAGCAATTCCTCTAACCACCCAGAGCTGAATTCAATCTCAACCCCTACTATCCTGAGTCAGATCGAAATATCCCCGGCCACCTGACACCAGGTCATCGGGGGAGAAGCTGTAGGCTCAGGAGTCTGCACAACACCCTGCCCTTTACACAAGCTGGCTTCCCTCTCCTTTCCTCTCCTTGTCTCTTTCTCATCGTTTGGGACTAGGTCACAAACTAGAGAAGTTCAACTCTTCACTCACTGACCCTGCAGCCATTATCACTCAGCCACAGAGCTTGGTCTACACAAACTGTACTACCAGCCTCTACTGGCTCATTACCCCTGTGGGTGCATTAATCCTCTGTGAAGGCTCGGGAAATTCATGGAGACCATTAGCTACGCCTTGGAGACCTAGTGGCACAGGGGGTAAGGGCTCACAGCTGTTAACCAAAAGGTCAGCAGTTGGAATCCACCAGCTGCTCCCTGAAAACTCTATGGGGCAGTTCTACCCTATCCTATAGGGCCACTTGTGAGTCAGAATTGCCTTGACAGCAACAAGTTGCCTGGTTACCTATACCTACAGTTATTCATGTCTTATAACAAGAAAGGATAGGTGCAGAGACACACCACGCAGGGTCTGGCAGAGTGCCCAGCAAGGGACCTCCACTGTCTTCATGAAGGAGCTGCTCCCTCCCCTGTGCATGGATCTTCTCCCTGACCCAGAAGTCCCTAAAAGAGCGCTCTCCACTGCCCATGTCCCCTAGTCATCTGGAACTCAATAAATACACTTTATGTTGGTCTTATAGTTGTGATTAATCTAATCAATGCAGGACAGCATTAAGCCCCACTCCCTTCCTGAAGTTAGTTCCCAGGTATGAGGCCTATAGGTCCCTATTTCTCAGGCTATTTTACAAAACAAAGGCATCATGATTGCTCAGGTTATTTTCAGGAGCCACAATCAAAGGGCCGAATACATTCTTTGTCCCACTGAGAACTTCTCCCACTGAGTGTGCTCATGGTACAACACCAGGTGCCACAAGAGGCGCTACTGAGCAAGGCATCTTCCCACTGCTCTACAAATTCGTGACTAAATCTCTGCTTGACATTTGCCTACCACATCACAGAAACAAGTTAAGGGAGGAGAAAATCAATAAAAGTACCAGGAATGATAGAAATAGGTATGGGGAGGTTTCTTAACAAAAAACAGACAAAAAAAAGATTATTAAGTTTAAGAAAAATATGAGGGGATGTCTTGTCCAAGTCAGTGGCAAACAAGCAAAAATGACACGATAATATACTCTTGCTTAACAATTATTAGGATATGACAGCAACAGTACTTCCCTGAGAAAAGAGACGTTAAGTATAGATAGCTAACTTACCAAAATTTTAATAACAATAAATGTTGCACGCAAATCCAAAAAAAGTAGATGTAACCCCCCCAAAAGATTTATATCAAAGTCTGTGGTGTTACTGTTGCTTTTGAGTCAATTCTGACTCATGGAAACTCCATGTTTGCAGAGTGGAGCTGCGTCATAGGGTTTCCAAGGTTTTAAGCTTTCTTTTTCAGAAGCAGACAGCAAGACCTGTCTTCCAAGAAGCATCTGGGTGGGTCTGAGCTGTCAATTTTTCAGTTAACAGTAGAGTACTTAATGCAGTGTACCACCCAGGGACTTGTATTGGATAAGTAGGGTAATTTATGTTACCCATTTATAACTCACCTTATTCTCCACCCACAAAGGGCATGAGACCTCTAACAAAGGAGCAAACGAAAAAAACTAGATATGCCATAGCATCCAACTAACCATCAGTATCTTCTGGTTCAAATTTTTCTGCCCAAACAAAATACTGACATGCAAATGATAGAGTTACAGATATTTTTAATACACTGAAGTCATAGTCCAGAAATTGCACCCTCTATTACTTTTCCTCCACTCATTACCATGGCATGCTTCTCTGCTATTAATAAAACATCATTTTTGTTTTGTTTTTGTCTTGTGTCAAAATCATGTGCACTGGTCACTGGTGTATGTGAAGTGAGTGTGTATGTATTTGTGTGTGTGTATTTGTACGCATGTCAATGTGTTAATATTTCAGATAGAGGAAAACATAATGAGCTTCACAGCATTCACTGGAATTGGTGACTTTCAAAAACAACAATATCTGAGAAAAAATTCTCTCCTACTGAAGATATCTGGAAGCAACTACAGTCTAATTGGTGTAGTGGTTAAGTGCTACAGCTGCTAACCAAAAGGCTGGCTGTTCAGATCTACCGGACACTCCTCAGAAACTCTATGTGGCAGCTCTACTACTCTGTCCTATAGGGTTGCTATGAGTCATAATTGACTCCACGACAGAGAGTTTTTTTTTTTTTTAAAGTCTAGCTGAATGGGAAATCAAAAATGAAAACACAATTACTTCAAATTTCTGACTCACAGTAAGAATAAAAACATATATAGAAAACAAATCACTTCTATTATATACAAATGTTACATTTATTACTAATAATCATTTAAATAGATCAAAGTATATTAAAATTTACATAAACTCTGCCCCAAATTGAATAGTGTATAATCTCAAATGAAACTTATTCAGAGAAAAATTGAAAAAGCTATTTGTGACCATTTGTTTGCACGTGTACATGTGCATGTGCATGTGTGTGTGTGTGTGTGTGTGTGCGCATGTGTGTGCGCATCTCAAATTAGCAGCTGAAAAAAAGATGTATACCCAGGCTCAGAGTTAGAAAAATGGCTACTATTAGACAACATTTGTAGAAGTAACAACTGACATTTACTCTGCAAGGCAAGTGGAAACAAAGACAAAAATGCACATGAATTTTGTTCTACCATTTCCACTCCTGAGAATCTACCTTAAGGTGACAACATAAAAGAAACAAAACACTACACTGTACAAAACTACAGAGACAGTAAAAACACCTCTGGCTCCCAGCGGTTCTACAGGGAGGCGGAAGGGATGAGGAGGGGAGTCGAGTGTATTTTCAGAGTGAAGCTATTCTGTGTGATACTGTGGGCATGCGCTTGTCCAAACCCAAAGGACTACACATCATCGTGAACTCTCACATAAAACACAGACTTTGCTGTGTCCTCAAGGTTACATCTCTGCTTTTAATACTTTAAGAGGTCTTTTTCAGCAGGTAGGCCCAGTGTAATACATCATTTGATTTCTTGACTGCTGTCTCCGTGGATGCGATTGTAGATCCAAGTAAAACAAAATCCTTGACAAGTTCAGTGTTTTCTCCATTTATCATGACATTGTTTATTGGTCCAGTTGTGAGGATTTTTGTTCGCTTGATGTTACTATGCAATCCCTACGGAATGCTGTAGACTTTGACCTTCCTCTAGCCTTGATTCATCTGCTCTAACAAACGCATTACACAAATGCAAGATGTCAATAGTGAGAGAAACTGTGTTCTGGTGATGGGGTGGACATATTATGACTCTCCATCATTTCTGCTCAATTTTTCACTAAATCTAAAAATGTTCGAAATAATAAAGTTCCTTAATTAAGGAATAATTAAAAATCCAACCTTGGGATATTATGTTTCAAAAGAAAGATGTTTATCAATGTCAAGTGTATGTGTAATCTAGCCACCCTATATCAGTATCATAATGAGGGATGAGACACAAATAAAAATTACAGAGCAGCTTTACTGTTGTCCAGATAAAAATAACTGAAAAAAATAAATAAAATGATGACATTACTGTGTCATAAGAGTTGAAGGATTTTCATTTCCAATAATATTGCTAGCTAAGAATTTGACATGACCATTCCACTGAAAACAACTTAATATTACAAATATATATGTATTTGTAATCTTATTAAATGTGTCACTAACCTTCAAGTTAGAATGATCTACCAGGTCAAATCCAAGTAAAGCTAAGATGCCAAGTAATTAAAAAAAAAAAAAAAAAAAAACTAAACTAAATGATTACTGCCCAGAGGGAATTTTATAAGATTTATGAATTTATGTTTCAGTTTCCAGGATCTAACTTGCCATGGTGTAGAAGACAAAGTCTAAGACTTTTCCAAGGATGCCTGGTGGTTCCATGGTTAAGGGCTCAGGGCTAAGCGAAAGCTTGGGGGTATGAACCCAACTGTGGCTTCACAGGAAGGAAGAGGTGGTGACCTGCTCTCATAAAGATTGTGGCCTAGAAAACCTTATTGGGCAGTTATACTCTGTTACATGACACAGTTAGTTGGAATCAACTCAGTGGCATCTATCAGTAACAACAGAGCCTTTGCAAGGTTTAAAATCCAATGAGAGCCCAGCTTCCATGAAGCTGGAACCTGACAGTGTACCACCACTTAATGTGAAATAAACTAGAGCGACTCTCAACCCATTCTTACTTCCCATCACAGCCTCAGAGGCTTTTTGTTTGTTTGTTTTTGTTTTTTGAAGGGTAGAGGAGGGATATAACTTTCTGTTGGGCAGAGTGAGAAACAAATACTTTTACATGAGAAATTTAATTAAATCTTCTAATTCCAGTAGATATACAGTCCAAAAACACATTACCTAGCCAAGCCAAGTGCCATCGAGTACATTACCTGGACTGCCCAAAGACCTTTAACCATACAATTAATTGACAATTTTTATAGATGAGCAACAGTCCCAGGAAGAAACAGACACAGCTGCTTTCTGAAGGAATACAGCTTCATTCTCAGCCCCTCAAAAATTCACAAATAACTTTCCAAGAAAAATGAATTTTTTATAGTAGAAAGTCAGCTACAAATGCATAAGATATAAGCCAGGAACACAAATATATAAAACACATCAGTGAAAAACAAAACTCAAAGACAGGATAAGAACAGTACAAATCTAACACTGTACTGTTATCAAGAGCTATCTATCATTTAAGGATACAAAAATATTGAAAAGTAAATGTCTGAAAATGAATTATCATTAAAATCCAAACTAAAAGTCAATCATCATAATCATAAAATAAACCTTTAGGGGAAAGAAAGTTGTCAGAAAACTCCAAAAGTTTCACTTCACTGAAAAAAATGTAAGACTTTTATACTTAGTTAGTATTATTGCCCCAAAACAGATCAATGAAAAATTTGCAGAACCTCAAGAAAAGTTAAAATCTAATTATAGTAGTACATTTTAACAGAAACAAAAATCTAAAACTGGCATAGAAGATTCAAACAATGTAAGGAGAACACAACTGATATACATTAAAAACATTACTCAAAACAAATAAACCCCCAAATCCAAATCTATTGCCATCAAGTCAGTTCCAACTCACAGTGACATCACAAAGGTGATTCCAACTCACAGTGATGTCACGTAACAGAGTGACTGCCCCATAAGGTTGTCTAGGCTGTAAATCTGAAGAGAAGCGGTCTTCCACACCTTCCTCCCGTGAAGCCATTAGCCATTTGAACAGCAGACCTATTGGTAAGCAGTCAATTCATTGCTTTAACCACTTTGCCACCAGGACTACAGAGTAGAGATTCTTGTAAAGCACACAGATTACAAAAGCAATCTCCCGGAAATTTCAAAGAATAGAAATTTGGACCATACTCGGACTTCAATGCAATTGAAATAGAAATCAACAAATTAAAAATAATAACATGAAACAAAACAGTAGATTTGGAAATTATGAAACATATATATCTAAATAACTCAGGGGTTAAAAAGGAAATCATAAACCAGAAATTTTGTGAAAGTACTTATTGTAAAAATATGACATAAATAGTATGCTGTTTAAATAGAACTTACAGGAAAATTTATAATCTTAATTTCATCGTTTAAAAAAGCTGAATGTTCTGAATTATTGGGTGTCATCTATCTCAGGGATCTACTTTTTAAATTAGTCATCTAGCAAAACTTGGTAGTCATACATGGGAAAAAAATGAAACCAAATCACTACTTCACACCTGTGAAGGTAAAGCTTATGTGGTAACTTAGCTAGGGCATGCCTCTCTGCGGTGCAGCAGACAGTATGTAATCATCCTCCGTTTTGTGATTCAGTGGGAACAATCAGTAATTTGAAACTTTAAGGTGAAACCCAATAAGCTGAGAGTCAGTCAAGTGAAATACAGTTGGTTTTCTTGGGGAGTGTGAACTGTATTCAAGAAACATGTGGATGTTCTGGCAAAGCTCTCTCTGCATCATATGTCTGCTTTGCTATCTTCTGACCTCAGTTCCTGAAAATACAGGAGTCAGTACAGGCTTCTAGCCTCAATACCTGACCCGTGGATTTGGGACTTGCCAGTCTCCACAACTGTACAAGTTATTTTCTTGGGATAAGTGTTTCTCTCTATATTTATTTTTATAGGAGATCTGGTGGTACAGTGGTTAAGAGCTCAGCCGCTAACTGAAATTTCAGTGATTGAAATCCCCCAACTTATGGGGCAACTGCTTCCATAAAGATTCTCAGCTTTGGAAACTCTACGGTGCAGTTCTACTTGGTTCTGTAGAGATGTCATGAGTCATATTTCAACTTGACAGCAGTAAGTTTATTATATATATATATATATAAAACATATACATCTGTATGTATGGGCATGTATATATGTATACCTATATATATAAATATATGTGTGTGTGTGTGTGTATATACATGCATACACACACACACACACACACACACACATACATATACCCTGCTGGCGTACTGATTAATAGCTACAGCTGCTAACCATAGTGCTGGTGGTTTGAATCCACCAAACACCACCTGGAAACACTATAGGGCAAGTTCTACTCTGTCCTGTAGAGATGTCATGAGTCAAATTTCACTGACAGCAATAAGTGTATCTGTGTGTGTATATACACATACACGTGTATATGTATATATACACATACATATGTGTAAATATACATACATATATGTACATGCATGCATCTATATACATATATATACACACACATATACACACGTGCACACACACCCTGGCAGCATAGTGATGAAGAGCTACAGCTGTAAACCAAAATGCTGCCAGTTTGAATCCACCAAACTACTTGGAAATCCTATAGGGCAGTTCTACTCTGTCCCATAGGGTCGCTATGAGTCAGAATCTACTTGACGACAGCAGGATTGTTTTTTTTTTGATGGGATCAGTTTTGGGGAATCTAGCCTAAGCCAAAACCGCACATCAAATAACATCTGAAATGCAAACCTATAAGGTATCTGGTAGACGATAAAGAATAACATCTTTATGGTTGTCACAGGAAAAATGTCTTCAAGTGAAAGTTAAAATTGATAAATTCCACTAAATTTAAATTAGGAACTGCTAATCATCAATGACATCCAAATGAGACTAGAGCTAAGCCACCCACCACAGAAGGCATCTGAAACACATAAAACCTTCAGAACATATAAAGACATGTTATAAATTAGTATGTTTACGAAAAAAGAAAAAAAACACAGTTAAGGTTGGCAAAACTCTTAAACAGCTACTTTAAGAAGAAATCCAAGTGTGTAGTAAACATAAACAAGCTTTTTCATTTTATTAATTATCAACAAAATGCAAATTAAAACAGATGCAAAGGCTGAAGATATTTACTCATCTACTTCAAGAAATTTGGAAGGAAACTATCTTGCCAGCTGACAGGAAAAGATCCTTATTGGTACCCATTCCAAGTAAACGTGATCAAAGAGAATGTGGAAATTATCGAACAACATCATCAATCTCACGTACTAGCAAAATACTGGTGAAGATAATTCAAAGCTGGCTACAGCTGTAAATTGACATGGAACTGCGAGAAGTTTAAGATAGATTCTGAAATGGACACGGAGCATGGGATATCATTGGTTCTGTCAGATGGACCTTGGTCAAAAGCAGAGAACATTAGAAAAATATTTACATATATTTTAGCCACTGTACAAAGGGATTCAATCATACAGGTTACAACAAATCATGAATAATTTTATGAAGAACAGGAATTCCAGAACACTTCATTTTGCAGAACCTGTGCACTGATCAGGAGGCAGCCAGAATGTTCCTTAAAAGTGAGAATGGCAGTGAAGTAAAAGACACCACAAAATATAGGGGAAATCAGTACAATCTGACCAATCCAAAGCCACACAATCTTCCTAGACGTATTGAAAAACCTTGAGGGACTGAGTTTCTGGAGCTGCAGTCTAGAGATCATCATCACCAGAGGCATCTAGGTCAACTGGGGTAGCACAGTTTATAAAGAAAATGGTCTGTATCCTACTTGGATGAATACAGTCGGAGTTCTCACAAGCCTGCAAGCAGCCATCTAAAGTACATTTATTGGTCCCATCACATTTACAGAAAAGGAGGATGAGGAAAATCAAAGACACAAGGACAGTATTAGTCCATACGACTAGTGGACCACAAGAACTAGAGCCTCTACCAGCCTGAGCTCAGAAAAACTAGAAACCACTGCCAATGGCTGTGTGCTTCGATAGCAATCATAACAGAGGGTTAGGCACAGGGCAGGAGAAAAACACAGAGTAAAATTCAAATTCACAGAAAAGGCTACCTTACAGTAGGCCTAACAGAGACAAGAGGAACCTTCTAAGAACCATGGACCCCAGACACCCTGCTAACTCAGAACTGAAGCTAGTCCCAAAGCCTATCTTTCAATGAAGATTATACAGGCCTACACAACAAGCAAAAACACACTTGAGGAGTGTCCTTCTTGGTTCAGCCAAGAACATGAGGGCAAATGGGTAACACCTGCCCTGAAACAAAGACAAGACGGTAGCAGGGGACAGCAGACCCAGACGAATGGATATGCAGAACTCAGGGTGTAACGGGAAGTGGGAGAGCACTGGCACATTGTGGGCTGGGGTGGCAACCAATGGCACAGTACAACTTGTGTGTAACGTTTTGAATGAGAAACTGATTTGTGCTGTAAACTTGCACCTAAACCACAGTAAACAAAGGTTTAGAAAGTAAGAATGACAAGACTTTGTCTTGCTTGCTTTGGACATACCACCCAGGAAAACCAATTGCTAGAAAAGGACACTGATAGAGAAGCAGCAAAAACGAGGGAAATCTTGCATGCGGTGCACTGACACAATAGCTACAACAAAAGGTTCAAACACACCAGCAACAGTAGGTATGGACCAGGACCAGGCAATGAGTCACAGCGAACTCTACGGCCACCATCAACGAAGTAAAACATATATAATTCTTTAAACATAATACAATTTTGAATTACTGTTACATGAAAAATGTTTCTAATTTCAGCACATTAAAATGTAATTAAAAAAATAAAATTTAAATATTATGTAAGTATCTAATTTCATGTAACTCATTCTCTTTGATTAAACCACTTCCAGTATCTATTTCAAAACTCAATTTGATGGTGTAAATGCAACTAATAAAAAATCACATAGCATGAATATAGCATCAGAGGATGAAATATTTCTGTTTTTGCTTCTGTACTGGAAGGAAGCAAATAAAATGTGTTATTTTAACATTAAAGAAGAAAAAATATTCCAATTTATAGGTCACTCTAAAAAATTACAGAGGATAGTCCGGTAGTGTTCATTTAACTTATATACATGCCATGAGAGAAAGATACGCTACTCATTCTTCATGTTTCAGATAAGACCAACAATAAATTTGTGAGTATTAAATCAGCTCTTTATAATGCATCTCAACACAAAGTAATTAACTGAAGACATTAACGTGTTGGAATTATGAAGCCTGGAAAGCAAAATAAATCCCGGAATACTCTAGGCCTGTGTTGTCTTTGCCATGTTTATGTAACTGTGAAATCTAAATCCGCCCTTCCTCACCCACCCCACTCACTCTCCTACTTTTAAAGCTATTTGCTCAGCCTCCACCTGACCTCCTGTTCGTAGCTTTCAAAACACAGAGGACAGCACAAAATCTGATGGGCTGGCCTTGGATCCCTTTTCTGCCCGTCTCTTGTCTGGGAAGTGGCCCTACTTTCTTAACTTCTCATGCCTGAAGTAGCTTTTCCAGATGACATACCCCATTCTGATATTGACTATGTTGTCAGTGGCCCCTGAGCTGGCTCTGAACTTTTGGTACCTTTTATGTAACAGAGCAAAACATTGCTCAGCCTGCACCATCATATGATTGCTGTTATGCTTGAGTTCACGGCTGTGGCCACTGTGTATTTTGGTGTCATTCAACTCAAGAGCCTCATCTTCCAGCATTATATTAAACAATATTCTGATGTGATCAATAGGACTTTTTACTGGATGATTTTCAGAAGGAGATAGTCAAACCTTTTTCCTGTCTTAGTCCGGAAGCACTGATAAAATTTGTCTGCCACTGGTGACTCTGCAGGTATGTGAAACACCATAGTGAACAACTCATAGAGACCCTATAGGCCTGAGTAGAACTGCTCCCTAGAGTTTCCAAAGAGCGCTGGGCAGATTTGAACTGCTGACCTTTTGGTTAGCAGCTGTAGCACTTAACCGCTAGGCTACTAGGGTTTCCAAACAATATTCTGTTGTGATCAATAGGGTTTCTACTGGTTGATTTTCAGAAGTAGATTGTCAAACCTTTTTCCTGTCTTAGTCTGGAAGCTGATAAAATTCGTCCGCCATGGGTGACCCCACAGGTATGTGAAAGAGTGGTGGTATTGCTTCTAGCACCACACAAATATACAAGAGATCCTAGTATGAGAAATTAGCAGACAGTTTCTAGTTTTCTGTCTCCTCCAGCTGATACTCTGACAGGCTGCTTCCTCTGCCCTGACAGTTTTCTCTTTTATATAAATAAATAAAATTCTAGGACTCATCCCCAGAAAATCATACCATATTTAATAAGCCCTTCCTATATGTCAGGCACTATGTTAGAAAGTTTAACACTGATGATCCTATTAATTTTCAGACTAATTTAGTCAGAATAGATTCTATAGCAATATATATGTTTATTATTTTTTTTAGGTTGTTATCATTCAAAGTTTTAAAGGTGAAGAAACTGAGACAGGGTGAACAAGAAAATTGCTGAGGTCACCTAGCTAATAAGGGGCAAAGCTAGAGTTTGAATGCAGGAAATCAGACTTTTCAGCACACATTCTTATCTACCACAGCATTAAAGCATCCCTCTAAAATTGAACATGAAAGAAAGAACTCTAACAGACGGAGCACAAGGCATTAGAGGGCAATCCTTTATGGCTCACCTGTGTTGTCACCTGTTGTCCTTCCTCTTACGGGCTTCTGTCCAGCCTTCAAAATTATCCCACAAAGGGAAAGGAGAGCCACTTTAAGGAGCAGGGAAGCTGGCATTTTGAGTCCTTTCCTAGGGTCTGTTGAGTGAGGGGCTTCCTGCAGGCACCCCTTTCCACAGTTGTCCAGAGAAGACCAGTGATGGGTGGACCAAAGTGTTGGGAGAGCAAAGATTGTGTACTCTTTTTTAACTTCTCCTCATGAATGGAGAGTGTGCTAGGTGTGACCCAGGGATGTGGAGTGGACTGCAAGAACCAGCTGGGAGCTTGCCTGGGGCTCAGGTGTCAAGGGGCTACAGAAGGTGCAAAGCAATAGACAGCAGAGAAACACTTGACAAAGAAGGGGGTAGCTGTACATGGGACAAAGGTGGGCACACCTGCAAGTTATCAATGCACCCCATAGGGGAAATGGCCCTGTCAGAGATCAAATGCAAAGACAGAGGCAATGCAGATAACCAAAAAGACATGCCAGGCACAGAATCCCCTCTGTACTCTCATGGCCTAGTGGAGAAGCTGAAAGCAGGAATCATTTGCACGAGGGCACTAACAAGAACCAAGTTAACTGAATCTTGAATTTAACTTTTAAAAGAAGGATGGAAAAGAAAATTCAGTGGATAAGATGAAGTTTTCTAATGTCTAACAAAACCATGAGCTCTGGGTAAAGAAAATTACATTCTGTTATGTTTAAGGGTGACATTCTGAACTTTGTGGATCTCATAGTCATAAAATATATGTGTTCTATAGTCTGAACAACACAACTGTCATAGAAATAAAATCTTAAGGACTGAATCTTGACAGACACTTTTCCTAATTTTAAACCTTGCAGCACCTGGTTGTTCTGTTCCAATGATTTCCTCTTGGTCTATGTGCAGATTCCTCATGAGCACAATTAAGTGTTCTGGAATTCCCATTCTTTGCAATGTTCTCCATCATTTGTTATGATCCACACAATCAAATGCCTGTGCATAATTGATAAAACACAAGTAAACCTTATGGTAGTCTCTGCTTTCAGTCAAGATCCATTCAACATTGGCAACGATATCTCTTATTTAACATCTTCCTCTGAATCTGACTGGAATTTCTGGCAATTCTCTGCCAAATTACTGCCCCAACCATTCCTGAATGTTCTTCAGAAAATTTTTACTTGAAAGGTATATTAATGATAAAAAAAAAAAAAAAAAAAACCCTTGCTGTTGAGTTGATTCCTACTCATAGCAACCTCATAGGAGACAGCAGAACTGCCCATAGGGCTTCCAAGAAATGTCTGGTAGATTTGAACTACTGACCCTAGGTCTTAACCACTATGCCATAAGAATTTCCATATTAATGATGCCGTTAGATAATTTCTGTATTATGTTGGCTCACCTTTCTTTGAAATGAACACAAATATGGATCTCTTCCTGTCAGCCAACCAGGTAGCTGTCTCACATGTGTTGACATAGATGGGTGAGTGCTTCCAGCATTGCATCACTTTGCTGAAACATCCCAGTTGGTATTTCACCGATTTCTGGATCCTTGCTTTTCACCAATGACTTAAGCACAGCTTGGACTTCTTTGCTCAATGCTATCAGTTCTTGATTGTATACTAACTCTTTTAATAGTTGAACATCAACCAATTCTTTTTGGTGCAATGACTGTGTTTCTTCCATCTTTGTTTTTTGATGTTACCTGCACCATTCACTCTTTTGACCACAGAATCCTTCAGTATTGCCAACTTGAGGCTCAATTTGTTTCCAGTTCTTTCAGCTTGGGAAATGCCAAGCATGTTCTTTTCTTTTGGCTTTTTAACTTCAAGTTTTCATACATTCCACTATAAACTTGACTTTGTTTTCTTCAGCCATTCTGAAACCTTCTGTTCAACTCTTTTATTTCATCATTTGTTCCTTTTGTTTTTGCTACTTTACATTCAACAGCAAGTTTCTGAGTCTCTTCTGACATCCGTTTTGGGCTTTAATTTCTTTCATTCTTTTTAACAACCTTTGTTTTCTTCATGTAAAATGTTCTCAAACTCATCTCACAATGGCCCTTGGTCTTTAGTGTTAATGTATTAAATTTATTGTTGAAATAGTCTCTAAATCCAGGTGGATTCAAGATTGCACTTCAGCTTTTATAGATTTGTTTTAATTTTCCTCAGCTTCAACTTGAACTTGTGGACAAATAACTGATTGTTATGCTACAGTTGGCCCCTTGACTTGTTCTAACTGATGATACTGAGCTTCTTCATTGTCTCTTTCCACAGATATAGTCAATCTGATGCCTGTGCATTTCATCTAGTGCGATCCACATGTATACCTACCATTTATGTTATTGAAAAAAGGCATATGCAAGGAATAAACTGTTGATCTTGCCTAATTCAGTCATGTACTCTCTGGCATTTTTTAAATCACCAAGGCCATGTTTTCCCACTACTGATCCTTACGTTTTGTTTTCTAATTTCACATTTCAATCAACAATAATTATCAATACATTTTAATTACGTATTTGATCAGTTCAGACTGCAGACACTGCTACACATTTTCAATTTCATCATCATTTACATCACTAGTTGGTTCATAAATTTGAATTAAAGTCATATTAAATGGTCTTTCTTGTAGGTGTATGGATATTAGCCTATCACTAACAGTATTATACTTCAGGATGGATCTTCAAATTTTCTTTTTGATGTTGAATGTGATGCTATTCCTCTTTAGGTATTCTGAGCATAGCAGTTCATGTAATTATCCAATACAAATGGTAAGTATCAGTCCATTTCAGCTCATTAATGCCTAAGATACCAATGATGATGTATTTCATTTCATTTCTGATGACTTCCAAATTTTCTAGATTCATACTATGCCGTTCCACATTCCAATTACTAATGGCTGTTTCCAGCTGTTCTTCTTATTTTAAGTCATGCTGTATCAACAAATAAAAATCCAGAAAGCTATACACCTTACATATCATTAAGTTTGACTCCAGTTGAGAAGGAAGCTCCTTCTCATCGTATTTTGAGTACCTTGCCACCTGAGGTGCCCATTTCTGACCCTATATTGTACAATGTTCTGCTGCTGTTCATCAGGTTTTCATGGCCATTTTTTATTTTTCCTTCGGAATAGACTGCCAACTTTTCCTTCCCAGTCTGTCATAGTCTGGAAGTTCCACTGAAACCTGCCCATCATGAGTGGCCCTGTCAGTATTTGAAATACTGGTGGCATCGCTTCCAACACCAAAGCAACACAAATGCCACTACAGTGTGATAAACTGACATGATGGTACTCAAAATTAGATGTGTATTTTTTTTTTTTTTTACTTTCTGATGCTTCTTCTGTTTTTCTAATACTCAGTAAGCATTTAATGAGTGCTTTCTACACACTATAGAGACTAAAAAACATTATTAAATTTGTTGCATTAATATTTTATAAGAAGACAGAGTTCAAAGTATCTAAAATATCATAGACTGATAAGTAATAAGTGCTTTGGAGAGAAACTACTGGTGGCTCTTCAGTAGTAGAACTCTCCCCCATCATGCAGGAGACCTGAATTTTACTCTAGTGTGCCACATGTATAGACAACATACATCTGTTAGTGGGGATTTGCAAGAACTTGTGATGCTTAACAGGTGTCAGTGGGTCTTCCAAACTAAGATAGATCAAACAGAAAGGCTGGCAATGTACTGTGGAAAAATCAGCCAAGGAAAACTCTATGGATCACAATGGTCCAATTTCAAAGCAACAATAGGGATAATATAGGATCTGAAAGTGCTTTGTTCTGCTGTACAAGGATGTCTTCACTATTTATGCTACTATAACACAAATACTACAGGTGGATGGTTTTAACAAACAGAATTTTATTCTCCTAACGTTTAGGAGACTAACAGTATGAATTCAGGGTACAAGCTCTAGGGAAAAGCTTGCTCTGTCTCTCTTGGCTTTGGGGACAGCCCTTGTCTCCTTTCAACATCTATGGGGCCAGTGTTCCTGGAGATCTCCATGTGTCTTGGCCTCAGTCTTTCCCTGGATTTAGGAGGTTCTCAAAGTAGGAACCCTGGTTCAGTGTCCTCCACTCCTACCTCTTCTTTCTTGATGGTAACAAGGTCCCTCTTTTCTGCTCTCTTTTCTCTCCTATTCTAAGATAAAAGGTGTAACTCAAGCAAGGGTAATGACTTAAAACATACTCCACCCTAATTCTGCCACATTAAAATCACAGTTTAGGATTTGCAACACATCACATAATAGAGGCTAATTACATAAAAGCACAAAATGAAAGACAACTGCACAATACTGGGAATGATGGACTAGCCAAATTGACACATATTTTTGGAGAACACAATTCAATCCAATGCCATTGCTTCAAATCAGTGGCCAACAAGGCAACAGCTAATAACAACATAGAACTAAGTAGCTGGTGGGTAAGAGGTTGCTTTTTTGCACAGAGGAATGGGAAGAGAGTGTTTCTGAGATGAAATGATATTTGAGAAGAAACTAGAAGGAAGACAGGGAGTGAGACTGAGGGCAGATGGGAGAATGTTTCAGGCAGTGGAAGAGCACAACATATGTAAAACATGAAGGCTGGCTCAGGGGCCTGGAGAGAACAGAGCACTGAAAGTGGATACAAGGAGATATCAGAAACTTGAGGGATGGACCATGCAGCTCATGATAAATCAAGAGTAACCAAACCCAGCTGGCTGCCTGCTTTTGTATGACCTCTGAATTACAAATAATCTTTACATTTTTTGATTTGATTAAAAAATATCAAAAGAAGACTAAACTGTGACATAAGATTATGTGAAATTCAAATTTCAATGTATATTAATAAAGTTTTATTGGAACACAGCCACGTACATTTGTTTATGCAGTGTCTGGCTGCTTTCTATCAATAAAATTTCATCAGACCACAGCCAAACCTATTCATTTATTCAGCAACTGTGACTACTTTCCTGCTGCAAAGTGCAGAGTGGAGTAGCTGGCACAGAGACTGCAGGACTCACAAAAGTAAAAAGATTCACTATTTGGTCCTTTAAATACAGGAAGGCTAGCCAACTTGTGGTGTAGGATCTGTTGACCAATGGTAGATTTCTGACGCGAGGAAGAACTGTTGGGTGGTTGAAGAGCATGACTTTATCTGACTGACATTTTTAAAAGATCATTCTGTCTGTTTTGCAGAAAACACTTTGTATGAGAGGGTACAAGTCTGACTTTATTACAGAATGTTGTATGTGCAATAAAGTATTTTGTTCTACTGAAATAATGCTGACTCATCACAAATTCATCAGTGAACCGATGCAGTGTCAGAGCACTTAGAATTTTTTATTGTTTGCTTTAATCTCAGCAAATACAGCTCTCAGAATCCTTAATGCTTAATGAGTACTCACTCAATAATGGGCACTCACCACTTGGCTGTCAATTTGTCACACTGTGCTGACTTGTGTGTTTCTGTTGTGGTGGAAGCTATGCCACCAATACTTCAACAGGGTCGCAGAAAGTGGACAAGTTTCAGCAGAGTTTCAAACTAAGACAAACTAGGAAGAAGGACCTGATGATATGCTTCTGAAAAAAACTGACCAGCGAAAACCTTGGGAACAGCAGCGGAACCTTATCTGATACAGTGTTGGAAGATGACCCCTTCAGGTTGGAAGTCAGTCAAAATATGACTAGGGAAGACTGTCTCCTAAAAGCAGGAAATGCATGAAGTAAGCTTTTAGGATTTTCATTCTCTGAGGTGGCATGACTCAAAATGAGAAGAAACAGCTGCAAACATCCATTAATAATTAGTACATAAAATGAACAAGTCATAAATCTAAGAAAATTGGAAAGTCATCAAAAATGAAATGGAATGCCAAAAGATCAATAGCCTAGGCATTAGTGAATGGATTGAAAATGGACCTTTTGAATTAGATAATCATATGGTTTACTTTGTCAGTAAAATCAAATTGACAAGGACTAGTGTGAATTTATTGTCAGACAGCACATTTCAAGATCTGTCCTGAAGTACCACATTGTCACTGATATGATATTATCCCTATGCCTACAAGGAAGACCAAATCCCTAACCACTGCCGTCCAGTCAATTTTAACTCATCATCACCCTCTAGGACACAGCAGAACTGCTCCACAGAGTTTCTAAGGAGTAGCTGGTGGATTCGAACCGTTGATATTTTGGTTAGCAGCATAGCAAACCGTATCTCTTAACCACTGTGTCACCAAGGCTCCACAAGGAAGGCCAGTTGATAAAAATAGTACTTAAATTATTTAAATTATTATTTAAATCAACCACTAAGAATAAAGACAAAGAAACTGAAGACATTTACCAACTTCTAAAGTCTAAAACTGATCAAAATGCAATCAAGATAAACTGATAACTACTAGTGACTGGGATGTGAAATTTGGTAACAAAGAAGAAGGACCAGTAATTGGAAAATATGGTCTTGGTAGTAGAAATGAAACAGGAGACAGCATGACAGAATTATGCAAAAGGAATGACCTACTAATTGAAATATTTTGTTCAACAGCAGAAACAGTGACTATACATGCAGACTTTGCCAGATGGAATACACAGGAGTCAAATCAATTACATCTGTGCAATGAGACAATAGAGAAGGTCAACATCACCAGTCAGAAGAAGGCCAAAAGCTGACTGTGGATCAGACCATCAATTGCTCATATGCAACTTCTAAATTGAAGTTGAAGAAAATTAAAACAAATCTATAAGAGCCAAACCATGACCTTGAATACATCTCACCTGAATCTACAGACCATCTCAAGAGTAGATTTGACACACTGAACACTAATGATCAAGTATCAGATAAGCCCTAAGATGACATCAAGGCTATCTTACATGAAGAAAGCAAACAGTCATGTAAAAGACAGGAAAGAGAGAAAAGACCATAATTGATGTCAGAGGAGACTCTGAAACTTGCAGTTGAAAGCAGAGTAGCTAAAGTGAATGAAAGTAATGATAAAAGTAAAAGAGCTGAACACAAGATGATTCCAAAGGGTGGACAGAGAAGACGAAGTAAAGTATGACAGTGAAATGTGCAAAGACCTGAAATTAGAGAACCAAAAGGGAGAGCTCACTCATCATTTATCAAGGCGAGAAAACTGAAGAGGGAAATACAAAGAAAAAACAACTCATGCCACTAGTTGCAATATTGAAAGATTCTATGCACCAAATAGTGAATGATGCAGTAAGTTTTAAATGGTGATAGAAAGAACACACAGAGTCATTGTAACAATAACAACAAAATGTAGGTTCACATTCAACTATTTCCAGAGGTAGCATATAATGAAAAACCAATGGTGTTGAAGAAATAAATCTAAGGTATACTGCATAAATTGGTGGGGAAATAAAAAGGGCACAATGATTTTCAGAATACTAATTGAGAAGTCTCAACAAACAGATGAAATGCTGGAAGCACTCACTCATCCGGGGCAAAAGATTTGGAAAACATATACCTGAACATCAGACTAGAAGAGATCCATATTTGTGCCCATGCCAAAAAAAAGTAATGCAAGAGATTACAGAAGTTACTGAAAAATAATATTAATATCATACTCAAGTAGAAGATAATTAAATAGTGGCTGTTGCAGTATATTGACAGAGAATTGCCTGAAACAGAAGCCTGATTCAGAAGAGGATGTGAAATGAGGAATATCATTGTCAATGTCACATGGATATTGGATGAAATCAGAGAAAATTACAAGGATATTCACCTGTGTTTTACTAACTCTGCCTATTCATTCTACTGTGTGGATAAATTATGGATAACATTGAGAAGAATGGAAATTCTAAAAGTAATTGTACTCATGTGGAAGCTGTACATAAACCAAAAAGCAGCTGCTACAACAGAGTGAGGGGAAAGTACACGGTTTAACATCAAGGAAGATGTGTATCAGGGGGGCATCCTTTTACCATACTTATTTAATCTGTACACCGAGCAAATAACCTGAGGAGCTGGACTGTATGAAGAAAAACACTGCATCAGGGTAGAATGAAGAATCATAAACAACCTGCAATATGCAAGTGAAACAACAGCTTACAACACTCAAATGACACAACCTGGAATGCTGGAGTCAAAAGGACTTGAAGTACTTACTGATGAAAAACAAAGATTACAGTCTTCACTATGGATTACATGTCAACATAAAGAAAACAAAAGTCCCCACACCTAGATCAATAATCAACACCATAAGAAATGGAGCTAAAATTTATAGTCGTCAAGGCTTTAATTTTGCTTGCATCCACAATCAGTGCCCAGAGAAGTAGCAGTTAAGAAACACCCATGAAAGCAGCAATGAAGAAAACCTCTAGGATTGGTTTCATTTCCAAGCTTAAATGGTATCTCAGTGTGATGGAGGTTTCACTAATTTTTATTGGTCCAATAACTCTGGACTTTAAAAAAATAATAGTTTGAATTTTGTTCTCAGCACTTCTCCCATTCTGTCTGGGATCATCTATTGTGTCCCTGGTCAAAGTGGTTGGTAGTGATAGCAGGGCACCACCTCATTCTAGTTCAGAACAGATGAGGTGGTGGTTCATGCGGGCTACTAGTACTATATAGTAGTTTCTTATCTGAGTTTTTGGTTTCCTTCTTTTGTTTCTCTTTTTTGCAAGACAATAGTGTTTCTCAAGATGGTGGTTGTATTCTTGGTGGTAATGGGGCACTGATGTGAGAGCATTGCTTTTTTCTTTCAAGAAAATTGTGTGCGTGTGTGTGCTTTCAGTAAAAGTTTGCAATTCAACTCATTATACAAATCTTACACACACATTACTATGTAACTCTAGCTGCTCTCCCCACACCGTGACAGCACACTCCTCCTTTCTACCATGCATTTCCCATGTCCATTAAATTAGTTCCTGTCCCCCTCTGCCTTCTCACTTTTCTGCAGATAGGATCTCCCCAGTTTATTTTCAGGGGTCTATTTAAGCCAAGAAGCACACTATTCACCAGTATCATTTTATGTCTTATATTCCAGTCTAATCTTTGTCTGAAGAGTTGGCTTTAACAATCGTTTCAGTTCTGGGCTAACATACAGTCCAGGAACCATGTCTTTCAGGGACCCTCCAGTCTGTAAGACAATCAAGTCTGATGTTTTTAACAGAGATCGAGTTCTGCACACTCGTTTTTGTTAAGGTACGTCAAGGACTCTTTGTTGTTTTTCCTATCAAGGCAGTCACTGGTGGTGGTCTGGCATCATCTGGTTCTTCTGGTCTCAGGCTGATGTAGTTAGCCTGGATTATGTGACCCTTTCTGTCTCTTGGATTCTTATTTTGCTTTCAGCTCCCTGTGGGTTGTGAAAAATTGATGCCCCTTACATGGTTGTTTGCTAGCTTTTAAGACCCCAGATGCCACCTCACCAAAGTGGGATGCAGAACATTTTCTCTCAAACTTTGATTCCCCAGTGTGTAGGCTGTCTTTCTACTCTTTTGGTGAAGTCTTTGGATGAATGCAGTTTGACTTTTAGAAATTGATGTATTTTCTCTTTTGGTGTTTGTGCACTGTTAGTAATGTTTTGTATTCTGTTTATGCCACATATTTGGGCTCTGAGCAGTATCCCTATGTTTTTCTCCATGACTTTTATCATTTAAAATTTTATATTTAGGTCTTTGATCCATTCTCATTTAATTTTGTATATGATGAGAGATATGAATATCCAGTTATGCCACCACCATTTGTTAAACAGACTGCCTTTCCCCAATTTACAGACTTTGGAATTTGGTCAAACATCAGCTACTCATAGGTAGGTGACTTTATGTCTGGATTCTCAATTCCATTCCATTTGCCTATCCATCTGTTGTTGTACCAGTACCAGGCTGTTTTGACTACTGTGTGGTAAAATAGGTTGTAGAGTCAGTTAGTATGAGGTTTCCCACCTTATCCTTCTTCTTTGGTATCTTTTACTTATCTGAGACTTCCTGCCTTTGATAAGAACTGGGTGATTTCTTTCTCCATCTCATGAAAAAATATGTTTGGAATAAAAAGGATTTCTTTAAATTGTTAAAAAGCAAAGATGTCAGTTTGAAGACTGAAGTATACTTAATCCAGGCTGTGATATTTTCATTTGCCTCATGTGTATGCTAAAGTTGGAGAAAAAACACAGAAGGTTGAAGGACTGATATATTTAAATTATGGTGTTGGTAAAGAACATTGAATATATCCTGAACAGCCAGAAGAACAAATATGTTTGAGGAGCAGCAAAGTCAGAATGTTCCTTAGAAATGAGATTGATGAGACTTTGTTTAGTGTTCTTTGAACATATTATCATGAGGGACCAGGCCATGGAGAAGGACATCATGCTTGGTAGACTGTCAGTGAAAAGGGAGAAGACTCTTGATGAGATGCGTTGAGACAGAAGCTAGATCTATGGGCACAAATTCAGCAACAAGTGCAAAGATAGTGCAGGACTGGGCAGGGTTTCTTTATGTTATACTTGGTATCCCTATGATCAAAACCGAGTGGGTTACACCTAACAACAATGCTAAATAAGTGCTACAGAGCTAACACATTCAAAATATTTCATGGAACTTGGCTGAAGGTGACTTCATTTCTAAGTATTTTTCCATAGCATTTTACTACTAATCTGCTTCCACTGTTGTAAAATTTTCTGAGATTTAATCTTGGAATTATGACCTCAAATTTGCTTCATAATTGTATGACTCTATGCTCTAAGTACAGATGAATTAAATATCACCTTTGAACAATAAAAAATGTTCTGAAAAATATTCATTAACTGCTGAGGATAACATCTAACAAGATTAGTTCCCAAACATCTTTTTTCTTTCTTGGAACAAGAAAAGCAACCTAAATTGCAGTAAAATAGAGTTGGGATTAAACATTAAATTATCTCATGAATTAAAAATTATAGAACAAGAAAAGCTATTAGATATCTTATGGAATTTCTAGTAGCTGAAAATCTCCAAGCACAGAATCCTAAGTCAATCACAGTAAACATGAAGAAAGAGCACATGGGGGGGGGAGGGGTGGGAAATAAAATAAATTGCAACAGTTTAATACACTAATGCCATATGATTAGCAGGAACGAATCCTAATTGGGAAACCTGATGGTTTAGTGGATAAGTGCTGCAGGTACTAACCAAAAGGCCCTCAGTTCAAATTTCCCAGGTGCTTCTTGGAAACTCCACGGGGCAGTTCTACTTGGTTGCTATAAGTCAGAATCAACTTGAAGGCAATGGGTTTTTGGTTTTTCATTTTTTCTTAATCTTGACTAGGACACAGAAGTGACTTTGAAAGAGAATCAATAAGATGCAAACTCAGTCTAGAAATGGACATCACAGAACCTTCACCTACGGCCTTCATGTTACCTGTACCAAGGTACCTAGTTATATGTTACTTTCTCAGTTCATAGAACCTATAGGTTCTCTATTTCTTCTGGACTGATTTTTGGTATTTTCTTTTTGTTACACACATTGACCTATCTAACTTTTCAAATATAGCGATACAAAATTATGCATAACATTTCTTTTATCCACTCTAAGCTAGCTTTAATTATATATTCTAATTTCATTAATAGTACTTACCATTGACTTCTTCATTTCTGGTTTAACTACTACAAACATTCTTTTTATTGCTGTTTTCATTGTACTTTAAATGACGTTTTACAGAATAGTTTCTCATTAAACAGTTGGTACACATACTGTTTTACGACACTGGTTAACAACATCTCATGTCAACATTCTCCTTTTTCTACCTTCGGTTCCCGGTTAGCAGCTTTCCTGTCCCCTCCTGCCTTCCACTCCTTGCCCCTGAGCTGGTGTGCCCCTTCAGACTTGTTTTGCTGTGTGGGCCAATTATCTAGCTTATCTTCTGGAGCTTCTATGTTGTTAGTTATGGTATTGTGTTAATGCCATGTATTTGAGCTTGTAGCTTTGATCCTATTTTTTCTTCTATACATCTTATAGTTTAGGGCTTTATATTTAGGTCTTTGATTCATTTTGAACTAGTTTTTGTATATGGTGTGAGGGACATCCAGTTTTGCCAGCACCATTTGTTAAAAAAGACTGCTTTTTCCCCATTTGATGGATTCTGAGCCTTTGCCAAAGATCATTTGTAAATAACATGTTGATGGATCCTGTTTTTTTAATCCATTTTGTCTCGTTAAGGGTGCATTTAGACCATGAACACTCAGTGTAAATTTCAAAAGGTGTGAGTTTACTGCCGTCATTTTGTAGTGCTTTTTCCTTTGATGTTGATATTTTCTTAGTTCCTTTTACTTTCCTGAGCTGAATTCCATTGATTTGTGGACTTTTTCCAATTCTTTTGTTTCTGTAGATTTTGCTTTTATTGAGTCTTTATGTCTTTCTTCTTTATTTTGTCTGCTGTCTTTAGGGCATACAGTAGTTATCTTCTTTGTTTACTGAGTGTAGATTTCATTGTTTCAACCTGATTTTTTGTTTTCTTTTGTTATGCTAGAGCAGGCAGGCTGTTCATTCTTTGTTGTTTGCTCATTTGGCATCACAATACTTCTCACTCCCTTGTCCCTTGACGGATAAGGTCAATCACTTGGCAACAGTGCAACAGGGCAGGTCAAGCGGAAGGGAAGGAACTGGGATGGGTTGTTTGTGGTATGTACTACGGTTGATAGAGCAAGCCAGTAATCAGTACCAGGTTCCAGTAAGCTGTGCCTGTGCTGCTTGGGTGTGTGATGTTCAGCACATGGTGCAGGTATACAGGAAGGAGTGGGCAGGTTGTGGTGTATGGAGCTAAAGTGGGTAGGAGAAAGAGGAGGAGGGAAGAGAGAAACAGGAGCCAAAACCATGCAAACGAAGAAACAAAAAGAGTGCTAAGGAAACTTGCTGCTGGAACGGAGAGATGAGAAACTGAGAAATGGAGAAGATTTTAAAAGACAGAGTGAGAAATAACTAAGTTAAAAATTTAGAAAGGAGAAAAATGGGGGCATAGAAAGCCCCAGGTGCCCTACCAATGCTGCTGCAAAGATGAGGGTGGTGTTTCCCAGACTATGCAGTATAGCCTGACTAGATGGGGTTATAGCTGTTACACACAGTCAGGTATTCAGGAGGCAGGAAAAGAAGATAAGCATAGAGAGATGAGAACTGGAAAGTAAAGAAAGACAGAAAACAAAAGAGAGAAAAAAAGAAAGAGTAAAAGAAATGCCCCCGAGGGATCCCACTGATATGGATGCCCAGACTGGGGACCGGGGTCCTGATCCATGGAGTAAGTCCCTACTAGAAGGGACTTCCAAGCCTCAAAGAGAAAAAGGAAACAGACAAGACACAATTCAAGGCAAGAGGAGGGGGAAAAAGAAACAAAAAACACTTGAGGAATCTACCAGTGTGGTATCAAGTGCTAGGGAGTGGTTCTCAGCTGAACAAAGCTTCACAGCCTTTCAAGAAGTGAGTCAGCACACAGAACCGGGTATTGCAGGGAAAGGAGGGGAAGGTGGTAGGAGGCACAGAAGAAACCATAAGAAATGATAAAAAGCAATACCAGCTAATGAGAAAAGGCACACAGGAGGCTTGTCATTTTGGGGATGAGGGTGAATCCAAGCAGCCAGGCTGCAGGCCTTTCCTACTGGCCAAAAGACTTTGGCAGGGGGCTGTGGAGTTGGAAGCATTTATTACCGGTTAGTTATGGGGTGACCTGTGTCCTGCTGGGCGCTTCTAAAGTATTTCCTTTTACTCCCCTCCTGACAGTCTCCGATGTGGGCATATAGACCCAAGTGGCATGGACACTGCACTTCCTAGACAAGCCAGAAGGCAACAAAGGTAGAGCAGCAGGGAGGAGACAGGGGTTGGGAAGCGTGTATTCCTGGTTGTCTATCACTTTGTCTCTTGCTACGATTTCTGTGAAGCTGCTTTCCCACGCTTTCTGTGTGCAGATCTCAAACAGAGCCCAAGACGGTGAATCCGTGCTGTGTTAGGTGATCTCCTACCCATTCTCACTCTCTGTTCTCTGTCAGTTCCTTATTTCCGTCACTGGTTGGCTGAGATCTGTATCTCTTCACGTGACACTTCTGGTTCCAGGACTGCAGTTTGTTTAGTTTTTTGGATATTTCTTAAAGAGGGACAGCAAGGCACTTTTGTCTATGGTGCCATATTGTCCAGAGTCTAAGTCTCCATTCTTTTTTGTTTGTTTGTTTTGTTTTTTTAATGTCCTTTGATTTTATTAATTCACTTATTCTTTGTTCTAGTTCATTAATTTCTATTCCTTACATATTCCATTCTTTACATTTTCTATTGTCCTATATTTAAAGTCTTTTATTCTATTATCTTTCTAACTTCTTGACACAATGCTTAAATTTTCAATATATTTAGTTTTTAAATAAATGTGTTTAACTTTTAACTGCTACTGTTAGTGTACATCAAAAGGTCTGTCATAGAGCACCCTCATGAGCGTAAAATTCTCAGTACTTTTGTTACTTCCACTCTGGCTTCTTCTTTTAACCATGGGATCTTTAAAAGTACATTATTAAGTTTTCAAAATTCAGGATTTTCAACTATTTTTTTAATTGATTCTGTTTAATAAAAAGTTATCAAAGGGCTAGATTCTTTAGCAAATGTTGAGGTCTTCCTTGTGACAAGTAAATAGTAAAGTCTTGAAAATGTTTTATGTACTTTTGAGTACAATGCATATGATGTTGTACTGAATGTAGAGTTCTGAGTATATTATTAGATTAAACACAATATGTGGTCTCAAAGTCTTTAAAATTACTTGCTAACCTTTATCTCCTTAAATCAACTACACTTAGGAAGTGACAAGTCTTCCATTACTGGTGTGTTTTTGACAATTTGTTTTAATTCCCCAGTTTCTAATTAGTATATGTTAATTCTTTTTTTTATTTTTTAACATCTAACAGCTTATCATTACTTTATTTGAAAACTGTTCTTATTGCTGGCATGTGGCTATTTCCTTCATCACTGTCAATGCCTTCAAATCTTAAATTCTAAATGACTTTGTGTTAATTTTGCTTTTAACAGATTTCTTTTAATTAATACCTCTCTATTTTTTATATTCCTTAATTCCTCCAAATGTGTCTAAGCAAATGTCTTTTGATTTCAGGCACCGTGTGATTTCATGGTGGAAACGTGGTTAAGAAGTATGGCTGTTAACTAAAAGGTCAGCAGTTCAAATCCACTAGGCACTCCTAGGAAACTTCATGGAGCAGTTCTACTCTGTCCCATAGGGTCACTGTGAGTCAGAATGGACTCAGTGGCAATGGGCTTGTTTTGTTTCTTTTTTTCTTATGAGTATTATATTCTAGGTTTTTTGGTTTGTTTGTTTTTCCTTTAATTTACTTTTCTTAGTTTTTTAAATGGGTGAGCTTACTCTGCTTGTATTAACCAGATATATTTGGGTTGAAATTTTACTATCGTATTTTATGTCTTCCTTACAACAGCCTTCTACTTCACATTTCCTTGTTTCTCTTTTCCTGTCTTCCATTTGACTGATAAAGACATTCATGCTCCTAATCAATTCTTTGGAAACCTCAGGCTATATTTCCATGTGTTCAGTGGCTGCTCTCAAATGTGTATGATGCCTACCTTAATGACGACATTTTGATATTTGTAAAAGTTCAGTTAGTTTCCAAACATTTTACATTTATTCCTTCTATTTTTCTGTATTTGTAATCACAATAAAATTATATCAAACTACTTTAAAGACTTCTGCTTATTTAACATGAATTACTAGCTCTCAGAAATAACTCTCTTGCACACACACACACTCACAATTCTCTCATACTTGCACATAAAAATCACACACACTCTCAAACATACTCTCACATGCAGTCATACTCAAACTCGCACGCATCACACTCTCTAATACTCTCACACACACACACATGCAATCACATACTGTCACTTATACTCACACACACTCTCATCCTTTCTCACAGGCACTCACACACACAGACTCAAGCTTGTACAAATACACATACACACAATCATACATAAACACACACAGTCTCTCTCAAACACATCCACATCAAAAGTCCCTTCCATGCTCTCTGAAGTTCTTTGGTCTCCCTAGAAGCGGGTGACTCACCAGGTCTTCCTCACAAATGAACCACCACGTGACCATGAGCTGAGCACCCTACAGCCTGTGCCAGAGTAGAGTTATCTGCAGTAACTGGGCACTTAAAGAGAAGACCCTGGGATCCAGGACAAGGAGGGATTTTAGGGAAGAAGAATGATAGGAAACTCACCCAATCATGTGGGCAGGCCAAAATGTCAGGTGCTCTGCTGCAGGACTCCTAAAGCAACCTTGTTGCGGGGATTTTTGAACTTTGGAAGACAATACACTAGTCAAGCCCAGGAATTTTGTTGAAGAGTGTGGCAGTTCTTTTTTTTTTTTTTTGGTTGTTGTCGTTTGTTTTGTTTATTTCTGCTTTTGACAGGTTGCCGGGGGTGGGGTAAAAAAGCAGAAACAGCGCAAGCCATCATGGGATTAAAGAAGAAAATTTTTCTAAGCAACTTCACAGAATATCAATCAATTAAGAGCAGAGAAAGAGTTCACAAGAAAAGGAGAAGACAAAATACTACACATTAGCACTGACAGAAACAACATCCAATAGAACTTAGAGTCTGTAACTGCCAGATATAGAATATACTTTCTGTAGATACACATGAAATATTTTGAAAACAGATATTTGAAAAAGCAAGCATGTATTAAAAAACCATCAATAACAAAGATAACTGAGAATGGAATTCCATCAATAAACTTATTAAAGAAGAGATTAGAGATTGTCAGTATATAAAGAAGAAAATAGCTAAACATTTTCCAGAACAGATGAAAAATATTTATCACTTGATCTGGGAAACAATATATAGCAAGGGAGAGAAAATAGAAATCCAAGCCTGGACATATGGTAATGGAATAGCCAAACAGAGAGATGAAGATAAAATCTTGAAAGAACAGGGAAAATAGGACATGACAAGTGAAAGAAATGACAGAGAAATTGCAGATTTCCAATAGCAAAAATGGAAGTCAAAAAAAGACAGTCAAAACAATCTCTTTCAAGAGCTGGGAGAAAATACCTGTCTAACTGGAATTTTCAGTCAGCAAAACAGTCTTTCAATATTGAAGAGGAAATGAAGACATTTAGAGAGTAAGTAAACATTCAGAGACTATCTCCAAGATACCCATTCCAGAGGAATTTCAAAGGATCAAGAAGAAATAAAATGATTTGTTGGCAGTCTTCAGTGCAAGAAAGGTCAATAAACAAACAAAATAGTAATGAAGAGCAGTCCAGCATTCCTGACTGGAATACAACACAATTTAGGTTAAAAGTTAATAACAAAAGTAAATTAATTTCATTTATAAGTTGAAAGCCACAATCATTGTAAGGCTATCCTGAATCAGAGAACACATTTAAAAGCACTTAGAACTGAAAGGTAGTAAAAGACATTAAATAAAGCCTAGATAAATGGAGAATTATATATCACCTGCCACGTTCTGGAATTAAAAAAAAAAAAAAAAAAAAAAACTTAATATATTAAAAAGTCTAACTCCCCTAAAGTTTACATATAGACCAGGCACACTCCCAACAGGGTTTTCTCTAATAAAACTTAACAAGCAGATTCTAAAATATTTATGGAAGAGTAAAAGGCCAAACATCATCAGGTCACTCCAGTCAGTTATTAATTCTTATTATGAACCTCTAGTGGTATTTTCACAGCTTTTGCAAATTCACCTGACATACCTGGTATGATTTAAGCATTTGGAAATGTAAATGTGTATATTAACATCTAGGTTCTAATTTAGCTGTAAAAATCATCTTATGAATATTTTACCCCAACACGTTTACTTTTGGAATATAGGCAAATTATTTGCTCCTTCACCAAAAAGTGTTGCTGCTGTTAGGTGTTGTTGAATTGATTATGACTCACAGCAACCCCATGTCACAGAGTAGAACTGCTCATAGGGTTTTCTAGGTGGTTATCTATAAGGAAGCAGATTTCTAAGTCTTTCTTCCACAGACTTTCAGAGTGGGTTTGAACAGCTGACCTTCAGTTAGCAGCTGAGTTCTTAACCATTGTGCCACTAGGGCTCCTTTGTCAAAAAACAGGTTAACATAAAATAGGATATGATAGAAAGTCTGGAATAGAAGGCCATCCCTGCAGAACAAAGTGACATATCTCTAGCTGAGGGAGTGCCAGATGCAAGCCATCAAGAGCATCACATATGCAGTACTGTTCTTGTCCCATCAGTGCCTTGTCTATATGTCCAACCGTAGATATGAGAACTGGCTTATTCCTGTTTGAGACTGAGCTCTTCATAGGCCCCTAACATTGACCCAGGCAGGACTAGACACTTGTGAAGGTACTTGAAACATATCTCAAGGATTAAAAAAATCTTCAATCCAAAAAAAGGGAGGCTCCTGGCTGCACAAATAAAGTTTGAAGAGACAAGTGCTTTTGAACAGATCACAGTGCATGTCACTAAGATTGCCTTCTTTTCTCTCCAGGATCTATAGATGTGGCTGAAACCAAAGAGTACGGCTAGAAAGACCTAGTAACTTGTTGCATGATATTATGTACATAAATTATCCACAGCAAACCAAATCAGCAGGAGCATGGGTGAGAGGAATAGCCATGCTGTATCAGCTCAGGCCTTGCAGGACAGCAGCAGAAGTGTTGGAGTTGGCAGAGATGTCAACTCTGCAGGTCCCAGGGTGGCAAAAATGATTAATGTGCTCAACTACTAAACTAGAAGTTGTTGGTTCAAACCCAGAGAGTGGTACCACAGATTAAAGTCACAATAATTCCACAAAGATTATAGTTCTGATTTGTAACACAAAGTCACCCTGTGTCTGAACTGACTCCATGGCAATGCATTTTGATTTTTGGTAGCGTACGCATCCATACATTCAGCACCATGGACAGCACCCAAGTAGAAAAATCTGGGCTGTGGAGTCACAGTGGACACTATGGCAATAGATTTGGTTTTCAGCAATGTCTGTATCTACAATTTGGCTCACTAGGCAGCATCCAAGCAACAAAATCCTGTATATGAACTTTACGGGCACTAGTGGCAATGCCTGGTGCTTTCAGAAAGCCATTGTGGCAAGACCTTTCACGAGCACAAAAAAATGACTGGGGAGTCTAAAAAGAGGCAGCCTGAGCAAGAAGTAGAAAAATTACAAGAAGAAAAAAGGCCATAAGGGGTGAAAGCTGATTTACAAATCAAAAGGCAGGTGTGATACAGAAGACAGCAGAACTTGTCAGAAGAAGACTGCAGATTGGGAATAGAGACAAAGTGTCAAAAAATGTGTTTTAAGATAGCTTAACACAATAGTTACAAGAGTGGACTAGAACACATCAACAATTATGAAGATTGCACGACAAGGTGGTAGCACTTTGTTCTATTACTCATAAGGTCACCATGAGTCAGAGCAGACTGGATGACAACAACAATAATATTTCAAAGGTACCTTAACCAAACATGTAGGAATGTAACTCATTCTTTCTAGACACATTATGAGATCTGACAATCAATTCTGTGAACTCATCCTAGAAAACGTGCTACAGACCTCATTGCTGAATATCATTACCATCACCTTTCAAGTACTCCCCTTGGAAAGCTATGCACTGATGCCAGTGCCTAGTCCACCCTTCCAAGAAATTTTGGAATTCTTTTTTTATGAAGTGGCCACCAGAGCTGTGGTCATATTATCCTTGATGTCCTGAATGTCATCAAAATATCTTCCTTTCAATATTGCCTTTACTTTGGGTAAATAAAAAAGTCATTGGGGGCCAGATCAGGTGAGTAGCGAGTGTGTTCCAATACAGTTATTTGTTTACTGGCTAAAAACTCCCTTGCAGACAGTGCATGTGAGCTGGTGCATTGCTGTAATTCAAGGGCCGTGAGTTGGTGGTGAAAAGTTCAGGTCGTTTTCATTTAACTTTTTCACACAGCCTTGTAAGCACCTTCAAAAAGTAAACTTGGTTTTCCGTTCATCCATTTGGTACAAATTCATTATGAATAATCCCTCTGATACAAAAATGGTTAGCAACATTGTTTTGGCTCTTGATTTGGACTGACAGAATGTTTCAGTGGTGAATTGGCTGACTTCCACTGTGCACTTTGACACTTTGTTTCAGGGTCGCACTGGTACACCCATGTTTCATCACCAGTGATTACATGACCCCAAACATCATCTTACCTCTCCAAAAGGTACTGGCAGTCTTCATCTCTACTTTGTTTTTGTTCATCGATGAGCTCCTGCAGGACCATTTTTGCACACATCGTTTTCATGCCAAGATATTTCAGTTAAGATTTTCCTGTTTCTGTATCAGTGTTTACCTGGTCTGCTATGTTTCTCACAGGCAGCCAATGATTTTGATGCATAATTTAATTAATTTTTGCAATGTTTTCATCAGTTTTGCTTGTTACTGGTCATCCTGACCTCTCTTCATGAGTCACACCTTCCCCTCAGAAAACGTCTAATCTTTTCGTATACTGCTGTTTTCTTCATGGCATTATCTCCATAAACTTGGTCTAGCATGTCCCTGATTTCACGTAGCCCATACGTTTTAACATCCATAAATACTGAAGTTGAATCTTCCTGTTCATCTCCAGTGCTACTCCAGGTACTTGTATTAACTCACCCTGAACATCATTTACAAATTCTCAACTTAACAATATCACTCCCTTCTACTTTAATTTCTATCTTGTGATAAAGAGCCATTTCTTTGTCTAAATTTATCAGTTCCATGAAGAAAATATCTTGGTTGCTTCATTTGTTTCAAAAACTCAAATATGTAAACAGAGCAAACACTGCCATGCATCTTGGCTGACTTTTCCAAACAGCACACATCACATCTCTGTGCATGGTATTTACTACAAGCTGACCAAATCACTTGCAATTCCAACAGTAATAGAAAAATAGTAATATTTAAGTTTGTTCATTCTGTTACCAGAACCTGTGATGCTCTTTCATGTTCTCTCCTAGCTAGTTCTTCTAAGTGTTTTAACATAATCTTTGGCTTTACCTCTTGAAAGTGTTGTATTTTAGTCTAGCATAGTCTATTTAACCAAAAACTGATTCATAGTGGCCTGGAAAAACTGCCCCATTGGGATTCCAAGATAGTAATCTTTATGGAAGCAGATTGACATACCTTTTTTTTCCGATGAGCAATGGCTCAAACTGTTGATCCTTCAGTTAGCAGTCAAGTGCTTAACAGCCCTCCTGTCAGCAGGGCTCCTTCAAGTCTGAGTGAAAACCAAGGCAAAAAAAAAAGGCCAAAGCCAGTGCTGCTGACTCAATTCTGACTCATAGTGACCTGAGAGGGCAGAGTACAAATGCACCATAGAGCTTTCAATGAGCTTCTGTTGGATTTGAACTGCCAACAGTTTGTTTAGCAGCCATAGCACTTAACCATTATGCATCTATGATTTCCAGTCTAAGTTAAGGGCCTCTCCTTAAAACAATATGCTTATCTCTATTATGACATGGGAAACTCTGGTGGCATGATGACTGAGCGCTAAAACTGCTAACCAAAAGTTCAGCAGTTTGAATTCACCAGCTGCTCCTTGGAAACTCTATGGGCCAGTTCAGCTCTGTCTTCTAGGGTTGCTATGAGTCAAAACTGACTCAGTGACGATGGGTTTTATTATGACACATAATACTTACTATCTCTCCAAATATGTTATGAGCAGTGCCTGAGTGTTATTTTATTTGTTACTTCCTATGACTAGTACTCAAATAAATTAATAATTAAGAGATAAACTAGCTGATATTTTAAAGTTACTGCTGGCTCTTCAATTTCCTTATCCTTATGTTTTGATTCTACATAAGCTATTTTGTATGTCTTAGAAAGTATAATCAAAATTTAATCTGAAAATTGTAATTTACTCACAAAACAATTCTTTCACAACATCTTTAAAAATTTCAGCATGACTCAAACTATTTTCAGGACAAATATTATTGCTTGTGACAGTTAATAAGTTTCAGTTCTTAAATTATAATATGCATCACTTTCATGAGGATCAACTTTATTTTTTTTTCCAGGCAATACAAACACTGCTTTACTTACAGTTATTCTAAAGGGGAAAAAAATACTTCTAAATTATACTGCAAAAGAATTGAGAAATAGCTAAGTAGTCTTCCTTAGGCATTTATTAACCCTGCATGCTACAGTAACTGTATATTATAACTCTGCCTCTTAAATTCCTCAGTAACATCTTGCAACTGATGCTTTTAAGTCCTTTTGTACATCTTATGGCTTCTCCAAAAGATGGCTCATCTGAGAGATTCTGATATGTGACTAGACTAACCTAATATGTTCTGCCTGCTGCTTTCATTTATACAAGCTGTTAGTAACAGACAGGCTGAGCTATGGCTCATTATAATTTAGCTTTTCATTTAAAACTACACAGTTGTGGTGCTTATATATACATTTTTGCTTATAGAGTAGTGTAACAAAAAAAAACCCTCAAATCCATTGCCATTGAGTCACTTCTGACTCACAGCAACCCTGATAAAGCTGTTCTTAATATTCAGATGATTTTATTAGCAATTCATATCAATTTTATCCTGGAATTTAATGTGTGATTTATAATGCTGTTATCTTGAAACTGAACAAAATCAGTTAAGAGTTAGCAACGCTCTTTGAAAGTCTGAACATTGATAAGCACAATTCTTAGTAAGTTAAAGATGTTAAAATGATTTATTCTACTTTATTTTCTGTCATAGACCTATAATCATTAAGTGTATATTGATTCCAAAAGATATAATGTAGATAGTGTGTAAGATACAGTCTCGTACCAAGTGAAGTGGAATCTAACTGGCCCTATTTAACACATCACACTGATGCTCTAGAGAACAGCATACAATATATTACAGTTACTGTCCAATCCAGGGCACACTGTCCTCTGAAGAGAATTAAAGAAGGGAAGTCACCACAGGTAGAAAGATTTGGAAGAGGAAAAGCTTTTTTCAAGAAGTGGTCCATTTTTTCTCAACAAGGTAATGCACAGGGATGACTATACCTTTGAAAATTAATGGTAAAGCATTAAAATAAGGTAAAAAGCTTTTCATAGATAATTTTTAAAAAAGCTACTTCCTTATCACTTCCCATGCTTAATGTTGTCTCTTTGACAGTCATGATAACTATCGAGGACATTTTAATACATATATTCAAAAGAACAAACAAGTGAGAGAAGGGAAGGTTGGGGAAGGAAAACCACTAACTAAATAGCAGACAAGTGTTAATTTTGGTGAAGGGAAAGACTACACACAGCATAGGGAAAGTCAGCACAACTTGACGAAGGCGAAATCATAGACATTTCCTAGATACATATAAACAGCTTGGGGAGCTGAGTTACTGGGGCTGAGGGCTGGGTACCACGGTCTTGGGCAACATCTAGGTCAAATGGCATAACACAGTTCATAAAGAAAATATTCTGCATCTTACCTTGGTAAGTCACATCTCAGGTTTTAAAAATATGTGAGCAACCATCTGAAACACTTTTATTGGCCTCATTTACACTCACAGCAAAGGAAAATAAAGAAAACCAAAGACACAAGGAAAATACTAGCCCAAAGGACTTATGGACCACATGAACTATTGCCTCCACTAGCCTAAGCAGAGAACTAGATAGTGTCTGGCTATCACCACCAGCTGCTCTGATAAGAATCACATTGGTGAGTGGTGTCTGGGGTCTTAAAAGCTGCCAAGCTGCCATCCGAGGGCACAGCAAATGGTCCCAACTCAGCAGGAACAGATGCTCACTGAGGACCAAAATCACATGGGGTAAAGACAACCCAGAAGATAGAGAGACCCACATGAGTGGGTGCCTACATAGACTTGGGACTGGAAGAACCAGATCGTGCCTGGCCACCACCAGTAATAGCCACGATGGAGCTCACTAAGTTGAGTCTCACTGGCAACACAAGAATAAAAAGGGGTGCACCCTGAGATCTCCACTAAAAGACCTCAATTGATGGTCCAGCTGCTTTGGGGTTCCCCTGGGAGCAGGGCCCCTGGCCCTGATACTGCCCTTGCCCATAAATCATAATGAAGTTCCACTCTTCGGACACGAATGGATTGGACTTGGCAATGCAGAGTGACCACATATTGGATACCCTTTGTGGTTCTATGCACCTATAGGATATCATCCTGCTGACCTCTGGCTGGAGGAAGGAGAGTGGAGGGGAGGCAATAGGACTATTGGGAGGATGAGACATTATGGAGCAGAGAGGAATAGTGTGCTGTCACTGGGCAGGGAGAGCAGTGGAAGCTGCATATAGGTGGGCATGCAAATTTATATGGGAATGTACATTTTTACTCAGTCATAACAAAAAAAATCACACCATAGGGTCTCTGACAGAAGGAGAAAAACACAGAACAAAATTCAAATTCACACACACACGAAAAAAACAAGTTATGCTCTGCTAACTCAGAACCGAAGACATTCCCCAAATCCATCTTTCAGCCAAAGATTAGCCAAGTCTATAAAACAAATAAAAGCACATGTGAGGAATGTGCTCCTTAATTCAGCCAAGCATAAGAAACTAAATGGGTGATGCTTACCTAAAAGCAAAGATGAAAAGACAGGAAAAAGACAGAAAAACTAAACAAATGGACATGGAGAACCCAGGATGTAAAGTGAAAGGTAGAGGATGTTGACACATGGCAGGAATTACAACCGGTGCCACAAAATAATTTGCAGATAAATTTTTGAATGAAAAAATTACTTTGTTTTGTAAACTTTCACCTACAACACAATATAATAAAAGAGAAAAAGAAGAAAAACCAGCCTCTGCACTGAATAAGTCAATTTAATCTAAATAGGTAACCCAGAGATTACATTTAGTTTATGGCTAAAAATATCTGCTGAAAATATTTATCCCGGCCCTAGAAAGAGTTATAGACATGCTTCTTGCTCAAATATCCACAAAGATTCACATATTTATATCAACTCTAGGAAATAACAATTTCATTGAATACTTATTAATCAATATATAGCACGCATTGTGCCTGAAACCTTACATATATTATATTTTAAATTGTTACAATAACCCAATAACTTTTATACTTCCACTCTCATGTTGTAAGTGTGAGATCTGAAGTTTGCTTAGTGGCACAAGACTATGAAGTGATGAAGCAGGATTTTGATCAAACAGTCCAAGGTAAGATATTTGCCTGTGAACCACAGATTACTTTTTGTTATAATAAAATCTTTAAGACACCATTTAGAATGGCCTGTGTATGTATAAATTTATGTCAGACCTATACTATTTAATACTAATCATTTTCTCATAAATACACTCTAGGCTAAACAATAACATACAAACACACACATCTGGTAGTGTAGTGGGTTAAGTTCTACGTTTGCTAACCAAGAGATAGACATTTCATATCTGCTAGGTGCTCCTTGGAAACTCTATGGGAGCAGTTCTACTCTGACCTCTAGGTTTGCCATGAGTCAGACCTGACTTGAAGGCAGTGTGTTTTTATTTTGTTTTTTATATACATCAACTAATCATATAAATCATCTGAATAGATGTGTGAACCTTAAAAAAAGTTTGTCACGTGTTTTATATGGTCACAAATAGGTGCTGTTATTTCCAAAACTGTTGACACTTTTAGAGTGCTATGGAAATTTATCATCTGATGCTTCTCATATACTGGTCACTCACCTAAAATTGTGAATGGACATAAATTAAGTAGTCAAATTTTTAGTTTCCATGCAGGTTTACAAACCTAATGATTTTGTAAACTCGACCTCAAGGCAGTGCGTATAAACAAATTATTAGTTAAGATCTTTAAATAATTTTCAACTTTTTCAGGGACCACAGAAATAAACATTGTCTTGAGTCAATCTACTGTTGGACTTTTAGAGAAAAAATGTGTTAAGATACATTAATTTCCAGGCATCTGGGGATAAGAAAATGAGTAATACTACCTGACCTGAAAAACTCATACTATATAGGGGCTGAGGAAGTTATCACTGACATTATAACAGAACTCATTGCTTTTGAGATGATTACAACTCATAGTGACCCTACAGAACAGAGCAGAACTGTCCACAGGGTTTCAAAACATAGGATTATAAAAACAGACTACTATATTTTTCTTTAGTGGAGCAGCTGGTGGGTTCAAGCTGCCAACTTTTCAGGAGGCAGTTTGTGAGGATCATGAAAGCCAGAATGACAATATGTACAAATTCAGAGGAGAATCCTGAGCTTTAAGGTAGAGGTGAAAGTTTACTAAGCAGGGAATGGCAAGAAATTCTGAGATGAAGCAAACACCATTCTTTTTTATAGCATACATCAATAGAGCACTGGGAGTCCTGCATGTTCCAAGGTGAATTTAGATCAAAGCTCCAGGAAGTGGGTCACCCAGAGGTAAGGACGGAAGAGACAGCAGAACATGACTCACTTTGTATATCCCAATAACAAGTACAGAGTTTATACTGGAGGCAAAGAGGAGCTAACACAAGAATTAACACAAGAGTTTAATTAGATCAGTGCCATGATTATGTTTGAATTTTGGGAAATCTGAGCTGGGAGATGTTTGGATTATGTGGAAGGGCCAATAATGAAGCAGGAACACAAGTTAAAACTCTGCTGTGGTAACCCAGGTAAGAAATGAGTGGGCTTGAAATTAATACTGAAGTAGAAAGGTAAGATTCAAGAAATAATCAAAAAGTTATTTCTGGAGTGTGGTAGGAGATGAATAAGAGAGGGAAGAATGAAGGGTAACTCCAGATTGGACAGCGATAGTACCATGAACCCAAATATGAAATACCACCTACATGTAAATTTTCTGGGCAAGGAAATACTTATTTTCTTGAATTTGAGGAGGTAATTGAATAGGCTTTTGGCTGAAAGCAGAGAACACCAGAAAGATGTTTACTTGTGTTTCCTGGACTATGAAAAGGCATTTAACTGTGTGGATTATAACAAATTATGGCTAACACTGTGGGGAATGGAAATACCAGAATACTTAATTGTGCTCATTGAGGAATCTGTATATGAAACAAGAGGAATTATGCAAACAGAACAAGGGGACACTGCATGGTTTGACATCAGGAAAGGTGTGTGTCAGGGTTGTACCCTTTCACCATACCTTTTGAATCTGTATGCCAAGAAAATAATCTAAAAACCTGGACTATATGAAGAGGAATGAAGCATCAGGATTGGAGGAAGACTCATTAACAACTTGTGTTGTGCAGATGACACAACCTAGCTTGCTGAAAGTGAAGAGGATTTGAAACACTGATGAAGATCAAAGACAACAGCCTTCAGTATGAATTATACTTCAACATCAAGAAAACAAAAATTCTCACAACTGTAACAGTAAACAACATTACGATAAATGAAGAATGGACTGAGGTTGTCAAGAATTTCATTTTACTTGCTTAAACAATCAACACAGAAGCAGCACTCAAGAAATCGAAAAACACATTGCACTGGGCAAATCTGCCACTGAAGATCTCTTTAACGTGTTGAAAAGCTAACATGTCACCTTGAAGACTAAGGTACACCTGATCCAAGTCATAGTATTTTCAGTGGCATCACACGAGTTCTGACAATTAAAGTCCACAATCTTAAGTGTTTTAAGTGCTACATACCTCATTGTTGAATATCACTATGATTACTTTCAAAGTGCTCTCCTTAGGAAGCTATACACTGACAGTAAGTGCCTAGTCTACTCTTTAAAGTAATTTCAGTACTCTTTCTGGAATGGCCATTGTGCATGGTGGCAAGGCATCAAGTACACAAACTTAACTGTATAGTTGACTGTGAGGGGGATTTTACCAAGTAAACAAATAACTGAGTTGAAACACCCTCCCTACTCACCTGATCTGACCCAAGTGACTTTTGTCTTTTCTCAAAGATAAAAGGAATATTGAAAGGAAGACATTTTGATGACAGTCAGGACATCGAGGGTAATATAACCACAGCTCTGATGGCCATTTCACAAAAAAGAGTTCCAAAACTGCTTTGAAAGGTAGACTAGGCACAGGTGTCAGTGTATAGCTTCCCAGGCCAGCCAAGTGCCTTCGAGTCAGATCCGACTCATGGCGACTTTAGGGGCCAGAGTAGAACTGACCAGGGGGAGTACTTCAAAGGTAATCATAGTGATATTCAGCAGTGAGGTATGCAGCACTTTTTCTAGGATGAGTTTGCAAATGAAACTGGCAGTTTTTGTATGCATGCAAAAGCTTGAAAATGAATAAGGAAGACAGAAGAAGAATGGATGCCTTTGAACTGTGGTGTTGGAGAAGAATATTGAATGTGTCATGGACTGTCAAAACAACAAACAGATCTGTTCTGGAAGAAGTAGAGTATTCTCTGGAAGCAAAGACAGTGAGACTGCATCTTACATACTTTGGACCTTTTGTCAGGAGGGACCAGTCCCTGGAGAACGACATCATGCTAGGTAAAGTAGAGGGTCAGTGAATAAGAAGAAGACCTTTAACAATCTGGAGTGACATAGCGGCTGCAACAATGAGCTTAAGCATAAAATTGATTGTTAACATAGTACAGGACCAAGAAGTGTTTCGTTCTGTTGTGTGTAGGGTCACTATGAGTTTGAACCAACTTGACAGCACCTAATAACAACAGTGGTATAAGCAAGTAAAAGTATCAGTGAGTAGAGAATAAATGGGTGAGAAGGAAGTGACAATGTGAAGTATATTCTTCCACATACTTACACTACATTTAATGGTTAGGTTGCAAACATGACTCACAGTCACCTCCTTAAGATTCTCAGTTTAGTGAGAGGAGAATTATGTAAACAATAATTACAAAGCAATGTGAGAAAGCAAAAATATACATACACACATGCATGTAGATATAGACATAGATGATACAGAGGCAGATGTAGACACAGGGTCAGAGAGAGACATCCATGAGTGGCATGAATTGTGCTTGACTACTAACCTAAATGTTCATTAGTAGTGTGGAACCAACATGGCAGGTGTACTGTGCTGTTCCTTTGCAGCAAAGACTGAAAAACTAAGTAAAATAGATACAGGTGTAAGTCCTAGAAAGCTAAGCATCAAACGAAGGGTTAAAGAACTAACCTCAACACTGAATGGAAGAAGCAACTGACAGAAAACTGAAAATGAGGAGTGATATGAAGTTGAGGTCCCCTGCCAACTACCATATAGCAGTGTTGCTATCTTGTAAGATATCAACAACCCTGAGCAGGGAGTATTGGAAGACAACTTCACGGACCACCTCCAACAGGAGACAGAGAAGCTGGTAATGAGAGAAACACATTTTTCCATCCATCGCCCTTTTGCCCCAGATGCCACCTCCCCCATATTCCACTGGCCCCAGGTCACATCTGCCCCCACCTGCTACCTACTGTTTTTCTCCTTTCTATTTTCTTTATCCCTTCCACTTAGCCCCATTTGCCACTTCCTCCCTTTGTGCCTGTTCCCGCAACGCTGCCATGGTTAGAATATCCCTAGTGCTCAGGCCAGCTGCCATGCCATGCTCACACAACCCTTCCCCTCCACCATTTGACCAGCTGCTGAATGGAAGGAAGCACCCAATACCACTTTCTGGCTTATGTCCAAGGGGCTTTGAATGCTCCCACACACCAGACCAACAACAGGAGGCAAACAGTGCCCACCCATTTGCTCTAAGCCACCTGGCCAAACCTCTGCAGGTCAAACAAGGTGGTATGAGCTATTTTGCTCACAAACAAGCAAGTAGCAAAGCATATCTGGCTCATTGACTCTGATATATAGAAGCAAAGCAAAAAAAGCAGGATGAAACAAATGAACAAATCGGTAAATATAGAAAACAAGACCTAATGTCTTGGAGACAACATATAATATCAAAACACATAAAAAAAGTAGGACATGATGGCTCTCACAGGTGACAAAACAATCAGGTAATCTTCTGGTAGAAGAAAAGACAAGGGAAATACTTGACAGAGGATTCGAAAGACTAATATTTAAGGTTCTCCAAGAGACTAACAAAGAGTTGAAGGAAAACAGAAAAACAGGGGGAAAAAGTAGACAAAATCACAGAAAACAGGACAAAAACAAAAGCCAACACAGTAAAAATCAAAGATAATACTGACCAGGAAATAAAATAATTCAAGAAAGTAATACAAGAATAAATGATCAAAACAAACAATTAGAAATCATGTAAAAACAGCAACTAGAAATCCAAACTATAAACATCAAAATTTTAGAAATTTGCAACACAACAAAAAGACTTAGGAGCAAATTTGAAACAATGGAAGGTAGAATCAGCCAGATTAAAGACAAATCCACAGACATCATTTTATGGATGGAAAAAATCAGAGAAAAGAATGAAGAAAACCTCAGAAGTTTATGAAACACAATAAAGAGCAAAAATTCATGTGTTCCAAAACAAGGTAAAAATAAAAAACTCAGAGAGGAATGTTGAAGATTTGCTGGCAGAAAGCTTCCCAAATACCATGAAAGAAGAAAAGCTGAACCATTCAAGATCCTCAATGGACTCCCTATAGAGTAGACCCCAAAAGAACATCACCAAGACATCCCATAATCACACTTGCTAAAACCAAAGACCCAGAAAGAATCATGGGAATAGCTCAAGAACAGCAAAGTCATTTAGAAAGGGGAAACAATAAGACTAGCTCTGATCACTAAGGAGAAGGAGTGTAGGTAAGAAGTCAGTGTGATGACATATATATATAACCTTGAAAGAAAACACAAAAAAAGAAACTGCCAACCCAAATAATAAACCTTGAAAACTCTCTCTCAAATACAGTGGCAGAATTAAGACATTTCTAGATAAAGAGAAATTAAGGGAGTTCATAAAAACCAAACTAACTTGACAAGAAATATTAAAGGGAATATTTGATTAGCCAAGCCAAGTGCTGTTGAGTCGGATTAGAGGATCTACAAAATCAGACAAGAACCAGAGCCCGGGACACAGGGCAACACCAGCCAGACAACAACCTATGTAAAGAACTCTTGATAACAAAACAAAGCTAAAAGACTTGAAACAGGGAAACAGAGATGTCAACCTATAAACAATAACAACATCAAATAATGAAAGGAGGAATAAATGATGTAGGTATAGAGCTTTCAGGTGCATTGAAGTCAAGGCAATCTCAAGCAATAAAAGACTGGTTCAAACTTAAGTAGATAAGGCTAAATTTCAAGTTAAGTTCAAAGAAAGTTAACAAACCTACTCATCAGAATAAAAAAGAAGAAAAGCATAAAGACTAAGTAAGCACAAAATCTATAATGAAATAAAATACACAAACAAAAGGAACTCAGTATAGGAAAGTAACAAAAACAAGGGAAACATCAGCATACAACAAAATGACAGTAATAAACTCGTAATAATTGATAATCACATTGAATATCAATGGCTTAAAAGCACCAATAAAAGAACAAAGTGAAAGCATGGATTTAAAAATATGATCCATCAGTATGTTATCTACATAATATGTAAAGATATAAATATGTTAAAAGATCAGAAGATGGAAAAAATATATTAACAAAATAACCAAAAAGAGCAGAAGTGGCAATACTGCCTCAGATAAAAATAGACTTTAAGGCAAACCATTAGAGACAAGGAAAGATAGTATATAATGACTAAAGAAACAATCCACCAAGAAGATGTAACATTAATAAATATCTAAACAGCCCAAAACAACACCAAAACACACAAACTCTAACAGTACTAAAAAGAGAAAAAGACACTTCTACAGTAGTAGGAGACTTTAGCATATCACTCTCAGTAAAAGGCAGAACATGTAGAAAGAAACTCAACAGATACAGAAGACATAAAAGCCAAAATCAACCAACAACACCTCATAGACACATGTAGACCATTCCACCCAGTAGAACGTACTACTTTTCAAAATACGTGGGATATTTTCCAGAATAGATCACATTTTAGGCCACAAAGCAATGATCAAGAAAACTCAAAATATAGAAGTAATAGAAAATGTTCTCTCTGATTATAATGCTATAAAAGCAGATAAACAACTGGCAGAATAAGGGAAAAAAATCAAATGCATGGAAACTGAGTAACAGCTTGCTTACCAAAAAAAAAAAAAAAAAAAAACCAAACTGAGTAATTAAAAAATAAAATATCAAAAAACTCCTAGAATCAATTGAAAATTAAAATATATCATACGAAAACCTCTGAGACATAGCAAAGGTGGTGCTCAGATGTCAATTTTTCACAATACACATCAAAAATGAACAGACCAAAATTAGACCACTAGCCAAATGACTCAAACTAATAAAGAACAAGAAAATAAGTCCACTGACACCAAAAGAAAAGAAATAATAAAGATTAGAGCAGAAATAAAAAAGATAAAGAGCAGAAAAACAATAGAATCAGCAAGACCAGAAGAACGCTCCTTCGAGAAATTCAATAAAATTGAAATATCATTGGCCAAACTGATAAAAGAAAAAACAAGAAAGAAAACAAACAACCCAAGTAAGAAATGAGATGACAGACACTACAACAGACCGAATCAAAATAAAAAGGATCATAATAGAATTCTATAAAAAACTGTACTTGAACAAATTTGAAACCCTAGAAGACATGGACAAATTTCTGGAAACTCTACCTACCTAAACTAACAGAAATTGAAACAGAAAATCTGAACAGACTCACAGGAGACTAAAGAGGTAATTTAAGGGAGAAAACAGAGAGAGAGAGAGAAACAGAGACAGAAAAAGACAGAGAAAGAGAGAAAAAGGGAAAAACAGAAAGAAAGAAAGAAAGAAAGAAAATAAAGAAGCAAACAAAGAAACACAGAAAATAATAAACCTGAAGCAACAAATTCCTAAATTTCTAAATTCCTGGCTTGGATGGCTTCACTGGAGAAATCTACCAAACATTGCAGAAGAGTTTACATCAGTACTCTCAAACTGTTTCTGAGCACAGAAAAGAAAGAAATACTCCTGAATTTATTCTAGAACCCAGCATAATCCCAATACCAAATTTAGGCATAAATAAATAAATACATGAAAGAAAATTATGAACCTATATCCCTCAGAAATATAGATGTGAAAATTTTCAACAAAATTCTAGGCAACAGAATTCAGCATCATATAAAAATAATAATACACTCTGACCGCCCCCCCAAAATCCTATTAGGTTTGCAAGGATGGTTTCAAAATAGAAATCAATCAACATAACATACCACATAAATAGAACAGAAAGAAGACTCATGTGACCAATTCAGTGGACGCAGAAAAGGTCTTATACCCACTCCTGATAAAATCTCTCAATAGAATTAGAATAGGAGGAAAATTACTCAACATAACAAAGAATGTCTATGATTTGATTCTATGGTAGTGGACTTTTCAGTGTTACATAAAACTAATAGCCAACATCATTCTTAACATTGAGAGGTTGAAAACATTGCCTCTCGGAACAGGAGCAAGACAAAGATGCCCTTTATCACCACGCCCATTTAATATTGTGCTGGAAATCCCCAGTAGAGCAATAAGGCAAAAGAAAGAAGAGAGAGATAGGCAGAAGAGGGGGAGGGGGGAGGAGAGAGGAGGGGAGGAGGGAAGGAAAGGAGGAGAGAGACAGGAGAAAGGGAGGGAGGGAGGAAGGAAGGGAGGAAGGAATGAAACAAAGAAGTAAGGTGACACCATTCACAGATGATATGATGCTATACATACAGAACCCCAAAGATTACACAAGAAAACTGCTGGATGTAGTAGAAAGACGCAGTAGAGTAGTAGGACACATGTTTAACATATACAAATCATTGGATACCCATACATCAATAGAGAAATTAGAAGAGAAAATCAAGAAAACAACACCATCTATAATAGAACCTGAAAATAAAAAATACTTAGGAATAAATCTAACCAGCAACATAACATACCTGTACAAAGAAAACAACAAAATTCTACTGCAGGAAACCAAAAAAGATGTACCTAAATGGAAAAAATATGCAACGTTTATGTATACGTAGACTCAACACTGAAAATGTCAACTGAGCCCAAAGAGATCTACAGGCAAACACAATCTCAGTGCAAATACAAACAGCATTCTTTATCAAGATGTAAAAACTAACAACTCCACAGTAGAAGGAAAGAGGTTCTAGATAAACAAGGAATTATTGAAAACAAAGAACACAGTAAGAGACCTCATACTACCTGATCTTAGAACCTACTATACACAATCTTGATAATCAAAACAGCCTGGTACTAGAACAATGAGAGATACATAAACTAAAGGAACAGAATTGAAAACCCTCATGTAAAGCCATCCATTATTATCTGATCTTTGACAAAGGGCCAAAGTTCATGAAATGGGGAAAAGACAGTCTTTTTAACAAATGGTGCTGGCAAAACTAGCTATTCATTTGCAAAAAATAAAAATAAAACAGGACCCATACTATACCTTACACTATACACAAAACTAACTCTAAATCGTTGGAAGACCTAAATATAAAGCCTAAAACAATAAAGATTGTGGAAGACAACATAAGGACAGTGATAGGGGCCCAAGTATATAGCATAAATGCACCACAAACCATAGCTAGCAATTCACAAACGTCAGAAGATAAACTAGATTAACCAAGTGTTCCTAAAAATTAAACACTATGCTCATCAAAAGAATAAAACAGAACCTACAAGCTAGAAAATATTTTTGGCTAAAACATACCTGTCAAGAGTCTAATTTCTAAAATCTATAGAATACATCAACACCTCAACAACAAAAAGACAAAAAAACAAATTTAAAAATATTAGCAAAGGATTTGAACAGATATCTCACCAAAGAAGACATTCAGAAGGCTAACAGACACTTGAAGAAATATTCCAGATCATTAACCATTAAGGAAAAGAAAATCAAAACTGCAACGAGATATCATCTCAGTTGACACTACTGACAGTAATAAAAACAAACAGAAAATAACAAATCTTGACAAGGTTGTGGGGAGAGGTTGGAATCCTTATGTACTAGTGGTGGGAGTGTAAAGTGCTACAGCTATGGAAAATGATATGGCGCCCTCATTAAAGGTTAGAAAGAGAAATACCATATGATACAGCAATTCTACTCCTAGGAATATATCCTAGAGAAATAGACTGTCACGTGAATGGACACATGCTTATTCATGTTCACTGAAACACTATTCATAACATCAAAAAGATGAAAATAAACTAAATGCTCACCAGCTGATGAAAGGATAAATTATGGTACATACATACAGTGGAATACTATACAGTGATAAATAATAATGATTAATCTGCCAAATATCTCACAACATGAATGAATCTGGAAAGCATTATGCTGAGTGAAGTAATTCAACCATAAAAGAACAAATATTGTATGAGATCACTATTACAAAAACTCAAGAAAAGGTCTCCATGTTGAAGAAAATCACTAAATAGTAAACTCAGTGCCATTGAGTCACTTCTGGCTCACAGTGACCCTATGAGGCAAAGTAGAACTGCTCCATGGGGTTTCCAAGGAATATTTGGTAGATTCAAACTGTCAACTTTTTGGGTGGCAGTAGAACTCAACCACTATATCACCAGGGTTTGGTGAAGGGAACAATCACACACAATATAAAGGAAGTCAGCATAACTTGACCAATGCAAACTCACAGAAGCTTCCTAGACACATCCCAAAACCCCGAGGGACTGCGTCTACTGAGGCTGAAGGCTGGGTACCATGATCTTGAGTGACATCTAGGCCAGCTGGCATAACATAGTTGATAAAGAAAATATTCAGCATCCTACTTTGACGAGTCACATCTCGGGTCTTGAAAACATGTGAGTAGCCATCTAAGATATAGTTATTAGTCTTATCACATTTACAGCAAAAGAAAATCAAAAACATGAGGAAAATATTCGTCCAAAGGACTAAGAGACGACATGCATTCATACCTCCACCAGCCTGAGCCCAGAAGAACTGGACGGTCTCCAGCTGCCACCATTGATGGCTCTGCCAGGGATCTCAGTAGAATGTCCCAGACTGAGCAGGAGAAACATATTGAACAAAATTCATATTCTCCACTCTACCCTTAATCTTCACTACTTAAAAAAAAAAAAGACCAGACTTACTAGTTTGGCAGAAAACAGAGGAACCCCTGAGACTATGGCCCCTGGACACCCACCTAACTCAGAACTGAAGGCATTCCTGAAGTCTCCCTTTTAGTCAAAGCTTGAATTATAAAGTTCATAAAGAACACTGACTATACTAATGACTGCCGGAAGAACAAATTTGTCTTGGAAGAAGTAGCACTGATAGGTTACTTAGAAGCACTCATAGCAAGATTTCATCTCGCATACTTTGGACATGTTGTTCGGAGGGACCAGTCTCTTGAGAAGGATACCAGTTCTGGCGAAGTACAAGTTCAGCAAAAAAGAGGAAGACTTCCAATGAGACAGACTAACACAGTAGCTTCAAGAATGACCTCAAACAGAGCAACAATTGTGAGGATAGTGCAGTATTGGACAGTATTTTATTCTGTTGTGCAGAAAGTCACCATGAGTCAGAACTGACTCAGTGGCATTTAGCAACAATAACAACATTTAATATCTGTAATGAGGCTGATACTCCTAAAGAGTAAGGTCCACATTTGTCTAGATTAGCATGGATTCCCAATGCTCAGCACAGTAGAACTTACACACAGCAGATGCTTCTGAATAAATACATAAATGAATGCATGAGTTGAGAAGATGTGCCAGACAGAAGAAACATATACAAAAGCTCAGAGCACTTAATTGCAAATGGTACTGTGTGAATAGTGGGTTTATGTCAAGAAACAGTACTGGAGGAAGGCTAGAAACATAAAAGGGGATCAGATGGTTAAGCCCCTGTTTACTGTGCTAAGAAATGGTGTACTAAGCCATTGAATGGTTTTAACCTTTGGAGGGACATAGTCAGATTTTTGTTTCCTATAACCCCGGAAGTAATGGTTCGATAAATGGGGAAAATGTATCTGAGTGCAAGGAGATAGACAGTATATGCTCTAAATGAGACATAATAAAAGCCAGAAGAAAAGTAATGTCAGTAGGAAGATAAGAGAAAGCATGTGAGAAGTTTTAGGACAGACTCGCCTAGACTTAGTGATTGATAGCACATGATAGGAAAAGGGAAACCCAAATATACTGCACACCATTTGGACTTCGATGGCTAGGTGGGCTATAATGCTACTGATAATCACAAACAAAAGAATTGGACTGGGGGCTTCTGTCAGTATGTGGAGCTGGCTAGTTCAAGTTTAGACACCATAAGCATAATGTCCACGGAACATCTGGGAGGATACCTATTAAGTAGCTCTGAAACAGAATTAGATCTCCAGAAAAAGTGCAGTAGGTTAAATGAGGGAAACAAGCAACCTCTGTTTAAGTATTAAACAGTGCACTGGTCAGCAAAATAAACAAAGTCAAAGTATTGTTGGTCCTTACTATGAAGCTATCTATGCTTAAATTTAATTTATTCCTTTCATTCTTAACAGAAATACTACACAGCAGTTAGGAGCAGCCATCTAGGGTCATACTATATGAGATTTGAATTCTTCTGCTATTATTTGCAAGATTGGTGACTTTGGGTAAGTTTCATACTTGTCTAAGCTTTTCCCCTCCCCCCTTTCCAAGACACACTGATAATTAATTATACACCTAGGTGATTAACTGATCTTATCTCTATGAGATTCATAAGATTTCTTTTCCACCCCCCCCCCCCAACCATTGTCTCTCACTAGAGCAGAATTTCCTTTTGTCTGGAGGATTCTTTGGCTTTTCAATTTCTAAGAAACTTCTTGCTATGATAAGTAAGACTCATTTTCAGATATTTTAAATATTAGAAAGTCAATAGTCACAAATTTGATTCAAACCTTCTCCCTCCCCATGCCTCTCTGTTTCCAACTCTGAGAGTCTTGAAAGGAGAGGTATTCCTTTCCTCTTTCTAGTTCTACCAGCAGTCTGTCAGTTTGCCATGCTGAGGTGGCTTGCATGTTACTATGGCGCTGGAAGCTATGCCAGGATTTCAAACGCCAGCTGAGTCATCCATAGTAGGCAGCTTTCAGTGGAGCTTCCAGACTAAGACAGACTAGTAAGAAAGGCCTGGTAATCTATTTCCAAAAATTAGCCAAGAAAATTCCATGGATCACAGTAGAATATTGTCTGATACAGTGCTGGGGGATGAGCTACTACAGTGGAATCTAACATGTCAACAATAATGAAGACGGCACAGGACCAGGCATGGTTTCATTCTAATGTACACAGTTTCACTGTGAGTTAGAGCTGACTTCATGGCAACTAAGGTCGGCAACAACAAAAGCAGTAGTTCTCTTTCCCCATCACTTTCTACAACTCTCTGGTTAGGGAAGATGTCAAGTAAAAAGGAATAACAGCTGTTATATTCAGCTGAAGACATTTGTAGTTATTTCTTAACTGTTGATGGATCATCTCGAGGGACAGACATTTCAACACAGGTTCTCACTGAAGGGATAGCTTTGTGAACATTTTGGCATCTTCTGCCATGACCCACACTGAAACATGAGGGTAGCACTCTTTAACTGACCTCTTGAGACACTTTTCTAGTCTCTTTCTCTCACTGATAGAGGCTGTGCAAGGTCTTTCAAAATGGTGTGAACAGTGACCACGTGGCCCAGGTGAAACTTATACATCCTGGCCACACCACAATATAAAAGTAAAGCCTTCCCCAGGCTTCCTCATTCCTCTTGTCAAAGATTCAGGTGAATCTTCCTACTCAAGCCTACAAAATTCTTCTAGTGAGAAGCAGGCATCACCCTTTTGTCTAAGTTTGCTTCTAAATTTCATCAATGTCCCAAGAACTCTCCAAATGCACTATTCTGGGGCATCTGGGTTTCTAGAAGTTTCCTGTTCCCCTTTTGTTGTTTTTAGTTACTGTTGAACCAACTAGGACTCATGACGACCCGACTGACAACAGAATGAAACATTTCTAGGTCCTGAGCTACCTTTAGAATTGTTAGTATGCTTGAGTCTATGATTGCAGCTACTGTGTATTTTGAGTGCCTTCCAACCTAGATGGCTCACCTTCTAGCACCATATTGGGCAATATTCTATTGTGGGCCAAACGATTTTCATTGGCTAATTTCTGGAAGTAGACAACCAGATCCTTCTATTCCATCTTAGTCTGGGAGCTCTGCTGTAACCTGACTACCATACATGATACTGTTGGTATTTGAAACACTGGTGGCATCTCTTCTAGCTCTACACTAACACTGAAGCCATCCTAGTATGACAAAGAGGCAAGTGGTGGTCCTTGTTACATTGCTGTTGTTGTGTGCCATCAAGTCTATTCTAACTCATAGAGTCCCTACAGAAGAGAGGAGAAATTCCCATTGGGTTTCCAAGGAACAGCTGGTGGTTTTGAACAGCTTATCTTTCGGTTAGTAGCTGAACTAGTAACCACTACCCTACCGGGGGTTCAGCCCTTGTCATAGGAAGCCATAATTCTAAGGCTGATCCTCTTAGAGAATTCTTCTTCAACAGGATTAAAATTTTCTGATTCTCAGATGTTGTGAATGGTTAGTTTTCTGTTTAATAAAGATCATCTGGAATTATTGTAGAGGTTTAGTTTTCTACCCAGTAAGTTTGGCCACTTAAATACTGCATAAATATGTCTAAAAACTCTCTAGAATTCTGCCATCATTTTCTTCTTATTTTCCTCAACTGAAAGGTTTTCACTAAGATTTTGAGGCAACAGAAAAAATTACATCCTTTCATATTCATAATAGTGCTTAAGATTTTTGAGTGGCTTTGAAGGTTAAATCAGACCAATGTATTTAAAGGTTCTTGATAGAGTTTTGCCCATTGCTGTTATATATGTATATATACATTAGCACTGTAAACAGCAATCATTGACATCCTTATGGCCTTTAACGAGCTTAAACTTCTTTGACTATAAATGATTTCTTGGTCAATATTTATTTTCCATTGCAGAACTGTTAAAAACTGAATATTAAAGGGAAGTTGTACTGCATATACAAAATAGATGACCTGAGTCTGCTGTCTTCCAATTTGAGTAAAGAAGAACAATCCGGAATTTAGAGTTAACAGGAGTGGTTTTAAATATTAGCTCCACCAATTACTAGCTATCTGAGTGTATGCAAGGTGCTTAACTGCTCCAGTTTACTAATCTAAAACCAAGGAAACATGAACAATTACACATTTTTGTTTTGAAAATCAACCAATCAATGAATGCATTGAAATGCAATATAAATTAAATAGCTGATAATTTTTATAATTTTAAAATGTTAGAGCTTCAGTGTGTCTTGAATGACACCAAGTTCCATGAAGCCCTTTTATAAAACACTGAACAGTGGAAGGCTGGTACAAGGTCACACAGATGGTTCTGAGTCCCGGGTCCATCATATCATGCATCAGAAAAGTACCTTTAGGGTGAGGAAACTTATTTCAGTAGAACACCTCAAATGCCTTCAGAATCCCTAATTCTTTTCATTCTTGTCACAAACAAGGTACAGTCTCTTCCAAGGTATGAAGAGAATATAAACAAGACATCCACATAGAAGGAATATAAAATTAGAGAAAGGCTATTTTTTTCCTGCATCTCAAACATGCAAACACATTTGAGACAGGATATCATGAAGTTTGTTTGTTTATAAATTGAGCCATAGCTCTGTGTATCTACTCTGATGACAGTTGTTAGCTGTTCTCGAGTCAGCTCTGACTCACAGTGACCTCAAAGACAACAGAATGAAGTGTTACTTAGTCCACATTTGTCTGTTTAACTCCTACACCCACAGAACAGGAACAGTCTTTGCTCCTGTTATCTGTGACATCCAGTGCTAAGCACATCAATGAATGCATGAACTGTATGAGTTAAAGAATCCTGTAATGATCACATAATCAAAAGTTATTTCTCCACTTCCAAGGATTTTTCCATTGCCTGGAATGAGAGCCCTCCACATTTCTTTCCTTTGAGATCAATATGTTTTTCTGTCTTTATGAGCCAACATTTAAAATGAGATTGCCCTAAACCAAAAACCCACTGCTGTTGAGTTCATTCCAACTCATAATAACCCTATAAGGCAGAGTACTGCTACAAACCCTGGTGGCATAGTGGGTTAAGTGCTATGTCTGTCAACCAAAAGGTCAGCAGTTCAAATCTGACAGGTGCTCCTTGGAAACTCTATGACGCAGTTCTACCCTAACCTATAGGGTTGCTATGAGTCAGACACAACTCAATGGCAGTGGGTTTTTGGGGTTATTGCCAAAAAGTTTTCAAGTTTGTAATCTTTACAGAAACAGACTGTCTTATCTTTATCCCTCAGGGTTAGGAACCGAGTACTCAACTGCTGCCATCAGGACTCTTGAAGATTTCCCTAAACCAAAAAACCAAGCCCATTTCTGCTGAGTCGACTCTGACTCATAGCAAACCTACCTTACAGGAAAGAGTAAAACTTCCCCACAGAGTTCCAAGGAATGGCTGATAGATTCACACTACCAGTCTTTTGGTCAGCAGCCAAATTCTCAACCACTATGCCACCGGGGCTTCTACAGATTGCCTTAAATGTGTAAATAAAATTCCTTATCAGGAACAATCTATCATGAGTATAGACCAGTTTACAAAGTCATTCTCCACCCAGGGCACTAGCTCAAAATGATTATCTGCATGAATCAAATATTACACAAGATTCTGAGGTAAGGCTGATACAGAGGATGGAAGGGCAGCATGGTAGAAGGAAACAGGAACGTGCAAAGACGGAAGCTCTTAAAAGGATAAACACATCTCTTCTTCTCTATTTCACCCAAGTCTAGTTTATCTCACTGGGAGCCAAAATACCTCTGAAGTTCTCATTCTTGTGAGAGCAACATTCAATTGTTATATGCGGGTAATTATTTGACCTAGACCTAGAAATCATCACAAATAGTATCACAGTGCTAATTGAAAGCAAACAAACACAGGAGCAAATCAATCTCTGGGTGTTAGTCAAGCGTTACACACTTCAAGGATCATTCTTCCAATGACACAAGCAGGAAAGGAGCAATTATCAAGGATAATTGATAAAAATCTCAAAGTCTATGAGTGGTCTACAGAAATTTTCCACAAATACATATTCCATAACCTAACAGGATCTTTGAATTTGTTTCAACAGCAAACTCAGGGGTAGTGAAAAAAAGAAACAGCTTCTTGGAAATGATGCTCGGGATTTAACCAATAATATAGCTATATGAATGTGGCTGACTCGAGTTTAAAGGAAGGTGAGTTTCCTGAAGAGATGAGTTTGTTTTAGGGATTCAAAGTAGAAAGACTGACACTAGATAAGATTATAACATTATCATAAGTAAAGCTGAGTAGCTTTAACTCACTAAAACAGGTAAATAGCACCTTGCAATACAGTTAAATAGAAGGTGGTTTAGCTACCATTCCTAGGGTACCCACTAACCCAATTTGTCCTATGCACTATACTAAGTCATTACCAAGTGTGATGCCCCTTCTTTGCCATTCCCAGCAGGACAAACTTGAAGAAAAACTATTTGATGGTAAATATTCTTTTAGTTGTTCTAGTCGCAAGGGTGGAAAGGAGAAGGGATAAGGAGGAAGTGTCCCTGAGGAGGATCCTGAAGTCAGCTTTGTGGAAAGACTCAGAAGAGTTTGAGGTAAGAGGGAGGACGAGAATCTTTGAAGGATGGGAAGTGAATATTTAAAGGAACTACTTAGGAAACTTGACCTGTGATAGTTGACACAATTACCTAACTCAGTTCCTCAAGAAACCTTTAATAAAATCTGTACTGCGGAATCAATAACTTTGTTACACTTGTGCTCTTGTAATGGCAGGATTAAATGGTGTCTGAGAGTTGTTTATAAACAAGTGCATAGTGAGAGCAGAAGATTCAAAGGATCCTGTCAAACACATTACACACATATCATCTTAATCCTTATAAACATTGGATAAAAGTTATAAAAAAAAAACACAGGGCCAATATAGGAACTAGAACACAGAAAGTTCATTTTTTTTTTTTTTTTTAAATAAAAATAGCTATATGGTGTCTTAAGTAAAGTTTGAATCCAGGTGCATTTTACTCCTTAAGTCTGTATTCTTTTTTAAAAAAGTTGTGTATATGTAACCTAGAGGGCCCTAGTGGTACAACAATTAAGCACTCAGCTGTTAACCCAAAGGTTGGAAGTCTGAACCCACCAGCTGCTCCACAGAAGAAAAGATATGTTGATTTACTTCCATAAAGACACAACCTAGGAAATTCAATGGAGGAGTTCTACTTTGTCATACGGGATTGCTACGAGTCAAGACTAAATTAACAGCTGCCAACAACACGTATAGATGCTCTTTGGAAACCCTATGGGGCAGTTTTACTGTGCTTGGTAGTGTCACTATGAATTAGGATTGACTTGGCAAAAATGGGTTTGGTTTCTTTGGAGTGTGTGTATACATGTGTGTGTGAGAGAGAGAGAGACAGAGAGAGAGAATACATATATACAGAACATTTTCCAATTTCATATGTTTTACTTGTTCAATTCAGTGACATTAATTATGGTCATCACGTTGATCAGTCACTACCATTTCCACTTCTGAATGTTCCCATTACTCTTAACAGAAGCACAGTGCTCCTTATTATACAAATGGCTCCCTCTTCTTCATCTTCCCTACTCCTGATAACCACTAATCAATTCTGATCTGTATACATTTGATTGTTCTAGATATTACACATAAGTGGAATCATACAACCGTGTCCTTTTGTGTCTCACTTATTTTACTTATCCAAAGGAGGACAAGGAGCCCTGTCGGCAGCACCGTGGTTAAGGGCTCAGCTGTTAATCAAATGCTCAGCAGTTGGAATTATCTAGCTCCTCCTTGGAAACTCTATGGGGGCAGTTTTATTCTGTCCTACACAGTCACTATGAGTTGCAATTAACTTAACAGCAACAGGTTAGGTTTGGGTTTTTCTAACGACAACACAGAATCTGTGTTCTTTTAACCACTACGCTGTCAAAGTAAAACTCCAAATCCATTATCATAGAGTCAATTCCTACTCATAGCAACCCTACGGAACAGAGTAGAACTGTCCCATAGAGTTTCCATGGAGCACATGGTGGATTCCAACTGCTGACCTTTTTGTTAGCAGTCACAGCACTTAACCATTATGCCACCAGGGTTTCTACTATACTGCCAGGATTCCTAAGTCTAAACATTTAGTTTCAGCTTGGTCTTTCTAGTATTAAAGCTGTGCTCTCTTACTCTATCAGGTGGCATTCCCAGCTATCACCCCAACTAAAAAGGGGGACTCGGCCACTGTGATGTTCTTGGTTAAGAGCTGTGGCTAAGACAATAGGCATTTAGCTATTTCTGAAGAATAATCAAAATGTAAAACTGATCAATACTATTTTTCCTACCTAGTAAAACAATTAACAAAATGAATACAGAAAAGTTTCAGAGGAAAAAAATGAGAAAATTATTTTCACCATACTTTGAACTTTTCTGTAAGTTTGAGATGGTTTCAAGATTAGTTGTTAGAAAAGACAGACAGAAAAGTGAAGCAATGCCTTGAGTTGGATGTATACTCAAAGCCAAAGCCAAGTATATTCAAAAGGAAGACTAAAGTTAACGATTATCCCAACAACTGGAATTGTTAACCACTTTTGTTACTAGTTGACAACATATAGATTGAGAGAACTAATCATTTTTCTGTGGCAAAATCATAATGTACTTAATAACTAGTAATATTATTTTTATAGACTTGGGAAAATACAAGACATAAGTTATAAGAAGGGATATTATTATGACTAACACTGAAAGTGTGATTATGATAATGGCAATACAACGATGATGGTTATGATGACAACAGTGATAGCAATTTTAAAGCTAATAACATGGTAAGATGGAAAAAAAAATCCAGGAAGAAAAACTTTGCTCACTCATGATACAGGGATAAATGTCACTGTTGTATGAAAGATGTCAGAGTATAAAGAAAAGACACATTTTAGGATCACTGAAGACATCAGTATGTTTCCCAGTGTAATCATAAAGGTTGGGAAAGGTCAAGATCTCTGAAACGTTAAGCCTTGCAGCAAACAGATATTTACTTGTTGACACTGAGACACAGTACCTAAAAATATAGACTGTGCTCACATCTCAGCCTTGCTGAGACATGACCTTGGCCACATCATCCAGATATTTTAAATCTTAATTTGTTAACCCAAAAGGAAGATGGCAGTAATATAGCAACTTACAGGTGCACGATAAAAAGCCAAACGAGATGATGCATGTAAAGTGCTATGAACACCGGCTGGCATACAATAAGAGCACAAGAACTCAATATTTTTATTAAGATGAATTTCTTATAATGAAACTTTTAGAAAGCCGAAATCATTTCCTAATTACATCATTGTTTCATTTGAATTAATTTTCAATATCTGAATTTATCATGCTTTCTTCTAATGGGGAATTTTACAGGAAGTTTTTGGGGGGGTACTTTAATAAGGAACCCTGGTGGTGTAGAGTTTAAGAGCTCATCTGCTAACCAAACCTGGACAGTTTGAATTCACCAGCTGCTCCTTGGAAACCCTACAGAGCAGTTCTACTGTGACCTATAGGTTTCTTTGTGAGCTGGAATCAACTGAAAAGAGCAATCGGTCTTTTTGTTTGTTTGTTTTAGCTGATAAATCCAAATACTTTTGAAGGAATAATTTGTGTTTTTTGTTTGTTTTTGTAGTAGGATCCACATTAAGACCTTTTCTAAAATTGTTTCTGTCTTCTTAGTTCAACCATTTAAATTGAAACCAGTAGCAAACACTATTTTTTTTTACTGTATAACTTGCAGTTACAGTGTAGATTCCAGTACAGAGAATAAAGCAGCAAAGTAATAGAGTAAATACTGCCCAAATGACACAGGAAGTAACTTAATAGAAAACAGAGAAGAGCGATTCTTTTATCTTTTTTGAAGCTGAACTAAATGTATTTTTTGCAATCTTGCAGGAGCACCTGAACATTCTGATAATAGAGACAGAATGATATTTTCAAAGGTAGACATAGTAAGTAAATGAGGTCATTCCTGTAAGCAAGCATGTCACAGTTATGCAGGGAAGAAAACCAAGTATTATTAAACAAGAAATTATTCAGCATCCCAGTTATTAAAGACACACTACGAAAACACCTCCTCCTGGAACCTTCAGGAGCAACCCATAAAAGCTCTTTTTCTAACCAGTCTCATAAAAGTAACTTTCTCCATAATTCAGGAAGCCATTCCCACTCATGGGAAATATCCAAGCACAAGACAGAAGTATTACTCTTCCCTGACCCTAAAAAAAGTAGTGTTTTGTAAGCATCTACTGATGTCCAAAGAAAGAGTGATGCCAATTGATAATCAGCTAAAATAGTCTGGAAAAGGACAGGCTGAGACTGAACAAATTTAAAATTCCAAAATTCATACCACTTTGGTTTTCTAATTTTCTTAATCAAGAATATTGACTCACACTTACATAATAGTCTCTCTTAATATGTGGATTTCATAATTAGTTGAGGTTTTGTGTTTAGTTTTCTAATAAACTTACATATTCATCTCTGCTTCTTCCCTAAATTACTAGCAGCCTACTTAACTCACCCACAAAGACATCTTATTGGTAAGCTTCTCTTTTGACCTCTTTAAAAGCCAACATAACAGTTTCTCTTCCGAATGCGTTTCTCTTACGTTCTTTCCCAACATGTCACCAAACCATCGGGAATGCTAACCTCTTGCTCAACACCCATACACAATTTACCAGTAGTTAAAGCAATCAACTGCTAACTGAAAGGTCTGCAGTTAGAAAGAACCAGTGCCTCTGTGGGAGAAAGATATAGCAGACTGCTTCTGTAGTGATTTAGAGGCTTGGAAACCCTCTGGGGTCACTATGAGTCAAAATCGACTCAATGATTGTGGGTTCTCAACGATTGTGGGTTTCTTGGGTTTTATTTATTCTGAATTTATTCTTTCACTGCACTGCTAACAGATACTGCTTAAACTCTTCTACTTACCATTTTTTCCTGCATTGTTTTAATTCTTTGATTTTGGTTTTCTATGCTTCTATTCTTTCTCTCTCAATGCATCCTACAAACTCTGATAAAGCTCACTTTTGTAATAACCAGCTCATGTTTGAACTTTTTGTAATAGCGGCCTCAAATAATCACAATTCCATTAAAAATACTGAGATTGTGCTTGAATCACTGACATGGCATTACAGAGTCCCTTTTCTGAATCAAATTATTACTTTAGACTTATCTCAATCCTTCTCTTTTCAAAGTCGTACACCTGCTTCATGAATGGTCTTCACTATCTAATATGCATCAATACATTATTAATTGTTCACAGCTTTCTACTTTCTTTGATCATTTAACTCCATTTATTCACTTAGTTATTTGTGTATCCATTCAAATTAGTTTCATTAAGCATCTATTTACTTATGCTAGACACCTGATGGAAAAAAGCACCCATCGTTGTCGAGTCATTCCCAACTCATAGTGACACCATAAGACAGAGTAGAACCGCTCTGTAGAGTCTCCAAGGAATGTCTGGTGGATTCAAACTGCCAGCCATTTGAATAGCAACCACAGGACTTAATCAGTGTGCCATCAGTGTTCCCAGACACTGATAAGGAACCAGAAATTCAAAGGTGTAAACCCAAGATCCTTTCATTTAAGAAGCTCAACAGGTGTACAAGTCACAGTGCTTGTGCCACAGAGTTTGCCATAGTGGGAATCAGTTCTTTGCATAAATACTTATTTTCGCAAGTACACTGCAAGCTCCTTCAAAGCAGATGCTGCATCTCAACAATGCTTATGTCTCAGCCTTTACTGTAGTTTCTGGGCCAATGATGGGTCAATGATGTTGGTGGTTGTTGAGTGAATCTTTGAAATAATAAACCAAGGTTTAGATGTGATCTCCGAGAATACCATGCCTGGGCCAATGATGAGTCAATAATCTTGGTAGCTGTTGAATGAGTCCATGTAATAATGAATCAGTAGTTTAGACGAGGTCTCAGAGAATCTCATATCACCAGGGCTCGTGGATGTGAGAGTACCTTCCCTCAAAATAAGCAGGGTGAGGGTGTGGCAAAGACAGAAAGTGAGATGTAGATTTAGAGCACAGAGAAGCAGTGGGAGATAGAAGGAGAGACAGAGACTAAAGTAGTTAAGGAAGGAAGCAGCATGCAGCTCAGGTCAGTGAAGGAAACCAAGAAGGACTGGATGAGTGTTCAGCAGTAATTGCAGCAATGATCCAAAGTAAATAAAGAATAAAGTGCACAGAATGAAAATGGCCTCAAAATTCAAAACAGTCAGAAACACAGAACAAAAGGTAGTTGCATTATTTTTTTAATAATTTCCTTCTTTTAATTTAAAATTTGAAATGCAAATATTATTTGACGATGACTGTTAAAAGAAAGTAATGTGTACATGCAAGAAAGCGAAGGAGATTTTTCCTACCATTTAACCAATTAGCCAGGACAGCAGGTCTCTGCAAGGATCGTTCATTGTTATGCCCAAGGAAACCTTCCATTGCAGATGTGACCTTTCATTGCCATGACAACCTTCATCTGTGCCTTCCCAGTTCATCAGCACAACTACTGACCATGCCACCAACACCACTCTGTTTGCCTGCCAAGTCTGCTGAAGGAAACAGGGATTCCTTTCAGACCCCAGGGTAGTTACAGATCCAGTATCTTACCTGTTGATTTGCATTTCCCTCTGAATGGCTTAGAGGAACTCCTTGGGGTTTTCACATGCAAATTTCCAAAGTTCCCAGGGAACAGAATAGTCTTCCCTTTCTGATTATAATCAACAGTGGACAAAAAAGAAGGGACATATTTATGACTAACCCATCCTCCTGCTTAATAAAGTCAACTAGAGTTCTTTTGCAGGTACATGCCCTGCCTATTGTATGTTACTCTGCTGTATTACAGTCACTCTGTGATTCCCGTAGTAGCCTGGCTGAAGGGAGGCATCTGAAGTAGCTGGAAAGGGAAAATGCCGCACGGACCCACTGAAGCAGAATTTCAAGCCAGTCAGCAGAGCTGAGGAATGGTGGCCGCATGCCAACTGAGCACGCAGGAGCAGACAGCAGAGCTCATCTGAAGCAAAGGCATTAGGCAGATATGCCGTGAAAAGGCAGAGGCTTCAAGAGTGCCAGCTTCTACAAATAGCTATTATTGCCACAAACAAAAACACCACCTTCTCATGCTAATCTTTGAAAAGGGGGGTAAGTCATAATTTTGATGCAGCCTCAGCATAAAGATAAACTAAACCTGCTGCTGTCCATTGCTCATGGCTCACAGGGATGCTATGGAACACAGCAGAGCTGCCTGATGGGGTATCTGAGGCTGTAATGTTTACAGAAGCAGACTGCCCTGTCTCTCTCCCACAGAGTGTTTGTAGGTTTCAATGGCCAATCACTCAGTGAGCAGTGGAGCACTTAACCACTGCATCCCCTACCAGTTAACCAATTAGCCAGATAGGACACAAGGATGGCACTCACATAAACAGGTATATAAATAAAAGCCAAAATCCCAAACGCACGGCCACCAAGTCAGTTCCAATGGTCGCTGTGAATCTATGAGTATACAGATAGGTATGTCAATACATCCACAGAGACACAATGTATGACTTTACACTGTAAGGTCCAGCTTAGAGGACTGAAAAACCTGCACTTAAAACAGATGTTTTCCAAACTTGAACAGAGAAGACTCCAATTCTGATGCTCTCAGTGTCTCCTGGGAATTCTACCAGCATTTGTTCACTTTTCAATCAGTGGTCAAATGGCAGCACTTCTGTGAAAATTATACTTGTATGCCATGTTTCCTGTGGTGGCTGGAACAAACTGCCACAAATTTAGTGGTTTAAAACAACACAAAGCTATGCTCTAACAGTTCTGGAAGGCAGAAATCTTGAGTGAGTTTCATTGAGTTCAACTCAAGGTGTGGGCAGGATTCTATTCCCATCTGGAGGCTCCAAGGGAGAATCCATTCTTTGCTGCCTTTTCCAGCTTGTAGAGGATGCCTGCATTCCTGGGCTTGTGGCCTCTGTCTATCATCAGAGTCAGCAATCTCCATGAAGGTCTTTCTTATATACCATCACTCTGCTCTGACCCTCCTGGCTCCTTTTTTTTTTTTTTCCACTTATAGGGATGCTTATGATTGCACCTGGATAATCTAACTGAACTACTCTTTGCTGTGAGGTTGCTGTTCAGCCCGTTCTGACTCATAGCCACCCCACACACAACCAAATGAAATGCTACCTGGTCCTTTATCATCCTCATAATCGCTGCTATATTTGAGCCCACTGTTTCAGTCATTGTGTCAGCTCATCTTGCTGAGTGTCATCCTCTTTTTCACTGACCCTCTACCAAGCATGATGTCCTTCTCCAGACACTAGTTCTTCCTGATGACGTGTCCACAGGATGTGAGGAGAAGTCTTGCCAGTCTCACTGTTTAGCAGCACTGCAGCTGTACTTCTTCCAACAGAGACATTCCTTCTGTCAGTATTCTTCTCCAGCACCATAATTCAAGTTATCTGTTCTTCTTTGGCCTTCTTTCTTATTCACCATCCAGCTTTTGCATGCGTATGAGGTGACTGAAAACATCATGGCTTGGGTCAGGTACAACTCAGTCACCAAAGTGATACTGTTCATGGATACTGATTATAGATGCAAGTAAAATGAAATCTCTAATAACTTCAATGTGTTCTTCAGTTCCTGGTTTGTTTGTTTGTTTGTTTTTTCCTTCTTCTTTTTTAATCAGTACAACTTGTACAATTTGGACTTTTTACTTCATTACTATCAGTTCTCAATCATATGCTACTCCTGAAATGGCTGAATATCAATTAATTCTTTTTGGTATAGTAACTTTGTGTATTATGCCAATCTTCTTTTGTGGCTTCCTGTGTTATTTAATTTAATCTGAGTAGCAACCTAAATTCCACCTGAACATATTCATGGATTTCAGGAATTAGAATGCAGTCAACTTTGCAGAGAATGACGAGCATCACTTTACCTACCACACATGACTTCTCTCTTCTCATAGACAATGAACTCATTGTAGGAAGAATATGGTCTGATCAGATACATACAAGAACTGACAAGTTCATGAACTCATCTTAGGAAAAGCACTACATATGTCGTTGCTGAATATCACTATGGTCACCTAGGACATACTGCCCTTGGGAAGCTATGCACTGATGTCATCACCTAGTCCACCCTTCAAAGCAATTTTGTAAGTCTTTTTGTAGAATGGCCATCAGAACTGTCATCATATTACCCTTGATGTCCTGAATGACACCAAAATGTCTTCCTTTCAGTACTGCCTCTGTCTTCAGGTACAGAAAAAAGTCACTGGGGACCAGGTCAGGAGAGTAGAAGAGGGTGTTCCAGTACATTTATTTGTTTATTGGCTAAAAACTACCTAACAGGCAACTGTACACTTAAATTCACCAACTTGCCACTATGCCGCTGTGCACAATGGCCATTCCAGAAAGAGTTCCCACCAGAAAGAGTTCCCAAATTGCTTTGAAGGGTGGACTAGGTGCTGGTATCAGCTCACAGCTTCCCAAGGAGAGTACTTCAAAGGTGACCCTAGTGATATTCAGCAATGAAGTATGTAGCACTTGGAACAATTAAGTTTGCTGACTTAATTGTCAGGCCTTGTACTATATTTCTACAGTATTTATAGAAATTAAAAATAAGTTAGCACAGTGGCTCAATAAATACTTGTTGAATACATACAACAGCAAATACAGTCTAATGGCCTTAACTTATTCTATGCATTGGCTTTAAGAGTAGTAACACAGGTTATACTTAAACAGCTGTAATAATGTACACATTCTGAAACAGGAAAATATCTTTGTTCAAGAAAAATAACACTGTGGATTGCTTTCCAAATAATCCTTAGATTTACTCTGCACATAAACAGAACAGTAATAAGCCTCAAACTCTCTGCAAATGGTTGTGAAACGAAAGGTGTCAAAGAATGAAAAGCTCTGATAATAATGTTTTCTTAGATATACAAGGCATTTTGTAATTTGAAAAGCATATGCCTTGAATATGCAACAGTAAATTAAATGTTAGGCAGAGGGGGCTAGAGGAAGAAGATTTACTGGCAAGCCTAGACACTACAGACACTCAGAGCCAGGAAAATGCAAAATGGAAACAGTATATATGTACCATTTCTTCTCTTTTTGTTTCTCTCATCTTTTCCCTTCTCTGTCTTTCTCCATTCCTTTTCTCCATTTTGTTTCTTTCTTTTCTCTTCTCTCCTTTTCTTTCAGCATTCATCTGGTTGAAACAATACACATTTCCTTTCAGCACAATTTCAGTGATGGGTGAACATTACTCGTGTGATACTGGGACTTCCATCAGAATGCGTACACAGGTGACCTGAGGACTGACTGAGGCAGGCACTTATCCGGATGACATCTTTGTGTAACTTGCTAAACATCTCCATGTCTGTTCAGGTGTGCTTCTCCAGGGGCCTGTACCTCAACCACTCTCACTCCTATATGACGTGTCCTTAACATGCACAGTTTTCCACAGTAGCCCTGGAGAGAGTGACATTTGTGGGAATGGGAATAACTGTCATCACAAGAAAAAACTCCAAGAACAGCTATTCTGGGAACACAACAAACTTTGACAAATCTACGAGAAAGAAAGTACAGCCTTGAGCTCTGCGTATGGGACCCCAGGTTTCAGGTAATGAGACAAACTTACGTACAAGTGACACCATGTCAGCTACAGTGGATATTTGAGAAGCACTGGAAATGGTTAGGCTCAGATGGGCTTAAAAGGCAGAACTTTCCAGTGGAAAGTGAGGAAGCAGACAGGAATCACTGTCTCTGTGATTGCTGTGAACTGAAAGGCATTTCAATATAGGAAGGTGGGTTTTTAAATTCATATACCAGATAATGGCAAAATGTGAGTGATATAGCATTATTCCTTAATTGAACTTCCTAATACAACTGTGTTAAAAGTACTTGCAATATGTGATATAATTGAAGTCCTGATCCTAACCCTTTGTAGAAAGTGTGTCAACATACAAGTTACGTAACTAAAGGACAAACAGTAGCTTAACTTCTACATGGAGAACACGAGTTCAGGAAAACTTTTTCTCTAGATCTTTGTTTTTTTCTTTCCTTAACATGAGAATGTTGAAAGCCTCTTTCAGATCTAAAGAAAATACGCCCATATCAGGAATGTTATCTGGGACTATATGTGGTCCAGCCCCAACTGCACCATATTCAATGACACACAGTCTAGCAATTAACTATTAATGATATATCAACACACCTGAACACACTGCTCCTTCTCTCTGGGAAACAAGATTAGGAAGGCCGTCTTTCTGCATAGCAAACTTCTTAAAAATCTTCCTTCTCTTTTGCTACTTCTCTCAACATTGTCTGCACAGATGGGAGCTAATCCTGGAATTTCTCTCTCCCACTCTCAGCTTCTCTCCCGAACACCTACCTAACCAAACAGCATTTTGCCTCTCTTTGGCTTCCTCATCTCCTATCCTAAGTTTTTTATCACACAGATCAGATCAACCAAGTCACAAGATGGGAAGATAAGAGTAAGATACAGAAAACCATTTCCCCACATACATCCATTTGGTACTTATTGCACATTGATAATTTCATCCCTGCTGTGAGTCTCAAGGCTTTAATAATCACTTCTAGAAAAATATACCTCTAGAAAATGTGATATTTCTCTTTACATTTTCCATTAGTCAGCTTCTGCTGGGGCTGAGATTAAAATATTTGGGGTGTATAGTTTAATTATAACAGATAGAAGTACAGTATATGCTATCTAACTTAAATATACTCAATCTTTTATTTTAAGGGAAAAAGTAATTAAGTCAAGTTTTTCCTTTAACTCTAGACTGTGAAATCTTTTATTCTTGCACCCTTTAGTGAAAATTTCAAATAAAAGTTTAGATTTTGGAATATGTGTGTGTGTACATACATACATATGTACGTCTTTCTTAGTCAGATATCAGAAAAGCTGATATTTGCTTGAGTAAGAAAGTATATAGCACACACATGCATACATGTACATATATACAGTCTTACTCAAGTAAATAACAGAACTCCTGCTATCGAAAAAAATTGGGGAACTTTACAAATTATTAATACTGACACATACATTCCCTTCTTTGAGAAAAGAAGCAAACATATTGCTCAGAACAGTTAAAAGAACGTTAATTTCACGACAATACTTTCACCTAAATAATACATCTTGTTTACTATAAAAGGACATTTTTCTCAAACACAAATTCAAATTCCTGTACTCCACAGTATCCACCGCCTTTGAAGCTGATCAACAGGGAGTTTGAGAAGAGGCTGGGAATCAGCCTGAAATTTCTGATAGTGCTTGAAGCTTCTCAAGTGAATGGGGCTATTTTAATATAAAGTATCATAAAGCCATCAAGCTATTTAAAACTCTACTCACATCGATGTTGATGCCTCACTCAACCTCCTGTATCTGGTACTTTCAAGCATATTCTTTACCTTAAATTTCTCCAGTAAGATATGAGGAACTTTCATTCATAAAACTAACACAGAGATATATCATCATTCAAACAGGAAGATTCCATAAACAGCATACTCTCTGTCTGTACATGAAAGAAAATCCCTCATTCAGAAATTACACTACTAAAGAGACTAGAAGAATTACCTTCCTCAAGTGTCAAGTAACCTGACTTGGGGCAGAGGAGATACTGTTAATTCTTTTTCGTCCTTAGTTTATACTTTACACTGACAAAGAAAATTGAGGCAACACAGTCAAATGGAAGAGTTGTTCTCTGTTTAAAACGCATTCTTGTTTGAGCACAAAATTTTGTGTAATACGAGGAAATAATAGCCCCCACTTCTAAGACTTCCTTTAAAATTTGCCAACTACAGGTTTTTCTTTTGTATTTTTTATCTTGTTATTTTTCATTATAAAAGTAATAAAAAAATACAGCATCCATCATAAAGCTAAAACATTACAGATAATGCTGAGTCAGTTCTCACTGTGTTGCCACCATGGCCTCTTCGTGTCTTCCTTGTGTCTCTCTCTTTTCCCATTAGAGCAGGTACTCTTATGAATTTGGTTGCCACCATGCCAGCATTACCAAGACGCTTTTATTGCAAAATTGTTTCCTAATCATTTGTTTTTCCATAATAAAGTTGTTTTAGTTTTTCAAGAAAAATACATTTGCCTTATTCAGACCAAAAAAAAAAAAAAAAAAGAATATACTTCTATTATAAGCACTGCATTATGTTTTATTGTTGAATTGTCTGTGGATGGTCAAGTTGTTTATCACATTATTTGGGAGGTTTTCAGCAATTCTGAACATAACTCGCTTTTCAAAAGTGGGAGAGTATGTTGAGGAGAAACTTCCACGATACAGCTGTGTCTACTCAGGAGAATATGTTCTCCCTGCTGGTGTCAGGCAGATCCTTTCCCTGCACCCATCCTTAAAATCTTCACACTGCCCCTTGTTCTTCCAGACTCTAGGATCTGAACCACTTGGTTTCTCCCTGGTTTTCCCTTCATCTCACAAGCCTTGTTTTTCATGCAAGACTATAATCTTAGGTGATTCATCACTGCACTATGCTCTTGGGTAATACCCAGCATCCAAAAATAACCATGATCAGTGAACTAAAAATGAGGAATCTTTAGAATATGCCAGGAGACCTGGAAGAACCTCCTGAAGTATGTTTCTGTGATAGTTTCTCTGGACCTGCTCTTCCCCATTTCCATGTATTACTTCTATGAGGCTTTTTCCCATAAACTACCCATTCTGAAGCATAGCTACAAATGGCTATAAGAACCTGTGATTGAACAGCTTTTTCATTTTGCTTTTAGTTAGAAAGGAAAAGTAAAAGAGAGTCAAGTATTAAATTTTGAGGATAAGAGCAGATACAAGTTAGTTTATCAGTCAAGTGAGAATGCCTTAGACAAGGAAACTAGAGACTGAGGTCGGTTGGAGGCATCTCCACTTGGAACCTAGGGCACCATCGGAAAAACCACCCATGTTAGGGAGATGGACAACTATCAACCACATCTCATTGATGCTATTAAACACAGAAGTTACACAATTTTCAACAATTGGATTCCATACACACTATGGAATCTTATGATTATCATCTGCTTACCTGTATACTTCGCTTTCCAAAGTAGGACTGTATAATTCAAAGAATTCTCATTAAAACAAGGTGAAAGGTCAAGGTTATGTCCTAATTTACAGCAAGCAAGACAGAAAGCCAGGTCTGATTCCAAAGCCAGGGCTTCAAACAGTTCCTAATTGCCATGCTGGAGTCTATCTGTTGGGACCAGGTGGGTCTCCATCTCTGCAATATGGCCAAATGGTGCCTATTTCACAGTACACTGCATTTCACATCTTTAAATTGATCTAAGGAACTATTTCCCCTCAATTTCCCCTCATATTTTTAAAAAGCCAAAGCCTAACCAGTTGCTGTCAAGTTGATTCAGACCAATAGGAATCCTGTAGGAAAGAGTAAAACTGCCTTACATTGTTCCCAAGGAGTGCCTGGTGGATTCAAACTGCCCACCTTTGATTAGCAGCCATAGCACTTAACGACTATATCACCAGGGTCTCCAGATGAATATATCACCAAATAAAAATCAATCCACAAGTACAGCTAAAACCAGACTGGGTCCTGATTCCCTAAATGCTGTATAAGTTATCCCTAATCTTCATACCAGCCTCATTCCATTAACTAAATGCCTCAATACTGTCTGTCTATGAAATGAGCTGTGAAATGTTAGATCTTTCAAGTCATAATCTTGGACTATACACTGTCAACATCTGTAGTCAGGGGACTTTTTCACTTTTCCTTTGAATGCTCTTATTTTTCCCTTGCAGATATCCCAGCACCTGTCACTATTATCTAAGAAAAAACAGAAACTTCAGCCCATCCCTAGCTCATCCATCAAATTTATAATATCATTTCATCCTGTTCCTTTCAAAGTCAGTTATTTCTGGGAATAAGACATTTCCCTTCTGTAAAGTATAGTGGCTTTTCCCTGGGTGGCACAAACAGTCAAGCGCTCTACAACTAGCCAGAGGCACCTCGGAAGACGGGCCTGGTGATCTGCTTCCAAAAGGGCACAGCCTTGAACTTCCCACAGAGCAGTTCTACTCTGCACCTATGATCACCATGAGATGGAACTGGGTGGACAATGACTAACAACAGCAAAGAAATGAATAGTAGAGAAATAATGCTCAAAAAGAAGAAACATGGTTTTTTATAACCTCAAAAAGCAAACTGAAAGTGAACATTTATGTTTTTTTAAGTCAAAGCAGAAATCTAGATAGCAGAGCTTACAGAGATGAAATGTATTAGCTGAACTTACATTCCTTATAGAGTCAAGATTTTAAGTCCTAGGCTGTAGGTAGGCCATTACTAAACACAAGGAGGAAAATTAATTTTTGAAAACTAAATCAACACATTGCCACCAACTTTAGGTCCTGCTAGCACTCAAAATTACCAGGTAAGAATGACAAATGTATTTCCATGCACAATTGGAGCACTAATCATCTGACAGGTAAATTAATCTATATATTCACATCTTTTTGAAATACATCAAATTAGTTTCATAATCACACATCAAATCCGTAATTTCTTTGAGTAAGTCAATAATAGCAATGCACGATTAAGGTCATAATTCCTTAGTGATATTGTTGAAATTTTCCAAATGCTTAAGGTTAATACATAGAATACAGTTCATATGTGCTTTATGTAAAATTGCCACAATGTCATAATAAAAATCATCATTCATCTTCTGTTACTTATTTTTAAAATTTTAGTTTTTTTTCAGAGAATCATAGCCCTACTCTGATGTTACTTCTATAACATGCAAGAACAATTTCAAAAATTTTACACATTTCATGAATTCTCCTATTGCCTGATACAACCTAGCTGAAACAATATAAGCAAAGTGAAAACAGTAAGCATATGTAAGTTAAGTGCTTTATGTAATTTGAGTCATTTTTCCACAAGAAAATAAATGACTTTCCTTCATCAAATGTCAGATTGATGGAGTGTGGTCCTCTTGCAGTTTAAAAATGTTGATAATCTGTTTTTATTACAATGAATGATAACTCATCATAAAATGAGCCTGTCAACACACAGGCCTGTTTTTCATATTAGCAGGTTAAAAAGGAAAATTGAGGTGGACTACATAATTTTATAATCACCAAGAATGTCTGCTAGGCCTTGTAAATGAATATGGCTGTGATGGGTCTTGGTTTTCTTTTCATCAAAATCCTTAGTAGTGTGAACTTCTCAAAAGGCTGCTTTTTAGTTTGATCCATTTTCTTCAGAAATTATTATAATTTTAAGAGCAAATGAACTTTTCATTCAAGCTCTCTAAAGAACATTTTGATGGATACATTTTACAATACTGCAATTGCCTTTCAAGTTTACTGGGATTTTATGTATAATTAGCTCTTTTATTATAGTCTGTCTCTCAAATTACCCGTTTCAGAATAATAGTTGTCCATTTAATTAATTGCCTTGCTGATAACCATGTAGACTCCTCTGTCACTACACTGCATGTTGAATGTAGCTAAGTTTAAAGATATAACATTTTTCTTTCCCTCAGAATTTACGGAAAGACTATGTTTGGTCTTAAAAATAAATGGAAAATTCTTTGAAAAAATTACAATGCTGTCTTATAAAATCTTTCGTATTGTGAAGAAAGCCCAGAAAGGAAAAAGGCATCAGTTAAAAAACAAAAACAAAAAACAAAAAACAAGCCCCTACTTACCAGGTGTGAAGTTGTAACGAGCTGAAAATCCCATCGATTCTAGCTCTCCATCAGCAAAAAATTTAATCCACAGAAATCTTCCACTGGATTTTATCACAGGTGGGTTCTGCTGTCCACAGAAACGTCCAATTATTGGAGAAAAGCCAAAAGGTCCATCTCGAACTTCAATATGATCAAATTTGCACTCCCAAGAAGGTTCAATGGAGTACTTTTCATCAAAGTAAAGTTCAATGCACTGTCTTGGGGCAGCTGAAAATAAAAATACAAAAAAAAAAAAAAAAAGAAAGAAAGAAAGAAAGAAAGAATATGTTTAGGAGGACATTTTTAAGTCTTTAGTTTGATTTTTCTGGTGCTTTTTCTGATGGTATCTGTATACTTTCTAGCAATCTTTGAACATGATGAACATGGACATGCAAAGCAAGTATACAGTAGTTAGCATCCTCAGACCAGCTATTTCCATGAGAATGTCTAAAGGGCCCTCACAACCTACAGTAAAGTTGCATAAGTCATCATTCTGATAGAATGTAGATTATTTTGATGTCTGATAAATTATTAGCTAATCACAGTATTCCTGCCAAAGGCTGTCCAGCCAGATATAGAAGGTATAGGGGCATCTTTCTGTCACTTTCCCCATAATTTCTGGAGAACCCATGTGTAAGGTCAGAAACCTCTTGAGAATCATTTAGCACAGAATTCTACATTCATTCAAATATCCCCAAATGGATATTCAGATAAGATCAACGTGCACAGACAAGTACATGAAGAAGAAATTTTCAAATATACAAATCTGATCACTTTCAGGTTTAAAATTCCTCATTGGCTCTCTCTGAGGTACAGGATAATGATTCAGACATTTAACCTGGCATATAACTTGACACAAACCACACTTTTGGTATCTTCTTATGGCCTCCTCATATAATGCACAAGTTCAAACACTTCAAACAGATCACATTCTTCCAAATCACCATGACTTTTTCAGCTTTCCTACTTACCTACTTCATGCATATCTAATTGATCATATCATTCTAATTGATTAACTACTGTTTATCAAGGAGAATCTTGCTTAAATAGAACTTCCTGTCTACAGCTATTCATGCAACACAAGAACTACATCTTTTTCATCTTCTTTTCTCAGCACTTAGTTCAGTATCTGCCCTAGACAATTTCTCAAAAACTCTTTGTTGAATGAATTATAAATGAATTTATCTTCACAAATGTTTTCATGTCTCTGTAAGGAATCATGGAAGAGCTCAATAGCGCTAACCAAAAAAGCAAACCTGTTGTCTTCTAGTTGATTCTGACTCACAGTGATTCTATAGGACAGAATAATTGCCCCATAGAATTTCCAAAGAGCAACTGGTAGATTCTAACTGCTGACTTTTTGGCTAGCAGCCAAGCCCCTAATCATTGCGCTACCAACTACCTCACAGTGCACTGGCTAATGCTCTCCTGTTCTTCTTCGACATGGCCAAAACAATTTAAAATTCTAGCATTTCATCTCAAGTTCAGCTGCCCCAAGATGGTCATGTTGGTAGGTGCTATCAAGTCGGTTTGCAATTCACAGTGACCTCGTACAAAAGAGCAGAACTGCACCATAGGGTTTCCTAGGCTGTATTTTTTATGGGAGCACATCACCAGGGCTTCCTCTGGTGAAGCCACTGAAAGAGTTGGAATTACCAACTGTTCAGTTAGCAGCCAGGCTCTTCCCCATGCACATCAGAGCTCCTATAGTTATTAAAATATCAACACATATTGATCCAATAAATAAAATTACTGCCTGAGCCTTCCCGAATGCTCCTATCTACTGGGTCTCATCTGGGACCACCCGCTTCCAGAAACACAAAAATGGAGACCTGGCATTGCAGGGTCCACTTGCTCTGTGTCAGCAGCCAATCTGAATTATCTACCAGATATTTAATACCACCTGGATCATCTTCAAGTTAAAGGCTCATGCTTGTAGATGTCTAAAGTTTATAAACAGCTGGTATTGATGACGATCCAGAAGTTAGAAACGTAGTAAATGGTAACGCTGAGGCTTACCAACTATAAAATGGAAAACCAATTGGTTATGGGTCAATGTGTATTAGAAGATTACTCTAAGGATTATTTAAAAAAATGTTTCTGATTCTCTGGACATTGTAAAGAGAATTTAGTAGCTCTTACATGAAAATCAGGAATGCTTTTACTTGACATTAATGTATATCACAGAGGTCACCAAATATAGTATTAACCATAACATAATTATTCAATACATGCTTTTTAATCTGCAAACTCAAAAACATCCTTAAATAGTAGGCAGAACACCATATTTGCTTGTTTGTTTTCCCTAAAATACTAGTTCAAAAACAAAAACGTGAATGCTTAAAACAGGATCCTTGTAAGTATTAGCCAAGTGCCGTCAAGTCAGATCCGACTCATGGTGACCTGAGTTAGCCTAATGTATACTATTTATATATATTACTATTCTACAAAATATATAGGCTTGCTTACCTCCCTGTTGATAAACAAGTATCAAAGGTTTTTTTTAAAAAAACTGGACTATTTCAGAATAAGAAAAAATAATTTTAGATATAAGTAATGTACATTCAATCACTTTAGTTGGGGATAGCTAAAACAGACGGAATAGTCCTAACCTAATTAACTTATAGCTCTCTTTTTATAACTACGGCTGTATACCTATTTTGGAAACCCTGGTGGCATAGTGGGTTAAGTGCTACATCTGCTAACCAAAAGGTCAGCAGTTCAAATCTGCCAGGAGCTCCTTGGAAACTCTATGAGGCAGTTCTATTCTGACCCTAGGGTCGCTATGAGTCGGACCCAACTCTACAGCAGTGGGTTTGGGTTTTTTTAATACCTACACTATATAGCAATATACCTACACCTGTATCCCTTATTGAGAACTGCATGCCATCTAATAGTAACTCATGTCTTCACCCCCACTGTCATTTGAGTTCAGTCTAAAATGGATGAACAAACCTAAATTTCCTTCAAGAAACTCTATCTTTATGGCCTTTGATAGACCACATTATACACAGACAATTCATTTTTCTTTAGTCCAACTTGTTGGAATTAAAAAAAAAATAATACACATAGGAAAATTCTACCAGCTAAATTTTAGGAGACACAATAAAAAAATAAGTGTGTCATGTATTTCCAGTTGTATTTTCTTTTTCAGATGAGAGATTTTGGCACACATGAACCATTTGAAGCTATCTAGGTCCAACTCTAAAATTACATTTTTTTTTCCACCTCCAAATCTCTCCATTCACAGTCTCCTTTCTCATCAACATTTCCTATTATCTTGGATCTAAAACAGAAGTTTTTTTTCACGGGGCTCAAACACTCTGAGAATCTCTGGACACTTAAATGAAGCTATGGATGCTTTCAACCGAATAGTAAAAATATAGACAGAAATTTGGCTCTTATTTGAAAAAGTCCTCAGATCACCTGCAATCCATAAAATGATTCCTCCTCTCCTCTCCATGACTGGTCGGTCCTTCCCCTGAATTATTGTATTGCAACCTGTCTTACACCAAGAAACTTGGTATATATTTTTCCTTCTTGTATTTTCAAATTATCTTTTTTCTTCACTATCAGAAGACTATTCACAGTTAAACATGTCAAAGTTGTCCCATTGAAAGGAGACAAGAAAGAGGATTAAAAAGAAATAAACTACCTTTCTTCTCTGGGTCCCACAGTCCATCAATACTTCCCATCTGCTCCTCTATTCTCTGCTAGCTGGCTGCTCTCTGTGTCAGTAGAATGCTTATCCTGAAGGTCCTAATAGTCAATTAATTGTAAGAAAATCATTTCTGGTTTCACTTTGTTTTTCCTTGCTGGGATAATCAGCACATTCAATACTCCTTGCTTTCTCCACCCCACTGCTGTGGCACCTTTTCTCTGAGTCTCTGGTCAACTCTCTGAGCTTCTCCTCCTCAATCCTACCACCACCACCGCCCACCGCCATCAAATTGGGTCCAACTCATAGCAACCCTAGAGGTCAGATTAGAACTGCACCATAGAGTTTCCAAGCAGCAGCTGGTGGATTTGAACTGCTGACCTTTTGGTTAGCAGATGTAGCACTTAACCCACTACGCCACCAGGGTTTCCTTCTCAATACCAGCTACTTCTATTCAACTCATCCCTTAAAGTTATTTTCCAGACCTCTAGCCTACTAACTGAAAAGTCAGCAGTTCAAATCCACCTGCCACTCCTTGGAAATCCTATCAGGCATTTCTATTCTGTCCTATAGGGTCACACTACAGAGTTACTATAAATAGGAATCAACTCAACTGCAATGAACTTTACTCATATTGCCTGTATTTTTTACTCTTGTTCTAGGCCAGTATTCTGGTTCTCACTTGCATCCCCTAGAGAGTTATCATAATATAATTATGTCTGTGGTTCCAACTAAAACCAATTAGCTCAGAATTCCTAGAGCAGGCCCAGGCATCTATATATTTATTTTTTTTAAAGTTGATGGACAGTACTCCAAATACTCTCTTGGGATAACTGTACTCATGATAAGAACATCAACAATGATCATTATATTTAAGAACTACAACACATAATTTTAATTCTCTCTACTACACTAAAAACTCATACATCCAATCGTTTTGAGACACTTCTCCATCAACTCCAAAACTGAGCACACTATCTTTCATTTAAACCTTTTTCTCCATTTAGATGCTTCACCCACAGCAATTTCATCTAGCAAGTTGCCAAACTAAAATCTTTAGACTAGCCCTAGAATTTCCTATGCTCATATCCCCACAACCAGTGCAGTATGATTCCATTTCATAAATATCTCTCATTCCTTTTATACCAATCTCAACTCTTCTTCTCTAGTTCAGACCCTTACTAGGATTTACTTTGTCTTTTGCAATATTTTCTCATTGTTGTTTTCCTTCAGTTACCTCATCATCAGAACATCAACTTACTAACCCTCTACTTAAATAATTTCAGTGGTATGACAGTGTCTATACTAGAAAATCGAAACCTTCATGGATAGAATGGATGGAGGACGCGGTTGTTCTTTATTTTGGATGATCCATTTCCTCAGCCTGCTCCTGCTCCTCTTTTCTCCACACACAGAAGCCCTACAATCCTATATGTGGTCCCCAATCACATCACTGAACATTTACCTGTTCTAGAAGAAGTACAACCAGAGTGCTCCTTGGAAGCAAAGATGGCAAGACCGTGTCTTACATACTTTGGACATGTTGTCAGGAGGGATCAGTCCTTGGGGAAGGATATCATGCTTGGTAGAGTGGAGGGAGGGTCAGCGAAAAACAGGAAGACTCCCAATGAAATGGACTGACACAGTGGCTGCAACAATGGGCTTAAGAATAAAAACAACAGTGGACATGGCACGAGACTGGGAAGTATTTCATTAGCACAGTGTTGCTATGAGTCGGAACCAACTCAACAACACCTGAGAACAACAATAACAACATTGTCCATGGGGAAACTCTGGCAGAATATTGGTTAAATGCTACAGCTGCTAACCAGAAGATTGGCAATTCAAATCTACCAGGTGCTCCTTGGAAATTGTATGGAGCAGTTCTACTCTGTCTTATAGAGTCACTAGGACTCAGAATTGTCTTGATAGCATTGGGTTTGGGTTTGCATTTTTGGTATTCTCTATAGAGAATAGTGTCTTCACTGACAATGGTCATCCAAACTGATGTTTAGAAAACACGACAATACATTTCTCTCTGACATTATACGCTCTTTGTGTTTTTGGACTACTAAAGAAAAAAAAAACTCAGTGCTGTTGAGTCGGATCTGACTCATGGTGACCCTAGAGGCCAGAGTAGGGCTGCCCCCTAGAAATATATATCTGCCAGCCGCTCCACAGGAGGAGCATACAGCCATCAGCTCCCATGATGATTACAAACTTTGAAACTCTGTGGGGCAGTTTTACACTCTCCTATAGACTTGTAATAAGTCAGAATCAAATCAATGACAATTTTCTTTGTTATATATATTGTTATTCTAAAAATTATCAAACTAACAAAGTACTAATTTCCCAAGCACCATTTCCTATTAGTTAATGTTATGCCAATTATACATCCATCCCTTTACTGCAGAATTCCAAGTCCATTAACTCAAACCAAAATAAACTTTTAAAGTTGCTGATTTGTTTTCAATTCCCAGAGTCTCCTCAGTCATAATCCTTTACTAATAATTTCAATTATTAACTTGAATTCATATTCTATAGTTGATTCACTTGAAAATATTTATGCATATGAATCTAAAAGAGATGTTTGTAATATCATAAGTCTATGCTACATCCAAGTTGGAGAGGTAGCCCAGGACTGGCTTAGTGTTCTCCCCGGCTCTCTCCCTCTCCCTCCTCACCTTCTATGATGTAGATGCACTCCCTGTCAGGGGGGTACTTGCTGGGATAATTGGGAGAGGTGAAGACACCTCCGTCTGCATGTTTTGTCCAAGTTCCGCACTGCACTGACTTCTGTGTTTCTGAAGTGGCTTGCTTTTCTGTAAAAAATTAGAAAAGAGACATCATCCAGTTTTCTAAACAACTAAAAATAGAGAGGACATTCTTGTAATTTCCATTAGTAAATTAATTTCTAAATGCTGCCTTAGTGAAAAAAAAAAAAAAACAATCAAATACACACACTATAAAATTTCCCGATACTCTGGAAAAATAATAATACAGAAAAATCCAAGATAAGCGGTGTCTTTGACTCTCATTTACCAAAGAAACATACCTGTTCCTTTCTTGGTTGCCCCAGACAAATGAAGGATGATTAAACTTGCTACAACTGAAACAGAAAAAGAAAAATTAGAACTAGAAAATAAAAGTACATGGAAATGGTCAAATTTAATAACAAAGCAATATATTTTAAAGACAAAATGATATCAAAGCAGAAAAGTGTTATTACTGCTAACCATTCCAAGTAGACTTGGAACTTGAAAGGCTGACTCAAAATGCACAAAATAGGGGAATTTAGGAATCCTTAACAGAATAATACAAATTGAGAACAGATGAAATGTAAACTCCTAAGGCTAACAGATACTTCAAGATTCAGAGGCACCACTGTCATCTACTAATGCCACACACAGTGAGATTTCAGTACCCACAGTTTCTAAGCTCCCGTTCATGACACCTATCAAGGAAGAGAATGGGACAGTGGGTACAAGGAGGAAGGAGAAAAGCCAACAGTGAGAAGGGGCTCCATGGATGATTCATTGGAACACATTGCTCAAGTGGTTATATGGCTGGAAATGAACACAGGCAAATCCTCGTCGGGAAGAAGGGGAAAGGAATCAAACAGATTTATATGAATTGGAGGCATAAAGCACCATTACAAAAATGTACATTATACATATGTACTAAACTACCAAGTAAACACTGTCCTTCATACTAAACTGTAAAATAGTGTCTTCCAACTCCTTCCAACTTTGGCTTAATCATTAGTGTTATCCAGAAATAGATTACTTTTTGGATAAAGTTCATTTCTATAAGCATATTTGCATGAATCACATTTTTGGCATTAAAAAAAAGACACGAGGGTGCAATTTAACAATAAATAAATAGGCCCACTGTGACCTGAACTTCTATGTCGTTCCCATGGAGTCTTCATTTACCCAACGTTTTTACAAAATGTAAAATAAGAAAAGTATCAACGTAATTTAGTCATTATAATCTGACTTTTTCTTCTATTTTATTGTTATTTATTTCCTTCCCTAATTACACGAAAACAAGGTGTATAGTCATATTTAAGCTTAAAATGAATGTTGGGGAGAAGGTATAACTCAAAATTCAATCGTACACTAAATCCCACTGCAGGGGCTTATAAACTTATGCTTATATATTATGCAAAAAAAAGTATCAAGGCCTTGATATTAGGAGTTGAGGAGACGTGTCAATTATATTACTCTGTACTGTGATCTTGTAGTGCTGTAAGTTGGAGGAAAAAATATAAAGTCTCTAGACCAGCATCTGCTTTTGCACTAAGCTGTTCGTTACTGCTGTTATGGATGTGCTTTTTAATATGTATATATTAACTTTGCATAAGCCTAGATACACACAGACAAGCACACAGGTACGCATCATTCAAAAGTAGGATAGATGGGGGTTCCTCTCCTCTGCTTTTTTTGTGCTGATGGAAGCTGGTTAGGAAGGTGCAGTATGATTATCACATCAGCAAAGCTGGGTCCCTTCGCTGCGTGGCAGAGGAGTAACTCTAATTCTGGCTTCATAATGTCGAATTCCCACCACACACGTTGGTATTCTGGCTTATGTTGCCTTTTCCTGGGTGCTATCTGCCTCTAGTTCTTTCCGCACTCAACAGTACACACGTTACCACACACTCTTAAGGCAATAATCGATGTCTACAGGCCAAAATACAGTGGAGGTGGGCACTCGCCTTCCACACCAGAGCGGGGACCAGGTGAATTTCAGGTACCCATTGGAATGCCAACACGGGTTCCTGAAATCAGAAAGTCCTGGACAGAGAAACGTTTCTTCTCACCATAAAGTACTGACCCCTGTGCTCTCTCTGTCTTTCCACCTGAGCCCTTCTGGGGCTCACGTCCCAGACTCCTTCCGCACGTGCAGCCCCTAACCCCATTCTTGGCTCTCCTTCTCTCTTCCCCACCAATAGGTTCAGGCTCCAGAAAAGCCAATTGTCCCCTGCAGATCCCAGACCAGGCGATGGCCAAGGAGCGCCACCCCCACGCCCCGCTTTAGGATGCTGCAATACAGAAAGTTTCCATCTGCCCCAACTCAGGAATTGCAGGGTCTCCTGCGCTAGCTGCCAGGAGAGGGGCGGGATGGAGGGAGGAGAGGGATGAAACAGCTAGTAGACCGCGGGACCCGCAGGTACTCACTGTGCAACACAGCGCGTCCATGGATCATGTCTGTGCGTTACACCCGAGGCTCCGAGCTCGACTAATTCCATTTAGAGACGGGGAGGCGTCCGGAGGCGGGGAGTGGATGGAGTGCCGAGAACGTCAATATGCCGTCCGGAACCGACCCGGGGCGCGGATGGGTGGAGAGGTGCTCCCAGCTCCCCTGGATCAGACCCAGGGCGTGGAGATGTTAAGAGGGGTTACGAGTCCCAGAAGGAGCAGATCCCGGGCGCTGAGGGGTGGAAAGTGGCTCCGAGCCCTGGCAGCAGACCCTGGGCGCAGGGAGGTGGAGAGGGGCTCTGAGCCCGGCAGCCAAACGGCTGCGCGTCCCCGACTCGTTCCGGCTTGCTCAGCGCGGCGCAGCCAGCAGCCCCACCATGACGCTAGCCGCACGCCCCGCGCCGGGCGCCACCATCAGTCAGCAGCCAGCGGCACCTTCCTCCTCTGCATCATCGCCGCCGCCGCAGCTGTCACAGGGCAAGGCCGGCGCTCGAGCGGCGGACGAGAGGGCGCTGGGAGCCCGGGGGACCCGGGCGGGAGGGTGGAGCAGGGGCGCCGGCCGGTGCAGACCGACGGCAGCGCGCTCAGTCCCCGGGCTCGCACCGCACTGGCCGCGGGGCGGAGCAGCGGCCCCCGGAGGCCGTCCGGCAGCCCTCAGCGCCCGGGCCTTGGGGGCGCTGCCGATGAGGCATGGACGCCGAGAGGAAGGGGGCCGGCATGGGATCGCCGACTCTGCAGCCTCTGTGATTTTGCAAGCGAGGATGGGCGGGTGGGCGTCTGCGGGACGACGGAAGGGGGATGAGAGGGCGGGGAGGAGGAGGAGCGGGGCGGCGGAGTTACCAGGTGGGCACCTGAGTCATCGCCGGGGGCTGTGCGCCCCTCTGGGGAGACGTAGCAGCTCCGCGTGGCCGGACACCCAGGGCTGGTGCGCCACCGAGTGGGGCAGCGACAAGGACATCCCCTGCTTGGATCCGGGGGAGGGCGGGGAACCTTCACTGGCCAGTCCGGCGAGGGGCGCGCGGGGCGCAGGCGAATCCCGACTTGTCCTGGCACCAAAGCCAGGCATGGAGGGGAGGGGCCCCAGCGACAGTCTGCGGGGAGGAGGCTGCTCTCACTGCCTGTAAGTGTCACTGCGTGCGATCTCTCTCCGTCCTGAGGGTCCGTCGGTCCAGGGAAGCGGGTCCTCCTCCGGACAAAGGCGCGCCCTTCCCTCAGGTTTCAGCCAGGATACTAAGGCCAGGTGCAGGGGGGTGGCGGCCGTAAAGTTTAGCTGGGAGCCCTGGGCGGGCAGACTCGGCCGCCTATCAAACAGGCCCGCCAAGCCCGCAGCTGCTTGCGGGTGCCTTCGCTACTCCAGAACTGTGAAACCGCCTCGCAGCTGGGCTGCTTCTGCTCCAGCACGCGCGCCAAGGATACGCTCAACTCCGGGAGGAAACGAGGGGCGGGAAACCCCAGAAAAGGCCCGGCAGCCAAAGCGAAGGGAGGATACAAGGCCACAGCAGCATCACGCCCTGCGCCCGCCAGGCCCTGCCTCAGAAGTGGACCCCGCTACGCCTGTGCGGCCCTGGGCACCTGCGCCCCGTCACTGGGACTGGCATCTTTTGGGGATGATGGCTGTTAGGCGCTGGGGATGAGAAGGGTTGAGGAAGAGAAAACACACCGCCGCGGTGATGTGGTCACCCCCGAAGGCGGCGAAGGGAAGCCGGGCGAGAGGCGAGCCGAGAGGCCGGGAACCTGGGTAGTCCGTCCTGGCGCACCTGCTGCTGCGGCGCCTAGCGCCCACGTGCGGGCGCGGGAACCGGAGTGGGTGCAGTATCGGCCCTGCCCACGTCCCTACCCGGAGCCGCGAGAACTTGGAGGACCCCTGCTGGCTAATTGAGATAGGGGACTAGGTGGGGACCCACCGTCAGAGGGGTCCTGTGTCCCGGATGCAGCCTCCAAGACTCCTTTCGCCACGCTGTAGGTCCTGTGCTCCCAGGCACTGCAAGTACTGGATCGTGGGTTGGAGTGGACCCAGCATATGTCCGTTTAATAAAAAGTAGGTAGATTGGGGCGGAGGAAAGGGAGAGACTTAGAAAGATTGCGCCCACTCGCTGCACCAACTCCACCTGCACAACACGCCTGTGAGAGGAGCTAGCAGCTAGAGAAAGAAAGGGGTGTGCGGGTGGCGAGCTGGGGACGTCTCCAAGTCAGCTTGTCGCCACGTAGATACTTGTCGAAGGAGAAGATCTTGGGAGTCTGGAGACCCTGGAGCGATTCCTGCGCTCGCGGGATGGGAGGGAGGCTGTGGATGGGAGGGAGGCTGTGGAGTGGAGAACAAAGTGCCCAGCTGCAAGAAAGGGAAGGCAGTGTCTTGGGGCGATTGAAAAGAGGGGTTCATAGACGGTAAAAAGGCTACAAACACTTCCTTGGATCCAGGCTATCTGGGGACAGAGGGAGGGGATTGATAAATAGCCAGTGACATAGGTCACTGGTTAATGTTGACATAATTATTAATAATCTCTGAATTTTTTTTTTAATCCCAGAGTAGACCTTTTTTATGAAAATGCCAAAATTCTTCGGTGGAACAGGGACAGTGTTTATACAGTTTTTAAGGTAAATGACTTCATTTCTTAATTGTAATTTAAAGACAAAGGCATGAAAGACTGGCTTTATGAAAAATCTATCCATGCAAGTATCTCTAAACCATCCATTTTCTGCCCAGGACTCCCGTAACCTGTGAGGAAAGCAGCCACTGAGGACTTTTGCTAGGCAGATGGTGTTTGGATGCGGAGGGGGAAAGGAATACAAGATGCTCAGGGAGGAAACCCTAGGGGAAAAGAGGGACTTCTTATCCTTCGGTCCACCTCATCATTCCCGCAGCATCCCTTGATGATGAATGCCAGTTTGTGCTTATGAATTCAAATTCTCATAAACAGCAGCCTGTTTGATCTTTGATCCCCAGTGGCCACCTCTTAGGTACCTGGGTTTGTGAAGTTGAACACCTACTCAGACCTCAAAAGCCAGCCAGTGGGTAAAATGGGTGTATCTCTGCTGGGATCCAGTCCAGAAAAAGGGCACACTCCCTTCTCTGTTAGCTGGCCAGGAGACTCAGTCAAGGCAGATGCTGAGGCTTTGCTCAGCTCCCCCTGATCCTCCAGGGCTGTCAGCGTGATTTTTCCTTTGAAGATCACCTTCATTCTCCTAAACACACATACACATACTTAACAAGCTACTTTCTCATTTTAAGTTTTAAAACACCACTTGTTGAGTAATGCTGCCTCCCTAATGGGATCCACAGAATTCCTCTGTCTGAGCAAAACCAACATTTGGGAAAAGCTTAGTTTCTTCAAAGGTTATGCATAAGTGTGGACCAATTTAAAGATGGTATTATTTTGAAAGGAGTGTTTTATAAACTGTTTTCTTGGTTAATGAATTTGCTGTACCAGAAAATGTTTTGCCAGAGTTCACCAAAGCTCCACGGTGAGCATTAAAGTATAGATTAATAGAGAAGATAGCCTGAATTAAAGTTATTTGAATCCATTAATGTGTCATTTGTTTTTTGTTTGTTTTGTTTTCTAATGTTAGGCTTACACCTTCATGAGCATGATTTCCAGAACCCTACAAAGGAGATGATGTAGGACTCACACATGTGTTCTTCCAGTTCAAAAACAAGTACTGTTTGTCTATGTGCACGTTAATTCTTCCACAGAATGTAATAAAACTCCAGTTCCTCTGAGGCTTTTTCATTAATCCATTTGCAGTATTGATACCATCATCATGGTTGTGTTTTATGGTCCAGGTGAACTGGAACCAATTCATGTGACCTAGCTGGCAGCTTGGTAGTTTTTAAGGCCCCAGATGTAACTCAATTTCTGGTAAAAATTTCAGAGAGGTGTTGTTACAAAGAATAAATACAAATGCTTCTGACAAATGCCATGTGACATTAGTGTTTGGTTTCTTAATAATATTTTATCTGCATAGTTATGAAACAAAAATATTTCTTAAAAAATATGTTGTTCAAAAATGAATGGAATATATTTTTTTTCAAAAACTTGTTAATAAATTAATTCACTGTCCAATACTGAAATGCTCTTGAGAGTTATCTCTTAAACAAGATTGATAGAGCTATTTCTCTTTAACAATGTGTGAGTATATCCTGATAGAGTAGAAAATCTTCAGAAAATAGAAAATATGTTAAAATATTCAAAATTTTACAGTTAAAATCCAACAATCCAGGCAGATGCTGAGACTTTGCTTAGCTTCCCTGAGCCTTGAGGGCTGTCAGTGTGACTTTTCCACTGAAGATCTCATTCATTCTCCTAGACAAGAGTACAAGTACTTTAACTACCCACCACATACCTTGTGCCTGTCAAACTACCTTCTTATTTTTAACTTTGAAAACACCATTTATTGACTAATGTTGCCTCCCTGACTGGACCCACAGCATCAGGCCTAGGGAAAAATAAGATACAGTTGTCTTAGAAACATGACTATGTTGTGTTGAGAGGTGTCACAAGAATGTTAGTCTCTTGTGGACAAGAAATTTAATGACACTAAGTTACTAAAGTAGTATTTAATCAGTACTTAACGGATGTGGCTGTTGCTCACGTTGTTTCACATTACATGACAGTTGTGCTTTACGAACAATGTATTATATCTAATTTGGGAAATTTGGGAAATGAGAGGGGGTTAAAAACAATCCCATGGTCCACCAATTTATGTTAATTATTTTTAAATAAATTTTATTGTATTTTAAAAACAATTTAACATTCTGTATCGATTTGACATATAACATCCAGAACTTGCACCACTATGCTAACTGCCCTCCCCTCATGATGTAACACTTGCTTCTTTTATCCAGAACTTCCCCATGACCCTTTAGCCCAACATCTGACCCACCTCACCTTATCATCTTGGCTCCAGCAATGAGCCTCTAGAAAAGTCCTGTGTATGTATTGAAGTCCAAAGTTTTGTTAATTGCCAGCCATACTCCTTGTTTTGTATAGTCCAGTTTTTGTCAGGAGGGCTGCCCTCAGTGCTGGTTGAAGTTTAGGGTTACAGAGTTCAGGGGCCATGCTCCCAAAGGGCCCTCCAGTCTGATGGACCGTCAAATGTGGTCTTTTGGTAGAGTCCTAGCTCTGCCCTCTACTCCGTCACCCGCTGTGTCTGGAGCTGCATACGGTACACCCTGTCTGGGCAGTTACTGATGGTGACCAAGCACCATCTAGTTCTTTTGGTTCCTTACCAAAGCTGTCACTGGCTCTTATGGCCTCTTCCATCTGATGGGCTCATATTTTCTTCCTGTCCCTGATGTCTACTGTTTACCTGTGGTCCAGGTGAACTGGAACCAATTCACGTTACTTAGCTGGTAGCTTGGTAGTTTTTAAGACCCCAGATGTCACTCCATTTCTGGTAAAATTTCAGAGAAATTATTTTCATCCTCTTTGGTATTTAAATGACAGTAGCTTATGAAAATATCAAGGTATTTTTGTATCACCAGAATAATAAATAGCTAATAACCATAAACCAACATGAACTAAAGAAATCTTTATAAGAAGATATCCTAAGATTGAAAGATGAGCTGCTCTGGAAGGACCCTTGTTTGTGCTACCTATCCTGCCACAATACTGACTCGCTATTACTCTGGGGAAAGAGCAGTTACATTCTCTAGTTTAAAAAAGAAATTTAACCATATTTTTTTAAAAAAGTAAGTTAAACTGAAGAATAAGTTTACATATTCCATGTCAGAGCTTTCATTAATGAAATCAAGCATAAATTACTTATATTTGCTAAATCAGATATGATGTAGAAAATAAAGCCAAGATTTTTGCTTGTTGGAAATAACCTTGAACATTAAGGTCGAACAAAACCCAAAACAACCCCCTTGCTGTTGAATTGATTCTAATCCATAATGGCCAATAAGATAGAGCCAATTATCCCATAGCATTTCTAAGGGGCAGCTGGTGGATTCAAACTACTGACATTTTGATTAAAAGCCCAGCTGTTAACCACTGTGCTGCCAGGGCCCCAAGGTAGAATAGGAATTTTTAACTCCATCTAGTTAAATAAATTTTGAAAAGTGAAACAATATTTGAGCATGAAAATAAAACTTTAATGAAAACATTCCTATTTTTTAAAATAACAAAATCATTATTATTCTTTGTCTATACATTCTCTCAAGATGGTATAAAAAAATATAATACAACCATTCATTTAATTTTGTAACACAAAAGGAGAAATGTGAAACATTTTCGTCCCCCCATTTTGGGGCAGAATAATTTACAAAAAAGAAGAAAAAAAAAAATTTCAGAAAGGAGCAAATCCAGCAACAGATTTTTACCAAAAAGTTATAATTACATTAATTTTCCAAAAAAGTGTAGTTTCCATGTACTTTAGTAAATTTCTAATTTAAAGTACTTTCCATAATAGCTTTATAATTGAGGTGCACAGTTCATTTCACACACACACACAAAAGATATATTTATTACTGGGGTACCTACAACACATGGCTCATGTCATAATTATATTGAATTCTATGATAAGGCTTTCTTAGGGACTGACGTGAGGGGTACTAGAAATGAGAGTAATTTTGAAACCCCTATGAGCAAAATGAGTTGTTGCCACAGGAGCAAATTAGTGAGTGAATGTGTATACATACGTATATATGCATATACGCGCATATACATACACATAAGTAACAAATTAGAATATTTTATTTTTAAAAGGTGTTTATTTTTAGGTTTTTTGGAAGACTTGAGGATGGTGAACACGCTTCGGTATTGTTGTTGCAGGAAAAGATAAGTTTGGCCCACAGAGCAGAAAACACCTCAAACACCCTTTTGTCTTTAAGAGGAAAGGGATTTGTTGCTGGCGGTGGTGCGGTCAGACTCAAGTCCGAAAAATAGCCGCGCACCCTGTCCTGTTATCAAAGCATTCGTTTTATACAATTTCTCAAGAAAGCAGACAAAGAACTTTTCATATGTTTTCCCACTTGGCAACTACAGGTTTACAGATTTTCATACTGCGATTTCATTGACACAGCCTGCTTAAAGAGACGCTAGGTAAGCAAATGGCATTAGGTGACATGGAAGAAGCACCCTCTCCCTGGAAGTTAGGCCCATCTCAAGGAATCCCGTGAGGGGAGGAGGAAGCATCCTTGGGCCGGCCCAGAGACATGGGCTGACCCAGTCGGTCCTGAGATACAGGGTGACTCAGGGAGAAACTGACCCAGAGAGGAGCTGACTCAGTGAGAAGCCGCTGGGCTTCTGTGAATCTTAAAGTGAAATCTTCTTAAAAGTTTGCTCCTCTCTCATTGTAAGGATAAGATTTTCTCAGTCAGGTAAGGTATGAGAACTTATTTAATATCTGAGTTAAAATCAGAGAGGTCTAAGTTAAGATTATTTTTAATTAAAAGTTATAAAATGAGGTTGAGTTGTGCTATAATCCCATTCTCTATCTCTCTTGTGTTGTCCTGATGTTTCTTTCAATACAATTTTCTTAAAAACTTTATGTGTTTCCTATAGATTTTATTGGGATACCTTCCGATAAAAAAACACATTCACAAATTGCTTTGAGAGAGTTCCTTCTCTAAGCTAATATTCAGTGACAATGCCTTTAAAGGTGTTAGTGGCCCTGTTGTCTACATGAGAATATACAAGGTACACAATAGAATTATTAGAAAGTTTTTGTTCCAGTTTTATTCTTAACTGAAGGTCTAATCAAGGCATGCTTGATATGACTTTACCTGGGAGTTACATTTTACTGGCAATAACTCGGATTTGACTTTTATGCTAAAGCCATTTCTTAAGTTTGAGTGTATTTTACCATCTGGAGTGTCTGGGGATGAGAAATTGTTTTATTTTTGAACTTCGTAGTTTCTACTTCCTTTATATTTCCTGCTGTCCTCTATTCAGCTGTACCCTGTCATACACAGCCAAAGAAACCCACTAACATTCTTCCTGTAAAGCTCCTTAGCCAAATTGAACAGATCATCAGGTGTATTTTATAAAGTTTTGTTAAACTTCCCACCACTATACAACACACGCTGTCGTTTACTCTGCCTCTGACAACAGTTTCTACACTCTCTTTTCATCCCCCACTCACTGTCTCCCCAATATCTCAGGCCACCAACTGCTTCTTGATACCAACGGCAAAGCCATTTGTTTTAGCTTTTTCTTACATCAGTACCTTCTCCCTTCCAAGTACTAATTTCTGTTCCAGCTATGTATTGCAGTATAACCAACTACTCCAAGCCTCTGTCTTAATATAGTCATCGGGGGGAGTGTGAGTGGGTGGCTTGCTTCCGTTCCAGGTGGCATCAGTTGTTGTGGACAGGGCTGTGGAGCCATTTCCAGGATGATTTCTTGATGATATGTCTGAAGCCTTTGCATTGCTTGCTTTTTTCTCACACTGGGCACAAAAAGTCAATGGAGATATATTGTCAAAGACAAAAACATTTCAAACATAAAATTTATATACACTTAAACTATCGAAGTCTAGAGTGGGAGAAAAAAAGATATTTTTAAGCATAACCGATTTGAAACCATGACTGGATGGTATATCATGCCAAGAAGAATAATGACTGTAGAAGCTTATACTGCAATATGGGAAGTGGAAGAGAGTAAAGGCCTGATGAAAAGTTATTGTTGTCCAAAAGAGCAACTGATATACAGTGTGTATGCAGCAGAATAGGAAGAGCAGAGAGATAAACATATTTTAATTATCTTGCCTAGTTTGGATAAAAAGATGTAGCTATTGAATATCTTTAACAATACTAGGGAATGTAATCATAACTATATTAATAAGTTAGACGTAATAAACAAAAGAATATAAGTTGGTAAAACATTCATGTTAGCAGAGGAAAATCCAGCCTATCCAACAAAAGGCAAAATAATTCAGACAAATAGGCAAATTCAGACAAAAAATATAGCAGGCAAGCAAAAGAAAATAAAAACATAATCTGCTAACATATTATAGACAAGAAGATCACAGACAAGATGATAAAAACAATCAACTATAAACATGTGGGTTAAATATATCAGTGAGTTGAGTTGTTCTGATTAGATATAAAATAATATCAACTAAAATGGGATCTATCAGCCATATATTTGTAAGAGATACAGTTAACATAGTTTATATGAATGTTAACTGTTGAGCTTAAATGACTGTCAAAGGTATTCCAGTCAAATAAGATGACAATTTTCAGTTTGGGGTAAATAGACTCAAAACAAGAGAAAAAAACATCATAAGGAAAAAAGATGCTGTTATACACTAGTTAAAACGAGTAATGTGTCAAGTTGAAGAAATGATCCTAAACAGATATACACATATACATTCTACTGTATCAGCTTGCATCTTGCTATATTACTGGAAGATCTTTCACCAGTATTTCAAATAACAGCAGGGTTCCCAATGGTTGACAGGTTTCAGTGGAGCTTCCAGACTATGAAGACCAAGAAGAAGGCAATCTACTGGTACTCTCTTTCTGAAAAAGTTGGTCAGTGAAAACTTTATGAATAGCATTGGAACATTGTCTGATATAATGTCTGAAGATGAGCCACTCAGATTGGCGAAGAGTCAAAATATAATCTCCTCAAAGTAGAGTTAACGTTTATGATGAGAATGGAGTGAAACTTTCAAAGTCTTCATTTGCTGATGTGACACAACATAAAATGAGAAAAAGAAAACAGCTGCAAACACACATTAATAATCAGAAAATACGTTGTGCAAAATGTGGATCTAAGAAAATTGGAAGCTGTCAAACATGAGATGGAAGGAAAGCACAAACACTGATATCTGAGTCATCAGTGATCAGAAACGGACTAGTATTGGCCGTTTTGAATCTGACAATCGTGTGGGCTACTGTGTCAGGAATGACAAATTGAAGAGGAATGGGCATCAAGTTCATCATCAAAAGAACATTTCAAGATCTCTCCTGAGATACAATGCTATCAAAGATAGGATAATTTGCATACATCTACAAGAAAGACCAGTTAATAAGGCTATTATTCAAATTTATGTACCAACTACTAATGCCAAAGATGAGGAAATTGAAGATTTTTACCAATTTCTCCATCTGAAATAAATCAAACATGCAATCAAGATGCACCAGTAATTAATGTGATGGGATATAAAAGTTGGGAGCAAAGAAGGAGGATCAGTAGTCAGAAAATATGACCTTGGTGATGGAAACAACTCTGGAGATCCCATGACAGAATTTTGTAAGACCAGTGCAAACACCTTGTTTCAACAACTTGATTGGCACCTATACAGATGGATCTCACTTGACAGAAAACAAAGGAATCAAATCAACTACATCTCTGGAAAGAGATGATGGAAAAGCTCAATACCATTAGTTTGAACAAGACCAAGTGCTGAGTACAGGTCATACTATCAACTAACTACTCATGTGCAAGTTCAAGCTGAAACTGAAGAAAAATTAAAGAAAAAAAGTCTATGTGAATTAAAACATGGCCTTGAATGTATTTTACCTGAATTGGGAAACCATCTGAAACACAGAGCTGACTCACTGAACACTAATGATCAAAGACTAGATATGCTATGAAGTTACATCATATATGGAGAAAGCAACAGATCAATAAAAAGACAAGAAAGAAAAGGACCAAAATAGATGTCTGAAAAGACTCTGAAACTTACCCTTTAATGGAGAGTAGCTAAAGTGGATGGAATAACTGAAAATGTAAAAAAAAAAACTGAACAAAAGATTTCAGAGGGCAGCTTGAGAAGACAAAGTAAAACATTACAATAAAATGTGCAAAGGCTTAGAGTTATAAAACCACAAGGGAAAAGTATGTTAGGCATTTCTCAAGCTGAAAGAACTGAGGACAAAAGAATTCAAGCTTGAGTTGAAGTTTTGAAGGATACTATTGACAATCTATTGAACGACACAGGAAGCATCAAACGCAGATAGAAAGAAGACACAAAGTCACTGTACAAGAAAGAGTTGGATTGCATTCAAAGATTTCATGAAGTAGCACATGAACAAGATGATGATATTGAAGGAAGAAGTCCAAGTTGCACTGAAGGCATTGGTAAGAAATAGGGATTCAGGAATTGCTAGAATACCAATCGCAAAGCTTCAGCACTGGAGGCACTCACTCTTCTGTGGCAAGGAATTTGGAAGATGGTTGGCTGTACAACTGAGTAGAAGTGATCCATATTCCAAAGAAAGGTAATCTATCAGAATGCAGAAATTATCAAATGATATCATTAATATCACATGCAAGTAAAATTTTCCTGAAGAACACTCAAAAGCAGTTGCAGCAGTACATCAAAAATGTACTGCCAGAAATTCAAGTTGGATTTGGAAGAGCAGGTGGAAAAGGAAATATCATTGCTAAGGTCAGATGGACACTGACTGAAAGCAGAGAATACCAGAAAGATGTTTACTTTTTTTTTTTTTTGCCGACTATGTAAAGGCATTTCGCTGTGTGGATCATAAAAATTATAGGTAACATTGAGAAGACTGGGAATTCCAGAACACTTCATTACACTTGAGCAGAAATTGTACATAAACCAATAAGAAGTTTTTTCCTATAGACCAAGTGAATACTTAATGGTTTAAAATTAAGAAAAGCGTGTATAACGTCTGCATCCTTTCACCATACGTATTCAGTCTGAATGCCGAGCAAGCAAGTCAAGAAGCTGAAGTATGCGGTATCAGGATTTGGGGAAGATTCATTAACAACCTGCGGTAAGCAGATGACACAATCTTGCTTGCTGAAAGTGAAGAGCTGGTTCCAACTCATGGGACCCTGTACACAACAAAACAAAGCCCTACTGGATCACTTGCCATTATGACAATTGTTGCTTTGCTTAAACTCATTATTTCAGCCACTGTGTCAATCCACCTCATAGAAGGCCTACCTTTCTTTCCCCCGCTGACTTTCTACTTTGCCGAGCATATCTTTCTCCAGGGAGTGATCCATTCTGTTAACATGTCCAATGTATGTGAGATTTAGTCACTATTCTTGCGTCTAAGGAGCATTCTGGTTGCTCTTCTTCCAAGACAGTTCTGTTCATTCTTTTGGCAGTCCATGGTATATTCAATGTTCTTCTCTAACCTCACAATTCAAAGGGATCAATTCTTCAGTCACCTTTATTCACTGTCCAGCTTTCACATGCATATGAAGAGCTTGAAAACATCACTGCTTGTGTGAGGCACTCCTTAGTCCACAAGATAATATCTTTGTTTTTCAACACCTTAAAGAGCTCTTTTGCAGTCAATTTGTCCAATGCAATGTGGCTTTTGATTTGTTGACTGCTGATTCCATGGGTACTGATACTGCATACCAGTAAAATGAAATCCTCAATAACAGCAAATGGAGATCATTTTGAACATTAGGTAAATATAATTGATACAAGCAAAGATTTTAATTCCATGAATAAACACATTTTAATCATTTATTGAAAACAAACATCTTACAGAATAAAAGAATTGTTAATCTAAGAATAAATATATGGGCCATGTCTTATAATGATATAATGATATTTGGAAGTAATATCAAAAGGCTGGCTTGACTTGACAAGTCTGGAAATGAAAACAACGTGACAATAGCAGCAACAATAATCAATAACGGTTCTTAGATCAATGATTAAACTACAATGATGGTAGAAAACCTGAAAATTGGTGGAAATACATCAAAAATGGCTAAATTTGTGGGCTATTATGAATCAATATTTAAAAGAAAACTTGTAGTTTTTAATACAAAATGTAAAACATTAGCTATAGAACAACATAGCAAACTCCAAAGGAAAAAAGGAATAACATTTAAAAAATGCTAGAAATGTGATTAAATAGAACAAAGTCAGCATAACTATTAAAACAAAATTCTAGTTCTTTGAAAAAAGAAATTAGGTAACTAAGTCCTGGTAATGTTGATCAGGAACAACAAAAGAAATAAAAGGCACAAACTGGGTATATGACGAGAAGATGAAAAAACAGAGACAAAATGACAAAGTGGAGAATATTATGAATAACCACATCCAGCAGTCCCTGGATTGTGCAAATGGTTAAAAACTCAGCTACCAACATATAGGTTGGCAGTTCAAACCCATCCAGTGGGCCCTCAGAAGACAGACCTATTAGATCTGCTTCTGAAAGTTCTCTTCTTTGAGAGCTCTTTGGAGCACAGTTGTAATCTGCCACCATGGGTTGGCATCAATTTAATGGTAACCAAAAACAAAAAATCAGTAACACATGAACAAATTTGAAAATCAATAGGAAATGGACATAATTCAGGGAAAATGTAAAATACTGACATTTCTGAGGAAAACCACAGAAACCTGAATTTATCCATAAACATTAAAGAAACTGATTTGCTAATCCATTTGAGCACCTTTAAAACAAATATGTAAATAAACGAATAAATGAGTCCCTGGACAAGTTGGTATGAAATTATAATCCCTTTTTAATATAGGTTCTTCCAGAATTTTTGTTTGTTCTTTTTGTTTGTTTTTAAGGCGGAGAAGCGGTACAATGTCGTTCATGAGGCTCCTCACTCTAAGGGGCTGTAGCAGCTTTAGGTACCCCCGGTGGCCTTTTCACATCAATACAGATCAGTGTAATCTCCAAAGGCCAGCAACTACAAATATGAAGAAACTCCCATGTAAACTACAGTCACATTTTTATTCTATGTTTGTTTATGCAGAAAGCCAAACAAAATGATTAATCCTGATGTGTTCCTAGGGTGTGGTCCTTAGGAAGGAATTACTGTTTGGAGGATTCATTGGCTTTATGGCCTCAGCTCCACCAGTGGTGACAACTGGGAAACTGATGTCACTGGTATATTCTAATATCACAATTGCTAAAGCTCTCACCTGTGGAAAATTGGAAAAGACACAGGTAAACTGAGGTGCCCTCATTTATGCAATATATAGAATGTGTTAAATGGGACCTTGAGACCCGTAGTAGAGACATTTGACGAATTCACTTGAGAACTTAGAATGTTCAGATTTTCCTAAACCCTCTGGGCCAGTGGAAGCATCTGGTGTACATTTACTGTAGGATAGCAGCCTCTCCATTCCTAAAACCATGGAATTACCTTCCCCGAAGCACACACCAAAGAGAACTGGTGGCACAATAGCTAGTGCTAACCAGAAAGTCTATAGTATGAACCCGCCAGAAGATCTATGGGAGAAAAGACCTAGTCATGGGCTTTCATAAAGATTACAAACCAGAGAACCAACCTACTGCATCTAGTTCATTCTAACTGATAGCAACCATATAGGTGAGAGGAGAACTGCCCCATAGAATTTCCAAGGAGCACCTGATGGATTTGAAATGCCAACCATCTGGTTGGCAGGCATAGCTCTTAACCACTACACCACCAGAGTTTCCAATAGAATGCGTCATATAATTTCCCAGGAGTGCTTGGGAGGTAATGAAAGGCCGACCTTTGGGTTAGCAGATAAAGCACTTAACCACAAAGCAACTAGGTTTCTTCATAAAGGTTAACCAGGCCCACTGTCATCGAGTCAGGTCTGACTCATAGCAAACCTACAGGTCAGGGTAGAACTGCCCCACAGAGTTTCCAAGGAGTGCCTAACAGATTTGAACTGATGACCTTTTGATTAGCACAAGTAGCACTTAACCCACTAGCCACCAGGGTTTTCTCATAAAGATTACAACCTAGGAAATCCTATAGGGCAGATCTACTCTGTCCTGTAGGGTCTCCACGTGTCAGAACTGACTTGATAGCACATAATAACAAGACAGATACCCTAACAAAATGTTACTGGCCTTCCTCACCTCATCATTGATTATAGACCATTTACTGGAGTCAGGTCTTGGTATGGCTCATCTGGAAAGTCTCTTCTCTCTTTTGAGATGAAAGGAATTATTAGCAGAGCCTGGAAATGGATGCCTTAGACTGTAGTATCAGCATCTCTTCCTGATTCACTTAAAACTGTTCTTTTCTTGGGGCCCAGGGAGACATTTCAGTAGTTCATTAGTACAGGGAAACCTATGAGAGTGGGAACTCAGTGGGGCTGCTTTGTTTCTCCATGTCTCACAACTTTTCTGCCTTTCACAGGGTACAGTCTTACCACTTTCTATATCTTGCTTTAATGGGAAATATTTACATTTTCCTTCATTGGCAGGTTTACACCTCACACAAGTTTCAGCATTCTCAATTTTTTTGCACTTAATTGTAGTGTTCTTCCTAAACCATTAAACACGAAGCCACAGAAAAGGAAACCCATATCAAACATCTTTTAATGATATTTTTATTTGGAGCCTTCATCGCTTACCAGCCTAGCAACTGCTAATACGTTCCCAAGTGCTGCTAATAATGCTGTTCTTCTCAGAACAGAATTAGGATTGCCCTTGTTGAGATACATTGAGTTTAAACCAAGTAACTGGTCTGATTTTAAAGAAGGGAGGTAACAAACTGAGTTTTAAACCATTAATCTTTTACTTTCAATTAAATAAACAAGTTTTTTTTTCTTTATCTGAGCAAATATTAGAGCTTGGGAGTTGTCAGAAATAACAAAATAGAGCTAGTCGTATTTTTCTGCACTGAGTACACAGTCTGTTAGAATGACATCCAGTTGTCTCCTTTTGCCCCATAAACCAAATGTGTTTTCAAATTCCTTGTGACATTCAGACAACTGATGTGGAAATCCCACCTGAAACCATACAACTGGTCTGAAAAGTTTTCTGAAGTCTGAAGTGAGCAATCTGTTTCAACATATAGTAGGGTTTATTCCAGAGAGCTTAAAGGCATGGCCAAAATTGATGTCAAATACACTATTTGTCTGAATTTGTGATCCTGACAGCCACCATTGTGGGAAGACATTTATCTTTTTCAGAGGTTGCAACCAAATTATTTTTTCAAATGACACAGTCATCCAGGGAAGTATAAAACTTTTATAAAAAGGCTATTTTTGTTTTTCTTTTGCTTTCAAGAAGGTTCTGTCTGAGAGAAACAGAGTAGATTTGCAAGGGAGCAGGAGAAGCAGGTCAGACTAATAGGTGAAGATTTAGGGTATTGAACTCAACGAACACACTTCACAGAGCCACAGAATAGGTTTAGTCACAACCAGGGCCAACTTAATTGAGCAATAATTCTAGCAATTCAGATTATTTTTTTTCTAAGTACAGAATTATTATTTCCCAATAATTTTGATCCAGAAAAAATAGGAAAATTGTCTAATAAATTGAACTGAATATAAATTGACGGACAGGTAAGCAGGTAGACAGACAGGCAGATGGACAGACAGGTATAGGTAAGGTACTGACATATATGGTTAAATAGCCATACGTTGGCTTTTTAGTAGCTTATTTTACCTATCTAACAGTTGCTTTCAAGTGCTATCTGTCCATCTTTTTTAAATGAAGTATTTGCCGTTCTTTGGACAACTTACATATTGTTTGAAAGACTGCCCACATTGTTCTTTTAACCCTTAGAAATAAAGACTTTCACAGCGTATTCTTGATATATACCTTTGAATCATATTCTATTATTTTAGGCACACAAATCAGGATTCATCACTACATACACATGGCGAGAGGTGCTTGAAAAGAAACTCTAGTTTTGTTTGAATGCTGAATACAAAATTAAAGCCCATCACTGGAAGCAAAACTTGAGAGAAACAAATGAAAGATGCAACAGAGTTGTTGTTGTTGTTGTTGCTTAAGCATTATTCAAATATAATGAATATGCACTATGTTTAAACAATAACAAATATATACCACTGATGTGTCACGAATTCTGATTTATTTTGATAAAGTATTTTGAGGCATCTTAGAATGTCTTCAAAGTTTTTCTACAGTTACTTTCACTTTATTCTGAATAATACGCCCATTTATCCAATGCAAGTTATAAACACATTTTGCTTCCTCTACGCCACTGTCCACTAAGAAAAGGAAACCCTGGTGGCTTAGTGGTTAAGTCCGCTAACCAAAAGATCAGTAGTTCCTCCAGACGCTCCTTAGAAACTCTATGGGGCAGTTCTATTCTGATCTTTACAGTTACTGTGAGCAGGTATTGACTCGACATCAGTGGCTTTTTTTGGCTGTAGGCCACAGAGTAAAAGACACTCAAATTCATTCAACTCTTACCCTTTTATTGTAATTACTTAATAAGTAATTTTGTCTCATGCATTATAGAAACATTTGAAATCTTGAAACTTATCAATTCCTTTTAAACTCATCTTCAGTGTGACTCACCATGAGTCTGGCAATTCATATAAGGAAGTTAATGAGTTTATGTAATGATACATATGTTTAACTGGAAAAAGAACCTCCACTTCCTTTGTTACACTGTTAGGCAAGAATTCATTACCAGCTTTCTCAAATAATCTTTTTCAAGATCAGTATCAGAGAAAAATTGTTGGGTTAAAATAAGTTTTGGCACGGTGGTTGAGCATTTGGTTGCTAGTCAAAGGGTCAATAGTTGGAATCCATTGGCTGCTCCTTGGAAACCCCATTGGACAGTTCTACCCTATCCTATGGGATCACTGTAAGTTGGAATCATCTTGATGGCTAGATTTTTGTTTTGTTTTGTTTTGTTTGTTAATTCCTTGGTTTGGAAAACCTCATTTGATAAAAGCACACACCACATGCATACACACACAAACAAATTAACAATTTCAGCAGCAGAATAGAAGAAGTCAGGTTAAGCCAAATAAGAAACAAAATATTTCTCTTATCTCATCCTGAAATAAAATTAATAGAGCACACTTCAACCCAGAATAAATTTATGGCAGAGAGCTTAGGAAAAGACTAGATTTTAGAAGAAAGCTTATGGCAGTATGAATTTTTAAGGATCACAATATCTTATTTGACTTTATGTTTCTATAACTTTTGATGCTTGATAAATTCCCTAACTGGTTGCTGTTTATTTCCCCTTTTAAATATGCTATAGGATCTCTATGAGTCAGAATCACCTAGAGGGCAAGAGATTTGGTATGGCTTTTGCTTTAAATATACATAACTATTCACCTGAACACAATAAGATAAAATTACAAAGGCATTTTCAGTGATCAAAATAGGTAAATACTCTGCCCTAAGTGGTGGAGTACTGTCCTTGATAATTTTTTTTTTCTCATAAAGGGTGCTGTTGTACTGCATAGTTTTAAATATTTCAGCTTCTTCAAAATACAGATAAATCATTGTTTGGATATTTAATTGACATTTTGGCTAAGATTCTGCATTGGTAATGATACCCCTTCAGAAATCTTGTTTTATACATTGTAATCCAGGTGGCTGGGCTATGTCCTCATTGACTGGACTGATGCCATGAGGATTCCTGAAGCTTCAGATACAAAATTGTTTTCTTGCTTGCTGGCTTTCCACACTCCCTCCTGGTCATTCATCATACAAGTACTCGGCACCCCTTTTAGTTTGAAACCTGATGACTTTGTTGTTGTTGTTCTGAGAAAATTTCTTGTACATAATTTGATGGTTTCCTTCAACTATTTTATTAATTGGATAGTTTCTTTTTCCATATACACTTCACTGTCCTTTCTCATTGAAAGTCACCTTGGATATTCTATACTCACATCCTGTTTACCTAAATCTTTCATCTCCTCACTTCTTCTTTTTTTTTATTATTATTTTCTTTTGTTCTCCCACATTTTCAACAGAGTAGCCCTCTCCTTGTCTAATAATAATTGAGTCACATGCCTCTGCCTAGGTCTGTCCTTGGGTGGGGAGAAGGAAAAGGATCTCAGTGATCCTTTGAACAAAGAGATCTCTTTCCTCTCAGGGCAAAAGAATCTAACCACCCCTCAATAATAGCGGTTAATGTATGTTATGGATAATTACCATGGGTTTTCTAATTTCATGTCTTATGAAATGTTAATTTATAGTTAGCCTCCTAATCCTATATCATTGTGTATTATGTTGGAAGTAGGTATTTTTGTCTTGTTTCCCTTACAGGAGAAACTATGAAGAGTAACTCTGAGCTTGATGGATCAAAGTGTACAAATTAACTATATACAGAAACTTTACATACAACACAACAATATTATTGAGCAAACTTGAAGCAGATATGTAAACACCATGGGAATTTTTTGTTGATTGGAAGACTCAATTTGTAAAGCTGATAATTGGAGCCAAATTTCCTTATACATGCAGGGAAGTCAAAATCAAAATCTCAACTATTACATGAATATTAAGAGATTGATGCTGTAATTTAAGTAAGAATAAAAAGAGTCAGGAATATCCAACTCACTTTTAAAGGAGAAAGTGGAAGGGTGTCATCTTTCAACTATGAAGATATAATAAATCTGTGTAGTTGATCCTCTTTGTTGGTAACACAAGAATAGACAAATTGACCAATGAAACAAATGAGAGAATCCAAGAGACCTCTGCATCTAATGGAAATGTCACTGATGACAAATTTGACACTGTAAGCAATGTGGAATCTAGACTCTTATAAAAAAAAATGTCAAAACTAAATATATCAATAAAAGTTAATCTCTGATATAAAACTTGAACTCTCATTTACACATACACATTGATTCCAAGCAGATACTATAGTTAGGTATGAGAATAATAATCATAATTTTTATAACCCTGAGGTCTGGAAGATTTGTTAAACACAATTAATTAAACCCACAAACTCCATTAATAAAACCCAACCAAACTCTGTTGCCATCCAGTTGATAGCAATTTATAGTGACCTTACAGGACAGAGCAGATCTGCCATATAGGTCTTCCAAAGTTGTAATGTTTTGGGAAGCAGACTTTCTCCTGAAGGGCAACTGGTGCATTTGAACTGTAGATATCTCAGTTAGCGTTTGAGTTCTGAAAAACTGTACCACTAGGTCTCCTTCCATTAACAAAGAAAAAAAAAAGTGTTGCATTAAAAATTAGATATATATATTTTTAATTTTTATTATTTACATTGTGTTTTAAGTGAAGGCTTACAATTCGAATCACATATACCAAAACTTACACACACTTTGCCCTGTGGCGACTCTCCTCACAATGTGATAGCACTCTTCTCAACTCCATCCTGTATTTCCCATGTCTATTCAATCAGCTCCTGTCCTACTCTGTCTTCTTGCCTTACCTCCAGACAGGAGCTGCCTAGTTAGTCTCATGTATCTCCCTATGTCAAGAACCACACTCTTCACCAGTATTATTTTATGGCTTATATACCAGTTTCATCTTTGTCTGGAGATGGCTTCCAGAATGGTTTAAGTTCTGGGCTAACAGAGAGTCCAGGGGCCTCATCTTCTGGGGACCCTCTAGTCCATCAGACCATCAAATTGGGTCTTTTTAGTCGAATTTGAATTCTGCACCCCACATTTCTTCCAATCCATCAGGTACTGTTTTTTTGAGTTACCTGTAAGAGCAGTCTTTGGTGGTGGCAAGGCATCATCTGGTTCTTCCTGTCTCTTGTTGAAGTAGTCTCTGGTATGTATGTTCCTTTCTGTCTTTGGACTCAAACTTTCTTTGTGACTTTAATGCTTTTCTTTCTCCTTTACTCCAGGTGGGCTGAAACCAATTGATGCTTCTCATATGGATGCTTGCTAGCTGTTAATACCCTAGACACCACTCACCAAAATGCGATGCAGAACATTTTAATAAACTGTGTTGTGTCAATAGATCTACATATATCCTGAAACCATGGTTCCCCAGACACCAGAATCCACTCCTCTGTCCCTGGAAGTATTTGGTTTTATTTAGAACAGTTCTAAGCTTTCAGTTTAGTCTTTTTGTGCTGGCTTCTATTGTGTGTTCTCTATCCCTTCACCTAAAAGAAATTGTTGTCAGTTATCTAATTAGTGAATACCTCAATCTTTCCCACTTTCCTTGTAACCATCAAAGAATGTTTCCTTCTGTGTTTAAATCTATTCTTGAGCCTTTATGATACTGGTTTCATGCAATATTTGTCCTTCTGCAATTGACTAATTTCACTCAGTATAATGCCATTGGATTCTTTCGTATTATGTTTCTCAGATTCATCATTGTTCTTTATCACTGCATGATATTCCATTGTGTGACTATACCTTAGTCTGTTTATTCATTCTTTGATTGACGGGCCCCTAGATTGATTCTATCTTTTTGCCATTGTGAACTGTGCTGCAGTGAATATCGGTACACATGTGTCTATTTGTGTGGCAGCTCTTATTTCTTGAGGCTATATTCCAAGAAGTGTTATTGCTAGTTTGAATGGTCTTTCAAATCAGTTTCCAAAGGGGCCAAAACATTTTACAATTCCACCGGTAATACACAAATTCTCCCTTCTCTCTATATCCTCTCCAACATTTACTGTTTTGTGTTTATGGATTAATGTCACCCACCGTGATGGTGTAGCAGCTGGGAGCTATGGCTGCTAACCAAAAGGTTTCTAGCTCAAATTCACCAGGAGCTCCTTGGAAACTCTAAGGGATAGTTCTGGTCACTCCTGTAGAGTTGTTGTGAGTTGGAATTGACTGGGCTGCAACAGGTTTGCTTCAGTTTTGGTTTTTGTTTGGGTGAGCTGTTACCTCATTGTAGTTTTAATTTGCAATCCTTTAATGTCTACTTATTGTATTTTTTCATGTTTTTCTTAGCCACATGAATGTCTTCTTTGGTGAATTGCCTGTACATATGCTTTGCCCATTTTTTAACTGTACTATATGTCTTTTTGTTGTTGAGTTTTTGCAATATCTTACTGGATTTGTTCTATCCACTTAGTTAGTTAATTATTACCAGTCTGTAGATCGTCTTCTTACTCTTGGTGAAGTCTTTGGATGAGCATAAAGGTTTGATTTTTAGGAATTTCCAGTTATCTATTTTCTCGTCTGGTGTTTTAGCATTGTTAGTAATGTTTTGAATCCTGATTATGCCTCATGTTAGGGCTGCCAGGTTTTCCATAAATTTTCTTGCAGGATCTTTATCGTTTTAGATTTTATATTTAGGTCTTTGATCAATTTTTAGTTAGTTTCTGTGCATGGTGTGATGCATCATCTTGTTTCATGTTTTTGCAGATGGATATCCAGTTTTGCCAACCCCATTTCTTAAAAAGACTATCTTTTCCCCAATTTACAAACTTCAAATATCAGCTGCTCATAAATGGACGATTTTATGTTGGATTTCTCAGTTCTGTTCCACTAGCCTGTGAATCTGTTGTACCAGTACCAAGCAGTTTTGACTACCATGGTGATGTAATAGGTTCTAAAGTGAGGTAATGTGAGTTCTCTCACTTCGTTCCTCTTCTTTGGTAATGTCTTACTATCCAGAGATTCCTCCATTTCTACGTGAAGATGGCTACCTGTTTTCAATCTCATTTAAAAATGCCTCTGCAATTTGTATTGGGATTGCACTGTGTCTACATAGCATTTGGGGTAAACATTTTCATAATGTTAAGTCTTCTACTTATGAGCAAGGTAGGTTTCTCCACTCATGTAGGTCTCCTTTGATTTCTTGTACTAATGACTTGTAGTTTTTTTTGTATAGGAAGTTTACATCTCTGGTTAGATTTATTCCTAATTACTTCTTCTTGGGAGCTATTGTAAACGGTGTTGATTTGGTGATTTCTTTGATGTTTTCATTGTGGGTGTAGAGGAACCTAACTGATTTTTATATGTTTATCTTGTATCCTGATAGTTTGCTGTATTCTTCTATTAGTTCCAGTAGTTTTTGGTGGATTCTTCAGGATTCCCTATGTGTAAGATCATGTCATTCTTGAATAGAGATATTTTTGTTACTTCCTTCCCAATTTGGGTGCCCTACTATTTATTTTTCTAGTCATCTTATCTGGCTAGGATCTCCAGAACAATGTTGAATAAAAGTGTTGACAAAGGGCATTGTCTGGTTCCCACTCTCAAGGAGAATGCTTTCAGACCCTCTCCATTTAGGATGATGTTGGCTGTTGACTTCGCATAGATAGCTTTTATTCTGTTGAGGAATTTCCCTCTATTCCTATTTTGTTGACAGTTTTTAATTAGATTGTATGTTGGACTTTGTCAAATGCCTTTTCTACATCATTTGATAAAATTGCGTAGTGCTTTTCTTTTGTTTTATTTATGTGGTTGATTAATGTTTTTCTAATGTTGGATCCTCCCTCGTATATACAACAAATCACACTTGGTAGTGATGAATTATTTTTTGGATACGTTGACGGCTAGAATTTTGTTGAGGATTTTTGTATCTAAGTTCATGACGGATACTGGTCTTTAATTTTCCTTTTTTGTATTGTCTTTTGCTGATTCTGGAATCAAGGTTACACTGGCTTCACAGAATGAGTTGTGGAGTATTCCATCCTTTTCTGTGCTCTGTAATAACAGTGGTATTAACCTGTCTCTGAAAGTCTGGTAGACTTCTCCAGTGGAGCCATCAGGGCCAGGGCTTTTTGTTGTTGTTGTTGCTGGAAGTTTTTAAATTACCTTTTCAATCTCTTCTTTTATGATGGTTTATTTTTTTAGTTGTTCTACTTCTGCTTGTGTTAATTTAGGTAGGTAGAGTATTTCTAGAAGCATATTCACTTCCTCTAGGTTTTCAAATTTGATAGAGTACAATTACTCATAGCATTCTGTTATTATTTTTTAAATTTCAGCTATTTGTTGTGCTATTACCCATCTCATTTCTTATTGCAGTTATTTGCTTCGTCTCCTGTTTTTCTTTTGCCAGTTGGATCAGTACATAACTAATTTTATTGAACTTCTCAAAGGATAATTTTGTGGTCTTATTAACTCTTCAAGCTGTTTTTCTGTTCCTTTATTCAGTTCTACTCTAACTTTTGTTCTTTATCTTTTTTTTTTTCTTTTCCTGGTGCTTGAGGGCTCCTTTAGCTCTCTTTCTACTATTTAGGGTTGTGGGGTTAATTGTTTCATTTAGGCCCTTTCTTCCTTTTGAATGTGTACATTTATTGAAATAAACTGATTTCACTGCTTTTGCTGTGTCCCAAAAGTTTGGTTTTTCATTCTCATTCGATTCTTTGAATTTCTCTTTTGACTTCCTGTGTAAACTGATAGTTTTGTAGAAATGTGCTTTTCCACTTTCCATGTGTTTGATTTTTTTTCCCTTGCTTTTTCCAATTTCTATTTTTATGGCTTTGTGATCTGAAAAGACGCTTTGTGATATTTTAATATGTTGAATTTCGCTAAGGCTGTCTTCACAGACTAATATGTGGTCTAACCTTGAGAATGTTCCATGAATGTCTGGAAAGAAAGTGTTGGCTGCTATTGGGCAGAGTGTTCTGTATATGTCTGTGAGGTCAGGTTGGTTGATTGTGACATTTAGATCTTCCATGTCGTTACTCAGCTTCTTTCTGGGTGTTATGCCCTTCACTGAAAGTGGTATGTTGACATTTCTTACTATTGTTGTGAAGCTGCCTGTATCTCCTTTCAGTGCTGTTAAAGGTCGTTTAATGTACTTAGGAGCTGTATCATTGGATGAATAAATATTTAATATGGTTATGTACTCCTGATATATTGTCCCTTTAACCATTATATAGTGTCCTTGTCTACTGTGGTAGAGTTTGCTTTAAAGTCTATTTTATCATGAATTAATATTGCCACTTAGCCACCTCTGCTCTTTTTTGAATGCTGTTTGCTTGGTATACTTTTTTTTTCTGTCCTTTGAATTTTAGTTTGTGTTTTTAAGTCTAAAGCACATTTCTTGCAAGCAGCGTATACACAGATTGGTTTTTTTTTTTCCCCCCCTTTAATCCATTTTGTCATTCTCTTTCTCTATTTTGGTACATTTAATCCTTTTACATGTAGCATAATTATGAATTGGTATGAATTTAGTGCTGTCATTGTGATGCCTTTTTTGTGTGTTGTTAAAAGTCTCTGTGTTCCACTTAATTTTCTGTGCTGAGTTGTTTTTCTTTATGTGTTTTAATTTTTTTTTTCATTGTTGTTGGTCTTGTATTTGCTGAGACTTTGTATTTTTCTCGTTTTATTTTTTGATGTGTAGAATTGTTAGTTTTCTTTGTGGTTACCTTAATATTTAAATCCTATTTTCCTAACTTTAAACAAGTCTTTATTTTTACTGCCTCGGCTTCCTCTCCATATGGAAGTTCTATGATTATCTTCTTTTTTTAATTGTTGTTGTTGTTAGGTGCCATTTAGTCAGTTCTGAGTCATAGCAATCTCATGCACAACATAAGGAAACACTTCCTGTACAATGCCCACAATCATATTTATAATTAAGCCCGTTGTTGCAACCACTGTGTCAATCAACCACCTTGAATGTCTTCTTTTTCACCAACCCTCTACTTTACAGAGTATAATGTTCTTCTCCAGGAACTGATCCCTCTTGACAATGTGTCCAAAGTATGTTAGATGCAGTCTCACCATCCTTACTTCCAAGGAACGCTCTGGTTGTACTTCATCCAGGACAGATTTTTTTTTTGACAGTCCCTAAAATAGCAAATATTCTTCTCCAGCACCACAATTCAAAGAGATCAATTTTTCTCCTGCCTTCCTTGTTTATTAGCCAACTTTTGCACACATAAGATGTAACTGAAAATGCCATGATTTGGGTCAGGTGCACCTTAGTCTTCAAGGTGACATCTTTACTTTTTTACACTTTAAAGAGGTCCTTTGCAGCATATTTGCCCAATGTAATGTGTCTTTTGATTTTTTGAATGTTGTTTCCATGGATATTGAGTGTGGAACCAAGTAAAATGAATCCTTGACAACCTTAATCCTTTCTTCACATATCATGATACTCCTTATTGGTCCAGTTGTGAGGATTCTTGCTTTATTGATGTTGAGGTGCAATCCATACTGAAGGCTGTAGTCTTTGATCTTCATCAGTAAGTGTTTCAAGTCCTCTTCATTTTCAGCAAGCAAGATTGTGTTGTCTGTATAACATAAGTTGTTAATAAGTCTTCTTCCAATCCTGATGCTTTCTTCTTATATAGTCCAGTGTCTGGGATTATGTTGTAGGCACACAGATTGAAAAGGTATGGTGAATGCATACAATCTTAATGCACACCTTTCCTAACTTTAAACTATGCAGCAAGCCCTTGTCCTGTTTGAGAATCCAGCTCTTTATCCATGTACAGATTCCTCATGAGTACAATTTAGTGTTCTAGAATTGCCACTATCTGTGATGCTATCCATAATTTGTCATGATCCACAAAGTTGAATGAATTTTCACAGTCAGTAAAATGTAGGTAAACATCAGTCTGGTATTTTCTGCTTTCAGCCATGATCTACTTGCCATCAGCAATGATATCCCTGGTTCCATGTCCTTATGTGAATCTGGCTTGAGTGTCTGGCAGTTCTCTGTCAATATATTGCAGTTGTAGCTTTTGAATGATTTTTTAGTCCATCTTTTTGTTATAATGTTGTCCTTTTTTTTTACATATTGACATCTCCGCAGTTCAACCAGGTGCCCATTAGAAACTCTATGGGGCAGTTCTGCTCTGACCTACAGGGTCACTATAAGTCAGAATCGACTTGAAAGTAGTAGGTTGTCTTGGGTTATTATTGGTGTTATTGATTTTCCAACTGAAGGATTTCCTTTAGTAGTTCTTGCAATTTTGGTTTGCTTTTTGCAAATTTCCTAAATTTTGGTTCATCTGAAAAAAGTCCAAATTTTATCATCATATTTGAGAGATATTTTGCAGGATATAAAGTTCTTGGCTGCCAATTATTTTTCCTTCAAGATTTTGTATGTGTCATCCCATTGCCTCCTTGCCTTTGTGGTTTCTGCTGAGTAGTCTGAGCTTAGTCTTCTTGACTCTCCTTTGTAGATTATTTTTCCTCTGTGTCTACCCACTTTAAAAATTGTCTCCCTATCTTTGGTTTTGACAAGTTTGATTACAATATGTCTTAGTGTCTTCCTTTTGAAATCTACTTTGTGTGGAGTTCAAGGAGCATCTTGGATAGATTCTTCTCATCTTTTGTGCTATCAGGGAAATTTCCTGTCAAGAAATTGCCAACAATTCTTTCTATCTCCTCTGCCCTGTCTCACTCAGCTACTCCATTCATTCCTAGGTTATTCCACTTAATAGAGCTCCACGTAACTTCTAGTGTTTCTTTATTTTTTGAAATTTTTTAATCTGATTTTTCCTCAAATATGTTAGTGTTAATAGCTTTACCTTCAGTTTCACTAATTTGGCCTTCCATTGCCTCAATTATACTTCTATGACTTTTTATTGAGTTGTCTAGTTCTGTAATTTTATTATTAATATTCCAAGTTTCTACTGCCTGTTTGTACATGCTTTCTGGAAACTGTTCAATTTATCTTAATGTTCTGCTGCCCAGCCTCCCTCCTGATCTCTTGATGAGTTCTAAACATGAATATTTTGTATTCTATATTTGATAATTTCAAAAATTCTCAATTCTTTTTTTTCTTATAGGAGCTTTCTGAAGCATTTGTGGTCAGCCTCTTTAAATGATTTAATATTGACTGTTATCACTGAGCCATCAGTAAGTTGTTGAACTCATTTATGTTTGCTTATTGTGTTCTACCTTCTTTCTTTACTTTGTTTTGAAATGTCCAAATAGAGGGATTTGGGAATCTATTTTTGTTATTGGTACCTTGTAGATTTCAATGTCCTGTTGATAGGTGATTAGAGCTATTGCTGGGTATGCAGGCCCAGGTATCCAATTACCGTCCTTCAATGTATTCAGCTCAGGTGCCCACGTAGTCAGTTAGCAAATATGTGGTGCAGGGGCTTTCCTATAGTCCTATATGGGCAGTGGTTATTGGTATAGGCACAGGTGTATGTGGTAAAAAAAAGTTAAGGGGCTAATAACCATCCATGAGTGTCTGTGAGGAAGCTTTGCCTTGTTCCTTATTGTGATTAGATAGATAATTTTTGTTGCAGGACAATGGGAGAATTGGATCTTATATGAACTGTTGAAAGGCTTTCAAAATTTGTGGACTCCTTATGGCTGCTTCCAGGCAAGAGAGCTGTTCCTGCCCTGAGTTCCCAGCTGCAGGTAGCTGGTAGATTTCCTTTTTTCTACTTTGTTAAATTGTTCCCTCTCCAATATGGAAAAATAGCTTAGGGTGTGTGTAAGGGATCCTACTTCTAGCATGCTATGTAATGCATCAGAATATGTACCCTGGTGCACTGCAGAGAAGGGAGGAGGAAGCACTAGGAAAAGGAGAGAGGTTTAGCCCAAAGGAAAATTTTAGATCTACATCAGCATGTTAAATGCAAGCTACTTAGCTTTTGTCATGTGGATTCCATTTTTCACTGATCATGGAGATGTGACTGGACTTTCAGTCACTGAATTTGTTGCACTGAGAGGGATGATCTCTAAATGCCACAGCTTTGCTCACCATTCTTGCCACTGCTGGCCCTCCTTCGAGGTGCTGATTTCTGCCAAGTCAAGTCTGTCCAGTTCTAGATGTTTCGAGACCTACAACCCCTTCCCTGTTGCTCAGTCTGATTTCTCAACTTTGACTTTGATGTTCAGGGCTCCTAGAATGCCGTATATAATTTATTCATTTTTTTGGCTCTTTGTTGTTAGAGGGATCACAGCAAGCATCTGACTACTCTGCCATCTTAAACACACCTGCAAAAATAAGATGTCTTAATTAAAATAATATTTTAACCTAAAAACATCAAGTAAGAGAAAGAAAGGCAAGCTACAAAGTCACAGAAAGTATTTGCAACACCTGTGACGAAGAACCTTTTGAAACAAATCAACAACATAAACAGAGGAAGCAACACAAAGATGAACTACTGACACAGGAGGCACTTCGCAAAAAAGAGTACTCTGATACATAATACATTTATGAAAGTGTGCTTAAATTCACTTGTTATTAAGGAAATACAAATTAAAATTATAATGGAGTTCCACTTCACACCATCTAAATAATGAAAACTGAAAGGCTGAAGAAAGAAGTTATTGGTGAATATATATAGTAATACATTCTTACATATACTAATCTTCACTGAATACACTGATACAACTACTTCAGAATGTATTTTGACATTATCTACTGACTCGCGCATATGCACACCATGTGATCTAGCAGTTCCCCTAAGTAAGTACCCAACAGAAATGCATGCATATTAGAAACAAGAAACAAGAGCAAAGATGTTCATTGTAAGTGTTTATAAGAGAAAAACATTCACATCAATGTTGGAATGAACAAGCATGTTTCTCTTGTATTTACACAATAGAATAATGTAGCAATTCACAGAACTAAAAAGAAGCTTCAACCAAGACTAGAACTATAGCTGAGGCTCAGTAGCAATGTTGAGCCAAAGAAGACGGATACCCAAGAATATACACTTTAGGATCACAGCTATATAAATTTCAGAAACAAATAAGACTCACCTATAGTGTCACACAAGGCAGGTAGGTGACTTAGATCATTATGCAGGATGCTGAAAGGAATACAGTGGAGCCTATGGGGTGCTGACATTAATATATTTTATATGCCAAGCCAAGTGCCGTCGAGTCGGATCCGACCCTAGGTTAAGTGAAAAAAAAACAAACCTGGTTGGCTTTGTGATAAGTCAGACCAAGGTATTTACCAGGGCATTTATTTTTATGTTCTAGTCTGCGTAGAATTTGTATTTTAATAAAACCACTTTCAAGTAAACAGCAAAAAAGAAAGCAATTAGAATAACTACAGATAAAGCAGAGCTGAAATAATGAAAAAAAAGTAGAATACAACTGAACAACAAAATTAAGACTTTCTGTATTGAAACGAGTAGGCAAATAGACAAATTTATGTTAATTTTCACCATCAAGCAAAAAGTTGTATTTCTAAACTATGAAAAAGTGGGGATAAAGGGATGAAAATAAAAGTTAGAGACACAAAATAAGAGGAAATAATATGCGCTTCCTCAGGACTGGAAATGTGAAACATAGATGAGATGGGTGGATTGCCTAAAAAATTTAAATGATGAAACTTAGTTGCTTTAAAAAAAATACATAGAAAATGTGGATATACCGAGAATTAGAGAAAAATAAAATGGAAAAGTTGGTTTAAAACTACCCTCTTTCAATCTCTCCCTTCTTCCAAGTAATTCACCAGGCTCTGATATTTTATGAGAGACTTCAATAATATTCAAGGAATAATTGGCTCTCATCTTACTTCTGTATCAATTAAAAAAAAAATCTATGAACTTCAGCAAAAAGGAGCAGATGCTTCAATTTTGCAAAACTAAATGTTTGGGGGGACATAATTTTAAATTTACAGATAACATACAAAGATAATACATACTGTATATTCATCCAGTTTCACCTAAGGTTAAATTCTATTACCCTCTTATTTTAAGATAGAAAACATTGTATCTAAATTTTGTAATTAGTTGATTGCTTATACATAACTGCTTTGCTTTGTAAGAAAAACCCACAGTCAGCCATAAGATGATACAGTTAACTAAGTTTTCTTCAGTATAGGCAGAGAGGCAAATCACAAACTTTCTAATGCGGGCAAACATTGGAGATATTGTGGGTTTGGCTCTAGATAATGACTATAAAGAAAATATCACAATAAAGTGAATCACACGATTTTTGTTGTTGTTTCTCAGAGTATATAAAATTTACAAGGACTGACAGTTAAGTTCCCAAACTAATCCAAGAAAGACCGTTACATACCTTGTTGCTAAATGAGGTCGCCTTTGAATTATTCCCTTTGGGAAGCTATGCACTGATGTCAGTGCCTAGTCTACTCTTCATAGCAATTTTGGAACTCTTTTTCAGGAATGGACATCAGAGCTGTTGTTGTATTACCCTTGATGTCCTGAATGTCATCCAAATGTCTTCCTTTCAGTTCTTCCTTTATCTTCAGATAAAGAAAAGTCACTGGGAGCTAGATCAGGTGAGTAGGGACGGTGCTCCAATACAGTTATTTGCTTACTGGCTAAAAACTCTTTCACAGACAACTATACAATTAAGTTTGCGAACTTGCCACCATGCCAACGTGTGCAATGGCAATTCCAGAAAGAGTTGCCAAATTGCTCTGAAGGGAGAACTAGGCATTAGCATGAGTGCATAGCTTCCCAAGGGGAGTATTTTGAAGGTAACTATAATGACATTCAGCAATGAGGTACACAGCACTTAGAACAATTAAGTTTGCAGGCTTATTTGTTGGACCTCCTACAATGTAGCCTATTAAATGTGCAAAAACATTATATACTTATCATTAGTGTGTTTACTGAAGTAGCACATTTAACTTCCTTCAAGAAGAAAAATATATATCTACATATCTTAGTTAAAAAAAATACTATAATGGTAAAAGTACAATCACTATCCGAGACCTCAGCAAGCGGTAATCTTTTTGCTGGTGGCAAGTCTTGCCTCAGTGTTGATGGTTGCTAACTGATCAGGGTGGTAGTTGCTGAAGACTGGAGTGACTTGGTAATTTCTTAAAGCAAGACAACACTGAAGTTCATCACATCAACTGACTTTCCTTTTATGAAATATTTCTCTGTAGTGTGTGAGGTTGTTTGATAGCTTTTTATTCATGGCATAATTTCTTTCAAACTTGGGGCCAGTCCTCTGAAGCCTTGCAACTGCTTTATCAACTAAGTTTATATAATATTCTAATTTTTTTTGTTATCATTTCAACAGTGTTCACCATATCTTCACCAGGAATGGACTCCAGCTTAAGATATCACTTTTTTTGCTCATTCATAAGAAGCAACTCCTCATGTGTTAAAGTTTTATTATGAATTTGCAGTTAATCATTCATTTCTTTGAGTTCAACTTCTCATTGTCTTGGTATTTCCATCACATCTCTGGTTACCTCCTCCACTGAAGTCTTGAACCCTTCTAAGTCATCCAAGAGAGTAGGAATTAACTTCTTTCAATTTGCTGTTAATGTTGATATTTTGACCTCCTTCCATGAATTATGAGTGTTTTGGCATCTAGAATGGTGAATCCATTTCAGAGGTTTTCAATGTACTTTACCGAGATCTATCAGAGGAATGGAAACTCTAGTGGTATAGTGGGTTAAGTACTACATCTGCTAACAGAAAGGTCAGCAGTTCAAATCTTTCAGGCACTCCTTGGAATCTCTGAGCGGCTGTTCTACTCTGACCTATAGGGTCACTATGAGTGGGAATCAACTTGATGGCAGTGGGTTTGGTTTGGTGAGTTTTATCAGAGGAATCACTGTCAATGGCAGCTATAACCTTATGAAATGCATTTCTTAAATAATAAGACTTGACAGTTGAATTTACTCCTTTATCCAAGGGATACAGAATGGATGTTGTGTTAGCAGGCAGGAAAACAACATTAATCTACTTTTATAAATGATCAGAGCTCCTGGGTGACCAAGTGTGTTTTCACTGAGCAGTAATGTTTTGAAAGGAAACTTTTTTTTTCCCCCTGAGCACTGGATCTCAAAGCAAACCTTTGCTACTGAGTAGACTTTGACTCACAGCAACCCTACAGAACAGAGGAGAATTCCCCCATAGGGCTTTCAAGGAGCACCTGGAGGATTCAAACTGCTGAGCTTTTGGCTAGCTGTGTAACGCTTATATATTATGCCACCAGGACTCCTAAGTCTGACAGTGGATTTAAAATATTCAGCAAATCTTGTTGTAAATACAAGTAATGTCACCTAAACATTGTTATTCCATTTACAAAGCACAGACAGAGCAGATTTAGTATAATTTTTAAGGGCTCTAAGATTTTCGGACTGGTAAGTGAGCATTGGCTTCAGCTTAAAATTACCAGTTGTGTTAGCTTCTAAAAAAAAAGTCACCATATTCTTTGAAGCATTGACTTCTCTTCTTTCCTATGAAAGTCCTAGAAAGCATCTTCTTCCAATATAAGGTTGTTTCATCTATATGGAAAATCTGTTGTCTAATATCGTCACTTTCATCAGTTTTCTTAGCTAGATCACCTGGATAACTTGTTGCAGCTTTTATGTCAACAATTTTTGCTTCACCTTGCAGTTTTATGTTATAGAGATGGCTTTCTCCTTAAACCTTGGTGAATCAATTTCAGCTGGCTTCAGACTTTTGTTCTGCAGCTTCCTCATCTCTCTTAGCCTTCATAAAATTAAAGAGAGTTAGGGCCTTGCTCTGTATTACTCTGGCTTACAAGACTTTTGCATCTGGTTTGGTGTCCTACCCAGACCTCTAAAACACTCTCCATATCAGTAGCAAGGGTGTTCATTTCTTTATCATTAGTGTGTTCACTGAAGTAGCACACTTAACTTCCTTCCTTTTGCATTCACACTTGGCCAACTCTTTGGTGCCAGAGGCCTAATGTTTGTCCTATCTGGACTTTCGACATGCAATTCTCACTAAACTTAATCAATTCTAACTATTAATTTAAAGTGAAAGATGTGACACCCATCCTTTTACTTGAATCCTTAGATGAACTGTAGAGTTATTAACTGGCTTAATTTTGATACTGTCATGTCTCAAAAAAAATAGGGAAGCCCAAGAAGAGGGAGAGAGTCTGTGGGGAGTGACAGGTTGAGGAGTAGTCAGAACACATGCAATGTTTATCAATTAAGTTTGTCATCTACTATGGGTGTGGTTCATGTTGCCCCAACAAAATTACAACAGTAACATCAAAAATAACTGATCATAGATGACTGTAGCAGATATAATAATAATGACAACAGAGATATCAAGTGAGCACATGCTTTTAGGAAAAGGATGCCAATAGTCTTGCTTGATGCAGGGTGGCCACAATCTTTCAGTCTGTAAAAAAATGTAATATCTGCAAAGCACAATAAAGCAAACAGCAATAAAATGATGCATGCCCATATAAAATTTTATAAAAGCATGTTTTGTTTCTTTGGGATTTATCAAGAGATGCCAAGTGCCATCAAGTTGGAGAGAGTCTGCAAAAAAAATAAAATAAAAAATTAGGAGGAAGATCCTTGATGAGATAGATTGACATAGTGACTGCAACAATGGACTCAAACACAGCTATGATTGTGAGGATGGGACAGGACCTAACAGTGTTTCCTTCTGTTATACACGGAGTTACCATGAGTTAGAATTGACTTTACAACACCTAACAGTATGAAGTCATTGTTCAAATAATTTCAGAATTTTCAGAAAATATATGCACCCTATTGTTAAAGTCAAGATTTATTTTTCAATAAAATGCATAATCTGTTTCCTCAACTCTACACTAAAATGTAAAATCTGATTATGCCATTTTTAAAACAGCAATTAGTTTTCTCTGCACTGAAATTCAGCATTTAGGAATGAAAAAAAATTGAAGAATATGAGTATCTTGGGCAACTAACCTATGACATCCACAGAAATAATTAGGTATTAGAAAAATAAAACAGCAAATACACTCAGTTTAGCTAGTAATGCCAGAAGAAATGTCACCCCCTCTCCCTTTTCTCAAATCATTTTTAAGAATTATCAAAAATAGAAACTATTGTTATGAAGAGAATTATTGCCACAGGTTGTGTGTTGCAGAAATTTGATGGGAGAGGGACCAGGTGCATGGAGAAATAGAACAGGTGGAGAAGAAGGAGGTGGTATTCACCAGGCATGGCTAAAACAAGCTTGATTTATTCGCATATATACATGCTCATGAGCAACAGGGGTGGGATGGAAAGAAGCTACAAGGCAACTCTCTCCCTCTCTATTTTTCCTATTTGTACTTCCAAGCTCCTTTTTCTTTTTTCTTTCTGTCTTTTTTTTTTTTTGACACACTAACTTCTTATTTTTCATTCAATGTAGATGGCTTTGTTCATTCAAGACATATTTGAACTGTAGAAAAATGAAGAGGAGCAGATAAACTCATTTTGATTTGTTTTATTTTTTCTCTCTGTTTCTGGTGCCTAAGGACAATTTCTAATAAGCTGGCAAGAAGGTGAAGTATAGGACTGAGTATTTATATCATTGTGCAGGTTATAAAGGAAACCATGCATAGAATGCACAGATATAGTTTCTCAAAACCCCGCTTCTCTGCTCCATTTCCTGTGGTTCATTGTTGATCTGTTATATAGAATTTGGATTATATGAACTTTGGACCAGTGATAACACCAGCCTATTTTGAGAACTTGACATAAGTAGAATGCAAGAAGGAAAATAGCTATTTTGGTTCCAAATGATTTGTTTTGTTTTTTGTTTTTTTTTTTTTTTTTTTAGCTGTATTGTGTTCAGAAAGCAAGTTTCAGGGAAAAAAAATCTACTTCAGTTGTAGCCAACTTTATTAGGATTCTTAACTTGACAAGACGTGATGATTCCGGAATTGAGCAAGGAGAGAAACATTAAACTCGTCTTAAAAATACATTTATAATTTTGTCTAAACAATAAATAAGTAGAGATAAAAAATCATATAATCCTGTAAGACTTTCAGTGAAAAGCAACATTTTTGCCTCTTGCCCTCCTTCCCAAGCAATAAATTTTCGTTGTTTAGCTGTTTAATCTGGTTACATACGTATCTCTAAAATTAACCAAATTGCCATATCTTGATATGGCAAAGCCAAATATTATTTACTTCTTGCTATTGTGATTAAGGAGTCCTGGCTGCACAGAATTAACAGCTTAGCTCCTTAACAAAATGTAGGCAGTTTGAACCCAGTAACCAGTCCTTGAAAAATCTATGGGGCTGTTCTATAGGGTCACTACCAGTCAGAATCAACTTGAGGGCAACAGGTTTCACCTTTGTTTGGTTTATGGTGACTGAATCCCATGTGTCTGTCAGTTTGTTTTACTGTGACAATTTGCATGTTGCAGTCATCATGAAAGCTATTCTGTTGGCATTTCAAACATCATCAGGGTAACCCATGGTGGGCAGGTTTCACTGGAGCTTCTAGACTAAGACAGACTAGGAAGAAAACCCGGAAGTTTGCTTCCGAAAAAAGTTGGTCAGTGAAAACCTTACAAAAGGCAAAAGGCAGTGGGGTGGTGTCACATATACTGTTGGATAATGAGCCACTCTGGTTGGAAAGCCCTCAAAACATGACTAAGGAAAAGCTGTTGCCTCAAAGTAGTCATTCTTAATGGCACAATTGGAGTATAGCTTTTGGGATCTTCATTTGCTTATACGGCATGAATCAAAATGAGATGAAACAGTAACAAATATCTGCTAATAATGAGAACACAGTGTTTTACTCAGCTAGTGCTGCTGTAAAAGAAATACCACAGAGTGGATGGCTTCAGAAAAGAAAAATTTATTCTTACACAGTCCAGTAGGGTACAAGTCCGAATTCAGGGTGTCTGTTCCATGGGAAGGGCTTTCTTCTGTCAGCTGTGGAGGAAAGTCCTTGTGTTGCATCAGTCTTTGTTCAGGGAGCACCTTGACACAGGAAACTCAGATCTGAAGGACCCTCTCTTCTCCCAGTGCTGCTTTCTTGATGGTGTGACTTTCCAAATTTTCTACTTGCTTCCCTTTCCTTTTATCTCCGAAAGGATGAAAGATAAAAGTGGGTACAAGTCACATTCCAAAGAAACTCCCTTGGCAATGGTGTTGTAGTCCTACCCTAATCCTCTTTTAACATAATCATCCTATTATTGTCAGAGATTAGAAAGTATGGCATAGGAAAAATCACAAAATACTGAGAATGTTGGCCCAGCCATATAGCTACACACATTTTTGTGGGGATACAATTCAATCCATGACAATAGAATGCACAAATGTGAATCTAAGAAAACTGGAGGTGGTCAAAACTGAAATGGACCTTGGAAAATCAACATTCTAGGCATTAAGGAGCTGAAATGGACTCATATTGCCCATTTTGAAGCAGATGATTATATGGTTTACTATGTCTGGAATGACAAATTGAATGCAACTGGCGCTGCATTCATCATCAAAAAGAATGCTTCAAGGGGGTTGGAGGCAAGATCGCAGACCAAATGCACATCTCCATGAATCCTTCTGGAAACCAGGACCTGAAATGATAATTAAATGGAGCCTTCTGGACACCTAGTGAGCCCTGGGATGTGGCATAGGGCTGTTAATCTGGACTTCATGCCACTGAACAGAAAACTTCCTCTCTTTCACTAACCTTACTCTTGGTGAGCAAAGGCTTGCACAGATGGAAGGTAACTCACCATTTTGATTTTTTTCCTCTGTCTTGGCTGGCAGAGCTGGGACTTGACTAGCTGCTGGTCTCGGACACACTGCTTATGGTACTGGCAAGTATAATTGCCAGGTTCTGAGAGCCTGACTTTGGACACCTTGGCTCCTCTGGCCTGTCTTTCTGCCTCTGTCATGTCGTAGCCATACAGATGTGCTTTTGCAGGATGCCATCTTGATCCACTGGGAAATGGAGAAGCCCAGGCAGAGGCCCAGGCCGGACCTGGTTCCTAAGCTGGGATGTGGCACCTGCAGGGGGAGAGTGTTTTTCCATCAGGGCGGAGGCGTTTTGCACAATGTTGCCTGAGGCTAGGGTCCAGCTGTGGAGGCTGTGGACTCTGGGCATTTCGGTACTCTTGGTCTCTCTTTCCACCGGGAGCCTGGTCCCGGCCAGCTGGTAAACTTGTGCAGGGTGCCATGTTGTTTAGCTGAAAGGTGGAGTCATTCATACAGAAGCCTCAGCTGGACCTAATTCCTGGGCTGGGAGGCAGTGCCTATCCACACTCAGAAAGGAGATAGATCATGCCACAATACCAGTAGGAAACTTCAGCACTCCACTCTGAACGATGGACAGATCATGTAGGAAAAAGCTCAGTAAAGACACATTAGACCTTATTGCCACAATTAAACAACTAGACCTCATTGACATATACAGAACTTTCTACACATCAGCAGACAACTACCCTTTCTTCTCCAGGCACATGGAACATTCTCGAGAGTAGACCATATGTTAGGACATAAAGCAATTCTCAACAAAATCCAAACCATTAAATTAATGCAAAGCATCTTCTCAGATCATAAAGCCATAAAAGTCAAAACAAAGAGCAGAAAAAAAAACATAGACAGAAAGTAGAACTCATGGTCACTGAACAACACCTAGCTCAAAAAAACCATGGGTTGTAGAAGAAATGCAGGATGAAATAAAGAAATTTATGGATTCCAACAGGAATGAAAACATTTCCTACTAGAACCTATGGGATACAGCCAAAACAGTGCTCAGAGGTCAGTTTATCTCCATAAGTGCACACATCTGGAAGGAAGAAAGAAACCAAATCAAAGAACTGACCTTACAGCTTGAACAAGTAGAGAGAGAACAACAACAGAACTTCTCAGGCACCAGAAGATAAACGGTCATAAAGATTAGAACACAACTAAACAAATTAGAGAATAGAAGAAAAATTGAAAAAAAAACTGAAAAGATCAAAAGCTGGTTTTTTGAAAAGATCAACAAAATTGACAAACCATTGGCTTAACATATTGAAGAAACATAGGAAACAAATAATCGAAATAAGAAACGAGAGGGGAATCGTCAGCACAAATCCAACAGAAATAAAAAATATCAAAGCTGAATGTTATGAAAGACTGTATTCTAACAAATTTGAAAACCTAGAGGAAATGGATAAATTCCTTGATTGATATCACCTACCAAAATTATCACCAGATGAAGCAGAACAACTTAAGAAATCTACTACAAAGAAAGAGATTTAAAAAGTCATAAAAAAAACTGCCAACCAAAAAAAAAAAACCCGGGCCCAGATGGCTTCACTGCAGAATTCTACCAAGCTCTTAGAGAACAGTTATCTCCAATACTACTAAGACTATTTCACAGTATAGAAAGGAATGAAATACTCCCAAATTTGTTCTATGAAGCCAACATAAACCTGATACCAAAGCCAGGGGAAGACCCAACCAAAAAGGAAAACTACAGACCAATATCACTCATGAATCTAGATGCAAAAATCTTCAACAAAATTTTTCCTAATAGAATACAACTACATATCCAAAAAATAATCCATCACGACCAAGTTGGAGGCATACCAGGGATGCAAGGCTGGTTCAACATCAGAAAAACAATTAATGTGATCAACCACATAAATATCATAAAAGACAAGAAGCACCTGATCTTCTCTATTGAAGCAGAAAAGGCATTTGATAAAGTCCAACATCCATTCATCCTAAAAACTCTCACCAAAGTAGACATAGACAACCAATTCCTCAATGCAATAAGGCCCATTTATAGAAAGGCAACTGCCTACGTCATCCTGAATTCAGAGAGACTGATATAGCTTCTCTTGAGAACAAGAACTAGACAAGGATGCCCTCTCTCACCTCTCCTCTTCAACATTGTACTAACAATTCTAGCCAGAGCAATTAGACAAGACCAAGAAATAAAGGGCATCTGCATCAGCAAAGAAGAACTAAACATCTCCCTATTTGCAGACGATATGATTGTGTACACAGAGAATCCCAAAGAATCTATAAGGAAACTACTCAGACTGATAGAAGAGTTTGGCAAAGTCTCAGGATCCAAGATAAACATAAGTAAATCAGTAGGATTCCCTTATACAAACAACTAAATTATTAAGGAAGAAATCACCAAGTCAATAGCATTTAATATAGCCCTTAAGAAGATAAAGTACCTAGGAATAAATCTAACCAGGGAAATAACAGACCTTTACAAAGAGACCTACAAACCCTTACTACAAGAAATTAAGAATTACATAAATGGAGAAACCTACCTGCTCATGGATAGGAAGACTTAACATTGTGAAAATGTCTATTTTACCCAAACCAATCTACTTACAATGTAATCCCAATACAAGTGCCAGTGACATTTTTTAATGAGATGGAGGAACAAATTATCAACTTTGTTTGGAAAGGGAAGAAGCCCAGGATAAATAAAGCATTACTATAGAAAAAGAACACACTGAGAGGCCAGTGGTATAGAATCGAGACCCCAGAAATGACATCATCGGCCTATGAACGGTTGATATTCTATTCGACAAAGGCCCTAAGACTTTAAACTGAAGTAACAACAATCTCTTTAACAAATGGTACTGGCAAAATTGGATAACCATCTGCACTAAATTAAAACAAGACCCATTTCTTGTACCGTATACAAAAACCAGCTCAAACTGGATAAAAGACCTAAATATCAAATCTAAAATGATAAAGCTCATCCAAGAGAAAGTAGGAACAACAATGGAAGGTTTAATACACAACACAGAGAGACTTCAAAATCTGTCAAACAAACCACAATCATTAGAAAATAGATAAATGGGAACTACTAAGAATCAATCACTTTTGCTCATCCAAAGACTTTATTAATAGAACTAAAAGGCCACGTACAGATGGAAAAAAATATTTGGCAACTGTATGTCAGACTGACGCCTTACCTCCATAATCTATAAGGTACTGCCAAATATCAGTAAAACAAAAGGTAAATCATCTAATTAAGTGATGGGTAAAAGAGATGGACAGACACTTCTCTAAAGAGGAGACCCAGGTAGCTAAAGCACAACTGTGGACATGCTCATGATCATTAGCTATTAAAGAAATTCAAATCAAAACAACAATGAAGTTGGCCATGATCTAAGAAATGCAGAACAAAAAATGCTGGAGAGGCAGTGGGGAAATTGGAATTCTCCTACACTGTTGGTGGCATTGCAAAATGGTGCAATCTCTTTGGAAAGCAATCTGTTGCTCCCTTAAAAAAAAAAAATGGATCTAGATATACCATTTGTCCCAGTAATTCTACTACTTGGAACATATCCAGAGAATCAAGGCCATTCACAACAACTGATACATGCACACGAATGTTCATTACATCACAGTCCACAATAGCAAAAAGATGGAATCAACCCAGATGCCCAACAACAGCGTAATGGATAGGTAAACTATGGTATATATACTCAATGAAACACTACTCAATGATGAAGAGCAACGATGGTAGCAGAAAACATTTCTTAACCTGGTTTCAACTGGAAGACATTATGCTGAGTGAAAGTAGTCAGCAACAGACGGACAAATATTGTATGAGATCTCTATGAAAAGACTCTTTGAGGGCTACAAGGGTGGCAGGGAGGGTTTAGGTTAGATAATTAATAGAAATTTGGTTGGGTGAAATTGGTGACAGCACACATTAGAAAGAAGATCAATAATAACTGGACTTCAAACAATTTAAGTACTCCTCCCATTTTAAGCCAATATTTCAAGGACAGAGTAGCTGTGGCAGGAGGCTGGGGACCATGATCTCAGGCAAAATCTAGGCCAAACTGGCACAGCTAGCATTTTGCTAATGAGGACTCTCTGCACCTCTCATTAGTCAGTGGCATCTGGGGTCTTAAAAGTTGCCAAGCTGCCATCTGAGGATACAGCAAATGGTCCCAAATCAACAGGAATGGGTGATCACTGAGGACAAGAATGACACGGGGAAAAGAGAACCCAGAAGACAGCGAGACCCACGCGAGTGGGTCTGTACATCGACTGGTGACTGAAAGAACCAGATGGTGCCCAGCCACCACCAGTGACAGCCACGATGGAACCTACAAAGTGGAGGTCAACTTTTCCAACAGCAATCAATTGGACTTGGCGACACAGAATGACTGTATCTTGTGGGAATTTTGTGGTTCTTTGCATCTATAGGATGTCATCTTGCTGACCTCTTGCTGGAGGAAGGGGAGTGGGTAGAGAGGAGGAGTTGGAGACTGTTGGTAGGATAGGACACGTATAGAGCAGAGAAGAGGGTCGTGCTGTCAGTGGGCAGGGAGAGCAATGGGAGTTGCACGTAGGTGAGCATGCGACTTTATATGGGAATGTACATTTTCAATCAATCACAATAAAAAACAAATAGAATGCTTCAAGATCCATCCTGAAGTACAGTGCTATCACAATAGGACAAAATCCATGAGCCTACATAGGAAACCAGTTAACACAACTGTTATTCAGCTTTTCATACATAATGCCAAAGATTAGGAAATTGAAACCTTTTGCCAATTTATGTAGTCTGGTACTTACCAAACACATAATTGAGATGCATTAATAATTACTGTTAATATGAATGCAAAAAGAGGAAACAAAGTATATGGATTGATAGTTGGAAAATATGACGTTGGTGATAGAAATTACTTCACAGATTGTGTGATAAAATTTTACAAGACCAGCAACTTTGCCTTTGAAAGTATCTTTTATCAAAAACATAAATGGTGACTATACTTGTGAATCTTGCTAGCTGGAATACATAGGAATTAAATTGTCTGTATCTGAGGGAAGATAGAATAGAAACACTCAATATTACCAGTCTGAACAAGGCCAGGGGACAATTGTGGACTGACTCTTGATTTCTCATAACGCGTGTTCTAATGGAAGCTGAATAAAACTAGAGCAAGTTTACGATAGCCAAAATATGATCTTCAATATATGCCACCTGAATTTAGAGACCTTCTCAAGGGCAGAGTTGGCTTATTGAGCACTAGTGACAGAAGACCAGGTGAACTGCGGAATGACATCAAGAACATCATGCATGAAAACAGTAAGAGCCAATTAAAAAGGCAGGAGAGGAAGAAAGAAAAAAAAAAACAGACTGGACATCAGAAGAAGCTCTGAAACTTACTTTTGAACATAGAGCATCTGAAGCAAATGGAAGAAATGAGGAACTGAAAGAACTGAACAGATTTCAAATAGTGGCTCAAGAAGACAAATTATTGAAAGGTACAAAGACCAGACATTAGAAAACCAAAAAGAAAGAACATCCTCAGCATTTCTCAAGGTGAAAGAACTGAAGAAAAAAATTCAAGCCTTCAGTTGCAACAGTAAAGGATGTACTGGGAAAAAGATTAAATGACACATGAAGCATCAAAAGCAAATGAAAGGAATACACAGAGTCACTGTACCAAAAGTACTGGTTGGCATTCAGTCATTTCAGGAGGTAGCGTATGATCAAGAACTGATGGTAATGAAGGAGGAAGTCAAAACTGTGTAGAAGGTGTGGGTGAAAAACAGGATAATTGGTACAATGTCTACTGAGATGTTTCTACAAATAAATGTAGTGATGGAGGTACTCACTTGTCTATGTCAAGAAATTTAGAAGAGGGCTTCCTGGACAAGTGAGAGAAAGACATCCATATTTGTGACCATTCCAAAGAAAGAAGATCTGACAGAATGTAAAAATTATTAATATCTTTAATATCTACAAGTAAAATTTTGCTGAAGATCATTCAAAGGTGATTACATAAAATGAACTGCCAGAAGTACAAGCCAGATTCAGAAGAGGACACAGGACAAGGGGTATCTTGGCTGATGTCAGATGGATCTTGGCTGAAAGCAGAAAACACCAGAGGGATATTTACCTATGTTTTATTGATTAGGCAAAAACATTTGGCTGTGTGGATCATAGCAAATTTTGACTAATGTTGTGAAGAATGGGAATTCCAGAACACTTAATTGTGCTAAAGGAAAACCCGTGAATAAACTGAGACAGTTGTTCAAACAGAAGAAGGGGGTAGCATATGGTTTAAAGTCCGGAAAGATATGTGTCAGGTTGGCATCCTTTCACTATACATGCTTAGTTGGCTAAGAAATTAATCTGAAAAGCTGGACAATGTACGTAAGAATATGGCATCAGGAGTAGAAGACTCCTTAACAATCTGTGATATGCAGATGACACAGATTTGGGTTGCTAAATGTGAACGACTTGAAGCACTTAATGATGAAGGTTAAAAAAAATACAGCCTTTAGCATGGATTGCACCTCAACATAAAAAAATAAATAAATAAATTACCACATCTGGACCAGTAAATAACATCATGATAAATGGAGACAATATTGAAGTTGTCAAGGATTTAACTTTGTTTGGATCCACAATCAATGCCCTTGAAAACAGAAGTCAAGAAATCAAATGATGCATTACATTGGGCAAATCTGCTGCAAAAGACATCTTCAAAGTGTTGAAAAGCAAAATGCTGCTTTTGAGGACTCAGGTGCTCCTGATCCAAGCTGTGGTACTTTCAGTCACCTGATACGCATGTGAAAACTGAACAATGAATAAGAAAGACTGAAGAAAAATTGATGTGTTTGAATTGTGGTGTAGAAGAATATTGAATATGCCACGGACTACCAGAAGAACTAATGAATCTTTCTTGTTAGCAGTACATCCAGAATGCTAATTAGAAACAAAGGCAAGACTTTCTCTCACACACTTTTGGTGTGTTATCAAGAGGGACTAGTTCCTGGAGAAAGACATCATGCTTGGTAAAGTAAAGGGTTAGGGAGAAAGAATAAGATCCCCTATAAGATGGGTTGACACACTGGCTGCAACAATTGACTTTTTACTCTGCTACACATACAGTCACTGTCAGCTGGAAATTACTTGAGGGCAACTAGTAACAATTATGACAGAAAATTCATTTACCTCTCACCATGTATTACTTCTCATTTCATATTTTGGTGAGATATGTAGTATATTAACTTGAATAACAAATGAGTATTCAGAGGTTACAACAGGTAAGTAGTGTTCACTGCAGTCAAATAAGATACAGTTATGACATTCCTTTCACTTACAAACTTTATTTCTCACTGTAGTTTCTGACTTCTTTCTTTCTTATTTTATTTTTGGTAGTATCCTGTCTATAATCATTTCCCCTCCCCCCCAAAAAGTTTTATCTTGGTGGGGGGAGGTATTTCTTTCTTGAAGATCTCCAGTCTGAATATTCTGTCCTTAAGATCCAGACTTATTCTTGTTGCCTTCTAAGATATTATTTCTGAGATTTCCACTGACCTTTTGTTTTCCAAATGGTTTCATTCTTCTGATTTTTATGTGTAGTAAATAGTTGACATTTACCGCTTTTCAAACATTTAGTCTGCTTCCTAGCTTTAGCTGTGATTTTTCTTGAAAGATTACTTTATCCCCTTCTCAGCTCATGTAATTTCCATGAGATTGAGCCTACTTTCATAATAAGTGGTTTCTGGATACTTTAAACCATTTACTCTAGCTAATTACTCTCATATCACTTTTACTGCAATAATCAGACTTCCCCAAGAAGAATATGTTCTGTAACTACTGTTTGTCTTTTATGAGAAAGAAACTCTAGCCTTATGCCTAAGAGGATATCACGTTCAGATTTGTTGTATTTGTTTTTAGTCAAAAGAAAAGAGAATCAAGTCAACAAGTAGGAAGCTCAGTGAACCACAAGATGGAAAGAATTAATTGTACACAGCATTTTTTTGAGGTAAAATCTCCTTACTCTTAAATTTTGACATACACAAATTAGTAAGTAAACATTCATCTCTTTTTCATTTATTTTTAATACTTACACTAATGTGTATTTGGTTTCCAGTTATTTAAAGTTAAAAGTGACCTAGTTGATAAATTAGGTCTAACAATGTCTTTTGATTTAATTCTGTCTTTGGGTGGAATACATTCTCATGTGTATACATGAGAAATACTTAAGAGTGGAGAACTTTTTTTTTTCTTCCATGTGCAGAAAGTCTTTTATCTAACCTTCATCTCAATTTAAACTAGTTGATAGTTTAGCAAGGTATGAAACTCTTCATTGAAAATATTTTATCTTAATATTCTGAAAGCATTTATCTATTCTTTTCCAATCTGATACTAACTAATAAAATGCATTAAACCATTCTGTGACTCTTTCCTGTGTAGTTTAATAGTCATTATATATGGAGAGGAGCCCTGGTAATAGTGGTTTAAAGCACTTGGTGTTATCCAGGTTCATAGTTGGAAATGATCAGTGGCTCTGTGGGACAATGATGTTGCTGTCTGCTGCATTAAGATGTACAACCTTGGAAGCCCATGTAGGACTGTCCTATAAAGTTGCTATGACTCGAAATCACCTAGGCATTAGTGGGTTATCCCTTATAGAAGCTTTCACAATATTCACTTTATCCTTGATTACCTAAAATTCGATGAAAATGTGCCTTGGTATGATTTAGGTTTTATTCACCTTTCTAGGAACCTCAGTGGGTACATTGAATTGTAAATATTCTTAAATATTCTGTGAAGCATGGGAATGTGTTTCTCACACACCTAATGTGAGACTGCTTCTTTTTGTTATGTCAACTGGATGAGAATAACATTTTATCTAATTGAAATGCATTACAATTTTCAAGGTTCTTTTTTATTTTGAACAACTCAAAACTTCTTTGGTTAGAATAAGCTACACAAATAGGTCTACTCCTTGTTACAGAATTACAATTAAATGCAGTTAATTGAAAACCTGAGATGTTTTTATTCAGTAGACTTTGCAATAAATTAAATAGAATTTCCAAGGAATACTGATAATAGTATTTGATTTTAAATTGAGAACAAAGTGTTTATACCCTAAGAGAATGAAAACTGTTTATAGAGACTGTATTTCTATTTCATTAATGAAAAATCACGTTGAATCTGTTCATAGGATATTATAGGGCTAGTCCAGACAAATGACTGGTCAATTTATGCCGTTAGCCTTTAAAGCAGTGAGGTTATCTCAGGACAGCATAGGTAGTAGTACATGTTAAGTGAAGAGTTCACTGATTTAGTTATTCAGCAAAACTTCTAACTGCTGCTAATGCTTTCATTTTATTCTGAAACTGCCCATGCACAATGGCACTTCAAATGTTTAAGGTAAAAATTCTTAGCAATTAACTTTAAGAGTAAGATGTTTCTTTAACTTTGTTTGCTATTTAATATTCTTTCCTACATAACTGAAGAAATAAAATAAACAGAAATTTTGCAATGAACTAGGATTTTTCTTTCGAAAAGCTCAAAAGACACTTTATAGATGTAGTTTTATTCCTTCACCAGCCTATTCTTTTACTCATTTTTACTACAGAAAGGTCAAATTCTTTTTAAAAATTCATCTTTGGATTCTCAGTGAAGAAAGTAAGATGGGAAAGGCTAGGACAGAACCATGATAATACAGAACTAAATGATGACAGGAGAGTCTAAGGCATGTCATCGTCTGCCTTGAGATGTGGGCTGTGGGATGCAGAGAACAAGAGGACCATGGTTCACAGAGCTTTCATCAAATGCTGAGTCTTTCGAAGTCGCAATGAGTCTCAACTGATGTAAAAGACAGCAAATTGAATTGTGATTGTCAAGCATCACTTAGGTAAACAGGGGTTTTATAGTACAAAGAATAAAAATTAAATTGCAGTCTCGTAATAAAATAATGAAATCAACTAAATTAATAATTACATATTTTGCTTCCATTCTTTTAGTTTTTTTTGAAACATTACTATATATTTCAGCATTAAAAGATCCTGCCAGCTATTAATGTTGATAATAATTATATTTATAAGACAGTATGTTCAGTGAAAGGTATAATCCATTAGAAAATTGCAAAACTATCCTTTAGCTTATTATAGACAAAAAAGATGATTGTGAGCTTCATGGTGTCACTATGGAAATGACTTTGGCTTAAAAACAATAATAAGTATTATTATTTATTCTAGCTAATTCCTCTTGCTCTATTTTACTCGAATATTCAAACATAACAGCCAGCTTACTACTCTGTCAGCATTTGTCAACAATGCTGTAATATAAATGTTGACAATTAAACTCAATAATCTATTTTTACATCACATGGCACATGAGATGCTGACATCTACACTCCAAGACTGTAAAGTAAGTTTTAACTGAGACAAGGAATTATTGAAATTGATAAAGACATTTTAAAATAATTAAAGTGTATCACACATAATAGCTATATGCTATAAGAGAAAGTTTAGCTCTAAACCTGCTAATTATATCTAATGATAAGACTTTCAATAGCCTCTAGGACAGAGTTCTAATTAAATTACTTAGGTCTACACTGTTACAAATGAATTGAATATTTAAAGGCACAACATGTCATATTAAACGTTTACAACGCTTAGCTAGTTTAGTTAACAGAGACTATATGTCACCCAACTAAATAAAATGAAACTTAAAAGTATTAGCATAATTTTTATAATTTTGACTTGAAAAGGTAAGAATGTAGTAATTTATTTCAAGGTAGAACAGGAAATATTCTGCTCTAACACAAGTTCACATAACTGAAAATTCTGTTAGTTCTTTGTCATATAGAAGATAGCTATTGAAGGATGAAATATTCTTAATTCCAAAGAGGCAAAATTGCCATACGGGAATCAATGGTACTTTAAATCCTAGCCAAAACAAAATCATTAAACTGTTAATCACAAAGAGAGTTCGAATATCTACTTTTATGTCATCTTTATTCCAGCCTCAAGTATACAGAATTTCTAGTTTGGATTCTTACGTTTAAGTGAGCTATATATTCTTATACATAACAGTTACAGTTCAATTTACTCAATATATCTGCATACAGTATCTAAAATAAACAGCATGCAGTTTTATCCAGTTTATTTCCTACAGACCAATCATTGTCTTAATAAAACTGAGAAGCCATACAACAACTACTTCCAAGATTCTAAATAATGAGCTGTTTTAATTAACACAATTGTAAATACTAATGAATTGATTCTCATCACTTATATGCCTACTAAAGGGTCTCTTTGGTCTTAAAGTTATTGTAAAAAACATATTGTCATTTTAAATTCATTAACCTAGTGAGGCTAGAGGGTAGATAAACAACACAGTCAAAGGATTCTGAAAGAAGCTTAGGAAATCATTAAAGGAGAAGATGAGACTAGCAAGATGTCTCTCAAAATGAGAAATATATATCAACGGGAGCTGTAAGGGCTAAAATGACATCCCCTAAAATAACGTCCTCCTAAAACTTCAACATGTTACCTTGCTTAGAATAGGATTTTTTGTTTGTTTGTTTGTTTTTGCGTGTGTGTGTGTGTGTGTGTGTGTGTGTGTGTGTGTGTGTATGTGTGTGTGTGTGTGTGTGGAGTAATTGAAGAATCTCAAGGTGAAATCATCATGGACTGGGTGTCTGTGGTTGGGTGGGGGCTGCTAAATCTAATGAAAGGAACCTGGATGGTTCAGTGGTTAAGTGCTTAGCTGTTAAATGAAAAGTCAACAGTTTTCAAAACCACTAGTTGCTCTTCAGGACCTATTGTGAAGATTTCACTCTTGAAAATCCTGTCCAGCAGTTTTACTCTGTCCTGTAGGGTCACTAAGAGTTAGAATAGACTCAGTGGCAACGGATTTATATTTTTCATTTGTTTGTTTTGGAAATCTAATGACAAGTGTCTTTTTACAAAACAGAACATTAGACACAGAGGGAAAATAACCATGTGAAGATGGAGGCAGAGACTTGGAGGGGGCTACAAGCCAAGGAAAACTTAGCATCCTCAGAAACTAGCATGCACCAAGATATGTCCATGGGATGGCTTCTCCCTCATGAATTCTAGAAGGAACTACCTTTGCCAATGCCATGATTTTAAATTTCTACCCTTCAAAACTGTAAGATAATAAGTACCTGTTGTCATAAGCTGCCATATTTATATTAATTTGTCATGAAAGCCTCTGCAAACTAGCAAGTCTCTCTCCTCTACTTCTTCTGCTTTCCACGTAAATTTTATCAGTAAAGCTTACTCTGACCACCAAAGACCTAATGGCATCTACTATATATGATCTTTATCTCTCAGACACTAACATTTTCACAGGAATCCTTGTCACTATTTGCATATGGCCTATTGACATGTTTGTTTTTTCTTATCTTTCTCCACTGCTAGAATATAAACTCAGTGAAGGTAGGAAATGAGCTAATTTAATGATTCTTTCTGTCAGGGGAGCCCAGGTAGAACAGCGTTTAAGTGCTCTGTAGCTAAGTGAAGGCCCAGTGATTTGAACTCTCCAGCCCCTCTACAACAGAAAGACATGGCAAGCTGCTTCCATAAGATTACAGCCTAGGAAATCAATAAGACAGGTCTACACTGTCCTATAGGCTCACCTATGAGTTGGAATGGACTCCGTGGCAATAGGCTTTGGCGTATCCTCTCTGTTGAAGCAGTGCCATGAACAAAGTGTTTAGTCTAACTTCATGCATAAATTATTTGTTAAGTACAATGAATGCCAGGTGTCTGTGATAGATGTAAGAGACGTTGTGAGAAGATGCAAACTAGTCTTCTCTTTGGATCTCCAGATCTGCCTTCTGAACAACTTCACCTACACTGCAGTCTTTTACAGAAGCTCATCTCTCAAGTTTACGTCTTCTGAGTTCACCTGGCACTGTACACTTATCTTCATCCTTCTGCTAGCTACCTTCCCTTATAGTAATTTCTTTAAGGCTGCCTTTGCACTGCACCCATGTATGTAAGGACAGCAATTACACTGTTGGCATTTCTCCTGCTTTCTGACACATCTTGAGTTGGATATCATTTTCATCTGCCATCCAGCCTTTTTTTTTTTTCAGCATTGTTAGTGATATTACCATTCTTTGGCTTTTGGCAGTTTAAAGCTTTATAATAACATCCCAGTTCCTCAAGGTCTCAGTTCATATCTGATTACTTCTCAGTTCTGATCCTAAGTAAATATCTGGCAGTTATCCTTTGGATTTGGACAATATTGTCAGGGAAAGTAGGTGTGTTCCTTAAGTATTTTGGCTGTGGATACACAGAACATTCATATCTTTATTCTCTGCCAGAAAGTGGGTTTAATTTGTGATGATGGTGCAGTGGTTAAAGCACTTGGCTGCAAACTGAAAGGTTGCTGGTTTCAACCCACTGGCTGCTCTCTGAGAGAAAGATGTGGCAATCTGCTTCTGGCAAGGTTTATAGCTTTGGAAACTCTATGAGGCAGTTTAATTCTGTCCTATAGCTTCTTTGTGAGTTGCAGTCAATTCAACAGCCGTAGATTATTATGACTTCAAAATCCACAGTGTAGTCGACCTCTTTAGTATCTGGTAAGTAGATGGTATTATCTGTGACAAATATTGCTAATTTTTTATTTGGTGGGTGGGTGGAAGCAGTATATACACTCTAGCAGCATAAGACCTATGGATAGGAACGCTCCTAACTCATCATTTTTATGGTAGTTGATGGATTTTTATGCTTCTTCACATAGCTATGATGTATCAAAACCAATGATCTTAACTCAAAAATATGGAGTATGAAACAACCCCCCAAATCCACTGCTATCAAACTGAGTCTGACTCATGGAGATCTGTAGGACAGAATTGATGCTCCACAGAGTTTCCAAGGAGGGCCTGCCGGATTGCTTTCAAAAAGTACCTGGCAGATTTGAACTGCCAGCCTTTTGGTTAGGAGATGTAGCACTTAACTACTACGCCACCAGGGTTCCCAAAGTATGAACTAGTCTGTTTCATTAGAGTTTCTTTTCTTTCTTTTTCTTTTTTGTCCCATTTGTCGTCTTCTAATGTATCACTATCTAATGGATCCAAAAAGTCTTACTTTAAGGTACATTTAATAGAAAATACTACTTGCTGAGACAAATGAAATGGTAACAAGGACTCATCATACTATCATAATAAACTCATCTTTCCACAATGTGACTACAACTTAGCAGAAAAAAAAACTTAATATTTGCTTAAGGGAGGAAACATTATAAGCTAATTTTAATTGTGATTAATGTTCTATCTATTATATATCATAAAAGCAGGACAAGTCCGCTGAGACAGAGAATTTGCCTTCTCTGTAACTCTGAGATATTCTTTAAGCCTTGAACTGAAACTATTGCCACAAGTCACTTTTTAGCTAAATAGCAGTTTAGCCCACCAAGTAGTGAAGACCACCCTTAAGTGCTGTGCTCTTTAACGAAAAAAAAAGTCTGAGACCAAACGATCAACAAATACTTTTAAAGTTTAGAGGAGAAGGATTGGGGGGCTGTGGGACTAGCTCAATGAGAAAGGAAAAACTAGAGTGGAAATAATAAGAATGATAATATAATGTGAAAAATATAACCAGTATCACTGAAAAATACATGTAGAAACTGGTGAACAGTAACCTGTTTGTGTGTGGTTACACTGAGACTACGATAAAATATTGTTAAATAAATACAAGAAAATACTATTAAATAAATGCAAACACTGTTGTAAAAAGAAGTGGCGGGTGGTCTACATAGATATGTGCTCCCTGGGTTTTTCTAGGCTGTAGTATTTACAGAAGTAGATGACTTGATCTTTTCTCGTACAGAGCAACTGGTGGTTTCAAACTGCACACCTTTCAACTGGCCACAGAGAGCTTAACTAATGCACCTCCAAAGTCAAACTCATTGCCGTGGTGCTGATTCTGACTCATAGTGACCCTATAGAACAGAGTAGAACTTCACCGTAGGGTTTCCAAGGAGCGATTAGTGAGTTGAAACTGCCGGCCTTTTAGTTAGCAGCCACAGCTCTTAACCACTGCGGCACCAGGATTTCTTTAACCACTGTGTCTCCAGGGGTACTATAATTTATACAACAGAGGTATGGAAATTTATGATTGAGGTATTATAATTTCTTGTTAAACTTTTTTTATATTGGACCTTGGTATAATTTGAGCCTTGCTGAAAAGTTACAAAGATAATACAAAGAGTTCTCATGTATTTCTCACCCAGTTTTTCCTAATGATGGCTTCTTACATTACTGTGATACACTTGTCACTGCTAAGAAACCAGCAATAATATTCTACTATTAACTCAATTCCATACTTTGAGACTTCATTGTTTTTCCCACTGACAATCTTTTCTTCTCTTCAGACTCTGATTCAGGATTACTATATTTATTTAGACTGTTACGAACTTTGGTAAATAAATTCTCATACGTAAATTTGAAATACGTGTGTATTTGTAAGAACAGATATAGACGTAGCATCATGTAGCAACTTAAAGAATTCACAGTTAGACGGTTGAAGGTGAACCTAACAGCACAAACATGTAAATTGTCCAAATAAAGAAATTAAGAAAAAAAAAACAAATAAAAATAAAACAATACAGAAAGAGAAATATTGTTTAAATTTAAACTATTGAAAATTGGTTTCTGCAAGAATTTTCCATGATTTTTAAAAATCCTTTTCTTTAGTAGGATTTGTTTTCATCACAACCCTTACCATGTGCTTGAAATTTTTCTCCTTAATCGCACTTCATATAAAATTTTTTTATGAAAGATTTTGAAAAACTGATGGATTCCAAGAGAAAATTTTGTCTATCTTCAAAATGTCTACAATTAAACAGTAAAGCAATGTTATTAGATAGCACTTCTGTTGTAGAAAAGTAAAACCTGTAGCTATAACATTAAAAAAAAAAACCCTCAACAGTCAACCAAACAACTACATATTCACGCCACAGTTTCCACAATTTTTGTGTATTTGAAGAACTTTAATATTTCTGAAAAATTATATAAGAAACACAGACTCTCAGTAAATTGGACTTGAAATTCCAAAAGAGGAATTTGTGTCTTGGTCATTCAATCTGTGAATATAATTCCATTTAAATTTAGAAGTGTAAGATTTTGTTTGTGTGTTAGATGCAAACGATCAATTTTCAGCCAAAGAGAGCAAAGTTTACCAACTGTGTATGACAGACAACAGGACAATTTAAGTACTGGGACAGAAACAGAGCATCTTTCTATAGGTGCCAAGATACCCTGAGCTCTCAGGCCCAGTGAGCAGGCATTTTAGCACCTGTCTTTCACGTCTTGAGTCATTACCTAAAATTTAGCAAAGGAAGAGCCTAATGTCTTAGAAGAGAACAAATATGGTTTCAAACTGTGACAATGTTGAACTGTGATAAAATAAGAAATTCAACTACATATAATAGGTGTTTTTAAAGACATACTTAGTGACTTTTTCACTCTATGAGTAGTAGCATATTTAACAGTGAGTTAATTTTAAATGCACTGCATTTGTTCTCTTAAGGAATATAGAGTACATTCTAATGAAATGGTTGTTGATGGAAGGAGCTAACACTATTTCCACTGCTCAAGACTCCTACCTCTTTCATCTCAAATGGGCGTTATTTGACACGAAGGCTTACCAAAGAAGTCAGTGAATTTCCTGGAGACTTCCACCCTTTGTTGATCCTGAAGGGCTCCATTCCGTAGTCTGCTTTTGTTTTTGTGTCTCTTTTAAAAGACCAACTGCATAAACACTGAATTATTCTCATTGTCATCACATGCATTCAGGAAGGGCTAATGTTCTCATATAGCCCTAGACACTTCAAGACACTTGGCTGAATCCTGATGTTGCCTTATCTTCACATTCATTTCTATGGCTCTGCTGGAGTCACTTTTAAATAGGTTGTAAATAGCACTGATCCTAGTACTTTTATTTAAAGGCGGCTTCCTCAAAGACACAAAATATATGTGGAATATAATAAACCAGGGTTCAAAGTCAAGTTCTGTATCTCTTGTGCATTTGCAAGCCTTTCTTTGACAGAACTCTCATTTCAGGCTACAAGCCAATAAATGCTGAGACAAAATGCAGTGATTCACCTGATTCAAAAATAGTGAGCTATGAAGTCCAAGAAAAGATCAACTTATCCACGCTTATTACATCCAAAGAGAAAACATTATCACCAACTGCAAGAACAACAGGATTACCAATGGATTTCAGTCTATAAGAAGTTATTACGATTGTATACCAAATCAAAACCAAACCCACTGCCACTGAGTTGATTCAATGTCATAGTAATCCCTTAGGATGGAATTGAACTGCTCCATAGAGTTTCCCAGGAGTGTCTGATGGCTTCAATCTGACAAACTTTTTGTTAGCAGACACAGCACTTAGCCATTATACCACCAGAGTTTCTGATTGTGTACTAGTGTGCATTAATTTTCCCCATTAATACCATGTTTTCCAGTAGTCTCAAAATGACTCATAATTGAAACATTCTGGTTTAAAAGGAATATTTAAAATTCTTATTTCCATCATTTCTAGGGTGTTCCCACCTCATCACAACCAGGAACAATGTCTAGAATATAGTCCAGCGCATAAAACTAAAGCCATTGCCATCAAGTTGATTTTGACCCATAGTGACTCTATAGGACAGGGTAGAACTGTCCCATGGAGTTTCAGAAGAGTAGCTGGTAGATTTGTACTGTTTCCCTTTTGGTTAGCAGCCAAGCTCTTTAACGACATGCAACCAGGCCATCTCTCACACACAGTTATGTTCCCTTTTTTGCAAAGAGCACACACATTTTGTGTCTTCGAGGAAGATGCCTTTAAATAAAAGTACTAGGATCAGTGCTATTTACAACCTATTTAAAAGTGACCCCGGCAGAGTCATAGAAATGAATGTGAAGATAAGGCAACATCAGGATTCAGCCAAGTGTCTTGAAGTTTGATGTTTCACAGACAGCATTTTTAAAGACTTGGGAGTTACCTGATGGTTATTTGTGTATAAATCACTACTCCTAGATATGAGATCCCATATTTAGGTCTGCAAACTTGACTGTTCTAAGTGCTACACCCCTCATTGCTGAGTATCACTATGGTAACCTTCAGAGTGTTCCCCTTGCGAAGCTGTGTACTGGTGCCAGTGCTTAGTCCACCCCTCAAAGCTATTTTGGAGCTCTTTCTCTAAGGGCCATTGCACAGAGGCAAGGTGGTAAGTTCACGAACTTAATTGTATAGTTGTCTGTGGGGGAGTTTTAGCCAGTAAACAAATAATTGTACCGGAACATCCTCCCTACTCACCTGATCTGGCCACTAAAGACTTTTTTCTTTACCAAAAGGTAAAGGAAATATTGAAAGGAAGACATTTGGATGACATTCAAGACATCAAGGGTAATATGGTGACAGCTCTGATGGCCATTCTGGAAAGAGTTTCAAAATTTCTTTGAAGGGTGGACTAGATGCTCGTGCATCAGTCACAGCTTCTCAAGGGGAGTGCTTCGAAGGTGATCAGAGTGATATTTAGCAATGAGGTATACAGCACTTTTTCTAGGACGAGTTCATTAACTTAATTGTCAGAGCTCATATGGTCATATTTTCTGTAGATTTATATTTTATAATGTAATATAATAGTATAAATAGCTAAAATTGTTTTAGGATCAAAGCATGACATAAATTATTATGAACCAAGAATTAAACATAATGTAGAATTATGCTGAGTAGCTGACTTATGGAAACTTACAGACTTTAATTTGCTGATACAAGCCTTAATGTATTTTCTGTCTCAAGTTTTCTTTAAACATTCAGTTTATTTATTACAGCAGCTGTTTTGTAAATTAGTTTGCATTTACTTATGTTTTATTTTTATAAAAGTGATAGGTAAAGGCTTATGTATATGTCTCACCTAATGGTCTTTATATTTGAAGGCAGATTATATCACTTATTACGGAATTTCCAGACCTAAGTCCAACAATATGTATAAGTTGATTAAAAAGTAGTTTTGAATTAATGTTTAGCCATCAACAAGAAAATATTATCAAAACTGTACATATAATAAAAAATGTTGGCACTTTTCAACATGTCATTTGCTAAGTATCCCAAATTAATATTTTTAAGTGCCTGTAACTTGCTTAGTCCTCAAAAATGGAGGAAACAGAAAAAAATGATTTTTTTTTAAAATTCAGTAGATTATTTTTAATGCTTTCCTGTAACTAAAGTAAGAGAAATTAACTTCTATATTATTATATCGAGTTCCTTCTATATTTCTCCTGTGTTTCTTATCATTTAACCTTGTTATCACTCTCCTTAATACAACGTCCAGAATTGTCACAAGTTCTCCAAAAATTTGATGCCTAGCATGAAGCATGGGTGCATTCCAGACCTATGGTGAATCCACAGCCTGTACACCTTTATCACCTGGAAACTTGAAGCATATAACGTTTACTGTATCCAGGCCCATTGATTCAGAATCTGATCTAGCAAGATTTTCAGGTAATTTGTATCCACAGCCAAGATTAAGAAAACTGAGTCACTAGACCACAGGTGTTACAAGGGCTTACTAAGCTTGGAGTCTAAAACAAAAATAACCCATACCATCAAGTAGTTTCTGACTCATAGCAACCCTATAGAACAGAGTAGAACTGCCCCAGTGTTTTTGATTTATTTTATTTTTTATCATGATTGAAAATACACAATCCCATATAAATTTGCATACCTGCCAGTGAGTGGCTCCCACTGCTCTACCTGTCTGGTGACAACACACTCCTCCTCTCCGTTCTGAACATGTCATATCATCCTAACAGCCTTCCATCCCCTCCTCTCTACCCTCTCCCCCGTGTCCAGTAAGAGGTCAGCCAGATGACATCCTACAGATGCACAGAACCATAAAGTGCACACAGGTTGCTCTGTGTCACCAAGTCAAATTCATTTGTGTCTGAAGAGTTGACCACCACTGTGATTTATGGACAGGGACAGCATCAGGGCCAGAAGCCGTGCTCCCAGGGGAACCCCAAGGCCCCTGGACCATCAAATGCAGTCTTTTAGTGGAGATCTCAGGGTGCACCGCTTTTTACTTTTGTGTTACTAGTGGGACTCAACTTAGTGAGCTCTATCACAGCTGTCACTGGTGGTGGCCGGGCACCATCCTGTTCTTCCGGTCACATGTCGATGTAGTCACCCTCTCATGTGGGTCTCTCTGTCTTCTGGGTTCTCTTTGCCCATGCTGTTTTGGTTCTTGGAGATCACTCGTTCCTGCTGAGTTAGGACCAAGTAGTGTACCTCAGACAGCAGCTTGGCAGCTTTCAACACCCCAGACACCGCTCAGCAATTTGGGGTTCAGAAGACTCTCTTAGCAAAATGTTAGCTATGCTAATTGGCCTTGATGTCCCCTGAGAGCATGGTCCCCAGACTCACACTTAAGCTACTCTGCCTTTGTAATATTGGGTTAAGTTGGGAGGAGTAATCTTGAAGTCCAGTTAAAATTGATCTTCTTTCTGATATGTGCTGTCACAGATTTCACCCAACCAACTTTCTATCAACTATCTAATCAATACCCCACCCTCTCTCTCTCCCACCCATCAAAGAATCTTTTCTTCTAAGCATGAATCTGTTTTTACGTAGAGGTCTCATGTAATATTTGTCCTTTTGTTGCTTACTACTTTCACTCAGCATAATGTCCTCCAATTGAAACTTTGTTATGGGATGTTTCCAAAAATCATCATTGTTCTTTATCATTGCATAGAGTTCCATTGAGTATATATACCATAGTTTATCTGTCCATTCCTCTGTTGTTGGGCATCTGGGTTGATTTCATCGTTTTGCTATTGTGGACTGTGCTGCAATAAACTTTCATGTGCGTGTATCAGTTGGTGTGAATGGCCTTGATTATCTAGAGTATATTCCAAGCAGTGGAATTACTGGGTCAACCGGTATATCTATTTCCACCGTTTTAAGGAAGCGCCAGATTGCTTTCTAAAGAGATTGCAACACTTTGCAATCCCACCAACAGTGCAGGAGAGTTCCAATTTGTCCACAGCCTCTCCAGTATTTGTTGTTTTGTGTTTCTTGGATCATGGCCAACCTTATTGGGGTAAGATGGTATCTCATTGTAGTTTTGATTTGAATTTGTTTAATAGCTAATTATCATGAGTATGTCTGCATGTGTTTTTTGGTGGCCTGGGTCTCCTCTTTGGAGAAGTGTCTGTCCATCTCCTTTGCCCATGGCTTAATTGAGTGATTTATCTTATTGATATTTTGTGGTACCTTATAGTTTATGGAGAATAGGCGTTGGTCTGACATATAGTTACCAAATATTTCTTCCCATTCTGTAGGTGGCTGTTTAGCTCTATTGATAAAATCTTTGGATGATCAAAATGGTTTGATTCTTAGTACTTGCCATTCATCTATTTGCACTTCTGTTGATAGTGGGTTGTTTGTCAGATTTTGAAGTCTGTCTATATTGTGTGTTAACACTTCCATTGTTGTTCCTACTTTTTCTTGGATGAGTTTTATCATTTTAGATTTGATGTTTAGGTATTTTATCCAGTTTGAGTTGGTTTTTGTATAAGATGTGATATGGGTCTTCTTTCAGTTTATTGCAGATGGATATCCAATTTTACCGGCAACATCTGCTGAAGAGATTGTTTTTGCTCCAGCTTAATGTCTTAGGGCCTTTGTTGAATATCAACTGTTCATAGGAGGATGGTGTCATCTCAGGGGTTTCAATTCTTTTCCATTGATCTATCTGTCTCTTTTTGTACAAGTACCAGGCTGTTTTGACCTCTATGGCAGTGTAATACGTTCCAAAGTCCAGTAGTGAAAAGCATCCGAGTGTATTCTTCTTCTTCAATAGTGCTTGACTTATCTGGGGCTTCTTCCCCTTCCAAACAAAGTCAGTGATTTGTTTCTCCATCTCATTAAAAAATGTCACAGGAGTTTATATTGGGATTGCACTATATAAATAAATTGCTTTGGAGAAAAAAGACATTTTCACAATGTTAAGTCTTCCTATCCAGGAGCAGGGTAGGTTTGTCCATTTATCTAAGTCTCAGTTACTTGTAGTAAGGTCTTGCAGTTCTCTTTGTAAAGGTCTGTTATTTCTCTAGTTAGACTTATTCCGACTCGATGGCACTTAGCTTGGCAGATTTATTGGTAGGTATTTTATCTTCTTGGTGGCTATAGTAATTGGTATTGATTTGGTGATTTCTTCTTTAAATATATCATTATTAGTATAAAGGTATCCTACTGATTTACTTATGCTCATCTTGTATCTTGACACTTTGCTGAACTCTTCTATCAATTTGAGTAGCTTGTTTATAGATTCTTTAGGATTCTTTACATATATAATCATATTATCTGCAAATAGAGAGATTTTTCTTCGTCTTTGCCAGTACAGATGCCCTTTATTTCTTGGTCTTACCTAATTGTTCTGGCTAGAACTTCTAGTACAATATTGACCAGGAGAGGTGGGAGTGAGCACCCTTGTCTAGTTCCCATTCTCAAGGAGAAATGTTTCAGTCTGTCTCCATTCAGGATGATGTAGGCAGTTGGCTTTCCATAAATGATCCTTATTGCGTTAAGGAATTTGCTGTCTATTCTTAATTTGCTGAGTTTTCAGCATTCATGGGTTTTAGACTTTATCAAATTCCTTTTCTGCATCAATAGACAAAATCAGATGATTCTTGTCTTTTGTGTTATTTATGTGGTTGATCACATTAATTGTTTTTCTGATGGCGAACCAGCCTTGCATCTCTGGTAGGAATCCAACTTGGTCACGATGAATTATTTTTTTGATATATTGTTGTATTCTATTGGCAAGAATTTTGTTGAAGATTTTTGCATCTAGGTTCATGAGTAACACTTGTCTGCAATTCTCCTTTTTTGTTGGATCTTTCCCTGGCTTTAGTACCAGGTTTATGCTGGCTTCATAGAATGAGTCTGGGAGTATTCTATTCCGTTCTACACTGTGAAGTAGTGTCAGCAATGTTGGAGATGACTCTTCTCTAAAAGCTTGGTAGAATTTTGCAGTGAACTCATCTGGGCCAGGGCTTTTTTTGGTTGGTAGTTTTTTGATGACTTTTCAGTTCTTCTTTTGTGACTTTTTTTTTTAACTTGTTGTGCTTCCCCGCGTGATAATTTTGTAGGTGATGTGAATGTAAGGATTTGTCCATTTCCTCTAGGTTTTCACATTTGTTAGAGTACAGACTTTCGTAGTTTTCTGCTACGATATTTTGGATTTCTGCTGGATCTGTTGTGACAACTCCTCTCTTGTTTCTTATTTGGGTTATTTGTTTCCTTTCCTCGTTTTCTTTAGTAAGTTTAGCCAATGGTTTGTCAATTTTGTTGACCTTTTCAAAAAACCAGCTTTTGGTCTTTTCAATTGTTTTTCAGTGTTTCTTCTATTCTCTAATTTGTTTAGTTCTGCTCTAATCTTTATCACCTGTTTTCTTCTGGTGACTGAGGGTTTCCTCTGTTGCTCTCTCTCTACTTGTTCAAGTTGTAGGGTTAGTTCTTTGGTTTGTCTTTCTTTTTCCTTCCAGATGTGTGCTTTTACGTAGATAAACTGACTTCTGAGCACTGTTTTGGCTATATCCACTTGGTTCTGGTAAGAAGTGTTTTCATTCTTGTTGGAATCCATAAATTTATTTATTTCATCCTTGATTTCTTCTATAACCCATGGGTTTTTGAGCAAGATCCTGTTCAGTTTTCATGAGTTCCACTTTCTAACTATGTTTTTTCTGCTATCGGTTTTGCCTTTAATGGCTTTGTGCTCTGAGAAGATGCTTGGCAATAATTCAATGGTATGGATTTTGTTGAGAATTGTCTTATGTCCTAATACATGGTCTATTCTAGAAAATGTTCCATGTGTACTGCAGAAGAAGGTGCAGTTGTCTGCTGATGGATTGAAAGTTCTGTATGTGTCGATGATACCTTGTTGGTTAATTGTGGCAACAAGGTCTTCTGTATCTCTACTGAGCTTTTTTCTGGACAATCTATCCGATATTGAGAGTGGAGAGTTGAAATCTCCTACTATTATTGTGGAGTGATCTATCTCCTTTTTGAGTATAGTCAGTATTTCTTCTATGTATTTAGGTGCTGTAACATCAGGTGTGTAAATATTTACTGTTGTTAAGAACCAGTTTGTATTGAAACTTTCAGCAATGTCTACAATGGTGGTTTTACATTAAAATCTACTTTATCTGAGAGTAGAATTACCACACCTACCCTTCTTTGTGTATTGTTAGCTTGATATATATTCTTCCATCCTTTATTTTCAGTTTGTTCATATCTTTAAGTCTAAGTTGAGTTTCCTGTAGGCAACATATGGATGGGTCGTGTCTTTTGATCCAACATGCCACTTTTTGTCTCTTTACTGGAGACTTCAATCCATTCACATTCAATGTAATTATCAGTAGGAATGTGTTCAGCGTTGTCACTGTTATATGTTTATTTTTGTGTTGATGCTTTCTCTGTTGTTCTTATTAATCTGTTCTGGGACACTCCTTTTTGTGACTTGATTTTTCACCATGTTTAGGGTTGGTTTTGTGGTTGTTGAGACTCCTGTCTTACGTATCTTGGTTTGATATGTTGCATCTTTATTGTGCTTTATGGCTGCCCCTATGGTCCCCCCTTAATAAACTATGTCTAAACCCAGTTTGAATTACTACCAGTCTTATTAACGTCCTCTCCGTCTTGAAGGACTATAACGACTGTAGTACATCCTTCTGTTTAATATGAAGACATCATAGTTTTCATGATATGATCACTAGATCATTTCTTTTGCTATTATAGCTTTGATTGGAGCCTTCCCTAACTGAGTAGGTTTCTGGGTGATGTGACCTGTATTTACTTCTAAAATGTAAAGTTCTTGGTTTTGTTCTTCTAAGCCAGGAGATTCTTCCAGTATTTCTTATAGCTTTGGTTTGGTTTTTACAAAGTCTCTGAGTTTCTCTTTATCTGTGAATGTCTTAATTTCCTTGTCATATTTGAAAGATAGTTTGGTAGGATATGTAATTCTTGGTTGGAAGTTCTTCTCCTTCAAGGCTTTCAGTGTGTCGTGTTACTGTCTCCATGCTAGCATTCTTTCTGCTGAGAAACCTGATGAAAGCCTACAGGGCTTCTCTCTCAATGTTAGCTTTGCTTTGAGTCTTGCTGCCTTTAAGAGTTTCTACTTATGTTTCATTTCATTAAGCTTGATTATAATATGTCTTGGAGTCTTTCTTTTGAGATCTAAATTGAGTGGAATTCAATATGCATCTCGGATATCTATATTTTCTTCTTCCATCATTTCTGGGAAGTTTTCTGTCAGCAGCTCAGCAACAATACTCTCTGTGTTCTCAGGTGTCTCACCCTATTCAGGAACTCCAGTTAATTTTTCTTGATAGAGTGCAACATAATGCTTCTTCCTTTTTCTTGTTTCCTTTTTCTGATCTCTCCTCATGGATGCTGGAGTCAGTTGCTCTGTCTTCCAAGTCAGAAAGTTTATTTTCCATTTATTCCAGTCTGTCTTCTTGGCTTTGAAGTTTCTGTCTCTTTTATTTTTTTCTTGATCTGTTGGATTTCTAAGTACTAGTGTTCGATCAGATCGAACAGGTTGCTTAATTTTTCATTTTGCTCTGTTCCATTTTAAATAAGGTCTAGGAGGGCTCTCTGTAGAATACTTTTGTACTCACCTTCCAATAGTTTCAGAAAGGTTTCTTCTTCCTGAAAGTTCTTTGGAGCTTTCTTTTGGGGGGCTTCTGAAGCCATGGGTGATTTCTTGATTATATTTTTTTCCACATTTTCTTGCTTTTGGGCATCATGTGAGTCAATAGAGGCTGGTGGAGATGCTGTGAGGATGGACTGCAGTTGTTTCTCTACACTGTCTTAAAATGAAAAGTAAAAGGTATCTGACAACTTCCAAAGTCAGTCAGGTTCTCAGGTGTACAGGTCCTTCTTCCAAGCTGGCAAAGTAATCACCTCTATATCCAACCCCAGATATTATAAACTAGTTCAAAATACAGAAATGCTACTGCCCTGCTGGTCTCTGCTGTCAGGCCGAGCTGTAGGCTACACTGTGCAGAATACTGCTTTTCTGCCAGAAAAGTGCTCTCCTCTGGGCAGGCGCTGCCTCCCAGCCTTGGAATTAGGCCATCTGAGGCCTCTGTATGGGTATATCCACCTCCCAGTGGAACAAGATGGTGTCCCGCACAAGCTTGCCACCGACTGCCTTGGTACAGGTTACTCAATGGTGGAGGTGGAAATAGAGGCCAAAGGTGCCGATATGCAGAGTCCAAGGCCAGGCTCTCAAAATATGGCAATTTTACCTGTCAGTCCCACCAGCAGTGTGTCTGAGATTAGGTGCTAGTCAAGTTCCTGTTCTGCCTGCCAGCTAAGACAGAGAAAAAAAAGTTAAAATGGCAAGTTACCTTCAGTCTTCAAAAGTCAGCATTCACCAAGAGCAGGGGGCAGCAAAAGAGAGGAATTTTTCTGTTCAGTGGTATGGAGTCCAAATTAACAGCCTTATGCTGTGTCCCAGGTCTCACTAGGTGTCTAGAAGGCTCCATTTTGTTATAAATTCATGTCTTGGTTTCCACAGGGATTTAGGGAGACATGTGTTTAGTCCACCATCTTGACTCCACCCCCACAGTGGAATTTCTTAACTACCCTGCCTTTGGGGCTCTGAGTAATCTCTCTGCAGCTATATATATAAAATACATATTTGTTTTTTTCTTCCTGTCTTAATATTGTGGAAACACTGGTGGCATAGTGGTTAAATGCTATGGCTGCTAACAAAAAAGTCAGCAGTTAAAATTTGCCAGGCGCTCCTTGGAACTCTATGTAGCAGTTCTACTCTGTCCTAATACAATCTCTGTGAGTCAGAATCAACTCAATGGCAATGGGTTTTGTTGGTTTAGTTTCCTAATTTTATAATATAAAATTAACCTACCTTGTTTAAGACCTGAATCGTGTTATAATTTATGGTGTGCTTGTGATTTTTACTCCCAGATGTGTTTTTACCCCAAATATTCTATTTTACTTTTAATATCAGTGTCTCTGACACAGTGTTGTGGTGATGATAATACTAACTAGTATTTCCTGTTTACCTAGAACAATATACTCTGATAAGCACTATATGAATTTTTTTTTCATTGACTTCTCCCACACTTACATTTAAGAAAGATAAAACCAGGAGTAGAACTACTGCATAGGGTTTCTGAGGAGTTCCTCATGGATTCAAACTGTTGACCTTATGGTTAGTAGCTGTGAGTCTTAGCCACTCACTACACCACCAGGGTGTGCAAAGTCATGACGATAATTAGTGGTTTTGTTTTGATCACAGTTCTAACTAACTGCAGAGTCTACTTTCTTATGCTCTGCATATACTTCTCCTTTAAACACACACACACATACATTAGATATAATGAGTGAACTATTTTACCTACTACATTTTATATTTCTCGTTATGATCTTTCAGTATAGCCTTTCAAAGCTCATTGTAATCATAGCTATTGCTATTCTACTTGACAAACTTCTAAAGATGCTTGGGTAAGTTTGTTTGGCAATAGTCCGACACAAGCCTGACAGTGCAATGGCCAGGTAGTAAATCAGCGAAAAACCTCACAGTCTGTGTAATTTTCCATCCACCTTGCCCTGCCTTCACAACCAATGATCTGTTGATACCTCCAGTCCTAAATTACAAGTTCTGTAATTCCAACCACAGAAATAGTGAAACCCAGTTGAAACCTAGTGTTGACTGTAGGATATGCCTGTATGAAGCACCCTACATGGGGGATATCAGGACTTAGGCAGCTATGCTAAGGTAGAACACTTAATGGATAGGGTCCATAAATGTTTGAATTAGATATCTTTCTTAAACTTTTAGATAATAAGCTCACTGGCTGCAGACAGTGAGCCCCTCTGACTTCTTGTTTGTTTGTTTAACCTGTTGGAGTTTGGTTACACACTAGGCGGGGACTCTGGCTAAAGTTGGTACTATAGTACAGGCTTGACTACTCTGCCTGTGAAAGTCATAAGTGTAGTGTATACTCTTTTACAGACTTCTGCCCCTTTGTCCCAAGAGGTTTGTGACAGCATAAAATTAACCATGATTAACAGAAACAGATAAGACCATGGCCAAGGGGTGAACTGTGAGGAGCAGTACTTCAAACAAATTCGGTAGTCACATCTTTCTCATTCCTCCCCCTGTTTCCATCCTTGGGTTTAAGCAACATACCACGACACTTTTTCTCTCTTAAAGCTTAAAGGATTGCCTAAGTGTCAGGAGGATTAAAGAGATATAATTCTGAAGGAAGCACCAAGGTATCTGAGCATCTCCTTCTAGGGTGGTCAATCAAGAAAAATCTGCATGTCATGCAAGCTAGGGGTACAAAACAGCTAGGTGCAGGTAGAATTTTTCTCCATCACCTTAGCTGTGGTGTTAGCAGGGCATGAGAAGCATTAAGCTTATAGTCTACTTAAGTAGACTTGCCTAGGCATACATATATTGCAGCAGTAGACTCCCATTGTATCTGTCATTCACAATGGCAGGTGAAACATTTGTGTAGAAGAGTTCTTTATAACCACTTAGACAGTTTCCAGCAGTAAAGGAGGATCCATGTGTTATGTAATTATCCCATTTACACCTCTCACCCATGACACACAAACTGAGGTGTGACTGGAAGTCATCATCTGCCTGAACAGATATTGAGCCACCAAGTTTGCTCCCCTATGGCATGCTGTCTGGTTCTTATGTTAATAATAAACACTTCTTTCCTTTTGTTCAGATGCACTCAGGCTCCAATCAGAAACACATGGTAAATGAGCAATCTTTATGAGTTATTGGTGTCCTTTTTCTATTGGCATCCTGGCTATCTAGAAATCAGGTACAACCAAGCAGGATATTTCAAATTTGTTGTGTCACACATCAGACTTGGCACAATGAAGCAAGGTTTAACAATGTTGTCTCTTAAATCATATTTGATGTTTAGAGGACCATTTGTCCTCTGGTTTTAACTGTAAAGAGAAAGTACTACCTGGTGTTTTTTTTTAGCCACACAATAAGGAAATGTGAAAAATTTTCAATATACTTTAATTTGAAAGTAAAAAATGGTTTATCTTGTTTATTTTTATGTATGAACCTCCCAAAGAATGAAGCACTATCAATAAAACTCATTGGACTTGTAAGAGTATTCTAAACCTTTGCCAGTCTTTGAATAGAATAATTTACACCGCATTGAAATTTGCCACTTAATTACATTATATCACTAATTACAGCCTGTGTCATTTAAAAGAGTATTAGCATGACAAGTTAATGCGTTTTTCACAGATCACATAGGTTTAAATCTGAAATAAAATTTAGATTCATGGTACTTTCTGGTGGAATATCTCATTCTAAGTAGAAATTAAATTAAACTCAATCTAGGTAATACTGGCCAAGATACAAAAATGCATATTAAACTACCGTGATGAACTGGACCCTGTAACAAGTGAATTCAAACAGAAGGGAGTATGGAACTGAATATAATATTAATCAGACCAAAAATATGAATTCTATGATAGCCTTTCCTTCACAGTTTTTATGTTAGTTTCTAGTTTATAGATGCTCAAATGTTTTGACAAAGTAAGCCCCAGGAACATAAAAATAGACTGGATTAAACATAGTTATTCTGATCATGAAATTTTCTAATAATGCAATTTTACTTACCTGGTTCCTAAAAGGGAAATCCTGGTGGCATAGTAGTTAATTGTTATGTCTGCTAACCAAAAGATCAGGAGATGGAATTCACCAGATACTCCTTCAAAACTTTGTGGGGCATTTCTACTCTGTCCTGTAGAGTTGCAATGAGTTGGAACTGACTCGATGACAGTGGATTTGGTTTGGGGTTTGGTTTCTAAAGGACATATATCCCTTGGCACAATCTTCAGTGCTGGCTTTTAACAAAGTTTTACTATGGCAATCAGCTGTAATGATGCCATTGGTTGATGAGAATCAAGTGGCTCTCTCCTCTTGAATTTCCCGTTAAAAATACTCCACTTGCACTGAGAGGTCAACGTATCTCCATAAATGCACATAGACTTGGAGTCAGTTGTGATTCACAGTAACCCTATAGGTCCAAATAGAAATCTCTCACAGAATTTGGAAGAAATGCTTGAAAGATTTGAACTGTTGATATTTTGGTTAGCAGACAAGGCATGTAAATACTACGCCATCAGAATTCCAGTGAAAACCTTGTGAATAGCAATGGAACATTGTCAGGCCAGAAAAGGAGCCCCCTAGGTTGGAAGGCACTTGAAAGACAACTGGAAAAGGGCTGCCTCCTCAAATTGGAGTTAACCTTAATCACATGGATGGAGTAAACCCTTCAGGACCTTCATTTGTTGATATGGAATGATTCCAAATTAGAAGAAACAGCTGTAAACATTAGTAATCAGAATGTGGAATGCATGAAGTATGAATCCAGGAAAACTGGAAATCATCAAAAAAGAAATGGAATGCATAAACATTGATATATTAGGCATTAACTGAAATAGGCTAGTATTGGCCATTTAAAATCAGAAAATCATGTGATCTACTATGCTGGAAATAAAAACTTGAAGAGAAATGTTGCATTCATCATCAAAAAGAACATTTCAAGATCTATTGTGAAGTGCAGTGCTGTCAAAGATAGAATAATACATATATGCCTACAAGAAAGACCAGTTGACAAGACTATTATTTAAATTTATGCACCAACCATTAAGGCCAAAGATGAAAAAATTGATTGAACATGCAGTCAGGATACTCTGATAATTATTTGTGATTGGAATGCAAAAGTTGGAAACAGAGAAGAAGGATTGGTAGTTGGAAAATACAGCATTGGTGACAAAAATAATAGAGAATGTCAAATGATGGAATATTACAAGACCAGTGACTTCTTCATTATAAATACCTTTATTCACCAAGATAAACAGTGACTATACACACGGATCCCTCCAGACAAAATACACAAGAATCAAATTGACCTCCTCTATGGAAGGAGACCACGGAAAACCTTAATATCAGCAGTTAGAACAAGACCAGGTGTCAACTGTGGCACTGACTATCAGTTGCTGATATGCAAGGTCAAATTGAAACTGAGGAAAATTAGAGCAAGTCTGCAATAGCCAAAGCATGACCTTAAGTATATCCCACATGAGTTCAGAGACTGTATCAAGAACATATTTGATGTGTTGAACAGCAATGGCTGAAGACCAGATGAGTTGGGGAATGACATTGAAGACATCATCCCTGAAAAAAAGCAAAAGGTCATTAAAAAACAAAGAAAGAAAAGACCAAACTGGATGTCAGAAGAGACTCTGAAACTTGCACTCATACATCATGTAGTTAAAGCAAAAGGTAGGAATGACGAAGTGAAAGAACTGAACAGAAGTTTTCAAAGGGCAGGCAGCTTGAGAAGCTAAATCAACTATAGTGACATGTGCAAAGAGTTGGAAATAGAAAACCAAAAAGAGAAGAACACGCTTCATATTTATCAAGGTGAAAGCACTGAAGAAAAAAATCAAGCCTCGAGTTGCAGGAGTGAAGGATTCTACAGGAAAGATATTAAATGACTCAGGGAAGATAGAAAGAAGATGGAAGGAATATACAGAATCATTACATCAGAAAGAACTGGTTGATGTTCAACCATTTCAAGAGGTAGCATATAATCAAAGTTGATGGTGAGAGAGGAGAAAACTTTTAAGAAGATTTCACTTTAAGATTAACATAAGCCTAGCAGCTTTTTACTGAGTCAACTCCTCTCTGGGTCAGTTTCTCTCTGACTCAGCCCATATCTCAGGACCAACTGGGTCAGCCCATCTCTCTGGGTCAGCCCAAGGATGCTCCTGTCTCCCCTCACGGATTCCTTGAGATGGGCATAGCTTCTGGGAAAAGGGTGGTTTCTTCCTAACACCAATTGCTTATCTAGTGCCTCTTTAAGCATGCTGTTTTAATGAAATCACAGTATGAAAATTTGTAAACCTGTAGTTGCCAACTGGGAGGATGTGTGAATATTTCTTTGTCTGCTTTCTTGAGAAAATGCATAAAAGGATGTTTTCATAACAGCACAAGGTGCATGACTGTTTTTCGGCCATGGATCTGACCACAGCACGACCAGCAATAAAGCCCTTTCCTCTTAAAGAGAAAATGGTGTTTGAGGTGTTTTCTGCTCTGTGGGCCAAACTTATCATTTTCCTGCAACAATGGTACTGAAGGAAGAATTTGAAGCTGCACTGAAGGCACTGGTGAAAAAAGGGCTCCAGGAATTGATGGAGTATCAACTGAGAAGTTTTGACAAATGGATGCAGTACTAGAGATGTTCACTCATCTATGCCAAGGAATTTGGAGAACAACTACCTGGTCAACTGATTAGAAAAGATCCATATTTATGGCCATTCCAAAGGAAGGTGATCCAACCCGATATGGAAATTACCACATAACGTCATCAATGTTGTGTACAAGTAAAATTTTGCTTGAGATGATTCAAAAGTGATTGCAACAGTATATTGACAGAAATTCAAGCCAGATTCAGAACAAAATGTGGAAATAGAAATATTGTTGCTAATGTCAGATGGATCTTGGCTGAAAGCAGGGAATACCAGAGAGCTGTTTATGTGTGTTTCATTGACTATGCAAAGGCATTCGACTATGTGGATCATAACAAATTATGGAGTACATTGTGGAGAATGGGAATGCCAGAACCCTTAATTGTGCTCATGAGGAATCTATATATGAATCAAGAGGTAGTCATATGAACAGAACAAGGGGATGTTGCATGGTTTAAAGTCAGTAAAGGTGTACATCTGGGTTATATCTTTGTTCACATCTTTCAATTTGTATACCAAAAAAATACTCCAGAAGCTTGACTATATTGAAGAAGAGTGGGGCATCACGATTGGCAACAGACTCATTAACAACCTGTGTTATGCAGATGAGACAACCTTGCTTGCTGGAAGTGAAGAGAATTTGAAACACTTACTGATGAAGATCAAAGACCACAGGTTTCAGTATGAGTTACCACTCAACATCAAGATAACAAAAATCCTCACACCTGGACCAATAAACAACATCACGATAAATGGAGAAAGGATTGTGGTTGTCAAGGTTTAATTTTCCTTGGTGCCATGATGAACACCCATGGAAGCAGCAGTCAAAAGACACATTGCATTGAGACAACCTGCTGCAAAGGACATCTTTAAAGCACTGAAAAATAAAGATGCTACCTTAAAGACTAAGGTGCACACAACCCAAGCCATAGTCTTTTCAGTGTCATCCTATGCGTGCAAAACCTGAGCAATGAATAAGAAATACAGAAGAAAGATTGATGCTTTTGAATTGCAGTGTTTATGTAGAATACCAAAAGTACCATGGACTACCAAAAGAACAAACAGAGCTGTTTTGCAAGAAGTACAACCAGAGTACTCCTTGGAAACAAAGATGATGAGGCTGTGTCTTACATACTTCGGACATGTTGTCAAGAGGGAGTAACCCCTGGAGAAGGACATCATGCTTGGTGTAATGGAGGATCAGTGAAAAAGAGGAAAACCCTCAAAAAGATAGATTGACACAGTGACTTCAACAATTGGCTTAAGCATAAAAATTATTGTGGGTATGACATAGGAACAGTCAGTGTTTTGTTCTGTTCTGCATATGATCAGTATGAGCCTGAATGGACTCAGTGACATGTAACAACAACAACAAATGTGCACATCCAAAAAGAAGAAAGGTCCCAAATCAAATAATTAACCCTACAAGTTGAAGAAGTAGAAAGAGAGCAGCAAGAGAAATCCCTGGGTATCCTAAGAAAGCAATTAATAAAAATTAGAGCAGAGCTAAATGAGTTAGACATGATAAAAACAATTGAAAGAGTTAACAAGACCAAAGGCAGGCTATTTGAAAAGATCAAAAAAATTGATAAGCTGTAGGCCACAGTGAAAAAAACATACAGGAGAAGAAGCAAATAATTCAGAGAAGCAATGAGATGGGTGCTATCACAACAGATTCAACTGAAATTGAAAGAATCATAACAATATACCATGAACATCTATACTCTAATAAATCTAAAAACCTACAGGAAATGGACAAATATCTAGAAGCACACTACCTACCTAAACTAACGGAAGCAGAGGTAGAACGACTAAGTAAACCCATCACTAAAGAAGACACTGAAAATGTAGTTTAAAAATTCCAAAGTACAAAGCACCATGGCCCTGATGGCTTCATTGGAGTGTTCTATCTAACTTCCAGAAAAGAGTTAACACGATTATTACTAAAGGTATTGCAGAGCACAGAAAAGAACAGAATACTCCCAAATTCACTCTATGAAGTCAGCATAACCTTGATATCAAAATCAAATAAAGACAACTCAAAAAGGGAAACACTACAGAGCAATATCTCTCATGAATTTAGATGCAAAAATCCTGAACAGAATTCTAGCATATAGAATTCAACAACGTAGCAAAAAAATAATTCATCATGACCAAGTAGGATTCATACGAGGGAGGAAGGATTAGTTCAACACTAGAAAAACAATTAATATAATCAGCCACATTAATAAAACAGAAGACAAGTACCACTTGATTTTATCAACTGATGCAGAAAAGGCACTTGACAAAGTCCAACATATATTCATGTCAAAAACTCTGAGTAAAATATGAATAGAAGGGAAATTCCTCAACACAATAACGGGCATCTATGCAAAGCCAACTGCCAGCATCATCCTAAATGGACGTGGTCTGAAAGCATTCTGCTTGAGAACAAGAACCAGAGAAGGATGCCCATTGTCATCACCTTTACTCAACTTTGTTCTGGAGGTGCTAGTCAGAGCAATCAGGCAAAATAAAGTAATAAAGTGTATCCAAATCAATAAGCAAGAATTAAGAGTACCTCTATTTGTAGGCAATGCGATGTTGTATGCAGTAAACCCTAAAGACTCTACAAAATAACTACTGGAACTAATAGAAGAGTTCGCCAAAATACCAGGATGCAAGCTAAACATAAATAAGTCAGATTCCTTTACACCAACAAAGAGAACATCAGAGAGGAAATCATCAAATTAATACCATTTAAAATAGCCTCTAAGAAGACAAAATACTTAGGAGTAAACCTAATCAGACATTTAAAAAAAAAAAAAAAACCTATACAAAGAAAACTATAAGCCTCTATGGCAAGAAACCAAAAGAGATTGAATACATGAAAAAATCAACCTTGCTCATGGATAGGAAGACTTAACATATTAAAAATATTTGCTCCACCCTAAGTGATCTATAGACGTGATGCAATCCCAACATAAATTCTAATAGATTTTTTTTCTAATGAGATAGAGAAATAAATCATCAACTTTGTATGGAAAACATTAAAGTAAAGCATTACTGAAGAAGACCAAAATGGAAGGCCTCACACTCCCTCATGTTAGAACCTAATACACTGCCATGGTAATCGAAACAAGTTGGTACTGGTAAGAAAACACAAAACAAAACAAAAAGAAAACAGGTACATAGACCAATGGGACAGAATTGACAATTCAGATATAACATCATTCACCTCCAAGTAGCTGATATTTGACAAAGGCCTGAAGTCTGTAAAATGAGGAAAAAACAGTCTGTTTAACAAATGGAGTTGGCATAACTGAACAGCTATTTGCAAAAAACTGAATCAAGACCTATATCTCACACCATGCACAAATACGATCTCAAAATTGAGCAAGAATTGAATACAAAATCTAAACAATAAAGATCATGGGAGAAAAAATAGGTACAACACTGGGAGTCCTAATACATGACATAAGCAAACTACAAATTATTACTAACAAAGCACAAACACCAGAAGATAAAATAGATGACTGGGAACTCCTAAAAATCAAACACTGTGCTCGTCCAAAGATTTCACCAAAACAGTAAAAAAACAATCTACAGACTGGGAAGAAAAATTTGGATACCACAATTCTGATCAGCATCTAATCCTCAAAATCTACAAGACACTGCAAAACTTCAACAAGAAAAAGTCAAATAATTAAAAAATGGGCAAAGCATATGAACAGATATTTCACCAAAGAAGACATTCAGGTAGCTAATAGATACATAAGGATATGCTCATAATCGTTAGCCATTAGACAACTCCAGATCAAAACTACAATGAGATTCCATCTTACCCCAATAGGGCCGGTGTTAATCCATAAAACACAAAATTATAAATGTTAGAGAAGTTGTAGAGACACTGAAACCCTTCTACACTGCTAGTGGGAATGTAAAATGGTATAACCACTTTGGAAATCGATTTGGTACTTTCATAAAAAACTAGAAATACCATAGGATCCAGCAGTTCCCCTTGGAATATATTTAGAGAAAAAGAGCTATTATACAAGTAGATACATGCACACCAATGTTTATTGTAATATTGTCCACAGTAGCAGAAAGATGAAATCAACCAGCAGTCCATCAATAGATAAATAAACTACAGTGTTTCCACACAATAAAATGCTATGTGATGATAAAGGACATTGATAATCTTAGTAAACATCTCACAGCATGGAGTTATCTGGAAGATATTATGCTAAGTGAAATTAGTCAGTTGCAGAAGGATAAATATTGCATGAGACTGCTATTATAAGAACTTAAGAAAAGGTTTAAACACAAAAGAAAATAATCTTTGATGGTTACAAGGGTGGGGAGGGAAGGACAGGGACACTCATAGAACAGATTGTAGATAGCAACTGGGTTAGGTGAAGGCAATCACAACACACAGTAGAAAGAAGATTAGCACACGTGCGTTATGCCAAAAGATAAAATGTTTCCTAAATACAACCCAACATTTTGAAGAACAAAGTAGCTAGCACAGGGATACCATGGTTTCAGGGAAAATCTAGGTCAATCAGCATAACTAGTTTTTTTTAAAAGGAAATTTTCTGCATCCCACTTTGATGAGTGGTGTCTGGGGTCTTAAAAGTTAGCAAGCAGCTATTTTAAAGCATCAGTTGGTCCTAATCCACCTGGAACAGAAGAGAATGAAGGACATCAAAGACATACGGAAAATATGAGCCCAGGAGACAGAAGGTGGTAGAAGATCCAGAGACTAAATCAGCACAAGACCAGAAGAACTAGATGGTGACTGGCCACCAACAAAGACTGTCCTGACAGGGAAGACAACATAAAGTCCCTGACATAGCAGGGGAAAAATGGGTATGCAGAACTAGAACTCTGTTAAAAGGTCGTCAGACCAGCGAGTCCCCTGAGGACGTGGCTGGTCTGAGCCCAACTGTAGCTCAACTGTAGCAGACTACCTTTTAGCCCAGAGCTGAAACTAGTTCTGAAGCCAATTCTTCAGGGACTGGACTACAAGATATAGAGTGATGCTGGTGAGAAGTGTGTCCACGGCACTTGGCTTTGGCAGTGAGAAGTGGGCTTTTTGGTTTAAGTACACACATGAGACTGCCTGAGCACCTCCTGTGCAGAGAATAGACGAGGGTGGAGGGGGGATTGGAGTTTGTTAAATAGATAGGAGAACTACAGGCTGGAAAGCAGTGTTCTGTGTCAAGGTGAGGAGAGCGGCTGGAGTTTTCTAGCTGTGTGTTTCTGGGTTTTATATGACTAATTGACTTGAGCTGTAAATTTTCACTTGACGCACAATAAAATACTAACAAAAAATACTTCAATTTTTAATCCTGATTAGAGTCATTTGTCATTCTGTGGACTATTCTATTCTGTATTCTCATCCCTGTATAATCATACACTGTTAGTAAACTTTTCTATTCTTGGAGCCTACTGACCTCACAGGTTGTTTTATGTGGGAATTAATGTTGAAATGCTAAGGTTACGTGCTTCTGCTGCCAACCAAAAAGCTGGCAGTTTCAATCTACCAGCTTTTGTTTGGAAACGCTGTGAAGCAGTTCTGCTCTGTCTGTAGGGTAGCCATGAGCTGGAAGACTCGTTACCAACTGGTTTAGTGTGGAAAAAAACATGTCACTAATTTCTATATATCAATTTCGAATTTCTTTAAAGCCAGCCAAGCCAAGTGCCGTCGAGTCGGAGCAAACAAAGTATCTTTTAACTTGACGGCACTAGGTAATAAGGATCATTTCTTTGAAAAGTACTGAAATATGTCTTGCTAGCATTTTACTGTCTGTAACTCTAGAGACTATATTCCTGCAAACAACTTTACTTAAGTGAAAAGATAACCAATACCTAGTCTAACTGTATAAATTCTAGCGAACAGATACCCGATACCTAATACTCAGTACCTAGTCAAAAAATAACTGCTACTGTTGCTGAATCAAAGCAAGTTCATCTCAACTGTAGCTGAAATTTAGAGACACGGGGAAAGGTTTTGAATATGCCTTATTAACAGATAAGCTAGCAAAATTGGGAGACAGTGAGAGCAGCTTCTCCAAAAAAACTGTCTCGCTTGGGTTACAATTCCACCAGATTACAAAGGGATTTGCATCTGGAAGATGTCAAACCTTGTCACAGGGTAGAACAAGGAATCACAAGATTTTTTTACATTTTATCGTGCAATATAAATCATTACCTCTCCGAAGGTTGATTTACTACTCCGGAGACAGGTAAAGGAATGTAAGTTTGTTGATTCAGTTCAGACATGGGATGGAATTTAGTTTAGCAGTCTAGATGACCTTGGTCAAGTCCCAAGTACTAACACTACTGATGAAATTACCATTCTCGATCTCTTAGGTGTGTGTGAACATAGGTCATAATGACTGAACAGAATGAAATATTTTTTTTAAATTTCTTTTTTTAATTATTGGAAAATAATGATTCTAAATATATATCATTACATGTTTTTCAATTTTGTTTTCATCTGAGGACACATGAATTATCATGTGCAATGTTGGTCACGTACCTGTGAAATTAAAAGGACTGAATGCTTTTGGAATGGGAGGCAGGGAATATTCTCCGAAAATATAGGTGTGAGATCCTGAAAATATCTAGTGCAACCCTTATTTTTCAATTTATGGATCCCCAAATCAAGCAATATTAATATTGAGTATAATCAATGCGATTAAAGTGTCTACATAGAAAAAGTTGAATTAGCAAATCTTTGGTTGTACAGATTTCCACCACAATTAAAAAAAAAAAAAAAAAAAAAAAAAAACAGTGATAAAAAGTTAGCACCAGCTAGTTCAGATCTGCCAGGCATCCCTTGGAAACTCTATGGGTCAGTTCCACCCTGACCTCTGGGCTCACTATGAGTCGGACCCTACTCGACGGTAATGGGTTTGTTTTAGTATCATGTGCGGAAACCCTGGTGGCATAGTGATTAACAGCATAAGTGATTAAGAGCTGCTAATCAGAAAGTTAGCAGTTTGAATTTACCAGGCACTCCTTGGAAACTTTATGAGGCAGATCTACTCTGTCCCATAGGGTCACTATGAATTTGAATCGACTCGGTGGCGGTGGTTTTGGTTTTGGTTTTTAGTATCATGCATGCAGACAACAGAATGAACAAGAATTACAGTCTTACAAGAACTTTTAGCACTCTTCACCCAAGAGTTCACTGAAAGAAATCAAAGCAAATGGAAAGCACATGAGTTTAGGAATATACAATGAAATTTCAATAAAAAAGGGAAAGAAATGTTTTTTGTTATACTGTAGATAAATATATCACTAATTAAAGTATTTGAGCATCTGGTAAAATGGTAAGATGACAAAGCAGCAATTCATGAGACCCCTTAAGACTGTAACATGCTCACAAAAATCGATACAGTGTTTTACTAAAGGTTATACAAATCCTGATATAGATTTTTGAGCCAAAGAACTTTATAGATAAGAAATAAACGAAAAGCCATTGTTTATCTTGTTGAAGACAGTTAAGAGATGCCTATCGAATTGAGTGACATTTGCTACACTCAGTACTCACCATTAATAGATTTTTAACCCACTGCTTGTTAACCGAGGATCAAGTCACAGCGATGAAATAATAATAATAATAAATAAAAATTTAAGTCCAAGAAAAATTACTGACCTAAGCAATCATGTTGTGAATGTGGCATTTTAACAATGTAAAGGTCATGATCCTTAGATTTTTTTTTTCTTTTTAAACAATAATCTTATCATTGCAGGACTAAATCATTAAGTTGAAAATTTAACTCATTAGTGAGTCACTAGAATTGACTGTGTATACTATTTCATAGACGTCACAGATTGAATTGTATCCCTCCAAAAAGGTTTGTAGCAATTTTTGTGGTCCATGATTCCTGATAATGTGTGATGATTCCTTCCTGTTGTAAATCTTGTCTCCATGATGTTAGTGAATGAGGATGGGTGGCAGTTGTGCTGCCGATGTGTAGGGTTGTTTTGTGCCTTGAGGCAATCTCTTCAGACATAAAGGAAAGAAGCTGGAAGAGAGGTTTGCAGACCATATACCACCAAAACAGCAGTGCTGGGGGCAGAGTGTGGCCTTTGGAATGGACCTGGGATACCTGAGCTTTAGAAGTTCCCAGTTCAGGGGAATACTGATGACAAGGACCTTCCTCTAAAGCCAGCAGAGAAAGCCTTCCCCTGGAGCTGACACCCTGAATTGGGACTTTTAGCCTACTGGACTGTGACAAAATAAATCTTCTCTGTTTTAGTAACATCTACTTGGGGCATTTCTGTTAAAGCAGCACTAGATGATTGAAATAGTGGATAATAAATAAGTGATCTGGGAATAAGAAATGCATGTTGCACAGTACCACTTGTGTCATACTTTTGCCAACAATGTTTCATCTTTTTTTCTAAAAACAAAGATAAAAGAAAACCTGAAATCCAGATTGTTGTCGGAAATCAATGTCTCAGTCACCAGTCTCTCCTGCATGTTAGTTTCAAACTCATTGCCAGTGAGTCGATCCCAACTCATAGAAATCTACAAGATAGAGTAGAACAACTCCATTGAGTTTCCAAGGCTGTAAGTCTTAACAACAGCAGACTGCTACATCTTTCTGTGGTGAAGCCTCTGATGAGCTCAAACTGCTGACCTTCTGGCTTGCAGCTGAGCACTTTAACCACTGTACCACCAAGCCTCCTGGGTATGACTGACACTGGATCAGCATTGTCGATTATTCATCCGCAATGCATCTATCAGTAGCTTCAGAATGTAGTCAGCTACTTTCATAAATTTTTTCAAACAGAAATAAATGTGACTGACAGAGCATTTATGTGTTGATTCGTATTGATTTTTTCCATCTGCTCCTTAGCTGATTGCCTCAATGTGACAATCTGTCCACCGGACCTTTGTGAGTTTTGAGAAATTGTAGGAACTTTTCTTGCTTGAATCTGCTTTATTCTGCACCATGAAGAGACGGTGATTGCTAAATGCTTAGGAATGAAAGAATGTAATAGTACATTCAAGTTATTCTTTTTCAGGCAAATACAGTTTCCCAAGCCAGATGAAACAGAGAACAAATAATATTGTTAATCAAGCTACTTCCATTCAATGCATCTGCCAATCAAAACACGAATTAAATTTAATTGAAAGATTCATCAGTGAGAAGGGTGTGGAAAAGTTTCTGCATTAAAGTATAATTCAGGAATGAAAGGGTACATTCTAGGGCTTTCTTGGGCAATGGGTGACAGTTTGTGAAGGTCTGATGTCATACTGTGGAGACTTGAGTATTTTTAAGGGAGAGAATGATTTCGGCTGACATATTCACATGGCCTCAAACACAAGATTTTGTGCAAGTGAAGCATTTGGGTTGAATTTCTAATTAAGACTTGTAGATAACACATAATAAATTTTTATTGTCATATCCCGACAATCCCTACAGACCAGAGTTTTATTCTGGTCTGCAGGTAATGACAGGGGAATAACGTAATGAACTTAAGGCTTGGTTTTAAGTTTTCTGGTAAGACCAGAGCAAATTTGAGTCTTCACTAACCAGTTACTATACAACAGCTTCTCATTCACAGAAACCACCTGTGTGGCAGAGTAGAACTGGACTTCACAAGGTTTTCATAGCTACTGACTGGAGCTTTCAGAAGCCAATCACCAGGCCTTTCTTCTGAGGTGCCTCAAAGTGGACATGAACTACCAACCTTTTGGTGAGTGGATCAGTATTTAGCTCTTTTTGCCATGAGGCAACCCATAACTTTTAGTCTAGGGTAGATTTTCTCCTCCTGAGAGGCGGTACTCTTCTGAGTATTTTACCTGATACCTCAGGAGGTTTGCTACTATGGCTAACAGGACCAGGCTCTTGACATAAAATCAGCAAGTCGTTGTCTTTATTTTCTTCTGCTTTTTCCTTTAAAAGATCTTTATTTTCCCCCTAAATCTGGCAAAGGTATAACCTAGTCCTTGACATTTTCTTCTTTTTTTGAATTTCTTGACTTTAGGACAGGGCTTTACTTGTTTTGAATTTCTTGACTTCATGATAGAGTTTTACTAATTTTCACCCAAAATAGGATATGAATATGTTTGTAAATCAGGCAGTGATATATGTTTATCCCAGAGCAGCTGTGAGGCCGACTCCTTTCCACGACCTGCCTTTGGGAGCTGCTGGCAGCCAGACGCTGCTCTGCTGCTGTGTTGTCTGTCTCAGCTCTTCGTTGCCTTTGCAGTTCCTTTTCTGTCCTGTTGGAGAAGCTGTAAAAGTGAACGAAGGTCTTACTCTTTTCTCTGCTATTTCTCCTACTGATTTCTTTCCATAGGATCTATGCATTACCAATGTTTATTATTCCAAATAGAGATTTATTCTAGAAAACTAAGCAGCTTTCTTCCCCATCTATTTTTATTTCAGAGTTTCAAATGATGAATGTTAAAAGAAAAGGATGTTGTCAGAGATATGTGCTTTGTCTTCTTGCTTTGCAGGGCTTCATATGAAAAGAAAAATGGGCTCTCTGGTTAATTTCTAATGAGGAAGAAATTCATAACTTTTCTGTGCAGGGGAATGGTAGGAATTTTCAAAAAATGAAAAATTTCTGGGTTAAGTGTTGGTCAAAATGGAGAGAATTTAAGCAATACTATGTTTTGTTTTTAATGATAATTCATATGTTAATAAAAACTACATATTGATTTTATATGTTTAGATCATTATTCATATGTTAATAAAAACTACATATTGATTTTGTATGTTTAGAATATTGAAAGTAGCAAGGAGATTAATTCATGTCTTCAAGAAATATTTATCAAGTAGTCATGTTCTGAGTGCGGTGACATGACTGAACAAATAGGCAACTTCTCACACTGTACAGTTCAGACAGTAATAAACATCTTTCTTAATTAAAAGAATGACCTCCTGATTCCTCAAAGTCTTGCCTCTAAAACATTCCTCTGTTTGTAACTAATATGGGATATATTTTGCTTATAATTAATGTCCCAAGTAGCTGCTGTGTCCCAGGTTAGCTCACAAATCCTAAACAACAAAACAAATAAAACATTGCCATCCAGTTAATTCAGGCTTATAGTGACTTTATAGGACAGAATCACTGCTTTTAGAGTTTCCCAGGCTGTAATGCTTACAGAAGCAACCTGTCACATATTTCCCCTGTGGAGGAGCAGGTGGGTTGAAACTGTCAAACTTTCAGTTAGCAGCCAAGGCTTAACAAACCCTAAATAGTGACTACATAAACAAAATCAGTGCTCTTGAGAGAGGAAAATTCTAAACAAATTCCAGAGACCTCTTGCAAACCTCACGGACATCCTCTCCAGAACTCCCTGGGATAGTACAACCCATATGAATTAATGAAAGAAGAACTTTTCTTCCTGTAACTTGAGACAAATGCTTATCTTTCCCTCTGTAGGTTTGCTGGTGCCAATAGGAAAGCAGTATGAAAATCTGTAAACCTGCTAATGCCAATAAAGAGACTGTTTAGAAATTCCTTTGCTGTATTCTGTGAACAACTTATAAAAAGAAAGGAACAAAGAAGCTCTCAGAGCTCAGCCAGTTTTGAGACACCGGCTGCCACAGCTCCACTGGCAGGAATAAAATGTCCTTCCTCTAATGACAATTGGTGTCCGAGTGATTTCTGCCCCCCAGGGCCTTACTTGGCTTCCTGCAACACTGTCTACAGTGAGCATGTCGGAACAGTGACACAGGTTAAACATTCACACCATAATAAGCATTTATCCACACAAATGGAATTTATAGCAGTGTCTGAAAAAAGGCAGTCTGGTTAAAATGAACTAAAATACTCACCCACACTGAAATGTTATAAACACAAATAATGTTCTTGGTTTGATAAAGATTGAGTAAAGAAACTATCCCTTTTGCACCTCCATACTGTGCAGGAATCTCACCCTAGGGGTCCTGGAGGTACAGCTCCTGATGTTCTTCAGAGAATGCACCTGACATTGGGCAGGGGTGAACTCAGTCACTTTTAATGCTCTCGGCTGCTGATAGAAAGGTGGCAGGTTTAAGTTTATGCAGAGGTGTCTCAGAGAAAGACCTGGCACTCTACTTCTGAAAAATCAGCCATTGAACACTTGATAGAGAACAGTTTTAGTCTTAACTCTAATGAGGCTGCCATGAATCAGAGTTGATAGCAGCCAGTTTGGCTTTTCTCTGGTTAGAATGTGGTAGCATACCATGACAAACAGCTAGCATAGCTGCCTTGCTTTCTCGGAGTCTGCCTGCGTGTGAACACACCTGAGTCTGCTCACAGGGTCTTCTGTCTAGGACACTGGTTGTTATGGAGTCACTATGAGTAGGAATTGACTCAATAGTGATGAGTTTGCTGTTTCAGTGGTTGCTTGCAGCTCTGGTGTTGCAGTGTTAAGAGATTGCCTGCAAAAAGTCAGGAGTTCAAAACCAGCTTCTCCTTGGAAACTTTGGGGGTGCAGATTTTTTTTTTTTTCCCCAGGGACAGTGTTATTTTAGGAGGCGCTGTAGCAGCACTGTGGTTATGTGCTCAGCTGGTAACTGTTCAAACCCATCAAGCAACTCCATGAGCAAAAGACTTGGCAATCTTCTTCCAAAAAACATTACAACTCAGGAAATCTTATGGGAAAATTCTCTGTCCTACAGTGTTCGCTATGAGTCAGACTTCGAAGGGAAAAATAGTTTTAGTCGTTTGGGTGATCTAGAAGCTATTCGTGCATTCTGGAGTGTTTTCTACCTCACTGGGTCTACAAAAATGTCCTCCCTGTGAATAACCAAAAAAAAAAAAAAAAAAAAAAAAAACAGTGCCATCAAGTGAATTCCAACTCATAGCAGCCCTACAGGACAGCATAGAACTACCCCATAGAGTTTCCAAGGAGCACCTGGAGGATTTTGAACTGCTGACCTTTTAGTTAACAGATGTAGCACTTAACCATTGCACCACTGGGGTTTCCACCTGCGAACAGTGTCTTCAGTTTACAGATGACAAAACCAAAACAGGTAGAAGTGACTGAAAAACAGCGTGTAGGTGTTAAGTAGTAGGGCTGCAATTGCAGCACAGGGCTTGTTCACCCCACAGGCCAGAATCTCCTTCAGGCCAGGAGTTCTCATGTTTTAGCTTCTATCAGAATTGCTTCTGGACTTGATAAAGTGTACACTGTTGGTCCCCAGGCCAGAGAGTAGGACTCAGAAGCAGGGGCTGTGATTTGCATTTGTATCAAGTTCCCAGGCAGTACTAGTGCCACTAAAGCAAGGGGAACCTTGGTTTAGTTGACTTTTGGCTAGACTCTCTGTCAGTTTTAAAAAACAAAAACCAAATCCATTGCCTTCCACTTGATCCTGATTAGTAGTGACCCTGTAGGACAGAATAAGACTGCTCTATAGGGTTTTCAAGGAGCATCTGGTGGATTGCTGGCCTTTTGGCTAGGGGCAGTAGCTCTTAACCACTGTGCAACCAAGGTTTTCCCATTGATTATAGAAAGACTGAAAATTAGATTTTAAAATTTTTCCTGTTTTTCATTTTTGTTTCTGTCTAGGAATACCTGGTACGGGTTAAGAAAGGAAAAAAAAAAAAAAAAGAGGAATGGCAGCTCTGGGAATATTTACATTCTCTGATGACTTGTCCCTACCATTGTGGCTGATGGGACGCTTACAGACTGTTTTCCAACATTGCAAAGAAGCAGTCACTCCTTTTAGAATTATAGAGTAAAATTAATGAAACAGCTCTGTCACGTTGACTACTTGGGATAACAGTGACATGTCAGAAAAAGAATTCTGTTGATTCCGACTTTTGGTGATCCATGTGTTAGAACTACTCCATAAGGTATTCTTGGCTGTAATCTTTACAGAAGGATTTCTAGACATCACTAAACCGAAACCAAATTCATGGTCATCAAAGTGATTCTGACTCACAGCAACCCCGTGGCGTAGTGGTTAAGCACTACAGCTGCTAACAAAAGACAGGCAGTTCAAATCCACCTGGCACTCCTTGGAAACTCTATGGGACAGTTCAACTCTGTCTATAGGTTCACCATGAGTCAGAATAGACTCAATGACATTTGGTACAGAACACAGTAGAACTGGCCAATAGTTTCCAAGGAGCACCTAGTGAACTCAAACTGCTAATTGTTTGGTTAGCAGTCACAGCACTAAACCACAATGCCACCACGGTGTCCTTAGGTGGGTTCAAACCTCCAACCTTTTGTTAGAAGAGTAGCACAAGCTGCTTGCACCACCTAGGAACTCCATACAACAGCTTGCAGAGTGCATTTAACTCTCAGTTATAAACCATTTCAAATTATGGCCTTATCAAAGTCAATGTGGGTAGCTCATTCTACATAACTTGTTTAATCTCATGAATTTTGCATATTCCCAGGAAACTTATAAGAGGGTGACCATTATAAAGCTCTTAATATCTTAGAAAAGCCGCTGCCAAATACTTTCTATACATAATTTACAACTGTGGGCCTTGTAGGAAAAAGAAAAGACCATATTTCTTGGGGCTTTTTTCAAAAGAATTGTTTGCTGCAATATACTATCAACAGATATACACCCTCCAAAAGGGGTTGAGAAGACTCAGCGATATTTGTTTTGCAAAGGTGCGAGCATGCAAAACATCTACTATCACCGTTATGAGTTAATTCTTCATAGCCTATGGCTTAAAAACTTAATTAGAATCTCATGGGCAATTTATTAATTCTAATACTCTCTGGGCAATTCTTAACTTTTTTAGTCGCCATGAGTTGGATCCCACTCGACGGTACTTGGCTTGGCTCTTTTTTTTTTTGGACAGAGCCTTATTTGGAGTTATCTCATTTACCTTCAGAGTGATGGGTAGGAGACAAGAAGAACAAAAAGTTTTGGAGAAAAAAGAGGTCCGTTCACTGAATGCTGAAGCATCACCCAGTGGCCTTGACAGGAGTTCCTACAGTATGGAGAAAGCTTCCCTACTCCCAATTCTCTAGAATAAACTCTCCCAGGAAAAGACAACTTTCAGTGCAGCCACTGAGACAGAGACATAATATGCTGACCGCATCACCTAGTTTTAATTCAGATTTCTAGACCAACAGTTGTATGTGAGGCTGATAGTTAAGTTCACAAACTTAATGGTTCTAAGTGTTACATACGTCTTTGCTAAATAGCCCTACGGTCACCTTTGAAGTACTCCCCTTGGGAAGTTATGCACTGGTGCCCCCACCTATCCCACTCTTCAAAGTAATTTTGGAACTCTTTCTGGAATGGCCATTGTTCACAGTGGCACGGTGGCAAGTTTGTGAACTTAACTGTGTAGTTATCTGTGAGGAAGTTTATAGCCAGTAAACAAATAACTGTTTTAGAACCCTCTCTCTACTCACCTGATCTGTTCCCCCAATGACTTTTTTCTTTATCCAAAGATAAAGCAAATATTGAAAGAAAGACATTTTGTTGACATTCAGGACATCAAGGATAATACAATGACAGCTCTGATGGCCATTCCAGAAAAAGCATTTCAAAGTTGCTTTGAAGAGTGGACTAGGTGCTAGCATTAGTACATAACTTCATAAGGGGAGTGCTTCGAAGGTGACTGTATATTCAGCAATAAGTTGTGTAGCACTTTTTCTAGGATGAATTCACAAACTTAATTGGCAGTTCTGCTATCTTGAGAAAAAATAAGTTTTTCCTGGATAGTCAAAACCAGAATTTGAAACCATATATCCCAAGGGATCTTAACAAAGGGACAACCTGCAGCCCTCAGAACAAACATCCTCGGGAAAAATGCTGTCTGGGTGCTGTTGCCAACAAACTATTTTTGCAAGATATACAAAGAAAGTACATGCAAGCATCTTGCCATCATAATCTAAGTATCCTGTGGAACTATCTGTAATCACTAACTCTACTATTAATGACCAGTAACCAATCAGAGTGTGATTATTGCAAAGTCATTGATTTTCCTGTGATTACTCTCCCTATTGTTGCATTCTTTTTACCCCTTAATAATACATCTGAAACAAAACTGACTCAGGGCTCCCTGGTTCCATTTTCAATGGGCTATGTCATTCCCCAACTGTAATTATTTGAAACCTCTCTGTTTTAACTTGAAACAATGTTCAAGGGTTTTCACTATAACAAAAGCAAAAACCAATTGCTGTCAAGTCGGTTCCAAGTCATAGTGACCTCATAGAATGGTGGCTTTCAAACACTTTTCATAATGTCTTTGGAAAATTTTATGTCCTGTCATCTCTTTAAGTTGTCTTTGAAGTTTCCAATCAAAAGTTTAAATATTTCTAAAGGATGTATTTGGCTTCCTCAGACCAAAAACTAAGCAAAATTCGTTGCCATGAAGTTGACAGCAACTTATGGTGACCATGTGCATCAGAGTAAAACTGTGACCTACAGGGTTCTCTGTGGCTGATTTTTCAGAAGTGTATGGCCAGGCCTTTCTTCTGAGGCACCTCTAGGTAAACTATAAGCTCCAGCCTTTCAGTTAGCAGCTCACTACATTTGACTGTGTACCATCCAGGGTCTCCTGGAGTCACACAAGATGTACTAATGCCTCCAGCAAGGAAAGGTCCCAGTACATGTAGAAATTCATAGAAACCCCAGTGGTACGGTGGGTAAGTGCTTGACAGTTTGAGCTCATCAGCTACTCTGTGGGAGAAAGATGTGACAACCTGCTCCAGAAAAGACTAGAGCCTTGGAAACTCTGTGGAACAGTTATACTCTGTCCTATGGGGTCCCTCAGAATCAACACTAGCTCAATGACATTGGATACAACACATAGGAAAGTTCATTTGAGAGTCAGTGCCAAGGGTTTTTACTGGGTGCTGCCCACATAGTATCCCAGAAGGAAAAGCAAGGGTTCAGCACAAACCACTTTGTTTGTAGACATAGTCTAGGCATAAGGAGCTGCCCTTCTCAGGGAATGGCAGAAATCCTACTGAAATCCAAGTTCCTAGTTACTAGCCAAGGGCCAACCTCACACCAAGGTCCTTGCAGGCCTTCTGTGTTAATTATTTTCTTTACAGTCCCTTTCATTTGTGGTCTTATTTTATTTGTGGTTTAAGGTACATTCCCTTGAGATGTTCATATTTGACCAGAGACATCAATTAATAGAACGGTGAAGAAACAAAAGTAATTTCCTTGTGTCATTTTAAAGAACATATTAATGTCACACCTCAGGGAATAGTTTCCCCCCTCCTCCAGGTAATTAGCAAACCAGGGCAGGAAAAACTTCCTTCACACATCACCAATCACTGAGTTTCTCTCACAAGAAAGTAATTTACTCAAAATGCAGCAATTCTGCTGCACTGATAATACTCTTCAAGTTTAAGAAATAATTTCTCCTCTGTAGATACTTGTAAGAACTGTATAAAAGGTCCAGTTCAAACATGATAACTTTATTCAAGGACTTATGTGAAAATAAAATTAAAAACAAAGTGATGTATATTAAGGATAATAACGAAATTTACACCAACAAAGGTGTTTTGAGCTCTCAGAATAAATTCAAATCAATTTGTGAAGTATTGATTTATTTATTAGTTTCTTATATGATGTATCATCATAGCCTGTCACAACCCATAGCCATTGAGTTTATTCTGACTCATAGTAAGCCTATAATGACAGAGTAGAACTTCCCTGTAGTGTTCCCAGGGATGTAATCTGTATAAAAGCAGACTGCCATGTCTTTCTCTTGAGGAGCAACTGATAGGTTAGAGCTGCTGATCTCTTAGCTGTCAGCAGCTAAGCACCAGGGCTGCTTGACATATCATTGTAGATATTAGAAGTTCAAGATCTCAAATGATTGTGATGATAAAGGCTGCATGATCTTCATGTGAACACTTCCTCATAAGACGAATTTATTTTTTGCCTTGATCTTTGAATTCAAGATGTCTTTGGTTGTAATTCCCTTCTTGTCATTGTAGTTGAGGTGATACTTAAAAATTCAATATTGATTTCTCCAGTGATATTTAATTTTACTATTAACAAGATTTTCTTTCAGGCCTGAGACTCTAAATATTCTTAAGAAGAAAGCCTGAACAATATACATTATGCCTTTTAAGGACATGTACATTTTGGCCAGAATTATTAACGTTAGCTGCTGTAATATTCCAATGATGACATCTCATTGATAGGTACAACAAGGGTGTATTTCTCACACAAAAAGTTGGCCTGGCAACTTTTACATTTAGGTCATTTCTGGTATGATTTTTTCCCCAAGTGGCATAAATAGTTCGTGCTCAATTACCAATATAATCTCAAGTTTGGCAGCTTGAACTCACCCAGTGGCATCAAAGATGATGATCTGTTGCTGTAAAGATTGAAGCCGAGAGAACTGTATGGGGTAATTCTACTCTGTAGCACATGAGAATCCCGTGACCCGGAAATGACTCCACAGCAATTTTTGTTTTTTCTTTTCAGTTCTCGAGTCTCTGAAATCTCATCAGGAGGTTTCTATACCTCCTCCCACACACAGAAAAGCAAACCCACTGCTGTTGAATTCTGACTCACAGAGACCCCATAGATCAGAGTAATACTGTTCCACAGAGTGCCTGGTGGATCTTAACTGCAAATCCTTTGGTTAGCAGATATAGTACTTACCTACTCCGACTCGACAGCATTTGGCTGGCTACTACGCCACCAGTGTTTCCTACAGACATAGTCAAAAGGCAAAATAGTAGTAGTAGATGGTATGAGCACATTGACTTCTTACTACCTCAGCCCCAAATGACAGCATTACCACTTATAACTCATTGTCAAAACCAGTCATACGACTTAGATCCAACTTGAAGGAAGGCTGGGGGAAATAAGGGAGAAAGTGGAATGTTGAATAAACATAATCTTTCCTACAATTATTCCAAAAGTCCCATTCCTGCCTTCAAATGCTGAGCAAAAATTTACCTTTTCTCCATTTCAGATCACTTAGATTTTCATGGTTTTCACTGAAAGGATGCCTGGGAAGAGATGTTGCTAGTTGCCACCAAGTCACCTCTGACTCATGTCAGCCTTACACATCTCAGAACAAAACATTGCCTGGCCCTGTGCCAGCCTCATGATTGTTGGTGTATTTACGTCCATTGTCACAGCCATGTCAACCCATCTCATTGAGAGTTTCCCTTGTTTTTGCCGATTACCTGCTCTACCAACCATGATGTCCATTTCTAGTGACTGGTCTGTCCTCAAGACATGTCCAAACTGCGCAAGATGAAGCCTCATCTTCCTCTCTTCCAAGGAGCATTCAGGTTGCATTTCTTTTTTTGTTCTTTTTTTTTTTTTTTTTTTTTTATTGTCATGGAGTGAAAGTGTACAATCCAGTTTAAATTTGCGTGCCTGCCTGTCTGCAGCTCCTTCTGCTCTCGTTGCCCGGTGACAGCTCACTCTTCCTTTTCATTCTGTACATGTCATGTCCTCTTAATCTCCTGTCTGCATCTCTCCACTATCTCCACTCCCATCTAGGAAGAGGCCAGTAGGACAACATCCTATAGATGCAAAGAACCGTAAAGTGCACACACGATGTGTTCACTCTGTGTCCCCAAGTCCAATCCATTTCTGTGCAAAGAGTTGACCTCAGTAATGATCTATGATCAGGGGCAGCATCAGGTCTAAGGACCATGATGCCCGGGGAACCCTCAAGCCTTCAGACCATCGGTCGTGGTCTTTTAGTAGAGTTCTCAGGGTGCACCCCTCTTTTTCCCATGTCGCCACTGTGACTCAGCATTGTGAGCCCTGGTTGCATTTCTTCTAAGACTGATTTGCCTGTTCTTTTGCCACTCACAAGGTATCCAGTATTCTTTGCCAGCATGCAAAAACACATCACCCAGTATAGGGCAGTAATTGTCATTATACAATTGGGCTGTCCATAGATAAGAAAAACCGACACAGAGAAAAAGGTTACTTAGAGTCAAATCACATAAGAATATTGCCTCTCTCTGGCCCTGATACTTCACCTTGCTAGATTGCTTCTGCCCACACCCAGACCAGTCATGACACTCTTACTGCTGTTCCTTTACCAGCACCCCTCTGCTGCTTATTAAACACTAAGTGGAAATAGAGGCCAGAGGCCAGAGAGACAACATGCTTTGTTTTAACCTCCAAAATGACCATGAAGTTATTTAGGGAGATAGGCTGTGCTGTCTGATTACCATAAATCTGACTATAATGTTAGCATTAAAGTGACAGTATATAACATAACTTCTAGCCTTATTTCTCTCTGCTCTCCTAAGTGGAGCCTCTTTGCCTGCCAGCAGTATGGCCACATCTTCCAGACCCAGAGTGGCATCTTTCACATCTGCATTTTGCTCAGGCTGCTCCACGGGCCTGGAATTTGCTTTTTCTGCCTCTTTCTCTTCTAAGGAGACTTGGAGGCCCAGTGGATAAGCACATGGCTGCTAACCGAAATGTCAGCAGTTCAGACGCAGACATTCTGTAGGAGAAAGCTGTGGCAGTCGGCTTCCATAAAGGCCACAGCCTTGGACATCGTATGAGGCAGTTCTGTTCCTTCTCATGAAGTCACTATGAGTCCGAATTGACTCGGTGGCAACAGGTTTGTCTTCTAATTTCCAGTTTCCTATGAGACATAATTCAAATCCCACTTTCTTACAGGCCGTTTCCTTACTGTGCAATTTTTCTCTCTTCTCATGATTTCTTAATACCACATTTTGAATTTTCTCTCTAGGGTTACACTTGTCTGTCTTCTCCGTGTGAGCTTCTATACTTTTTTCAAGTCAGATACCATTGTTCTTCAATCTCACTTGGTGCTTCACTGTCTTAGTTACCTAATGCTGCTTAAAATAAGAAGCATCACGGATGGATGGCTGTAACAAAGAGAAATTGATTTTCTTAAACCCTGCTTGTGAAGTGGTTAAGTGTTACAGCTGCTAAACAAAAGGTCAGCAGTTGGAATTCACCATCCTAGGTGCTTCCTGAGAACTCCATGGGACAGTTTTCGCTGTCCTATAGGGTCACTATGAGTCAGAATTCACTTCATGGCAATGTTTTGTTTTGTAGATTTCAGCAGGCTAGAAGTCCAAATTCAGTGTGTCAGCTCCAGAAAGAGGCTTTTTCTCTCTGTCAGCTTTGGAGGAAAGTCCTTCTCCTCAATTTCCCCCAGACTAGAAGCTTTCCTGCCCAGGAACCCTGGGTCCAAAAGACATGCTCCACTTCTGGGGCTTCTTTCACTGTGGTACTGTGTCCCCACTCTGCAGGCTTCCTTTTTCTTTTATCTCTTAGATAAAAGATAACTGCAGACCACACTCCAGGGAAACTTCCTTTATACTGGGTCGGAGATGCAACCTGTTTAACTTACAAATTACAATAATAGGATGGAGGATAGCCACAGGATACTGGGAATCATGACCTAACAAAATTGACGCATATTTTGGGGAGACACAATTTAATCCATGACACCGACACAGAATTTTATACATAATAACTACTCAGCAATTATTAAACAGCTATGGTTTAAGTAATTCATCTATGTACTCTAAACTCTAATTTAGGTCAAAATCTGGTGTTGGCCTTAACATTTATATGTTTCTCCATATCTATATAAAAAGCTTTAAAATAACTACATGACACTCTATTTCAGAATTTAACATTAACGTTTTGATGCAGTGCTGTGCTATTTTACTGATGTTATTATTTGAGGAGTTCTATGTATTTGTCAATAAGTTGTTAACTTTGAAACTGTCAGCATTATCTATTAAATACCAAGGAAGTTATTAATCTAAAGGGGAATATTAAAATCAATATTTTTAGAGAAGTGAACAAATAAAAGATTATCCAGCCATACAACAAACTAAAAATAGTTCTCTCAAGTCCAGAGGAAGTTGAAATCAACTGTGAAGAAACCTGATATTTGAGTTTATAGATGGAATTTAAACAACAGTGAATTATTAACTCAAGAAGAAAGACCACATTGATCCCCATACATTTAAATGACTTGTGGGGGAAGAAAAAGACAACTGTGAAATCCCTTAAATTTTTGAATTTTAAGACTGAGCAAACATTTAACTTGTTTTATAATTAAGAATGGGAGTGGGGATTAGGAAACAGAGGAGAGAAGAGTAGCAGCGCGCTTTGACTTTGGCTTTTGACTTTCAGGCAACATTTTCAACTGGCGTGTTTATAATAAATTTCCTGTATTTGTACACCATTGTGTAATTGAAAAAAATAATCATTTTGTTATTGTTGAAAATATACACAGAAAGCGTACACCAATTCAAGAGTTTCTACATATATTATTTAGTTATACTGATGACATTCTTCAAGTTGTGCAACCATTCTCATCCTCCTTTTGTGACTTGTTTTGCCCTGTAAGGTTCCTTTTTAATCTTTCAAGTATTGTTGCCGTACAGATAGTTTCCTACATAAACAATTCTTAGTCCCACTGCTGTTGACTTGATTACAACCCATAGCAACCCTATAGAACAGAGTAGAAATGTCCTATAGAGTCTACAAGGAGCACCTGATGGATTCAAACTGCCAACCCTTTGGTTAGCAGCTATAGCACTTAGCTGCTACACCACTAGGGTTTCCAAATAGTTCTCAGAACAGCATAATGCTCAACGCAGACAATTTTTACTAGTGAAGCTAAACTATTGTTTGGCTTTAAGAAGTCTTCAAGGGATATTTTTTATTTAAAACTTAAGACTTAAAGAATATCTCAGGGCAATAATTTCAGGGGTTCATCCAGCTGCCTCCACGGCTCCAAAATATCCACACTCTATGAGATTTTGAAATTCTTATATGCATTTCCTCTCTTGTGATCAGGAGTAGACTATAGAATCTTGGATTAAATTATTCAGTGATAATAGCTGGGCAACATTCAGTACTTTTGAGTTCTTGGCAGAGGGGGCACTTGTTCACAAAGGCGATTAGCTGATAGGGTTTTCAAACTATTTTTATCTTTTTCATTTTAATCAATCTTATTTTCAAAGGAATAGTTTCTCCATCTTGACACATCTGAAGAATATGTGTGGATTAATTCTTCTTGTAACCTATATTATCCAGGTTCAGCCACTGAAGACATTTGGCCTCCCTTGCGGTATACTTGCATCTGTGTCGTGATAGGCAGTGATAGTATATCCGTATGGAGAGATGGCTCTCTTTGCTATGCCCTAATCCCATTCTCACTCTGAATTATAAAGCAAGTTAAATATCTTGCTTGATCTAAAAAATACAACTAAAACGTAGTTTAAAATGACATTCAAATTATTTAAATACATAAAGATTGATGGGTTATTTGCTTTTGAGTTTATAATTGTCATTAGTGCCAAAAAGAAAATTTTCACAGTGTTAAATGTGCAGATAAACTCATTAGCTTTGTTTTTCAGTTCATGAATCAGGGAACACTAGGTATGGAAAACGGGAAATTTCTGAAGATGAGGAAAACTCCAGAGATTCTTACACCCCCACCTCATCAACAAAACAAATAAACCCCCATATCTACTGCCCTTGAGTCGATTCTGACACATAGTGACACTATGGGTCAGAGTAGAGCTGCCCATAGAGTTTTCAAGGAGTGCCTGGCAGATTTGAATTGTGGACCTTTTGGTTAGCAGATGTAGCACTTAACCATGACACCACTGGGGTCTCCATCAAGTCCTTAATGTTAGGAAATTTTTTCATTAAAGTGTAATGTATAAGGATCAAAATATGATCCTTCAATATGTTGTTGTAGTTAGGTGACATTGAGTGGATTCTAACTTGTGGAGACTCTGTCCTGCACCGTCCTTATGAACACTTTTATGCTAGAGCTCATTATTACAGCCACTGTGTCAAGCAACATCATTGAAGATCTTCATCTTTTCCATTACTTTAATAGCCTGATGTCCTTCTCTAGGGACTGGTCTTTCCTGATAACATGTCCAAAGTATGAGAGATGATGAAGTTTAGCCATCCTTGCTCATACAGCATTCTGGTTGTACTTCTTCCAAGACTGTACTGTTTGTTCTTCTGACAGCCCCTGGTACAGTCACTATTCTTTACCAGCACCATAATAATAAAGTCTTCATTCCTTCAGCTTTCTTCATTCATTCTTCGGCTTTCAGACTCAGACAGGATGGTTAAAAACACCATGGATTAAGTCAGGTGCACCTTAATCTTCAAGGTGATGTCATTGCTTTTTAACATTTAAGGAGATCTTTTGAATCAGATCTACCCAACACAAAGCATTGTTTGATTTCTTACTTGCTACATTCATGGGTATTGATTATGTATCCAAACACTTGACAATTTCAATTTTTTCGTTGTTTATCATGATGTTAATTATTGGTCAAGTTGTGAGAATTTTTTTTTTAATGTTATTTTCGTCAAGTGCTTGAAATCCTCTTTACTTTCAGCAAGCAAGGTTATGCAATCTTAATATTACAGGTTGTTAACAGGTCTTCTTCAAATCCTGACACCTCAGTTTTTCTTTATATAATCCAGCTTCTCAGAGTATTTACTCAGCATAGAGACTGAATAAATATGGTGAAAGGATACATTCTTTATGCACACCCTTCCTGACTTTAAGGCAGGTAGTATCCCCTTGTTCTGTTTAAACAATAGCCTCTTGGTCTAAGTACAGGTCTTTCATGAGCATAATTAAGTGTTCAGGAACTCCCATTCTTCCAAATGTTATTTATAGTTTATGATAAAAAACATTTGACTGTGTAGATCATAACAAACTATAGGTAAATATGCAATCAAGATTCACTGATAGAGAAAAGTCCCAAAATTTCTTAAACAGGGGTAGAAACAGTCTCTTTAATAAATGGTGCTGGCAAAATTGGATATCAATATGTCAAAAATCAAAGCATGACCCATATTGCACACCTTATATAAAAACCAGCTCAAATTGGAGAAAAGACTTAAATACCAAATCTAACAAAGCTCATTCAAGAAAAAATAGGATCAATCACAGAAGTTTTAATACACAACATAGACAGACTTTAAAAACTGACAAAGCACAATCAACACAAGGGAAAATGGATAAACAGGAACTACCAAGAATAAAACATTTTTGTTCATCCAAACATTTTATCAAAAGAATTTAAAGACCAACTACAGAATAGAAAAAAAAAAATTGGCAACTATATGTCAGATCAATGTCTGATCTCCATAATCTATAGGGTACTACAAAATACCAACAAGAAAAGGATAAATAATCCAGTTAAGTGATGGGCAAAGAAGACAGATAGACACTTCTCTAAAGAGGACATCCAGGCAGCCAAAAGACAAGTGAGGAAATGCTCACAATCATTAGCTACTAAAGAAATTCAAATCAAAACTATGATGAGATATCATCTAACCCCAACAAGGTTGGCCATGATCCAAGAAACACAAAATAACAAATGCTGGAAAGGTTGTGGAGAAATTGGAATCTCCTACACTGCTAGTGGGATTGCAAAATGGTACGATCTCTTTGGAAAGCAATCTGCTACTTCCTTAAAAATCTGGAAATAGATATACCATTTGACCCAGTAATCCTGCTGCTTGTAATATATCCTACCTAAGCAAGGGCAGTCACATGAACAGATACATGCACGAGAATGTTTATTGCAGCACAGTCCACAATAGTAAAAAGATGGAATCAACCCAGATGCCCAACAACAGATGAATGGAAAAATAAACTATGGTATATATACTCAATGAAACTATGCAATGATAAAGGGCAATGATGATTTTAGGAAGCATCTCAAATTTGATTTCAATTGGAAGACATTATGTTGAGTGAAATTAGTCAATGCCACAAGGGCAAATATTGTATGAGACCCCTACTATAAACACTTAAAAACAGGCTCATTCACAAAACAAAAGACTCTTTGATAGCTGCAAGAGAGGGGAGGGAGGGGACGGAGGAGGGAGAGGGCTGGTTATAGATTAGATAGTTGATATAAAGGTAATTGGGTGAAATCAGCGACAGCGCACGTTAGAAAGAAGACCAATTTAACTGGACTTCGACATAACCTGAAAACTCTTCCAATCTTAACCCAATATGGCAAGGACAGAGTAGCAGGGGTAGGGGTCCGGGAACCATGCTCTCAGGGAACATTAAGGCCAATTGTCATAACTAGCCTATTGCTAAAAGAGTCTTCTCCACTCCATGTTGGTGAGTGGCATGTGGGGTCTTAAAAGCTAGCAAGCTGCCATCTGAGGTACACCAAATGGTCCCAACTCAGCTAGGACAGATAATCACCACTAACAACAATGACATGGGAGAAAGAAAACCCAGAAGACAGAAAACACACCTGAAAGGGTGACTACATCAACATGTGACCAAAAGAACCAGATGATGCCCTGCCATCACCAGTGACAGTCATGATGGGTGTCACAAAGCTGAGTCCCAGTGGCAATATGAGAATAAAAAGGGATGCACCCTGAGAACTTCACTAAAAGACCACAGTTGATGGTCCGAAGTCCTGGGGATTCCCCTGAGAGTATGGCCCTTAAACCTGGTGTTACCCTTGTTCATAAACCATTACTGATGACAATTCCTTGGTCAGGAATGTATTAGACTTGGTGACACAGAGTGACCATGTTGTGTGTGCACTTTATGGTTCTTTGCATCTGTGGGATGTGGTCTTACTGGCCTCCTACTAGAGGGGAGTGGAGAGGGTGGAGCAGAGCAGAGAGGAGATATTAAAGAGGACATGACTTGTATAGAACATAAAGGAGGAGTATGCTCTCACCAGGCAAAGAGAGCAGTAGGAGCTACAGATAGGTGGGCATATGAATCTAAACTGGATTGTACACTTCCACTCAATCACAATAAATAAATAAGATTCACCAATAATTACTGGCAACTGGAATGTCAATGTTGGAGTAAAAAGACTGGTATTTGGAAAAGATGGCCTTGATGATAGAAATGATACCAGAGATCACAAAATAGAATTCTGCAGCAATGACTTTTTCATTTCAAACACCTTTTTGTAAACAATGACTTACATGTGCATCTCGTCAAATGGAATACACAGAAATCAAATCTACTACATATGTGGAAAGATATGTCATCAGTCAGAAGTAGATCAGGGGTTCTGTCTGTAGAACAGACCATCAGTTACTTATGTGTAATTAAATTTGAAGCTGCCAGCCAAGTGCCGTCGAGTCGGATCCGTTGAACCAAATTAAAACAAGCCCATGAAGGCCAAAGTACTACCTTAAGTATACCTCACCCGAGTGTTGAGACCATCTCAAGGATAGACTTGACACATTCAGCACTAATGACTAAAGATCAGTTGAGTTGTGGAGTGACATCAAGATCATCACATGTGAAGAAAGCAAGAGATCATTAAAAAGACAGGAAAGAAAGTGAAGACCCAAATGAATGTCAGAAGAGACGCTGAAGATTGCTCTTGAAAATTGAGTAGCTGAAGGGAAAGGAAGAAATGGTAAAGTGAAAGAGCTGAATGGAAGACTTCAAATGACAGCTTGGGAAGACTAAATAATCAATATAAAAAATACTGATGAGATATTTTACATTCTTTTGCTTATTAGTAAAGCTCTGAGATCTAGTACTTTAGACTTGAAGTCACTGTTCAGAAATTTTTATCCTCCAAAAATCCCTTCAGTCTGCATCAACTTTTAGCACCATTCTGGTGCCTAAATTAAGTTACCATTCTTTAGTCTGTCTTAACTTTTGCAATAGCTTTCTAACCAGTCTCTTGCCTTACAGTGTCTATGGTTCTTCCCCATCATATTGTTAATAGAGTAACATAACAAAATTCAAAGTCTATCACATGCCACCAAACTTAAAACCCTCAGTATCTGTTCCTTGCTCATAGTGTAAATCCACACTCCTCAGCCAAGTGTACAAATCCTATAACACACTAACCTTTTGAGCCCAGTAGAGCTCACACATTTGCACTTGCTGTTCTCTTTGCACTATGTATCATCCCTTTTCCCACTCAGGGACAAGAAGATGCCTCTGTCATTACATTTATCAGCTTAGTTACATATTTACGAGCTTATCTTCATGGTGAGGATCTGAGCCGTGCTACTGACCTTCCTACCGTTGTTTACTCCAGTGCTTGGAAACACGGTATTTGGATAACAGATGCCTGTTGCAGTCAATCAGATATAGAGAAATAGAAAGACAAAAGCCTTGCCCTTCTGGATCTGAAGATACTGACTAAAGTGACAAGCCAGCGTGTGGCTGGCACCCTGGGAGTTGAATGTTGTACAGTCCTTAGCACAGGCTGTGGAAGAGAGTAGGGCACTAATTTTTCAAGGTCAAGCTCAGATTTCACTGCACTTTTGAATGTTCTACTATGTCTACCACGGAATTCCACTCTCTCCTCTCAGTTTTGATAGTACTTACAGGTTACAGCACGTATTTGCTTCTAATGAGATCCCAGCTAATGATGCAGTTTTCATGCATGACTGACCTAACTTTCTAGGCAAATGTAATCTCATGATGAGCTGAGAGAGCTTCTTTATAGTTCCTTGTATCCTATAGAAGAGTGCTGTACATTTAGATGGCAGCCAGCAGTCATTTCTTATTGATGACCCTCTGCTTTTGATGACCATAATGATGACTCATGTTATTAAATAGGATTTTACTCATTTCAAAGGCTAAGCTGCCAAAACACATTATGTACAGCATGATAGACATATATGAAATACATGTTTGTGCATAATTTAAGGTCAGAGTGATTACACTGTGATTACCTCTCCTGTCTAGGCTTGAGGCAACTGTGGAAATCTCCAAGAGGAGTCTGGTATCTGAATGAGCTTCGTAGTATAACTATGCTTAACTAAATACTTTATGTGCTTTTGTAGCACAGGAAATACATTTAGTTACAGGTCTATGATAAAAACACCAACAATGCTGCACTAATTTTGAAAAGCAAACAAGAACTGATCATATTATAGATGAAACTTAACGTGAATTATGTATCCCATCAATTAGACTGCAAATTTGTTTTTAAATTATAGCATCTGGATAACAAAATACTTAACAGCAGATTCAGACATGAGTTCATTTCAGTAACAAGGGTGATTCTTATAGTTGCATCCATCAGCAGAATTTCTGGAAGCTGGAAAAAGGACATCTAAGTTTTTGGTAACGTAGCCTCCCTAAACATGTTAATTCTTAAGCTATTGTCTCTCAGGCTGTAACTTACCTGTTACAATTTGCTATGTAGTACAAGTACTCAAGTCTTTACTGGGTTTCTTTGCCGAGTACCTGGGCTTCCTTCTTTGAACTCCTGAAATAAGTCCCCGACAGACGGAGTTCTCCTTCTACATCTGTATCCCAGCTCTAAAGGACTGATCTTTCAAACTTCTAAGTTCTAAGCATCACAATCCTGCCTTTTACTCCATCAGTCTTAGAAAACACAGCTGCTGCTTTCTGCATTGCCACATCCGTAATCTCAGTGTCATCTTCTGGTCTTTTCCAATCTTGAAGCCTGGCTATCATTTATGTGTGCGTTCAAGTTTTTCCTGTTAAAGGAAACTGTTATTGTTTCTGTGTCTTAGCAGGACGAGGAACGCGCAGGAGCACAGATCTCAGCATTTCACTGTTATTCTTAGCCACGTATAGCGAAGGCACTGTTTCAGCACAGGCAAGTTTTAGTTCACATGGTACTAGCAAAGGAGGGCTTCCAGTATTGATGAATTTTTTCACATGTGTGTGTATTATATCCATTTAACATACTTTTGATGGTTTGTCTATGGAACTTCATAATTACATTAAGTGAATTGTAAATGAGCCAGAGTTAAAATTGGCAAAAATCATGTACTTACGCTTGCCCGATGCTGTTGTTAGGTGTCACTGAGTTCCAACTCATACTGACTCTGTCTATGCACAATAGAGAAAGACACTACCCAGTCTTGTACCATCCTCATAAATGTTGTTATATTAGAGCGCATTGATGCAGCCGCTGGGTCAATCCATCTCAGTGAGGGTTGTCTTAATCATCTAGCACTGCTCTAACAGAAATATGACAAGTGCGTGGCTTTAACAAAGAGAAAGTTATTTTCTCACAGAAAAGTCAGCTTAAAGCCCAAATTCAGGGTATCAGCTCTAGGCAAAAGCTTTCTCTGTTGACTCTGAAGTAAAGTCTTTGTTGTCAGTCTTCCACTGGACTGGGAGCTAGCTTCTCAGGCAGAGACCCTGAGTCCAAAGGACACACTCTGCCCCTTTGGACTTTTTCTTCTGAGTGCTTCTTTCCTGATGGCTTGAAGAACTTAACTTTCTCTGGTCATTTATTCTATACCCCAAGATATTGTATTAACACGTCCAAGCTTGTAGAATGAGCCCTGTGTCACTAACACAGCCAAGTGTGTAGCGGATGACACATAATTTTGGTTATTGGATTGTAGTATATAGACACAAGGTATACGACTTTCTAATGGCTACTCTAGGACATAAAGAGTCATGTTTACAAACTGAGAATAAATCACATGCCAGAATTATGTTTCGATTTTATAGAATTCAGCATGAAAAATAATTTTCCAAGTGCTCTCTTAAAAAGTGTGTTTTAAAACCAAATTACTCTAGACTATACAGAACCTCATACCAATAGCCCAGCCTCCCATTCTTTCATTAACATCATAGAAGCAGAATTCACAGCATATGGGAAAAATTACACAATACAGGAAATCATAGTCAAGCCAAACTGATATAAATTTTTGGGGGGACATAATTTAGTATAGGACAAAGGTGTTTCTCTTTATCATTGATCCTCTACTTTAACAAGCATGGTGTCTTTCTTCAGGGACTTGTCCCTCCTGACAAAATGTCCAAACTACATGAGACAAATGTTGCCATCCTCATCTAGGGAGTGTTCTGGCTGATATTAGTATGGTGTATATACCCGTGTTGTCTCCTTTCTCTTAGATTGTTAGGTTCTGGATCATCCAGAGTAATTTGATTTTAAAATATACTCTCTTTAGGTGAGTATTTGGTAAATTATTTTTCATGATAAATTTTCTAAAATCAAAACATTACTATATCCATCATGTGATTTATTTTCAGCTTGTAAGCCTGACACTTTATGTTCTAGAGTAACCATTAGAAAGTCAAATACCTCTGTTTCAATATACAACAATCCAGCAACAACAATCCAGCAACTACAACTATGTGTCATCTGGTATACATTTGGCTAACACTGCATGTGCAGTGGTTATTTATTTCTGGAGAGATGAAATAAAGTAGCATAAGAATGACAAGCAGCATAAAAAAAGAGCTCTAGAAGTGATAAGGCCCTAGCAGAAAGGCACAGGGTAAGCTGGGAGATGAGTTTAACATTTCCTTTATATAGTATCATCCTGAAAGAAGATAAAAGATACGTCAGAACACAGAGGAAAACATTATACCTGAAGAGGCAACATGAGCACTGAATACATAAGGTATCCAATCATCCAACTAATGTATGTTGAATCTTCTGTAGAAAAAAGTGTGTACGTTGGAGAAATCTTACAGAGAGGATCAGACACCTTGGGGCCTACCTGAAAGGAGTCTGTCTACCATCTTGTATATCATAAGATGCTTTGAGTTACCTTTGAAATCATGAAAGGTAGACCTTACAGTTGGTTCTAGTCTGCTGATGAATTTGACCAGAAAACTCAGTGTAAAGGTATAGATTTCAAATAATCATTTTTAGTGTCTGCATATATATGCTTTATGAATCAATTCATTCAAAATTATTTCATCATAACAAATTGTTATTTATCAACACAAATTATTTTATCTATATGACAAATTTATGTTATATGTCTAGTGCATAAGGAGACTTAATGGTGAAGTGGTTAAGTGCTTGGCTGCTAACTGAAAAGTCAGTAGTTTCAAGCTGTAACCACTCAGAGAAAGGAATATGTGGCAGTCTGCTTTTATAAAGATTGAAGCCTTGGAAACCCTACGGGGCAGTACTACTCTGTCCTACAGGGTCTCTGTGATCAGAATCAATGTGACAGCAACAGGTCAACAGATTGATCTAGTGCATATATACAAAAAAAAAAAAAACAAACAAACCTTTAAATATTAGTCTCGTAAGTACATGACCTTGAGGATATAGGCTTACCCTAGTAAATCTATTGACTTTTAAATTGGAAGTCACTTAGTTTAATGTTATATAGATATAACATGCATACTATCTCTAGTGGGAACTCAGGTGGCATAGCGGGTTCAGTGCTGCCTCTGCTAACCAAAAGGTCGGTGGTCCAAACCTACCAGGAGCTCCTTGGAAATCCTATGGGACAGTTCTACTCTGATCTCTAGGGTTGCTATGAGTTGGACCTGACTCAACGGCAGTGGCTTGCTTTCTCTAGTTACTTGTCTGAGCACACATTTATATATAATCCTGGTATATTCATTTAGAAAACTTACCAGTTGTGTTTGTGATCTAAATGATCTTTAATATCCTATTTGAAATATACTTACTAATTATTTAGAGAATAAATAATACGTCTGGAATGGCACGCTTTGGCTTTATGGATTATTCTGAAAGTGCTGCCTTGGCCTTGAAAATCATTTATGGACCTACATAGTTTTAGAGTTGTAAAAGCAGAGAGGTTTGAAGTTTTCTGATTAAGCCTTTTCAGCAGGATTGTATATTTTCTAGAATCAGACAACTTCAAATTCTGTCTCCTTCAAAATAATGATTGTATTAGAATCTCTACAAGATGCCACACTGTAAATAAATATATAATTTTAAGGGTATTTATGCCACATTGTGAGTGTAGCTTTGACCCACATACAGATTCCCCCATAGGCTGCCTATTTTGTGGGTGGACCAGCACAAGAGAAGTTCTGTACATGGGCAGGCTGCAGAATGAGCACTCTGAAGCCTTAGTTCTTGGGTTCCAGGAGACCCAATGATACTTCATGCATCCTTGACAAATATGGGGGAGCTGTTTGGTGCCTCTAGTAAGTTTTTGTAGGAGAATCGTGGCACAGAACACAAGGATGTTGAAACAAATCTATGTCCTCTTTGAAAACAAATATTGCCCTTTTTGAGTAAAACTTTGACATGATATTAGGCCTTATAGAACTGAATGTTTAACCATGAGACCGCAGATGACCATGTGGTCAGACATGGATGCTGTCTGAGCCACCTAACTGCAGCTTTAGGTATATGCAATATCAGTTGTTAAATGGAGACAGTATATAAGATGCCAAATTTGGACATGTTTGGAAGGTAATACTAAGTTGTAAGAACAGGCGGCTCAGACCCCTCCAACACCAACTAGCTACTTTTGAATTGTCTGCTCTCCTTCAGAAGAAGCCTCTGGCCACCTGTAGTGTTCTTTATGATCAACTAACCAGGTACTGGCAAACATGAGCCAGTACCATGTATTACGATGGAGTTGGAAGTGACTCCATGGCAGTGGGTTTGGTTTGGTACAGATAGAGCTATACCGTACATTGGCACCACCTAAAATTTTTCAGCTATAGCACTATAGCCTCATTTAGGGGTGACACTGAAGAACAGAGGTGAAGGAACATCCTTCCACTGGGTCATACAATTAATTGTCCACTATTCTAGAGTGAGATGTGGACTAAGTATGGATTTATCCCATCAGCTGCCAATGGTTTGGCTGGAAGGAACAGGACTGGAAGACCGGAAGTCTGGGGAAGAAGTGTGTGAATGAAAAATTTGGTATGGAGACAGAATGGAGATGTTTGTGTCCCCTGTGAATGTTTACTAAAGGGAATACATTGGAAAGGAGACCCTTAACAGTCAGAAGTAAAAGCTAGCATTCTCTGGAATGTTGGTCAGTCTCCTTCTCTAGCCACTCTGTGTTTGCACAATGGGCCCATGGGCAAAATGGCCACACTAGCAGGGATGGAGGATATGATTGGAATCACAGCCTCTCCCTCACCAAGACTGACCTTGTTCGTGTTGTTCCTTAGTTCCTAATCTGCCAACATCAGAGACCGCCACTGAGCCCCAGCATGGAATCATTCCATGGGTAGACCAGGTAGCCCCAGCATGGAACCACTCCATGGGTGGACCAGGTGGGTAGGTAGATCACACTGGATGTCTTTCATCATGCTGAGGGTGCTGGTTTGTCCTCCTGGGATACACACATATTCTGGATATGAACTTGCTTTGCCTGCCCATGGTGCTTCTATCTGAGCTACAATCTCCAGTTTCTAAGAGCCCTTGATCCTCAGTCTTGGCATTCCACATAATGTTGAGTTGGAGCAAAAAACTCATCTCACTTTGGCAGAGACAAAGAAGACTTCAAATTGAGTGTTAGAAAAGACCTGAAACCAGTGAAAATAATAAAAACAAAACAAAAAGCTGTGAAGGTCCAGGAGAAAAAAAATTTCCATGTAGGAAAATGATTGCAGAGTCTGACGTAGCAATGAAGTTAATAGAACAAACCAAAAACAAAGTAGACATTATCTTAGACGGGATTCTGTAGAGTAGCAAAACCAGTGAAGCATATATAGGAGAGAGATTTCTATTAAGGAAATAGTTGATGAAACTGTAGATGCTGGAACTTCCCCAGTCTCTGGGCCAGGTTAGAGGCTTCCCCTGATTCACATGCTCACAGGAGATCATAAACAAACCCAAGACTGGCAGATCAGGTGGCAGGGCTTTGGCTCAAATGCTGTGAAGTCCAGCTAATCCTAGCATCAGCAGGCAAGATGACGGCTAATCTGTGAGTTCAAGTCAAACAGGAGATCAGACAAACCGGAGCCAGATGCAGGATCCAGAATGAGCAAAAGCCCATGAGACTTGCCAGAAAGTCCATTTATATTGGATGCAAGTCATACCTCCAAGGAAACTCCCTTTCAAATGTTTGGCTACTCACAGCAGATCCCATTATGAAGGTGTTCACATGGTACCAAATCTCACCTTGGAAGTGGTCACATCTTCATGTGACTGCCAAACTACACCACAGCTTCCAAACCACTGAGCATCACGGTCAAGTTGACACACAACTTTAACCATCGGAAAAGCCACTGTGTCTGGAGTAGGTTGATGAGTAGCAGCGCTTAGAGATGAGTATGGAATAAAAGGCAAGGGTATGATCATAGAAAGATTTTTAGATCATGATGATGAGGAATTTGGATTTTATTATGCCAAGCCATTAAATGTTTGCTGTTTTGCTCTAAGTCAGATTTTTCTGCTTGCACACTCTTTAACAGGGTACAAACTTCAAACCAATGAATGAAGGCCGTTGAGGATATCCTGCTCTAGGTACCAAAAAAACCCAAACCCATTGCTGTCAAGTTGATTCTGATTCATAGTGACCCTAGAGGATAGAACAGAACTGCCTCACAGAATTTCTAAGGAGCGCCTGGCAGATTTGAACTGCTGACATTTTGGTTAGTAGCTGTAGTACTTAACCAATAAATGATATATAATCCTGCACTTAGGGTTTCTTATCTTTGTCTTTTTGAGAAGATATTCCTGTGTTTCTTGTAGAAAACAAAATTTAAAATGGTATAGTGCTAACTAAATTGGAGACGTGATAATACGAGAGTACGTATTTCTTACGTCTCTGATCTTAAACTCTCAAGTGGAAGAATATATGGGTTCTGAAATAGAAGAACATATGGGTTTTGTAGTATTTCATGCATTTTTACATGGCTTTCAAGACAACAGTGTGGTAAATTATTTAAAAGAATATACGTACGTTATGCATGGAGAAACAGATTCTATACTTCAGTCAAATAGCAAATAAGAGCTTGAATTTGCAGATAATAGTTCTTGCAAAGAACTGCATCTTGTCATAGTTGGAGCAACTTGGCTCTAATCAGAGCATAAGTTCCTGTAGCACCCCACAACTTTCTGGTTGCTAAATAATGCTTTGCATTCGTATAGAACGCTGTCTTTTGGTAAGTACCGGTTGGTAGTTCTCTTCTGAAGGCTGTACATTTGCTGACTTACTCCTTGTTCACAGTGCATGAGCCTGCTCATTATGAACTCAATCTCCTTCTCATAGATGAGAAAGCCGAGGAGAAGAGACAGTGGGTAATTTGTCCAAAGTCACACAGGACAGGACAATATTCAAGTCCATGTGGTCAGGCTCCTGATTCCTCAAATTTCCCAAATCTAGCCAAGGAAATTCAAACAGACTCTCAATCAGTCTCAAGTATAGCTTTGATATTTAAAACTGAGTTCACTTCATTCATGATAGATGGCATTAGAATTTTTAACGCTTCAGTAGTTTTATTGAAAACATAAGTCAGCCTGACAAACCTGTGAGAAACAGCATAGCCAAAAGAGAAGCAGTCAGAGAAACTTACTCAAAAGACTGCAATGCAAGTCCTAAAAAGCTCACACCAACCAGCGAGCTTCAGGAACTGACTTCTCATTCATTTCCTCTACGAAAAAATTTGTATTTCTCATAGTACCCAGCAACCAACTTGCATACGTGTTTTCTTTTTCTTTATTGCCATTTGAATATTTGCTCTACTGGTTTTTCTCTGACATTTAATGTTTAGTATAAAGATAATACAAACAAACAACAACAACAAAAAAAACCAAACCTGTTGCTGTCAAGTTGATTCCAATTCATAGTGATGGTATAAGAGATAGAAGAACTGCCCTACAGGATTTCCAAGAAGCGACTGGTGGATTTGAACTCACAGCCTTTTGGTTAGCAGCTGACAAAGTGATGCTAACCTAGTCCCTGGTGGTGTAAATGATTAATATAGGTGGCTGCTAAGGGGAAGTATAGAGGTTGAAGTCTACCCAGAAAAATCTCAGAAGGCCTGGTGGTCTATGTCTGTGAAACAAGCCACTGGAAACCCTACAGGGCACAGTTATAATCTCACACACATAGGGTCACCATGAGTCTGAGTTGACTTCCAGGCAACTGACTTTATGTGAATATATACCTTTCTGAGATTTAAATTTGCAGACTTCCAAGATGTTAACCATCAAATCAATCTAGGGGTTATGCCACATCCAAAATATTCCTGTAAGAACAAACAAGAACAAGAAGGGTTTGCAATACAGAAAACTAGAACGGCTTGTGGATTACATGTAATTTAAAAGTACCTGGGGAGCTTCTGCTTCTTTCTGTGCACCCTCATCTCTCTCCAGAATCATGTACCTTCATGTCGTCTTTGGGCTACTCCCAAAAAACTTCTCTGGCAGGATGGTCTACTTTTCCATTGCACAGACCTCCCTCACACTCACCCTGTCCCCTCAGATTCTCTTCTCGACAGAACTACTGGCACTGTGTTCAGAAGGTATACCCCCAGCCAGCAGTACCATTCAGTGGCAGCTGGGGCACAACAGAGACAGTACATACACAAATTCCAGACACGTTATTTAAAGAGTCAACTGAGCAGGCTGATTTTGTAGAACCTTTCAAAATGTGCCATGTAGATAGATATCAGTTCACATGGCTATGTCTTCTGGAAGTAACCTTAAGCAAATGAAATTGGTAGATGGTATTATTATTACTTCCAGTGTTATTGTCACTTGTGCTGTTAGTAGTTATGACAGCCACATAATGTCCTTTAAGTGGGAAGATGACAATAATAACAGTGTCATTTAACATTAGCCCACTTTGAGCCCAACACACTTTTGATACTTTATATGCTTCATGACATTTAATCTCAGCAACTGAATGAGTTTAGTTCTATGCCCAATTTTTAGCAAAGAAACTGAAACCTAGTGGTGTTAAATACCTTTCCAAAGTGACAGCAGTCACAAAGTTGGACAGGAATCTTGTTTTTCTTTCTCCTGCTGTCTCCCCAGGGGATGAGCCAGGATCTACACATGGTAGGAGCTTGAGAGTAAAGAGATATAGCTCAGGACAACGTATAGAATATGTCCATGCTGTCCAGTTGCCCCTCACTCTGCAGTAAATCCATCTGATGAAAGCAATATCATTCAGTCATTTATATTTTCTTCAGTGAGTCACTGTTTTTCAAATGAATTTAAAATAGCAGTGACACAGTTTTGAAAATTTTACCACTGCTTTCCAACTCTACCACCATGGTTCAAGGCCTGACTTGCCTGAATTATTGCAGCTGCTTTTCCTGATTCAACTGCTCACACACAATCTACTCTCAATGCTATAGACATACAGAGTCAAACATGACATTTCTCTGCTCAAAAATTCTGCATTGATATCACAGTTAACTCAGAGTGAAAAACCAAAGTCCCTACAAGCACTTAGTAGACCTTACATGATTTCATCTCCTTTGCTCTATCTACCCAGTGGCATTGGTATCCAAACTCTTCCTTCTGCCTCCAGGTTTTGTTTTAGGGCTCTTGAACTACATATTTCTTCTGTCTAGAACACTGTTACCCCGCATACACATACAACTCCTTCCTATACTTAATAAACTATTGTAATACTCACATTCTCCACTCTATCAGTGACATTGATTCTGAGCATGTCTTTAACAACTGCAGTCTATTCCTCCTGGATTAGTTTTCTATTGATGTGCAACACGTCATCACAATGCAACAACTTTTAAGCACCATTTATTATCTCGCAGTTTTGTAGCTCATAAATCCAGATGGAGAATTCTTCCAAACATTCAAAAAAGAACTGACATCAATTCTACTCAAATTATTCCAGAACATAGAAAAAGATGTAACAGTCCACAATTCATTCTATGAAGTAAACATAACCTATATTAAAGCCAAGCAGAAACATTACTAAAAAAGAAAAATCGTAGGCCAATATCCATCATGAATATAAACACAAAAATTCTTAACAAAATCCTAGCCAATAGATCTCAACAATATACCAAAAATGTCACTTATGACAAAGTGAGATTCATACCAGGTATGCAAAGATGGTTCACATTAGAAACCCAATTAACCAAAAATCAATCAACAAGAGCCCTAAAAGAAAAGAAAAAAACACATGACTGTATCAATTGATGCAGAAGAGACATTCAATAAAATCCAACACTTGTTGCTGATGAAAGCTCTCAGTTAAAGAACAGTAGAAGTGAAACTCTTCAATATATTTAAAGGTATCTATACAAAACCAACAACTGACATTTTTCTCTACATGGAGAGTCAAAGCATTCCCTTAGAGAACAGGAACCACACAAGAATGTCCTTTATTATCACTTTTATTCAAGATGGTACTAAAAGTCCTAGCAAGAGCAATCAGTCAAGAAAGGGAAATAAAAGGCACACGAACTGATAAGGAAAAATTAGAAGTATCCCTGTTCACAAAATATATGGTCCTAACCCTGGTGGTGTTGTGATTAAGTGCTAACCAAAAGGTCTGCAGTTTGAATCCACCAGGCACTCCTTGGAAACATTATGGGGTAGTTCTACTCTGTCCTATAGGGTAGCTATGAGTCAGAATCGATTTGAAGATAGTGGGTTTGGTTTTATGTATATATACATATATATGCAGAATACTCCAGAGATTCTACAAGACAGCTATTGGAACTAACAGAATTTAACAAAATGGCAGAATAAAAGATCAACATACATGTATCAATCAGATTCCTCTATATTAACAATAGAACCATAAAAAAGAAATCAGGAAAGCATTTCCATTTACAGTTGTCTCTGTCTTAGTTACCTAGTGTCACTTTAACAGAGTCAACACAAGTGAATGGTTTCAAAAGAGAAATTTTATTTTGTCACAGTACAATAGGCTAAATGTCCAAATACAGGGTTTCAGCTACAGGGAAAGCCTTTCTCTACTGGATCTGGACCCAGAGGAAGGTCCTGTTGTCAATCTTTACTTGGACTGGAAGATTCCGAAGATTCTGAGCTACAAAACTGTGAGATAATAAATGGTGCTTAAAAGTTGTTGCATTGTGATGACGTGTTGCACATCAATAGAAAACTAATCCAGGAGGAATAGACTGCAGTTGTTAAAGACATGCTCAGAATCAATGTCACTGATAGAGTGGAGAATGTGAGTATTACAAAGTATTACAAAGTATTACAAAGGACCCTGTTCCTTTCTAAAAGACACACTTAGCTCCTGGCACTGCATCTTGGTGGCATGTGGTCCCAAAATATCAACTTTTTCCCCCTTTCTTTATATCCCAAAAGGCTGCCCCAAGCCGTTATACAATCCTACACTTAAATTCCTGACCTACCAACTCAACTGAAACCCATAGTTCCCATTAACATTACAGAGGCAGGGCTTACAGTATATACAATACAGGGAATCATGGCCCAGACAAATTCTACTCACGTTTTTGGGGGGAACACAATTCTATCCATGACAGTCCCTCAAAAAATAAAATATTTAGTGTAAAACACAACCAGAGATGTAAAATCCATTGCTGTCAAGTCTATTCTGACTTACAGCAACCTCATAGGACAGAGAAGAGCTGTTCCATAGAGTTTTGAAGTTGCTGTTGATGGAATTCACCCATGGAACTTTTGGTTAGGAGTTAAACTCTTAATCACTGAGCCACCAGGGCTCTAAGGATGTAAAAAGTTTACATACACAACATTACAACAAGAACCCTACAGAAATGAAAAATCATACCATGCTACTGCATAGGAAGAGACAATCAGTACTACCCAAAATTATCTATAGCTATAATGTGATCCCAATCTAGAGTCCATCAGCATTCTCTAATGAGACGGAAAAACTAATCACCAACTTTACATTCAAATGAAAGAGGCCCTGCGTAAGCAAAACACTAGTGAAGAAGAACAAAGTAGGAGGCCTTACACTTCCTTACCTCAGAACTTAATACACATGTAGTCATGGTAGTCAAAACAGCATTTTACTGATATAATTACAGACACAGACAGATGAAACAGAATTAAGAACCCTGAAGTAAATCCATACATCTATGGCTAGCTGATTTTCAACAAAAGTCTGAGATTCATTAAATCAGGAAGAGATTGTCTCTCTAACAAATGGTGCTGGCAAACTGAATATCCGTTAGGAGAAAAATGAAACAGGATCCATATCTCACATCATACACACACACAAACTCATGATGGATCAAAGACCTAAATGTAAATCTTAAAACAATAAAGATCATGGAAGAAGAAACAGAAGCAAACCTAGGGATCCTAATTCACAGCGTGAATAGACTACCAAATATAAATGAAATGCACAAACCACAGAAGATAAATGAAATGACTGAGACCAGCTACAAACTAAACATTTATGTGCATTGAAAAACTTCTCCAAAAGTGTAAAAAGAGAACCTACAGACAGGGAAAAATTTGGGGGGGCAATGATAAAATTCCATATGGGTTTGGGGAGGAGGGGGACAGAGTCAAGATGGCAGACTAAATGCATGTCTCCCTAAATCCTTCTGGAAACCAATACCTGAAATGACAATTAAACAGAGCCTTCTGGACACCTAATGAGTCCTGGGATACAGCATAGGGCTGTTAATTTGGACTTTATACCACTTAATGCAAAACCTCCTCTCTTTCGCTGACCCCATTCTTGGAGAGCAGAGGCTTGCACAGACTGAAGACAGCCTAGAGAAACACCTGTAGTCCATCTTCACAGCATCTCTTCCAGCCTCTATTGACTTACATGAAGCCCAAATGACAACAAATGTTGGAGAAGATGGTAACCTGGCAATCACCCATGGCATCAGAAGGCCCCCAAAAGAAACCAACTCAGAACTTCCCAGGTTAAGAAGCTTTTCTGAAACTATCAGAAGATGAATACAGAAGGATTATATAGAGAGCCCTCCTAGACTTTACACAAAATGCAGCAGAGCAAAACAAAAAATTAACCAAGCTGTTAAATCTGATGGAATATCAGTATTCAGAAATCCAACAGATCAAGAACAAAATCAAAGACATAGAAACTTCAATACAAAGCCAAGAAAACAGAATGGAACAAATGGAAAAGAGAGTTTCTGATTTGGAAGACAGAGCTATTGACTCCAGCATCTATGAGAAGAAATCAGAAAAAAGAAACAAGAAAAAGGGAGAAGCATTAAGAAGCAGGTGGCACTCTATTAAGAAGAACAATCAATGATTAATTGGAGTCCCTGAACAAGGCGAGACACCTCAGAACACAGAGAGTATTGTGTCTGGACTGCTGACAGAAAACTTCCCAGAAATTATGGAAGAAGAGAATACAGATATCCAAGATATGTATCGAACACTACTCAATAAAGATCTCAACAGAAAGGTTTCAAGAAATATTATAATCAAGCTCAACAAAATGAAACACAAGCAGAAGTTCTTAAAGGAAGCAAGACTCAAAGCAAAGCCGACATTCAGAAGGTAACCCTATAGGCTTTCATTGGATTTCTCAGCAGAAAACGATGCTGGCAAGGAGTCAGTGGCATGACATATTCAAAGCCTTGAAGAAGAACTTCCAACCATGAATTACGTATGCTGCAAAACTATCTTTCAAACATGAAAATGAAATTAAGACATTCACAGATAAACAGAAACCGAGAGACTTTCTAAAAACCAAACCAAAGCTACATGAAATACTGAAAGAATCTCTTGGCTTGGAAGAACAAAACTGCTAACTTTGTATTTTAGAAGGACACATTATCCAGAATCCTACTCACATAGGGAAGGCTCCAAACACAAACAAAGCTATAACAGTGAAAGAAATGATTAAGTGATCATGCCAAGCCAAGTGCTGTCGGGTCAGATCAGACTCATGGCGATATCATGTAAAATATGATATCATCATATTAAAAAGAGGGATGTACTACAGTCGTTACAGTCTTTCCAGATGGAGAGGAAGTTGACAAGGCTGGTAACAATCAAAGTTGGGTGTATATATAGTTTATTAAGTGAGATCATAGGGGCAGCCGTAAAGTATAATAAAAAAGCAACATACCATGAGTCTCAACAACCACAAAACCAACCCTGAAAAAATGGAAAAATCAACTCACAAAGAAGAGTATCCCAAAATGGACTAATAAGAGTAACAGAGAAAACATCAACACAAAAATAAACATACCACAATGGCAGCATTGAACACATACCTATCAATAATTACATTGAATGTGAATGGACTGAATGCTCCAATAAAGAGACATAAAGTGACATTCTGGATCAAAAGATGTGACCCATCTACATGTTGCCTACAAGAAAGTCACCTTAGACTTAAAGATAGGAACAAACTTAAAATTAAAGGATGGAAGAATACATACTAATAATGAACAAAGAAGAGCAAGCGCAGCAATTCTAATCTCAGATAATATTGATTTGAATGTAAAACCCACCACCATGGACAAGGATGGACACTACTTATTGCCGAAAAGGTGAAATACACAAGCAGGACTTAACAGTATTAAATATTTATACACCTAGTATTAGAGCACCTAAATACATCAAAGAATCATTGACTACACTCAAAAAGGAGATAGATCACTCCACAATAATAGTAGGAGACTTCAACACTCCACTCCCGATATTGGACAGATCATCTAAAAAAAAAGCTCAGTGAAGACACAGGAGACTTTATTGCCACAATTAACCAACCAGACCTCATTGACACACACAGAACTTGCTACCCATCAGTGGACAGTTACACCTTCTTCTCTAGTGCACATGAAACATTCTCCAGAATAGACCGTGTGTTAGGACATAAAGCAATTCTCAACAAAATCCATACCATTAAATTAATGCAAAGTATCTTCTTGGATCATAAAGCCATAACAGTTTAAATCAATAGCAGAAAACACATAGATAGAAAGTGGAAATCACAGAAACTGAACAACATCTTGCTCAAAAAACCATGGGTTATAGAAGAAATCAAGCATGAAATAAAGAAATTTATGGATTCCAACAAGAAAGAAAGCACTTCCTACCAGAACCTATGAGTACAGCCAAAGCAGTGCTCAGAGGGCAGTTTATCTCCATAAATGCACACAGCTGGAAGGAAGAAAAAAACGACATCAAAGAATTGACCGTACTGCTTGAATAGGTAGAGAGAGAACAACAGAGGAACCTCTCAGGCACCAGAAGAAAGCAGATCATAGAGATTAGAGCAGAACTAAACAAATTAGGGAAAAGAAGAACAATTGAAAACATTAAAAAGACCAAAAACTGGTTTTTTGAAAAGATCAACAAAATTGACAAACCATTGGCTAAACTTACTAATGAAAAACAGGAAAGGAAACAAATGACCCAAATAAGAAATGAGAGGGGAGTGGTCACAACAGATCGAACAGTAATCAAAAATATCATAGCTGAATACTACAAAAGATGATTCTAACACATTTGGAAACATAGAGGAAATGGACAAATTCCTTGATTCATATCACCTACCCAAATTATCACAAGGTGAAGCAGAAAAATTTAATAAACCCATCACAAGAAAGAGATTGAAAAAGTCATCAAAAACTGCCAAACAAAAAAGATCAGGCCCAGATGGCTTCACTGCAAAATTCTACCAAGCTTTTGGAGAAAAATTATCTCCAATACTACTGTTTCACAGTTTAGGAAGGTATGGAATACTCCCAAATTCATTCTATGAAGCCAGCATAACCCTAATACCAAAGCCAGGAAAAGACTCAACCAAAAAGGAAAACTACAGACTGATATCACTCATGAATCTAGATGCAAAAGTCTTCAACAAAATTCTTGCCTGTAGAATACAACAACTTATCAAAAAAAAAAAAAATCTATCATGACCAGTTTGGATTCACACCAGGGATGCAAGGCTGGTTCAACATTAGAAAAACAGTTAATGTGATCAACCACATAAATACTACAAAAGACAAGAATCACCTGATCTTGTCTATTGATGCAGAAAAGGCTTTTGATCAAGTCTAACACCCATTCACGCTAAAAACTCTTAGCGAAAGAGGAATAGATGGCCAATTCCTCAATGCAGTAAGGGCCATTTATACAAAGCCAACTGCCTATATCATTCTGAATGGAGAGAGACTGAAGGAGTTTCCCTTGAGAACAAGAACTAGACAAGGATGCCCACTCTCACCTCTCCTATTCAACGTTGTACTAGAAGTTCTAGCCAGAACAATTAGACAAGACCAAGAAATAAAGAGCATCTGCATCGGCAATGAAGAAGTCAAAATCTCCCCGTTTGCTGATGATATGGTTGTATATGCAGAGAATCCCAAAGAATCTATAAGGAAACTACTCAAAGTGATAGAAGAGTTCAGCAAAGTCTCAGGATACAAGACAAAGTAAATTAGTAGGATTCTTTTATACCAACAACGAGATTATTAAGGAAGAAATCGCCAAGTCAATATCATTTATTATAGCCCCTAAGAAGATAGAGTACCTACAAATAAATTTCACCAGAGAAATAACAGACATTTACAAAGAGGACTACAAACCCTTACTACAAGAAACTAAGAGAGAATTGCATAAATGGAGAAACCTACCCTGCTCATTGATAGGAAGACTTAACATTGTGAAAAATATCTATTTTACCCAAAGCAATCTACTTTTACAATGTAATCCCAATACAAGTTGCAGTGACATTTTTTAATGAGATGGAGGAACAAACTACCAACATTCTCTGGAAAGGGAAGAAGCCACGGATAAGCAAAGCATTACTAAAGAAGAACACACTGGGAGGCCTATCTTTACCTGACATTGGAACCTAGTATACTGCCACTGCAGTCAAAACAGTCTGGTACTGGTACAAAATAGACAGATAGATCAGTGGAACAGAATCAAGACCCTAGAAATGACATCATCAGCCTATGAACAGTCGATATTTGACAAAGGCTGTAAGACTTTAAACTGGGGTAAAAAAAAATCTCTTCAACAAATGGTACTCATAAAATTCGATATCCTCTGCACTAAATTAAAACAAGACTTGTATCTTACACCTTATACAAAAACCAACTCAAACTGGGTAAAAGACCTAAATATCAAACCTAAAATGATAAAGCTCATCCAAGAGAAAGTAGGAACAACAATGGAAGGTTTAATATACGACATAGACAGACTTCAAAATCTGTCAAACAACCCACAATCATCAGAAGAGAAAATAGATAAATGGGAAATACTAAGAATCAATCACTTTTTCTCATCCAAACACTTTATTAACAGAATTAAAAGGCCACCCAAAGAATGGGAAAAAATATTTGGCAACTCTATGTCAGACTGATGCCTGATCTCTATAATCTATAGCCAAGCCAAATGAGAAAAAGATAAAACACTTAATTAAGTGATGAGCAAAGAAGATGGACAGACACTTCTCCAAAGAGGAGATTCAGACAGCCAAAAACCACATGTGGACGTGCTCACGATCATTAGCTATTAAAGAAAGCTCAACAACAATGAGATACCATCTTACCCCAGCAAGGTTAGCTATGATCCAAAAAATGCAAAGCAACAAACGCTGGAGAGGCTGTGGGAAGATTGGAACTCTCCTACACTGTCAGTGGGATTGCAAAATTGTGCAACCTCTTTGGAAAACAATCTGGCACTCCCTTAAAAAAATGGATATGGATATACCATTTGAGCCAGTAATTCCACTACTTGGAATCTATCCTACAGAATCAAGGCCCTTCACACCAACTGATACGTGCACACGAATGTTCGTTGCAGCACAGTCCACGATGGCAAAAAGATGGAGTCAATCCAGATGCCCTACAACAGAGCAATGAATAGGTAAACTGTTGTATATATACTCAGTGGAACACTGTGCAATGATAAAGAATAACGATGATTGCAGGAAACTCCTCTTAACCTGGTTTGAACTGGAGGATATTATGCTGAGTGGAAGTAGTCAGAGACAGAATGACAAATACTGTATGAGGCCTCTATGGTAAGAACTTAAAAGTCTCATGCATGGAAGAAAAGACTCTTTGATGGCTACAAGGATGAGGAGGGAGGGAGACACGGAGGTTGGGGAGGAGGACTTAGATTAGATAGTTAACAGAAATTTGGTTGGGTGAAATAGGTGATAGCACACATTAGAAAGATGATCAATAATAACTGGACTTCAATAACCCAATATTGCAAGGACAGAGTAACTGGGTTGGGGGACTGGAGACCATGCTCTCAGGCTAAATCTAGGCCAATTGGCACAGCTAGCATTTTGCTAATGAGGACTCTCTGCACCCCTCATTGGAGAGTGACGTCTGGGGTCTTGAAAGCTGCCAAGCTGCCATGTGAGGGTACAGCAAATGGTCCTAAGCCAACAGGAACGGATCACCGAGGACGAGAACGACATGGGGAAAAGAGAACCCAGAAGACATATAAGTGACCCCATATAAGTGGGTCTCTACATCGACTCATAACCAGAAGAACCACATGGTGCCCGCCCACCACCAGTGATAGCCACAATGGAGCTCACAAAGTTGAGTTTCACTGGCAACAAGAGAATAAATAAGGGTGCACCCAGAGATCTGTAATAAAAGACCACAATTGATGGTCCAGGTGCTTCAGAATTCTCCTGGGAGCATGGCCCCTGCCCCTGATGCTGCCCCTGTCCATAAATATAACCAAGGTCAACTTTTCGGACAGCAGTGCAGTGGATTGGACTTGGCAACGCAGCGTGACTGTACCTTGTAGGAATTTTATGGTTCTGTGCATCTATAGGATGTCATCCTGCTAACCTTTTGCTGGGGGAACAGGAGTGGGTGGAGAGGAGGGGATAGGAGACTGTTGGGAAGATAAAACATGCACGGAGCAGAGAGGAGGAGTGTGCCGTCACTGGGCAGGGAGAGCAGTGGGAGCTGCATATATGTGAGCATGCAAATTTATATGGGAATGTAGATTTACATTCAATAATAGTAAAAAAAGTTTCATATGGGTTTGGCTGCGTTCTCTGTTGGTGTTTCACAAGGTAGAAATCAAAGTGCCCCTTTTAGGAGACAGCAAGTAGAGTCAACCCTTTGATGGATTTTTAGTACCACGTAAATGAGACTAAATGTAGTGGTAACAGGAGAGGAATGCGGGGCCAAGGAGGGTTTAGTTTTAGTGCTGGCAGATTCCATACCATGTCTGTGTGCTGATGAAAATGATATAAAGGAGGACATTTTCACCAATGCTTCAGAAGACAGAAGAAAGGAATATGTAGAAGCAAAGTCACTGAGTAATCAAGAGCCGATGAGGTCTAACAAACAATGGAAGTGTACCCCAGTTGTTAGCAAGAAGAGGTCACTTATTGTTTTAGGATAGTAAAGATAGAGAACAGATGGGAGGATTGTCAGTAGAACTACTTGGAAGTTCCCTTTTGACAACACCTACTTCCTCTCTATGTGTCAGAATTAACACAGAGGTAACACGTATTTCTTCAGTGGGAGTCCTGGTGGTTAAGAGTTTGTTTGCTAACCAAAAGGTCACTGGTCCAAACCCACTAGCCTCTCAGGGAAAAGATAACAGGGTAGTTTGCTTCAGTAAAAACATACAGCCTTAGAAGCTCAACTGGGAAGTTCTACTTTGTTTTATACGATCGCCATGAGTTAGACTTGACTTGACAGAACTGGGTTCTGCTTTTCTTCAGCTGAGGTTGAAGAGAATTGGAAGGATTGTTAGAAATTTGAGGAGAAAGGAAAACATGTGAAATATTCTTCCAGTTAAGCAGAGAATGGAAAGGCTAGGGGTATGTTTTAAGGCCACCAGATCATGAGGGTCTGCTTGAAGCTGGTGGTTATGAATTTAAAATGAAACTCTTTATAATGATTGGAAATGTTTTTCTCTAGCCAGAGCTGCTAGGAGGAATGAAGGGGTAAATGGAAAGTTAGACTTCAAAGTGGCTGACACTGTTCAAGCTTTGTTGACTGTTAGAACAAGAAGTGGAAGTCACTAGAACTTGTACAGACAAACATCTGTAACTATACTTGCATTTCTACCAGCCCCAATCCTCACCCTTTCTCACTTTCGTGAATTCTGCCAATTATTCTTCTTGCTTCCTCTATCTTCTGTTCCTTTAAGAAAAATAATCAGAGTGATCTATATACTCTACTTGAGAGCAAGGAGTATGTTTCTTGATGAGGCATAGTATTTACTACCCATTGATTCCCTTTAATTTGAGCATCTACTCTACTTGGGTCATTAATATAAACTTGGAAACAGAAGCAAACTTATCAACTGATTCTAAAATGAATAGATTTTATCGACTTCTTTATTCAATGGATATTTTTGTTCCAGGTACAGTAATTCCATCTAGCTGTAGCACCAAAACAAACAAAAAAACTTAACAGATTTCTCCTTGCTTATATTGTCATAAATAAAGCACACAATGGAAAAAGCTCACAGGCATTTGGAATTAAATGTCCTAATATCCAATTTAGTAAATTAAATCGCACAATTTCAAAAATTAGAGGACTGAATTTTTTTGTGTTGGAGTTTTGTATATATTCTCGACATCAACCTCTTACAAAACACCCGGCTCCCCAAATTTTCTTCCGGCAGTTTAGATTGTCTTTTCACTTTCTTAACAATACTTTTGATGAACAAATTTTTTAATTTGCATGACGCCCCATGTGTCTGTTTCATCTATTATTACTTGTGCTTCTGGTGTTATAACCAAGAAACTTTACTTAAAAAAAGGGGGGAGGGGGAGAAATCTTGAAGCATTATTCTAATGTTTTATTCTAAGAGACGTATGGTTTTAGTTCTTACATTCGGGTCCTTCACCAATTTTGAGTTAATTTTCATTTATGGTATGAGGTTTACATCCAGATGCCTTTTTTTTTTTTCCAGTCTGGGAACCCAGTTGTCCCAGAACCACTGAAAAATAAAACAGTCTTTCTTCACTAAATGAAGTTAGCACCCTTGTCAAAAATCAGCTGACCATAGATGTATTTATTTATTTCTGGAAATCTAAATTCAATTCTGCTGGTCTATGTATCTAGCATTATATCACTAGTATTTTGATTGCTGTCATTTTATGGCATGTCTTTTGGAATCAGAAAATGATAGGTAAAGGACTTGAATAAACACTGAATTAAAGGAATTGTATAAATGGACAACAAGCACATGAAAAGATATTTAACATCATTAGTCATTAAGCTTTCACTCCAAAACAAAAACACATTACCGTCTTTCAGTTGACTCCATCTCACAGTAACCCTGTAGGATTTCTAAGACTGCAAATCATTGCAGAAGTGAACTGTCACATCTTTCTCCCATGGAGAGTTCTACCTGCCAACATTTTCGTTAGCAGCTAGTTCCTTTAACCGCCATATCACACAAATCAAAATCATAATGAAATACTACTTCCCTTCCACTGGACAACTAAGATTAGAAAAAGAAAACAAGTGTTGATGGGGATGCAGAGAAACTGGGACCCTCATCCATTGCTAGTGAGAATGTGAAATGACACAGTTCCTATGGGTAACAGTAAGGCAGTTTCTCAAAAAAGTTAAGCATGGCCTTGCCATATGGCTCAGATATTTCATTCCTAGGTATAAACTCCAAAGAATGGGAAGTAAAAACACAAACATAAGCTTGTATAATAATATCCATAGCAGCACTAGTCACCTTACCCACAAGGTAGAAACTACCTAAATGTCCATCAACAGAGGACTGGATAAGCAAAATTTCGTCCATATATACAGTGGAATATGACTCAGTGATAAAGAGAAACGAAGTTCTGATACATGGTGCAACACGGATGAACCTTGAAAACATTATTCAGAGTGAAATATGTTAGTCACTAAAGGACAAATATAATATGATCTCAGTTACATGAAATATCAAGAATGGAAAACATATAGAGGCCAAAGTTGACTGTGGAAACAATGTTGGTGTAGTGGTTAAGAGCTACAACTATTAATCAAAAAGACTGGCAGTTCGAATCACCAGAACATCCTTGAAAATCCTTTGGGCAGTTCTAGTTTGTCCTACAGAGTCACTATGAGTGAGAAGTGAGTGGAAGGCAATGAGGGGTGGTGGGTATAGAAGGAAGGGAAGAAGAAAGAGGGAATCATTGCTTCAAGAACACTGAGATTCTGTTAAGGGTGATGGAAAAAATTTGGAAACAATGTGATGGTTGCACGGCGTGATGAAAGTTAATGAATCCACCTGAATTACTCCAGTAAAAAATGCCACATTGGCAAATATCTTTTTGTATGTATTTTAACACAATAAAATAATGACTTGATTCTAAGAGAAAATGGATTGTGTTATAAGGTGCTCTCTGATTAAATGATGAATTGACTATAATCTCATTCCCTGAGGATCAGGGTTTATGCCACATATTTTACAGGTGTTTCTTCCTTATACTCTGTGATTTCAGCAAATTTAAGCTGGATCATGAACACCTGTGACGGTGATGAATTCAGCAGATAACTCCCTTATCAAGCATACTTCCTACCAGTGGATATGTGGCTCTAAGTGTAGAAAATGGATGGCAGCTATCCACTTACATGCAAGAGGTGTTTCTGACTACAGTGAGTCAAAGCAAAGGGCAGAAATTATTATACATCTCAAAGTATTCCCAGAATATTCACTCTGTGCCAGGTACTTTGAAGAAAATGTACCGTGTTGTCTTGAAAAAAGTGCCAAAATGTGGACAATTTCTAAACATTGAGTGGCATCATATCCTTTTCACTGTTGGAAATTTGTTTTTGATCTCTACTGTAGAACAGTACCAATGTTTACGAAATTGGCATTAAAACAGAACATTTCACACGCCTCAGTAAATGTAGTTAACGTGACTAAACCCACTGATGCATCAAGTGTATTATATTTAATTTTATTTTGGTTTTCAGTGAATCTCATCCAAGGAAATTACCTTTATACCCTATAAAGGCTTGAGATAGAGTAAGTTATTCAAGGACTAAACTTTGGAAAGGCACATAGCCAATGTAACACATTGATAGTGACACCCACTCTGTGCTTACAAGGATAAATTATCAATTTTGAGGAAAAAAAATTATTTTTGTAAAAAACTTTCAGCACATTTATTTACAGCCAAACAATGTAACAAGTTATGATATATTGCTTATTTTTAACATAAGTAAAACTTCCTACAAATAGTTCTTAAATAGTGTATATATGTACACTTGTTTTTAGATGTCACCAGAAAAAAAGTAATCCTACACTATAAGGAAGAGAAGTGGTGTGACACAGGGTAGTCCATCCCCCATAGCAACTGAGAATTTTCCTCAGTGAAGCGTGGCTTGGTTCTTCCTTACGCCATCTGTTGTGGATTCCCTTCAAAAACGTGTTTCTCTCTTAGGTTTGACTACACAGTCCAAGAGCACCCACCTAGCTCTGGCTAAGACACCTTCACAGCCTCAAATTACTATATCCTTGCTCACAAGTCATTTTCCTTTTTTCTGTCCTTCCTGGAAATGCCCTCCCAATTCTGTATTTCTCTATTCCCCAAAATTTAGTTACCAAAAAAGAGAAAGAAAAACTCAGAACATAAGTATTTGTAAATTCAGTGATTATCCAGCCTTCATATCACTGACAAATTTGCTGTAAAAAAAGCAGAAAACCAGAACAAAGCTTATTAAAAATTTTGAAATATGCAGATGTGGCTTTGCTAACTAAGGTACACCTGAGCGAAGCCACAGTCTTGTTAGTGACACTATCTGTATACAGAAGTTGGATACTGAAAAAAGAAGGTAAAAGAAGAATTGTGTTAGCAAAGATTGTTAAACAGTTTGTGGACTTCCGGAGATTGAACAAAGTAGTCTTAGAAGAAACACTACCAGAATGTTCCTTAGAAGCAAGGATGGTGAGCCTTTGACTCACTTACTTTGGGCAAGTCGTCAGGAAAGATCAATCACTAGACTAGGACATCATGTTTGGTGAAGTAGAGGGACAATGAAAGTGAGACAAACCTTCAGTAAGATGGACTGGTACAAGGACCACAACTGTGGACTAAAGCACAGCAGAAATGTGACGATGGCATAGAAACATACAGCATTTTGGTTTGTTTCTGTAAAGTCAACATGAGTTATACCGTTTTGATGGTACCTAACAACAGCAACAAAAGCTTAAACAGTATCCTTGGGCTAGGTTCTACATTTATGTCTTCTTAGAGTTTCCCAGATTACAAGTTCCCTCAAAATAGCTTGCCTTTTGAAGTGTTTGATGCTCAATCCTAGGACATCATTACTTAATTATTTGATTCATTTTTTTCTTCCACGGAATATAATCTAGTATGAATTTCAAAATTCTCTAAGATAAAACTGGTAACAAACTAACAATAAAAAGAAAATAAATGAGCAAACCAAAAGAAATAACCCCGCCCCCTCAAAATAAAATTGGCATCAAATGTTTCTTTAGCAGAATATGACTGATAATTCAATATTTTGCTGTAATCTGTTTTTTTTGTAACAATTTCCCTCCACCCCCACCTTAACATTGGGGCTTTATTAAACAACAACAATTCATTATGGTTCTCAGTTTCATAGATTGAACAGAATTTTCTTCTATGTCACGTTGGCTAGAGCACTTTCTGGCTAGACAGACTAACATTATCACTTCATATAGCTGGGCATTGGTGTAGACTGCTGTTGGCCATTAGTTGGGACATCTCCACAAGGCTGCTTCGATTGACTTACAGCAAGGAGGTTGGATTCTAAGAAGAAGCTTTCCAGGAATGACAAAGTCTCCTTTATCAGTTATCCTAAAGCTTAGGCACAGAAGTCTTTGAATGTAATGCTGCAGCACACTATGAGGTCTCACACTTAAGTTCGCGAACTGTTTCTAGAAAAAGTGTTACGTGCCTCATTGTTGAGAATCACTGTGGTCACCTTCAAAGTACTTTCCTTGGGAAGTAATACACTGGTGCCAGTGCCTAGTCTACTCTTCAAAGCAATTTTGGAGCTCCTTTTTGAAATGGCCATCAGAGCTGTAGTCATAATACCCTTGACATTCTAAATGCATCAGAATGTTTTCCTTTCAATATTTCCTTTATCTTTGGGTAAAGAAAAAAGTCATTGGAAGCTAGATCGGTTGAGTAGGGAGGATGTTCCAATATAGTTATTTGTTTACTGGCTAAAAAGTTCCTCATAGACGACCATGCAGTTAAGTTCATGAACTTGCCACTGTGTACAATGGCCGTTCCAGAAAAAGTTCCAAAATTGCTCTGAAGGATGAACTAGGTGCTGGCATCGGTGCATAGCTTCCCAAGGGGAGTACTTTGAAGGTGACCATAGTGATATTCAGCAGTAGGGTGTGTAGCACTTGGAACAATTAAGTTCACTGGCTTAATTGTCCTGTCAAAGCAGTCAGGAGACCCCGTCATAATCAAGGAGATGGTAAAGAATCTCCGTCTTCTCATGAAGACCGCATGGCACAATCGTTAAGGGCTCAGCTGCTAACCAAAAGATTAGCAGTTTGAATACACCAGCAGCTCCTTGGAAACCTTATTGGGCAGTTTTGACTCATCATGCAGGGTCTCTATAGTCAGAACTGACTCAGCAGCAAAGAGTTTTCTGTTTTTTTTTCTGATGGGGGAACATTTGCAGGCATCAGGAAGCAGATTCTGGAGGCCATTTTTATAGCCTATGGAAAACATATAGCTGAGAAAACTCAATTTTCCACATGACCCCTTCTGAAAAAGTGTCCTCAGGCATATTTTACACTCTAATTTATCCCATAATTTCCTCCAGAGTCTAAAATAAACTTTCTTCAAAGGGTGTCTGACTCACAGCAATGTGTTTAATCCTTCTCCTATCTGATAAAGCAACACCTCTCCTGTGGGTTTCAATCAGTAACACCTATCCAAGAAATACACTTCCCGGATATTAAAATACTATCCTGCTACAGAATACAAAGCAAATACAGCATGCAGTGATTATCTTGTCATCAGAATATCTCATTATATCTTCGTTTAAATGCTGTCCTTATTTGTCAGATTCCTGATCTGTGAATTGAATTCTAATTAATTTTGGAATGTTAATTGACTTTAAATAGTCTGTAGTTATAGCCAAGACGATTGTATGTCTTTAGTCAGTACAATTATTTCCATGTCGGAGGTGATTTATAGCAACATGTCAGCCAACCATGCCTGTAAATATGAAAACATCCAAAATTAAGATGACAAACTACAGATACAGATTAGATGGCAAGAATGAAAGCTCTAGGTATATATAACCATGTAAATAGCTATAACTGAAACCAAATAGGTTGCTAAGTCGATGCTGACTCATAAGGTCACAGAATAGAACTGCTCCACATGGTTGTTTTGTCTATAGTCTTTATGGAAGCAGATTATCAGGCCTTTCTGCTGTGGTACCACTGGGTGAGTTCAAAGCACCAACTTTAGGTTAGTAGTCACAAGCAAACCATCTGCATAACCCGAGCCTGCTATACAGCTATGCATGTCAGAGTAGAACTATTCTCCACGTGATAAGGGCTAACAGCAACCAAAAGCTTATTGGCAAGAGGTCTCATCTTGCAGTCTTGAAATATATATATGTATATATACACGTATACGTATAATGTGAGTATGTATATATACATACATATTACATATACATACATATACATATGTATATATGTATACATATGTATATATATGTATATATGTATACATATATGTATATATTACATATATTACATATACATATATGTATACATATATTACACATACATACATATATACATATACATATGTATACATATATACATATGTATATGTATATATGTATACATATATGTATATATACATATATTACATACATATGTATATATACATATATATAAATATCCCTACATAGATGTCCTCTATGCATCTCTATACCTATATATCATCAATATAGCTATGTACCTAAATATCTATATGAAATTTCTGGGTGGTACAAATGGTTAATGTACTTGGCTTCTAATATTAAATGAATGATTTTTCAGAAGCAAATCATGAGGACTTTCTTCTGAGGTACCTTGGTATGAACTCAAACTTCTAACTTACGAATTTGCAGCTAAGCACATAAACCGTTTGTACTACCTAGAGATTCCACATAGATATCTAAGTATACAGGTACAGCATTATATAGATGATATATAAATTCAATGCTGTTGAGTTGATTCTGACTCAAAGTGACCTGATAGAGCAGGGTAGCACTGCCTCATAGAGTTTCCAAGGAGCACCTGGTGGATTTGAACTGCTGACTTCTTGGTTTGCAGATGTAGTACTTAACCACTAGACCACCAGGGTTCCCAGATGATATATAGGTATAGAGATATGTAGATTATGTATACCTGAAAACCAAAATAGCTCTGTAAGGTTATTAGATATATGCTCCAAGACTACATAACATTGGAAAACCTGGTGGCGTAGTAATTAAGAGCTATGTCTGCTAACCGAAAGGTCAGTGGTTCAAATCCACCAGATGCTCCTTGGAAACTCGGTGGGGCAGTTCTACTCTGCCCTATAGAGTCACTATGAGTCAGAATTGACTCTACGGCAGTGGGTTTGGTTTTGGGTTTATGTAACATAGGACATCTTACTGATAAACCTTTAGTTACTCTTATCACCTACTTTACATTGTTCAAGAAGTTTTAACTTTTCCGTTCAGAACTCAATCATCAGTTTTATTATGGAAAAATTTTTCCCTCTAGCATTACAATCAGCTGACCTCAGGCATAATGACAATGTGAGGACAGATACACATAAGCTTTAAAAAAAAAAGCATAAACAAATTAACTGATCTTTTGTCATAGGTAAACACTGATTCATAAACTAAATCAATATGAACATAACCATAGTTTTACAGTTTCTGATCAAAGAGGAACTACACATGGAGATTCCATAAGCCGTGATATAGGATAACATTAATAAAAACTTGCTGTTGTTGCTGGCTTTGCTGCTCTTGTTAGTTGCCATTGAGTCAGTTCCAACCCCTAGTGGCCCTATGTATGTTACAACGAAACGCTAGGTTCTGAGCCATCCTAACAACTGTTTGAGTCCCTTGATAGAGCCACTGTGTTAGCCCATTTCATCGAGAATCTTCCTTTTGTTCTGCTGTCCTTCAAATTTGAGGCCCTTCTGCACGAACCTGATCCCTCCTGCTAACATGCCCAAAGTATGTGAAGCATTTTGTTTGTACTTTTTCCAAGACAGACTTTTTTTTTGATAATTCTTTTGCAGTCCGTGCCAACACAGTAATTCAAATGCGTCAGCTCTTTTTTTGTCTTCTTTATTCATTGTCCAGCTTTCAAGTGCGTATGAAGCTATCAAAATCACCACAGCTTAGGGTAGGATCACCTTAGTACTCAAAGTGATATCTTTGCTTTTTAACACTGGAAAGGTCTTTTGCAGCAGACTTACCTAATTCAAATATATCATTTGATTTCTTGACTGCTATTTCCATGGCTGTTAACTGTGGATCCAGGTAACATAAAATCCTTGACAACTTCATTTTTTTCTGTTTACCATGTTGCTGTTTATTGGTCTAGCTGTAAGAAATTTTGTTGTCTTTATGTTAAGGTGTAACCCATACTGAAAGTTGTGGGCTTTGATCTTCCTCACCAAGTTCTTTAAGCCCTCTTCACTTTTCAACAGACAAGGCTGTCTCAGCTGCACATCACACACATCACACATCTGCACAATGGGTGTTCTTTTCCGCAGTCTTGGTGCCGTGTTCTTCTACATAGAGTCCAGCTTCTCAGTTTTCTCAGCACACAAATTGAATAAGTGTGGCAAAAGGATACAACTCTGATACACATCTCTCCTCAATTTAAAACATGTAGTAATCTCTTGTTCTGTCTGAACAAGTATCTCTTGGTTTATGTACAAATTGTGCATGAGGACAATTACCATATTTTAATATAAATATTGTGCACTTTCTACTTTTGCTTGCCAGCCACTGCCTCTCTCCAAGAGACGTTTTCATAACTGCACTATGCTATTTTTTTTACAGCAACTTGCTAAAAAAATGGCACAGTAGCATTTATGAAATGATCTCAGAGAGAGAGAGCAGTAGGAAAACAAACATAAAATGTACCTGTTATTTGCATAATGACATTCTTAATAACGACATCCATAATTTGTCACAATTCACACAGTGGAACGCCTTAGCACAGTCTGTGTAACGGAAGTAAACATCTCTCTGGTATCCCTTGCTTTCAACCAAGATTCATCTGATGTCTGCAGTGATATCCTGGTTCCACATCCTCTTCTGAATCTGGATGAGTTTCTGGCGGTTCCCTGTTTGTATACTGTTATAGTTATTTTGAATTATCTTCAGCCGAATTGTATTGCTTGTGACATTAATGATGTTGTTTGATAATTTCTACACTTCACTTGATCACTTTTTTTTTGGAATGGGTATAAATGTATATCTCTTATTGATTGGCCAGATAACTCTCTTCCAAATTGTTTGGCATAGAAGAGTGAGTACTTTCAGCATTGCTTTTGTTGGCTGAAATATCTCAGCTGGTATTCCATCAGTTTGTAGTGCCTTATTTTTTTGCCAGTGGCTTCACTGCAGCCTGAACTTTCTTCATTTTAGTACCATTAGTTCTTGATGGTATGCTACCTCTTGAAACTGAAACGCTAGGCATAAATTTTTAGTAGTCTGCTTCAAATTAAATGCTTCTTTCATTAAAATGAAACCTACATAAAAATTCAATATGCACAGTCTTATAAAGTCGTTTATGTTTTTAGCAAAGTTTATTCCCAAACTAGCATGAATAAATGTGAAGGTTGAAGCACTTTTCTTTGCAAAACTGTAAATCATTAAAAAATATGTCCCCAAAAGAACAAGTGGCCACTCTATTTCTAAAAAGATTCAGAAGACAAAACTTTGTTTATCTTTAATAAAAAACAATTACTGTAAGATTTAAAAGCAGATGTTAACCTTTGCAGAATAAATTTTAAGAACGTTTGATAGACTACATGTACCCAATCTCACATTTGTTTAGGAAATAAAAGATTTCCACTGTTTTACTTTCTGCAGTCTCTCTCCCTTTGTAGCTTATTTTTAATATATCTTCCTGTGGTTACTCTTCTATTCTTCACAGTACATTAGTAAAAGAAATTATTTCCATTTCGATTAAATCTGTGAGTTATGGTCTGGACAAATAAGATAAGCAATGAGAAAGTCATTACCTAAAACCCGCAGGAGCGGTCAGATGCCTCCTTTAAAAATTCAATTTATTTGAAAAATATTGATGAATGTTTTCAGATATTTTTCTTCAGTGATTAAAAATGTAAGTAATGTCTACTACTATTGATTTCCCTGGAGAAATACATTAGCCACTTATATGTAACCCGGTTCAATGAGTGACTGGTTGAATAGGAATTAGAATACATGACTTTATGAAACAATACTGAGCCAAAATATGTCAGGAGTAATACAAGAACTGCCAATTAAGTTTGTGAACTCATCCTAGAAAAAGTACTATGTACCTCATTGCTGAATATCACTATGGTCACCTAGAAAGTACTCTCCTTGGGAATCTATGCACTGATGCCAGCACCTAGTCCACCCTTCAAAGCAATTTTGGAACTCTTTTGCTGGAATGGCCATCAGAGCTATCTGTCCTAGCATTACCCTCAATATTCAGAAAGTCCTCAAGCTGCTTTCCTTTCATTATTTCCTTTATATCTTCAGGTAAAGAAAGAAGTCATCAGAGGCCAGAATCAGGTAAGTAGGTGGGGTGTCTTAAAACAATTGTTTATTTACTAGCTAAATACTCCACAGACTACTATACAATTAAGTTCACAAACTTGCCATGGTGCCGTCATGCACAATGGCCATTCTACAAAGAGTTCCAAAATTGCTTTCAAGTTTGGACCATGTGCTGACATTGGTACATAACCTCCCCAGGAGAGTACTTCAAGTGTGACGGTAATTCTATTCAACAGTGAGATATGTCGCACAAAGAACACTGAAGTTCTCAGACTTCATTGTCAAACACTGTATGTTCTTTCTAAATCTCACTTCAACAACACATTGGAGTCTAACATTTCCAGTCTTATTTGTACTGTTTGTATCTCCCTTTCACACCCTCCTATAATTTTTTTTTCAGATGCTCGTTTTCAAGCTCTGTAGCTAAACCACGTGGCTCAACAAGAGGGCTCCGTAATATTACATGGCAACTAATACCAACAGGCATCTTAACCAAACACAGAGAATAACACAGCTATGGCTGAAAGAATGCAACCATTGGTGAACTCACTTTAAATGGTGTCCGACAGAGATGGCAGATTGGGAAAGCTGCCTCTGTCAGGATACTCAGTCTGACCACATGAGTTCATATTTATAGTGGACATTGTATAAAAGTATTTCTTTAGAATGCCATTCTGTGGAAGAAAAAGGTAAGAGCACTGCAGCACGGCAGGAAATTGTGGGGCTTCATATACGTATAGCCCTTTTGATTTTTCTTCAGTAAGAAAAAGAGAATTTGAGTAAATGTATAATTTCTAATATTGATTGTTGGGAGCTAATTATAAACAGAATGCCCTATTCTTTCAGAATGAGAAGTAAAACTTGTCTCTTCTTGACAATCAAGTGACTGTTTCATCCTTCGTGTCCCAAGAGCAGGCAGAAATCCAAAATCTCTCCAGTACTTGATTCCCTGCACAGGATTCTACAGACAACAAACTGAAGAATGGATTGGCCCAACGGGATAAGTCTAGGTTAAAGCAGCAGCAGGTTCCTAAAATTGGCTTTCATAGCTGCCGTCTCTGTGACACAGGGTCGCCCTTGAAAATAGGAGACACTGGTAACTGGATTCTGCCCTTGAACTCAAACACTGGTCTGCAGGCTTTTACCAGAAATTGTGAACAGGTGGAGTTGCCAGTTTTGTGTTCAGTTTGATTGTGTCCTGACAAGATTAGGTTCTTGATATCCCTATAGCTGTTTATGTACGAGAGCTAGCCCAGTCCCTGAGACAATTTTAGTAGCTTTTCAATCACTGCCATCCAGTCGATTCCAACTCAGGGTGACGCTGTACGACAGAGTGGAATGTCCCATCAGGTTTCCAGGAAGTGCCTGGTGGAATTGAACTGCCAACTTTTTGATTAGCAGTCCTAACACATAACTACCATGTCACCAGCTTCCAGCGTTAGTAGTTGAGCTTTTAACCATCATTCCACCACATCACGAGGGTTTCCCTTCATAGCTGCTAGAAAGAAAGAGCTATTACCTGTTCCCCTCTCTGTCTCTCTCTCAAGATTAAAAAGAGAGAGAGAAAAGAAAAAAATCCTGCTGCCTACCCCATAGAATTTCCAAGGAATAACTAGTGGATTTTGGCTGCTAGCCATTTTTTTTTTTTTCTTGATTAGTGGTGTCATAATGGGTTAAGTGCTACATCTGCTAACCAACAGGTTGACAGTTCAACTCTTCCAGGTGCTCCTTGGACACTCTATGGGGCAGTTCTGCTCTGACCTCTAGGGTTGCTGTGACTTGGACCCAATCCAGCAGCAGTGGGTTTGGTTTGGTTTTGATTAGCACTCGTAACACAACCACCGTGTTACCAGAGTTTTCGGTGTTAGTAGTCAAGCTTTTAACCATTATACCACCAGAATATCCCTCCCAGCTTTATTTTTGGCTGACAATGCTTGAGTTCAGTTCCTGACTTTAACCCTTACGTGTTTGGTTCACAAGCAAACTCATCAAGTAGGATGGCTGCATTGGTGAGCAAGGGCTTCTTGAGTATGCCCTACTCCATCAGTAAACTCTGAAATTTGTTTATGAAAACACATGTGAGACAGAGCCCAAGCAAAGTCACAGATGAGATGGTCCTGCCACAGTATCACTAATGATACTCTGTGGGCTCTTATTTTCTTTGCATTTATGGAACCGAGGGAGACACTTAAGCATTCTGCATTAAAAAGAATAAAGTTATCTGATTAATAAAAACCACTTGATAGTTTTTCTTACCCTTGGAAGAAAATAACACCTTTTAAATAACAAATTCACAGACTTACAGTAGAACTGCCTGGCTAGCATTGGAACATATGAATATCTCTGGGATTCATATCTCATATGAATGGGCCTTAATAACATTGCCATGTTTGATTAAGTTTCTCATTTCTGGTTTCAAATCCATCCCTTTGAATTCAGTAATTCCCTAGAAAAAAATCACATTCTCCATTTCCTTGTTTTGGGAACACTGAATCCAAAATAATCATTAGTTTGTAAATGTTAATATCCTGTTTAGATTTAAGTGAAATTAACAGTTTTTCCTATTCAAAGAAAGTATATGAAGCAATAAAAAAATCCATTCACAAACACATACTCACTTATACACACTGGCACACACATAGGAAACACTGCTGCTTTGTTGAGGCTGGGATCCTGGAAGGTTGGATATGTCATAAACCCCTACAAAACCAGGTGCCCAATTGCTTAGCCACTCAATCAAGAAATGGAACACTAAATAAAATAGAATATGTGTCATCATATAAGTGAAGCATATTAGCTTAACTTTTACATTCTTATTTGACTACAACATCCTTACCAAAAATCAAATCCACTGCCTCTTGATTCAGGTCTGACTCATAATGACCCTAGTGGTCAGAGTAGAACCGCCTCATAGAGTTTACAAGGCACACATGGCGGATTTGCACAGCCAAACTTTTGGTTAGCAGATACAGCACTTAACCTACTACAGTATCAGGGTTTTACAACATCTTTAGAATCAACCAATTCAAGTACATTATCTTTTTAAAATATTAGACCCTAACTAGGACCTAACCTTTAAATATGTGTATTATACAATGAAGCAAATGATGTATTTCCTGATAAATTCAGTAGAAACTTTTTTTTCTGATTCCTTTTTTTAAAAAATTATGATTGAATGAAAGTGTACATTCCTATATAAATTCACATACTCACCTGTATCCAGCTCCCACTGCTCTCCCTGCCTGGTGACAGTACACCCCTCTTCTCTGTTCCATCCGTGTCTTGTCCTCACAACAGTTTCCTATCCCCTCCTCTCCACCCACTCCCCTTCCTCCAGCAAGAGATCAGCAAAATGACATCCTATAGATGCACTGAACCATAAAATTCCCACAAGATATGGTCACTCTGTGTCACCAAGTACAGTTTATTGCTGTCAGAAAAGTTGACCTTCATTATGATTTACGGACAGGGGCAGCATCAGGGCCAGGGACCATGCTCCCAGGGGAGCTCCAAAGCACCTGGACCATCAATCGCAATCTTTTACTGAAGATCTCAGGGTACACCCTTATTTATTCTCTTGTTGCCAGTGAGACTCCACTTTGAGAGCTCCATCGTAGCTATCACTGGTGGTTCTTCTGGTCACGAGTCAATGTAGAGACCCACTCATTTGGGTCCCTCTGTCTTCTGGGTTCTCCTTTCCCCATGTCATTCTTGTCCTCAATGATCATCTGATCCTGTTGAGTTGGGACCATTTGCTGTACCCTCAGATGACAGCTTGGCAGCTTTTAAGACCCCAGACGCCACTCACTGATGAGGGGTACAGAGAGTCCTCATTAGCAAAATGCTAGCTTTGACAGTTGGCCTAGATTTCGCCTGAGAGCATGGTCCCCAGCCCCCTACCCCAGCTACTCTGTCCTTGCAATATTGGGTTAAGATGGGAGGAGTACTCAAATTGTGTTGAAGTCCAGTTATTAATGATCTTCTTTCTAATATGGGCTGTCAGCGATTACACCCAACAAAATTTCTATTAACTATCTAATCTAAACCTTCCCCCCATCCCTTCCTCCCCACACTTGCAGCCTTCAAAGTCTTTTCTTCTAGACATGAGTCTGTTTTTAAGTTCTTATCATAGGGGTCTCGTACAATATTTGTCCTTTTTTCGCTGACTACTTTCACTCAGCATTATGTCCTCCAGTTGAAACCAGGTTAAGAGATGTTCCTTGCAATCATCGCTATTCTTTAACACTGCATAGTGTTCCATTGAGTATATATATCATAGTTTACCTATCCATTCCTCTGTTGTTGGGCATCTGGGTGGATTCCATATTTCTGCCATTGTGGACTGTGCTGCGATGAACATTCATGTGCATGTCTCAGTTGGTGTGAAGGGCCTTGATTCTGTAGGATATATTCCAAGTAATGGAATTACGGGGTCAAATGGTATATCTGTATCAATTTTTTAAGGGAGCGCCACATTGTTTTCCAAAGTGGTTGCACCCTTTTGCAATCCCATCAGCAGTAGAGGACTTTCGGTCTCCCCACAGCTTCTCTAGCATTTGTTGTTTTGCATTTTTTGGATCATGGCCCGCCTTGTAGGGGTGAGATGGTATCTCATTGTTGTTTTGATTTGAATTTCTTTAATAGCTAATGATAGTGAGCATGTCCACATGTGTTTTTTGGCTGTCTGGATCTCCTCTTTGAGAAATGTCTGTCCATCTCCTTTGCTTAACTGGATGATTTATCTTTTCTTTATTGATATTTTGTAGTACCTTACAGACTACGGATATCAGGTAACAGTCTGACATAGAGTTGCCAAATATTTTTTTTCCCAATCTACAGATGGGCTTTTAATTCTATTAATAAAGTCTTTGGGTGAGCAAAAGTGATTGATTCTTAGTAGTTCCCATTTATCTATTTTCTCTTCTAATGATTGTGGGTTATTTGACAGATTTTGAAGTCTATGTCATATATTAAACCTTCCATTTTGGTTCCTAATTTCTCGTGGATGAATTTTACCATTTTAGGTTTGATATTTAGGCCTTTTATCCAGTTTGAGTTGGTTTTTGTATAAGGTGTAAGATATAGGTCTTGTTTTAATTTAGTGTAGATGGATATTCAATTTTGGCAGCATCGTTTGTTGAAAAAATTGTTTTTACCCCAGTTTAATGTCTTAGGACCTTTTTTGAATATCCACTGTTCATAGGACGATGATATCATTTCTTGGGTCTTGATTCTGTTCCACTAATCTATCTGTCTATTTTGTACCAATACCATGCTGTTTTGACTACTGTGGCAGTGTAATAGGTTTTAAGGTCACGTAACGAAAGGCCTCCCGGCGTGTTCTTTTTCTTTAGTAGTACTTTGCTGATCTGTGGCTTCTTCCCATTCCAGAGAAAGTTGGTAATTTGTTCCTCCATCTCATTAAAAAATGTCACTGCAACTTGTATTGGGATTGCATTATATAAGTAGATTGCTTTGGGTAAAATAGACATTTTCACAATGTTAAGTCTTCCTAATCACGAGCAGGGTAGGTTTCTCCATTTATATAAGTCTCTCTTAGTTTCTTGTAGTAAGGCTTTGTAGTCCTCTTTGTAATGGTCTGTTATTTCTCTGGTTAAGTTTATTCCTAGGCACTTTATCTTCTTAGTAAATGATACTGACTTGCAAATTTCTTCCTTAATAATCTCGTTGTTGGTATAAAGGAATCCTAATGATTTACTTATCTTTATCTTGTATCCTGAGATTTTGCCGAACTCTTCTATCAGTTTGAGTAGTTTCCTCACAGACTCTTTGGGATTCTCTGCATATACAATCAGATCATCTGCAAATAGGGAGATTTTTAGTTCTTCTTTGCTGATGCAGGCAAAGAAAATAGATAAATGGAAACTACTAAGAATCAATCACTTTTTCTCATTCAAAGACTTTATTAATAGAATTAAAAGGCCACCTACAGAATGGTCTTGTCTAATTGCTCTGGCTAAAACTTCTAGTACAATGTTGAATAATAGATGTGGGTGTGGGCATCCTTGTCTAGTTCCTGTTCTCAAGAGAAATTTTTTCAGTCTCTCTCCACTCAGGAAGATGTAGGCAGTTGGCTTTGTATAAATGGTCCTTATGGCACTGAGGAATTGGCCATCTATTCATATTTTGCTGATAGTTTTTAGCATGAATTGGGATTGGACTTGATCAAACGCCTTTTATGCATCAATAGACAAGATCAGATGATTCCTGTCTTTTGTAGTATTTATGTGGTTGATCACATTAATCCTTTTTCTTGTGTTGAACCAGCCTTGCATCCCTGGTGTAAATCCAACTTGGTCATGGTGGATTTTTTTTTCATAAGTTGCTTTATTCCATTGGCAAGAATTTTGTTGAAGATTTTTGCATCTAGATTCATGAGTGATATCAGTCTGTAGTTGTCCTTTTTGGTTGGGTCTTTCCCTGACTTTGATATCAGGGTTATGCTGGCTTCACGGAATGAATTTGGGAGTATTCCATCCTTTCTATACTGTGAAATAGTCTCAGTACTATTGGAGATAACTCTTCTCTAAAAGCTTGGTAGAATTCTACAGTGAAGCTATCATGGCCTGAGCTTTTTTGGTTGGTGGTTTTTGATGACTTTTTCAATTTCTTTCTTTGTGATGGGTTTATTAAGCTGTTCTGCTTCACCTTGTGATAATTTGGGTAGGTGATATGAATCAAGGAATTTGTCCATTTCCTCTACGTTTTCAAATTCGTTACAATACAGTCTTTCATAGTATTCAGCTATGGTATTTTTTATTTCTGTTGGATCTGCTGTGACCACTCCCCTCCCATTTCTTATTTGGGTTATTTGTTTCCTTTCCTGTTTTTCATTAGTAAGTTTAGCCAATGGTTTGTCAATTTTGTTGATCTTTTCAAAAAACCAGCTTTGGTCTTTTCCATTTTTTCGATTGTTCTTCTATTCTCTAATTCCTTTAGTTCTGCTCTAATCTCTATGATCTGCTTTCTTCTGGTGCCTGAGAGGTTCCTATGTTGTTCTCTCTCTATTTATTCAAGCAGTAGGGTCAGTTCTTCGATTTGGTTTCTTTCTTCCTTCCAGATGTATGCATTTATGGAGATAAACTGCCCTCCAAGCACTGCTTTGGCTGTATTCCATAGGTTATGGTAGGAAGTGTTTTCATTCTCATAGGAATCCATGGATTTATTTATTTCATTCTTCACTTCTTCTATAACCCATGATTTTTTGAGCAAGGTGTTGTTCAGTTTCCATGAGTTCCACTTTCTATCTATCTTTTTTTCTGCTATTGATTTAGACTGTTACGACTTTATGATATGAGAAGATGCTTTGCATTAATTCAATGGTATAGATTTTGTTGAGAATTGCTTTATGTCCTAACACATGGTCTATTCTGAAAAATGTTCCATGTGCACTGAAGAAGGTGTAGCTGTCCACTGATAGATAGAAAGTTCTGTATATGTTGATGAGGTCTGGTTGGTTAATTGTGGCAATAAAGTCTTCTGTGTCTTTGTTGAGCTTTTCTCTAGACGATCTGCCAAGTATTGAAAGTGGAGTGGGGAAATCTCCTACTATTATTGTGGAGTGATCTATCTCATTTTTGAGTGAAGTCAGTGATTCTTTGATGTATATAGGTGCTCTAATATTAGGTGCATAAATATTTAATAATGTTAAGTCCTGCTTCTGTTTTGAAACTTTTGGCAATAAATAGTGTCCATCCTTGTCCACAATGGTGGATTTTACATTCAAATCGATTTTATCTGAGATTAGAAATACTACACCTGTTCTTCTTTGTTCATTGTTAGTTTGATATGTATTCTTCCATTATTAATTTTCAGTTTGTTCCTATCTTTAAGTCTAAATGAGTTTCCTGTAGGCAACATATAGATGGGTAGTGTCCTTTGATCCTAGATGTCACTGGATGTCTCTTTACTGGAGCATTCAGTCCATTCACATTCAATGTAATTATTGATATGTATGTGTTCAATGCTGCCACTGTGATATGTTTATTTTTGTGTTGATGTTTCCTGTTGTTCTTATTAATCCGTTTTGGGACACTCTTCTTTATGAGTTGATTTTTCCATTTTTTCAGGGTTGGCTTTGTGGTTGTTCAGACCCCTCTATTACACTTCTTGATAGGGTATGTTGCTTTTTGGTTATACTTTATGGCTGCCCCTATGATCCCGCTTAATAAATTATATATATGCCCAATTTTGATTGTTACCAGTCTTGTCAACTCCGTCTCCATCTGGAAAAAGTATAATGACTATAGTCCATCCCACTTTTTAATATGATGATGTCATATTTTACATGATATGATCACTAGATCGTTTCTTTCACTATTATAGCTTTGTTTGTGTTTGGAGCCTTTCCTATATGAGTAAAATTCTGGATAATGCGTTCTTCTAAAATGTGAAGTTAGCAGTTTTGTTCTTCCAAGCCAAGAGATTCTTTCAGTATTTCTTGTAGCTTTGGTTTGGTTTTTACAAACTCTCTGTTTTTCTGTTTATCTGCAAATATCTTAATTTCATTTTCATATTTGAAAGATAGTTATGCAGGATATATAATTCTTGGTTGGAAGTTCTTCTGCTTCAAGGCTTCAAACATGTCATGTCACTGTCTCCATGCCAGCATGGTTTCTGGTGAGAAATCCCTCTGAATGTCAGCTTTGCTTTGAGTCTTTCTGCCTTTAAGAGTTTGTGCTTATGTTTCATTTTGTTGAGCTTGATTATAATAAGTCTTGGAGTCTTTCTGTTGACATCTATACTGAGCGGAGTTTGATACATATCTTGGATACTTTCATAAGTTCTGGGAAGTTTTCTGTCAGCAGCCCAGCCACAATACTCTCTGTTCTGAAGTGTCTTGACCTGTTCAGGGGCTCCAATTAATCATAGATTGTTCTTCCTAACAGAGTCTCACATGCTTCTTCATTTTTCTTGTTTCTTTTTTCTGATTTCTCCTCATAGATGCTGGAGTTAGTAGCTCTGTCTTCCAAATCAGAAATTCTCTTTTCCATTTGTTCCATTCTGTTTTCTTGGCTTTTCATTGAAGTTTCTATGCCTTTGATTTTGTTCTTGATCTGTTGGATTTCTGAGTACTGATGTTCTATCAGGTCCAACAGCTTGCTTAAATTTTTGTTTTGCTCTGCTGCATTTTGTATAAGGTATACGGGGGCTCGCTATATAATCCTTTTGTATTCACCTTCTGATAGTTTCAGAAAAGCTTCTTCGTCTGGGAAGTTCTGAGTTGATTTCTTTTGGGGGCTTTCTGATGCCATGGGTGATTGCCGGTTACTGTCCTCTCCAATATTTGTTGCTTTTGGGGCTTCATGAGGGTCAATAGAGACTGGGAGAGATACTGTGAAGATGGACTACAGCTGTTTCTGTAGACCATCTTGAAACGAGGAGTAAAAACTGTTTAACAACTTCCAAAGTCAGTCAGGTTTTCAGGTGTATACATACCTCTTCCTAGCTGGTAATGTAAGCACCTCTATATTGAACCCCACATGTTATAAACTAGTTTAAAATACAGAAAGGCTACTGGCCTGCTGGTTTCTGCTGTCAGGCAGGCCCCAGCTGTAGGCGATACTGTGTAGAATTCTGTTTTTCTGCTGGAAAAGCCATCTCTTCTGGGTAGGCACTGCCTCCCAGCCCAGGAATTAGGTCCAGCTGAGGCTTCTCTATGGATAACTCTGCCTCCCAGCAAAACAAGATGGTGTCCTGTACAAGCTTGCCAGCTGGCCAGGGCCAGGCTCCTGTGGAAAGAGAGGCCAAGAGTGCCGAGATGCCCAGAGTCCACAGCCTCTGCGGCTGGGCCACAGCCCCAGGCAACGCTGTGCAAAACACTGCCTTCCTGCCAGAGAAACACTCTTCCCCTGGCAGGCGCCACCTCCCAGCCTAGGAACCAAGTCCAGCTGGGGCCTCTGCCTGGGCTTCTTCATTTCCCAGTGGATCAACGTATAGGTAGGCATGTAAATTTATGTGGGAATGTACATTTTCACTCAGTCATAATAATAAAAAAAATTCTCCAAAAAAAAAAAAGAAAGAAAAAGATGGCATCCCACACAAGCACATGTTTATAGCTATCACATGGCAGAAGCAGAAAGATAGTCCAGGGCAGCCAAGAGGGATACAGTCCAAAGCCAGGCTTTCAGAACCTAGAAATTACACTTACTCTTCTCACCAGCAGTGCGCCCAAGACCAGCAGCTAGTCAAGTCCGAGCTCTGCCCTCTGGCCAAGACAGAGGAAAAAAAATCAAAGTGGTGAGTTACCTTTGGTCTGTGAAAGCTTCTGCTGTGGAGACTGGGGTCAGTAAAAGAGTGGAGGTTCTGTGTTCAGTGGTATGAAGTCCAAATTAACAGCCCTATGCTGCATCCCAATGCTCACTAGTTGTCCAGAAGGCTCCATTTAATTATAATTTCAGGTCTTGGTTTCCAGAGGGATTTAGGTAGACATGCATTTAGTTCAATTATCTTGACTCCGTGCTCTAGAAACAGTTTATGAATGCAAAGAAGTAGCTTATCTGAATACGCATAATCTTTCATCATACTGAAACATGTTTAGTTTAAGTATGAAAAATTATTCTCTTCATAGTCACAGAATTGTTTCACTTTACAAAGAAGAGGCATAGCTTAATATTTTGATCTTATTCAAAGAGTAAATACTTGCCATAGTTGGTTTAAAATATTATTTTCTTGTAACAGAAACCTGACGAGGAAAATGAAATTTATTTGATGGTGAAAAGAAATTGTTAAACGAGACAGGTACATTTAGTTATCAGAGTTAACATAGCTATGATGGCAGTTCTTATAATTTAAGAGATCCTTTAATAACAACATTAAAAATAGAGAAGTGATTAAAAATGTATTAAAGCGTCATGACATAGTATATGGTCAATAGTTTCTCCATGTTTTTGGTCCTTAAGATAGACCATACATGTGGTTGGATATTTCTCAATATTTGGGTATGAATTTCTGCTTCGTTTTAGTTTTGCCAATAATCAAAATATGAACAAAACACATTTAAGTATATTTTCAAAGGAATTAATGATGATTATATATTGCTATTTTCTTTCACAGGAGTCCTGGTTTTGCAATGATTAAGCACTCACCTGCTAACCAAAAGATCAGCAGTTTGGACCCAACTCTCCCTCCATGGGAGAAAGCACTAGTGATTTACTACTGAAAAAACTACAGCACAGCATACCCTATGAGACAGGTCTACCCTGTCATATGAGGTCACGGTGAGTTGAAATTGATGACACACAACAATAGCAACAACATTTTCTTTTAAGTAGTTGCATTTAAGCATGATTTAAGACCTTTGTAATTTTTTAAATAATTCATTAATGATTGGAAATCCTAGTAGCACGGGGGTTAAGAGCTAAGTCTGGGAACCATAAATTCAGCATTTTAAATCCACCAGATGCTCCTTGGTGGCTCTGTGGGGGCAGTTCTGCTCTGCTCTGTAGGGTCACCAGTGGGTTTGTTTGTTTTGGTTTATCCAAAGATTTGGTTAATCCAAAGATTAATCTGTTTGAATTAACAGAAAACTAATGTTGGCACTATCATTCAGAGAGAAAAACTGAAAAATAGATGTTATAAATTCAAACACATTATAAGAATTGCAGATTTGCCAATAGCTGATTTCTAGGTTTTTCTTGAGTATTTCATACTAGAACATTTTTATTATTTAAGTTCTTAAGTTTAAACACCAATATTATCTAAATTAGTCCTTTATATAAAGTCTGAAACTGATACAGATTACTTTGTCTTCCTACATGGAAGAATTAGAAGAGCTATATCTCTTCAAAATGAAAAAAGAGAGCAAAATTGAATACCTTTTATTTCTGCATCTGATTTCTGAAAGTTTCCTTTAGCTTGAGACTTTGTCACACATGTAAATCCAACTTGCCTGGTGATAGCATCAATTGCCATGCTTACCGTTTTGTAAGTGAGGGTGATGGACAGATTCTGATAAAAGGATTGTGATTATTTCAGACCAAGATTGTGAAAGAGAAGTAAAGCACTGAGTGTAAAACATGTCAATCTCATGAAAAAGAGAAAGGAGGTAAGATTGAAAAGTCAGGGTCTCAATCATAAATCCTACTTCATGTATACTTCTTGTAAGGTTGGCCCAGAGGTTCTCTGAGGATTTTGATTATTAGAGTATGGTTAGATGATTAAAATGTCCCCTTGGTGGTTTATTGCTTTAAACTAGGCTGTCAGTTATAAAAGAAGCTATCAGTTCTGAAAAATAAAAGTGCTATGAATAAGATATGAGATATACGATTTTACAATCACTTAAAATCAGAAGTCATCATAAAGTATATGTAGAGTTACATGAGAACTACAAAAAATATATACTCTGCAAAAGAATTATACTACACTTTGTATACATGAAACATTGCTTCTAATTCCTGAAACACTTTCAGTGCCTCATTATAGATAATGAAGAACCAAATACATTTCATGAAATAGCAATATGTATCCAAATCTTCTTATAATGAAAAAGGACTGCAAAAAAAAAAAAAAAAAATCCAGCTCATCAATTTCAGAAATAATAGAAAATTGAAAAACTAATAGTTACAACGATTCTGGAAGTTGTGAAAATGCACCGAGCAGTGATTACAAGAGGTAAATACAACAAAGTACAAAACACTATTTGTTTTCAGGTCTCTCCTCATAAATTCTATTAATAGTATGGTGGTCATTATGACTGTTTTAGAAGTTGGAAGCATTTTTGCAGAGGGGCAAGCACCACTACCACCACAATTACTCCTACTGTTTTTTGGAGCATGATAAATGACAGCTAGAATAAATTTAAATACATATTTTCTATAATGTGCAGGCCAAGATTTAGTTCTATTAGTTATTCACATTTGAGCTCATAATTAAATGCAAGAAGAGTATTCTCAATCTCCAGTTTAGGATTCTTTTGCTCTCTCCACCAGAATAGCAGAGAATATTAAAACTGAAGGAAAAAGTGGATTCTTGGGAGATGTGAATGGGGCAACCTTGAAGAGTACATATATATGTGCTGCAGGGTCGCCATGAGTCGGGTCCGACTAGACGGCACTTGGCTTGACATATAATATGTATATTTGCACATACTTGTGGGTGGTATCTATATCCATAAATTGTTGATCAGTGCCGTTGAGTTAGTTCCAACTCATAATGTTCCTGCACACACAGAATGAAGCACTGCCTTGTTTTGTGCCATTGTCACAGTCTTTCTATGCATGATCCCACTGTGTCAAATCATCTTGTCGAGGGTATTCTTTTACACTACCTTCTAATTGCATGAATTTTCTGAGGTCTTCCTTCTCATTCTCCAGCTTTTGCATATGAGATGATTGTGATGTATATGAGATGATTGTGATACATATGAGATGGCTTGGGTCAGATGCACTTTAAAATCCTACAAGTGATGTATTGGCTTTTCAGTACTTTGAAGTCTTTTGCAGCAGATTTACCTGATGCAACGTATCATTTGATTTCCTGACTGCTGCTTCCACAGTTGTATTTTCACCAAGGTTGCAGTTTTCAACTTATTCTTTGTTTCCAGCTTCCATGTTTCAATTACAAATGCATGCTGATTTCATGTTTGATCAATTTCAGACTGCAGATGTTGGTGAAAATCTTGTATTTCTTCATCATTGGCATTAGCATAGCAGTTCGTGTGTAAATTTGAATAATAATCACAGTAATTGGCTTTCTTTGTAGGCACATTGATATTATCCTATCACTGACAGCACTGCACTTGAGAATAGTCCTTGAAATGTTCTTTGTGATGATAAAGCTCCTACTATTCCTCTTCAGTTGTCACTGCTGATGTGGTAGACTATATGATTGTCTGAGTAATAAAGGTCAATACCATTTCAGCACACTAACGCCTTGGATAGCTTCCTCCTTTGTATGTTCCGTTTCATTTTTATGACTTTCAATCTTCTTAGATTCATACCTTGTACATTCCATGTTCTGATTCTTAATTAATATTTGTACCTGTTTCTTCCCATTTTGTGGTATGCCACATCAACAAGTGAAAGTCCTAAAAGCTTGACTTTGTCTGCGTCATCTTCTGGCACTGTATGAGACAATATTTTACTGCTGTTCATAAGGTTTTTGCTAACCCAAATTTTTTAGAAATCCTTACTCCTAGTCTGTCTTAGTCCGGAAGGTCTCCTGAGTCCTGTTTACCACAGGTGAACATGTTAGCATTTTAAATACTGGTGGTATAACTTCCAGTATCACGTGACACACGAGCCTCCACAGTATGACAAAGTGACACAGTAGTAGTAGTGACACATCTATGTATATACTTACATGTATATACACATGCATGTGTATGCACAAATATTTATACACAAATGTATCTATACACATACATACTCATGTACACATATGTATAAACACATACATGTACACACACTTCTTTCATGGTTCAAAAAAACTTCTCTTTAGTAATCTCAGGGACTGTACTTCCATATCAGTGTTAAATTGTTTCAGTCTTATCTTCTCTAATGTATAGTTAGATAGCATAACCGCATCTGCAGGTTAAGCAACAGCTGCGTTAATCCAAGCAGCGAAATGAGACAAGCAAAATGACAACATCAACACCTCTAGTCCAGCATTTGAATCAATAACAAATATTTGAAAACTCTAGGATATTTCTCTAGTTGTCCATAAGAAAGGACACAAATCCACTCTGAGGTATCCAAAAGACTTGAACGCAGATACTCAAATATACACTTTTACACCCACATTCACTGCAGTGCCATTCACAATACCACAAGGTAGTAGTAACATACATGTCCCTCAGAGGATTAATGGATAAATAAAATTCAGTAGATGTACACAATGGAATGCTGCTCAACCAACAGACGAAGAAAAGAAGCCTTGATACACGCTAACATATGTGTGGGGCTTGAAGATGTTATGCTGAATGAAATCAATCACGAAAGGACAAACACTGTCTGACCTTGAATACATAAATGGGCAGGAATAGGAAAACGTATCAGGACAAAAGTTTATTAATGGTTACCATAGGATGAAGGGAAGAGGAAAAAGAAAGTAGTTCTTACAGAGTACTGAGATTTGGTGTAAAGTGACGGGAAAATCACAGTGATTAAGGGTAGGGTTACACAACAGTTATATAGCTTGTTAACATTATTATTGTCAGTAAGTTGTAGACCTATAAAAAAGTTGAATTGGCAAAAGTTTATGATACAGGTATTTAAAACAGTCCCTCCTCCCCAAAAAAGTACCTGCTGAGGCTGCTTATATATGACCAAACACCTCAAGGGATTTTCTTCTCTGCTTTGAAGGACTAGGACCTTGGGGTATAATGATTATGGAACTTGCTGGTTAACTGGCCTAATACCGTATTTAGTACTTCTCTTATACCTTTTAGATCACTGAGTCATGTTGTGTAAAAGTCTTGCAGCATCTGGACCCAAGGTTGGCCCTGTCTCCAAGAAACCAAAGAAAGACTGTTGAACCAGTGATTGAGACACATGTTTTATTTCAGGGAACTTGCATACAGGGTGGTGGACTGGTCGACAGACCCACTTGTGGTGATCTGGTATCCCTTTAACACCATATATCAGTATAGAGGCTGGCTGCTAAGACTCACTGATTTTTTTTTTAATTGTGATTAAGTGAAAATGTACAACCCAAATCAATTTTTCATGCCTGACTATCTGCAGCTCTTTCTGCTCTCCTTGACCCATGATAGCACACTTTTCATTTTCATTCTACACTTGTAGTATCCTCTTAACAAGCTCCTGTCTCCTCCTCTCTACCTTCTTATTTCCCATCCAGAAAGAGACTAGTAGGACAGCCTCATATAAGCGCATGGAACCATACAGCACACACATCATATGGTCGCATGTGTCCCCAAGTCCAGTCTACTTTTGTCTGAAGAGCTGACCTCAGTAGTGTTTTTTGGTCAGAGGCAGGAGCAGTTCTAGAGACCATGCTCCCAGGGGATCCTCCAGGCCACTGGACCATTAATTCTGGTCTTCTTAGAAGAGTTCTTGAGCTGCAACTTACTGATTTTTTTCTGCAAGCTGCTTGGCACCAGCATTGTCAGGGACTATTTGTCCAGGCTCAGGTGTTTATTGTCTTGTTGACAAGGTATTCCTTCACCTTTGCCACTGGCTCAGCCACACCACTCTGAGCCTAGTGTTTCTGCCCAGTTCATCCTGTGTTCACCCCCAAGAATACTTTGGAAGAACAAAACGGACTGCATTAGAAGGAGTGCATATGACTGAAGAGGATTACTCTGCAGGTCATGCCTGGGGTCTTAAAAACTTCTAGCATTTTTTTAAAGCCATTTTGACTTTTTAAAGCCATTTTTCATTCTACATTTGTAGTATCCTCTTAACAAGTTCCTGTCCCCTCTTCTCTACCATCTCTTCTAGTCAGACAGATTTGCTTACTTCTTTTTGCGTATTCTGAATTTACTTCCTCAGTTTTCTTCACTGATGCTGTTTTGTCTCCCAGGAATTCCATCCTTTTTCTTTTTGGAGTGTATAAATACTACCCTTTGTTCAAAAATTTAACCATCTCTGCCTATTCTAGCACGAGGTGACATTTTCTGTTATGAACACTTAGCAGATTCCACACTGTTAAATATTTCACTGTTCTCCAGTGATCTCATGTCTTCATTCTGTTGTATTAGATTAGAAACCTGACATTGGGTGGGCTGTATAGATGAGCAGGTCTTCACTTACTAGATGCCTAGACTGTGATAAGCATGCCAGAAATGCCTCCTGCATGAGTATTTGATCTTGCCAGAGACCAGGGGGAATGAATGACTTAGTCCAAAAAGAAGCTCTTATGGTGGGGATTTCAAGTAGGTTGGCAATCTGGAGCCTGCAGAGTCGCTAACGACATACCATATGTCATCCACCAATTCAATTTAAAGTTATTTCTGATCGTGCCCACCTTAGACATGGATTTTTTGTCCTTTGTCAAGGCTAATCACAGCATAACCACTCCCTGGAAGAAAAATTATCACTATCTTCTTGGCAGCAACTTCCCTTCCTCCAGCCAAGGCAGGTACATCAGAAATTCCAGATCAGTGTGACTCTTTCATACGTAGTGTGTAGTGCTATGCCTGTGTGTTAGAGGTAAGAAGTAAAGGCTGCATTAGATCACATACGTATGTCCAGGGCATTTTTTTTTTAATCTCAGGCAAAAGACAGCTTTGTGTATAACTGGAGCAGAAACAGATTTGCAATCCCCTAAAATTGTTTCTAGTGTAAACAAAGAGGTATATTTTTATTTTCTCACTTATGAGAATCATATCTAGTTTTACTCGTTATTCTTAGAGATTAGAAATGGCAGTGGCAGTCAAGTATTTCAGTTTTCATACATGGTTTTCTTCTGTGTAGTCTGAACTATGTTGTCGTAAATTCAGCTTCCTGTAACATGCATTCTACTATAACGTACACAAAACACATCAGTTACAACCTGGTTTATAACAACAATGGCATCTTATTTTCTCACTATGATAAGGAATTTGTAATAGCATGCTATTCTTAGGAAACACTGGTGGCATAGTGGATAAGTGCTACGTCTGCTAACAAAAAGGTCATCAGTTCAAATCCTCCAGGTGCTCTTTGGAAGTTCTGTGAGGCAGTTCTACTCTGTCCTATAGGGTTGTCACCAGTCAAAATTGACTTGATGGCTGTGGATGGTGTTTGGTACCTGGAACCTATTCTTAAAATGTGTATCTTCTATCTTAGAGAAAACTGCATGATTTGATGTTGCAACGTTTATGCTCTTGACTACTAAACAGAAGGTTGATGGCTTGAATCCACCCAGAGGCACCTAAGGAAAAAAGGCCTGGTAATCTGCTTCTGAAAGCTCACAGCCTTGATATTCCTATGGAAAACTTCTAGTCTGCACAGAGTTACCATGAGTCAGAATTGACTCAATGAGAGTTAACAATAGCTTGAGTGTTATTTTTTTTTAAGTTACTATACGAGATTCAAAAAATTTCCCAGATGAAGAAGCCTTTCTGAAGCTATTGGAGATTGAGTACAAAAGAATTATATGTAGAACCCACCTACACAAAATGTAATAGAACAAAATGAAAAATTTAGTAAGCTATTTAAACTGATGAAACATCAAAGATCTGAAATACATTAGATCAATAACAAAATTACAGTTAGATAATTCAATTCAAAGCCAAAAGAGTAGAAGTGAACAGATAAGAGCTAGATTGAGTGACCTCAAAGACAGAGCAACTGACACCAGTGTTTATGAGGAGAAATCAGAGAAAAGAAACAAACAAACAAAAAAAAAATGAAGAAGCATTAAGAAACATGTGGGACTCCATTAAGAGGAATAATTTATGTTTAAATGGAGTTTCTGAACAAGGGGGGATTAATGACAAGATAGAGAGTATTACTGTAGAGATGCTGACAGAAAACTGTCCTTAGAATGTGAGCGAAGAGAACATGATTACCAAACACCACAAAAGCTAGACCCAAAAAGAAAGATGCCAAGACATATTATAATCAATCTTAATAAGATGAAACATAAACAGATGCTTCTGAAGGCAGCAAGGCTCAAAGCAAATCTAACACTCCGAGGGAAACCCTGTAGGCTTTTGTCTGACTTCTATGCAGAAACAATGCTGTCTAGAAAACAGTGGGCAGACACATTCAAAGCCCTGAAGAGAAGAACTTCCATCCAAGAATTGTTTATCCTGCAAAATTGTCTATCAAATATGACGGTGAAATTAAGACTTTTGATGATAAATAGAAGTTTTGAGACTTTGTAAAAACTAAACCAAAATTACATCACATATTGAAAGAAGCTGTTTCCTTAGAAAAACGGTACCATTAAATGTATATTTAAGGCAACAATGACAATGCGGGACACATCATACAAAATTCTAATCAGTTAGGGAAGTCACAAAACTTAATCAAAGCTACAGTATTAAAATGAGGGAATCTGTGATCATATCATGACAACTATAATACCATCACATTAAAAGAGGGATGCACTGCAGTAGTTATAGTCATTTCAGATGAAGAGGAAGATTAGGACTTATGCAGTAGTTAAAATTGGGTTTAATCTTAGTATATTAAGGGGGATAATGCATGCAGCCATGAAGCAAATTAAAAATATCTTGTATCAAAATAAGAAATGCAATACAGGAGTCTCATAGAACACAAAACCAACACTGAAGCAACAATCCATAAAGAAGAATCACCCAGAACAGAACATTAAGAGCAATATAGAAAATATCAACAAAAGTAATTACATCAAAATGACGGCACTAAGCACATACCTATCAATAATTACACTGAATGTAAATGGACTGAACACTCCAGTAAAAAGATAGCAAGTGACATCCTGGATCAAAAGACATGACCCATCCGTACATTGCTTACAAGAAACACACTTTAGACTTAAAGATACAAACAAATTGAAGGATGGAATAATATATTGCAAGCTAACAATATACAAGGAAGATCAGGTGTGGCAACACTAATCTCAGATAAAATCAATTTTAATGTAAAATCCACTATTGTGGACAAGGATGGTCACTATTGCCGAAAGTTTCAATACTCAAGCAGGACTTAATAATATTAAATACTTATGCCCCCAGTACCAGAGCACCTAAATACATTGAACAAATACTGACAACACTTAAAACTGAGATAGATCATTCCACAATAATAGTTGGAGACTTCAACGTTCCTCTTTCAGTTATAGATAGATCATCCAGAAAAAAACTCAGTAAAAATGCAGAAGATCTTATTGCAACAATCAACCAACTTGACCTTATTGACATATACAGATCTTTTCATCCGTTTCATCCATCAACGGATAGTACACTTTCTTCTCCAACACACATGGAATATTCTCTAGAATAGACCGTGTGTTAGGTCGTAAAGCAATTCTCTATAAAATCCAAACCATTGATTTACTGCAAAGTATCTTCTAGGACCATAGTGCTATAAAATTTGAAATCAATGACAGAAAATTCATAGGTAGAAATTCAAATTTATGGAAACTGAACAAACTTTGCTCAAAAAACCTTGGGTTATAGAAGAAATCAAGGACAAAATAAAGAAATTTATGGACTCAAACGAAAATGAAACCACATCCTACCAAAATCTTTGGGATACAGCAAAAGCAGTGCTCAGAGGTCAGTTTATCTCTATAACTGCACAAATGTGGAAAGAAGAAAGGGCCTAAATTGAAAAATTAACCCTACAGCTTGAACAAGTAGAAAGACAGCAACAGAAGAACCCCTCAGGCACCAGAAGAAAACAGATTATACGGATTACAGCAGAACTAAATGAATTTGAGAATAGAAAAACAATAAAAAAATTAACGAAACCAAAAGCTGGTTCTCTGAAAAGATCAACAAAAATGATAAATCATTGGCTACACTTACAAAAGAAAAACAGCAGAAGATACAAATAACCTGAATAAGAAAAGAGATGTGCGTTGTTACAAAAGAACCAGTTGAAATAAAAAATATCATAACAGAATACTATGAAAGGCTGTACTGTAACGGGTTTGAAAACCTAGAGGAAATGGACAAATTTCTAAGCTCATGTCACTGAACAAGATTATCATAAGGAGAAGCAGATCAACTTAATGCCTGTCACAAAGGAAGAGATTGAAAAGTCATCAAAAATCTACCAACCAAAAAAGTCCTGGCCCAGATGACTTCACTGGAGAATTCTACCAAACTTTAATAGCAGAATTAACTCTGATACCATTAAGGCTATTTCACACCATAGAAAGGGATGGAACAATCCCGCATTCATTCTATGAAGCCACCACAACCCTGATACCAAAGCCAGGGAAAGATCCCACAGGAAAAAAAAAAAAGAAAATTACAGACCAATATCACTCATGAACCTTGATGCAAAAATCTTCAACAAAATTCTAGCCAATAGAATTGAATAGCATATAAAATAATAATAATAATAATAATTCATCGTAATCAAGTTGGTTTGATCCCAGGGATGCAAGACTGGTTCGACATCAGAAAAACAATTAATGCAATCAACCACATTAATAACACGAAAGAATCACCTGATTTTGTCAATTGATGCAGAAAAGGCATTTGACAAAGTTCAACACTCATTCATACTTAAAACTCTCAGAAAAATAGGAATAGAGGGGAAATTCCTCAATGCAGTCAGTAATATCTACACAAAGCCAACTGCCTTCATCATCCTGAATGGTGAAAGACTGAAAGAACTCCCACTGAGAACAGGAACTAGACAAAGATGCCCACTCTCACCACTTCTATTCAACATTGTGCTAGAAGTTCTATCCAGAGCAATTAGACAAGACAAAGAAATAAAGGGCATCCATATCGGCAATGAGGAAGTAAACATCTCCCTATTTGCAGCTGATATGTTTCTTTACATAGAAAATCCAAAGGAATCCATAAATAAACTATTGGAACTAATAGAGAAGTTTAGCAAAGTAACGGGATACAAGATTAACATAAGTAAATCAGTAGGATTCCTTTACACCAACAGTGAGATTATTAAAGAATCACCAAATCAATTCCATTTACTATAGACCCCAAGAAAAGAAAATACCTAGGAACAAATCTAACTAGAGAAATAAGAGATTTTACAAAGAGAACTACAAAACCTTATTGCAAGAAACTAAGAGAGACTTACATAAATGGAGTAATCTACCCTTCTCATGGATAAAAAGACTCAATATTGTGAAAATGTCTATTTTACCCAAAGCAATATACTTATAAAGTGCAATCCCAATACAAATTCTGGTGACATTTTTTAATGAGATGGAGAAACAAATCATCATCTTTGTTTGGAAAGGAAAGAAACCTCAGATTAAGTAAAGAACTACTGAAGAAGAACACCCTGGGAGGCCTCTCACTACCTGACTTTAGAATGTATTACACTGCCACAGTAGTCAAAACAGCCTGGTACTGGTACAAAAAGAGACATATAGACCAACAGAGCAGAGCTGAGACCCCAGAGATGCCACCATCCTCCTATGAACTGTTGATGTATGACTAAGGCCCCAAGATTTTAAACTGGGCTAAGAACAGTCTCTTTAACAAATGGTGCTGGCAAAATTGGACATCCATGTGCAAAAAAATGAAACAAGACCCATACCTCACACCTTACACAAAAACCAACTCAAATTGGATAACCAAAAACCAAACCAAACCCATTGCCAATGAGTCGTGTCCAACTCATAGCAACCCCAGAGGTCAGAGTAGAACTGTCCCACAGAGTTTCCAAGGAGCACCTGGTGATTTTGAACTGCTGACCTTTTGGTTAGCAGACTAGCACTTAACTCACTACACCACCAAAAGACCTAAATATAAAATCTAAAATGATAAAGCTCTTACAAGATAAAATAAAGTCAACAAAGGAAGTTTTAATACACAATGTAGACAGATTTTAAAATCTGACAAACAAAACACGATCAACAGAAGAGAAAATAGAGCAGTGGGAACTACTAAGAATCAAACACTTTTGCTCATCCAAACACTTCATCATAATTAAAAGACCACCTATAGAATGGGTAAAAATATCTGGCAACTATATGTCAGACCGACATGTGATCTCCATAATCTATAAGGTACTACAATATAAGAACAAGAAAAGGATAAATTATCCAATTAACTGATGGGCAAAGGAGATGGACAGACATTTCTCTAAAGAGGATATCCAGGCAGCCAAAATACACATGAGGAATTTCTCACAACCATTAGCTATTAAAAACATTCAAATCAAAGCTACGACGAGATACCATCTCACCCCAACAAGGTTGGCCATCATCCAAAAAATACAAAACAACAAATTTTGGAGAGGCTGTGAAGAAATTGGAACTCTCCTACACAGCTAGCAGGATAGCAAAATGGTACAACCTCTTTGGAAAGCAACCTAGAGCTTCCTTAAAAAGCTGGAAATAGATATACCATTTCATCCTGTGATTCCACTGCTTGGAATTTATTCTTCAGAAACAAAGGTTGTCACATGAACAGACAGATGTACATGAATGTTTGTTGCAGCACAGTCCCCAATAGCAAAAGCTAGAATCAACCTCGATACCCGTCAACAGATAAATGGATAAGCAAACTATAGTACATGTACTCAATGGAACACTATGCTATGACTAAAAACAATGGCAATTTTAGAAAACATCTCTTAACATAGCTTCATTTCGAAGAGATCATGCTGAGTGAAATCAATCAGTGTCAAAAGGACAAATTTTGTATGACACCCCTGTTATAAGGACTTAAGAGAATTATCCAAAGAAGAAAAAGACTGTATTGGCTACATGGGGGGGGGGGGTGGCTAAGGGTTTATCATAGATGGGATAACTGATAGATGTTAGAAATTTTATTCTTTTACTGTAATTAATAAAAAATTAAATTAAAAAAGTTACTATACAAATATATAGTTCTTAAATGAAACTTTAAAAATTGAATTACATTCATTCTACAAAAGATGTAAAATAATTGTGTTTTTTCCAGAAAGTGTTGCTGAGATATCTTCCTGAATTTGTTCCAAGAATGATATTTCATTGTGGATTTTTAGAAAAAGTGATGTCAATTTCTGTGGCCATTTCACGTGGCTTCTGGAAGACCCAAATCAAATTTCTTAATGACTTTCTCCTTCTGCTAAATATCAAGGATTTGGTTTCAGATTCAAAAGAATAAAAGTGAGTGCATGCGGAAGAAGGTGACAGGGTTCTTCTTTTAGCAACAGAGGAGCCAAAAATTAATGTCACTGAGCCGAAAACAAAGAGAAGCTGAGTCTGCTGCACTGCAGGTTTAATACAGGGACTCTCCTCATAGGGTACTGTTTTCAACTGAAAGTTCACTAAGGTCATCCAGTTAACGAGTCTTATTTACAGGAAGTAATTTAAGCACCAACTTAACTTCCACATCATGCAGAACTTGCCTTGACTTACAAAAGTAGTAAATAAGTATTGTCTGTGTCCATGGTAGAAACTAGGGTTGCAATGTATCTTTCATGAACTCATCAAAGGAGCAGGAAAGATGAGTGATTATTTCCTTCCCAGGGAATAAGAGGAATGCCAGCCAGGAAAACTTAGCAGAAAATAAAATAACTCTTGAACAGCTGACTGCTGTTTCAATATGATGTGCTAACAGAGCCAGGAATGCATGGTGTGACTCTGACACCTGAAGGACTGGTGGAAAAGGGAAAATTATATTAAGCTGTTCAGTACTCTATCCCTCTAAGAAATCAGTGATTTTACAATCAGATTGCTGAGAGTGTTTTTCCATGTCACAAAGCTGTTGCTTAGTGGTGAGCACTGACCGTTAACTTGTAAAGAAAAAGGAGAAACAATACAGATGACAGCAGTGACTCCCCTGGATTCAGCTTCGAACTCCTGCCCAGGTCTGATGAACGTGCCAGCTACCAACTGTGTCATACCCGGAGATCTTCCAGGCAGCAGTAACGGAAAGGCAACCATTAACAATCATTTCTGTGTCTTCGAAGTGACAGCCTGTAGATAATCTTTGTGGGTTGTGTGAGCATAGTAAAATATGTGTCAGAAAAGTAACTTTGTGTCGAAGAAGGCACTTGGAGGCTTCCAAGCTTCTTGAAAACTGCTTCCTGGTTCCTGATATTGTTATCAAATTAGGTTTCTTATAATAGTTGGCCTTTATTCCTTGCTTTACTATGAGTTGGAATCCACCTCAAAGCAGTGGGTTTGCTTGTTTTGGTTTTGCATGTGATGTAACCTAGAATAACATGGCCCCGCTTGCCTGATTTAAAAAAGAAGAAAAAAAACAAAAAATGTCATTGAGTCGATTCTGACTCAGAGCTACACTACAGAATAGAGCAGATAAGCCACATAGATTTTCCAAGGAGCATTTGGTGGATTTGAACTGTGGAACTTTTGGTTGGCAGCCATAGCACCTAACCAGTATACAATCAGGGTTTCCCTTGCCTGATTAGTAACTCTTAAGCCAGTTGCCCTGGAGTCAGTTCTGACACACAGCAAGCACGTGTGTGTCGGGGTAGAACTGTCCTCCACATGATTTTCAAGGGCTGATTTTTCAGAAGAGATCCCTAGGCCTTCCTTCTTTGTCACTTCTAGGTCAACTCTTACTATTAGTCTTTCAGTTGGTGACCAAGTCTGTTAAACTATTTATAACATGAAGGGACTCCAAATAATTCCAACTCACTGTTAAAATTTTAAAATCCACCCAAGTATGACATTCTAGAGAAAAATCTTGCCTAATTCTTACCTCATTCTCCCCTTAGCAAAATAAAATCGTTGCCCACACCTCCCATTTCCTTATAGACTGCCTGCCTGTCTGCTATGGAATTTATCAGATTATATTGTAGATGAATTTGCTTATTTAATCTTTTGGGCAGGGATTTTCACTAAACGCTGAAGGGGTAAATTTTAGTGACCAACAATACAGACAATGTGTTAAATGCAGGAGCATCCTTTCTCTGCTGAATAAATCTAAATCAATTTCTAACCATCCGACATAAGCTCAGTGGATAGAGTTTACTTTTTCCAACTCCAATTTCCTATTTTAAAGCCATACCTCGTGTGTGTGTGTGTGTGTGAGCATTCACGTGTGTTCATGGTTCTACATGTATGTGGGTTCACACATAACTGTCCCTTCCAAGGCAGCCCTTCCCAAACCCATCTTTCACTGGAAGTCTAGGAAGGTAGTTAAGCAACTAATAAGACTCTTAAGCCCCCAGTTATTTTTAAACTTGATTTTGAGAATAGAGACAGAAGTACAGCTTGGGATTAGTTGCAACGTTTAGGGGATTATACACCAGTTTTACTACACACTAGGTATGTCACCCCAGGCAAAACACTGAATTGCTCTGAATATTTATTTCCTCATGTGCAAACAAGTGATGTGAGTTACAACAGCTTATTGAGTGAAATTGACTAAGATCTGGAATAAGATAATTTTTGTGATAGCTCTTCATCCAGTGTATCATACATTAAACTCACTAGATTATTTATTTTCTCCCTAGAGTAATCCTCTAGACATATTCTTTGATCAATAGCGTCCTGAATTTAAAGAGGATATGTCTACAGGGCAAAGACTTCGTTTCTTTAACATCTCAGCAGTATGTGATGACTAGTAGATGTTTAATGAACATTTGTTAAGGAATGGATGCACCCACAACCACAAAAGGCAGAAAGCATCCAGGTATACCATGTAGCTAAATTTCTGACCCCTGCCCCAGAGCAGTGACTTCCCGCAGACAGTGAGCACACTCTAAGTGTTCTTCAGATGCTCTCCTCTCCCTTCTCCGCACACTGAAATTACGACAGTATAAAGGCCTCTGCTTTGGGAACTTCGATCTAAAGGTGACAACTGTTTAGTTTTCACTCTAATATTCACTTGTATAATTTGTGGCTTAAGTTCATTGCATAATGTAATTATTACAGTACTTTAATTTTTTAAAGATTTTATTTTGTTGAAAGTAATACACAATTCGACAAAAGATACACAATTTCAACACATATAATTCAGTGGTATCAGTTATCTTCTTCAAGGTATGCTATCATTCTCCTGTCCTTTTTCAAATTCTTTCATCACTGATATTTTAAACTCACTTTCCCCTAAGTGGCGCATCCAGTCTTGTAAGCTGCGATTGTCAATTTGATCTCACATAGATAATTCTTTAAAAGAACACAATGCTTAAAGCAAATGCACTTTTCTAGTCAAGATCTTTCTTTGTTTTGTTTTTGCTTCAAAAAGGCATGAGGGGATAAGTTTGAGGCTGAGGTCTAAAATTTTAAAGATTATCTCAGAGGTTCACACCATCGTACTGGCTCCAGAAAGTAATGCTTTTTATGACTCTTTCCCAATTTACAGTGCCTCATGCATTTTGCATGGCTTTTGAAAGCAAATTTGAGAAGGACTACACTAGACATATATTTTTTTAAATCCGTAAAAAGTAACTCACTACGATGAAATAGCTTGGCTGCAGCTGGTTAAACAGTTGTGATGAGGAGATAAAGTGAGACTTGACTAGAAAGAGATGATAAAAGGAAACTGATACGTAACAGAAGTTTAGGCTCCTAAGGAGTAACTCGAGAAGTAGGTCATTGTGAGAATGTGGATGAAGATGGGTCTACAGCTCTAAGGAGGAGAATACTACTAAAGGAGAGACAAGGTGAAGCCAAAACACTGTGGGAGCCTGCAGTTCAGCAGCGCTCTGGAATTCATCTACAAGTATTAAAGACGGTACATTTTACTAACGTATCTGGAAATCTGAGCTCTGAAGGTTATTAGGTACATTTGCAGGTAGAGATCAATTTAGTATACTAAGTAATTTTTTAGCATCTACTGTATGTAGAGGAGTGTTTTGTCTGTAGGTCAGGAAGAAAATAATAGATCACAGCACACTGTTGTAGTCCAAGAGTAGTTCACAATCCTTGCAAAAGAGGGGTACCCTAAAGAACAATCCTGTGGGACTGAGTACATTTATGCTACAGAGTGGAATATGCCGCAGTGGATCCCAAACCAACTGAGCATAAGAGTCAGCTGGGAAGTTCACTAAAAAAAAAGAAAGAAAGAAAGAAAACGTGTATTTCCTTTGTCACACCCAAGAACTGGTCCAATGCTATTGAAAAGCAGGCATTAAATAGAGTTCAGCTCTTTAAAAGCAAAAATTGGCTGTAACAGGAAGTGATAGACCAAGAAAGAAATTGCAAAGCCTTTGTGCAAAATGATCAATAATAAATACTGATGTCAAAATGCAGTAAAAAGGGAATGAATCCCCAGTGGAACCATGGTTAAAGCATTTGTCTGCTAACTGAAAGCTCTGCTCCCCAGGGGAACGATGTGGCAGTCTGCTTCTACAAAGATTACAACCTTGTACTATGGGGCAGTTCTAGTCAGTCTTCTACGGCCACTGTTAGTGTTTCTGAGGTTATCTGTAGGAACTAGGAATGAAAATCAGACACTTTGGTTGAAGTTTGGCTTTGGTTGAAGTAAATTCTTCTTCTTTTTTCAATTATGATTAAGTGCAAGTTTACAATCTGTCTTAGTCACTTGGTACTGCTCAAACAGAAAATACCACGAGTGGAAGGTTTCACGAGGAGAAGCTTTTATCGTCACAGTCCACTAAGCCACAAATCCATTCATAAGGTACAAGTCCATTCAGTATGAAAAATCATCTCAGTCCAGTAGGCTGAGTCCACATTCAGTGAGAGCATCTCAGCACAGGAAGCTCGGGTCCAAAGGACGTGCTCTGCTCTCGGTGCTTCTCTCTCGGTGGTGTGAGGTTCCCAACTTCCTCAGCTCACTTCTCTCCCTTACATTCCACAAGCTTGTAGCTTGAATCCTGCCTCACTAACACAACTGCAAACTATTCTCCACCATCAGTTTCACAGAGGCAGGATTCACAACACATGGGAGGCAGGGCACCATACTGGAACACCTAATCAAGTCAAATCAACACACACATTTCTGGGGGGACACAATTCAATCCATGACACAATCCAAGTCAGCTTTCCATATAAAACCCCAAACACTTGTCTCTCTGCATTTCTATCTGCTCTCTTCGCCCTGTGACAGTAAACTCTTCTTTTTCCCTTCTTACTTCCCCTCCAACAACACTTGACTTGGTTTAAGTAAACCCACCAGGGGGTTTGAGGATAAGAAATGTGTTCAAAACAAATGCTGGCATGTACAAAAAGGGAATTTATAAAGATAACTCCAGAAGATATGAACAAAGCCTCTGTAAAGTAACAATTTAGAATGTAAAAGGCAAAATACAACAACAGTTTTCTAACTATAGCAAGTTTACATAAAAAAAACAGTAAATAATTTAACAACATAACGTGATCAAGTACTACTGCTAAACTGGAGAAGTTGTTTTACCAGAAACTGTTAAATCAAAATTTTTCAGTGCAATAATAAGTTTTATTCTCCCTGTAAGAACATGTTATTTAATATTGTGTATAGTAGATCATTTACTCATGAGAGACAGTTATTCTGTGACACAAAATGATCACATTCCATGTGCAGATAACCATGCTTTCCCCCTTGTCTATTTTGCTTTGTGCTTTATATGTTTATTATTTGTATTATTGCTATATGGTGCACTTATCATTTAAACTTCACTGATTAAGAATAGAGACAAAAGCACAGTTTGTATTTTACTGAGGTTAAGTAAGCACATTTCTATCCCATCTACAGGCTGGATTTTAAAATTTGATTTAGTTTCTTCTTATTCCCTTAGTTTTAAAATTCCGTATCAGTTATAGATATATTTTAATGCACAATGTCTTTCAGTGAGGACTTGATATTTTCATTTATCTCTCTATTAAGTCATTTGTATCTCATGAGTTCATAGGATGCTCTTTTAACTCTCAGAGAGGGTCAGTGTGCTGTCTGAGTTTATGGTAAAGTGCCACAGAGGCTTAAGTTAACTTTCTGTCTTCATCTCTTACTTCATGGATAATCTTAGAACATTATACTCACACTGTCTCAGCTTCTGTTTTGTTTTGTTTTTAATTCCCTTATGAGAATATTTATTATGTTGTCCCTTAAATTAACCTGGCATGTTCCACTTGAATTAATTTTCATATCCAATTAAGCAATTCAACTCCGAAAATGATGTTTTGTTGTGTCCAACTCATAGTGAACCTGTATGACAGAGCAGAACATCCAACACGGTTTTATAGGATCCATTTGGAGACCCTGGTGGTGTAGTGGGTTAAGTGTTACATCTATTAACCAGAAGGTTGGCAGTTCAAATCTGCCAGGCGCTCCTTGGAAAGTCTGTGGGCCAGTTCTACTCTGACCTCTAAGGTTGCTATGAATCGGACCCGACATGATGGCAGTGAGTTTGTTTTTGTTTATTCTTTACAGAGCCCACTGACATCAAATCGATTTCAACTCATAGCAATCTTAGAGGCTAGAGTAGAAGTGCCCCAAAGAATTTCCAGGAAGTGCCTAGCAGGTTTGAACTGCTCACCTTTTGGTTTACAGCTGTAGCTCTTACTCCTTGGAAACTCTATGGAGCAGTTCTACTTTGTCTTACAGGGTTGCTATGAGTTCACGTGGACTTGACAGCAGTGTTTTTGTTTCTTGGTATTCGTTACAGGAGCAGATCACCAGATCTTTTTTTTTTTTTTCCCCACAGAGCCTCTGGTGTATTTGAACTGCTGACCTTTTCGTTACCGGTTGAGAAATTGTAACCTGCCAAAATGCAAGTACTGATAGATTATAAGAATGAGTAGGAGTTTGTTTAAAATCTCTGAAATAACAATAATGGAAACAATATTAAAGTGTTTATCAACAGCAGGATGACTGAAAAATACAGCTAATCTTAATTATGTCAATGTAATAGATTCTTAGGCTGTTATTAGCAATTAGTTATGCTTATGGGAGTCCTAGCGGTACAGTGGTTAAGAGTTTGGCTACCAACTAAAATGTCAGTAGTCAGAATCCACCAGCGTCTCCGGGGAAACCCTATGGGGCAGCTCTACTCTGACCTACGTGAGTTGGACTCTACTCGGCATGAGTGAGTTTGGGGTTTCGTTTGTTTGTGGTTATTGAAAGAGCCCCTGGATGGTACAGAAAGTTAACATCCTCTGCTGTTAACTGAAAGGTTGTGAGAGGTTTGAGTCTATCCCTACATGCCTCCGAAGAAAGTCCTGCTGGTGCACTTCTGAAAACCCAGCCATTGAAAACTCCATGAATCCCAGTTCTATGCAGATACACATGGGACACCAGCTGGTGTAGTTATTGGCATAGGGAGTTATTCCTAATAAGTTGAAGTAATAAGAAAGTCATCATTAAATAGTTGTTCACTGAAATAGCCAAGAAGGTGAAGGCATTGAATGGACTGTGCACTGATGGAGAGAAGCCGAACTGTGCAGCCAGACCCACGGGGAGTGAGAATGATCATGACTGCATCAGGAAGACGTCCTAGTGGGCCACAGTTCAGATCAGGAGAGTAGGACTTCTTTCAGATGCTGTGAAGTAGAAAGGAAATGTAAACATCATTGTTCTGGGCAACGATTTCCAAATGTGCAGATGGCATGCCTCGTAAAACTTAAAACTTTTCATTTTTAATTATGCCAGAGAAGATGTTATTAAACTTCCCCTCCCCCCAAAAAAATCCATGTAGCCTCCTATCACCATCAAGGCAGACAACAAGTAAGATTCTAAGCCCAGACCACTTCCCAGACATGAGTTTCAGAGTCCCTGTTGTGGTATCATCAGTAAGGACCCAGAAAATGGGCAGAAGAGGAGGGATCTGGTTGTAGGGTAAACAGGGGACAAGAGCAAATTTCCTTTGCAGTTCAGCCAGCCTGTGTCCAGGTCTCAACCTTGAGCAAGTAAAACCTCCACTGTTGCCATTCTACCTCACAGGCAAAAATGTTGCCTGTGTCTTTCATTTCTCTTAAGGTTCCTTTCAGCTCTGATACTTTACAATGCTAAGACTAGTTTTGCTTGCTTTTATAGCTTGTTTGACCAAAAGGATTCAAAAAGAGAAACCCAGGAAATCAGTACAGGTTCTGGAACCTGAGAAAAAAGTAAGACTCACATCATGTGCAAAGCTGTGGATTCTCAGCTGGTGCATTACACATTGTATGCCCACTGCACAAATCTAACTAGAGACTAGAGAATTGTCAGAGGATGATATGGGGTTGAATCTAAAGGTGAGAGTAATGTGTCCCAGTCATACAGGTGATGGACACAGGCACAATGTTACAAGCATGTTGTTACTTAAGAATCCAGATCTTGCATTAAAACAACTCAGTAGTAACAACCACCACAGCTAAGGAGACACAAAGCAGGGCACTGCTGTCTAAGTGGCAGACTGCACGCTGTGTGAATATTTCATGCTGCAATCAGATTATTATGGGCATATCACATTTGTTAAAGGTAATCAAGAGTGAGGTAATTTTAAAAGAATTTAATTATGAGCAGAATACTCTAGAGAGAATTATTGTCCTCACATGTGTCTCCACTTGTGATTTCATAAATGATGTGAAAGGTTTTTATATCTTGTAAACTTTTTATTTGATATCACAAAACAAATTAAGAACAGCATATAAGTCTTTCAGAATCTCAAATGAGATATACTTTTTATCCCATCTTTATCAATTCACTGTTCTGTTTGATATTATCCCTGGTTAGTTGAAACACCTGCTTTGACCAACAGCAATAAGGGGAACGAAGAAAGAAGAGTCTCTGTTCATTTCTCGTAAATTAAAACTGCTTGTTGACTCTCTGCTGATTTGTTTATACTACTCAAATGGCTAAAAATTTGGTAAAAATATAAGACGTCAGTTTGGGTAATTCTCTAGAAATTTTCAGGGGCTTGAGTTTTCTGCAAAAACAAAACATAAACCTGATTACGATGTGTTCTGATTATTTCGTGGCATTAAAATATTTAGAACAAAAGCGGGTTGCCAAAACATGTGAATTTATCTTATAAAGTAAAGGAATCTTTTAGCATAAATAAGTGGTTGTAAATGTGTGAGAATCAAGTGGCAAAAAGGTGGTATAATACAGTTAGGGTAAACTCAGAAAACCAAACCCACTGCCATCAAGTCAATTACAAGTGATGGCCTCCCTGCAGGACAGACAGGAACTGCCCCATAGAGTTTCTAAGGAGCCCCTAATGCAGTTCTTTCAGAAAGGAAGGAAGGAAGGAAGGAGAAGAGCACACTGCTATTGAATAGATTCTGACTCATAGTAACCCTATAGACAGAGCATAACCACTCTATAGTGTCCAAGGAGTACCTGACAGACTTGAACTGCTACCCTTATGGGTAACAGCTGTAGCACTGCACAACTATGCCACCAGGGTTGCCAAAGGTTGCTTCAAATGATCAAAGTCATCAAAAACAAGGAAAGCTTGTTAATACTAATGCTAACTAAATGTAATGTGGTATCCTGGATGAGATCGTGGAACAGAAAAAGAGCATTATACAACCATGAAGAAACTTTAAATAAAATAAGAATTTTTGCGATAATAATGCATCAATATTGACCTGTTAATTGTAAAAATGTACTATTCTCGTGGAAGATGTTACTAATACTAGGAGCAACTGGGAACTGGTGCATTGAAATTCTATAATTCTTCTCCATTCTTCTGTAAATATAAAATTGCTTTTCTTCCAAAATAAAAATCATATTTACAAAGCAGATGTTGCCAACCTAATATTTAATTATGACTTATTTTTATGTAGTGCTCTTCACATTTAGCCTGAAATGACAGTCAGTGTAAGAGTAGGGACACTGGCACTCACAATGACAAAACTAAAACAAACCTCTCTGACTTGACGGCGCTTGGCTGGCTTGGCCTTTCCCACTCAGATTCTCTTAGCCAACTTTACATTTCAGTCTAGGTTAAGAACACAGGCTTTCCGTTAAGTGCCTCACAGGTGTTAGCAGGTTTAAGTCGTGGATAACCATAGCTGCGTGTTCAAGTCTTGCCTTCGCTGGATGTCTGTGTAACTGTACATCTGTTTCTTTCATTTCAGATCTCATGCCTCTCCTCTGTAAATGAGACACTTTAGAAAAATGTCTCTATGTCCTCTTGCAATTCTGACATTATGTGAGTTAATAAAACTGTTGTACTATTTTAACTCATATAGTCTTTTATTTGATGTTTTAATATCTGCAACTGAAAAGTATAGAAGACGTCACCTCTTTTTTTTTTTTTTTTCTGAAGTTACAACTTGGAGGCCAGGAGAATGGTACTGCAGGTAAGGAAATCTGTGTCTTTAAGAAGCATAACAGGGGGGACTTTTATCTCTGCCTGGCCCTACAGAAATGTATGATAAATTTCTAATACATACAGTTATTTTCTGTCAGGTAAAGCAGAGATTTCCTTACATATTGGAGACTATACCTCTTCTGGATAGAGAAGTTCTTTGGTTTTGTCAGACTCCTAACTAAATACCACGTGTGGCTGAATCATGCATCAGGAGTGACTGATGATTGAGAACTACACTGAATGGATCATTACTTTGTAGTTTTAGAAATAAAATATTTTAATGAGTGTGAATTAAACTACAGGGCAGGAAATAAAATTATTTTTTAATTATCTACTCAGATGTACATCTAGTGTTGTTAAGGTTAAATGGAATCAGTCAACAACATCAACAATGCTAAAAACACTTATGCCTACTCACATACACACTCTAAAGTACTGTAAAAGTATAGTCAGAGAGTTTCTGCATGTCTTTTGGACATTCTTTATGACTGCACGATTTCTGGGTCAGACCAAAACTAGCAGTTGGCATTGTCTTGAATTAACAGTCCAAGTTCATCTTGACACAGATAACTACCTATATAGGCATATTACCGTTGCTGTTGAGTCAATTCATACTCATGGCAGCCCTAGAGGACAGATTAGAACTATTCCATAGCATTTTCAAGGAGCAGCTGAACTCCTAACCACTGGGCCACCCAGGCTTTTCTACAGCCATGGAAGGAAACATATTGCCATTGCTATGCACACACACGCACATGCGCATGCACGCACACACACACACCCCCCACAATAAATAAATAATACATAGATAAAAACAGAAGCTCCATTTGAAAGACAGTTTCTTGCTTAAGTATTAAAGTGATTCATTTTTTTCTTTCCTTCCTCTTTGTATATTTTCCAGAACTTTCTTAGAGTAGGTACTTTCACTATACTCTCTATCTTTCTAGTTAAACATATTGTATGATTTCAAATTGTATCTAAGTGTGTGTGATTCCAGGGTCCATTTCATGTAGTCAACAGATTACTCCTGAAACTATTTGCGATCTATAGAGAGAAAATAGTTTCCTTCCCAGTACAGAAGACTGGAGGTAATATAGATAGCAGCACTTTTCATTTGGGGAAATGTAATAAAAGAGTCTCTGGAGAAGGGCTTTTGCATCTCATTATCAAACATTCTACTGAAGTAGTTCTTTTTACTGGTAAAAAAAAAAGAGTCCTTTCTTCTGAGAGCATCATTAAAGGGGCTGAACACAGAGGGCTCACATCTTTACTCAAAGCCAGCATTAGAAGAGTCTTGAAAAAATTTATTTAGAGCTCTCTTTATCACCAGGGCTACCTCTTTTCTTGATCCTCGTCCTCTGCCCATGAACACATCCCTCCAAAGTCAGCAAATTCAGTTCCTTTTCCTGCCAATGAGGATGGACTTTCTGCTGCACCATGTGAATCTTGACCACTAGGTGGGCATGGCAAGCTGGCAGTTGTAGGCTGCATTTATTTATTTATTTCACTTCTACAAGAAGCAAATCTATTAAAAATAATACTTGGCTGGTATATCCGGGCTCAGAGACACACAAGAGCTATAAAGAGGCAATTAGCAGTAGGTGTTCAAAGGAAAGATATTCCAATCTTTCCTGACTGTGATGAGCACAAGGTGTCAAGTGACACAAAGGGTCAGGCCAAACTCATAGCTCAGAACAAAATAAGGCTGTTCTGTGGTTCCCACAAGGAGCTACTTTCTGAATAAACGCTGAGATTAACAATGCACTTTTGGAATCACCCAAGGGTGGATAATCAAGTTCATATTCTACCAAGTGACTCAAACTCTGGCCTCTGCTCTCTTTCTTGGAAGAAGGGCCGGTGCCCGTGAATACAAAAGCAATCGAGGATAATATATCTCACATAACTGTAATTGAACTGCTGAAAATTCTACCCCGGACGGGGTCTGAACCCATAATGCGACTATAAAGTATTAACATGCTGTTGGCAGTAATAATCTGAAGATGGCCTATTAAATTTAGAGAGTGCAAAGGTGCCAGGTCCATGCATAATAAGCATATACTTCTGACTAAACCTGCCTTGTTTTTAATGCTCTATGTTAACATAGACACGGAGCCCTGGTATCACAGTAGTTAAAGCACTCAGGCGTTAACTGAAAGGTCAGTGTTTGGAATCTGCCAGCCGTTCTTTAGGAGAAAGATGTGGCAGTCTGCTTCTGTGAAGATTTACAGCCTTGGAAATGCTGTGGGGTAGTTCTACCCCACTGTGAGTCATAATCAGCTTGCTGGCAGTGGGTTTTGGGGTTAATGTGGGCACACGTGATTTAAGGATCAGGCTTTAAGTTTTGCTTGTGAGCTGTGAATGAGGGCAGTGCCACAGGTGCTACACTTAGTACCTAGACAAATAACTTAATCTTTCTGTGACTCAGTTTCTTCTTCTCTATAATGGGTATGGTATCTCACAGTGTTTTAAGATGGTACATTTTAGTACTCAGGATGGGTAGTTACTATTATTTGTATTGCTTTGTTTCTGCAGTGACATTCCTCTCTCCTTTATTTTATTTTAATATTCAGAGACTTCTTAAAAACAAAGACAGTGAAAATAAAATCACTTTAATTCCCACTATCCAAAATACACGCTAGTGTATAATATTCCTTCCATTTTTTTAAATGTCATCATGTAGTTTAAATTGTTATTTCTTTAGATTAGATTCCCAGAAGTGAAATAGCCCATAAAATTTGAGCTTTTGTATTCATAACAACCAAAAGATAGGAAAAGAATGGAGTCTGATATATAAAATTTCATTAGAGATGGTATATACCAGGAATCATGTGACATATTTTAAGCAACATTTCAAGTGTGCCTTTCCCATTGGGGAGCACTAATAAACAACTTTATTCTCTGGATGGACATGAGGATTACAATATAAATAACTTTTGGTATATCTTCTTATAACTAGTGTGACTGTATAAATAAAATGTTAGATCACATAGAGGGAGTGTCAGTAGACACACAATGGCACTTTGTAGCAGAATGGCTGTAAATCAGATTTCTGTACATCAATTTTCCGACTTTTGAGTGGAAGTTCTGTAACCATTTTCAGAGTCGCTTCCATAGCTGTGTTGTAAACAAGATGATGTCTTACTCTTGCTCAGAAGGAATAGTTATTTTTGAATACAATGAGAAAGCTGGAAATATTTTCATGCTTATAATAAGTTACTTATTAAATATTTTCTTTAAAGCTGTGAGTTATACAGCCACATAGTATCAGGAAAAATAGTTGTTTATGATGTTCATAAACATTGACAGTAAGTTGCTTTATTTCTGTATAATTCTTTGATCTGTATTTTAGGAATACATTTTTCTTCTTGAGTTTCCAGAAATATTCACTGAATTTATTACATGTATTTTAAATATTGGAAAGGCCTTTTGGCAAAAAAATACCATGCAGCATTTGACTCAGCACTGAGAAGACTTTGTCTTTAACATTTATGTGTGGAATTATGAGACTTCTGAAATACTTAAATCTATAAAATACAAATTTCAGAATGCCCTGTTCATTTTTTTCCTCAAGCCTTTATTTTGCATTAAATTATTCTCTAAATAATAATCTCTTCTCTCAGTAAAAGATTCTACTAGTATTACTTTCATGATTTTCCTTCTTATCAGCCTACAGATGTTCCCTTAACGTATTAATTCAAAAACCAGTGGAGAACTTCTATAATTATTGCAGCATATATATATATATATATATATATATATACAGAAAACCTGGTAGCATAACAGTTAAGTGCTACAGCTGCTAGCCAAGAGGTAGGCGGTTCAGATCTATCAGGTGCCTACATGGACACTCTGTGGGGCAGTTCTGTTTTGTCCCATAGGGTCTCTGTGATTTGAAATTGACTTGATTTCAGTGGACCTGAGGTTTTATTTTTGTGGGTTTTTTTTTTTGTTTGTTTGTTGTTTGTTTTCTGGTTTGTATATACACTCAGTGACAGATCCTTATTCTTTTAATGGAAATTCTTACTTCCATTAATATTGTCATTGTTTTTGTAAGATGCTTTCAGGGCACTTCTGGCTCAGCAAATCTACGTAAAATAGAGCAGAATGCTGCTGAGTCTTGCATCATCCTCACAATCACTGCTGTGTTTGAGCCCCTTGTGGCAGCCACTTTGTCAAGCTATCTTGCTGAGGGTCTTTTCTTCTCACTGACCCCAGCTTTAACCAGCATGATGTCTTTCAACAGGAATTGGTGTCTCTTGATAACATTTCCGAAGTACATAAGATTCAAGTCTCCTCATCTTCCTCCCAAGGAGCACTCTAGCTATACTTCTTCCAAGACAGTACTGTGCATTCTTCTGGAAGTCCATGATATTGTCAATATTCCTCACAAAGATCATAATTCAAAACCATCAGTTTTTTGCTGCTCCCTATTTATTTTCATCTTTCATATGCATATGAGGCAATTGATAACATACTATGTTTCAGGTCAAGCATGCCTTAGTCATCAAAGTGATACCTTTGCTTCATAACACTTTAAAGAGGTGCTTTGCAGTAGATTTTTTCAATATAATATGTCATTTAATTTCTTGATTGCTGCACCCATGACGACTGATTGTGGATCCAAGTGAAATGAAATCCTTGACAACTTCAGGATTTTTTCTGTGTAGGATGGCACATGCCATAGATTTTGACACATGGTAAATCCAATATGCTTTCTATGTGTGCATTCAATACAGTTTTGAAAAGTTAATAAGCTATTGAGTCATCTATATTGAGACCATCTATATTTTCCCTTCATAACATAGTGTGTCCTTCTGTGACACACAGGGAATTTGATGGTGTGTTAGTTTTTTGTTGCTTCTGTAAGAAATTGCCACACAGTAACTTAAACAGCAGGTTGATTTCTCAGAGTTCTGAAAGTCAGAAGTCTACGTTAAGTGTTGCTTAGGGGGATCCTCTGCTTAGAGGCCTTCAGGGCTATAATCAAGATGTCGGCAGGATAGTGTTCCCTTCCAGTACTCTGAGATACAACCTATTTCAAAATTCGTTCCTATTGATAGCAGAATATAGTTCCTTGTGGTAGTGGGGTTGAGATTCCTTTCTCTTGAGGGCTTTCAGCAAGGGACCACCGTTAGCTGCTAGAGGACTCTTTTTGGCCCTTGATTGTAAACCCTACATCTCCGAGCCAACAATGCTGTGTCAAATATTGCTCATGCTCGAAATTTCTCTGAATTCCCTATTTCTGCCTCTGAGTCTGGTAAGAATTTCTCTACTTCTAAGGGATCATGGATTACAATGAGCCCGTCGGGCTAATCCAGCATAGCCTACCTCTAGAGAAGTTGATAATCTCTTGCCATCAAGAGCAATGGCTACAGATTCTCCTAGAATTAGAGCTTTGGTGTTTTAGGGGCACATGCTGCCTTCCACGGTGGACAGAGAACTTACAGGCCAGGGAATTGTTTGGAACAGCTCTGAAATCTATCTGAAATGAATGCTTCCTCTCAGATTCCACTCTGTTTCTGGGTCTTCCTAAGTCTTCTCGTATTCACAAAGGTTTTATCAGCTTTTTACCTGCATTCAGTATAGCATTTGAAGAACTCCTGTTCTTCAAACAGAGCTGTGCATTCTGAACTTCAATTTTAGTCCTGATTTAAGTATTCACACAGAGGATTGCTGGGTCCAAAGACAAATCAAGGGTGAATCTGGGCAACAGCTTCAATACCCAGAATACTGTTTGATGGTCAGCAGGCCCATGTACCCACAGCTCATGGGGGACTTTGTCCCACGGGTCAGAGTAATGGATAGTTACACTGAAACTGTGGAATTAACCCTAATCCTTAAAAAATAGCAAATGGAGCCAATATTATCTATAGTTTACTGGTGAAGAACAAGTAGTCTGAAAGTTTAAGAAACTGTTCCAAGGTTTAAAAATAAGTAAGATTGTTACCAAGATTTGAAGCTAGGTCTGTCTGGGCCAAAGGTCTAGATTACTCTCCTACATCATTTTCTGTGACAGCGTTCGGCACATTGTTCATTGCATTACCTAATGGCATCCACAACAACAGCCATGTAGCCAGAAAAAAAAAAAAAAGGCAGCATTTCTGGAGAAACTTTTTTTTTTCCAGTGAAGCCGATAACTTACATAGCTCCTCATTTTACTCTATCTGTCATCAATCTCTGAGTGGCATTTTAAGTTTGTCACGGCAACTATATCAATGCTTAGTTAAAGCATATGCGTATTTAGTTTCTCTTCCTTTCCATGACTGCAATTTCTATTTTTATTTAATACTTAATATATTAACATCCAACAACACCGATTAAAATTTTCTACAATCCACTTTGATGAGTGGAATCGAGGATCTCAAAAGCTAACAAGTGGCCAGCTAAGCAGCATCAATTATTCACCTGGAACAAAGAGAAAGAAGAGCATCTAAGACATAAGGAAATAAGAGACCAAGAGACAAAAAGGGCCACATAAGTCTCATCAACCTGAGACTGGATCAACTAAGTGGTACCTGGCCACCAACAGTGACTGTCCTTACAGGGAACTCAGCAAAGAATCTCTGACGGAGCAGGTGAAACACAAGGTATAGAACTTTAACTCTAGTAAAAAGGTCAGACCTGATGGGCTGACGGTCTGGAGGGTGCCCATAAGACATGGCCCACAGATTCTCTGTTAGCTCAGAACTGAAACCAGTCTAGAAGCCACCTCTTCAGACAAAGATTGAACTGATCCACCAAACATAAAATGATGCTGGCAAAGAGTGTGCATCTTGGCCTAAGTAGATTCAGAAGACAAACTAGTCAGCTCCTGTGCAGAGGCAGATGAGAAGACAGAGGGAGACAGGAACTAATTAACTACATACTAGAAATTTGGGATGGAGGGGAGGCATGTACTGTCACAGTGTGGGGACAATAGCTAGGGACTCATAACAAAGTATGTGCAGGGTTTTGTATGAGAAACTGATGCCAATTGTAAACTTTCACTTAAAAGAATGAAAAAAGAAATATTCAAGCACGTAAGCTTTGCTTTAAATCGCCTCCAATCCATTTTAGATAATGGGATAATTTAAACAAATTAATAAACTAAATTTTAAAAAAAGAAAACTGCTCTGTTTCAGCTCTCACAGTGATCAGTGTGATAGAGTTTAAACTTAAAACAATAAGGACAAAACTCAGGAAAAGTCTGACAAAAAAAAAGAAAAAATCTTCATATTTGAAGATTTATATAAGGAAGGAGAGAAGCCACAGGTGTGTGTCTGTGTACATGAATGTGTAAGTATGTGTTGCTTGTGCATGTATGTGTATGTTTGTGTGTACTCTGTGTATATATGTGTTGTGCTTCTGTGGACATGTATGAATGTATGCATGTGTATTCTGTGCATGTTTTCTGGATGGATGAAAAGTTAAAATACTAAAAGTAAATATATGTTGTATGTATATTTAAACTCTGATAAAAAAAATTCCATACCTTATTATACAATAATTTTAAAAGAAAATATTTCTGCTGGATAGTCTTAAACTCCATAGTTAAGTTATAAGATATTAACAATCTTGTCACATAAAAAACTTCTGTTTATTATGAAAGGTCAATTTTGAGATAGGAAGTATTTGAAAAATCATATATTTAATCAAAAGTAGGTATCTGAATTACCTGCAAAAAGCTTGCTTAATAATATGTACACAAACCATTTGTATTTGTTGTAGTTTTACAAAAGAGTACTAGATTGCACAGGTCAGCAAGATTTTTCCTATAATGGGAGAAACAATAATATTGTAGACTTTGCAGGCCATAAAGTCTCTGTGGAAACTGTCCAGTGTTGCCACTGTGTTGCTAAAGCAGGCACAGATGGTGTATAAATGAACAAGCAGGACCATGTCCTACAAAACAGCAAGCGAGCTAGCTGTGGCCCCTAGGCTATGATTTTTCCAGCCCCTAGTGAGCAAGAAAAAGCAATTCCCCAAATGATATTACAGTATACTGCAGCTTATTTAGAGTAAAAATAAAAAATCATGCAAAACAAAAAAAAAAATAAATGTACTGAAACTCTTTTAAAAGGCAGAAGCAAAACAATAATTTCTCTCCTCAATGTTCAAAAAAATGAATAGTCCATGAATAACTTACAGAAGTATAATTATGACAAATTTATGTACACCAGCCCCTCCTGTTACAGAAACTCGAGAGTCCATTGTTAACAGACCGAATAAACACACTGACCCATACTTATGCCAGAATTGGACTTGGCGATAAATAAGAAATTAATTACAATATGGATGATACTCAAAAACATTCTGGGCAATGATGAAGTTGTAAAAAAAAAATGCAGTATGTATACCATATGCTTTTGCTTAAATGAAGTTCTAAAACTGCTCCATGTAATACAGGGTAGCAAAATGTCAGAAGAAAAGTTGCATCTGCGAGGTTATGCATGGAGTCTGAGAAGAAAGTGGCGTCAGAGAACTCTCTGGGTGCTCGACGTGTCCTTTATGTTTACAAAGGTTTGAGTTAAAGATGAATACATTCATCAAAATTCATCAAAATGGAAGCTTAACTTCGTGTGTTTTGTTGTATGTGGATTTTACTTCAAAAGAGAGAAAAACAAAAACAAAAAACACTGTAAACACACACCGATTCCTGGAGTATATTCTTAAGCAGTTAGGAGGTATATCAATGTCTGCAACTTACTTTGAAGTGCAATGAAAAATAAAAATGGATTAGCAAGTGGATAGGTTTCACAGATGAGTGTATCTGTATACATACATGTACTTGTATGCACACATTATGTGTCTGTATAGTATACAGTATGTACATATATCAAAAACCCTGCAGTCAAGTCAGTTCTGACTTAGGGCAACCCTGGAGATCAGAGTAGAACTGCCCCATAGAGTATCCAAGGAGAGCCTGGTGGATTTGAACTGCTGACCTTTTGGTCAGCAGATGTGGCACTTAACCCACTATGCCACCAGGTTTTCCAGGATGTACATATACATGCTATAGATAAGTATACTTATGTGATATGTCAAGTTAAAAAAATGTTAATTGTAAAATATAGATTATGGATATATGGGTTTTTACTGTGAAAGACTTTCAGTGTTTATGTATGTTAAAAATCAAAACCGCAACTGACTGTCCAGCGGCTTCGGGGTTCCCCTGGATGCATGGCCCCTGGCCCTGATGCTGCCCTTTCCCGTAAATCATAATGAAGATCCACTCTTTGGACACAAATGGATTGGACTTGGCGATCCAGAGTGACCATATATTGGATGCACTTTATGGTTCTATGCATCTATAGGATATCATCCTGCTGACCTCTGGCTGGAGGATGGAGAGTGGGTGGAGAGGAGGGGAAAGGAGACTGTTGGGAGGATGAGACATGCATGGAGCAGAGAGGAACAGTGTGCTGTCACTGGGCAGGGAGAGCATTGGAAGCTGCATATAGGTGGGCATGTAAATTTATACGGGAATGGACATTTTCACTTAGTCATAATGAAAAAAAAAGTAAAAAAAAAAATTCCCAAACCAAACCCAATGCCGTCAAATCGATTCTGACTCATAGCAACCCCATAAGGCAGAGCAGAACAGCCCCATAGAGTTTCTATGGAGCATCTGGTAGATTCGAACTGGCAAACTTTTGGTTAGCAGCCCCAACACTTAACCACTACACCACCAGAGTTTCCCTTATGTATGTCAGAAAGTCACAATAAAATATGGAAAAAAATGGAGAGTAGAAACATTATTTGCGGGATACTACCTATTTGTAGGATGGACAAGGTATGCAAATGTCACCTAATTTTTTTCTGTTAAAAATTGGAGATAAATTAAGGAACGTTATTAAGGTATGATTAAGCTCAGTGGTGGGTACATGTATTTGTGGGTACATTTAATTATTTTCCAAAATGTCCTGTATTTTTAAAATATTTTCTTGAATAATCATTGTTGTTAGGTGTCATAAGGTCAGTTCTGACTCATAGCGACCCTATGGGCAACAGAATGAAACACTGCCCCATATTGTGCCATGTCCACAATCGTTTTTGTGCTTAAGCCCATTGTTGTGGCCACTGTGTCAATCCATCTCATCTAGGGTCTTCCTCTTTTACGCTGACCCTCTACTCCAGCAAACATGATGTCCTTCTCCAGGGACTGATCTTTCCTGACAACATATCCAAAGTATGTGAGAAGTAGTCTTGCCATCTTTGCTTGCGAGGAGCACTCAGGTTGTGTACTTCTTTTAGAACAGATCTCTTTGTTCTTTTGGCTGTTCATGGTACATTCAGCATTCTTCTCCAACACCATAATTCAAAGGTATCAATTCTTCTTCTGTCTTCTTTGTTCATGGTCCAGCTTTTACATGTATATGATGCAATTGAAAATACCGCGGCTTGGGTCAGGCACATTTTAATTTTAAGGTGACATCCTTACTTTCGAATACTTTGAAGAGTTCTTCTGCAGCAGATTTTCCCAATGCAATGCATCTTTTGATTTCTTGACTGCTGCTTCCAAGGGCATTGACTGTGGATCCAAGTAAAATGAAATCCTTGACAACCTCAATCCTTTCCCCATTTATGACAATGCTGCTTACTGGTCCAGTTGTAAAGATTTTTGTTTTCCTGATGTTGAGGTGCAACCTACACTGAAGGCTGTGGTCCTTGATCTTCATCAGTAAATGTTTCAAATCTTCTTCATTTCCAACAAGTAATGTGGTGTCTGCATAATTCAGGTTGTTAGTGATTAAATAATGACAATAAACTAATATTTATCCCTATAAACATAGATCAAGGGAATAATAAAAATGTTTTTAAGTGTGAATACTATGATTTTACTTCTGCTGTCTACATTATACTTTGGAGAAACTATTAATGCCTCTGGATGAACTTACAGAAAAATTATTTGAAGTTTTAATTCTACATTTGGCATAATTTCCTTTAATATGCTAAAAAATACTTATCTTTACATTTATTTTCCATTGGCCATAAATCTTTTATAGGTTATTCATAAGTTCCAATAAAATTTTGTTGTTTCATATTTATTTTAAAGTAATGGCTTTTAGAAGCTTAAACACATTTTTCTTGTATACACAAACATCAGCTGTATTGATCTCTAATATAAATCCTTTCTTTAATATTTACTCCATACTTTTAATGTAAGTTACATGATTTATTCCACAATGGTGCTTAACAAATTCACATACTAAAATAATGGCTTACTGCGAATATTTACACAACTTAAACAAAGTAGGGATTTAAACATTTCTGACTACATGGTTTTATATGTTTAAAATGCAATAATACAAAAATTTGAGTAAATTAACCCTTCATTTATTTATTTATCCTGAAAGCTGGGATATTAAAATTCATCTGACTAGAAGTTGTAGTATTCAGGCCTTTATCTTTTACAACCTTAAATTGGCATTGCATTTATTTTAATACTAATCATTTTAGTTTATATATTCCCATCACATAGTATGGGTTTTTGATTAATTTTGTAATAATGATAATATATTGCTATCATTTTTAAAAATTATCCTTCTAAAGCAAAATCTTAAAATACTTTGTATTTTTCACAAGTTTGAATATAAATGAATTTATATCAATGACTTCTTCTAGAGAAGACCTAAGAATTGTATGGAGGAGTTAAAGTTTGAAATGTAATGACTGTTTTGAATGCCTACATAGGATGCCTGACAGACAGATTGAAAAAGAAACAAAGAAACTTAATCTAGCTCAATCTAGACTTTTTTTTTTTTTTGGTATACAATATAACTATCACATAAATTTAATTATTATTCTAAAAAACTGGAGCAGTAAGCAGTTTCATTGTGTGAACACTTATTGCCCTCACAGGTACTGTGTTTGGGTGATAGAAATTCCAGTGACAACATCACACACAAGCTGAAAATGTACTGCAAAAGTAAGCTAGAAGGGAAGAAAAGATACTCAGCTCTGGATTACTCACACTGAAGTCATAGCTCTCTGTAAACAGTTTGAATAAAATAATGTCATGCAAGATTGGACATATATTACATATCTAAATTCATATACCATTAACATAATAAGCTAATGAAATATGCAAAACTTTGAATAATTGTAATGTCATAACTAGATATTCAGCTGCATGATCTGAACACTTAGATTTTTGTATTCAAGTTGACCAAAAATTTGTGCTAATGTATGTATGGCTTAAGCATTGCAAATAGGCCTTCAGTATGTGTATTTATATCTGTAAATATCTGTAAGTATATATGTATGTGTGTGTAAAAACTAAACCAAACCGGTTGCCATTGAATTCTGTCTCATGGCAACCCCAATGTTGTCAGAGCAGTAAAGAGTTTTCTTGGCTGTGAACTTTAAGAAGCATTTTGCCAGGTCTTTCTTCTGAGGCATCTTTGAGTAGATTCAAACCACAAAAGTCTTGGTTAGTAGTCAGGCACTTAAATGCTTCTGCCACCCAGGGACGCTATATACAGACCCCCCCCCCCGCACAGATATACACACACATAATTGCCATTCTAGAAAGCTAAATATATCCAATGTATCCTTTCTGTCTTTGTAACCTGGGAAATTTTCCTAGATCTTTTTTTTAGAGAAGTCAAGGAACTGTTTGGGGAAAAAATAAAGAAGAGAGCGATCCTGACTCCTTGTCAGTAGTTTACTATGCATTACCTTAACCTCCGTGCCTCTCTCTTGTGCTTACAGTACCGTGAGCTTTGCCTGCCAGATTTCCAGCGTGCCGAGGTGCAGACACTCAGTGACGCCACCTCTGGCTCCTTGTTGCCCCCCCACTACTTACCGCTAGTACAAGATAATGGGAAGAACTAATGGAGGAGCCCTCCTTTGTTTGGGGTACTGTTTGTGTTGTTCATCACCCTTTCCCTTTCCACTTCGAAATTCCCTGAATGAGAGAATGGGGCATGTGGCAGAAATAAAAAAGAAAACAAGAGACACTGAATTTTTTTTTTTTTTAGCATTCAAAAGCTGAGGAACTGGCCTAAGCCACAGCTTCCAGCGCAAGCTTCCTTAGACTTCACTTGCCTCACTCATCTCTTTGTCTCTTCCTAACCTGTAAGGCTAAAAAATGAGAAGACTCTGATTTCTGAGAGAGAAAAGAATCAACAGCAAGTAAGCCAAAGAGCTCCATGCTCTGAGAACTTATATCCGACAGTTGTGAGCCAAGCTGGGCTAAGAAGCACCGATGAAACTACAGGACAATGTGATAATCCAAAAACTTCAAGAGTCCCTGGAGGATGTACACAGTGGAGGCACTCAACTGCTAAGTGAAAAGTTGGAGCTTCAGGTTTGCTCAAAGACTCCTCAGAAGAAAGGACTGGTGATCTGCTTCTGACAAATCAGTCACTGAAAACCTTACAGAGTCCGGTTCTACTCTGACACTTAAGGAGTGGCCAAGGGTCAGAATCAACTCACAAGCTACATGTTCCTGGTGTTCCCATTTTTAAGAACACTGAGCTAGTTAAGCTACTGCCGTTGAGTTGATTCTGACTCATAACAATCCTATAGGTCAGAGTAGAACTGGCCCATAGAGTTTCCAAGGAGCATCTGGTAGATTTGAACTGCCTACTTTTTGGTGAGCACTGAGGACCTGCCATTGTCCATAGGTGAGATTTGGGAGAGTCACGGAAGAGATTGGTCACACCAGCATCCTGCAATGGAGTACACAAGGACTACAGCCCATTGTAGGAAAAAATTCAAGAGTGCCGTACGTCTCCAAGATAGACACTGTCGTTGCAAGCATGACTGACCTCAGGGGCCTTCATAGTGGGTAGACAGACTCCAGGGACTGGTGACCAGGAAATAATGGGACATGACTGAGTTGCAAGTTTTGAGTGGAAGAGGGAATTAGTGTTAGAGAGGCAAGTAAAGAATAAGACATTTCATACTAAGGAAAAAAAGAAAACAGAACACATTGAGAGTGACAATTGGACATAAACGACAAAACAAGCTAAGACAATGTTGGATTTACCAGTATCAAGGGTTATAATCTGTGTTATCAGCATCCGAACATCGTGTCCATGTCTATGTCCTGGGAACTCACTTTTCTTCGGTAACTAGTCAATTGCTGAGCCACAGACAGTCAAGCTCATGTGGACATGGACTGCATCCTCTGAGATTTGTCTACACTGAGACCCACAGAGTCACAGCTCTGGTCCTTATTTTTCTAGCTAACGATAGTAAGTCTCTTGTTCAAAGGAAAGATTGACATCACAAATTTATTCTTACAGCAGAACTATAAGGGGAAAATTGAATGAGAGTTGTTGAAATACTTGTATCTGGCCTTAGTTACTTGTCAGCCAGGCCACAGAGGCCATTTATAATCTTGCAACTATTAAGCAGCAAGGTTATTTTTATATACACAAACCCAATTCAGAGAAAGTGATATCAACCAGGTTGTTTATTAAAACAGGCACTTAGTAGGTTTTTTTTTTTTTTTAATTCTTTGTATTAAGAGTCAAAAGGTTGTATCTGTGTTTAAGTACAGTGGGAATTGTCCTCTGTCCTCTGAAATACCTGAAGTTCTCAAAACATGTATCCAGACTACTATGTAATAGAAAAGCCACTTGTGCCACTTGAAAAAGTCACAGAAAGTCCTTTTCTTTGAATTGTAGGACTACTCAATGAATTGTTAAGATAGCTGAGAAACATTTAAAGAAGGCTTCCTTCTAAAAAAAAAAAATCTGTCTACTGTAGCAAATGAGCACTGTTCAAGAATAATTGAAGACACGATCCTCAATGTGTTAAACCTGTGCATCCGGCCTATGGCAACAGTTCCTTCCTCCTCCCTGTCTTCCCCAAAACAACCCAAACCCCAAACCAAACCAGTTCCATTTAAACCAATTCCAACTGATAGGGCCCTTACAGGATAGAGCAGAACAGCTCCCCACCCTCCATCCCCATAGGATTTCCAAATCTTTATGGAAGCAGACTTCTACATCTTTCTTCTCCAACCTCAGGCCTTTTTGTTAACAACCAAGCACTTAATCACTGCACCACTGGGATACCATCTTCCCCACATATAGGCTGCACCTTTTTATTACTTCCAATTTCTCAAAAAAGCCCTGTGCCATTGAGTTGGGTCCGATTCATAGTAACACTAGAGGTCAGAGTAAGACTTCCCCATAGAGTTTCCAAGGATCGCCTGACAGATTTGAAATACCAACCTTTTGGTTAGCAGACATAGCACTTAACCCACTTTCCAGTTTCTCAAAAATGTCTGGTTTTGTCTGAGATCTTAAAAGCTAGCAAGCTGCCATCTGAGATACACTAAATGGTCCCAAATCAGCTGGAACAGATGATCACCAAGAACAACAAAACCATGGGGGGAAAAAGAACCCAGAAGATGGAAAGACCCGCCTGAATGGGTAACTATATCAACAAGCGACCAGAAGAATGAGATGACGCCCAGCCACCACAAATGACAGCCGTGATCGGGCTCACAATGTTGAGTCCCAGTAGCAACGCGAGAAAAAAAAAGAGTGCACCCTAAGAACTCCACTAAAAGACCACAATTGATGGTCTGAAGTCCCAGGAGGTCCCCTGGGAATATGGCCCCTAGACCTGATGCTTGCCCTGATCACAAATCATTACTGAGGTCAACTCTTCAGAGAGAAATGGACTGGACTTACGGACACAGAGTTACCATATCGTGTGTGTACTTTATGGCTCTAGGCATCTATAGGATGTCGTCCTACTGGCCTCTTACTAGAGGGGAGTGGAGGTGGTAGAAACGAGGGGACAGGAGATTGTTAAGAGGATATGACATGTACAGAACAGAAAGCAGGAGTGTACTGTCACAGGGCAAGGAGAGCAGAAGGACATCCCGATAGGCAGGCATGCGAATTTAAATTGGATCATACACTTGCACTCAATCATAATTAAAAAAAATAAGTGCCTAGTTTACTACCACATCTGAGCTTTTAAACATGCTGCTTCATCTGCTGAAGTCACTGAACCCCAGCAAAACATCAGCTTTCCCCGACTCACAGCCAAGCCCAGCCTGACTCATAGGCAGTTCCTTTTCCTTCTGTGAGTCAGATAAACACCACTGTCCAACTACCCTGTTCGCCCGTTCCCTCTGCCCCGGTGGGTCTCACACCTCTCCTCCACTGCCTCCAACCCCTTCGCCTGACCAGTTCGCATGTTCTCATGTACCATCAAGTTAATTTCCACTCATAGCCACCCCATGTGACAGAGCAGACCTCCACTAGAGGGTTTCCTAGGCCGCCAGGTCTTTCTCCCATGAAATCTCTGGGTGGGTTCCTACTCCAACCTTTTCAGTTAGCAGCTGAATACTTAGCTATTGCACCCCCCAGACTCCTGCATGTTCTCACGGCACTCAGTCACTTCCTGTTGCTTTCCCATGGCGTTTACTTTATTTAAAGTGATGTACTTTGTGGAAGGATTATTTGTTTAAATCTCTTTTTCTCTCCCGAATATGCAAGATTATTCATGCCCTGAGTGTGGGACATACGATAGAAGTTCATTACACGCTTTTCCATGTATTAGCATTATGATACAATGTGGCAATCAATGTAAGATTGTATTTCATTAGCTGTTTCTGTTAAATCTCTCAGCATATTATGACTCTTTGAAATGGTGAAGGAAAATGAGATGATTATTCTCCTTTAAAAAATAATATTTTATTGTGTTCAGTAAAGGTTTACACAGCACTTTATGTCACCATCCAATAATTGCCACAGAATTTATTTAATGGCATTGGTTACATATTTCACAATTCATGAACATTATCAATATGTGCTTTCTGATACTTCTGTTTTGATTAGTTTTCCTACCCTCTTAAATTCTCAGCTTTGCTTTAAAGTAATTGTTGACCTTTTGGGTTCATAGAAATGATTTTTTTAGAAGGATTATCATACTTAATAGGGAATGTGCATTATTTTCTGGATCAATTTGTTATTTAGTTATGAGGTAATCCTAGGGGTTAGTTCGGGTTCAAGGTTTGAAGACTCTCTCAGGGCAATAGTCTTGGGGAGTTCTCATTAACCAGTTTAGGTGGTCTATTTTGTGCTTGTTTTCTTATTTTTTGGAATGTGAAGTTCTGCTTCACCATTTTTATTCTATCAGGGTCCATCTGTAGCCTGGCATCAGCTAGTTCTTTTAGTTCATGTAGACTATTGTTCCTGTTTCTTCTGTGAATCTTTGGTTTCCTTCTTTATCTTTTGCTCTGGAAAATTGCAGACCAATACTACTCATCTACCCATCTAACCAGAATGTAGAATATAATCTTATGAACTATGTTATGCTAACTGACCAAGATATCCCATAAGACTATGGTCCTAAACTTTCATATCCAGCAATCCAATCCCACAAGGTATTTGGTTATGTCTAAGAAGTATCTGTAACTATACCTCCTATGTGCTTTGTTTTATATATATATGTATGTCTGTGTATAATATATGTATTTATATATATACATGAATATAGGTGCATACAGTCAGAGTCATATATATATGTGCATGCAGTTATATATACATGCATGCATATATGCCTGCATACATATATAGACCTAAATACACTCAGATACCTGCACATCAATCTTTTGGTTGTTTCTGCTGTTTTTCAAAACTATACATAGCATAGCAATTACCAACAAGTCCTTTTATCTTGTGTACTTTTTGGTGACACATTTTACCATCATCAAATTATATATACTTCATCCTCATTTGATGTTACTAGTAGATGATTATTTTTAAAGTACTATAAAGTATTAAATCTAAGAAATTGGTAGAGAGAAAGAATCCTAAACGAGGAGCAATGGGGGTTTCCTCCCTGGGACCTCTCAGCTGTCAGTGTCAAAAGATTTTATTGCAGAAGTCAGCGAATCTGAACCCCCCCCAACATCAAAACCACTGTCACAGTTTCTGTGAAGTAAGTTCCTACTCAAGGCAGTCTTAGAACTGTACTGTTGACAGGCTACCTTTGTGTATTAGGGACGCTAATGACCTTTGCTCTCCCCTAAGTCCCAAGACAAGGTCCCCTTCTCATCCTGAAAGATGAAAAGGAGAAATAAATTACATCCCTTAAGTTATTATTCACAATTTAAAGTCAGTAACAACAAAGAACAAAGATATTAGGTAACTTACCTCAAGTCTTTATAGACCTGCAAAAATCTACATTTTTAAAATCTCAATCTGGAAGTTCATTCTGTTACTTAGTTTTTGCCAAGTACTAAAAAAAAAAAAAAAAAGATTATTCTATTTTCACAGAACCTGAGATTGTTTCGTGCATCATTTCCATGTTTATGCCTTTTTCCCTTCTTATAATCTGTGCTCCATTATCTGCAGTATTGGTCTTTCAAAATAGGTTTATAGCTACAGAGAAAACTCAAGAGTAGTTTCAAATCATCCCGTCCCTAATGAGCTGCTTGAGGATAAAGAGCGAAAGTCCATGTGAAGGAACAAACATTGATGCACATTTTACCTTTGCCATTGTCTTACTCATCTTAAGAAAGTTGCTTTTAAGCAGGAGAGGAGCTACAGAAAATAGCAGAAAGAGAAAATCTAGAAGGAAGCCACTTCCAAGTTGAAATCAATATATGATCGCTAAACAACGAATAGTTCCTAATAATGACACCTTGTGCTTGCCTTTGCTTGTCTTCCGTATTTCTTATCATCACTGTCATTCTTTCAAGACTATTTCCCCTAGTCCTCAGGGTTTGAAACAATTCTTTATGTTCTGTCCCACAGAGTCTCTTCTTCTGGAACTATAGTCTAATCTTCTTAGTGTCTCAAAAATTTATGAATTCACAAAAGCCAGCACAGCTGTCCAACTGCAATTATCACAACAAGGCGATAGATCATTTCTGCCGGGCTGCCTTATCCTATGATGCAATGCAAGAGCATTAGGTAGAAGTCAGATTTGTCTGCAGCAGAATCAGATACTATGGACCATATTCAATAAAGCCCTTCTCCTCTGGTCACACATTTCTGTTCAAGCTGAAAACATTTCTTAGACACTAGGGAATTTCAAAATATTGACATCATCACCTTTTCTTTCAGCAAATCTACTCTAAAGAAAGTTTAAGAAGGTATGTCAGAGGACAGCCCTGAGAGTTTAATAATACAACACGTTATAAAGATTTCAGAAAACAAAAGAGCAATGGAAATATAACACGTCATTGTCGGAAAACCATTTTTCATTTTCTCCACAGGACCTGTAAAGGCATCACAGAACTCAGAACAAAGCCACAAAGCATGATCCATCACACTTTAATAGGCAGGAATTTCTACACAAAGGAATAGTGGATAGCTCCAGAAACCAAAAACCCAAGCAGACACAAGACAACCACAAAAGAGAAAATGAATGTGTGAGACAAGGGGATTAAGACAATGGGGACAGCAGTTAATGTGACTCAGATTAAAACCACCTATGCTGAGAAATCGACGGCGCTTGGCTTTGGCATGCTGAGAAATCAAGGACATTTGAGGGATAAGTGCCAAGTGCAGCAGCTTTTCAACATAAGCATTATGGATTTTTACGGAACTCTTCCACGTGCAGCTCAAAATTACCAGGTTATCTTATCAAAGGAAGGACAAGGGCAATAAGATCTTTGTGTGTAGAGGATCAAGCGTGAAAAAAGTCTTTTAAAAGGGACTATATCATCAGATACTTGGCTCTGTGATGCTTGCTGTTTAATTTGGCTTTGGGTCCCACCCTTTGGACTTTTTCAGCAAGAGGGGTAAACCCTGGAGACAGGTTCAGGGATGAAGAATAAACAAATTGTCCCATGTGTTTCAAAGAAACAAGAAAACAATATAATTTTTACATTTTTCACATGAAATCTGGCAGTGAGGGGGAAAGTACTTTCCTCATATTTGAATTCTAAACTCTTAGGCAAAATAGCTTCTTTTCATGTTTTGAGCAGCCAAGTACACAATGGAACTTAGCAAATAATAACTGAGAATGGAAGAAAAACAGTTCTGTTTGTGTTGTGCGTAGATAACAAAATACGCATAAAAAAGAGAAGCAGTAAATGCCTCGTGACAGGGAAACAGTCTTTGTAAAGTCTCAAATTGACTTTTTTTTTTTTTTTTTTTGACTCATTCCAAAAACAAGGAAAGTAAAAATGCTGTGATTAAGGACTTAGCAGTGGGTGGTGGACAAATAACATCCAGAAAGATCTGTTGATGACGCTGTCTTAAAATAAGTAAAGACAGGTTTTTTTTGGTTGTTGTTGGCCAGAATCCATACCCTGTAATTGAGGACTTTCTGTCCAAACACTCCGTGGCATGATTCATCAGGAACAGTGAGAATGAGATGTGATGTTGGAAAGCATTCATGCTGAATATTAAAAACGAAGCTAATTATTGGACAGAAAATCATGCAAGTCAGGCCCTAACTGTTTCCACATAACAGAGAAGATGCCTCTAGCCAAATTCAGTGCGAGGCTGCTCACAGCCTCTGCTTCTTAAACAGGGATAAACAGGCAGCTTCCAGAATGAGCTCCGGAAGTCATTCTACTAAATGGGGGCTGTGATAACAGGACTTCTGGTCATTAATGGTTAGATGGCATGTTTAGCTGTAAATCTAAGTTTTAACCAAAGAGACAAAAATGACAGATTTTTTTTCCAGGTGTTGGTTGGTTCTGTAACAATTCCTAATTATAGTCCAATACATTTATATACTAATGTTCTTAATACATTAAAAAAAAAAAGATGATAGACTGGAACTGCTTATGAATGTTATACGAAAGTACTATCTGGTAGTGCAAGAATTAAGCACTAGCAGGAAGTCTGGTGGGCACAACGTACTCATAGGCTCCATGGGAGAAAGACCTGGTGCTCTGATCCCATGAAGATTATTGCCAAGAGAACGCTATGGGGCAGTTCTGCCCCATCACATGAGGTGACTGAGTCAGAACCCACTTGGCAGCATTCAACAACAACAACAGTACTATTATTAAATCTGATGTAATGATTAAATGGTATGATTTTAAGATATTATTGTTTCAGTACACTAAAAACAAGTGGGCACTATTTCACCTCACTCTTTGTACTGATTAGCTCCTTTAAAAAGCAGTAACAATTCCTCCTAAGCTTGTGGTTAAGCACTTTGCTGCTATCCTAAAGGAAACCCTGGTAGAGTAGTTCTTAAGTGCAATGTCTGCTAACCAAACGGTTGGCAGCTCGAATCCTCCAGGCATTCTTTGGAAACTATGGGGAAGTTCTACTCTGAGCTCTAGGGTCACTATGAGTCAGAATTGACTTGGTGGTAGTGGCTGGTGGTGGCAGCTAAACTGATAGTTGACAGACCAAATCTACTAACCCCTCAGAGGAAGACGGATGTGGTGGTATGCTTCCCTAAAGAGTACAGCCATGGAAACTCTATGGAGCAGTCCCGCTTTGTCTTACAGAGTAGCTATTCGTCAGAATCAACTTGAAGGCAATCGGGTTCAGAACCACTATGAGGCTCTTCTCCTTATCTTCTAATTTACTGAAGTTTCTTGGTTTTATTCCTGTTTCTTTGACTTCTTTTTGGCAACAGCAACCCCTAGAGCTTTTTATAGATTAGTGTTCTTGGAAAGCAAAGCCTCGTTTAGATTTGCCATCCTAAATATAAATAACAAATATTTAGAGTTGTTAATGATGTCACTACAAAATTTTGTGGCTTCTCTCTTTTATGCAAAATTGATTTCAATATGTGAGACACCCAGTGTGAACAATATTAAGAGCCGTGGTAGTATTAACTTTTGATAAAATTAAATTCTGTGAGTCAACTCCGGGCAGGTGACAGAAGATGATGAGAAATGTCAGTCTTTTGAGCTGATTGCTCCGATTAAAATATGTTTCTGGGTTCAACATTCACTCATTCCTTCACCGATAAAAAATGTTTCGGAGTCCAGGTTGCTGAAGTTACCATAACATTGGACAAATGCATAGATAATATGAAGTAGTGTTTTATTTTTGCTGTATTTATTAATGCTACTGTATCTGAGTGGCGCTCTGGTGGCGCAGTGTTGATAGTTAAAGGGTCAGCAGTTCAAATCCACCAGCTGCTCCTTTCAAACTCCATGGGACTGTTCTACTCTGTCTTACGGGGTTGTTCTGATTTGAAACTGACTGGACAGCAATGAGCTTGGTTCTCTTGCACCTAAGTGGTTAAGACCCATGGCTCCTAACAAAAAGGTTGGCTGTTCTAATCCACCATGTGCTCCTTGGAAACCCTGTGAGATAGTTCTACTCTCTCCTGTAGGGTCACTCAATAGCAACGGATCATATCTGAGTTACACAGTCTGAAACTAAATGTTTCTTTTCACACAAATTAAGGAGACCACCAAAGTTAAAAGAAGCAATCTCTCCTGGGTGTACTTTTTCAGGTAACATTTGCCAAAGTCTGCACAATTTCCTGGAGTGTTGGGAGACAATCTCCATGGTTCCTGGCACAAGAGACAGAATGTCATCACGTTTTTAAAGACGTTTTTAAAGATCTTAGATGTAAATTGGCAATGATTCATTAGTTCCTAAAATTTGTCAGTCTCTGTTTTTTATAAAAAGTAGTAACTTGAATGTGGTGATATCAATAAGCAAATAAAGAAAAAAAGCTCTGAATTATTTTTCAATAGGTCTTTTTTTGGCACACAGTCGCATCATGGTTATGGAAAAAATTAGCCTAATACTCTCAGCTACCCAAAATATCTTGATTCTTTGGTAGCTGCCTACTTAAAATATAACAGACTCTTTATAAATACTTTAAGGAAAGAAATTATATGGTCTGGGTAACATTTCCTCTGTTGTTAAATTTTCTGTTATTTTCTGTGAAGCACTAACACTATTTAAAGGAATTAATTATAGCTTGTATTTAAAAAGAAAAAAATAAGGAAATACTTTAGTTTACAACTTAAGATTGAAAGGTTCTAAAAATGAGACTAATCTATAAACTTTGCATGTCAAAAACCCTAAAATGGGGCAGTTCTACTTTGTCCTATAGGATCTCTATGAGTCAGAATTCATTAGCTAGAAATCAGTTTCATTTTTGTCTTACAGAAAGTGAATGATTGATGTTTTCATCATTCAGCTTAGGCTATTTGACATGCAAAGCTGAAACAGAACAAAACAAAAAAACTCCAAATTTTCTTAAATCATTTAATCCTTGATGCACATTGAGCATTTTTATTCTACAGAATTATGGGTCATTCAAGCCAATATTCCATCACCTATTTCTGTTTTTATGAACTTCTTTGTCACTTGTAAAATAGCTTTATTGTTGTTGTTATCCAAAGTATTGCATCAAGTTCACTTGAACTCATGGTCACCCTGTATGTGTCAAAGTAGAGCTGAGCTCCTTGGAGTTTACAGCGACTGACATCTCAGGAGGAATAACTGATCTTTTGGTCTCATACAGATAGCCCTGTTTTGTTTTGTTTTGTTTTAATGGCTATCTGTACTCAAAGATAGCCAACCTGTTATTTTTCTAAAAGATAACTTGAGGGAGTATTTTCTGCTGAAGGTTTAAAGAATAGCTCTGGGTAATGGTCTTAGGGTGTTCTCCAGGCTGCAGTCATTCCCTAGGGTTGCTTTCAAAAAGTACCAGAAGCTGAAGGTTGTTTGAAACACAAAAACATTTAATGACAGTTCTGGCAGCTTGTAGTCTGAATTCAGAGTATCTATAGCATCGCGGTCTCTCCGAAGAAGCTGCTCTGCAGCCCCAGCTCTTCCTTGGTTTGTCAATCCACGAGTCCAGTCTCTGACACTGTGGCCCCATGACCTTTTCCTTCTCAGTTTTTCTGTGATTTTTCTCCTCTTTTTACAAGAACACCCTATTGTGTTCTGACATCCCTCATGTCAGGTTCACTACTTCTATAAAGACTTCATTTCCAAATATGGGCACACTCACAGGTCTGGGTGTCAGGACTTGAATATATGTTTTGGAGTGACACAAATCAACCCAAAATACTTGACAAGGCTGGGTCTATAACATGTTCACATTAACCACATAATCTAATGTTTCTATGTGAAGTATGAGACCCACAACCAAGCCATTTAGTATTTTATTAAGTTTCATGGTACCGTAATTATTGTAACGCCATCTCAAGGCCATGTGTCTATTTTACTGCTCAAATTAACAAACAGGATTTAGGTTAAGATGCTAAACTTCTATACTTAATTAGAATATCCACATACTTAAGCATTTAAAGATTTTGCAAATCTTTAAAGAAAAACATACATAAACCACACAGAACAATTTTTGCCTGGGTGTGATGCTTCAGGCATATCCACATAATTAATTATGTCGTGTCTGGGATTGGATCCTATTCAGTTCCGTCTCCTTTTATCACCCTTTGGATGCTGAAGCAGCTATCAAAATTTAAAAACGTGGTTTGGTAAACAATTTTATACCATTAAATTGTTATTTGTATCAAATCTAAGCCCTGGCTTTTATTATTATTATCATAAGGTTTGCATTGTTCTTCCCTTTCATTTTCCTCTTCCCCACATATATTGTTACATTAAAAAAGAAAATATAAACTAGTTGCTGTTCAGTTGCTTCTAATACAGAAAGACTCTTTAGTACAGAGGAGACCTGCATCACAGGGTTTCCAAGGAAATAGTTCTTTGCAGAAGCTCACTGCCATATCTTTCTCCCATGGAGTGTCTGATAAGTCCAAATCACCAACTTGTTGAATAGCAGAGAGTTCTTAACTATTGTGCCACCAGGCTCCATATTATTCTATGGAAGAACTTAATTTTTGAATGCCCCATACTCTGGTAAAGTATAGCCTGTCACTTGAGTTTGTTTTTGTTTTCAATCAATTAAAAAAAAAAAAAGTGTAGATCTCTTTCTAGTGTTGAAAAGCAAAGAAGTTAGTCTCTTCAGGAATTAGTTGTACCTGACCCAAGATGTGGTATTTTCAGTCACCTCATAATACATGCAAAAGCTGGACAATTAATAAGGGAGACCAAAGAAGAACTAATGCCTTTGAATTGTGATGTTAGTGAAGAATATTGAATGCATCATTGACTTCCAGAAGAACAGACAAGTCTGTCCTGGTAGGGCAGTCAGAATACTCCTTGGAAGCAACAATGACAGGACTTTGTCTCGCATATTTTGGACATGTTTTCAGGAGAGAACAGTCTCTGGAGAAGGACATCGCACTTAGTAAAATGCAGGGACAGTAAAAAAAAGATCATCAACAAAATGGATTGACCCAGTGGCTTCAATAATGGGTTCTAACATCACAAGATTTATGCAGATGGTGAGGACAAGGCAGTGTATATAGGGTCTTTATGAGTCGACACCGACTTAACTGCACCCCAAAACAACAACAGCTTAGCACTTACCAAAGTGTATTGACATGCTACATTGTAAGCTACTTTGTGAAACCAAAGAGAATGTATGCTTAGCACCTCTTTCCTAGCACAATGCCTGACTCATGCTGCAAGGAGTCAGTAAACATCCCCTCGCTGAACAAAAAAAGAAAAGAAACAGGTAGGATTATGGTACTGAAATGCTCAGAGTAATAATTTGATTCGAAGATTAGATGCACATTTGCCAACATGGTTTTGGAAGATTTTTAGGCAGCTGTGCAACAATTTACAAAGTCCCAACTGAAAGGCAAATGGATGATTCGCTCTCTTTGAGGATTTGGAATCTGCAGGGCAGGAACTGAATACAGTTCACGACCCCTCCATTCCCCTACAGCCCAAGTAGTCCCCTTGCACCAGCCAATCCCAATTTATGCTTTGAAGCTCAGTGACTTGGATAGCACCCACAGCCCCTAAGTTATTACTTGGACATATGACATCACTTGGAAACCCTGATGGCTTAGTGGTTAAGTGCTACATCTGCTAACCAAAAGATCAGGGAGTTCAAATCCACCAGACACTCCTTAGAAACTCTACAGGGCAGCTCTGCACTGACCTGTAGGGTCACTAAGACTTATAATCAACTGTATTGCAGTGGCTGCGTCTTTCAATATCATTTGAATGAAATGTAAAATGTCAAATCACCTGCACTAAAAAACAAATTTTCCTTTAAAATAAAATTGTGTAAGCATTAAATGATTACAGAGAATTAGAAATGGTACAGGACTTTTAGATACTTATACTTCTCGTGTAGTGGGTAAGTGCTAGACCTGCTAACCAAAAGGTTGCCAGGCACTCCTTGGAAACTATGGGGCGGTTCTACTCTGTCTTATAGGGTCACTGAGTCAGACCTGACTGTTGGCAGTGCAGTTGTTTGTTTGTTTATACTTCTTCTAAATGTCCTCTGTATATGCTACTTGGCACTTGACTTGGCATATGCTACTTAGTCTGTCATCTAGGGCATGTCCAGACTTTTGTCAAATTCCTAGCTTTCTAATATTTGCCTCCTGGAGAAATTTGTATAAATTATTGTAATAAACATAATCAATAAATTATGATGATAGCAATTATAATAAATAGAGTAGGTCAATCAGAAGCTTTGCAACAATGAATACTTGTATATGTGTGCGTGTATGTATTACCAAAAAAAAAGGCTAAACCTGGATTAAAAAAGGACTTGAAAGACAACTAAAATACGTGTGTTCCAGAGGACAGGAAATCTCTCCCTTCTCCAACTCCAGATCCAACTGCCCACAAACCTTATCCATACTATCTTCGTTTTAGTCTGATGCAGGAAAAGGGCTCCTACCAACATCTTATACAAACTTCTGCAATGGGGCTCAGAATTCCTCTTTATCCATTTAATTCCATTTTATCTGATTTTTTTCAAGGACTGTGTTCTAAAGTATCATCATTTGAAATTGAATGAAATACAGAGTGATTAGAAACTGATGTTTGAAGGCAAGCACCACAGAGTTAGCTTTTCTTCTTTCTTTTTACTATTCCTCAGGCAGCAGAGACTTGTGGTTAAAAGACCGACACAGCAGCCAGTCTGCCTGGTGCCTGCATTCACAGCCTGACTCTGCAACTTGCTAGCTCTGTGACTCTGGGGAAGTTATTCATTTCTTTACAAGTAGTATTTATAAAGTATATGTGGACATAAATAGCACATTTCATGAAAAATAGTTACAGTTTTCCAAAACTACATCAATGAAAAAATATCATTTTTTTGCAAATATGCTTCAGAAAACAGAGCTGGATTCCTTATCCGCTATGCATTTGATCTTTAATGATGTTACACATCCTGCCCTCCGAAAAATGCATTGTACTCATGTGAGAGGATTAGTAGAAAGCACAACTGAAGACTTTGGGTTATTTGAAAATGTCTTTGACTTTGTGAATTCACCAAAAGTGTCTCAGAGACGCTCAGGTACTCGAGGACCCCACTCTGAAAACTACTACTAAAACAACAGCATAGGTGATCAGTTTAAAACTTCATTCAAGAGTTGAATCATTCATCAGCTTAGTTAAAAACCATCGAACAATTCATAAGATATCATCTAGGTAAATCCAACAATTGACCCACTAAGTTCTCACAAGTGATTTTTGCTTATCTACATCTATTTAATTAAATCTTTTATAAAGATTTAATATAGTCTATGTGATTTAAAAAAAAAAACTAAAAGTATAATAATATTTCTGGAACAAAATAATCTTCACAAAGGATTCAAGACACAAAAGCAAGAATGTCTTCAAATGTTCTTACTACTCCATAAAATTTAGTTTACTGATTGAAAAAAAAAATCAGCAACTACAAAAAACTCTTAAGTTTTTCTTTGACTGGAGCAGAAGGAAGGTGGGTGTCAGAATTTTGTGTCTCATAATACTTGTGCAATAATTTACTTGATCTTACACATGAGAGCCAATTAAATACTTAATATTAAAGGTCAATAGCCGGGTACAAGCAGCAGATTATTTTTATTTCCTGCTTTTCAGAGAGAACATAAAGAACTCCAATTATTAACTCATATCGTCATCCATCATAGTCTTTAAAAACTCTAGTCCAAGTTTAAATAATGAGTATTGATAACTTATATGTGCATACAGATATACATTTTTTTCTCTCTCTCTGTCTTCAATAATGTCAAACATTTCAGAGTAAGAAAATTTTCCCAGTGATTCCATTTGGAGGTCAAGAAAGTTAATTTTGATTGTTATTGGTGGTGGTAATCCATGTTCTATAATTTTCAATTACCCATTCACTGGAAAAAGTTAAATTCACCATAATTTCATTCATTCTATTAAACCATTATTAAGTGCTGTTAATTAGTTGATTCTGTCTTGATGAACTCATTTTAGTAAGTGCTGAACCGTTTTTGCCAAGAAAGGGACTTTGTGTTGTTTTGCCTGTATTGTGGCCTAAACACAACAAAGCAAAAAACATACCCACTGCCTTAGAGTGAATTTCAGCTCATTATCACCTTGTAAGGCAGGGTAGAACTGCTCCACAGAGTGTCTAAGGAGCACCTGGTAGATTCACACTGCTGACCTTTTGTGAGCAGATGTAGTGCTTAACCACTAAGCCACCAGGGTTTCTGTATTCTGGACTATGGTGTCTTAATAGATCTGTCTACATTTCATGATAATTACTTCCCCAAAGAATCAATTGTACATTAAACTTCATTTCTGTAGTATGATAATGCCCCTGGGTGGAACAAATAAGTTAGGCACTTGTCTACTACCTGAAAGGATAGCAGTTCAAATCTACATGGAGGTGCCTGGGAAAACAGGCCTGGTGGTTTATTTCTGAATGGGCACAACCTTGAAGACTCACTCTGTACATATGGGGTTGCCTAAGTCAGAATTGACTTGACACCCACTAACATCAACAATCCTCACATGGTAAAGCTCTTGGGCTTTCTTCATCATCTCAGTGTTCCTGAATGCATTTATCATTCTCCATAGATCCTTTATATCCTACATTTCATGATTTTATGCTATCACATATCATACTTTCTTCTTCATCACCTATGGACTCAAAACATTCTTCTCAATGTGTGACATTGCTCTGACTTTTAGTCTCTATTTCCACATATATTTCCTCTTCAGTGTTGTCACTAGGGTTGGTGTCACCCAATCCAGTAACTCATGGTGTCACACCCCATTATGGATCTCCTCCCGTATTAGATCACAAAGAATCCTTAGAAATGTTTTCTGTACTGTTACTCAGAAATCATATTTCTCATAGATCACTCCCTCTTTTCCTTTAATTACCACCTTATTTTGAAAAAAGTTATTGAGACAGATTCACAAATACTTATTACTACAGTAATGTAGCTAAAACAGAAATTTGATAAATTCTGTGACCAAAATCACCAGTGCCAAGCAAAACAACATCTCCTACGGATGAAACCACGTGATTCACAGTATCTTTAGAATTGGATAATGATCATAGCTCTCACCAGAACTCTTTACCAAAATATTTCAAACCTGTTATTGTTGAAGTGATTCTAATTCATAGAGAATCTGTAAAACAAAACAAAATGTAACAGCCAGACCTGTTGCTCTCAAGTCCATAGTGACCCTAAAGGACAGATTAGAACTTTCCCATCGGAGTTTCAAGGAGAACATGGTAGATTCAAACTGCTGACTTTTCGGATAGCAGCCGTAGATCTTAACCACTACACCACCAGGGTTTCTAAACCTAAACTACACCCACTGCCACTGAGTCCGTTTCAACTCCTAGCAACCCCATAAGACTGAGCAGAACACAGAGTTTCCAAGGAGGGCCTGGTAAATTTGAACTGTCGACCTTTTGGTTAGCTATCTTAGCCCTTAACTACCACACAACCAGAGTTTCCAACATGGTGTCTACCAGGCTTTCTGGAGGCCCTATAAAATTTAAAAAAAGCAAAACAAAAAAACTTGTTGCCGTGGAGTTGATTCAGACTCCCAGTGACCTTGTAGGGCAGAGCAGAACTGCCTCACAGGGTTTTCAAGGATCATGATTCTTACATCACTCCTTCTTGGGTCCAGCAATTGTCAGTGAATATTTGTTGAAATAAAAATCATACCCAAACTTATCAGCTAAAAATATACTGCAAAGTATACTCTGTTTTGGTGCAGAACAATATTTTCTCAAGAAAATATTTTTACTAGGTATATTAATGGAAAATCTCCCTTAAAGCATAATGCGATTGGTAATTGAGCACTTAAAATATGATTGTTCCCTGAGAGCCGATAAAACTGAAGTAGAATGAACCTTCAAATATAAAGTCTAGTAAAGCTATTGAAGGTGGGCTGAATCATACCCCGCACATATGGCACATTCCTAACTCTTCATGGTCATGTTCCTTAATCATTAATTGTTTCCAAGAAAAAAAATAATTAAAACTAATTATTTAAAATATACTTAAATAAGAAGATAGTTAAATAAGAAAAAAAATGTAAATGTAATTATAGATTTTTTCAAAGGCATGGGGACTATTTTGTTTACCTCTGCTTTTTCTGGGAAATATAAACTTTCAAAGTTAAAATAGGAAACAGTAGAAAATCCAAATAGATCAATGACCTTAGAATAAATTGAAAACCTTATCAAACAATGACCCACCGAGCTGCCATTAAGCCCATTCCAGCTGACAGTGACCCTATAGGTCAGGGTAGAACTGCCCCATAATGTTTCCAAGGAGCTCCTGGCAGATCTGAACTGCCGACGTTTAGCCTGGCACAAGGACCAACAATCATGAAAAAAAAAATCCTCAGAGCAAAGACCGTTTTAGAGACCTGCATTTTTCAATCTTTAAGATCATACCATAATACTTAAACTGTCTTGGAGCTCAGAAATTTTTTGTTACATAATCCCAATAAGAAAATGTAATGGTTGAAAAACAGATATCAAGCTCATTTGTAAAAGTAGATGCAAAAACATTGACTACAATTCTAATAAATCAATATGGCCCTACACTAGAAGCACTTCTACATGAAAAGCACTTCTACATGAATACATAGAGTTTAGGCATACAATTCTAAAAAAAATTTCTAAATCTTAAGTAAAATATTATTTTTAAAATGGTATTTAGTGAAATGTATATGTGTCTGAAATTTGGCTGACTGATTGAAATACTAGTTTTACCAAAATAAGAAGGAAATATGCCTCCTTAAATTATATGTTAAATCTACATGAAACGAGATGTCAGCATTATGTTTAATTGTGAAAAATTAGCTGTAATCACATAAAAATATTTTTTGCTGATATTATTTCTTGTTATTCATAAATAACAACAATGGATTAAGAATTAATGGATATTAATGCTTAGTGCATTATTTCTATTTTAAAACATGATTGTGGGCACTGTAGATTCAGTCATTCAACAAATATTCACTGAGCATTCACTATGAAAAAAAAAAGCCATTGCTTTTGAGTTGCTTCTGACTCACAGTGATCCCAGAGGACAGAGGACAGTTGCCCCAGGAGGTGCAGCGGCTGATGATTCAAACAGCCAATGTTTTGCTTAGCAGTCTTAGCACTTAACCACCTTGCCATAAATGTACTGAGAAAATTCAAAAATGAAAAAAAGAGCCAATAACCCTATTAAGTAGTTATTATTATTCAGGGCCACATTTTACAGATGGGGAAACAGACTTAAAGAAGCTAATTACTTTTCTCAAAGTTACACAGTAAGAGAAAGAACCTACAGCTATTTAGCTCCTGCATCCAATCTCTTATTTAACTCCTGTGTTGTTTTCCTTCATTCTTTATAAAATTCTAATCATTTCTGCAATGAGGGAGGTACAAAACATAACACAAACCTCATAGAAAATCTCCTGAAAACAAAGGTGGAATCTTTATTAATATTCTGTCATAAACATTCACGTGGAACAAAAGAGAAGAAGAGAAAGATGAAGAAAAGGGATCCCTGATTGTCCAGAGATTCTCGCTGCCAAATATTTTAAAGAAAGACAGAAAGATTGAAGAAGGATGTTTGTCAAGGAAAGACACTTACCAACTCCTTTATATTACCTCTAAGGATGACATTAGATTCCCAAATTTGATAAAGCCCATTAGGAAATGATGGAACAATACCATTAAGATCACATGCAAGTAAAATTTGCTAAAGAAAATTTCAGAGCACTTGAAGCAGGGCACTGACAGGTTGCTACCACTAAAGGAGGTGAAATGAGGGACATCACTGCTAATGTCAGATGGATTCTGGCTGAAAACAGAAAATACCAGGAAGATGTTTATCTACGTGTCGTTGACTATGCAAAGGCATTCAACTGTGTGGGTCATGACAAATTATGGATAACACTGCAGAAATTCCTCATAAGCATTTAATTGAGGAACCTTTACATGCACCAAGGGACAGTCATTTTAACACAACAAGGGGCTACTGAATGGTTTAAAATCAGCAAAGATGTGTGTTGGAGTTATACCTTTTTGCCATACTTATTCAATCTGTATGCTGAGCAAATACTCTAAGAAAGTGAAGTATCTTAAGAAGAACTTGGCACTAGGAGTGGAAGAAGACTCATTAACAACCTGCATTACGCAGATGGCACAATCTTGCTTGCTGAAAGGGGAGAGACTTGACGTACTTTCTGATGAAGACCAAAGATCACAGCATTCAGCATGAATTACACCTCGACATGAAAAAAATAGAAACCTTCTCAAATGGACCAATAAGCGATATCATGATAAATGGAGAAAATATGGAAGTCGTCAAGGATTTCATTTTACTTGGATCTACAATTAATACTCATGGAAGCAGTAGTCAAGAAATCAAAAGACACATAAACCCAGTGCCACTGAGTCGATTCCAATTCATAGTGACCTTACAAGACAGAGTAGAACTTCTCCATAGAGTTTCCAAGGAGTGCCTGGAGACTCAAACTGCCAACCTTCTGGTTAACAGACATAGCATTCAACCACTATTCCACCAGCGTTTCCAAAAGATACATAGCACTGGGCAAATCTGATGCAATAAACTTCTATGTAGTGTTCAAAAGCAAAGATGTCACTTTAAAGACTAAGGTGTGTCCAACCCAAACTGTAGTATTTTCAATTTCCTCATATGTATGAGAAAGATGGACAATGAATAAGGAAGACTGAAGAAAAGGCATGTGAATCACAGTGTTGGTAAAGAATATTGACTATATTGCCAAAAGAATGAACAAATTTGTCTTGGAAGAAGTACAGCCAGAATGTCCCTTAGAAGCCAGGATAGCTAAACTTTGTCTCACATGCTTTGAACATGCTATCAAGAGTGACCAGAGCAGTCCCTACAGAAGGACACCATGTTTGATTTAGGTTCAGTGAAAAGAGAGGAAGACCCTCAACAACGTGAATTGACACAGTGGCTGTAACCATAGACTCAAACACTAACAAGAATCATGGGGATGGCGCAGGATCAGGCAGTATTTCATTCTGTTTACATAGATTTGCTAAGTGTTGGAAGTGACTCAATAGCGTTTAACAATAACAACATTAGGTCATAATATTAGGATTCTTGTCTTGGCAGTTCTCTGACCTTTCGGCTTCTTCCTTCGTATCACCTACTTTTATGCCATTAAGAAGGCCCAGTGTGGCTAGATGATGGCAAGTGGCGTTATCTGTAAGAACACTCACGCTCTTCCCACTGGTAGGTATACTATGAATACACCCTTCCTCTGCATCAGGCAAAGAGCTAGGCCTCTTTCTGGCTGGAGATGAAGAACTGAATGCCATTGTTCAGCCTAAATCATTAAGCTTCTAAATAGAGACCAGACCCTAACAGCAAAAAACACTATATGTGGGTCAAATCTTTTAACCCATTCATACAATTCACTTGAAAAATTTTGAGGGATGGATGACAAATTAAAGGCAGGATTCTGAGCCTCTGGATAAGTATTATTGCTATAGCAACTCATTTCTCACTTATTTACCAAAAAAAATAAATTGCATTGAGAAGTTTGAATATTTCAGATGATACTTGGCTAGATCTGGATATTTCAACTACCTTGAAAAGGATGTCACATTCTGTTACTAAATCAATTTTCTGATCTCCATGAACTCTTCCATGTCTAATACTTCTGCCTACAGAATAAACTTCCGAATCCTCAGCTTGATGTTTATGGCCATTTGCAACCTAGTTCTGATGTGCCTTTACTTCATTTTCATCTGCTGTTTTCTTTAATTCATCAAAAACTATTTTAGTTATGTGGCTAAATCATATATGATACATAGTCAACTTCGTTTCTTTGCTTAAATTATTATCCTGGTTTATTGTGTTCCCTCACATCCTCTTAAAACCACATTCTGCACATACTGAAGCACTCAATTTTTAAAACTATCACATTCAAACACAAAGTCTTGCCCTCTGTTTGCCTTGCATTTTTGTGATTTTTTTGTGTAATGTGTTTATTTAATACCTAATTATAAGGTTCCTTATTTAGTTTAGTGTATATGTATCACTACTGTACGTAGGCTATGAACATCTGGATGTTAGGAACATTATTTTTTTAGTTATTTATTTTTATTGCAGTTAAGTGAAACTTTACAATCCAACTCAATTTTCCATGCCCAACTCTCTGCAACTCTGTGTGCTCTCTTCACCCTCTGCCAGGCACACTCTTCCTTCTCACTCACTCTTTATTTCCAGTATCCACTCAACCAATACTTGTCCTCTCCTCTTCACCTCTGCTCTCTACTCGGTCCTCTAAAAAGAAACCAGTAGGACAGCCTCATATTTATATGCTAAATCATAAACTACACACATCACTTGCATCACTCCATGTCCCTGAGTCCACTCCATTTTTTGTCTGAAGTACTGGCTTCAGTACTGTTTTAAGGTGTCGGCTAGCAGCAAGTTTAGGAGCCAAGTTCCCAGGAGACCCTCCAGGCTGTCGGACCGTCAGTTCTGCTCTTTTAATAGATTTCTTGGTCTGTGCATCTCTTTTTCTCGTGCTCTGCCAGGGACTCTACATTGTGTTCCATTTCAGGGTCGTCTTTGGTGGTGGCCAGGCACCATCTGGTTCTTTTGGTCTCCTGCTGATGTAGTCTCCCAATCATATGGATCCTTCTGTCTCCTGGGGTTCATTTATTCTCATGTCTTTGATGTTCTCAGATGTCATTTTTTCCAGGTGGACTGGGGCCAATTGAAGGAAAATTACTTTAGACCTACTTATGTTCCCAGGATACAGGACACTACTATGAATATATCAGGACATCTGTAACTTTTTGCGGGGGCAGTGGGGATAATGACTCTCGCTGTTTTTCTCTTTGTATTCTTTGTATAAAGTGAGCGAGCTGGGTTGTTCTGGTGGTGCAGTGATTAAGTGTTTACCTTCTAACTGAAAAGTTACCCGTTCAAACCCACCAGCCCCTTTGCAAGGGAAAGATGTGATAGTCTGCTTCCCTGATGGTTACAGTTAGGAAACCGTGTGGGACAGTTCCATTCTGTCTTACAGGGTTACTATGAGTCAGAATTGACTTGTCAGCAAGAGTTTTTGTTTGTTTTTTAATATATATACACATATTTCATATATAATATTTAGAAATACAAATTATGTGGAAGAATGTTTCTTATAAATACTTAGCAGCTTCTTTGACATCTAGATAAAGGACAATCTATAGTGTTATTTTCAATATTTAGTGGAAAGAAGAGATTTCTCTTTATCTACAAGATCTATGAAGTTTGAGACAGTTTATCATTTTAAAACCAAAATGAATGATCTTTTAGATGAGATATCAAAAATAAATGCCACTAGTCCAGAAGGTGACTGAATTTGAAAATTTGGATTGCCAACCAGAATGTGGTATTTTCACAGAAATCTCACCAAGCATGTCCTTCACATTGCATGCCACTAATTAGGCATCTGTGAGCACCTTATGGTTGATGAATTAAGCAGAAAATAACTTTTCTTTCTTACAGAAAATACACCCATAACTTTCAGAGAAAAAGTACCCATGTCTGGAGATGTCAGGACAATCATAGTCATGAATTTTATTTTGTATATTTAAACTGCTAAAGACTGCAAAATATGGGGTCACTATGAGTCGGCATCGACTCAACCACCGTGGTTTTTATTTTTTATTTTTTGGAAAGATTGCAAATGATTCCATGAATTATGAAAATCTGTTGTAATCAACAATGATATCTAGTGTTTACTAAATTCCTGTCATTGTTCTCAGCACACAAATGAACTCAGACTCTCCAACTGAAGATGGATGAGATTATTATTCTTATAAGGTCCCAAAGTAGTATACAGCAGAACTGGTGTTTAAAACCAGGCAACCTGTTTGCAGATCCTTTAATCCTCACTACCCTACTATGCCAAGTGCCAAGTGCCGTCGAAAAGGAAATCACAATAAAGCAAACCAATTGCCATCACTTTGAATCCAGTTCATGATGGTCCCACGTGTTTCAGTGTGGAACTGTACTCTGTAGTGTTTTCATTGGCTCGATCACCAGGTCTTTATTTTGAGGCGTGTTCAGGTGGACTCAAACTGTCATCCTCTTATTAACAGCCCAGCATATTAACTGTTTGTATCAACCAGTGTTTGGCTGCTAATCAAAAGCTTAGAGGTTCAAGTCCACCCAGAGTCCAGCCAGAAGTATATGGCACAAATAGCTTTGAATATACCCAAGTAACTAACAGAACATCAAAAATAAACAAAAAAGTCCACTGTCACTGAGTCAATTCTGACTCATAGCTACTCTATAGAACAGAGTAGAACTGCTTCAAAGAGTTTCCAAGGGACATCTAGTGGATTCGAACTGCCAATCTTTAGTTAGGAGCTGTAGCACTTAACCACTATGCCAGGTTTTCCAATAGTTTGAAATCCTTGTTGTATAATTCGTGGAATTATACAATAATTCCACGAATTATACAACCATGTAGCCCTACCATTGCTAATAATTTACCTTCTTCTGTAAATATTATCCTGAATTTCAGCATTGTACACGGACTTGACTTGTTTTTGCACTTTATATAAGTGGAATCATAGTACATACTTTTCAACTGTACTTTCCATATTTTTCTAATCATTAAGTTTATGAGATTCATCCACATTTTTATGATTAATAATAGCTCACTCTTATTATTTTATAACATTATTCTATGAACTTACTGTAATTTATCAATTTATTTCAATGTTACATACAATATTCATTTTTACTGGTAATGTATCATTCTGTTGTTTTTAATTTGGAAATAATATGAATAGTGTTTGCTACATTTGTTGCATTCAAGCCAAATCTGATTCATGGCAACACTATATAAGATAGACTAGAGCTGCCCCACAGGATTTCCTACGCTATAATCTTTATGGAAGCAAACTGTCACATCTTTCTCCCATAGAGCTGGTAGATTGAGACAACTAACCTTTTGGTTAACAAAGAACTTAACCACTGTGCCACCAGGACAGCTTAATTCTTGTTGATACTGCTCAATATGAGAATTAGAGTATTGATGCCATTTTTCTTGGTCCTTTGACCATACTCAGTGTTTTCATGGAGGTCTGTGTATGTGTGTGTCAGCAGTTCCCGGTGGGAAGCTTCTGTAATGAAAAAATCCAAGGAATTCACCTGTGTCATTATTCAACTTTTGAGGTTTCTACACTGTCTTCCATTATTTTCTTCTCTCTATTTTGAATCTTTCAAATATTTGATTGCTACATTTTTGGTTTTCTGTTTTTTGTTTAGAAAAAGCCAAAGAAGACTTTGAGAGGGCTGCGCCTACAGATAGTCCTGAACTGTTCCATGGCATACTGGCTCTGATGTAAGTTGACAACCTCTTTTCCCTTTTTTTCTTTTCCTCAATACATTTTTTATTATGATTGAGTGAGAATATATAATCCCATATTGACTCGACGGCACTTGGCTTGGCTGGTGTGGCTATAAATTTCCATATCTGCCAATAAGTTGATCCCACTGCTCTCCCTACCCGGTGGCAACACACACCTCTGCTCCGTTCTGTACATGACATGTCCTCCTAACAATCTCTTATCCCCTCCTCTCCACCCTCTCTCCCACATCCACTAAGAGGTCAGCTGGATGACATCCTATAGATGCACAGAACCATAAAGTGCACACATGATATGGTTGCTCTGTGTCACCAAGTCCAATCCATTTCTGCTGGAAGAGTTGACCTCCATCATGATTGATGGACAAGGTCAGCATCCGGGCTAGCGGCCATGCTTTTGATGCAAACCCCAAGGCTGCTGGATCATCAGTTGCGGTCTTTTAGTGGAGACCTCAGGGTGCACCCCTTTTTATTTTTGTGTTGCCTGTGAGACTCAACTTTCTCAGCCCCATTGTGGCTATCACTGGTGGTGGCTGGGCACCATCCAGTTTTTCTGCTCAGATGTTGATGTAGCCACCTGCTTACATGGATCTCTTTGTCTTCTGGGTTCTCTTTGCCCCATGTCATTTTGGTCCTTGGAGATCATCTGTTCCTGCTGAGGTGGGAACATTTAGTGTACCTCAGATGGCAGTGTGGCAGCTTTTAAGACCCTAGATGCCACTCACCAATCTGGGGTGCAGAAGACCCTCTTAGCGAAATGCTAGTTTTGCCTTTTGACCTTGATTTCCTCTGAGAGCATTGTCCCCAGCCTCCCATACCAGCTACTCTGTCCATTCAATATTGGGTTAAGATAAGAGGAGTAATCATGTTATACTGAAGTCCAGTTAAAGCTGATCATCTTTCTAATACGTGCGGCCACTGATTTGACTCAACAAAATTGCTAACAACTATCTAATCTATACCCCACCCTTTCCTTCCCTCTCTCCCATCCCACTCTTGCAGCTGTCAAAGACTCTTCTATGCATAAGTTTGTTTTTAAGTTCTTATCATAGGGGTCTCATACAATGTTAGTCCTTTTGTCGCTGACTATTTTCACTCAACATAATGTCCTCCAGTTGAAACCAGGTTAAAAGATGTTTCTTAAAAATCATCATTGTTCTTTATCATTTCATACTGCTCTGTTGAGTATATATACCATAATTTACCCATCCATTTCTCTGTTAGGCATCTGGGTTGGTTCCATGTTTTTGCTATCGTGGTCTGGGCTGCAATATACATTTGTGTGCATGTATCAGTGGGTGTGAATGGCCTTGACTCTGCAGGATATATTCCAAGCAGTGAAATTACTGGGTCAAATGGTATATCTATTTCCATCTTTTTAAGGAAGCGCCAGGTTGATTTTTAAAGAGGTTGTACCATTTTGCAATCCCACCAACAGTATAGGAGAGTTCGAATCTCTCCACAGCCTCTCCAGCATTTGTTGTTTTGCATCTTTTGGATCATAGCCAAAACTTGTTTGGGTGAGATGGTATCTCATTGTCATTTTGAATTGAATTTCTTTAATAGCTAACGATCGTGAGCATGTCCGCAAGTGGTTTTTGGCTGCCTGGATCTCCTCTTTAGAGAAGTGTATGTCTATCTCCTTTGCCCATCACTTAATTGGATGATTTAATCTTCGTCTTATTGATATTTATAGTACTTATAGATTATGGAGATAAAGTGTCAGTCTGGCATACAGTCGCCAAGTAGTTTTTTCCCATTTTGTAGGTGGTCTTTTAATTCTATTGATAAAGTCTTTGGATGAGCAAAAGTGTTTGCTTCTTAGTAGTTCCCATTTATCTATCTTCTCTTCTGTTGATTGTGGTTTGTTTGAAGTTTGTCTTTGTTGTATGTTAAAACTTCCATTGTTGATCCTAATTTTTCTTGAATGAGCTTTATCATTACAGATTTGATATTCAGGTCTTTTATCCAGTTTGAATAGGTTTTTGTATAAGGTGTGAGATATGGGTCTTGTTTCAGTTTATTGCAGATGGATATCCAATTTTAAAAGCATCATCTGTTGAAGAGGCTACTTTTACCCCAGTTTAATGTCTTAGGGCCTTTGTCGAATATCAACTGTTCATAGGAGGGGTGTTATCTCTGAAGTCTCATTTCTGTTAAACTGATCCATCTGTCTCTTTTTGTACCAGTACCAGGCTGTTGTGACCACTGTGGCAGTGAAATGAGTTCTAAAGTTGGGTAGTGAAAAATCTCCCAGTCTTCTTCTTCAGAAGTGTTTTTGCTTATCCGTGGCTTCTTCCCTTTCCAAACAAAGCTGGTGATCTGTCTCTTCATCTCATCAAAAAATGTCACTGGAACTTGCATTGGGATTGCAATACATAAGTAAATTGGGTAAAATAGACATTTTCACAATGTTAAGTCTTCCTATCCATGAGCAGGGTAAGTTTCTCCATTTACGTAAATCTCTCTTAGTTTCCAGTAGTAAGTGTTTGTAATTCTCTTTGTAAAGGTCTGTTATTTCTCTGGTTAAAATTATTCCTAGGTACTTTATCTTCTTAGAGGATATAGTAAATGGTATTGACTACTTGATGATTCCTTCCTTAATAATCTCGCTGTTGGTATAAAGGAATCCTACTGATTTACTTATCTTCATCTTGTATCCTGAGACTTTGCCTAACTCTTCTATCAGTTTGAGTAGTTGCCTTATGGATTCTTTGGGATTCTCTGCATATACAATCATATCATCTGCAAATAAGGAGTTTTTAAGTTCTTCTTTGCTGATGCAGATGCCCTTTATTCCTTGGTCTTGTCTATTTGCTCTGGCTAGAACTTCTAGTACAATGTTGAAGAGGAAAGGTGAGAGTGTGCATCCTTCTCTAGTTTCTGTTCTCAAGGGAAATTGTTTCAGTCTCTCTCTATTCAGGATGATGTAGGCAGTTGGCTTTGTATCAATGGCCCTTATTGCATTGAGGAATTGGCTGTTTATTCCTATTTTTCTGAGAGTCTTTAGCATGAATTGGTGTTGGAATTTATCAAATGCCTGTTCTGCATCAATAGACATGATCAGGCGATTCTTGTCTTTTGTAATATTTATGTGGTTGATCACATGAATTGTTTTTCCGATGTTGAACCAGCCTTGCATCCCTGGTATGAATCCAACTTGTTCATGATGGATTATTTTTTTGATATGTTGTTGTATTCTATTGGGAAGAATTTCGTTAAAGATTTTTGCATCTGGATTTATGAGTGATATCGGACTGTAGTTCTCCTTTTTGGTTGGGTCTTTCCCTTGCTTTAGTATCAGGGTTATGCTGGCTTCAGAGAATCAGGTTGGGAGTATTCCATCCTTTTCTATACTGTGAAATAGTCTTAGTAATATTGGAGAGAACTCTTCTTTAAAAGCTTGGTAGAATTCAGCAGTAAAGCCGTCTGGGTCTGGGCTTTTTTGGTTGGCAGCTGTTTGATGACTTTTTCAATCTCTTCCTTTGTGATGGGTTTATTAAGTTGTTCTGCATCACCTTGTGATAATTTTGGTAGGTGATATGAATCAAGGAACTTGTCCATTTGCTCTAGGTTTTCAAATTTGTTAGAATACAGTCTTTTATAGAATTCAGCTATGATATTTTTGATTTCTGTTGGATCTGTGGTGACAACTCCCCTCTCATTTCCTATCTGGGTTACTTGTTTCCTGATTTTGTTCAGTAAGTTTAGCTTATGGTTTGTGAATTTTCTTGATCTTTTCAAAAAACTGGCTTTTGGTATTTTCAGTTTTTTCAATTGTTCTTATGTTCTCTAATTTGTTTAGTTCTGCTGTAATCTTTGTTTTCCTCTGGTGACTGAGGGGTTCCTCTGTTGTTCTCTCTCTACTTGTTCAAGCTGTAGGGTCAGTTCTTTGATTTGGCTTCTTTCTTCCTTCCAGATGTGTGCATTTATGGACATAAACTGAGCTCTGAGTATTGTTTTGGCTGTATCCCATAAGTTCTGGTAGGAGTGTTTTCGTTCTCTGTGGAATCCATAAATTCCTTTATTTCCTCCTTTATTTCTACTATGGTTTTTCTGTTTTTGTTTTTTTTTTTTTTTTTTAGCAAGGTGTTGTTCAGTATCCACAAGTTCCACTTTCCTTTCTTTTTTTTTCTGCTATTGATTTTGACTTTTATGGCTTTATGATACAAGAAGATGCTTGACATTAATTCAATGGTATGAATTTTTTTAAGAATTGCTTTATGCCCTGACACATGGTCTATTCTGGAGAGTGCACTGGAAAAGAAGGTGTAGTTGTCTACTGATGGATAGAAATTTCTGTATATGTCAATGAGGTCTAGTTGGTTAATTGTGGCAATAAGATCTTCTGTCTCTTTATTGAGCTTTTCTAGACAATCTGTCCAATATTGAGAGTGGAGTGTTGAAGTCTCCTACTATTACTGTGGAGTGATCTATCTCCTTTTTGAGTGTAGTCAGTGTTTCTTTGATGTACTTAGGTGCTCTGATATTAGGTGCATAAATATTTAATATTGTTAAGTCCTGCTTGTGTATTGAAACTTTTGGCAATAAATAATGTCCATCCTTGTCCACAGTGGTGGATTTTACATTAAAATTGATTTTATCTGAGATTATTTTTGCCACACCTGCTCTTCTTTGTGTATAGTTAGCCTGATATATATTCTTCCATCCTTTAATTTTCAGTTTGTTCCTCTCTTTAAGTCTAAGGTGAGTTTCTTGTATGCAACATATAGATGGGTCATGTCTTTTGATCCAAGATGTCATTTGATGTCTCTTTACTGGAGCATTCAGTCCATTCACATTCAATGTAATTATTGATAGGTATGTGTTCACTGCTGGCGTTGTGATATTTTTATTTTTGTGTTGATATTTTCTCTGTTGTTCTTATTATTCTGTTCTTCAACCTTCTTTGTCATTTGATTTTTCACCTATTTCAGGGTTGGTTTTGTGATTGTTGAGACTCCTGTGTTACCTTTCTTGATATGGTATGTTGCATCTTTATTGTGTTTTATGGATGCCCTTACGATCCCACTTAATAAACTATAAATAAACACAATTTTGATTACTACCAGTCTTGTCAACTTCCTCTTCATCTGGAAGGACTATAACGACTGTAGTACAACCCTCTTTTTAACACGATGACATCATAGTTTGCATGATATGATCACTAGATTGTTTCTTTCACTATTACAGCTTTGATTGTGTTTGGAGCCTTCCCTAACTGAGTAGGATTCTGGATAATGAGTCTTTCCAAAATGTAAAGTTAGTGGTTCTGTTCTTCCAAGCCAAGAGATACTTTCAGTATTTCCTGTAGCTTTGGTTTGTCTTGGTTTTTACAAAGTCTCTGAGTTTCTGCAAATGTCTTAACTTCATTTTCATACTTGAAAGATAGTTTGCAACATATGTAATTTGTGGTTGGAAGTTTTTCTCCTGCAAAGCTTTAAATGTATGATGCCACTGTCTCTGTGCCAGCATTGTTTCTGCTGAGAAATCCAATGAAAGCCAACAGGGTTTCCCTCTGAATGTTACCTTTGCTTTGAGTCTTGCTGCCTTTAAGAGTTTCTGCTTATGTTTCATTTTGTTAAGCTTCATTATAATATGTCTTAGAGTCTTTAGTTTGAGATCTATATTGAGTGGTGTTCAATACATATCTTGGGTATCTATATTCTGTTTTTTCCTTATTGCTGGCAAGTTTTCTGTCAGAAGCTCCACAACAATACACTGTGTGTTCTCAGGTGTTTCACCCTGCTCAGGAACTCCAACTAATCACAAATTGTTCTTCTTAATAGAGTCCCACATGCTTCTTCAGTTTTCTTGTTTCTTTTTTCTGCTTTCTCCTCACAGATGCTGGAGTCAGTAGCTCTGTCTTCCAAGTCAGAAATTCTCTTTTCCATTTGTTCCATTCTGTTTTCTTGGCTTTCAGTTGAGGTTTCTATGTCTTTGGTTTTGTTCTTGATCTGTTGTATTTCCGAGTATTTCCATCAGATCAAACAGCTTTCTTAATTTTTGCTCTGCTGCATTTTGTATATGCTGTAGGGGGGCTCTCTATATAATCCTTTTGTATCCACCTTCTGATAGTTTCAGAAAAGCTTCTTTGTCTGGGAAGTTCTGAGTTGGCTTCTTTTGGGGACCTTCTGATGCCATGGGTAATTTCCAGGTTACCGTCTTCTCCAAACTTTGTTGCTTTTTGGGCTTCATGTGGGTCAGTAGAGGCTGGGAGAGATGCTGTGAAGATAGACCACAGTTGTTTCTCTAGGCCGTCCTAAAATGAGAAGTAAAAAGTATTTGACAACTTCCAAAGTCATTGAGGTTTTCAGGTGTATACATCCCTCTTCCCAGCTGGCAGAGTAAGCGACTCTATATTGAACCCCAGGTGTTATGGATTAGCTCAAAATACAGAAAGGCTACAGGCCTGCTGGCCTCTGCTGTCAGGCCCCAGCTGTAGGTGATACTATGTAGAATTCTGCTGGAAAAACCATCTGTCCTGGGTAGGCACTGCCTCCCAGCCCAGGAATTAGGTCCAGCTGAGGCTTCTGTATGCATGAATCCACCTCCCAGCAAAACAAGATGGTGTCCTGCACAAGCTCACTAAATGGCCAGGACCAGGTTCCCAGCAAAAAGAGAGGCCAAGAGTGCTGAAATTCCCAGAGTTCACAGCCTTTGCCACTTTGCCTCAGCCCCAGGCTACACTGTGCAAAACACCACCTCACTGCTGAAAAAGCACTCTCCCATTGGCAGGTGCCACCTCCCAGACTAGGAACCAAGTCCAGCTGGGGCCTCTGACTGAGCTTCTCCATTTCCCAGTGGATCAAGATGGTGTCCTGCACAAGCTCATCTGTATGGCTACCACATGGTGGAGGTAAAAAGATAGGCCAGAGAAGCTGAGAGGTATAGAGTCCAAAACCAGGCTCTCAGAACATGGCAGTTACACTTGCCGGTCCCACCAGTAGTGAGTCCAAGACCATAGCTAGTCAAGTCCCAGCTCTACCGGCCAGTCTAGACAGAGGAAAAGAAAGTAAAAAAGAAAGTAAAAAAAAAAAAAAGTTACCTTTGGTCTGTGTGAACCTGTGCTCCCTGAGAGTGGGTCAGTAAAAGAGAGGAGGTTTTGCATTCAGTCGTATCAAGTTCAAATTAACAGTGCTATGCTGCATCTCAGAGTTCACTAGGTGTCCAGAAGGCTCCTTTTAATTATCATTTCAGGTCTTAGTTTCCAGAGGGATTTAGGAAGACATGTGTTTAGTCTGCCATCTTGACACCTCCCCCTTGTTTCTTTTTTCTGATTTCTCCTCATAGATGCTGGAGTCAGTAGCTCTGTTTTCCAACTTAGAAAGTCTATTTTCTGTTTGTTCCATTTTGTTTTCTTGGCTTTGAACTGCATTTTCTATGTCTTTGATTTTGTTATTGATCTTCGATTTCAGAGGACTGGTGTTCCATCTGATCAAACAGCTTGCTTAATTTTTTACTTTGCTCTGCTGCATTTTGTATAAGGTCCAAAAGGGCCTTACAAGTAATCCTTTTGTACTCTCCCTCTGATAGTTTCAGAAAGTCTTCTTCATCTGGGAAGTTCTTTGCATCTTTCTTTTGTGTGCCTTCTCAAGCCATCAGTGAATTCTTCCTAATGTTCTGGTCCAAAGTTTGTTGCTTTTGGAGCATCTGAAGGTTGTTTTGTTTCTCTACCGTTATTTTAACAGGGTCAAAAGCTCAGTCCGAAAAGGAAGTTGATCACCAGATACCTCTATGTGCTCCAGTGGCTTGGCTCAGTGGAATCTCTTGGGTAGCAGGCTCCACCTCCTGATTGGCTAAGACACAGCCCCAGTTATAGAGTCACTGGGAAGCCATCAGCTGACTCTGTAATGTGAGATAGTAAAGATTGGAAGAGAAGCAGTTCAGATGCACTATTCTCTATTGTACAGTATAAAGTATCTGACAGCTTCCAAAATTAGACTTTCAGGTGTGTAAGTCCCTTTTCCCAGTTTGCAAAGTGTGCACCTATGTATCAAAGACTGCTTTACTGCTGGAAAAGTGCTCTCCAGGCAGGCACTGCCTCCAAACCTGGGAATTAGGTCTAGCTGAGGCTTCCATATAGGAAACTCTGCCTCCCAGTGAATCACGATGGCGTCCCAAACAAGTTCCTCTGCCTGCCTTGGAAAAGGCTATTCAATAGTAGAGATTTAGAGATTCCAAAGGAGAGAGATGTCAGAGGTGCTAAGCTGCACAGACTTCAAAGACAGACTCTCAAAATGTGTCAACTCTGCTCTCCAATCTCATCAGCAGAGCTTCTGAGCCCTGGCACCAGTCACCTCAACTCTTCCTGCCAGCCAAGACACAGGAAAAAAGGTCAAAATGGTGATTTACCTTCAGTCTGCAAGAACTGGGACTCAAAAAGGGTAGAGTTCAGCAAAAGAGAAGAAGCTTTTGGCTCAGTGATATGTAGACCAAATAGACAGGCCTATTCCATGTCCTTGGGCTCACTAGGTGTTCAGAAGTTTCCATTTAATTATCAGTTCAGGCCTTGATTTCCAGAAGGGTTTAGGGAAACGTGTGTTTAGTCTGCCATCTTGACTCACTCTCTCTTTTTCTTTTTTTAATTTTCGTCATGATTACTTTTTACTATCAATATCTTTATAAATCCAATCTTTGTCTCTGGAAGTCAGCATGAGACTGACGACATCAGCAAATCACATGGTGAAATATTGTATGTAAACTACTAAAGATAAGATGTACAAAATATGGAAACTAAAAACAGATGGTACTAAATGTCATTCATTGTTAACTAAGATACATCCTGAATTGGGAACTAACTGTTCTCCATCATAGTCAGACCACGAAGTTGTAGTCAAATCATTTTTAAATCAATGCTAGACATCGTGAGGTAAATAATATAGAAATTGTGGGTAATGTTATGTTCCTCATGAAAGTATTGACTCTTGTCTTCAGTGTAGTAGAGTGGACTTGCATTATTATAATGTACTTGATTTAAAATTGAGGAAAAATTTTGGCAGTTTTAGTCTACCTTTAAGTTACTTCTGTAGCAAGTGTACCATGTTCTGATCTATATGGTCTCTCTCTCCCTGGAGAGTCACAAGCACTAATCACTGTTTCCTTGACACTTAGACTGATGATTACTTGTCTTTGTGCTTCAGAGGTTTTCAGAAAAGCTTTTCAGCATGACACCTCAGAGAACTTCAGAATTCAGTAAATGCTTTCAAAGGAAAAACAGTCATGTTTTTCATACCTGGTGTGCCCTCCAGGGAAACTTGGTGGCGTAGTGGTTAAGAGCTAAAGCTTCAAATGAAAAAATTGGTAGTTTGAAACCGCTGGCTGCTCATTGGAAACCTTATAGGGCAGTTCTACTCTGTCCTATAGGATTGCTATGAGTCCAAATTGAATTGACAGCAAAGAATGTGGTTTTTTGGTTTAGTATGCCTTCCAATACTGAAATATTGCCATTGCACTTGATTTCTCTGACTCCTAGCTGTAGCCTTCTGCCTAAAGGAAGAACAGAATCACAGACCTTGTAATATGCCTAGAATTGTCAAATAAAAACACAAATATATGCAAAATATCACGCAATCCTCCAAGTGTTTTCTTCTCTGAATTTCTAGATTCTCTTGTCCTTACTATTTCAGCTGGACTCTGATGCCATTAATCAAATGTTTTTTGTGTTTCATCTGGGTTTTTGTATTATTATCAGTGTGAACATTGCTCCACCATAAGCTAGTCAGTCTTAAGTCAAGCAGAAATTCACATTATTATTTTGAAACAGGATGATGTTTATAGTCTAATATTACATATATATTTTTTAAAAACTTGATGATAATATTACCTGTCAAATTTAAAAATTTTAGTAAATCACATAATTTACAAATTGATACATCTTCCTTGGAGTTTTCATTTATATTTATATATTTGGCATGTAGTGCTTCTTTATAAGCATATATATATATGTACACCCACATATAAATTTATATGTATGTTTGGGTCAACTATTTATTTACATTGCGTCATCTGTCAGGGTTTGGTGCTTATACTGGTTATTATTATTCAAATCGTTTTACTCTATATGGAATGCCGTCCAAATATACCGATGAAGTGCTAAAAATTGTACTCCAAAATTGGTAATATAGGAACAGAAATTCTATAGATAAATTACCACAATATAGTCAATCTCTGCATTATTTTAGAAAAAACAACATAAAACTCTGTAAGAGATGTCAGGAAAAATAGAAAACAGCATTTAAGTAAGACATGTAGCATGTTGTTAGATTTACAGGCTTTGAGAATTCTCTTATTTGTAATTCCCTTATGCCTCCTGAAAGATTAGATTAATGCTACATAAATTTTGAATTATGTAATACCTTCAGAAATGTGCTCCATGGAGGAAGAAAAGTAACTTAGATGATTTCTTTCTTTAATAGATAAGATGTATGAAGTTTATTAAAATCATTTACCCCAACTAATTAACTAGTCAACGGAAGATTTGTTTGACTTCAAACTCCATGATCTGAATCCTCATAGGGTCAGCTGTCTAGGCATTGCCTTGATTGTGCTTTCATGGTGTGTTCAATGGGAATTTACTGAGTTTCTCTTAAGTTCCAGAAGCTGTGCTACATCTGGTGTACAAAGATGACTGTGATACATTTCCTGTCTTCACTGAGCCAGAAGCTTGTTTGAGTAATATGAACTGTAATTAAAGATGTCAAACTATAATACTGTTCAAAGTACCTTATATAAAAAAGGGAATAATTGGATCTTTTTGCAGAAATTATTCCCTGGGGTTTAGAAATCAACTAACACTGTTACAGAGGTAAAATTTGTTTCATTTGTTTAGTGGTTGCAGTACTATTGAAAAGTTCGAACCTATGATTGCTTATGGTTCTTAACATTTTTAAAAATGAGACATTTTCTAGAACATTTACAAGACAAGTGAAAATATTTGCACACATGTCTCTTATTTTGATCATACCAATACATGATTGAGAAATACAAGCGAGGCCCTTGCTGAGATGGATAGATACAATGATCCACCAATGGACTCCAACAGAAATGATCATGAACAGAGTGCAGGAACCGGCAACACTTCAGGTTATAAATAGTGTTGCTACAAGTCAGAGCAAACCAGGTGGTAACCAGCAACAAAAACAATATATATGTAGAGAAATACATTTAGAAATACAACATATGAGCAATAGGTTAATAGTTAACCTCTGTGTGTGTCCAAAACCTAAAACCAAACCCACTGCCATTGAGTCAATTCCAACTCATAGTCCCTCTATGGGATGGAGCAGAACTGCCTCACGGATTTTCCAAAGAGCTCCTGGAGGATTTGAACTGTCAACCTTTTGGTTAGCAGCTGTAGCACTTAACCATTACACCACCAAGGTTTGCCTATGTGCATCAGAGACAAAAAATTAGAGGTGCATGGGAACTGGATATATTTCATACAGCAGGTAAGTGCAGGAATTCATGATAATTTTACAGCTTTATTATTTTTGATTTGGAATACTTCACAACATATCTTATATTTAAAGAATAATTCATTATTTCACTACAAAATGTAGTGATACATACAAAGCCCTAGTGGCCCAGTGGTTAAATGCTCACCTGCTTGCCAAAAGGTAGCCATTCAAATCCACTAGATACCCCATAACAGAGAAGACCTGGTGATCTGCTCCTGTAAAGATTATAGCTTCAGAAACTGTACGAGACTCTTCTACTCTCTCTGTCCTATAGGTTCACTATTAATTGGAATCCTCAGAATAGCAGTGAGTTTTTATTTCCATTTTTTAATGGAAGTGTATGAAACTGAAAATCTTAACAACTATTCTTTTTTTCTTTATCTTACTGTTAACATATTATATACAATAAAGATTATATATTACTAATAAACATTCTTAAAACCATTTATTGTATTTCTGTCTTTTGAATCTGCATCTTATCAGCTTCACATTTTGAGCCATGAGGTAAGATTTAGGGAATAGGCAGTAAGACACAAAGAAAAAAAGAAAACATGATACTTGTTTCACATAGACCAGTGTACTGGACAAAATCTTCAGTATAGCAGCCTGTGAAAATTGCCATTAGGTGAAGGAAGGAGAGGGAGGAAAACAAGATAGAGAGTAAAGCATGAGATTTCAGATTTTCCCTTTCTAGTATGCAACCAGGAGGTAAATATGTCTGTTGTACACACTGAGTATGTTGTTATAGGAGTGCTGTTTCCCTCACATCATGCTTAGGACTTTGGGAGTCCCTTAGACTGTCTACCCTGTGAACCCAGTAGACACAGCATTGCCAGACAATGGAAAGGCCAGAATATGCCTCACAAGTTGGCCTCAATTCCTGTGAGCACAAGTGGATGCACATATTCCTTTGACAGGTACACTGAGAGGGCCTTCTATGGGGTCTACCACAGAACCTACGTAGCCATGTGGTTTCTGCTACCAGACAGACCTTTGGGCAAGAACCTACAAGCAAAGGGTGGATTTAGATGAAGTGTCCCCCCTCCACTATGTCAACACAAGTGACACTGAGTCAGTAAACAACACTGTTTATCTTTGAAACACTGACAGAGATAGGACCACATGCAACACTTCCTCATTTCTAATTTAAATATAAACAGGGCAAGAAGTTATGAGACAGCACTATTCAGATACAAGACGGAAAGGTAAAGATTCCAGAGTGTGGAGAAATTCTCCTCTTTCCTGTTACTGTCAGTCATATAAACCTCATTTAATACTCAGACTGCCTAGTGCTTAAGTAGTATCAAGTCTGAGCTTGAGTAATATTGGCTTGATTTCACAGTTTTTAATGTTAAATTCAATTTTTGTGTCACCTCTAAGGCTTTTACAATTATCTGTTTTATTAACTAGCTTGATTTGTGGTTATTTGTATTTTTCAAGCAATTGGTCCATGTAATCTGGGTTGTCAAGTTTTTATGCGCAGGGTTGTTGGTAATGTTCTGTTTTTATCCTCTTGATATATGCTGCTTTAGTGCTGATTATTTCCTGCTCCATTGCTGATATTGGTAAATTGTGTTTCTCTGTTATTGTCAGTCTTGTCAGGTTTGTCAATTTTATTGATGTTTTCTAAAAATTAGCTCAATGTTTCATTTATTTTCTCTATTGTTTTCCTGCTTTCAATATCATTGATTTTATTCTTAGATCTTTATTATTTCTTTCAATTTGCTTGCTTTGGGTTAATTTTTCTCTTTTTATTATAGATTATTATGATGAAAGCTAACATTAAGCTAAGATTAAAAGTCCCACATCAATAATTTTAACTTTCACCTTAATAATACACATGTCTTAGTCATCCAGTGCTTCAATAACAGGAATACCACAAGTGGACAGCTTTAAAAAAGATAGATTTTGTTCTGTAACAGTCCAGTAGGCTAGAAGTCTAAATTCAGGGTGTCAGCTCCAGGGGAAGGCTTTCCCTGTTGGCTTTGGAGGAAGACTCTTGTTGCCAGTCTTACCCTGGACTGGGAGCTTCTGAGGTGCAGCATCCTTTCCAAAGGATGCAATCTGCTCCTTGCACTGCATCCTTATTGGTGGTATGGCCATCAGAGCTGTCGTCATATTACCCTTGATGTCCTGAATGTCATCAAAATGTCTTCTTTTCAATATTTCCTTTATCTTCCGGTAAAGAAAAAAGTCATTGCAGGGCAGATCAAGTGGGTAGGGAGGATATTTCAATACAGTTATTTGTTTACTGGCTAAAAACTCCCTTACAGACAACTACACAGTTTAGTTTGCAAACTTGCCAGCATGCCACCATTGCAAAAGAAGTTCCAAATTTGCTTTGAAGGATGGACTAAGCTGACATCAGTGCATAGTTTCCCAAGGGGAGTACTTCAAAGGTAATGGTAGTGATATTTGGCAATGAAGTATGGAGCGCTTAGAACAATTAAGTTCACAGACTTAATTGTCATAACTCATATGCATTTTATAGCCACTTTGGTGATTTTTGAGTGAAGTATTCTATAAATGCCAGTTTGATCCTGTCAGTTGATGGGGTTATTGAGTTCTGTGCTCTTGCTGATAATTTTCTGTGTTGTTCTTCTATCAGCTGTTGTGAGAGGAGTGTTCAAATTTCCAACTATAACAGTTGATCGGTCAAATTTTCCTTTTAGTTCTATCAGTTTTACTTTACATGGTTTGCATTCCTTTTGTTCAGTGCAAACACATTTAGAAGTGTTATGTCTTCTTTGTGGATTTACTATTTGATCAGTGCATTATGTCCCTCTTTGTCTCTGTTAATTTTCCTTGTCTCTGATGTATGCTACCAGACATGGATACAGTCATTTCAGCTTTCATTTGATTAATATTTGCTTGATGCATTTTTGCCCTTTATTTTGCCAATATTTATCCTTCTGTTAGAAGTTATTTCATGACCATTGTAGCATTGAATCATTTTTGTTATGTTGTTTTTTTATCTTAATTCTAGCTTTTCAGTCTCCCTCATTGAATTTGGCTGGCTTGGCTCATTGCATTGGTATATTTATCCAAAAAGAAAACCCACTGCCATCAAGTCAGTTCTGACTCATAGTGACTCTAGCAGTCAGAGTAGAACTGCCCCATAGAATTTCCAAGGAGAGCCTAGAGGATTTGAACTGCTGACTTTTTGGTTAGCAAATGCAGCACTTAACCCACTCCCCTACCAGGGTTTACAGACTATTTACATTTATTGTAATTATTGATATGTTAAGCTTAAGTGTGCCATTTTTTTTCCATTCCTGTGGATTACTTGAACACTTTCTTAAAGAACAGTAAAGATATCACCTAGAAAGCTAAAGTATGCCTAATCCAAGCCATGATATTTTCAATCACATCGTATGCATGAAAAAGCTGGACAATAAACAAGGAAGACAGAAGAAGAATTGATGCCTCTGAATTGTAGTATTAAAGAAGAATGTTGAATGTACCACGGACGGCCAAGAGAACAGACAGATCTGTTCTGGAAGAAGTATAACCAGAGTGCTCGTTGAAAGCAAAGATGAGAAGACTGCATCTTACATACTTTGGACATGTTGTCAGGAAGGATCTGTCCCTGGAGAAGGACATCTTGTTTGGTAGAGTGGAGGGTCAGCTAGAAAGAAGAAGACCCTCAATGAGATAGATTGACATAGTGGCCACAATGATGATCTAAAGCGTAAAAATGATTGTGGACAAGGCAGAAGACCACACAGTGTGTCGTTCTGTTGTGCATAGGATTGCTAGCAGTCAGAACCAACTGTCAGTACCTAACAACAAAAACAACATAGTGAGTTGATATCTTTATGCAACTCAGTGTCTTCTCTAAGTATCATATCATGTGTACCTAACTTATCACAGCTTAGTGGTATCATCATTTTATACCATAAATTACAGAAGTATAGAAACTGTGAGAAATAGTAATTATTAAAATATTTAATGCCTGAAAATTTAATGGAATTGAAAAAGGACATGAGTTATTGAATTGAAAAATGCGCTAAGTTCATAGCAGAATAAATACAGCTAAACCTACTCTCAGATATATCTTGGTAAAAATCCGTAGCTTACAAAACAAACAGGAAGTCTGGAAGACATCTTGAGAAAAAGAACAAATGACCTACAAGGGAACAATATTTAGCCTGGTGAATAATTCATCAGTGGTGACACATGGACAAAGTTAATACAATTTACTTTTTAAAATGCTGAGGAAACACAAATGTCAATCTAGAAATCAATATACAGCCAAATTGTAATTCAATAGAGAGGGTGTAATAAAGACCTTGTAAGGCATATAGGTGAATGAAACTGTGTCTAATTCAGTGTGATTAAAATTTAAATTGTGCAGAAGAAATTTCTGACAGATGAAAGTAGTGAAATATGATAGCTAATTTTTAACTATTGAGATGATGTAAGATCCTCAGTTTTGTTAATGTACATAATGAGATAAATTTGGAAAAACTATATATCTCTTCACCTTTCCTTAAGTTAGCTAATTTTTATTTTGTGTTTAAATTTTTGCAATGCATATTATTTCTAGAATATCATATATGTTGACATTTTATGTTAAACTGTTGCCATAATATTTTAAATACATGCAATGAATCCTTAATTTCTTAGTGATTTAAAACTTTCAAGAGCTAGGGTCTGTTATTTTGCCCTACTTTATAAACTAAGGGTAACTCTACTGGCATAGTGAACTGCTATGGTTGCTAACCAAAAGGTTGGCAGTTCAAATTTACCAGGCTCTTCTAAGAAACTCTATGGGGAAGATCTACTCTGCACTACAGGGTTGCTATGAGTAGGAATCAACATGACTCAAGTGGGTTTTGCATAAACTAATAAATTAGCCTGTAACTATTTCATGGATACAGGCAGAAGACATGATACTCCTGGGTCAGAAACAACTGACTTTATTTTCTATGATAGGCAGGCAGCATGAACTTCATATTTGCATCAGTTCTCCTTGCTCTCCACCCAAATGCTATGGAAGCAGGCTCAGCTGGTACTATGCAAACAGTAGAGTGGTATCAGAATTGTTGAAAACCAAGCTTAAGATATCTCCTAACTTACAAAGTGGATGTTGGCAAAAATATTCAACACTTGGCCTAGGGGGAGACATTTTCTTTCCTGATCAAGAAACAAATTTGCCCTGGTCATTAGAGTAAGACACTGTCACTGTCATCTTTCCTATACAAATATCCTTGAAAAGACAGTTTGGAACAAAACCAGTGCCTCTTCACAAGACATTTCTGATATTCGTGATCTGGTCTGTGCCTGCCTCTCCAGCTTCACCTCTAGTTGTTATTCCACAAGCATGCAATCCATACCTGCTTGATATGGCCTAAGTAAGCCATGCTGATTAGTAATATTAAACATTCACCACATTTATGTAATCGTACTATGTGCAAGATTCTGCACTTAATGTTTTACATCATTTATCTCAGATATTTTTCAAAACCCATTCAAGGTTCATTATCTCCAAAAATAGATAAGAAACTGACACTGAGAAAACAAATTTTTACACTTTATGGCTTGAGTATGTGATTCTTTTTGCTTAGAATTACTATTTCTTTATTTACCAAAGATCCACCCAAGTTTCAACTTGTGTTTCCCTTCCTTACAGAATCTTCCCTAAATCTCCAAATTAGTTAGCAGTACCTCTAGTCCACTCACGTTTAAAGTATTTGTTACCCTATATACAGTGAAACCTGTGAAAGATGGAATTCAATGGGGCTGCCTTGTTTTTCTGTTTCTCATAATTTTCTGCCTTTGACAGAATATAGTCACCACTGTTCTATTGCTCTCTACTGGAAAACACTAGTTTTCTTCCTTGGACAGTTTTCTGCCTTACACAGTTTCTGCCTTTCACAGGTTTTATTGTATGTCTTTGCCTATTTTCTTCTCTTTAATCTCTTTTAAAGCAAAAAAAAAAACCGAGTAATCTAGGTGTTCTTGTTCCTTATGTGGTATTTGGCATAGTAAGCTTTTAATAAAAGTTTGCTGATTCAAGATACATATATCATCTCCCTTATTTAACTGATGATGAATCTTGAAAAATCCCATTAGTTCTGAGGACACTTATTCTTCTTTATATAAATCAAAAGCATTAAGGTTATAAAACACAAACAGATAAGTAAACTATCAATTCAAATACTAATAACAAGTCATGTTACTTTATAGCACATAATAAAATGTAGATCTTTTGTTTAAACATATATTGACAGTACTATTTAATCTGAGATCCAAAGCTCTTTTAATACAGACCTAACATAAATTTTGCTCTCAATAAACTGATGTTTAAATGGTTATTAATATTACATGAATTTCTGTCACTATCATTTTCCTGAACCACTGTGTCCTCTCTTTAACTATTATCCCTTTTATTTCTTGAAGTCTAACTCAAAGCTGTCAACCTATAAGAAGTAAGCTGAAGAAATAAAAAGTCTTAAAAGAAGGGAACACAGACTTGTGAAATGATTTTTCTTGCTGCTTTTTCCCCTGCTTCCTAGGCTTTCTAGCAGAACACTAATGCTTCTCTTCTCAAGCTGGTGTAAAGGTATTCCCTTTGCTTTTATAATTTGTGATGAGGAAGAGAACTGCAGATACAATTTCTAGTAAGCTTAATTTAAATATAACTTGCAGAAATTTAACCCAGCACTATCTCCAAGCAATGAAACATTCCTTTTGATGTTAAACAGGCAAGACTTTCATGAGTCCATTAGATTTTTTTTTTTCCTGCATGATACATACACCAAGTCTTGGATTTTAATCCTCATATACACAAGAGAGGGGTATTTGAAGTAAAGGATAACAGATTCGGTGCCCATCTAGCAAGACTCTGTGGCACAACAGTTTTCTTCTTTTTTGTACGTATCCACGCATCACACAGTATGACCTAAAAATTGGTTTGAAAGCCATAATCAATTGTCATGTTGTGCACTTACACGGATGTGGCTGTGGATGCAGATGTGTAATCAAAGAAATGTTGGCTACGTGGATCGTAAAATCCACTGCTTGGGTCCAAAACTGAGTTGAATTATACTTAGCAACTGTAATACCTTGTAGAAATTACTTTAAATATTTTTGGTGCCTGTTTTATTTCTTCTAAAATGGGTAATAAAATAGTACTTTATATGTGTATAGATAGCTGGATACATTTGTACATTTTTTGTTGTATGTTGTTGAGTTGATTCTGATTATGAGTGATTATGAGTCTATGTGTTCATATATACCTGTATTTAACTGGTTTAAGTGTTACATTTTACAGGTTAAAGTAGTCAGTTTTTAACTGAAAGGTCGGCAGTTTGGATCCATCAACTACTCCGTGGGAGAAAGATGGAGCACTGTTTTCTTAGTAAGTGTAGCCTTGGAAACCCTACGCGGCAGTTCTGCTTTCTCCTATAGGGTTGCTCTGTATCAGAATCAGCTCCACAGCAGTGAGTTTGGTTTTTAGGTTTTGGTACCCAGTTAGTACGTAATAAATATTAGGAATATTTTCTATCATTAAAATTTATACTAATTTAAGTGGATAAATGCATACACATACATGTAAGAAGAAGAAAACATAAACGAAAAGATTAAATCTTTTGTTTCCTCAATTCACTTTCTATTTTGTTTGCTGACACAAGTGACTGCATTTGCATGCCATTTCTTGAAGAATTCCTTTTAGTTGGCTTTTCCATGATCAGAGTGTTTAAAAAGAGATCAGTCAGTGAATATTATTTCAAGCTGGCACCTTCCCATTTGCTTAAGCAGAGTGCATAACCTGTGCAAAAGAAAGGTTGGAAGAGAAATGGAAAGAGAAAATCCAGTGCTGTAGAGTTAAAAATCAAATCAGATAAGGCTGTGGAATGACAGTCAGAAATAGAGGAGAATCCTAGTGGGTTTTCCTTCCTCTCTTGACATCAGCTCTTCCAAGCCATCACCCACTTGTTTGGAAAGACTCCTCAGTACTCTCCTTTTGTCTTAAGAGAAGATCCATCAACAATGAACTGTAATCATATTTAAATTAGTTAAATGATGACTTTCAAAATGCTCAGTTAGTAGATTCACCACTCAGTACAGCTGAGCCAAGTATAAATCTGATTCCAGCTGAGTGGTGGTTGGCTCCCATCTTTCCTTTGACATACCGTTTGTTCTCCATGCATGCTAGGGATTCCAATCTCCTACCAGGTCAATTTTTCATCTTGCAATCACTACTGAAGTGATTCAGAGTGCTAACAATATTCCTCTTTAGTATGAGAAACCAGTAACAGAGGCAATCAGTTTACTGTTCCCCAGGAACTGAGGATAAAATTAGCAGTATAGTGTATTCTTTATGGCTTATATTATTTCAGGCTTCCATGAAACAAAGTCACCACTCAACAGAACTTTAAATTAGCATACTCAGGAAATCAATTGCTCCCAATGTAATTAGCATACAGCTGCTAATTATCAAGTGAAATGCTGCACTGAAGAGGGACTGACGTTTCTGTTGATTTGGGTGTTAACATGAAGAGATAATTATTCAAACCACTTTACTTCTACATTGTGGGTATGCAACGTATGTTTCTAATTTCCTGGGACGTGGAAAGTTATTGGAAAGATACGCAAGTCAACTATTTCTTAAAGTACGTCTTAATATTGTGCAAGAAATTAGTCTGAATTTTGGATTGTGTCATGTATTCTTGAAGACTGTGATGTGCAAAAATAATTTTCTTCCATTGTTAAGATGTTCTATAAGTTTCTGTGTGTAGATTACAAACATAAATAAAAGAATCAACAGTATTTTTCTAGTGATATAACTTGCCATCTGGTCCTGTACAATTCTCACAATTGTTGCTTTGCTTGAAGCTATTATTATTCCAACCACTGTATCAATCTATCTCTTTGAGAGTTTTCTCTTTTTTCTCTGACCTTCTGTCTTACCACACATGATATCCTTCCCTGTGGACAGATCCCTTCTGATAGCATGTCCAAAGTACATGAGATGAAATCTCACTATCCTTGCTTATAAAGAGCATTCTGGCTGTACTTTTGACAAGACGAATTGTTTTTTCTTTTGGCAGTCCATTCTATATTCAATATTCTTCACCAACGCCATAATTCAAAGGCATCAGCTACTCCCTGACCTTCCTTATTCATTGTCTATAGCTAACACATGCCAAGCCAAACCAAGCCAAGTGCCGTCAAATCGGATCCAACTCATGGCAACCCTAGGTCGCCAAGATTGTTAACATATGAGGTAATTAAAAAATACCATCCTTGGGTTAGATGCATCATAGTCCTCAAAGTGACATCTTTGCTTTTTAATAATTTTAAGAGGTCTTTTACAGTAAATTTCCCCCGATGCATATGTCACTTGATTTCCTGACTTCTGCTTCCATGAGCTTTGATTGTGGATCCAAGTAAAATGAAATCCTTGATAATGTCAATCTTTTCTCAGTTTATCACAGTGTTGCTCACTGGCCCTGTTGTAATGATTTTTGTTTTTTGTTTATGTTGAGGTGTAATCCTACTGAAGGCCATGGTCTTTGAATTTTATCAGTAAGTGCTTCAAGTCTTTTTAGTGATCTACCAGCAAAGTTGTGTCATCTATCACAGGATGCTACATTCTTTCTCATACAGTACAGCTTCTAATATTTTTTCTGCACATAAATTGAATTAATGTAAAATGATGCAGCCCAGATGTACACCATTCCTGATTTTGAACCATACGGTATTCTCTAGTTCTATTTGAATGAATGCCTTTTTGTCTTATATACAGGTTCCTCATGAACACAATTAAGTGTTCTGGAATTCCCATTCTTCTCAAGGTTATCCATAATTTGTCATAACCCACACAGCTGAATGTCTTTGCAAAGCCAACATGACACAGGTAAATATCTTTTCTGCAGACACTGCTTTTGGACAAAATATCTCTTATGTCAGTAATGATATTCCTCACACCATGTCCGCTTCTGAATCCACCTTGAATTTCTGGCCCTCATCTGTCGGTGTACTGCTGCAATCATTTTTTAACTATCTTCAGCAAAATCTTACTTGTGTGTAACATTAGTGATACCATACGATAATTTCCTCATTCTAAAATAGCTAGATTCTCTAAATATGTATACAAATTGTTGCATCTGTTGCATTTTTCCATTTCACTTCTTTGACAGTCACCATCCTTACTATTTTACCTCAACATCTAACTTTTCAGTGTCACTCTTGACTCTCCCAAACAGCAGTGCTTTAACAAGTCCTAGGGTTTATTCTATTGAAAGGACAATAAATCTACTTCCAAGCTATATTTCCTAGGAAAAATAAAAATCTAACGAGCTGTGCAGCTGTCTCTGCTCCATTCTTCCCATTGTATTGCAGTTGACAAGTGGCCTTCCAATGCAAAGCAGATAAAGTGCTTCACTGCAGTTGTACTTTTGGTTGGATTGCATCTTTGTGCAGGCTACAAAGATATTCCATATTATTATGCCATATCACTATACAGAGGCATTTCATATCAGTACACCAAGACTGCAGTTGCCTATGTTCATAGTCACATAATCAGTTGTTTTTCCTAAAATCATTAGTCTCCAGACAGTATGAATAGAATATGAAAAATACCAGGAAGAAATAACAGTCCATTTTCAGAGTGGTTGAAACATAAAATTTCAGGGGGTATGTGGCAAGAGATAGGTCTCAAGGAGTTATGGAAGGGTCATACCAAGGAGGATTCATTAGGGTGATATAAAAGAATGTTCACATTATTTTGTGAAAAATGAGGAAAGATTGAAAGTATTTTAACTAACACTTTCAGTTTTCACTTAATAAAATTCACAAAGCTGCTGAATGAAAAATAAATTGGAGAAAAACAGACTTAAATGGAATTCTCAGACAAGAAGCTATTTCAGTAGTTTGTAAGAGAGATAATGCAGAAAGAGATAGTTTGGGAAATGAATGGCAGTGTTTACTGAAGAAGAGAGTGCAAGACAAATAGTAAATTATTTTCCTATTTGTAAATTTCCTGTTTATGAGTCATGGACTAGAAGATAACAAATCCCATATTTATAGGAATCATAATACTTTTGGTGTGTCATTAAAAGCCTTCTTTGCAATGATAGCTTGAAGTGTAACTGAATAAATATACTCATTATTTCAAGAATTCTAAGTACAAATTGGATCCTCACATCAAGTCCATAGGTAAATAGCAGATTTTGCTCTACAGGTTTTATTTAAAAAATTGTATCTGAGGAAAGTTATTTTACATGCTGTCTCTAGATCACACTTCTCATAAAAGCTAAAATACCAAAACTGGGAGTAGAACCCACATCCTTAGTTACAAAATATTTTTTTCTTCTAAAACAACTCAAAACTGTGTCCAAAAGCTACTCGTTTTCTAACTCCATCAACTAGTCAGATGGTTCTGTTTGAAGTCCCTCCTTCAGCACTGACTTCAACCTAATATTCTACTGTATTTCATTCAAAAATCCCAACTCATTTAATTTCCTATGTGAAAGTATAATATTCAATGAATAAGTACTTTATAATATTTTTTAAAAATGCATACTTTTGTTTTATACTAATTTTAGGTTGTTCCAATAATTTAAGTAAAATAATTTAAATTATATTATACTTAAAGAAAATTTTCTAATTGGCATCTGTGAAAATGTTTACCAGATGTTCATTTTTAAAAAAAAACAGAAAGAACAATGAAAGTCTATGAACAGGGGTCATTCTGGAAACAAGTTATATTCACATAAGACAGCAACAGTGAAAATGAAAATCCCAGTGTCATTGAAAATGAAAAAGCAATACCAATTTTACTGTATTTACTTTGAATAACATTCATTCTCAGTTTTCTCACGCAACACAATACACATTTAAAGCCAATGGATGTGATGTATTCCCCAGAAATACTTTCCGGGTTCCCACAAGGCCCTTACCTATTTGATACCCCAGATACAGTACAGTAAGATATAAAGTTTACTGACTTGACACACACACACACACACACACACAGACAGACAGACATGCACACACACAAATATCTGATTGCGAGTCCTGGATTTCAATGTAGATATCTGAAACAGTGCAAATATATACATATATTTCTCTGAGCCTCAGTTTCTGTCTTGCAAAATTTGTATGACTCTGCATTTAATTCTAGTTTTGCCTGGTTGGGGACTGAGGTTTTGACATCATTGAGAAAGTTACTCCTTGGAGCACTGAGTCTCACTTCCAGCTGTCTTTTACCACCATCTGGAGAGCTTCTCACATGCCTGTATTGGAGTCCTAACCAACAGATATTACTCCACTCAGAAACTGGGTAATGACAAGCAACTCTGTAAGAGTGTTCTGGTAACTGCATCCTTTATTTATTTTATTTTTTTATTATGATTCAGTGAAAGTGTACATTCCCATATAAATTTGCATGCCCACCTATGTGCAGCTTCCACTGCTCTCCCTGCCCAGTGACAGCACACTATTCCTCTCTGCTCCATACATGTCTCATCCTCCCAACAGTCTCCTTCTCCTCCTCTCCACCCACTCCGCTTACTCCTATCAGAGGTCAGCAGGATGATATCCTACAGATGCAGAGAACCAGAAAGTGCACCCAATGTATAGTCACTCTACGTTACCAAGTCCAATCCCTTGCTGTCCAAAGAATGGACCTTCATTATGATCCATGGGCAAGGGCAGCATCAGGGCCAGGGGCCCGGGTCCCAGAGGAACCCCAAAGCTGCTGGACCATCAATTGTGGTCTTTTAGTGGAGATCTCAGGGTGCACCCCTTTTTATTCTTGTATTGCCAGTGAGACTAACTTTGTGAGCTCCATCATAGCTGTCACTGGTGATAGCCGGGCACCATCTGGTTCTTCTGGTCCCAAGCCTATGTAGACACCCACTCATGTGGGTCTCTGTCTTCTGGGTTGTCATTTTGGTCCTCGGTGAGCATCTGCTCCTGCTGAGTTGGGACCATTGGCTGTGCTCTCGGATGGCAGCTTGGCAGCTTTTAATATCCCGGACACCACTCCCCAATGTGGAGTGAAGAGAGTCCTCTTAGCAGAACGCTAGTTGTGCCAGTTGTCCTCGATTTCACTTAAGACCATGGTCCCCTGCCCCCCACCCCAACTATTCTGTCCTTGCATTATTGGGTTAAGATGGGAGGAGTACTCAAGTTATGTGGACGTCCACTTAATATTGTTCGTGTTTCTAATGTGTGCTGTCACCGATTTCACCCAACCAAATGTCTACCAACTGTATAACCTAAACTCGCCTGCCTCACCCTCCATCCCTCCCCTCCCTTGCAGCTGGCAAAGAGTTTTCTTCTATGCATAAGTCTGTTTTTGAGTTCCTATCTCATACAATATTTGTCCTTTTGTCTCTGACTACTTTCACTCAACATAGTGTCTTCCAGTTGAAACCAGGTTACGAGATGTTTCCTGGAATCATCATTGATCTTTATCATTGCATAGTGCTCCATTGAGTATATATACCATGGTTTATCTATCCATTCCTCTGTTGTTGGGCATTTGGGTTGATTCCATCCTTTGGCTATCATGGACTGTGCTGTGAGAAACATTCTTAAGCATGTATCCATTGGTGTGAATGGTCTTGATTCTGTAGGATATATTCCAAGTAGTGGAATTACTGGGTCAAATGGTATATCTATATCCATTTTTTTAAGGAAGTGCCAGATTGCTTCCCAAAGAGGCTGGACCATTTTGCAAGCCCACCAGCAGTGTAGGAGAGTTCAACTTTCTCCACAGCCTCTCCAGCATTTGTTGTTTTGAGTTTTTTGGATCATAGCCAACCCTGTTGGGGTGAGATGGTATCTCATTGTCGTTTTGTTTGAATTTCTTTAATAACTGAAGATCATGAGCACGTCCTCGTGTTTTTTGGCTGCCTGAATCTCCTCTTTAGAGAAATGTCTGTCCAACTCCTTTGCCCATCACTTAATTGGATGATTTATCTTCTTCCTATTGATATTTTGTTGTATCTTATAGATAACAGAGATCAGGCGTCAGTCTGACATGTAGTTGCCAAACATTTTTTCTCATTCTGTAGGTGGCCTTTTAACTCTTGTGATAAAGTCTTTGGATGAGCAAAAATGTTTGATTCTTAATAGTCCCCATTTGTCTATTTTCTTTTCTGTTGATTGTGGTTTGTTTGACAGATTTTGAAGTCTGTCTACATTGTGTATTAAAACTTCCATTGTTGTTCTTACTTTTCCTGGGATGAACTTTATCATTTTAGATTTGATATTTACACCTTTTATCCAGTTCGGATCCAGCTCGATGGCACTTGACTGGCTCATCCAGTTTGAGTTGGTTTTTGTATAAGGTGTAAGATCTGGATCTTGTTTCAATTTATGGCAGATAGATTTCCAAAGTCGCCAGCACCATTTCTTCAAGAAATTGGTTTTACCCCAGTATAATGTCTTAGGTCCTTTGTCAAATATCAACTATTCATAGGACGATGGTGTCATCTCTAGGGTCTCAATTCTGTTCCATTGACCAATCTGTCTGTTCTTGTACTAGTACCAGGTTGTTTTGACCAATATGGCAGTGAAAAAGGTTCTGAAGTTGGATAATGTGAAGCCTCCCAGTGTTCTTCTTTAGTAGTACCTTATTTATCTGTGACTTCTTCCCTTTCCAAACAAAATTGGTGATTTGTTTCTCCACCTCATTAAAAAATGATGCTGCAACTTGCATTGGCATTGCATTATATAAGTAGATTGCTTTGGCTAAAACAGACATTTTCACAATGTTAAGTCTTCCTATCCATGAGCAGGGTAGGTTTCTCCATTTATCTAACTCTCTCTTAGTTTCTTGTAGTAAGGGCTTGTAGTTCTCTTTGTAAAGGTCTGTTATTTCTCTGGTTAGATTAATTCCTAGGCACTTTATCTTCTTGGGGGCTATAGTAAATGGTATTTATTTGATGATTTCTTCATTAACAATCTCACTGTTGGTATAAAGGAATCCTACTGATTTATTTATGTTTATCTTGTATCCTGAGACTTTGCTGAATTCTTCTATCAGTTTGAGTAGCTTACTTATAGATTCTTTGGGATTCTCTGCATATACAGTTATATCATCTGCAAACATGGAGACTTTGACTTCTTTTCTGATGCAGATGCCCTTTATTTGTTGGTCTTGTCTAATTGCTCTGGCTAGAACTTCTAGCACTGTGTTGAATAGGAGAGGTGAGAGTGGGCATCCTTGTCTAGTTCCTGTTCTCAAGGGAAACTCCTTCAGTCTCTCTCCATTCAGGATGATGTAGGCAGTTGGTTTTGTATAAATGGCCCTTAATGCATTGAGGAATTTTCCATGTATGCCTGTTTTACTTAGAGTCTTTAGCATGAATGGGTGTTGGACTTGATCAAATGCCTTTTCTGCATCAATGGACAAAATCAAGTGATTCTTGTCTGTTGTGATATTTATGTGATTAATCACAATAATTGTTTTTCTGATGGTGAACCAGCCTTGCATCACTGGTATGAATCCAACTTGGTCATGATAGTTTTTTTTTTTTTTTTTTTTTTTTTTTTTTGATATGTTGTTGTATTCTATTGGGAAGAATTTTGTTGAAGATTTGTGCATCTAGATTCATGAGTGATATTGGTCTGCCATTCTCCTTTTATGTCCATGATGGTGGGTTTTACATTAAAATTGATTTTATCTGAGATTACAATTGCCACACCTGCTCTTCTTTGTTCATTGTTAGCTTGATATATATTCTTCTGTCCTTTGATTTTCAGTTTGTTCCTATCTTTAAGTCTCAAGTGAGTTTCTTGTAGACAACATGTGGATGGGTCATGTCTTTTGATCTAACATGTCACTCTATGTCTCTTTACTGGAGCATTCAGTCAATTCACATTCAGTGTAATTATTGATAGGTATGTGTTCACTGCTGCCATTGTGATATGTTTATTTTTGTGTTGATGTTTTCTCTGTTGTTCCTCTTAGTCTGTTCTGGGACATCCTCTTTTGTGAGTTAATTTTTCACCTTTTTCAGAGCTGATTTTGTAGCTGTTGAGACTCTTGTGTTACATTTCTTAATATGATATGTTACATCTTTCTTGTGCTTTACGGCTGCCTCTAAGATCCCCCGTAATAAACTATATATAAACCCTATTTTAATTACTACCAGTCTTGTCGATTTCCTCTCCATCTGGAAGGACTATAACGACTGTAATACATCCCTCTTTTGAATATGATGGCACCATAGTTTTCATGATAATCACTGGATTGTTTCAGTATTCAAGCTGTGATTGAGTCTGGAGCCTTCCCTCACTGAGTAGAATTCTGGATGATGTGTCCTTCTAAAATATAAAGTTTGTGGTTTTGTTCTTCTAAACGAAAGCCAAGAGCTTCTTTCAGTATTTCTTGTAGTTTTCGTTTGGTTTTTACAAAGTCTCTGAGTTTCTGTTTATCTGGGAATGTCTTAATTTCATTTTCATATTTGAAAGATAGTTTTGCAGGATATATAATTCTTGTTTGGAAGTTCTTCTCCTTCCAGATTTTGAATGTGTCATGCCACTGTCTCCGGCCAGCATGTTTTCTGCTGAGAAATCTGATGAAAGCCTACAGGGTTTCCGTCTGAATGTTAGCTTTGCTTTCAGTCTTACTGCCTTTAAGGGTTGCTGCTTATATTTCATTTTGTTAAGCTTGATTATAATATGTCTTGGAGTTTTTCTTTTGAGATCTATATTGGGTGGCATACAATATGCATCTGGAATATTTCTATTCTCTTCCTTCATGATTTCTGGGAAGTTTTCTGTCAGCAGCTCAGCAACAATGGTCTCTGTGTTCTCAGGTGTCTCATCCTGTTCAGGGACTCCAATTAATCGAGGGTTGTTACTCTTAATAGAGTCCCACATGCTTCTTAATGCTTCTTCATTTTTCTTATTTCTTTTTTCTGATTTGTTCTCATAGACGCTGGCATCAATAGCTCTGTCTCCAAGTCAGAAATTCTTTTTTCTATTTGTTGCATTCTGTTTTCTTGGCTTTGAATGGAAATTTCTATGTCTTTGATTCTGTTCTTGATCTATTGGATTTCAGAGTACTGGTGTTCCATCAGATCTAATAGCTTCCTTAATTTTTCATATTATTGTGCTGCATTTTGTATAAGGTCTAGAAGGGCTCTGTATATAATCCTTTTATATTCACCTTCTGATGATTTCAGAAAGTTTCTTCATCTGGAAAACTCCTTGGTTGTTTTATTTGGGAGCGTTCTGAAGCCATGGGTGATTTCTTGTTTGCCACAAGTGTCTTGCTTTTTGGGTCCCCTGTGAGTAAGTAGAGGCTGGGAGAGATACTGTGGTGATGGACTGCAGATGTTTCTCTAGGCTGTCTAAAATATAAACAAAAGGTATCTGACCACTTCCCAAGTCAGTCAGTTTTTCAGGTGTAGAGGTACCTCTTCCCAAATGGCAAAGTAAGCACCTCTATATCCAACCCCAGATGATACAAACTAGTTCAAAATACAGCAATGCTACTGCCCTGTTGGCCTCTGCTGACAGAACCCAGCCTTAGGCGACACTGTGTAAACTACTGCTTTTCTGTTGGAGAAACACTGTAGTGTTTGCAGGTGCTGGCTCCCAGGGTAAGAATTAGGTCCCGCTAAAATCTTTGTATCCAACACGGGGTCCCGCACATAGGCCCCATGATTCTGCACAAACCACACTGTGGCAGCGATAAAAAGAGAGGCCCGAAGTGGCCAGATGAACAGAGTCCTAAGCCTGGCTCTCAAAATATGGCAATCTTGCCTATCTATTCTACTAGCAGTGTGTCTGAGTCTAGCCATTAGGCAAGACCCAGCTCCGCCCACTGGCCAAGACAGAGAAAATAAGTCACAATGGGCGTTACCTTCAGTCTGTGAGAGCCAGGGCTAGCCAGGAGTGGGAGTCAGGGAAAGAGAGGTGTTTTATTTTGTTCAGTGTTATGATGCCCAAATTAACAGCACTGTGTCGTGTCCTAGAGCTCACTAGGTGATCAGAAGGCTCCATTTGATTATCAGTTCAGGTCTTGGTTTCCAGAGGGATATAAGGAAAGGTGTGCTTAGTCCACCATCTTGACTCTGCCCCCTGCATCCTTTAAATTATGCATGGTGGACCCATAGGAGATGCTGGAACTTGAACCATAGTAGATATTTCAACAGATAAAGGGGGAAACTAGGGGAAGTAAAGGTCTATTACTGAAAGAGCATGGCCAGTACTGGGCAAAATGTAGCAGCTCTTCATGGGAGCCTTGGAGAATAAAGAGGTACTGTTAGCATATAGCTCGGATAGAATGCCTTCAAACTAAAACCAAGGAATTTCTATTGGAAGGAACAGATCAAGTTGACCCTATGGGGGAAATTCAAGGAAGTTGGATACTTTAAAGCCATAGGCTGATAGAATGGTAGATATGGAGACTTTGACATTATGCTGTTGTCACTGGGTGCCATCAAGTTGATTCTGACTCATAACTAGTATGATGACAAAGTAGAACTGCATCACAAGTCAGTGGTTTGTAAAGGTCTGAATTGTTTATTGGAATTCACTTTCTTTGGCTTGCCTTCTTGGAATCTACTCTTTTAATTTATTTTTCCTATTTCTTTTCTCCAAATGGTTCAAACACAGTGGTCAAACTTGTCAGAAAAAGTCTTCTGTTTCAGAAAGCTTCAGCTCAGTTCTCTACCTTACAGAGAATGTTTTTGTTTTTCATCTTCATATATTTTTACTTGTATTTATTTTCACACACCAAGAATTTTAAGATCTAGAAGATGGGGTCAAGATTTCATATACGGTTAAGTCTATTTGGTTAAGAAACTGGCTTACTTGTCTGATTTTAAATAATAAAAAAGTTATAGTATGTGGAAAAGGTAACAAAGCCAGCAGATGCTGTGTCCTTTAAGCACATTTAAACTCATTACCTCTACCTACTGCAAATAGAACTATTATGTATGTTGATTTAATTGCAGTTTCTGAATCATTCTGCTAATTGCCCTATTTTTAGAATAAAGACCTTTTAGAACCTTTTTTATTAAATTTTTTTCCCTGTTTCTTTTCCCCTGATTCTTCCAACACTGCTATCAAATTAGAACATCACTGTTATAATGAGTGAACTGAACCAGCCTGGTCACTATAACTGTGGACTAGATGGAGACACAGAAACTGGAATGTTGGTGCTGAACCACTCTGAGAAGCTATTCGAAATGCTGGTCTGAGAAGGGTCGTGAGGCTGTGACTTTGTGGGAAGGAAAGATGGCTGTGATTTGTTAGTGGTGTCTTCCATCACTGAAGGTGGAAAGGGTAGAGTTATATGGGTTGTGAATCTACTATCATAATAATAGATATTAGATCTATGATTTAACAACAGCAAATTCCTCCCAGGCTAACAGCAATATCCATTAGTATAAAATGGGATACCATAGGAAGATTTCTAGAATTTAGCTAAATGAGCTTTGTAACACATATGACCTACCCCAAGATTACAGCAGATATGAGAAGTCCCAGATACGTAAGGTACTACTAAAGAAGAAGAATACACTGGAAGGCCTCTCATTACCCTACCTTAGAACATATTACACCACCACAGTGGTCAAAACAGCCTGGTACTGGTACAAGAACAGACAGATCGATCAATGGAACAGAATCGAGACCCCAGAGATGACACCATCTGCCTATGAACAACTGATATTCAAAATGGCCCTAAGACAACAAACTAGGGTAAAAACTGTATCTTCAACAAATGGTGCTGGCAACACTGGATATCCATCTGCAATAAATTGAAACAAAACCTATATCTTATACAAAAACCAACTCAAACTGGATAAAAGAAGTAAATATCAAATCTAAAACAGTAAAGCTCATCCAAGAAAAGGTGGGAACAACAATGGAAGTTTTAATACACAATGTAGACGGACTTGAAAATCTGTCAAACAAACCACAATCAACAGAAGAGAAAATAGATAAAAGGGAACTATTAAGAATCAAACATTTTGCTCATCCAAAGACTTTATCACAAGAGTTAAAAGGCCACCTACAGAATGGGATAAAATATTTGGCAACTGTATGTCAGACCAACGCCTGATCTCCCTAATCTATAAGATACTACAAAATATCAATAAGAAGAAGACAGCATCCAATTAAGCAATGGGCAAAGGAGATGGACAGACATTTTTCTAAAGAGGAGATCCAGTCAGCTAAAAAGCATATGTGGATATGTTCATGATCTTTAGTTATTAAAGAAGTTCAAATCAAAAGTACAATCAGATACCATCTCACACCAACGAGGTTGGCCATGATCCAAAAAACCCAAATCAACAAATACTGGAGAGGCTGTGGAGAAAATGGAACTCTCCTACACTGTTGATGGGCTTGCCAAATGATCCAGCCTCTTTGGGAAGCAATCTGTCACTTCCTTAAAAAAAATGGATGTAGATATACCATTTGACCCAGTAATCCCACTACTTGGAATATATCCTACAGAATCAAGGCCTTTCACACCAGCGGACACATGCACAAGAAACAGCATAGTCTATGATAGCCAAAGGATAGAATCAAGCCAGATGCCCAACAACAGAGGAATGGATATGTAAACCATGGTATATATACTCAATGGAGCACTATGCAATGATAAAGAATAATGATGATTCCAGGAAACATCTCATTACCTGATTTAAGCTGGAAGACATTCTGCTGAGTGAAAGTAGTCAGCAACTAAAGGACAAATATTGTGTGAGACCCCATCATAAGATCTCAAAAACAGACTTATTTATAGAAGAAAAGACTGATGGCTGCAAGGGAGGGGAAGGAGGGAAGGTGAGAAGGGGAGGGTTTATACTAGATAGTTGGTAGAAATTTGGTTGGGTGAAATCACTGATAGCACACATTAGAAATAAGAACAATATTAAGTGGACTTCAACATAACTTGAATATTCCTTCCATCTTAACCCAATATTGCAAGGACAAAGTAGCTGGGGCAGGGGGCAGGGGACCACGTTCTTAGATGAAATTGAGGCCAATTGGCACAACTAGCATTTTGCTAAGAGGGCTCTCTGCACCCCACGTTGGTGAGTGGTATCTGGGATCTTAAAAGCTGCCAAGCTGGCATTTGAGGGCACAACAAATGGTCCCAGCTCAGCAGGAACAGATGCTCACCTAGGACCAAAATGACGTGGGATAAAGACAACCCAGAAGACAGAGAGACCCACATGAGTGGGTGCCTACATAGACTTGGGACCAGAAGAACCAGATGGTGCCCAGCCATAGCGAGTAATAGCCGCAATGGAGCTCACCAAGCTGAGTTTCACTGGCAACATAAGAATAAAAAGGGGTGCACCCTTTTTTATTCCCCTAAAAGACCACAGTTGATGGTCCAGCAGCTTCGGAGTTCCCCTGGGAGCATGGCCCTTGGCCCTGATGCTGCCCTTGCCCATAAATCATAACAAAGGTCCATTCTGCAGAAGCAAGTAGATTGTACTTGGTGATGCAGAGTGACCATATATTGGATGCGCTTTATGGTTCTATGCATCTATAGGATATCATCCTGCTGACCTGTGGCTGGAGTAAGGGGAGTGGGTGGAGAGGAGAGGAAACGAGACTGTTGAAAGGATGAGACATGTATGGAGCAGAGAGGAATAGTGTGCTGTCACTGGACAGGGAGAGCAGTGGAAGCTGCATATAGGTGGACATGTAATTTTATATGGGAGTGTACATTTTCACTCCATCACAATAAAAAAAAAGAAAACAAAATGAATTATTGGTTTTGATTTTTTCCAAGTACCCACATCTCAGCAATTTTAAATAGTACATTTAGCAACATACAAGGACAATTTTGTGTGGAGGCAACTTTTGGCTGCATATATGATGAATTTCTATTGTATTAGCAATGGAAAAAATCTTTATTCTGTCAGTTTCTAAAATCAGATTTCAAAGTCTTAAGGTCACTTGACTCAGGGTGGAAGACATTCAAAATGGGAGACAAAAAGAGATCGAAAGATGGAGATACAAATAAATAGAGGTAGGATTCTACATAAGCTGTGAACGTCAGTCTTTCGAAAGTTGCACTCAGTAGGGTGGTAAATTTCCTACTTTCTATAGAGTAAAACATGTTAGGTGGTGAGCTGTACCTAGATGTCACTGAATGTAATTAAACTATCAACTATTGACATCATTTACAATTTTCTTGATCACCGAGATACTGGGCTGATGGACTTGAATGCTGGTAGCTTAAGACGAAATTTTAGTGTGGGTTTAAAGTTATGACTGTACTAGTGACATTTAATAGGCAATCAATACAACTGAAAGAGAGGACACTGGGTGCCGTATGTTGATGTAATATTTATTTACTGGCAACTGGAATTCATTAGAACATGTGATTCTTTGATAACAAATGTATAGAGATACTTGAGAAAACGTCATAACACCTACCCTCACAGTGCTTAAAAGACTTACAAAGAATATGGAAATCATTGCATAAGACATTATGTATAACCTACTACATTAAGTTTGTGACCCACTGATAGATTTACTAGCCACTAACAGAGAGAAGATCCATGAGTTCCTATTTTTGAGTTGTTCTAAATTCAGTGTTGTGTCCTGGAGCTAGTTCTGTGCTTGGATTTATCTTTCCAACGTTAAAGTAAACTTTTAAACAGAAATGTTTTTCAGTGGATTTCTACCCTTTACTGTCACAATCCCCCAATAAATAACAGGAGTAATGGTGTCCAGTGTCTCTGAGTCCCTGGTCTTATTTTCAAGGTGTTGGAAAGCCTTAGGCACTTGGTTAGATGTTGCTTTAGAACTGCATGGATCTCCAGAGAATATGTTCTAGCGGTATAAATCTAGGGGATATAAATCAGTGAGTACTCCTCCATATTTTATCTTTGACCATTATGGAGCCTCTTCTTTTTTCATAGAAAGAAAATTAATTTTCATCAAGGTATCTAAATATTTAAGGTAAGGGGAAAAGAAAACTTGCTGTGGCATTGATTTTAAATCATAGAGACCCTACAGGACAGAGTAAAACTGCCCAATAGAGTTTCCAAGCAGCACTTTGTGGTTTCGAACAGTCAACCTTTTGATTAGCAGCCATAGATCTTAACCACTATGCCGCTAGGTTATTTGAGATAAAGAAAGTAGCAGAATAAATCAAAACGGTGGTTTTATCTGAGTGTTACTAATGAGACACAGGAAATAATGCAAATCATAGAACGTAGTATGATATGCGTTAGTTATAACAATGGTTCCCTTAGCACATACCTCAGAATGTGCTGGTATTTGGTTTACATATTAACACAGTTTTTGGATTGTGGGTGACTTCTTATTATAATGTTACTATTCTTTTTTTAGTGCTAAAATGTACATCAAGGTTAGGGACATTCTGAGATAGAAGCATGACTTCACTACATCATTCACCTTGAATTTAGTGTAAATGTGTGATCTTTTAAAGGAATTTCTTTGTATTTATAAGGTTGGAAACTGAATAGCTTGAAGCAGAGATTTCAGTTATTTTTACACAGTCGGAACGCTTCTTAAAATTATGAGTTAACCGAGTAATTTAAAAATGTATGTTTTAAAAAAGTAAAAAACAACACCTCCTAGAGTCATTTGTCGGAGATGGCTGAATCCCACCAAGTACCAAAACAAGCTGCGGTCAGTTCAATAAGTCATCAGATCTAAGAAAACCTAAATAAAAGCCTGGGAGAAAGGCAACTGTAATTGCAGCTGAGAAGCTTCAGTAAAAAATAGAATCCTATAGTGAATGTATAAAATAACAGAAGTAAGCCACAACTATGTTGACAGTAATCTAACAACACAGGAGATAAACTCTTTGGAGAGATGTTCCATTCTGTTTGATGTTTTTGTACACAAAAACAAAGAGAACTGTTTTGAGACAGAATTCAATATTACCAGGCAACCTTGTCGCCTCCACCTTTGCCTTGCATTTACCTGAAACACCTCACAGATGTGTTATCTAGCTTGAAAATAAGCAATTTTATTAGTATCTGTTCTCCAAATATACTTTCTTTCAAGCCTGCAGTCAGCTCCTATGTAACTGTGCCACTCTTTTTTCTGACACTAAGAATATATTTACAAATTTCAGCTGGTTCTAGTCTGTGTAATATGAATGCAATTTTAATTTAGAAAGAATGGTTTTGGGGCATGACTCTTTTAGAGGGGCTTTTGGTAAGTATTATGGGAGCTCTGCTCCCTAAATAGTTAGTCTTGTGTATGAGGAAGTGAGTTCTCAGACAGCTGTTACAAAAATGTTAGATAATATTGCCTTTTAATTCCATATTCAAAGTAATAATTACTGATCAACTGTTAAATGTGTTGGATTTTCACCTCTGAGGTTTCTTGAAATATTTCAAAAGAATGAGGAGGAGAAACTCCCTCAAACTTTTTTCCATCCATACCGCAAGAAATATATTCTCATCTACAGTCAAACCACATTTGTCCAACATGGTTACTGTTCCCTTAGGAGGCTAAGTAACCTATCTTACTTTTAAAATAATTGCATTAATAGTGGTGTTTCCAGTTCCAAAGCCTAATGTCTCATTTGGGGCTACGAGGTGCACAGTACTCTACTCATATAGAGATGCAAAGCACATGATTTAGCATGCAAAAAATCCAGCATTGTGTGTGTCCTAAAGATTTCTGTAGAATTACTTGTGTTTTTGTTCACTTTGCTTTTATAACTTTAGCAATCTTTCTGTTTAGAATGGAACAACTTACACCTACAAATTCCCAGTGGATGTTTACCAAGTTATCTTTTTCCTGTTCTTATGGATTTTGAACCATGCAGGTCCCCACAAGACAGTATGAGCCAATTCCCTGAAGTAAGTCAATCTCTCGATATATAGATGATGGATGGACAGATGGATGGATGGACAGGTGAGTGAGTGGGTGGGTGGATGGATGGGCAGATGGGTAGTCAAGTAGATAGATAGGTAAAGATAAATACCTTGGTTCTGTTTCTCTATAAGACAATATCATAATATTCTCAGAATTAAAGAAATAGTATATGTAAAGTGTGACATTCATCAAGAACTTAGTCTGTGTTGCTTTCCTCCTTTCTTTTACTATGTCTGTTGAGATATGTTGTTGTTAGGTGCCGATGAGTCAATTTCCAATCATAGCAACCCCATGTGACAGAGGAAAACTGCCTCATAGGGCTCTCTAGGCCTCTATCTTTACAGTGGATCATCAGGCTTTTCTCCAGTGAAGCCAGAGCGGTTAGTGGGTTTGAACCATCAACCTTTCAGTTAGCAGCTGAGTGCTTAACCATTATGCCGTTAGAGATCCTTTATGAGCTATACACTGCTATAGTTTCCTTGCAACAAAGCATCACACAAAGCTCTTAAATTTACTTAAAATGTACAAAAATCTTAAGTTTGAAAAGTCAGTTTACTCTTTAATGCTCCCATTTCTCCAACAACAGCAACAGCAAACTAAATGCATGATTTCTTATATTGGTGTTTTCTTTAATAAAGTCAGCTGAAGATAGGGATTAATATAAAACAATGGAGTCGTCATTTGTGGAATTTACTGCATTTCCATTACCAAAATAGTAGAAATTTCTGTCTGTAAAAGGCATGTCAGCCCAAGTATATATTGACAAAATGGATGAAATTATAAAAAGAAATGTTTCTTATAATAATAGAAAGATATCATCTCTCTATTATTAGAGATGATATCTCTAATAAGTTATTAAGCCAAGTAAGTATGAGACCACCTATGAAAAAAATTAGTGGGTAGCACTGGCAGATGGCAGACCATGGAAAATCAAACATGGAGCTTGAGAAAAATAATTGAAATGTTAATTTCAAATTTATCAAGAGCTAAAATTTAATATGTTTCTTTGCCTTTGTTAATTTGAGTGACATGAATATGTACAGAGCTTCTGAAATCAAGCTAGCTACACATACTAAACAGTATTCTAAACTATACTACAGTATTCACCAGCTTCAATTATTTTACATGTTCTACAGTGAAGTCTACTTTAATGCAACAGTCTCAAGATAATTCTTATGGAATTAGTTCACTTGGCTACAGCACATTTATACCAACACCCCACCACACACATGTATGTGTATACACACACACATGCAGGGAATCCCACACTCACGCCTACTTACACATACTCATTGCACCCACATATATCTATGCACATGCACTTACACACATGCACTTGATATACAGGATTAAATGCTCTCTTGGTAACCTTGAACCACACAATCTTGGATTTGATTTATTAAATATGTGTAAAATAAACAGCTAGCAATATACTTATTTCTTATTGATAAAATAAAAGTCTGTGTGCCAAGTCTTTTGTGAAGCAATTGGCCTAAGAAAAGACTATGGACTTTATTAGAATCAGAGTTCTCATCTCATTTCTGTTAGAATGAGGCTGTACCACATCTTATTCACATCACTGGGATACTGCCATATCACTTGAGCTGGGCAAATAAACAAATATAAAACAACAAGAGAGCAGAGAGAAAGAACAGAGTAAGGGAGGCCAACTTAACTAGTGAATTCAACTTTTCCTGCCCTGTCAGCCATTAAGCAAGGGTTCCTCCACCAAGGATGAGAGCAGTCTGGACCCAAACAAGTGAAGCTTCTTGGTAAACTTGCAGAAGGGTCGCATACATGATTTTAGGTGTTTCTCATTGCTGGCAAAGAGGTGGACCACCTTGTTCAGGAAGCAAGCCAGTAGATGAAAATGTTTTCAGGAAGAAACTGAAGAATTATTTAAGGTCATGGATAAACATAGATTCAAGAATAGTTTGGGGAACCGATAACCTTATCCACAGAAAAAGGAAAACAGTCAATGGGAGAAGTCATTGAATTATGAATTCAATGATGAATTTGATGGTACATTCTAGGCATCAGAGCCTAGATTTTAATTTTGCAGAGTAGTCCCCTATGAAGCTGAGTAATGTGTATGTCTTTGAATGTTATATATTTACGCATACATATTTTCTGTACTGGGCTTTAAAATCAAAAGACCAAGCCCATCAAGTTAATTCCAACTGTATACTGTGTTCTTTGGACAAAAACTGAAAGGAAAAAATGTTGAACTCATGCATTTTTCCTTTACATATTGAATTCAGCAACAAATCCTATCATAAGTCTGAATTCCAATTCATTGTAACTCACAAAATTAACAGTATGTTATAGCTAATCAGTAAAGGTATAGGTATAAATACTAATTTGTATTTCTCTTATGACTGAGAAAAACAAAAGTTCTTTTATATAATGATGTATAATGGTTAATGATAATTCTGTTCAGTATCAAATAATGCATAAGTACTAATCACTATAAATTAGAAACTCACATCTTTGGTAATAGCATTTTAAACAGAGGCTATGTCTCCTTGATGCCAAAATGTGACTGATACATTAAGTCAAGTAATCTATGTTTAGTATTTACAAGTAGCGAAACCATTCACAGAGCTAGTCATCATTAATAGTTCATTTTGTAATTCCTGATAGAACAAATATATATATATATATATATATATATATCACTTTCCAAGAAAGTTATTTTATGTCCTTTTTGTTCCTCCCTCACTTTCTGATAGATTTGAATTTTTGGTCATTTTTTTAAGAGAAAAAGGCATATTGAAAATCTGAAATGCTTAACACTTGAAGTCTTAGGTGTTTGTTATTATACATCAATTATTCATCAACTAATCTTGTTCTTGTTATAACAACAAAATGAGCCCAGTGCCATCAAGTCTGACTCACAGTTGCCTTGTAAAATATTGAGTTATAATAATATGAACTATTAAATCAATAGCAAAACCCTTAAGTTGATATTTTACTTATATACTTCTGACAAAAGTTAGCTGCAACACATTCTCCTGACAACTCTGCATAAAGTGCATTCTCTGATAGTTTTAAATTGATTTATGCTACTCTTGCATTGGTGTAAACCCTGCGGGGCAGTTCTACTCTGTCCTGTAAGGTCACTGTGGATTAGAACGGACTTGTTGGCAATGAGTTTGCCTTTTTGGTTTGATTTTGGGCATGTAAATTAGATAGCTTATAATAGGAGTGTATTCTCTCCCAGCTCTGGAGTAAAGAAGTCCTAAATTAGGTTGTGAGCTCTGTTGTCCTTTCAGAAGGCCTCTAGGGAAGGATCCTATTTTATGTCTTCCAGCTTCTGGTGATACAATCCTTGATATTCTGTGGCTAGTAGCTGCATCCCTCTAATCACCACCTGCATCTTCACTGGGCATTCTCCCTGTGGGTCTTTGCTTTCTTTCCTCCTACGAACACCAGTCATTGGATAAAGGCCCATCTTAGCCCATTATAAATTTATCCTAACTTGATAACTTTTGTGAAAGCTTGTTTCTAAGAAGTGGATTTATTTTGCCTAATTTTAAATGGCTGTAACTTTTCATTTAGAGTCCCTGAGTAGTACAAGGAAACTCTGTTGGCTTAGCAGTTAAACACTATGGCTGCTAATGAAAAAGTTTCACAGTTCAAATCTACCAGGAAGTCATTGGAAGTGGGATATATCTACTTTGCCCTACAGGATGGCTATGAGTTGGAATCAACTCAATAGCAGTGGGTTTGATTGATTTGGGAGTGATACAAATGGTTAATGCTCTTGGCTGCTTAGCGAAAAGGATGGAGTTCTGCATGCACTCAGAAGCATCTTTGAAGAAATGCTGCTGACCAACTTCTGAAAAGCACTCATTGCAAACCTTGTGGAGCAAAATTGTGCTCTGACTGACATGAGGTCACTGTAAGTTGGAATCGATTCTACGGCAGCTGTTTTAACCTCTTATTTAAATGTCCTGAATATGGTAGGACATACATACACTTACGGAGTTTAGTGCCAGGAGTTACTGGGACAATTGAAATTGTCTTCTTCAAGGCATAATACCTGCATGACTAAATGTCACTAAAGCTTATTGTTTTGTATTAAATTCTTGCACTAAAAAAAAAAAAAAAAAAAAAAAAACTAGAGTATTTTCCTATCCCTTGTTTAAGGGACTGATGCTTTGCTACTCTTTATATATGCATCACATACTACTGTCAATTACTCTGTAAATAAGAAAATGGGCGTAATTTTGATTTTTGTTATGTCAAACAGTATTCTTTTTTTTTCTGTTGAATGAAACTTACTGATATGAATCCCAATTATCTAAATAAGAAAAGACACCATGACAGAATACGTTTATTACATTGGAAAGATAAAAAACAGAAAAACACTGCCATTGCGTTGTGTCCTACTCATATTGACCCTAGAGGTCAGAGTAGAACTGCCCTGTAGAGTTTCCAAGGTGCACCTGGTGGGTCTGAACTGCTGACAAGCATTTCTAAAACAAGCGTCAATAAATATAAAATGCATACGAATAAAATGATAAATTTGAGTGCATTAAAATTAAGAACTGTTCATTGAAATACATCATAAATTAAAAAAAAGCCACATACTAATAGAAGATATTTGTATCCCATACAGCAGATGAAATACTAGAGTCAGAATAGTGAATAATACCAGTGTGCCTATAATTTAAAAAAAAAAAAAAAAAAAAACAAGGGGTGAATGGGCAGAAGACTGGAGGTTTATTAGGACAGAAAACAAGAATGGTTGATCAGCATCTGAAAGGATGCATCAGCCTCTTTAGAAATCAAGGAAGTGGAAATTAAACCACAGGAGAATACATTCACATCCAGCAGCTTGGTAAACACTAAAAATCTCTGAGTTATCAAGTATCTGAAAGAATGTGGAGCAATCAAAGCTCTTTACTTATTGCTGCTGGGAACGTCAGTCTCAGAAGCACTTTGAAAAACAATTTGTCATTATCTAGTGAAGCTGAAAATGAGCAAATCTTTTGAGTCTACAATTTTACTGCCTTCTGAAACGGCTGCACCCTTGCTCCCAGTGAATGCACAGAAGAATGTTCATAACTACATGCTTTCTCAACAACAACAAAAATCAGTAACAATGAAAACTGCCGACAGTCGAATGAACCACATAAATTCCCATATGCTCATAAATTGTAAGAGCAGGGAGAGGGCTGATCCAGGAACAGCCGCATCAACATCTTCTCAGAATAATGAGTGAAAAAAAGAATGTTACTGAAGAATACATTCAGTATGATTCTGTTTAAATTTCAAACGACCAAAAGAAACAGTATATTTGAGAATGAAAATACAGCAAAAAATGTAAAAATAAAAAAATAATAAACATAAATGTCACAAAATTAGAGCCTTGGAAACTCAGTGGTTAAGAGCTCAGCTGCTAATCTGAAATTTAGGCAGTTTACATCCACCAGCAAGTCTTGGAAATTCTATAGGCCAGGTCTACTTCGTCCAAAAAAAAAAATTTTTTTTTTTGAGTCAATTTCAACTCACAGTCACCCTGTAGGACAGAGAAGACCTGTCCCATAGTTTCTGAGAAGATCTTGATATATAAAAACTGCTGACTTTTGGTTAGCAGTTTTAGCCCTTAACCATTACAGCACCAAGATTTCCTATCAAAAAAACAAACCAAACCTGCTGCCATCAAGTTGATTCTGACTCATAGTAACCCTGTAGGACAGAGTAGAATGGTCCCCACAGAGTTTCCAAGGAGTGCCAGGTGGTTTAGAACTGCTGACCTTTTGATTAGCAGCCTTGGCTCTTAACCACTAGGCCATTGGAATTTCCAGGATTTCCAGGGTCTTTATGAGTTGGAATCAACTCTATGGCAATTTTTTGTTTGTTTTGCTTTAGTTTGTTTTTTTCTTTTTCCACAACAGGGCTAAACTATGAATGCGAGGGGAAAGAGGTGAGAAAGGAGGAGACAAAGGCTTCCAAGCAAATGCAGTGATGTCTATAATGTTTGCTAGCTGTCATCTAATGGGCCCCCAACTTTGGGGACCCTTGTACTACAGAGCTAAGTACTGCTATGAGTCTGAATTGACTTGGTGGCATTGGGTTTGATTTGTTGTTGTTTGGGTGGTGCCAACATGAAAGTTTTCAACTAGCGGCTGAAAGGTTCACCATTCAAATCTACCCAGAGGTGCTTTGGGTGATAACCTTGGCAATCTGCTTCCTGACTCTGCACACATAGAGTTACTGTGAGCAAAAGTCAACTCTAGGGCAACTACCAGCGATAACAAATTGCTATATAACCCTTAGAATTGTGCATTAATGTGCTGTAAATATTCAACTTAAATCAATGAAAAGAAGAACATTGTTTCCCTGTTTGGGAGAAAAAGACCTCTGTTGTATGTTAAAGGACCCTGGGTGGCAGAAACCATTTGCACTAGACCGCTAATAGAGAGTGGAGGTTAAAACCCATCGTTTGATGCCCTAGAAGAAAAATCTAGTAATCTTCTTCCATAAAGTTTACGGCTAAGAAAAGTCTTTTGAAACAGTTGTACTCTGTAACCCATGGAACCACCATCAGCTGGGATTGACTTGATGACAACAGGTTTTGTTTAGATTTTTGGTTGCAAGTTAATTGTGTACTATAAAAAGATAACATTAATTTCATGATAATATAAACAAATTTCAGAAACTGAAAGAAAAAAAGCAAATAAAAGAGAGTTAAACAGCACGAAACTATTTAAAGTAGCAAAAGGCCCACTTCAATCTCTCTTGCTGCCTCAATTCTTTTCTTTCTGCTAATAACAGTGGGTATCCCTGCAGATGTTTTTACTGTGTATTCACCTGTAGGATTAGTAACTTCAAAAATACAATTTAGATAAATTCTGCTTTTTGATTTACATAAATAAAATCACATTGTACATATGTTTCTAAAAACTTTTCTTCACTTAACAAAGTCTGGAGATGTTTTTTCATGTTGAATATTGTTAATCAATTTCACTAGATTTAACTTCAGCAAAATGTCTTATCCACAATTTACATAACTACTCTTCCACTAATACATTTTTTTTATTTAAGTGAGAGTTTACAATCCAAGTCAGTTTTTCATATAAAATCCCAAGCTCACGCCTCTCTGCAGCTGTATCTTCTCTCCTCACCCTGTGACACCACACTTTTTTCCCCACTCTTTACATAGTTTTTTATTTTGATTAAGTGAAAGTATAAAATCCAAATTAAGTTTGCATGCCCACCTTTCTGTAGCTCCTTCTGTTCTCCTTGCCCAGTGACAGCACACTCCTCCTTTTCATTTTATATTTGTCGTATCCTCTGAATATCTTGCCCCTTTCTCTCCACCCTCTTCTCTCACATCTAGTAAGAGATCAGCAGGACAGCATCCTATAAATCCAACGAAAATAAAATACGTAAACCTTAAGGTCACATTGTACCACTGAGTCTGGTACACTTTTGTCTGAAGAGTTGATCTCAGTAGTGCTTTCTGCTTAGGGGCAACAGCAGGTCTAGGGGCTATGCTGCCAAAGGATACCCCCATGTCATCAGACCATCAACTGTGGTCTTATCATAGAGTTCTGCAGCTGCAACACTCTTTATCTCGAGATGCCACAGGGAGTCAACATTGTGTACACCATCACAGCTGTCTTTGATGGTGACCAGATACCATCTGGTTCTCCTGGTCACTTGTTGATAGAGACTCCCATTCACATGGGTCTTTTTGTCTCCTGGGCTCTTCTTTTCAAGAACCTTTGTTGTTCTCAGTGATCATCTGTTCCAGATGAGTTGGAACAAATTGGTGTACCTCAGATGGCAGCTTGCGAGCTTTTAACACCTCAGATGCCACTCATCAATACGGGATGCAGAAGATTCTCTTAGAAACAGGCTCGCTATGCCAGTTGGACTTCATGTCCCCCAAGAGCATGGTCCACAGGCCCCGCCCCTGCCACTCTGTCCTTGTAGTATTGGATTGAGGTTAGATGAGTTTTCAGTTTATGGTGAAGTCCAGTTAAGTTGATCTGCTTTCTAATGTGTGTTGTCACTGTTTCATCTAAACAAATTTCTATCAGCTATCTAATCTACGACCAATTCTCTCCCTCCATCCCCACCCTTGCAGCCACCAAAGAGTCTTTTCTTCTGTACCTAAGTCTATTTTTAAGTCCTTATAGCAGGGGTCTCATACAATATTTGTCCTTTTGCTGCTGACTGATTTCAGTCAGTGTAATGTCTTCCAGTTGAAACTAGGTTATGAGATGCTTCCTAAAATCATCACAGTTCTTTACCAATCAACAGTGTTCCATTGAGTATATGTATCGTAGTTTGTTTATCCATTCCTCTGTTGATGGGCATCTGGGTTGATTCCATCTTTTTGCTATTGTGGACTGTGCTGCAATAAACATTCATGTGCATGTATCTGTTCATGTGACAGCCTTTGTGTCTGTGGGATTACTGGATCAAATGGTATATCTATTTCCATTTTTCTAAGTACCAAATTGCCTTCCAAAGAGGTTGTACCATTTTGCAGTCCCACCAGCAGTATAGGAGAGTTCTGATCTCTCCACAGCCTCTCCAGCATTTGTTGTTATGTGTTTTTCAGATCATGGCTAACCTTGTTGGCATGAGATGGTATCTCACTGTAGTTTTGATTTGGATTTCTCTGATAGCTAATGATCGTGAGCATTTCCTCATGTGTCTTTCGCTTTTTGGATGTCCTCTTTGGTGAAGGGTCTGTCTATCTCCTTTGCTCATTGCTTATCTGGGTTATTTACCTTCATCTTGTTGATATTTTGCAGTACCCTGTCATTAGTCTGACATATAGTTGCCAAATATTTTTTCCCATTCTGTAGGTGGTCTTTTAATTCTTTTGATAAAGTCTTTAGGTGAGGAGAAGCGTTTGATTCTTAGTAGTTCCCATTTATCTCTTTTCTCTTCCGTTAATCATATTTTGTTTGTCAGATTTTGATGTCTGTCTAACCTGTGTATTAGAGCTTCCACTGTTGACTCTGTGTTTTATTGCGTGATCTGTATTCTTTTAGGCTTGAAATTCAGGTCTTTGATCCATTTTGAGTTAGTTTCTGTGTAAGGTGTGAGATGTGGGTCTTGCTTCTTTTGCACATAGATATCCAATTTTGCCAGCACCATTTGTTAAAAAGACTGTTTTTTACCCTAGTTTACAATCTTAGGGCCTTTGCCAAATATCAACTGTTCGTAGGAGAATGGTGGCATCTCTAGAGTCTCAATTCTGCTCCACTGGTCTATATGTCTCTTTTTATGCTAGTGCCAGGCTGTTTTGCCTACTGTGGCAGTGTAATACATTCTAAGATTGGGTAGTGTGAGGCTTCCCACTGTGTTCCTCTTCTTCAGTAGTGCTTTACTTATCTGGGGTTTCTTCCCTTTCCAAGCAACATTAGTGATTTGTTTCTCCATCTCACTGAAAAAAGACACTGAAATTTGCATTGGGATTGCATTGCATATGTAGATCACTTTGGGCAAAATAGATATTTTCACAATGTTAAGTCTTCCTACACATGAGCAGGGTAGGATTCTCCATTTATGTATGTCTCTGTTGGTTTCTTGCAGTAAGATCTTATAGTTCTCTCTGTACAGGTCTCTTATTTCTCTAGTTAGAATTATTCTTAAGTATTTTATCTTCTTAGGGCTATAGTAAATGACATTGATTTAGTGATTTCTGCTTTGATGATCTCTTTGCTGGTATAAAGGAATTCTATTGATTTACTTATGTTTATTTTATGTCTTGATACTCTGCTGAATGCTTCTATTAGTTCCAGTAGTTTGCTTATGGATTATTTAGGATTCTCTGCATATACAGCTATATCATCTGTGAATAGGGAGATTTTCACTTCTTCTTTGACAATGCAGATGCCCTTTATTTCTTTGTCTTGTCTAATTGCTCTGGCTAAAACCTCAGTTATAATGTTGAACAGAAAAGGTGAGAGTGGGCATCCTTGTCTAGTTCCCATTCTCAAAGGGAAGTCTTTCAGTCTCTCTCCATTTAGGACAATGTAGGTAGTTGGCTTTATGTAGATACTCTTATTGCATGGAGGAATGTCCCCTCTATTCCTATTTTGCTGAAAGTTTTTAGCATGAATGGGTTTTGGACTGTAATGAAAGGATTTTCTGCATCAGTTGACAAAATCAGGTGATTCTTAATCTTTGTGATATTTAGGTGGTTCATCACGTTAATTGTTTTTCTGATGTTGAACCAGCCTTGCATCCCTGTATGAATGCAACTTGGTCATGATAAATTATTGTTTTAATATGTTGTAAAATTCTGTTGGCTAGGATTTTGTTGAAGATCTTTGCATCTAGGTTCATGAGTGATATTGGTCTACAATTTTCTTTTTTTGTGGGATCTTTCCCTGGCTTTGTTATCAAGGTGATCCCGTATTCATAGAATAAATGTGAGAGTATTCCATCCCTTTCTATGCTGTGAAGTATCAGAGTTGACTCCTCTCTATAGATTTGAGAGACTTCTGTGGTGAAGCCATCTGGGCCAGGACTGTTTTTGGTTGGTTGTTTTTGATGATTTTTTTCACTCTTCCCTTATGATGGATTTATTAAGTTGTTCTACTTCTCTTTGTGATAATTTTGGTAGGTGATATGAATCTAGGAATTTGTCCATTTCCTTTAGATTTTCAAATCTGTTAGAGTACAGTCTTTCATAGTATTCTGATACTTTTGATTTCACTTGGGTCTGCTGTGACATCCCCCATTTCATTTCTTATTTGGGTTATTCATTTCCTTTCCTGTTTCTCTTTAGCAAGTTTAGCAAGTGGTTTATCGATTTTGTTGGTCTTTTCAAAGAACCAGCTTTTGATTTTGTTAATTTTTTTCTGTTTTTCTTCTCTAATTTACTTAGTTCTGCTCTAATTTTTTTTTTTAAATCTATTTTCTTTCGGTGCCTGAGTGTTCCTCTGTTGCTCTCTGTATACTTGCTCAAGCTGTAGGGTTAATTGTATGGTTTGGGCTCTTTCTTCACTGTGGATATGTTAACTTAGGGAGGTAAACTGAGATCTGAGCACAGCTTTTGTTTTTAATTTAGTATGGCTGAGTGAAAATGTACACTCCCGTATAAATTTACATGCCCACCTATATGCAGCTTCCACTGCTCTCCCTGTCCGGTGACAGCACAATATTCCTCCCTGCTGCATACATGTCTCATCCTCCCAACAGTCTACTTTCCCCTCCTCTCCACGACTCTCCTTCCTCCAGCCAGAGGTCAGCAGGATGACATCCTATAGATGCATAAAACCATAAAGTGCATCCAACATATGGTCACTCTACAGCTTTTACTGTAGCCCACAGGTTCTGGTAAAATATGTTTTTATTCTCATTTTATTCTGTAAATTTCTTTATTTTGTCCTTGATTTCTTCTATAAACCATGGGCTATTGAGCAAAGTGTTGTTCAATTTCCATGAGTTCAAATTCCTACCTATGGTTTTTCTCATATTGATTTCAACTTTTACGGCTTTATAGATGCTTTGCAATAACTCAGTGGTTTGGATTTTATTGAGACTTGCTTTATGATCTAACACAAGGTCTGTTCTGAAGACTGTTCCATGTGCACTGGAGAAGAAGGTGTATTTAGCTGTTGATGGCTAAAAAGTTCTATATATGTCAATGAGGTCTATTTGGCTAATTGTATCATTAAGATCTTCTGTATCTTCTCTGAGCTGAGCTTTCTTCTAGATGACTTTCCCATTACTGAAAGTGGAGTGCTGAAATCTCCAACTATCGTGGAGCAATCTATCTCATTTTTCAGTGTTGTCAATGTTTGTTCAATGTATTTAGATGCTGTGATATTTGGTGCACAATACTTTTACGTTATGTCCTACTTATGTGTTGAAACTTTCAGCAGTAAACAGCAGCCATCCTTGTTCATAGTGGTGGATTTCACACTAAAGTGTGAGATTAGTGTTGCTGCTCCTGCTTTTCTTTGTATATTGTTGACTTGGTATATAGTTTTCTATACTTGAATTTTCAATTTGTTTATATCTTTGAGTCTAAGGTGTATATCTTGTAAGCAACATATAGACTGCTTGTGTCTTTCAATCCAAGATGTCAATCGCTGTCTTTTAATTGGAGCATTCAGTCCTTCTACATTCAGTAAAAGGCATGTTTTTAGTGCTGTCATTTTGTTGCCTTTGTTTTTATGCTGTTGATGTTTCTATGTTGCTCTTAATATTCTGTTCTGGGTCATTCTTTATACGTTGACTTTTCATCTTTTTCAGTGTTGGTTTTGTGTTTGTTGAGACTCCTGTATGATGTTCCTTGTTTTGATATATTTCATTGTTATTTTTGATTTGTGGCTACTCTTATGAGTCCCCTTACTATTCAGAGATTAAACCAGACTTTAACGTCTGTGCATATTTTTAAATTCCTCTCCATCTGAAAGGGTTACAGCTACTGTAATATATCCCTCTTTTTAGTGTGATGTCATAGTTTTTGTGATATGATCACTGGTTCCTTTCTTTTAATATTGTAGCTTTGTTTGAGCCTTGTGACTTTCCTAACTTAGTGTGATGTTCTACATTGCCTCCTGAAGTACATACTTAATATTTTTGTTTTTCTAGGAAAAGAGCTTCTTTCAGTATTTCTTATAGTTTTGGTTTGTTTTTTATGAAATCTCTAAGTGTCTGTTTATCTGCAATTGTCTGCAATTAATTTCATCTTCATATTTTAGAAACAGTTTTTCAGGATATGTAATTCTTGGTTGGAACTTTTTGTGCTTCAAGGCTTTGAATATGTCATCTCACTGCATCCAGGCCAACATCATTTCTGGTCAGAAGTCAGATAAAAGACTACAGAGCTTCCTTCTGAATGTTAGCTTTGCTTTGAGCTTCACTGTCTTTAAGAGTTTCTGTTTCTGTTTAATTTTATTAAGCTTGATTAGAATGTGTCTTGGCATCTTTCTTTTGGGATCTAGTTTTGTGGTGTTCAATATGCATCTTCATGGTGGCTTGGCTTCAGTATGTATCTTGGAAAATCTATGTTCTCTTCTTTCATAATTTCAGGGAAGTTTTCCATTATCAACTCTATCAATACTGTCTGTATTTGCAGCTATTCCTTCCTGCTCAGAAACTCCAAATATTCATAGATTATTCCTCTTAATAAAGCCCCATGTGTTTCTTAATGCTTCTTCATTTTTCCTATTTTTTTTTTCCTCTGATTTCTCTTCATAAATACTGGTGTCAACTGCTCTCTTTGTAAGATCACTAAGTCTGACTTCTATCTCCTCAATTCTGCTCTTTTGGCTTTGGATTCAGCTGTCTAATTCTGTACTTTCATTACTGATCTGCTGGATTTCAGGTTGTTGTTATTCCATCAGTTCAAATTGCTTGCTATGTTTTGTTTAACCTCTCCCACCCACTGCATCAAGTTGAGTCCAACTTATAGAGACCCTAGTGGTCAGAGTATAACTGCATTATAGAGTTTCCAAGGAACACCATGCAGATTTGAGCTGTCAACCTTTTGGTTAGCAGACATAGCACTTAATCCACTATGTGACCATGATTTCCATTTAATCTCTAGGAGAGTCCTATATGTAACCCTTTTGTACTTGACCTGTGATAGTTTCACAAAGGCTTCTTCATCTGGGAAGTTTTTGATTCTTTATTTTGGGAGTTTTCTAGAGCTGGGGTGGACTGTTTTTTTAAACAGTTAGCTGTAGATGTTGCATTCACACATCCACAAGGTGTTCAGCTTGCCTGGTGTTTCTTCAGCAGGAACTGAGGTGCAGTTTTAAGAAGGGAGTTGGTGACCAGCCTCCTCTGTTTACTGTAGTGACTATCTCCATGCAGACTCTCTGTGAGGGCAATTTCTGTCTCCTAGCTGGAAAAGATGGTCACTGGTGGGCTGTCAGCCTTCACTAAGGTGTGGATCAGTGAAGGGTGAAGGAGATGTTGCAGGTCTTACAGCTATCAATTCTCCAGGTGATCATATTTTAAAAAGGTAGCAAGGAGCTGTCCAGTAGCTTCCCAAATCAGTCAGGCCCTCAGGTGTGGTAGGTCTCACCTTCCAGCTGACAACAAAAGCACCTCATATGTGTCCGCATATGCTATGACATGGTTCAAAACAGGGAGGGGTTACTGCCTTGCTGGCATTCTCTGCCAGGCCTTCCCCATAACTATAGAGGCTCCACTATAGTAAACCCACCCTTGCTTCTTGGTGTGAATAGTAACTCAAACTAAAGCCTCCAGGTGGGTGACTCCACTTCTCTGCTGGCCAAGATGGCACCCTGCCCGAGCTGCCCTTCCTGCCATGAAACATCACGGCCTATAGCACAGCTCAGAAATGAGAGGGTGGAAGGGGGAGTGTTGCCCTCAGTCAGCAGCCAGGCTCTCAGTATGGGACTATCCCACACACAGCCTCTGTGCTGCACTATACCACTGTTTACTTAAGCACTGCAGTTCAGCTTATTAGCTGGCTCATTCCCCATTCCCATCTCCAGGATAACAAAGAAGATATTAGTACTTAGAGTCCTCCCAAATGATGACTCAGCTGAAGCAGGATTCAGCATGCACTGTCTTGTGTTAGAGAGAGGTAGTTTCCTGTATACTGTCATGTAGTCCACTCTGAACAACACTATGCCAGGTTCTAGGGCTCCCCAGATGTCCACACTGCTCCATTCAATTATCAATCCAGGTCTTAATGCTCAGAGAGAACTGAGGAAAATTATGTCTAGTCTGTCATCATGGTCCTACCCCTGATAGATATTTTTGATGTTTATATTCCACCACTAGAAATGTGTTGTAAAACATCCCTACACTTATCTCTTACCACTCATCTGTCAGTCTGTTATATTGTGGTGGCTTCTATGTTGCTATGGTGTTGAAAATTTTGCTACTGGTATTTTCACTACCAAGAGGGCCATCCCCAGTGGATAGGTTTCAGCAGAGCTTCCAGACTTGAAGAGACTAGAAAGAAGGACCTGGAAAACAACTTCTTTAAAAACTGACCGGCAAAACTTTATGAATAGCAGTAGAACAAGAACATTGTCTGCTGTAATGCTAGAGGTGAGCTCCTCAGCTTGGAAACCCAAACCAAATCCATTGTCTTTGACTCAATTCCAACTCATAGCAATCCTATAGACAGAGCAGAACTGCCCCATAGAGTTTCCAAGGAGTGTCTGGTGGATTTGAACTGCAGGCTTTCTGGTTAGTAGCTGTAGCACTAACCACCGCACCACCAAGGTTTACCCTCATGTTGCAGGGCACTCAAAATATGACAGGAAAAGAGCTCTTCATCAAAACAGAGTTTGACTTAATGATGAGGGTGGAGGCAACTTTTCAGGATCTTCATTTGCTGATGAAGCATTACTCAAAATTAGAAGAAACAACTGCAAATATCCTTTAATGGTCAGAACACAGAATGCATTTAGTATGAATTTAGGTACATAGAAAATTACCAAAAAAAAAAAAAAAAAAAAAATGACATGAAGATCAGTACCCTAGGCATTAATGAGCTGAAATGTATTAACACACTGAACATTTTTAACAAGACAGTCATACAGTCTACTACGCTGAGTGACAAATTTAAGGAGGAACTTGTCATTGGTGATACAGATCATGTAGGAGATCCCATGATAGAATTTTTCAAGAGCAACAACTTATTAATTATAGATACCTTTTTCAACAACATAAACTATGCACATCAACCCCCTGAATGGAATATACAAGAATCAAATCCACTACATCTATGGAAAGATTGGAGGAGCTCAATATCATCAATCAGAGCAAGGCCAGGGACTGATTGCAAAACAGACAATCAATTGTTTCTATGGAAATTTAGGTTAAAGTGGATGAAAATTAAAAAACATCCACAAAAGCCAAAGATTGACCTAGCAATACTAAACATTAATGACCAAAGACCAGACATGTTGTGAGACAACATTGAGGGCACAACACATGGAGAAAAGAAAAAAGTCATTAAAAAAAAAAACAGGAAAAAATGAAACACCAATATGGATGTCAGAAGAGACTCTGAACCTTGATCTTGAGTATAGAGTAGCTAATGCAAACAGAAGAAATGATGAAGTCAAAAAGCTGAACAGAAGATTTCAAAGAGTAGATTGAGAAGACAAAGTATTACAATGAAATGTGAAAAGACCTGAAGACAGAAAAGTCAAAAAGAAAACACATTTGTTATTTCTCAAACTGGAAGAGCTGAAGAAAACTTCAAAGCTTTGAGTTGCATCATTGAAGAGTTCAATAGACAAAATATTGAATGACCCTGGAAGCATCAAAGAAGATGAAAGGATTATGCAAAACCACTGGACCAAAAATAAGTGATTGACATTCAGTCACATCAGGATGTACGAAATGATCAAGGATCAGTGGTAGTGAATCAAGAAGTCCATTGAAGGTATTGGCAAAAACAATGCTCCAGAAAATAATCAATGGAATACCAGTTGAGATGTTTCAAAAAATGGATGTAACACTGGAAATTCTCACTTATCTATGCTAGAAAATTTTAAAGACAGCTACCTGGCCAACTGATTGGAAGAGATACATATCCCTGCCCATTCCAAAGAAAATAATCAAAAACAAAGCAAAAACATTGAACAATATTATTAATATCACATATACTGGATTATTTTTTATTAATAAAATTTTGCTGAAGATAATTAAAAATTGGTTACAACAGTGAATTGACTGGAAACTACCAAATTCAAGCCAGACTCAGAACAGGAATTCCTGATACCAAATGAATCTTGACTAAAAGCGTAAAACACTAAAAAATGTTTTCCTGTATTTTATTGACTCTGTGAAGACATTCAACTGTGTGGATCATAATAAATTATTGATAACATTGCAATAAAAGGAATGCCAGAACACTTAACTGTGCTCATGAGGAACCTGTACAAATAACAAGAGGCAGTTGTTTGTACCAAACAAGGTCACATGGCGTAGTTGAAAATTCAGAAAGATGTGTGTCAGGGTTGTATCTTGTCACTGCATTTTTTTCAGTCTTTATGGTGAGCATAATCTTTATACTAGAGAGAATATAAAGAGATGATGGGCTATATGTAAAAGTACACAACATTAAGACTGGGGGAAGACTCATTGACTTGTGATAGGCAGGTGACACAAATTTACTAGCCAAAATTAAAGAGGACCTGAAGCACTTACTGATGAAGATCAAAGATGATAGCCCTCCTTATCAGGTATATACCTCAGTATAAAGAAAGCAAAAATCCTCCCAACTGGGCAACATCATGATAAACAGAGTGAAGACTGAAGTTGTCAAGGAGTTCAGTTTACCTGTATGTACAATCAAACTCCACAGAAACAATGGTGAAGAAATCAAATGAGATGTTGTATTGGGCAAATCTGTTGCAAAAGACCTCTTGAAAGTTTTAAAAAGCAAAGATGTCAAGGTATACCTCATCCAAGCCATGGCATTTTCAGTTGTCTCATATGCCTATGAAAACTGAAAAATGAATAAGGAAGACCAGAAAAGAACTGCTGCCTTTGAATTATGCTGTTGATGAAGAATATTGAATATACCATGGACTGCCAGAAGAATGAATGAATCTATTTTAGAAGAAGTTCAGTCAGAATGCTCCTTTGAGGGGAGGGTGATGAGAATTTATCTCACATACTTTAGTCATATCATGTAGAGGGACCAGTCACTGGAGAAAGACATCATATTTGGTATCTTACTGCTGTTGTAACAGATATACCACAAGTGGATGGCTTTAACAAACAGACATCTATTCTCACATAGTCCAGTAGGCTACAAGTCCAAATTCAAGCCACAGAAGGCTTTCTCTCTCCGTTGGCTCTGGAGGAAGGTCCTTGTGATGCATCAGTCTTCCCTTGGCCTGAGTGTATCTCTACTCAGAAATCTTGGATCCAATGGACATGCCGTATTCTTGGCACTGCTTTCTTGGTGGTATGAGGTTCCCATGTCTCTCTGCTCTCTCTTTTATATCTCAAAAGTGATTTGCTTAAGACACTATCCAATCTTGTACACCTCATCAGTATAATTGCCATTAATCCATCTTATTAAATTGTGGCAATAGAATTTACAACACATAGACAATCCCATCAAATGACAAAATGGTGGACAATTGTATAATGCTGAGAATCATGCTCCAGCCAAATTGATACACATATTTTGGGGGGTCATAATTCAATACATGAGAATTAGTAAAGTAGAGGGTCAGTGAAAGGAGAGGCAGATCCTCAATAACAGAGATTGACACAGTAGCTGCAAAAATGGATTCAAGCATGGCAACAATTGTGAGGATGTTGCAGGACCAAGCGTTGTTTTGTTCTCTGTGTGTAGTCACTACAAGTCAGAAGCACCCTGCTGGCACTTAACTACATAAGTATCTCTATGTGCACTTAAATTAGTATTTCTATAGGATCCTCACACAGGTGTGTGATTGCTGAGTATTTTTATAAATATAACCACTTTGTGTTTCCAGAAAGCTTTTGCAACATTCATATATGAAATAATTTTTGGATATAGAATCCCTACATTTTTTTGCCACTATTGTGCACTATCAGTCTGATGGGTAAAATATGGAAATTGTTAATATTTTCATGTACTGGTTAATTGTGAGTACAAACATTTTATATCCTTATTAACCAGATGTGAATTCAGTGAATTGCCTTGTTTTATTATTATTATTATATCTAGTTTTCCTCCAGTTAACTTTCTTTCACTTGTTTACTTGTAGGAACTATCTATTATATAGAAACGGTGGTGGTGTGTACAGTTTAAGTGCTGTGCCTGCTAACCAAAGGTCAGCAGTTCAAATCCACCAGGCACTCCTTAGAAACTCTATACAGCAGTTCTACTCTGTCCCATAGGGTAGGTATGAGTCAGAATTTGCTTGATGGGAGTAAGTTTGGTTTTTTTTTCTCTCTCTCTCTGTTTCATTCTTTTTTGTGTATATTGACAGTTCTCTTCATATTTGTCACATTTGGGATCCCACAGATATTACATGTGGAGAGGAGTGAAGGATGGGAGTACAGACTGGCTAAAGATGTTAGCTTTTTCTGCCTGAACAGCACTGTCATAGTCTGCCAAGTCTTTTAAATTTTGGATATTTTTAAAATAATTCAAACACTTTTAATATTCCCATAGCTAGGGTCGCCATGAGTTGGATCCAACTCGACGGCACTTGGCTTGGCAGCTGTATCTTTTTCTGTCATTCTTTTTCAATACTTGATATTGTGTTCTAATCCTCCAGGGATGGTTGCAAAAAAGCTGAGGCTGTTATAACACAGTTTTTAAACTACAAACATGCTTAGAAAAGACAGTGACAAAATGATGATGCTGTCTAGTGGTGTTTGGGATGGAAACTGAATATGGGGCAGCTATGCTGTAGTTGAAATTTGATTTCCCCTTTTAATCACTGGTGCTTTATTCTGAAAAACAGCTGACCATGAGCCAGGATTGCCCAGAGAAACAGAAACTAAGCAGTTGCAGCATCTGGCAAGTCCACAATCTGTATGTTGGAGGACAGGCTGGAGACTCTGGCAGTCTTTACTCCAAAACTGAAAGTCCAGTCAGCTGACTGGAAACTTAGAATTTGTATGTTATGGTCTTAAGGCAAAATTTCTTCTCCCTAAGCAAACCTCATTTTTTGCTTGTAAGATCCTCAACTGATTAGATGAGACTCACCCACATTATCCAGGGTAATCTTTACTTAAGGTCACTTGATATAAAAGTTTACCACATCAACAAAATACCCTCACAACAACATTTAGGCTAGTGTTTGACCAAACAACAAAGCACCATTGCCTAACAAGTTGACACAAAAAATTAACTATCGGGGGAGACTCAAGATGGTAGACTAAACACTCTCCTCCCTAAATCCCTTTGGAAACCAAGGCCTGAACTGATAATTAAACAGAGCGTTCTGGACACGTAGTGAGCCCTAAGACGTAGCATAGAGCTGTTAATGTGAAATACATACCACTAAACAGGAAACTTCCTCTTTTTCACTGAACCCCCACTCTTGGTGACTGCTGGCTTTCACAGACTGAGAATAACTTGCCATTTCAACTTTTTTTTTCTCTGTCTTAGCCAGTAGGTGGAGCTGTGACTGGACTAGCAGCTAATCTAAGTTGCACTACTGGTGAGATCGGCAGATGAAATTGCCATATTTTGAGACCTGGCTTTGGACTCTGTGCATCTTGGCACCTTTGGCATCTCTTTCTGCCTCTGACATTGAGCGGCTGGTACCGAGACAGGTGGGGAGCTTGTACAGGATGCCATCTTGTTCCACTGGAGAGCAGAGATACCCATATAGAGTCCTCAGTGAGATCTAATTCCTAGGCTGGGAGGCAGCACCTATCCAGGGTAGAGCGCTTTCCTGGCAGAAAAGCAGCATTCTATACAGTGTTGCCTACGGCTTGGGCACAACAGCAGAAGCCACCAGGGCAGTAGCCTTTCTGTATTTTGAAATCATTTATAACATCTGAGGTTGGGTATAGAGGTGCTTACTTTGCCAGCTGGGAAGAGGGACTTGCATACCTGGAAACTTGACTGACTTTGGAAGTTGTCAGATATCTTTTACCTTTCATTTTAAGATGGCCTAGGGAAACAGCTGTGGTCCATTTTTACAACATCTCTCCAAGCCTTTATTGACTCATATGATGCTCAAAAAAGCAACAAACTCTGGATAGAAGGGTAAGAAAGAAATCACCCATGGCATCAGAAGGCCCCCAAAAGGAAGCACTAAAGAACTTCCCAGACGAAGAAACCGTTCTGAAACTATCAGAAGGTGAATACAAACAGATTATACAGAGAGCCCTTCTAGACGTTATGCAAAATGCAGCAGAGCAAAATGAAAAGTTAAGCAAGCTGTTCAATCTGATGGAACATCAGTACTTTCAAACCCAACAGATAAAGAACAAACTCAAAGACATAGAAATTTCAATTCAAAGTCAAGAAAACAGAATGGAACAAATGGAAAATAGACTTTCTGACTTGGAAAACAGAGCTACTGACTCCAACATCTATGAAAAGAAATCAGAACAAAGAAACAAGAAAAATGAAGAAGCATTAAGAAGCATGTGGGACTCTATTAAGAGGAACAATCTATGATTAATTGGAGTTCCTGATGGTGTAAGACACCTGAGAACAAAGAGAGTATTGTGGCTGAGCTGCTGACAGAAAACTTCTGAGAAATTATGAAAGAACATAGTATAGATGTCCAAGACACTTCTCAAACACCACTCAATATAGATCTCAAACAAAAAAAAGACTCCAAGACATATTATAATCAAGCTTAACAAAATGAAACATAAGCAGAAACTCTTAAAGGCAGCAAAACTCAAAGCAAAGCTAACATCCAGAGGAAACCCTACAGGCTTTCATTGGATTTCTTAGTAGAAACATCGTGGCAAGGAGACAATGGCATGACACATTCAAAACCTTGAAGGAGAAAAACTTCCAGCCAAGAATGATATATTCTGCAAAACTATCTTTCAAATATGAAAATGAAATTAAGACATTCTCAGATAAACAAAAACTCAGAAGCTTTGTAAAAACCAAATCAAAGCTACAAGAAATACTGAATGAAGCTCTTGTCTTAGAAGAACAAAATCACTCTCTTTGTATTCTAGAAGCAAATACCGGACACATTACCCAGAAACCTATTCATTTAGGGAAGACTGCAAACTCAATCAAAGCTATAATAGTGAAAGAAATCATCCAGTGATCATATCATGAAAACTATGTCATTATATTAAAAAGAGGGATGTACTACAGTTGTTATAGTCCTTCCAGATGGAGAAGAAGTTAATAGGAATGGTAGTAGCTTAAACTGGGCTTACACACAGTTTATTTAGGGGGAACAGGGGCAGCAGCAAAGCTCAATAAAGATGCAACATATCAAATCAAGAAATGTAATACGGGAGTCTCAGCAATCACAAAACAAACTCTGAAAAAGGTGAAAAATTAACTTACAAAGAAGAATGTTCCAGGACAGATTAATAAGAAAACAGAGAAAACATCAACACAAAATAAACATATCTCAATGACAGAACTAAATACATACACATCAATAATCATGTTGAATGTGAATGGACTGAACTCTCCAATAAAGAGACATCTAGTGACATGTTGGATCAAAAGACATGACCCATCCATATGTTGCCTAGAAGAAACTCACCTTAGACTTAAAGAGAGGAACAAACTGAAAATTAAAGGATGGAAGAATTATATCAAGCTAACAATACACCAAAAAGAGCAGATGTGTTGATTCCAATCTTGGATAAAATAGATTTTAATGTAAAATCCACCATTGTGGAAAGGATGGATAGTATTTATTGCTGGAAGTTTCAATACACAAGCAGGATTTAACAATATTAAATATTTATACACCTAACAGTAGTGCACCTAAATACGTAGAAGAAACACTGATCACTCCACAATAATAGTGGGAGACTTGAACACTCTGCTCTCAATATTGGACGGATAGTCTAGATAAAAAGCTCAGTAAAGACACAGAAGACCTTATTGCCACAATTAATGAACTAGACCTCATTGACACCAATAGAACTTTTTATTCATCAGTGGAAAACTACACCTTCTTCTCCAGTGCACATGGAACATTTCTCAGAATAGAAGATATGTTAGGACATAAAGCAATTTTCCACAAAATCCATACCATGGAATTAATGGAAAGCATCTTCTCAGATCATAAAGCCATAAAAGTCAGTCAATATCAGGAAAAACAGACTGAAAGTGGAATTCATGGAAACTGAACAACATCTTGCTCAAAAAGCCATGGGTTATAGAAGAAATCAAGGATGAAATGAAGAAGTGTATGGATTTCAATGAGCATGAGAACATTTCCTACCAGAACCTATGGGATACAGCAAAAGCAGTGCTCAGAGGTCAGTTTATCTCCATAAATGCACACATCTGGAAGGAAGAAAGAACCAAACCAAAGAACTAATCTTACAGCTTGAACAAGTAGAGAGAGAACAATAGAGGAACCCTTTAGGCTCCAGAAGAAAACAGATCATAAAGATTAGAGCAGAACTAAATGAATTAGAGAATAGTCGAACAGTTGAAAAAATTGAAAAGACCAAAAGCTGTTTTTTTGAAAAGATCAACAAGATTGACAAACCATTGGCTAAACTTACCAAAGAAAAACAGGAAACAAGTAACCCAAATAAGAAATGAGATGAGAGCTGTCACCACAGATCCAACAGAAATCAAAAATATCATAGCTGATTACTATGAAAGACTGTACTCTAACAAATTTGAAAACCTGGAGGAAATGGACAAATTCCTTGGTTCATATCACCTACCAAAATTAATACAAAGTGAAGCAGAACAAATGAATAAACTTATCACAAAGGAAGGGACTGAAAAAGTCATCAAAAAACTGCCAACCACAAAAAGCCCAGGCCCAGATGGCTTCACCACAGAATTCTACCAAGCTTTTAGAGAAGAGTTATCTCCAATACTACTGAGACTACTTCATATTATAGACAGGAATGGAATACTCCCAAATTCATTCTATGAAGCCAGCATAACCCTGATACCAAAGCCAGGGAAAGACCCAACCAAATAGAAAACTATAGATCGATATCATTCATGAATGTAGAAGCAAAAATCTTCAACAAAATTTTTACCAATAGAAAACAACAACATATCAAAAAAATAATTCATCATGACCAAGTTGGATTTCTACCAGGGATGCAAGACTGGTTCAATATAAGAAAACAATTAATGTGATCAACCACATAAATATCACAAAAGACAAGAATCACCTGATTTTGTCCACTGATGCAGAAAAAGCATTTGATAAAGCCCAACACCCATTCATGCTAAAAATTCTCAGCAAAATAGGAGTAGATGGCTAATTCCTCAATGCAATAGGGACCATTTATTCAAAGCCAACTGCCTACGTCATCCTGAATGGAGAGAGACTGAAGGAGTTTCCCTTGAGAACCGGAACTAGAGAAGGATGCTCACTTTCACCTCTCCAATTCAACATTGTACTAGAAGTTCTAGCCAGAGCAAATAGACAAGACTGAGGAATAAAGGGCGTCTGTATCGGCAAAGAACTAAAAACTTCCCTATTTGCAGACGATATGATTGAATATGCAGAGAATCCCAAAGAATCTATAAGGAAACTACTCAAACTGATAGAAGAGTTCGGCAAAGTCTCAGGGTACAAGATAAACGTAAGCAAACCAGTAGGATTCCTTTATACCAACAACGAGATTATCAAGGAAGAAATCATGAATTCCATACCACTTACCATAGCCCCTAACAAGATAAAGTACCTAGGAATAAATTTAACCAGAGAAATAACAGAACTTTACAAAGAGAACTACAAACCCTTACTACAAGAAATGAAGAAAACTACCCTGCTCATAGATAGGAAGACTTAACATTGTGAAAATGTCTATGTTGCCCAAAGCAATCTACTTATATAATGCAATCCCAATACAAATTCTAGTGACAAGTTTTAGTGAGATGGGGAAACAAATCACCAACTTTGTTTGGAAAAGGAAGAAGCCCGGGATAAGTAAAGCACTACTAAAGAAGAAGAACACGTTATGTAAGTAGATTGCTTTGGGTAGGGTTTAGATTAGATAGTTGACAGAAATTTGGGTGGGTGAAATCTGTGACAGCACATATTAGAACGAAGATCAATATTAACTGAACTTCAATATAACGTGATTACTCCTTCCATCTTAACCCAATATTGCAAGGACAGAGTAGCTGGGGGCTGGGACCAGGGACCAGGGACCATGCTCTCAGGGGAAATCAAGGCCAACTGGCACAACTAGTATTTTGCTAAGAGAGCCTTCTGCACCCCACATTGGTGAGTGGTGTCTGGGGTCATAACAGTGCCAAGCTGCCATCTGAGTGTACAGCGAATAGTTCCAACTCAGCAGGAATGGATGATCACCAAGGACCAAAAGGACATCGGACAAAGAACCAAGAAGACAGAGAGGCCCATGTGAGTGGGTGATTACCTCGACTTGTGACCAGAAGAACCAGTTGGTGCCCAGCCACCACCAGTGATAGCCGTGATGGAGCTCACAAAGTTGAGTGTGACTGGCAACACAAGAATAAAAATGGGTACACCCTGAGATCTCCACAATTGATGGTCCAAGAGCCTCAGGGTTCCCCTGGGAGCACGGCCCCTGGCCCTGATGCTGCTCCTGTCTATAAATCATAGTGGAGGTCAACTCTTCAGACACGAATGGATTGGACTTGGCCACACAGAGTGACCATATCATATGTGCACTTTATGATTCTATGCATCTATAGGATGTCATCCTGTTGACCTCTTACTGGAAGCAGGTGGGAGGATAAGACATGTAGGGAGCAGAGAGGAAGAGTGTGCTGTTGTCGGGCAGGGAGAGCCGTGAGAGCTGCATATAGTTGGGCAGACAAATTTATATGGGAATGTACATTTTCATTCTATCATAATAATTTAAAAAATTGACTATCCAACTATCTTAGTATCACGTAAATTAAGTATGTTAATATGGTGGAAACTGTGTGATGCAAATGGTTACTAGCTCAGCTACTAAAAGAAAAGTTAGTGATTGGAACTTACCCATAGGTGCCTTGGAAGAAAGGCCTGGCAATGAGTTTCCAAAAAGTCACAACCATGATAAACTATTGAGTTGTTCTACACTGACACACATAGGTTGCTAGGAGCCAGAGTTGACCTGATGGCAACTACTTTTTTTTCCAGTTGATATAGTACTTCACTTACATTATGAAGATATTCTTTGTTCATGTATGAGCTGAGTAATCTAAAATATTATTCATACAAGGAAGTGTGTTTTAATTTCAAATAAACCGGTAATACATACACATTTTGAATATACCTTAATTGTTAGTGAAGCTTTGGCAAAACTAATGCATATTACTCTTTTAAACTCGTTTAGAAATAGCTTAGTTGACTACACAATTTTATTTTATTTTAGGGCATTTCCTGTGAGACTGCTGTAACTTTCTATCACCATCTAGTGGCAGAGCATATACTTGATAGGAGGCAAATATTAGAGGAAGAGATGTTGAAAATTCACAGAATCCGTTGCAGTAGGGGAGACAAGGAAGTCTGCTTTATTTTATTTTGAAAGGAATTCTCCAACCGTAAGAAATATGCATATACCCAGATACAGAATTTGGGGGGTTAGTTATGCTTAAGGTGATTTCCCATTTTACCACAGCAATTTCAAAAACAGAGGACCACTCAAATGTAGTTTTAAATTTTATTTTATATTTACCATCTTTTACAACTTAAACATTTAAAGAACTTTTTCTTTGGTAGTGTGGCTCTTGGTTAATTATTTAGTGGCTAACCAAAAGCTCACACGTTCAAACCTACCAGCAGCTCCATGATATAAATTTGTGACAGCTGCTTCTGTAGAGATTAAAAAAATAAACAAACATATTGACATTAAGTCAATCTGGACCCATAGTGACACTGTAGACCAGAAGAGAACTGACCTGCAGGGTTTCCAAGGCTGAAATCTTTACAGAAGCAGATGTCCACATCTTCGATGTAGTAGCTAGTGGTTTCAAACCGCTGACCTTTTGGTTGGCCACTGAGCACTTCAACCGCTGCTCCATCAGGGCTTTGGAATTCTTAAGGTGCTACTGTATTCCATTCTACAGGGTCACTATGTGTCAGAATCAACTTCATGACTAAATATTTTTTTTTTATTATTCTACTAAGCAGTTAAAATGTTTCTACTGTTTCCAGTGCTTTGGAGTTCTTCCTATGACAATTTAAAAAACATTCCCATAAATCCATAAGAAGCTTATTCCTCTTCTACCCCTTCAGTTTTCTATTGTCAGGCAACTATGAATAATGTTCTTTTGTCTGCAATTTTGTCTGTACCTTATATAACTATAAGCTTCTACTGAGCACCACTTCTGCTAATCCAGTGTTTCCTTGCCAATGATATTGCTAGAAAAATATTCAGGATAGAGAATTGGATGGATAATAGGATTGAAAACATTTGGAGGAAAGAAAATAGAATGCAATGAGCTAATGAGTTCTATTAACAATTCAATTTTGTGGTATTTGGATGAATAGAGAGTGAAAAAGTGAAGTTTTAAATACAGGCTTTTGTCCACAAAATCTGGCAGAGTTATATTAAAAAGTGGTGTTCTCACACCTGCTTTCTATTTTTCCAGTCTCTATTAGCTCATCATTTTCCAGGGCTCTGATTTCTTCCACCAGTACTGTGTTCTCTTACGATAGTTAGAGCAGACTTAGCTAGTGTAAGCAATCCTCTTATGCAATTCAAACTGTCATCGTTTTGCTACTGCAGAAAATATTCTGTTCTAGAGCTCCCTCAATGCCTTCCTTACATATGTTTTTACCTCTCTCACTATTGAAGGGGAAATACAGGCTGCTAAAACATATTCCACAACAATGTGCAACCCAGAAAGCCCCCAGATTTCATGCACTGGGGGATTCTTCTTCCTAGGGAAGACTCTTCTGGGAGTCAAGAACAAGTCCTGTAGCAAAACATTGTAGCCGTGTGAAAACTGGCCCATTTGCAAAGCCTTCTAGGAGTGCCACCGAATTAATGAAGCATTGTATGCTGTGATTTGTTAATGGCTTCATGCTGACACAGACACTCTGAGGTGAAACACAAATGTTTCTTTTTCAATGTAGAGTTTTATTAAGCAGATATAAGTTGTAATTATGCTAACATTATAATTGTTCTCACTGCCAAATCACTTTCTAACATAAATACAATGTAGTCATCTGTCAGAATCATATTCATAAATCATCAGACCCAGCAGGACCCTGAGACACATGAGCACTTCATTAAGAAAAAGGACTGTTGAGAGTAAAATATATTACATAGCAGCCAGTAAGCACGCTGTTAACCCAGTTGAAAACAGTGGCTTGTCACGGTAAATGGGTTGTATACACAATAAAAAAGGACTTGGCATGATAACAGTATGAATTTGGAAGAAAAGTGAAATTGTAGGAGACAATTATTGCCTTATCCTCCAGACTACAGGCAGTCCATGAACAGAGTAAAACTTATTTAATGGTACTTTTCCACATGCCTTCCTGCCTTAGTGAAATACTCTCAGAAATTATTTAAATAGCTGTCATGTTTTAATCAAATCATGGAGATAAGTTGGCAAAACAATATGTAAATATTGGCATAAATATTATTGTCGTGTTATTCACACATTTAGTTTTAGCATTTCTGATCATTGCTAATGATCACAATCCTGCTATTTTGTATTATTTCTTAAAATGAGCACCAGTGACATCTAAATGCAACATTATCTGTAATATTTGTGAACAGTTAATAGACGTACAAATTTAGACAAAATTAAATATATATTTTTAAGTAAATTTTATTTTGGGAACTATAGTTACAAGTGGACACCCAGGAATATATGTGTTTATAAGTGTGTAGACACGTTGATCCAGTTAACAAAGTTTTTACATACATGCCTGACACATGACAAGATACCTTCTAAGTACTGCAATCCAGCCATAAATGGGGCAAAGTTTCTTCCATCAAGCATTGATGTTTCACTGTAAATAAATAGATAACCTGTGTGATTCCAGATTGCGATGACTGATGAGAAAAAAATTGAACAGGGCCATAAGGGGGCTGGGCTAAGGACCAAAGTTCTCTCTGAGGTGTTGACAGTTGAGCTGAGAGACACGAAGAATGAGCCAGAGGAAGACTGAGAGGAGAGGGTTCCAGATGAAGTCAACTGCCAAGTCTGTGCGATGGAACTGCAGAGGAGGGTCAGGTACAGGGGTCAGGTACAGTGTTTGTGAGAGATCAAGAGAGGGCAAGGTAAGGGAGTGGGAGAGCAGGCAGAGACCTCTATCTGTATCAGTAGACTCTGCATGTTTAGATTTTGTTCTATGTGGAAAGGAAAGCTCTCAGGAAAAGGTCTTAGGAGGATGAGAATAATGTGGACTGATTTATCCTTTCTAAGGTTAATTCAGTGGCTTCCTGCAAAATGCTTAGAGTGCATATTTAAATCCAAAGCTAGGATGAAAGACAGCCTGAGATTACAATTGCAGAGTGGAGACATTTCTTTCGGACTCAAAATGGAATTGAAATGGAGATGCACTCCTGTTGTCACTCTGTCAGATGAGTTTATAACCAGTCTTCACCGAGAAGTAGTAGCTCTTCAGAAAACGATATCTAGGCCAACTCTTACCAGCATGTAGCCTCAAGAACTTATTTGATACTTCCATAATACCTTTAAAATCATGAATTTAGATGTTTTAATAGTATATCTCTGCGTGACAAGCTCCTCCAAAGCTTGTTTTTGTTAGTTGTTCTCCAGTGAAGTTAACTCATAAAGACGGCATGTGTTCAGACTAGAACTGTTCCACAGGGTTTTTGAGGCTGACACCTTTCTGAAGCAGATGGCTTCAGAGGCACCACTGGAGGCGTTGAAACCAACTATTTGCACCACTAGTGCTTAGCCACTTAGGCCATCCAGGACTCCAAAATTTAGCAGTTTAAAACTGCAACCATTCTATCTCATAGAGTTTGAGGGTCAGGAATCTGAGAGGGGCTTAGCTAGATGTTTCTGGCTCACAGTCTCTCAAAGACTTGTAGTCAAAATTTCAGAAAGCGGTAACTGGTCCCATGGTAGTTGAAGTCTTAGAATGCATTATCTCACTGATTTTCAGCATCTTTTTAATTTTTTCTCACTTATTTGATATTTCCTTTTACCTATGAACTTAATAATACATACATAAGAATTATCAAACCCCCATGGAAGCAGCAGTCAAGAAATCAAAAGATGCATTGCAATGGAAGAATCTACTGCTAAGGGCCTCTTTAAGGTATTGAAAAGTAAGGCTGTCACTTTGAAAACTAAGGTGCTCCTGATCCAAACCATGATATTTTCAATCATCTCACATGCATGTGAAAGCTGGACAATGACTAAGAAAGACAGAAGAAGAATTGACGCCTTTGAATTGTGGTGTTGGAGAATAATATTGAATGTACCATGGACTGCCAAAAGAACAAACGGATCTGTTCTGGAAGAAGTACAACAAGAGTGTTCCTTGGAATAAACGATGGCAAGACTGTGTCTTACTTACTTTGGACACGCTGTCTGCAGGAATCAGTCCCTGGAGAAGAACCTCACACTTGACAGAATGGAAGGTCAATGACAAAGAGGAAGACTCTAGATGAGATGGATTGACATAGTGGCTGAAACGACTGGTATAAGCATAAAAATTATTATGGACATGGCACAAGACCTGGCAGTGTTTCGTTTTGTTGTCACTAGGGTCACTAGGAGTTGGAACTGACTCAATGGCAGCTGACAGCAACAACTTCCAAAAAATTGTCTTTTATTTCATAGTCTTTTTAAGCAGGCTATTTGTTTTGTCATTTCACTTGTTTTGTTTTAATCTAACAATGCAATCCTCCCAGAAATAATATTATTCTCCTCAAAACTTTGCAAGATTTTTCAAATATATTTTTTAAAAGATATCCTTCACAGTTTATATGAAACTCAGGATAAAAAGCATCCATGAGACAAAGTTGCCCTAAATCATAAGGTGGGTCTTCTATTTTTAATGTCAAAGGAAATTACTATTATTAGACATTTCTACTATTCTCAGTATTGAGATATTCACAGAAAGCTGCATTCTTTGCTTTGTTTCATAAACTCAGTATTGGAAGGTTGCTTTGCTTAGTAAAATATCTATGGACATAATGTCAGTTAAATGACTTTTACCAAATAGTAACAATGTGTATAAATTTTTCCTCTTAAATATTGGGTATGATTAGAAATACATAGTTTTAGATTTGAAAATACAATATTGAGAATTTAAGTTCTCACAAATTATTCAATGCTAAATATATTCTAAAGAGAACTTTCTATCAGAATTTGATACTTATTAAGTGCTCAAAATTAAAGACATCAAACATCAGATTGGGGAATAACCAAAACTATGACTTTGTGGTGATCATAGTTTCATAAAAATCTATTAAATTATTTTAAATGAAAAATGTTTTACAATTAAAAAATTGTTTATTGGACTGCAAAATTTCCCTGGTTAAAAAGTTTTCTAACTTGAGTCTACTAAGTAGGTGTCTGTAGTTATTTTCTGTCAGTGTTATTTTGATGCAAGGAATGAAATACCTATAGATTAATCTTTGTTTGACCAGCAACTGATTATTAGACATTTCTAGTAATAATAGAAGTAAACTACTGATAATAATAACACTAATAATACTAAACTACTACTACTAAGAATAATAATAAAAGTAAACTCCTTAAAATTCCTCCATAGAGTCTCTCAGTGGAAATGACATGTTGTCTATGTATATTCCTAATAAATTTTTCTTAATTTGATTTTTTTTAATTATTTACAGTTTTATCCAAAGTGGCTGTATCATTTCAAATTTATGGAAGAAGAATTTAAAAATAGCAAAATAAGAAAATCTTTTTATGAACCATGTCGAAGAGCTTGTAGAGGAGAGGGTTTTGTACGTGTTATCATTAGCTATTTTTTTTTAAATTCCTATCTCTTTTGTCCTCAGCAACAAACGATAATAGTTTCAAAAGTCAAAGTGATAGTAGATGTGTGTCACTTTAATCTCCATTTTTTTACTATCTTGGCATGAATTATTTTTCTTGTGCGTGTGTCAATCTTCATGATTGTCTGTCAATTTCCATTAAATATTTACTGAAAAAATTCACAGGTTCTTGTAAAATCAGGCATAGATGTCTCCTTGGGGGTAATAAAATTAAAAAAAAAAATGTTAATTATAGGGTAGCCTTTAGGATGGCTTTTCCAAGAAGCAATGGAGACTCGTGTGTTGTTGTTAGGCACCTTTGACTCACAGCAGCCATATATGCAACAGAGCGAAACACTGCCAGGTCTTGTGACATCCTCACAATCTTTGATATGTTTCATTGCTTTGTTGCAGCAACTGCGTCAGTTCATCTTGCTCAAGGTCTTCCTCTTTTTCAAATAAACTCTATCAAGCATGATATTCTCCTCCAGGAACTAGTCTTGCTTCATAATGTGTATAAAGTACACAAGAGGAAGTCCTGCCATCCTTGTTATAAGCAGTGTTCTGGCCATACTTTTTCCAACACAGATTTGTGTGTTTTTTCTGGCAGTCTTTCCATGTTCAATATTCTTCACCAATACTTTTATTCAGTCTTTTTTGTTCACTGTCCAGCTTTCACATACATAGGACATGATTGAAAATACCAAGGTTTGGGTAAGGCACACCTTAGTTCTCAAAGTGACCTCTTTGATTTTTAAAGAATTCTTTTGCAACAGATCTGCCCAATTCAATGACTGTTTGATTTTTCACAAGTGTTTCCAAGGGTTTTGATCATGCATCCAAGTAAACATAAAATCCTTGAGAAAGTCAACATTTTCTTCTTTTATTATGGTGTTTTTTATTGTTCCACTTGTGAGGATTTTTGTTTTCTTTGTGTTGAGGTGTTATCAGTATTGAAGCCTGTGGTCTTTGATCTATTTGACCTCTGTAAGCGCTTGAAGTCTTTTTCCCTTGCATGTCACTGATTGTTAATGTGATTTCCCCAATCCTGATACCATATTCTTCTTTATACAGTATGGAGTTTTACATTATTTGCTCAGCAGACAGACTGAATGTTGATAGGTGCCATTGAGTTGATTGTGACTCACAGTGATCCTACACGTCACAGAATGAAACACTACCAGGTCCTGCACCGTCCTCATAATGTCACTGATAAGGACAGGTCAGGGCAGCCAGTAATGAGCAGAACTGACAAAAACATTGCATAAATTCATTGACTTGCACGTCAAAATCATTGGCTGACCGTGAGAAGCGTAGTGGACCAAGTAAACATGGACAGAGGAGCAGTTACAAAAATCTTGGCCTGAGAAAGGTATGTGCAAAAACAGTACCAGAGGGGCTCAGTGATGAACAAAAGGGAAGGAGAGTCGAAGTTTGCTAAGACCTTTTGGAATGACAAAACTATGTTTTGAGCCATGTTATCACTGATGATGAAATACAAGTGTACCAATATGACCCTGAAACAAAGCTTCAAAGTACACAATGGAAATCAGCCAATTTGCCACATCCAAAAAGTTCCATCAGTCCAAATCAAGAAACAAAATGATGTTGATAAACTTTTTTTGATACCAGAGAGATCATTCTTTATGAATTTGTACCAACTGGACTAAGAGTTCAGCAAGTTTACTATTTGAAAGTGCTGAAAACTCTGTGTGAAAATGATGAAGACGACCTGAACTTATCATCAACAACTCCAGGCTCTTGTAGCATGACAATGCACTAACACACATGCACTGTCTTTGAGGAGTCTTTGGCCAGTAAATAAATAACAATATTGGAACACCCTACCTACAAACCTGATCTGGCCCCAATGACTCTTTTCTTTACCCAAAGATACAGGAAATATTGAATGGAAGACATTTTGATGACATTCAGGACATGTAGGGTAATACGACAACAGCTCTGGAGGCCGTTCCAGAAAAAGAGGTCCAAAATTTCTTTGAAGGGTAGACTAGTCACTGGCATTAGTGCATAGCTTCCCAAGGGGAGGTACTTTGAAAGTGAGCATAGTGAAATTCAGCAATGAGGTATGTAGCAGTTGTTCTAGGATGAGTTTGTGAACTGAATTATCATACCTCTCCTATATAAACTAATTGTAGTTGACCCATGGCAAGCATGTGTTTCAGAATGAAACTGCACTCCACTGAAGTTTCAATGGCTGTGATCTTTCAGAAATAGTTTGCCAGGCTTTTTTTCTGAGGCACCTCTGAGTGCATTCAAACCACCAGCCTTTCTGTTAGCAGCAAAATGCTGAACCATATGCAGCTCTCCTGACACAACATACAACACTCGTACCACAAATAATAAGAAGAATAAATACATATAGGGTAGCATTTCTGTAACTCACTGAGATTATCTACCAAGCCAGAAGCAGATTTTGCTAAATTAAGGACCACATTACAAACTCTGAGCAACCACTAGGAAGATAACAAGTAGTGGAATTATTAGCATTTTTTATATGAAAGATGATCATGTGGAAATTGATAGAGTTTTAATCCTTGCTTTTCCACCTGGATAATTTTTCTTTCTTTTTCTTGTCTAATCATGCTAGCTAGGATATTCAGCACAATGGTAAATTGAAGTATTGGGGATAAATGTCCTTTATTTGTTTGCATTTTTAGAGAGAGAGCATTCTGTCTTTCACTGTTAAGCATGGTGTTAGCTTTGGTTTTTTTGGTACACTCCTGTCATGGTTGGAATTGTGTCCCCCCAAAAATGTGTGCAGCCACGTGGGTGGGATATGGTTCCCAGTATCTTGGGACTGTCCTCCACTGTGTGGTTTTGCTAACCTGTATGTTAAAGGATTAGGGTGGGGCTGTGAATTCCTGCTGTAGGGGGAGTTTCCCTGGAGTATCGCTTGCCCCACCCTTAATGCTTTTAGCTTGCAAGGAATAAAAGGAAAAAGAAACAAAGCACAATTTGAGAACCTTGCTACCATCAAGCAAGCAGCACCGGGAGCAGAGCGCGTCCTTCACACCAGAGGTTCTTGCGTCAGGACACTCCCTGGACAAAAGACTGATGCAATACAGGACTTTCCTCCAGAGCCGACAAGGGGAAAGCCTTCCCCTGGAGCAGACACCCTGAATATGGACTTGCAACCTACCGGACTGTGTAAAAATAAATCTTTCTTTGTTAAAGCCATTCACTCTGTGGTATTTCTGTTAGAGCAGCCCTAGCTGACTAAAACAACTCTCCCTTTATCAGTCTAAGCAAATTGCCGCTGTTTTATACTTTGCTGAATGTTTTTGTCATGAGAAGGTGTTTCATTCAGACAATGCCTCTGACTACATTTGAGTTACTGCCACTGCAGACACAGCTGGATAGTCCTCTGTGTCTCTCCCTAACCCTTTCAGCAACAGGAAAAGCTCTGGATTTGTCAGACAACTTACTACGTACCCGAGAGATTACAAAAATAGAAAAAACCACTACTGTCCAGTCGACTCTGACTCACAGCAGCACTATATATTTGAGTTTTTCAGATTCTGTACAAAAGAAAGTATTTTATTTTAAATTAGGAGGCTGTTATGTGTATTGATTTTTAAGAGAGGGAAAAATGGTTTTCTGTCTACTTAAAAAAAATTGAAGACAAAATACACTCCTAGTTTCTAATTAATAACATCACATCATTGCAACAGAAAATGAGTTAATCCACGGACCCATGAATTTGTTGACAGCTTGACTTCTCTAGCAATATATTTTATCTCCCTATGGTGGATGGAGCATGTATAATGATGCCACGAGCACCACTCATCCAGTAAATTGTTTACTAACAGTAGGCAGTAGCAGGCATGAATGTTTTTCATGAATCACAGGCTTTCTTTTCTACCATTGTGCTGTCACAGCATCAGTGTAACTACACAGCTCCATACAAACCCAGTTTCCCAAACCCTGTTAGTTTCACCTTAGATGACTAACTTTTCAGTACAATACACAAGTCTGAGAACAAAGGCGAAAGCCATTCAACTGCAGAACTAAAGGCTTATGTAAGAATCACTTATTGTGGTTTAGAGGCCAATTTTACGGCATGTGGATTAAAAACCTTGAACATAGATGTGGTTATTGTTGTTATTAACTGTCAGTGTTAGCCCCAACTCACGGGGACCTCAAGCCAAGCACAGTGAGATTAATCCCTGCCTGGTCCCGAGTCATCTCCAAAATTCATTGAAGACAGGACCATTGTAACCCACAGGGTTTTCATTCTGATTTGGATAAGTAGATCACCAGGCCTTTCTTAGTCCATCTTAGTCTAGAGGCCCCACTGAAACCTGTCCAGCATCATTGCAACATGCAAGCCCTCGGCGACAGGGGTTTGGTGGCTGCACGTGAGGTGGGATAACTGAGAATTGAACCAAAGTCTCCTGCATGAGAATCTACCACTGTACCATCAGCATTCCCTGTGGCCATTCTATATCACAAGGTAATAAGCACAATCATATACATTCAGATTTTCAAATTCATTCAGATTTTCATCTAGGAAAGAGCAGGGAAAATGAGTCAACTGAAATCTTCTGCGTCATACCGATATTCCTCATGACATCTGGTATATTTTCAGGGCGAACAATAGGAGTTTTCTTCATGAAAATCCAGCATAGAGATCAGTTGTTTTCACTTGGACACAAAGAGCCCTATTACATTTCATATAATCACCTAAAAAGGTTCCTTCTATCCTGATTAGGAAAATAGTGGTGGCTTAATGGTTAAGTGCTACAACTGCTAACCAAAGGGTTTATGGTTCAAATCCACCAGGCGCTCTTTGGAAATTCTAAGGGGTAGTTCTATTCTGATCTATCGGGTTGCTCTGGATGGATATAATGGATGGAACTGACTCGACAGTAATGACATTATCCTGAATAGAGAGATTACTTCTGTGGTTGTTAGTTGCTCTTGAGTTAGTTTCTGACTTATGCCAGTCCAGAAGCATTAAAGTAGAACTGTGCTCCATTGAGTTTTCCAGGCTACCACCTTTCAGAAGAAGATCTCCAAGTCTATCTTCTGGGGTAACTCAGGGGTGAGTTCAAACCAACAGACTTTGTTAAGCCTGACAAAGGATTAATAATTTGTGCCACTCAGGGAGTCCTTAAAGAGGTAAAATAGTTAGGATTCCAACACGTATTTGAAGAGGGGAACATAACTCAATCTGTAGCATTCAGCAGGGCTAGGATCTCAAAATATTGTAAGAAGCAAGCAGTTAATTTTAACAAGTACTTTAATTTGGTCACAGTGTTATCCAGGAGCCAGTATGTCCTGGAGCAAGTAGCTATTTTTACTTGTTCTTAGTCTGTGGTAAGTTTATTCATTATGTTTTGATGTTTCTTGGTTTCACCACCTCAATAGATTGCAAAACCTTGAAGCTAAAACTGAAGATTACTTTTCCCCTCTGTTACACACACATTATTTGTTCAATACACAGTTAAATGATTGGATAGTGCAAAATATATTTTGCTCTTGTTTCCTATGGCATATCTCTAACCCATTGTGAAAAGGGAAAATAAATAAATAAATGTTTTCACTTGTTTTTCTTTACAATTTTCTGAGAAAGACCAATATCATTTTCCTGGAGTGTTTTTATCCTTTATATTTCTTTTCTTCTATAATATGGTATCTTTGTATTTCTCCAGATGTTTTTATTCCTCCAGTAACTCTTGGCTGTCAAGTTGATTCAGACTCATGCAACCCTATAGGACAAAGTGAAACTGCTCCATAAAGTTTCCAAAGAGCACCTGGTGGATTCAAACTGTCAATCTTTTTGTTAGCAGCTGTAGCTCTTACTCACTAAGCTGCCGGAGTTTCAACTCTCAGTCATCCTAACTGTACTTCCTAAAAGACTACTTTTAAAAATAATGCATAACTGTGTAAGTTGGATATTTAAAACTAAGGAAGGTCAATTGTGAGGAAGCTGTTCTGAACAAAGACAGGTAATAACCTTGAAAACTACAACACTAAAAAAGCGAATCCATTGCCATCAAGTCGATTCCCACTCATACAGACCCTATGGGATCACTAAACAGTAGAACTGCCCTATAGCATTTCTGAGGCTATAGTCTTTACTGAAGCCAACTGCCAAATCTTTCTCCTATAGAACAGCTGGTGGGTTTAAACTCCTGACCTTCCAGTTAGCAGCAGAGCACTTAACCACTGTGCCACCAAGACTCCTTGAAATATTCAGTGGTATCCCTAGAAGTGCTGCATACATAAATTAAATAATAACTGCACCTTTAAACCACACAAAAAGGAGTACGTGTTACAGCTTTTTTCCGTGAACTTTAACGGAAATAACATTTTAGAGTTTGAAAAATATATACAGAGACCTCAAAGGTGAATATGTTCAGACCAAATAGTGACCTTTTGGAACTTGTAGCTATTGATGTTATAGATATAATGGATGAAATAATTTAAAAATCCTGAACAAAATTGGCCGTGAGCACAATATGGATCACAGCAAATTTCACTGGAGGAAGAGTTGACTTTATTGTCAGACAACTTGGGGAAAGTTTAGATGGACTCTGATCTTGAAAAAGTTCGTAAAGTTTCTGACACGACCTAATTAGAGAGATACCCCAACAGCAAAGCATGCGATGATAAATGTGAAATCCAGAAAAAATACTTTCTATACCTATGGGCTGATAAGGAAATGCTCACTGTTTTCTTGGGCCAGTTTCCTAGTTTATCAGGCAACCCCCAGTGTGGCTTCTAGGATTCAGAGCCGTGTGCACATGCCCACAGAGTCAGTCACCAGTGGTAAAATTTAATCTATCAGTTTGCATAAAATGTTTACATTTCAGTTTTGTGAACATTTTATTTTCTTTGTTGAAATTACACAGTGGAAACTGGAAACATTTTTAAAATTGACAAAGACACTCACCTGATTATGAGTTTCCAGCTCCATTTGAATTCTGTTATATATTCAGTTGTTGATCAAGTTCAGTGTTAACAATAATAATCAAAGGAAAAAAAAATTAGTGATTTCCTGCTCTTGCTTCATATTCTGAGCTTTCCTCCTGTTCTGAGCTTTTGTATCTTCGAATTCTGTTTGCAATAGTTAATTTTATGTGTCCACTTGATTAGACTGATTGTTGGTAAACCCTAATTTACTTGCTGTAATAAAAGTGTGTTGTTTTTTTAACTATCATATGTTGATTTCTACTAATCAGTTGTCTCTCAAAAATTAGATTAAACTGGATAGTATGGGTTGCTTTTGTCTAATCAGTTGGAAGCCTTAAGTGCAGAAAGGAAATTCGCCCAGGGTATGTTCTCCCACCAGACAATAACAATAATAAAGGAACTTTTTGCCAGGACCTCCTTACTCTTCACTCTTCACATTGCCTTACAAAAAAATCAAACCTAGTGTCTTAGTGTCAATTTTGACTCACAGCAACCCTACAGGACAGAGTAGAACTGTCCCATAGAGTTTTCAAGGAGAGGCTAGCTGATTGGAACTGCCAATCTTTTTGTTAGCAGCTGTTTATGCTACCTAGGTTTTCCCGTTGGCTTTACCTAGAGCCAGCTCTTTAACATCTCTCTTTCCCTGATCCTGCTTTTTGAGCTCGATGTAAGACATCACTCTCTATTTTTCTTTCATGAAAATAACACTTCTTTTATTATTGTTCACTTTTTCTCTAATTTGCATCTTTTGGACTTTTCACTACTTCCCTCACTTTAATTTTCCATTTTCCCTGGCTCCAATTAGTTTTCTTCTTTTTTCCCAAGTATTAGTGGTTGAATTATGTAGTCCTGTAGTTTAAATCTCTAGTTTAAACCCTGGAAACTGTGGTGGCATAGTAGTTAAGAACTACATCTGCCAACCAAAAGTCAGCAGTTCAAATCTGCCAGGCCCTCCTTAGAATCTCTACGGAGCAGTTCTACTCAGACCTAAGGAGTCACAATGAGTTGGAATTGACTTGATAGCAGTGTGTTTCCCACCCACTCCCCGGTTTAACATTAATAAAAACTTGCTTCTCCTTTAAATCTATGTATTATTTAAGGCATCCTGCTAATGCAGTCTTAAAGCCTTTCAGCAAATGAGAATCAATGCACAGACTTTTAAAAAACACCAATTTTTGAGTCTGACACCCAAAGATAGACTTAATGGATTAGAGGTGGACTCCAGCTTCCTCTGAGACGCTAATGTGCAGCTCGGCCACGGGAACCCTAAGCAGCCTTGTCTGTCAACATTATTTTCTGCAGCTATGTAATGAATCACTCACACATCTTGTATGGGAGTAACTGATCTGCATGGAACCCTTCGCTTTGGGTGCTGCTCTTGTCTTGCATTGCACTGCCTCTTCCTCTTTCCTTTCTTCTTTCCTCCTTTTTTTCCCTCTCCCTTCCATCCACTTGTTCCTTCTTCCCTCTCTCCCTTCTTCTGTCTTCCTTCTTTCTCTTTTTCTTCTCTTTTATTTTAATTGTGATTAAGGAAATTAAGTCATATATATACACACACACACATATATATGTATATATACACACATACATATGTATACACACACACACACACATACATACATATATATGCTAACCCAGAAACCCTGGTGGCATAGTGGTGAAGTGCTACAGCTGCTAATCAAAAAGCGGAATCCACCAGGCTCTCCTAGAAAAGTCCATGGAGCACTTCTATGCTGTTCTCTATGGTTGCTGTGAGTTGGAATCCACTTGACAGCAAAGGGACTTTTGTTTGTTTTAATATACTAGTCCTAGTGGAAGAGTATATAGCACTAGAGTACTAAACAAAAGATCAGAAGTCCTAACCCACTGGCCACACTGCAGAAGAAAAAAATCTAGTGATCTGCACTCAAAAAGGATCACTGTTGTTGATGTCAGGTGCCATCCAATTGTTTCTGACTCATGGTGACCTTATGTACATCACAATGAAACGTAGCCTGGTCTTGTCCCATGCCCACAATCCTGTTATGCTTCAGCACATTGTGTCATTCCATCTCAATGAGGGCTTTCCTCTTTTTTGCTGACTCTCTACTTTACCAAGCATGATGTTCTTCTCCAGGAACTGATCCCTCCTGAAAATGTGTCCAAAGTATGTAGGATGTGGTCTTGACATCCTTGCTTCTAAGAGGTACACTTGTACTTTTTCTAAGACAGATCCATTTGTTCTTTTGACTGCCCATTGTGTATTCAGTATTCTTCTCCAACATGACAATTCAAAGGCACCAATTCTTCTTCTGCCTTCCTTAATCATTGTCCAGCTTTTACATGCATATGATGCAGTTGAAAATACCGTGACTTGAATCAAGCACACCTTAGTCGTCAAATTGACATCTTTGCTTTTCAACACTCTAAAAGGCCTTTTGCAGAAGATCTGCCCAGTGCAATGTGTATTTTGATTTCTTGGCTGGTGCTTCCATGGGTGATGATTATAGATCCAAGTAAATGAAATCCTTGACAATTTTAATCTTTTCTCCATTTATTGGTCCTATTGTGAGGATTTTTGTTTTCTTTATGTTGAAGTGTAATACATACTGAGGGTCTTTGATTTTCATCAGTAACAGTTTCAAGTCCTCATCACTTTTAGCAAACAAGGTTGTATCGTCTGCATAACACAGACTGTTAATGGTCTTCCTCCAATACTGATGCCCATTCTTCCTTTAAAATGAATATACCACTACACCATCATCACCCATATCACCTCCAAGTCACTATAAAAACCACCAGCACCTTCTCCACTACCAGCATATACAATCACTTATATATATATGCTCTCTGACATCCTAAAAACAGAAGGTTAAATTTAAAAGTTTCTCTTAAACCAACCTTAGATCCTTATAGGTCAAACTATGACTTACTTCTTTTAGTAATCTCATGGTGTGGCATAATCGTTTATAAACAACCAGCATTCAAGAAAGTTTTCAATAGTTTGACAAGATTTCCTCAAATTTTTGTTTACTGTTAAAGGTTTGCTCTAATTTTGATTCTTCAGGTTACACGATTCTATATTTCTATGGAATAATTTTGCTATTCTTCCTCCTACTGATATAATTCTTAATGTTTCAATTTTCATCTTGGAAACAAGCTATACTGTTGTTTGTTTCTTTTTTTATTTAAGTTTTGCTCCTGTGCAACAGAATTTTGAGTGTTAGGAGAGAAGTTGAATAGTAATTAATTTTTTTGAAATACCACCATAATATACTAAGCTTCCTGTGGATACTATCTTTCTTAAGAGATCACATCTCTTAATTATTTTTTAGCTTTTTTATTGCAAAATATACATACAGAATAACATATAAGACATGTATGAGTCACAGACATCAGCTTAAGACATAAAACAGCAACTTTAGTTACCAATTTTATTTTTATTTGCATATTTTTATGAGTACTGATATTGAGCACATCACCCTGTAATTATTGACCATTTGTGTTATCTTCTTTTGTGAAATGCCGGATAATGTCTTTGCTCCCCTTTTTTGTCTGTATGTCATTGTTATTGTTTTTAAATAAATACATGAGTTATTTGCATAGTATCTACAATAATTTTTATCAGTTATTAAAAAATAAGTGCTTTACAACTAAGTGACTTGTGACTTCAATTAGTCATTTTTTACCAAACTATAATTTTAAAAAATAATGAATTTTTTTTGTTATTGAAAATGTACACGGCAAATCATGTAACAATTCAAAGTTTGAATATAACCAAACTTCACAATTCTTCCTTTGTGATGAATCCTTTTGGTGCCTTGTTTATACATCTTCAGCTACCTCAAACCGGTAATTTTAAAACCTTCCAAAAGTTTTTTTTCCCTAAATGATTTATGATTTTCTCTTCTGTGTTTGGATCTTTTATCCACCTGAAAGATGTATTTCTATAAGATTTGAGTTACAAATTCAGTTCTGTTTCTGCGTACAAATCTTCTGTTGTTCCCACACCAGTGTTTCCTCCACTGATCTAGCATGACATGTGTTTTATACCAAGTGTCTGTATATTTGAGTGTCTGTTTCCAGCCTTTCTAATGTGTTTCATTGGTCTATCTATCTATCCTATCTATCTATCCTTGCACACTACCTACATTCCTGTAGCTTTATAATGTCTAGACATTTGATAAGGCAAGTATTTTCATCTTTATGAGACATCTTTGGGCTACTATCAATCCTTTGCCTTTCCATATAGAATTTAGAACAAACCATTTTGCTAATATTTTAAAAGAAATCTAATATTAACAAAATATAAGGTGGTTTTCTATAGCTTACAGGTTCTCTTCTAGTTGGCTAGGTTTAGAAAAATCTAAGTATGCTGGAATAACTTCCTTTCCTAACAGATGAGCTATTTCAAGCTCCTTCTGCTCAGTGATAAAGTTGGTACCTTCTACTAGAGCAGTATAATTTGTGACGTACAAAGACGCCTTCATTCAATGAATTAAATGTTTACCATCAAGCATACCTTTCAATTTTAAGCCCATGATTAAAACACAAGTATATTAACTTAAAAATATTTCATTATGTATAAGCACTTTAGTTCAAATAAGGTTTTCATAATGGTTAACATCTAGATGAGAGAAAGCATACAAAAATTTCATGTCCATTGAGGTGAAAGTATGCATTTTATACATATTCTAATATTCTCAGGATTTAACTTTGCCCCATACTCAAACTAATAATTGCATAGATTACAAATGAAAATAGCAGACCTTCTCAACGTCTGCATTTTCTGAAATACTGAAGGGCCAGTTCTTACAAATCTCTGTGCTTTAAAGATTTAATTAACTCATTCCGCATTTATTATGTGTCACACACTATTCTGGACACTACTGATACCAGTTGCCATTGAGTCTACTCTGACATTATGCAACTCTATGTATGTCCCAGTGGAACTGTGCTCTGCACTATTTTAAATGGCTAATTTTTCATATGGAAATCACCAGGTCTTTCTTTCAGGGCATCTCTAGGTGAACCAAAACAGCCAACCTTTCAGTTAGCAGTCAAAGGCATTAGTCATTTATACTATTGTAATGTTGTGGGCTCCACCTCACTGCCATTGAGCTGATTCTGACTCATAGTAACCCCAGAAAACAGAGGAGAACTGTCCAATAGGGTTCCCAAAAAGTGCCTGGTAAATTCGAACTTCTGACCTTTTGATTAACAGCTATAGCTTTTAACCACTACACCACCAGGCTCTAGCTAGGTAGCTGACAAAACACATGAAAATTCTCCAGAAAAACTACTAAAATATTAAATAAGCCAGAAACAGAAAATAATTTGAGAAGAATACACAGTGTAAGAGTCATCTTTATAAGATCTCAACAATAATCTGAATATATCTAAAATATGTTTTTATGGCTTTAAAAGCACAAACATGTTCTTATATATAAAGTTTAACCAAACTATGTTCTAGCCACCACACAACACAGGTGACACACAAAGTGAAAAAAGTTCCATAGCAAATATGATCAGTGTTAGTAGAAGAATGTTATAATCACTAATTACTAGACCACCAAAACAAATTGAACCTTTTGTCACTGAGCTGATTCCAACTCCTAGCAACCCTATACAACAGAATAGAACCACCCTATAGGGTTTCCAGGAGGTGACTGCTGGATTCAAACTGCTGACATTGGTCAGTGCTGAAGCTCCTAAACCACTGTACCACCAGGCTCCAATGAAGAGAGAAGAAAAAGCAAATTGTAAAGTAGTTTGTTATTCTTGTTTTATATGGTAAAATTGTAATTAGTCATGAATTTGCAAACACATTAGTGGTTTTTCAGACTTATTCACGCCTCATTTTTACGAAATATATTGTTTCTTTTTAGAAAAAGGGTAGTGTAGGAAATTTGGAAATCATAAAACCATTAAATATAAAGAAGCAAATTGCTTATAATTCATAGAGGAGCTCTATTTTAAAATGCAGGCCCAAATCCATCGCTGTCGAGTTGATTCCAACTCACGGCAACCCTATTTGATAGACTGAAGCTGTTTCTTTCTTTTTTTTTAAGGATTTCCCAGGATTCTTCACAGAAGCAGATTATCAAGTCTTTCTCTTGCTGAGCTACTAAACTTGTTGTCATCAGATACATTGTCACCCATAGTTACCCACAGGACAGAGTAGAACTGTTCCATAGAGTTTCCAACAAGCGCCTGGTGGATTCCAACTGATGAACTTTAGGTCACCAGACATAGCACTTAACCACTACACCACCAAATACTGCCAAGGTTGGGTGGGTTCAAGTCACCAGCTTTCTGGTTAGCAGCTGAGTGCTTCACTCTTGTGGCCCCAGTGTTCTCAATTTCAAACTATGATTTTTTTCATGTAGATGTACTTTGTGTCATCCAGTTTTGTTTGTTTTGCCTAACAATGCTTGTTACTTAAAGTAAAATCTAGTTCATTTTTCATCTTCTGCTACTTTAGTTTTTCTTACTGTTGAGTTAAAATTAATTTTCCCACTGAATAACGATAAATTAAAATGTATAAATTCACAGCATGAGAACATTTTTCTAACATCTTTCTGACAAAAGTGATCGTAGCACATAGCTGCCATGTAATATAATGAAACTGTGAAATGCATGTAACTACTCCTAAAGGCTAGTCTACATTTTTTCAACATGGTCCAGGAGACAGATGAATTAACTGCAAACAGAATGAAGAATTTGGGCATTATTGTTCTACTTGAAGTTTTATGATTTTCCAAGTCTCATACTCAAATGACAAAAACAAAACTGAATTAATTACTAGGGTCATTTCTTCCCTTCACTCCCCTTCCTGCCCTCCCCCTTTAGAACAGGTAATGAGTTGAGAGTTGACAGAACAATTACAGAACAGGTATGCACATACTTCTCACTGATTGACATGGTTAGGTACCAAAGACTAGGTCATTATGTGAAAAGGGAGTTATGAAAAATAGAAAATGACAACATGGAGGATGATCACATCACTACGTAACTGCCAGACTGCATTATAACATAACTGCCAAATTGTATCACTATGGGAGTGATAAGCCACTGAGAATCTTAGCCCTGCCAGGTTGATACACAGCCTTAACAATCACAGTCAGTGTTATTCTTGCTTCACATGTCAGTGTCAACTATTACAAGAAGTATGTTGTTAATGTGGGAATGGGAAAATAGGTTTTTTTCCTGTTACGGTGAATACAAAATGACAGATAAAAAGATAGTTGATAAATTAGTGTATTGCTTTCATTTTATTTTTTTTATTGTGATAAACATACAGATAAAAAAACATTTGTCCTTCCAGGATCTTAGCATACTTTGAGAATTGCTAATTAGGTTTATGAACTTATCCTAGAAAAAGTGCTACATATCTCATTGCCAAAAAACACTGTGGTAACTTTGAAGCATTTTCCTTGGGAAGCTAGGCACTGACACTGGTGCCTAGTCCACCCTTCAAAGAAATTTTGGAACTCTTTTTCTGGAATGGCCTTAAAGCAGTCATTGTATTAACCTTGATGTCCTGAATTGCATCCAAATGCTTTCCTTTCAGTATTTCCTTTATTTGGGGAAAGGAAAAAGTCATTGGGGGCCAGATAAGGTGAGTAGGGAGGGTGTTCCAATACAGTTATTTGCTTACTGATTACAAACTCCCTCACAAACAACTATACAATTAAGTTTGCAAACTTGTTACTGTGCCACCGTGTGCAATGGCCATTCCAGAAAGAGTTCCAAATTTGCTTTAAAGGATGAACTAGGCATTCGTGTTGGTGCATAGCTTCCTGAGGGGAGTATGTCAAAGGTGACTAGAGTAATATTCAGCAACGAGGTATGTAGCACTTAAAACAATTCAGACATAATTGTCAAGCCTTGTATGTATTTCAGTGACATTAAATATGCTTACCATGTAGTTCATTGGGCTGTATTTATGATGAAATTAGGAGTGTAGATGGAGGGTTAAGAAAGTGTTCCTTCATTTAAGAAACTCATTCTCTCAGAAAATCTATTCATTTTAATTGTCAAATGATTATTTCAACAAGCATATATAAAATTCCAACTATGGGGTGATATACTCATGGTTAAAATTGACAATGTCATCTGTAAATTTCATACCTTGTTCTGTGGAAAATAATTTACTTGTAAATTACATCAAATACGTATGTGTTATAAATAATTAATTACTTTCCCCGTCTTTTAGGTCACCAATCCATAAACAAGACAACAATGATCACTGTGGGACACTGGCTTTTTAAATAGTCTTAGCAATCCTATCATACCAAGTAGAACTGCTTCACAGGGTTTTGGGTGAGTGCTAACACTTATTTGCTTATTTTGTAATAAGTCGTCTGCCAATTAAGTTCACAGACTTATGCTAGAATAAGTGTTATATAATACCTCATTACTGAATATCACTACAGTCACCTTCTAATTTCTTGCCTGGGGAAGCTATGCACCAACACCAGTGCCTAAGCCACACTTCAAAACAATTTTGGAGCTCTTTTTTCTGGCATGGCCATCAGAGCTGTGGTCATATTATCTTGATGTGCTGAATGTCATCAAAATGTCTTCCTTTCAATATTTCCTTTATCTTTCTATAAATAAAAAAGTCATGGGGGGGGCAGATCAGGTGAGTAGGGAGGGTGTTCCAGTACAGTTGTTTATGGGCGCAAAACTCTGCACAGACAACTACACAATTAAGTTCAATAACTTGCCACCATGTCACTGTACACAATGCTCATTTCAGAAAGAGTTCCAATATTGTTTTGTAATATGAACTGGATGCTAGTATCAGTGTATAGCTTCCCAAGGTGATTACTTTGAGGTGACCATAGTGATATTCAGCAATGAGGTATGGAGTGTTCAGAACAATCATGTTTGGAGACTTAATTGTCAGACCTCGTGTAGAATTCCTGTGAGTTGAATCGATGTCAACAGATTTGATTTTTGTTTTGTTGTTGTCTGGTTGGTTTATTTTCCTACTGACTATGAATACATGATTGTAGGTGAAACTATCAAAATCTAATACTATACATTGTTTTGAAGATGCTGTTCATTTTTTGTTGTTGTTATTTTAAGTAGTGTTTGCTTTTCTTCAGGCTATCAAGGAGCATGCCATATATCAAGCATTTTAAAGCCTTGTAGTTCTGTTGTGAGACCAGTTGACAGCTGTTCTGCTGTGTTGATGAAAGCTGGGATATTGCAGTGTTACTACTAAGAGACAGAGTAAGCCAGAGGGAGTAGAGAGTTTTCCTTTGTACAGAAAAATTGTCTGGTAGTGACAGGGTCATTTCAAACCTTTCATGAAGCTTTGTATGATTTCTCAAGAGATCTCTTGAGGGGTCACAGAAGAATGGGGAGAACAATTGTGGCCCTTCTATCCTTGCTGAAAGGAAGGAAAATTAATAAAGAAGAATTGGAGCAGGACACATTTTGCTCATGAAAACAGGCACTTCTGTTAGAAGCCTCCAACCCTTCTATTGCCCAGTGTCTCTCATGTCATTCAGACAGCAGATACTAATAGTGATGATGGGAAAATAGACTAGCCTTTGTGTACTTCTTCGTGTATCGATATGTGTTCAGTGAATTCAGGGCACTTACAGTCGCCCTAGACTTACAGAGTGGTGCAAATGGTTAATGTGCTTGGCTGCTAACCAAAAGGGTGGGGGTGAGAGTTCATCCAGAAGTACCCTGGAGGCAGGACTTGAAAATCTATTCCTGAAAAGACAGTCGTTGAAAGTCAAGTGGAGCAGAGCTCTACTCTGACACATGTGAAGTCACTGTGAGTCAGAGTCAATTCAATTACAACCTGTTCCAATATTGGTAACAGTATTTTCAGAACCTAGCACGGTGCCTGGCACCAAGAAAGTATTCAAATAATTGCTGTTAAAATGTTAATAGCCTTCCATATAAGCAAGTTAAGGACACACATTAATAGCTTTAATAAGTATTTAAAGGCAAATTCTGCAATATGTAAAACTATTAGCAATGTAACTTTGGTGGCATTGTGGTTAAGTGCTTGAAGTACTAACCAAAAGGTCAGCAGTTCAAATCCACCAGGTGCCTCTTGGAAAAATCTATGAGACAGTTCTACTCTGACTACAGGGTTGCTGTGTGTCAGAATCAACTTGATGGTGGTGGATTTTTTGTTATCAGCAATGATATATCTATTTGACTGGTGGGAGGTAATGCGATGGGGTTTCTACAGGTAGGCAATTTGGGAGAAATCTGTCACAATTAAAAATGCATGTGCATTCAGCAAGAATTGCATTTTTAAGACTATATTTACTAGGTTATTTATTGCAGCATTAAAGTATTAGAAACCAAATAAATGTCTAACCACCTAATAAAAAACATCCAGTTAAATGAATTGAAACATTTCCATATAATGGAATGCCAAGCAGCTCTTAAAAATTACAAGACATCATACTCTCACATACTCTCCAAATGTGCTGATAATTGAGCATGCAAGACACAGAAAATTACATAAAGTTTTCTATTATTTATTAAAAATTATATATATTTACATATATATATATTCAAACAAAGGCATTGAGATTTGTGTACACATCTAATACAGAAGACAACCAAGGGAAGATGCCACTGGAAAGACAACTAAGTGGCTTAATTGTTGAAGAGAGTGTGTAGAGAGGTGATTAGATTTTATTTTGAATTTTGTACCATCTCTGTGGATTACTTCATCAAAAGTGACTAAAACTTAATTTATAAATTACAAGTGAAAATATAAGTTGTCATTTGTAATTAGTGATTTCATTTCCATTTCTTGCTGTTTTTCTTCTATACAGTGTTGTTAAATTCATTATAATAATTTAGATGCTCATAATATTTCTGTGAGATACCTTTAAGAAATGTTAAGGGGGGACAGAGTCAAGATGGCAGACTAAACACATGTCTCCCTAAATCCCTCTGGAAACTAAGACTTGAAGTGATAATTAAACGGAGCCTACTGATCACCTAGTAAACCATAGGATGCTGTACAGAGCTGTTAATTTGGGCTTCATACCTCTGAATGGAAAATCTCCTTGCTTTTACTGACCCCAATCTCAGTGAGCACAGGCTTGAACAGACAGAAGTTAACTCACCATTTTACTTTTTTTTCCTCTGTCTTAGCAGGCACACGGAGCTGGGACTTGACTAGCTACTAATCTCAGACACACTACTGGTGAGAGAGGCAAGAGAAATTGCCATATTTTGAGAGCCTTGTGAACTCTGTGCGTCTTGGCACCTTTGATCTCTCTTTCCACCTCTGCCATAGGGTAGCCTGGACTCACCTGGGTGGGCAAGCTTTTGTGGGACACCATCTTGATCCATTGGGAGGTAGAGACACCCATACGGAGGCCCCAGCTGGACTTAGTTCCTAGGCTAGGAAGCAGTGCCTGCTCAAGGGAGAGCACTTTTCTGGCAGAAAAGCAGTATTTTACACAGTGTCACTACAGCTGGGTCCTGGCAACAGAGGCTGTGGACTCTGTGCATCTTAGCACCTTTGGCCTCTCTTTCTGCCTCTGCCATAGAGTAGCCTGGACCCAGCCAGGCGGCAAGCTTGTGCGAGACACCATCTTGTTCTACTGGGAGGCAGAGATACCCAAATGTAAGCCTGAGTGGGACCTAATTCCTAGGCTGGGAGACAGCATCTGCCCAGAGAAGAGTACATTTCCAGCAGAAAAGCAGTATTCTACACAGTGTTGCCTACAGCTGGGGCCTGACAGCAGAGGTCAGCAGGGCTGTAGTTTTTCTGTATTTTGAGCCACTTTATACATTTGGGGTTCAATACAGAGGTGCTTACTTTACCACCTGGGAAAAGAGACCCATAATCCTCAAAACCTGACCGACTTTGGAAGTTGTGAGATACTTTCTGCCTCTCATTTTAAGACAGCCTAGAGAGACAACTGCAGTCCATCATCCCAGCATCTCTCCCACCCTGTATTGACTCACATGATGCCCCCAAAAGCAATAAACTCTGGAGAAAACTGTAACCAAGATATCACTCATGGCATCAGAAGGTCCCTAAAAGAAAGCACCAAAGAAGTTTCCAGATGAAGAAATCTTTCTGAAACTATTGGAAGGTGAATATAAACTGATTATATAGACAGCCCACCTAGACCTTATGTAAAATGCAGCAGAGAAAAATGAAAAAATTTAAGCAGCCTGTTTCATCTGATGGAATGCCAGTACTCTGAAACCCAACAGATCAAGAACAAAATCAAAGACACAGAAACTTCAATTCAAAGCAAAGAAAACAGAATAGAACAAATGGAAAAGAGACTTTCTTACTTGGAAGACAGAGCAACTGACTTCAGCAGCTATGTGGAGAAATCAGAAAAAAGAAGAAATGAAGAAGCATTAAGAAGCATGTGGGACTCCATTAAGAGGAACAATCTATGATTAATTGGAGTTCCTGAATAGTGCAAGACAACTGAGAACACAGGGATTATTGTTGCTGAGCTTCTCACAGAAAACTTCCCAGAAATTATGAAAGAAATGAATATAGATATCCAAGATACATATCAAACACCACTCAATATAGGTCTCAAAAGAAAGACTCTAAGATATATTATAATCAAGCTTAACAAAATGAAACATAAGAGAAACTCTTAAAGGCAGCAAGACTCAAAACTAAGCTAATTTCAGAAGGAAACCCTGTAGGCTTTTGTCAGATTTCTCAGCAGAAACCATGCTGACATGGAGACAGTGGCATGACACATTCAAAGCATTGAAGGAGAAGAACTTCCAACCAAAAATTATATATCTTGTAAAACTGTCTTTCAAATATGAAAATGAAATTAAAATATTCATAGATAACCAGAAATTTAGAGACTGTAAAAACTAAACCAAAGCTACAATAAATACTGAAAGAAGCTCCTGACTTAGAAGAACAAAACCACTAACTTTATATTTTATAAGAAAATACAGGACACACCATCCAAAATGCTACTCAGTTAGGGAAGACTCCAAACTCAATCGAACCATAATAGTGAAGGAAGTAATCCAGTGATCATGTCATGGAAACTATGATGTCATCATATTAAAAACAGGGATACACTACAGTCACTATAGTCTTTCCAGATGGAGAGGAACTTGATAAGAATGGTAGTAATTTAAATTGGATTTGTACATAGTTTATTAACGGGGCTTATAGGGGCAGCCATAAAGCTCAATAAAGATGCAACGTACCATATCAAGAAACATAATGCAGGAGTCTCAGCAACCACAAAACCGACCCTGAGAAAGGTGAAAAATCAACTGACAAAGAAGAATGTCCTGGAACAGATTAATAAGAACAACAGAGAAAACATCAACACAAAAATAAACATATCACAACAGCAGCAGTGAACACATACCTATCAATAATTACATTGAATGTGAATGGACTGAATGCTCCAGTAAAGAGATATCGAGTGACATCTTGGATCAAAAGACATGACCCATCCATATGTTGCCTGCAAGAAACTCGCCTTAGACTTAAGATAGGAACAAACAGAAAATTAAATGATAGACGAATGCACATCAAGCTAACAATGAACAAAGAAGAGCAGCTGTGGCAATTCTAATCTCAGATAAAATAGATTTTGATGTAAAATCCACCGTCTTGGACAAGGGTGGTCACTGTGTATTGCTGAAAGTTTCAATACACAAGCAGGACTTAACAATATTAAATATTTATGCACCTAATATTAGAACACATAAATACATTGAAGAAACACTGACTACCCTCAAAAATGAGATAGATCACTCCACAATAATAATAGGAGACTTTGACACTCCACTCCCAATATTGGACAGATGGTCTAGAAAAAAACTATAAAGACACAAAAGACCTTATTGCTACAATTAACTAACTAGACCTCATTGACATATACAGAACTTTCTATCCATCCGTGGACAACTACACCTTCTTCTCCAGTGCACATGGGACATTCTCCAGAATAGACCATGTGTTAGGACATAAAGCAATTCTCAACAAAATCCATACCATTGAATTAATGCAAAGCATCTTCTCAGATCACATCCACAAAAGTCAAAATCAATAGCAGAAAAAAGATAGATAGAAAGTGGAACTCATGGAAACTGAGCAACATCTTACTCGAATAACCATGGATTGTAGAAGAAATCAAGGATGAAATAAGAAATTTATAGATTCCAATGAGACCAAAAACATTTCCTACCAGAATCTATGGGATACAGCCAAAGCAGTACTCAGAGGTCAGCTTATCTCCATAAATGAGCCCATATGGAAGGAAGAAAGACACCAAATCAAAGAACTAACCCTATAGCTTGAACAAGTAGAGAGAGAACAACAGAGGAACCCCTCAGGCACCATGAGGAAACAGATCATAAAAATTAGAGAAAAACTAAATGAATTAGAAGAACAACTGAAAGAATTGAAAAGACCAAAAGCTGGTTTTTGGAAAGATCAACAAAATTGACAAATCATTGGCTAAACATACTAAAGAACAACAGAAAAGTAAATAAATAACCCAAATAAGATATGAGAGGGGAGATGTCATAACAGATCCAACAGAAATCAAAAATATCATAATAGAATACTATGAAAGACTGTACTTTAACAAATTTGAATGCCTAGAGAAAATAGACAAATTCCTTGATTCATATCACCTACCCAAATTATCACAAGGTGAATCAGAACAACTTAATAAACCCATCACAAAGGAAGAGATTGAGAAAATCCTCAAAAAACTACTGATGACAAAAAGCCCAGGCCCAGATGGCTTCACCACAGAATTCTACCAAGTTTTTAGAGAAGAGTTATCTCCAATAATACAGAGACTATTTCACAATATAGAAAGGAGTGGAATATTCCCAAATTCATTCTATGAAGCCAGCATAAATGTGATATCAAAGCCAGGGAAAGCCCCAACAAAAAAGGAGAACTACAGACCGATATCACTCATGGATCTAGATGCAAAAATCTTCAACAAAATTCTTGCCATAGAATACAACAGCATACCAAAAAATAATACATCACGACCAAGTTGGATTCATACCAGGGATGCAAGGCTGGTTGAGCATCAGAAACACAACTAATGGGATCAACCACATAAAGAACACAAAAGGTAAGAATCACCTGATTTTGTCTGTTGATGTAGAAAAGGCATTTGATAAAGTCCAACGCCCATTCATGCTAAAAACTCTCAGCAAAATGGGAATGGATGGCAAATTCCTCAATGCGATAAGAGTCATTTATGCAAAGCCAACTGCCTACATCATCCTGAATGGTGAGAGACTGAAGGAGTTTCCCTTGAGAACAGGAACTAGACAAGCATGCCCACTCTCACCTCTGCTATTCAACACTGTACTAGAAGTTCTAGCCAGAGCAAATAAGGGCATCTTCATTGTCAAAGAAGAACTAAAAATCTCTGAATTTGCAGATGATATGATTGTGTACACAGAGAATCCTAAGGAATCCATAAGTTAACTACTCAAACTGATAGAAGAGTTCAGGAAAGTCTCAGGATATAAGATAAACATAAGTAAATTGGTAGGATCCCTTTTTATAGCAACAATGAGTTTATCAAAGAAGAAATCACCAAAGCAATACCATTTACTATAGTCCCTAGGAAGATAAAGTACCTAGGAGTAAATCTAATGAGAAATAACAGACTTTTACAAGAACTACTACACTTTACTACAAGAAACTGAGAGAGACTTAGCTAAATGGAGAAACCTATCCTGCTCATGGATAGGAAGAATTAACATTGTGAAAACGTCTATTTTACCCAAAGCAATCTACTTATATAATGCAATCCCAATACAAATTCCAGTGATGTTTTTTAATGAGATGGAGAAACAAACTGTCAACTTTATTTGGAGAGGGAAGAAGCCCCGAGCAAACAAAGCACTACTGAAGAAGAAGAACACACTGGGAAGTCTCTCACTACCTGACTTTAGAACCTATTCCACCGCCACGGTTGTCGAAACTGGTACTTGTGCAAACAGAGACAGATAGATCAATGGAACAGAATCATGACCCCAGAGATGACACCATCTTCCTATGAACAGTTGGTATTCGAAAAAGGCCCTAAGACAGTAAGCTGGACTAAGAACAATCTCTTCAACAAATGGTGCTGGCAAAACTGGATAGCCATCTGCAATAAATTGAAACAAGAACCATATCTTACACCTCATACAAAAACCAACTCATACTGGATAAAAGACCTAAATATCAAATCTAAAACATAAAGATCATCCAAGCAAAAGTAGGAACAACAATGGAAGCTTTAGTACGCCATGTAGACAGTCTTAAAAAAAAATAAAGAAATGTTAAGACCTAGGCACCACTCATTTGGAAAGGTCAAATTTGGAAACTCATTGTTGGGGACAATAGATGTAATTCAGTGGGTGAAATGCTTCTATAAATATACTTTAAAAGAATGAGCCATTAAATCATCATTTTGAATTGTTTAAATAGCATTTGTTCCCATTTTAACAGCTCATGACTCACAATCATTTTAAACGATCTATTTCTGTAAGTAACATTGCCTAAAATTTTCCCTTAAATTACTATATACAACTAGTAATTTGTGATCTTTTTATTTCGTTTCTTGAGTCACACTGCCAAGTACAATATGATCACTTCAGTAAGACCATTTCATGTAAAATCATTTGTATATCCAAAACCTTATTCTTTATTCTGGGATAATAAAATGCTGCTTACTGAGGGTTTAATGTGCTTTTGGTTACACATGAAATTAGCACACTCACAAAATAGACAAAGGAGGGAAAAGAAAATGATACCTTATGAAATAATTGCAGCTACTAAATATGGAAGCAATAATAGAATTAGTAAATCAACATTTTGAAATCCCCAACATGATAGCTGATTCAGGTGAGGCTCACCAATGGCACTAAACAACATGAGAAGAAATTCTGGAAGAAGTTACTCATGTGGAATCTGGATTTTGTCCCCACAGATTACTCACTAAATACAAAGGAAACTTGTACCTGTGCAATGAAAGAACTAGTGGCCACCACTTCAACCACTTGAATAAACGTAGCTTGACAAACATTTCAACATTACATTCCTCCTAAACTCGAAACCCACTGCCGTCGAGTCAATTCAGACTCACAGTCACCCAACAGGACAGAGTAAAGCCAGTCACTTCATAGAATCTCCAAGGAACACCCAATGGATTTGAACCTCTGACCTCTTGGATAGTAGCTGTAGCAATTAACCACGACAGTACTAAGGTTTCCATTCCTCCTACAGTGGCTCAAAAAAGAAAAGAAAAAATACAAACTGTCATCTATGCTTTTTGAGAAAATATTGTTCACCTGAAACCTAACTCTGAAGAAAGTATCAGATAGAGAATATACGAAAATCACCAAAATAATATGTCTCCCGACTTTAGAAAATAAAAATAAATAAATAAAAATAAATCTTTGCCATGAAAACCATACAGGTAGAATGATTCTTCTAGATTTGAATTATTAAATGGATCTAGAAATTTGTCCATTTCCCCCAGGTTTTCAAACCTGTTAGAGTATAGCTTTTCATAGTATTCTGTTATGATATATTTTATTTCAGTTGGGTCTGTTGTAACATCTCCCAACTCATTTCTTAATAGGGCTATTTGTATCTTCTGCTGTTTTTATTTTGTGAGTTTAGCCAATGGTTTATCAATTTTGTTAATCATTTTGAAGAACCAGCTTTTGGTTTCGTTAATTTTTTTTATTGTTTTTCTATTCTCTAATTCATTTAGTTCTGCTCTAATCCTTACAATTTGTTTTCTTCTGGTGCCTGAGGGGTTCCCTTGTTGCTCTCTTTCTACTTGTTCAAGCTGTGAGGTTAATTCTTTAATTTGTGCTCTTTCTTCTTTCTGGAAGTGTGCATTTATAGAGATAAATGGACCTCTGAGCACTGCTTTTGCTGTATCCCATAAATTCTGGTAGGACGTGTTTTTATTCTCATTTGAATACAAAAATTTCTTTAATGTGTCTTTTATTTCTTTTATAACCCAAGGCTTTATGAGAAAAGAGTTGTTCAGTTTCCACAAGTTTGAATTTTTACCTGTGAATTTTCTGTTATTGATTTTGATTTTTACAGCTCTGTGGTCTGAGAAGATACTTTGTAATAAATTAAATGTTTGGATTTTATAGAGAATTGTTTTATGACCTAACATATGGTCTATTCTGGAGACTGTTCCATGTGCTTTGGAGAAGAAGGTGTATTTATCTGATGATGGATGAAAAGATCTGTATATGTTGATAAGGCCAAGTTGATTGATTGTTGCAATACGATCTTCTGTATCTTGACTGAGCTATTTTATGGATGATCTATCCTTAACTGTAGGGGAATGTTAAAGTCTCCAACTATTATTGTGGAATGATTAATCTCATTTTTCAACATTGTCAGTGTTTGTTCACTGTATTCAGGTGCTTTGGTATTGAGTGTGTAAATATTTAATATTGTTAAGTCTTGCTTGAGTATTGAACTTTTCAGCAATGAATAGTGACCAGCCTTATCCACAATAGATTTTACATTAAAATCTATTTTATCTGAGATTAATATTGCCACATCTGCTCTTCTTTGCCTATTGTTAGCTTGATATATATTATTCCAACATTTAATTCTCAATCTGTTCTTATCTTTAAGTCTAAGGGGTGTTTCTTGTAAGCAACATATAGACGGGTCATGTCTTTTGATCCAGGATATCACTTGCTGTCTCTTTACTGGAGCATTCAGTCCATTTACATTCAATGTAATTATTGATAGGTATGTGCTTATTGCCATCATTTTGATGTAGTTACTTTTGTGTTGATGTTTTCTATATTGCTTTAAATGTTCTGTTCTGGAGCATTCTTCTTTATGGATTGTATGAGTGTTGATTTTATATTCATTGAGACTTTTATATTGAGTTTCTTAATTTCAAATAATGTATTGTTAATCTGCTTTATGGCTACATGTATTATCCCCCTTAATATATATTTATTGAAATCAATTTTAACTATTTTGTAAGTCTGAAACTTTCTCTGCATCAAAAACAACTGCGACTATTGTAGTGTATCCCCCTTTTAATGTGACCATAGTATAGTTGTCATGATATGATCATGGATTTCCTTATTATAATAAGGGAATATATATATAATACTGTAGCTTTTGGCTTGGTTTGGTGAAGTTTTGTGCCTTCCTTAACTGATTAGAAAGTTGGATGAAGTGCCTTGAATTATCACCTAAAACATACATTTAGGGAAGAGCTTCTTTCAATATTTCATGTAATTTTGGTTTAGTTTTTATGAAGTCTTTAAATTTCTTTTTATTTTCAAAAGTCTTAATTTCACCATTATATTTCATAGACAGTTTTGCAGGATAAATAATTCTAGGATGGAAGTTTTTTCTCATTCAGGGCTTTGATTGTGCCTGCCCACGGTTTCTAGCCAGCACTGTTTTGGCAGAAAAGTCAGATGAAAGTCTACAGGGTTTCCCTCAGAATGTTAGTTTTGATTTGAACCTTGCTGTCTTCAGAAGCATCTGTTTGTGTTTTAGCTTATTAAACTTAATTATAAAATGCCTTGACATTCTTCCCTTTGGATGCCACTTTTGCAGTGTTCAATAAACAAATTTCTAGATTCATGTAACTCACCAAGACTATCACAAGGAGAAATAGATCAACTTAATAAATCTATCACAAAGGAAGAGATTGAAAAAGTCATCAAAAATCTACCAACCAAAACCAGTCCTGGCCCAGATGGCTTCACTGGAGAATTCTACCAAACTTTTAGAGAAGACTTAACTCCAATACTACTGAGGCTATTTCACACCATAAAAAGAGATGAAATACTTCCAAATTCATTCTATGAAGCCAGCATAACCCTGATACCAAAATCAGGGAAAGATCCCACAAAAAAAGAAAATAACAGACCAATATCACTCATGAATATAGATGCAAAAATCTTCAACAGAATGCTAGCCAGTAGAATTCAACAGCTTATAAAAAAAATAATTCATCATGATCAAGTTGGTTTCATTCCAGAGATGTAAGGCTGGTTCAACATCAGAAAAACAATTAATGTAATCAACCATATTAATAACACAAAAGATAAAGATCACCTGATTTTGTCAATTGATGCAGAAAAGGCATTCGACAAAGTTCAACATCCATTCATGCTTAAAACTCTCAGAAAAATAGGAATAAAGGGAAAATTCCTCAATATAATCAGTAGCATCTATGCAAAGCCAACTACTTTCATCATCCTGAATGGTGAAAGACTGAAAGAATTCCCTTTGAGAACAGAAACTAGACAAGGATGCCCGCTCTCACCACTTCTATTCTACATTGTGCTAGAAGTTCTAGCCAGAGCAATTAGACAAGGCAAAGAAATAAAAAGCATCTGTATTGTAAATGAAGAAGTAAAGACTTCCCTCTTTGCAGATGATATGATTGTTTATACAGAGAATCGAAAGAAATCCATAAGTAAACTATTGGAGATAATAGAACAGTTCCACAAAGTATCGGGATACAAGATAAACATAACTAAATAGTATTCCTTTATACCAACACTGAAATTATTAAGAAGAAATCACCAAATCAATTCCATTTACTATAGCCCCGAAGAAGATAAAATACCTAGGAATAAATCTAACTAGAGAAATAAGAGAACTTTACAGAGAAAAGCACAAGACCTTACTACAAGAAACTAGGAGAGACTTACAGAAGTGCAGTAATCTGCCTTGCTCATGGATAGGAAGACTCACTATTGTCAAAATGTCTATTTCACCCAAAACAATCTACTTATATAATGCAATCCCAATACAAATTCCAGTGACATTTTTTAATGAGATAGAGAAACAAATTATCAGCTTTATTTGGAAAGGGAAGAACCCTCAGATAAGTAAAGCACTACTGAAAAAGAAGAACACACTGGGAGGCCTCTAACTACCTGACGTTAAAACCTATTACACTGCCTCGGTTGTCAAAACAGCCTGGTACTGGCACAAAAAGCGACATATAGACCAATGGAACAAAGTAGAGACCCCAGAGATGCCACCATCCTCCTATGAACAGCTGATATTTGACAAAGGTCCTAAGATTTTGAACTGGGGTAAGAACAGTCTCTTTAACAAATGGTGCTGGCGTACTTGGATATTCATCTGCAAAAAAAATTGAAACAGATCCATATCTCACACCTTATACAAAAATCAACTCAAATTGGATAAAACATGTAAATGTAAAAGCTAAAACAATAAAGCTTATCCAAGATAAAATAGGGTCAACAATGGAAGTTTTAATACACAATATAGACAGACTTCAAAATCTGACAAACAGAATACATCCATCAGAAGAGAAAATAGATAAATGGGAATTAATAAGAATCAAACACTCTGCTCATCCAAAGACTTCATCAAAAGAATTAAAAGACTACCTACAGAATGGGAAAAAATATTTGGCAACTCTATGTCAGACCAATGCCTGATCTCCATAATCTATAACGTTCTACAAAATATCAATAAGAAAAAGACAAATCATCCAGTTAAGTGATAAGCAAAGGACATGGACAGATACTTCTCTAAAGAGGAGATCCAGGTAGCCAAAAAACACAAGCAGACATGCTCACAATTATTCATTATTAAAGAAATTCAAATCAAAATGACAGTGAGATACCATCTCACCCCGATAAGATTGGCCATGATCCAAAAAAACGCAAAACACTAAATGTTGGAGAGGCTGTGGAGAGATTGGAACTCTCCTACACTGTTGGTGGGATTGCAGAATGATGCACCCTCTTTGGAAAGCAATCTGGTGTTACCTTAAAGTAATGGATATAGATATACCATTTGACCCAGTAATTCCTCTGCTTGGAATATATCCTACAGAATCAAGGACATTCACACCAACTGATACATGCACACAAATGTTCATTGCTGCACAGTCCACAATAGCAAAAAGATGGAATCAACTCAGATGCCCAACAGCAGAAGAATGGATGGGTAAACTTTGGCATACATACTCAGTGGAGTACTATACAATGATAAAGAACAACTATGATAGCAGGAAACATCTCTTAACCTGGTTTCAACTAGAGGACATTATGTTGAGTGAAGCTAGTCAGTGACAGAAGGACAAATATTATATGAGACCCCTACAATAAAAACTTAAAAGTAGACTCATACATAACAGAAAACACTCTTTGATGGCTACAAGGGTGGGGAGGGTGGGAAGGCAGGAGGGCGAGGGGCGAGGGTTTAGATTAGATAGTTGCTAGAAATTTGGTTCGGTGAAATTGGTGCCAATATATAGTAGTAAGAAGATCAATGTTAACGGGACTTCACCACAACTTGTGTACTCCTCCCATCTTAACCCAATATTGTAAGCACAGAGTATGTACACTTTCATTTTTTATTTAATAACAAAAAAAAGAATTATTAAATGGGCATAACAAATGTCATAATTAGATATATACAGGTCAAAAACACAATAATTATACAAATATATTGAGCAATAGAGAAAATCTGAATACAGACCAGTGTTAACATTATTGTTAATTGTTTCAGGAGTAATAGTTGAGGGACAGTTGTGTACAGGAGGGCTTTATGCTTAGAGGACTCAAGCTAAATGTATACCTTAAGTATTGTATCTATAACCTACATTTTTGGTAATTCATTTTTTGTTGTTTTTGAGAGTACACATAGCAGAATGTATGTAAAGTGTACCATCTCCATGTATACAGTTCAGTGATATTGATGACATTCTTTGAGTTGAGAAGTTCTCACCCTCCTAATCTGAGTTGTTCCTCCTGTGTTTGCATAAACTGACTGTACTCTATACTTCCTACTTCCTTTAAACTTACTGTTGTCTATCTAATTTATATAGATCCATTTTGCCAGAGTATATTTTCTGGATCCATGGAAGCTGGATGAACCTCTGAAACTATTAAGATAATATTTGGACTTTAAACTTTATACAGAAAATGTCCCCTAAAGTCTTCTTATAACCAAATAATACCTTAGCTTAAATGATAAAGGATATCCGAAACTCACTTCCAAGTAAGTGTACTCTGTATGTATTATATACACACACACATACACAAACACACATGCATGTAGATATAGACAGGTCTTATATTGTAAGTCTACATATTTTTAAATATAAGGATACATATTTGAGCATAAACACATATACATCTATCTATACCTGTCTGTCTAAACTACCTATCTCTCCTTCTATCTTGATAGATAAATCAATTGATATAAATATCTGCATGCAGATTGATAAGCAGCCCCCTTTTTGTATTAACTGAAATTCCTGTATTTTGGAAGTATATCCTTGCTTTGCAAGATTTTTTGGTAGCTGCAATCTATTTAGGCTGCAATTACCACTCTGCTGTAGCAGCATTTTCTAAGAGATAGATGTCTTTTGTTTTACGAAAACCAAAGTTTACTGAGTCTAGTTTTTATTCTACTTATTAGCAGCACTTAACACAGCTGATTTGTTTATCCTGTTTTTAACAACTTCCTGTACTTAGCTTTCAAATCCCACCCTTTCTCAAGATCATCTTTATTTGTCACATCATTAGTTGTCTTTGGTAAACCAACCTCATCCTTTGGACCTCTACATATTGGAGGTTCCCATGCCTCATTTAGCAGATGTCTTCTCTATCCATGCAAACTCTGTGATTGGTGTCCTCATAGATTAAAACATTACCTACATGTTGATAGCCAAATTTACACCCTAGGCCCAAACTGCCACTGAATTCTGGGGTCTTAGTCAATGGATGACAAGCAGTTTCCATTTGGATGTCTCCCGGGCATCTCAAAATCGAAATCTCCTCACCTACAAACTCAGTTTACCATAACATCTTTTCTCACTATGTTCTCCATCACCTAAAATGCATTTTCAGTCTCCCAATGACTCATTCAAAGCTTTGGTGTCACTGTTGAATTTATTCAATAAGTTCAATTTATAACCAGTTTTTTTCTCAAAATAGATATCGTACCTGACCACTTATTACCACTTGCGTTGTATATTCAGGCTACCCCCCAATACCTCTCACTTAGGTTAAGAATAAACTCCTACCTCATCTCCATTGCTTCTTGAAAGTCTGTTCTCCACACAGCAGTTGGAGTGACTTTAGTCTTCCACTCATTCACGTGGTCCTACTGCCCTTCCTTTTGCGCCTTATACATCAAAAGAATTTTCTTTCCTTGATATCTGTATGTCAAATAATCCAGGGGAATAACTACTGCCAAGCAAGTATATTTGGAATAACAGTGCTTAAATGTTTACTGTAAGTAACTGATACAACAGATAGCATTTACTGTGTTCTTGTACAAAACACCACACACCTTTGAGTTCTTGTGTTACATGAAGTGAAACCATTTATGCTACTAAGTAATGAAAAGGTTGGTACACAACAAATACGTTAACTTCTATCACTGACAGATGTTTCTCAATCCATCTGTTGCTCTTAAAACTTTTTGGGCCTTCAAAGAATGTATCTTTCATCCAACTGAAAAATTTTCCTAATTTGCAGAAAGTGATTCCAAAGGTCACATCTGAATATCAAATAACTCTCTAATCTGTAACAGCTGGAATGGGTAAGGCTGATAATTCTTGGGAAAAGGAAAATCACTGGACTGTAACAGGGTCCATTTCAGATTACTGCAATAGCAAACACAATCTATTTGACATGCAGGGAAGATTATTTTGAATATCTCCTCCTCTATAGGACAAAATTATATTCAGTAATAATCATAAACTCTATGTCATATTCCAAAAATTACAAGCATTGTTCTAATTGTCCCCTGTTTTTCCCTGTTTAATAATTTGATTGATTGGGTTCTACTGAATGAGTATTTTTTCATTATGGTAAAGACATCAAATTAGAAGCCCTTTCAAAAGTCAGAATGATTAAGAATCAGTGGTTGATTTCATAAATATATTGAAGTGATTGGAAGGTCCTCCACATTCCTGCACAATGTACAGTACAACTCTTTATTCAAACAAAAATTATGTATGATGCCTAAGGATTCACTCTCTATATTAAATTTTAAACTCAAAAAGCAAAAGTGGTCCTAGACAAGGAATAGATTAGGAACAGATCCCTGTTGGCACCATAGTTAAAGGCTTGGCTGCGAACTGAAAGGCTGGCAGTTCAAATCCATAACTGCTCTGTGGGAGCAAGAAATAGCAGTTAGCTTCACTAAAGATTACAGCCCTTGGAAAGCCTGTGCTCAACTCTGTTCTACAGGGTCACTATGAGTAGGAATCAACTTGATTACAATGGGTTTATAGACTATGAACTCTTGTACCCCTTCACAGTCTGAACCCAGCATCAGTTCCCCAGCACTTCACCCTCAGTGTTTTAAAGAAGATGGAAATTTAGGCTAGCTGTGTCTTTGAAGATGAAAAGGAACATTTTAAATTAATGACTTTCATTTCAATATGGGAACAATCCCCAATGTAGTCACTCCAGAATGGTTCCTGTCTGTATCCAAAGATAAAGAATGGAAGAAATAATACTAAACTTTAACAACTGACTGTTATACTTTATAAGGAATCCACCTTAATTTTAAGTTAGATGTATTAGACTGAAAAAAGCCTGCAAAGTTTTTGACATTCGGTATTCTAAGATTTGACTTCCTAAAATTGCAGCTTAAGAAATGTGTTCTATGTTTCTCGTGTCTTCTCTCACTAAAAAAGAAAAAAAAAAAATTCCCTTTCTTTTTGTCTTTCAGCTCCTGAAACCGCAGCAGAAAATGCTGAGCAAGCAAAGGTAACTTTATAAGCCTTACTATGGCTAGAGAAGGTTGGCGATTCCAAACTGTCAGGCATTCCTTGTAAACGTATGAGGCAGTTCTACTCTGTTCTATAGAGTCACTATCAGTTGGAATTGACTCGACAGCAGTGGGTTTTGTTACCATCAATTTGATAGCATTTTAGGTGAATGGGAGGAATTAAGGAATGACAGGTCTTTCAAATTACAGGGATTAGGCTAGATAACTACTGTGTTTAGGTTTAGTGGTCAGAGTAATATGAAGATCTTCATGCAAGTCTTGACAAGAAATCTGTTGATAAGTAATCTCTTTGTCCAGCTGAACAAGCGCTTATTTTCTTAGGAACTTTTATCCCAGAAGAGTAAAATGTTTGAGTAGATTCTTCACAGGAACTTCCGGAAGTAGACAACAAAGCTAATCATTGCCTTATACGATTTTTTTTCTGGACAAAGATTTCCTGGAACAAAGAGGGAAGTTGTGTGGGCTCAAGGGATCTCATCTCAGACGTGGTTGTTATTCTGGGTGGGCATATAGAGGGTGTTCTCCGTTATCATCTGGGAGTAGAAATATGCTGTTCTGTCTAACTTCCTCATCTGCAGTCTACTCAGCAAAACTCATGCATTTAAACGGAGACTTTAAATCCCTTTAAATAACGGGGAAGGAATTTGGTGGCATTTTGTTCAAATTTTCTAATAAAACATTATTCCAAAAGCCATACCAAACTTGCTGCCATGGAGTTGTTTTGTACTCATAGTGACCAGATAGGACAGAGTAGAACACCCCATAGAGTTTCCAAGGAGCAGCTAATGGATTCAGACTGCCGATCTTGTGCTTAGCAGCCTGAGCTCTTAAACACTGCACCACCAGGGCTCTAAAAACCACTACCATAAAGTGAGTTCCCACTCATAGTGACATTACAGGAGAGAGTAGAATTCCCTAAGGAGTTTCCAAGCAATTTCTGGTGGATTTGAACTACCAACCTTTTGATTAGCAGCCTTGTCTTATATTTTCCAGACTCCTCTCAGCATCTTGTCTTCATTTTGCTTTAGATGTTGTTATTTTCTCTATATGTGATTAAATCACTTTGGAGATAATGTCTTTATAGTTTTCCTGTATCCTTGGGAAAGTCTTTTGCATTTCAGAATTATAAATAAATTTATTCAAGTTACTTCTAGTATTTTTATGGTTCCATTTTGTTTAATTTCGCTTGGCTTTGTTTAATTTTAAATACTTGATGGTCATGAACATTATTCTCCTATAAAGAGAGAGCTTTAAAAAGTGGGGTAGAAGGAGGAAAATTCTAGGTGCAAGGTTTTTATTTTTTAAATTTAAATTACCAGTATAATTAAATAATCAGATAACAGGTAGTTATGGAAATAAATGAAGTACTCTAGATAAAAATCAGATGGCTGGAGAATAGAAAAGGCATCTGCTTAAAGAGGCTTGACCAGTTGTACACCACTTTAATAGCTACTTAGTTATGGATACTTTTGAGTATTTCATAATTCAAATAAAAAATAAAATAGAAATCACAGCTTTTATATAGTAAACTCTATGTAAACCCACCCAGATCAGAAACTTGAAAAATTCACCTTCAATTCACCCAGTCTTGATCATAAATCTTTTTAAAAATTCTTCCTTAATTTCCCCAGTTTGAGACATCATTAGTAAACTATCAGGTACTGTTTTGCTTACTTCCTAAATTTGGTAAACTTAGTATTGTTTGATTAATACATTTTGTTTTGTTTTTCCTTTGAAGGTATTTTGGCAGTGGGGCATCAATGGCTAGCAGAAGGCATTTCATCTACAATTATAGATATTAAGATACCTTAACTGTCAAATATTATCAGAGCTCTGGCTTTCTGTGTCTTCAATTAATTGGGATGAATGAGATTGACATGATGAATACTTCTCTACTTTCGTGCAAGGAAAAGAGCTCAAGTCTTCATTCCACAAAAGAGAATTGAAAGGTAATGAAAATGCTAGGGAATTTATAACTCAAAGTGCTTAAACTAACACATACTTTTTTAGGTGATAGATGAATAAAATCAAATTGAAAATTAAGTTCGAAAAAACTAAAAAATAAAAACACTGAGAGGAAAAAAGGAAAAGATAATGAGAAAAAAAGAAATGCATTAGAAATCAAAAGATCACTCTTGGGAGACATTTAAAAAGCAGACAATTTTATAGGTGGACAAGTTGAAAATCAAGTTGCAAATATACCAGATGACATAAAAGAGATCATGACTACTTTCTACTTTTGTATAGCATATTATTAAACACAATGTTAGGAAAAATTTTACTTAAGATTTCGAAGCCCTGGACAAAATCGGCAACTTCTTAATAATTATGAAACTTATCAAAACACATTCAAGAAGAAATGTGTACATGTACTGAAATGAATCACAAAATTCATAAATGGAAGAGTTCTATGATGATCTGCTTATTGTTAGATTTTTTTCCTGGCTTCAGCTGTTAATTCTCTGTTCCTAACACAAAGAATGGAAAGATATTGGCTATTTGGAAGATTAGGGTAGGTGTCAAATTTAATTTTATTACAACTAGGGTGCATGTTGGAGGGATCTGCCTGCCTTCCTCTCTGCTGCCCTGTCTACTTATCTGTTGTCATTGATTTTGTATTTATCTATCATCTATTTTTTAATTTAAACTCAGTGATACAAACACCACATAACCGAATAACAGAAGTTATTCTTCAGCACAGGATCCTCAGAGTAACATAATTTTAACCTTAACAGAGAATCTCTACTTCTTACTACTTTACACTTGCTATAAAAACTGAAACATTTTACTCTCTTAAGCTCAGCTTCCTGCTCCTCTGTGCTCTCAGTTTATTGCACAGGGAGCAAACCTCTGTCCTCATCCCTTGTGGAATCTTTCTGTTTGGAATAGGCTGGTTTTTATTATCCGAAGAGTTTCTATGTCTATACAGAAACATGATCCTCAGACTACATGTACTAGAGTCCTTTGATTTAAATATTCATATATCTCTCTCAATTATTTAAATGAGACTTTAATTTGTATATCAATACATTGTCAATATTCATTGTCCTGGTGTAGCATAATGGGAGTGAAAGAGAAAGAGTTTGCTCCTGCAGAGTAATGTACAGACATTATACACTAGTCCTAAAATTATTTATGCATTTTAAACAACACATGAATGTAGTTTCTGATTTTAATGTGCATTTCTTAAATTATGGGGACATTTAAGTGCTTTGCCTATTTTTGGAAACATACATTTCATTTTTTTTTCGTTGCTCTGTAAAACAATTGTTCATATCCCTTCCTGGTTTCTGTATTGGTATCTTTTTCTTATTTCCTTTGAGATCTTTGCACATTAAAAATTTAAACCTTCTACCTTATATTTTTCAAACTCCTCTAATGTTTTGCTTTTATTTTGTTTTATATGTTGTTCTTTTCTTTCTGCGTTATTTAATTCCTTTGGAGATAGTGTCTTCTTTACAGCTTTCTTGTATCCTTAGGAAAGGCTTTTGTGTTTCAGAATTATAAATAAATTCATTCAAGTTACTTCTAATATTTTTATGATTACATTTTGTTTAATTTCAAATATTTTATGGCTATGAACATTATTCTGCTATGAGAGAGCTTTTCTTGTTTACACTTATTTTTAAATGGAGCTTTTCACAGTTTCTTGTCTGCAGATAGCACACATCAGTTATCAAATACTCTTCTCCACAATTTGAAACACTATCTGCAATTCATTTGTCTTACACTGTATTATACAGTAATGACCACATCAATATATGCTCCATCCTATGTGATCTTACGTTATGACGTTGACATCACTCCACTGAAAGATGGGGTCTATGTCCCCTCCCCTCGAACCTGGATAGAACTTATTTTCAGCTCAGCCAATAGACTATGGCAGAAGTGATGCTACGTAGACCCCTGAAGCCAGGTCCTAAAAGGCACCTTCTTACAAAAAAAAAAAAAAAAAAAAAAAAGGCATGTAAGTGTTTTGAGAAGCGCTGATGAGGATAAAAAACTACAGCCTTCATATGCATTACTTCTTAACATGAAGGAAACAGCAATCGTCACAACTAGATTGATAAGCAGAATCACAATAAACAGAAAGTATTGAAGCTGTCAAAGATATCATTTTCATGGATCAACAATCAAAGCCAGTGGAGGCAGCAGCCAGCAAACCAAATGAGGTATTACACTGGGCAAATCTGCTACAAAAGAACTCCTTAAAATCTTAAAAAGCACAGATGTCACTTTGATGACTAAGTTACGCTTAACCTAAACCATGGTATTTTCAATTGAATCATAAGCATGAAAAAGCTAAAAAAGGAAAAAGGAAGAGCAAATAAGGATTGCCACATTTGTATTATGGTTTCCATAAAGATTATGGAATATACCATAGGCTGCCAGAAGAGAAAAAGAAAAAACTTGTCTTAGAGGAAGTACAGTCAGAAGAAACCTTAGAAGTGAGGATTATAGGACTTCACCTCATCTGCTTTGGACATGTTATTAGGAGCCACCAGTCTTAGGAAAAGGACACCTTACTTTGTAGAACAGTGGGTCAGTAAAAAGAGGGAGACCCTAACTGAGATGGCTTGATGGAGTGGCTGCAGCAATAGGCTCGGATAGACCTGTATTTGTGAGGATGGGGCAGGACATGGTGGGGCTTCATTCTGCTATACACAGAATCTCCGCAACTTGGAATCGACTCCACAGCACCATTGTCATTGCACCTAGCAACAACAATGTTTCTAATTTAAGACCACATTATAGCTGCAATTATTGGTGAGTAATGTTTCTGCATCTTAAAATCACTTATCTCAACTTTACTCTGTCTCCGTTTTGGGGGTAGACACACTTAGGTAGAATTTAGAGCTTTATGAAAAAAAAGTACCGTCCAGTAGATTACGACTCATAGTGACCCTGTAGGTCAGAGTAGAACTGCCCCGTACGGTTTCCAAGAGCATTTGCCAGATTTTAACTGCCAGCCTTTCGGTCAGTAGCCGTAACACTTAACAACTATGTACCGGGGTTTCCGTAGAGCTTTGCCAAGCCTAGTGCCGTAGAGTCGGATCCGAGCTTTAGGGCAGGTCAAATATGGGAGTCTGTGCTTGTTACAGATTCTGTATATAAGTCAAGTGACTGTAGGTGTTTCTTGGGATCTAGCTTGTACTTGCTCTCCTTCCTTCTTTTCTTCTCTCTCATCTGTCTCTCAGTTTATCTCCTTCTGTCTCTCTCTCTCACTTCCTTTTTATCTCTCTCATCTTCTCTGGTATCTTTTACTATCTCTCTCAGTCTCTCATCTTCATTCTTCCCGCATCTCCCTTCCTCTCTGTCTCTCTCTAAGGATAATGATCTCGGTTTTGGGCTTTCAAAGGAAAACTTCATTAGAATGCTGGATTTGTTAGACGAAGCTCTGTTGGTGCAGGAGTTAAAGCAATTGACAGATAACCAAAAGATTGGCGGTTTGAAACCACCCGCAGCTCTGTAGGAGAAAGATGTGGCAGTTTCTTCCATAGGAATTTACAGCCTCAGAAACACTATGGGGTTGTTATGAGTCAGAACTGACTCAGTGGCAGTGGGTTTGGTTTGGGTTTGCTAGCAATGACTGTGCAGCTATTTTCCATTCTCTTGCTGATGCCAGTCATAACTACTTGGGAAACCTTGCAGAGGTAACTTCGCAAGGCTTATACAACTTTAAGCTTAGTTCTTAACATCAGTCTTTCAGGTTTGTTGCAAGCAGGGCCAGATAAAGCAGTAAGCAAGGTACACTTGAAAAACAAAAAACCAAAAAAACCACTGCTATCCAGTTGTGTCTGACTTACAGCCACCCTGTAGGTCAGGGTAGAATTGCCCCATAGAGTTCCATAGGAGCTCCTGTCAGATTTGAACTGCTGACTATTTGGCATGGGCTTACATTAAACAAGGTAAGCATGACTTTACTTGAGATTACTAACTAATCTGTAATGAACAGTTTCACCTAGGATGTAGTGAAAAACAGATGAAGTTGTTTACTACAAAGTAGTAAGTACAAGTAAACTTGTACATATCTTGTTTATTGAGTAATCTATCCCTGGTTGTAAGGTAATCTTCACAATGATAAATATACAATATATATAAACCAGTTAGTAAAACATGTTATTTACTGTGTTTTCAATAAAATCACCAGCAACAAATGTGTACATATGATTTTTTTTTTAAATGAGCCCACCACTATCAAGACATTGTTTCTTAGTTAACTAACCAGTTATTTCATTTTGGTTACTAGGGAAAGGAAGACGGAAGCTAAGAGTCCTTGCTTCCTGCTGGGAAGTAAGATGTTTTCAAGAGTGTTTTATTTAAACACAGTGATTGCTTGATGTGATGGAAAGATCTAAGTCAATATTGTTAATGTCAGAGGTATTTGTTATTTCCTGGAACATCTGTGTACACTCTGAAACTATCAGAAACTAGGTTTTCTCACATTTCATTCTATTAAATCATCAGGTGTCTCCCTCCTTTACACAGACATCTAGAAAACAGATTAGAAAATACACAAAGGAAAATTTATTTATAATGTAGAAATGTTAACCTCTGTGCAAAAATCATGCCCTAGTTTATTTATCACATTTATCTGTCAATCTGTCTATCTGTCTGTCTGTCTACTTTTTTATTAAGATGATGAATGGTGAGAGTATCAGGCTGTTTTATGTCATTCTAGTATTCTGTTTTGAGGGGGGATTTTGCAGGGAGTCTGAACCTGTTTTCAAAAAGAAGTTGAACTTGATTTAAAGTGACCAAGATACATTTTACAATTTAAAAAAAAAAAAAAATTGTTAGGTGGCACGTACTTAAAGACTTCTATGTCATAAGATAATGCAAATTACAGAATTCTGAAAATGAAAGATAATATGAGTTTTAAGTACCATATTTATATAGTTATATTTATATAAGAAACCCCAGTTGCCCAGAGCTATAGCTGCTAACCAGAATGTTGTCAGTTTGAATTCAATAGGCACTCTGGAAATTCTATGGAGCAGTTCTACTTTATCCTACAAGATCACTATGAGTAAGAATGGACTTGATGGCAACAGGTTTATATTTCTGATTGGTTGGTTGGTTGGTTGGTTTATGTTATTCAAGGCCTTTTAAAGTGATAAAGAGTTGAAGGTTTATTCTTATGGTTAGTGTTAGCTACACTGTGGCTTGATAGTCACACAGCAACCCCATATCCTGGTTCCGTACAAGCAACTTGAGAATGAAGGAAACCCATTGCAAATATTTCTGTAGACAGTATGCCACTGATTTTGAATGCATACATTAAAGACACAGGGTTGACTGTTGGCAGTTACATAGCTGTGATGCATTGCAGGTGACTACTAGTTACCAAAAACTTCATACCTGTAATTCTTCTCATGCCGAAATTGCCCTTCTCACAGTTTCTTCAAGGATTACACGTGCTGACATTTGTATTCTGAGAAACATATTGATGTCCACCTACCTCTCCATCCTATATTAGCATCAGGTCCACATGTCTTGATAATTGCACATTGATTACCTAATATCCTCCTCCTCCTAGAACATTCTGTCCTTCTCTGCCCATTGGCAGTGCCATTGTCCTCGTTCCAGGTGAGGACCTGGTTTTGTGCATTTCCCAAGACTAATTGGCAGACGGTGTGTCTGATTGCCAGACGACATTCATCTGTGAGCTGAGCAGGTCTGCTGCTTCTCAGGTCGCATTCTCAGAAGAGATGACTTGCAACCACAAGGCACCCAGGTCCCACCCACCTTCCCAGCTGGCTCTTCTCTCTGACCTTTCCTAAGTTCTGCTCTGATTTTGAATTACTGTTTTCAGTTATGAGTCAGAATCGCCTTGACAGCAGCGACTAGCACTCCATTTTAAATGTGCCCCCACTTCCCTTCTTTAAATGATGAGCACTTTGGAGAAGTTGACAAAATCTGCATATATTCCTTGTATCTTACCTTTCCCAAATTTTAAATTATCAGCTAAAAATACCCAAATGTTCCTCTGACATTTCTTGATTAGCCTGTCAAAAATCCAGAACATGTTTATTCAAACTTCCTATCTCTTACCAGCTTTGTAAGGAGTGTCTCTCTCAACTTTCCATTCTTGGTGGTTTACAAAATTTCACATTCTGTGGTGATGCTATTTCTTGATTCAAATGAATGACAATTTTTCCATGAAATAATTTAGTTTTTATATATTCCACTTTCCTTTAACCCTATGCAATAAACTTGCCTAGGATCTTGACAACTGATATAGGAACTTGGACACAGTAGGACAGACAATTAAGTTTGCAAACTCATCCTAGAAAAAGTGCTATGTACCTCATTGCTGAATATCACCATTGTCACCTTCCAAGTACTCTCCTTGGGAAGCTATGTACCTATGCCAGTGTCGAGCTCACCTGTCAAAGCAATTGTGGAACTCTTGCTAGAATGGCCATTGGAGCTGTCGTCATATTACCCTTGATGTCCTCAATGTCATCAAACTGTCTTCCTGTCAATATTATCTTTGGGTAAAGAAAAAAGTCATTGGAGGCCAGATCAGATAAGCAGGGAGGTTGTTCCAACACAATTATTTGTGTAATGGCTAAGAATTCCCTTACAGACAACTATACAATTAAGTTTGTGAACTTGCCACTATGTCCACATGTACAATGGGCATTTCAGAAAGAGTTCAAAAAATTGCTTTGAAGTGTGGACAAGTTGCTGGCATCTGTGCATAGCTTCCCAAGGGGAGTACTTTGAAGGTGACTATAGTGATATTCAGCAGTAAGATGTGTAACACTTATAACAATGATGTTTGTGGATTTAATTATTGGAGATGCTCTGTCCTAGGACAGATTGTGTTATACTGTGGTTAAAAATTAGTTAATTTTAACAAGTGCGAAGTCTCAGTGCCTATAATGACTAGGACTCTTTTCTTGCTCAAGTTGTAAATCTGTTGTGGATTCTGTGCAAATCTCTTCTACCTTCTATATTCTGGGGCCACAAATAGCTGTCATTCATAAATCTCTATAAACAATACCTTCTCATTTTCCCTTGTCTAAACCATTTCTAGATATTTCATAAACAACCCTTCCCCAAATGCTATTTCCAGGACTTCTCTACTGACTATCTTCTTTCCATTCTTTCAGCAATTCTTTAACTGTAGTGCTCCCTGATGCAGTTCATACCTTGTTCTCTAGCTATCATGTGGTGACATGTGTGTGCCAGTGTTTGCACATTGTATGTTGTCTAAACTGGAGTGCAGGAATCTGTACTTAAGCTTAATGTACTTTCCCACAGAACTTAGTATGGATTTTTGAACTCATTAACTTAACGTGTACTTTTTGAAGCATTGACAAGAAAGACTTTTGCTCTCTTAGAGGAAAAAGTTAAGGATGAGTAAGATTCAACCATGGTGGTGTAGTGGTTGAGTGCTGTGTCTGCTAACCGAAAGGTCAGCAGTTCCAGTGTGCCAGATGCTCCTTGAAACTCTGTGGGGCAGTTCTACTCTGTCCTGTAGAGTTGCAGTAAGTCTACATTCACTCCATGGGCAGTGAGTTTTTTGGTTTTATGAACATTGACCATAATGAATGAAGCTGAGAAAAAAGAAAATAAAGTGCAAATACTTTGAAATAATAATTTTGCTGTAGAGCATGTTTACAAAATTAGAGAGAGAGAGAGAGAGAATTTATAAACAGTTTTGTCCTTAATATCTTGGTGGTCATGTTAAATATTTGTATTTTGATAGTTTTATGACCTCATAGAGAATGCTACTTTGTTTCATCCTTAAGATAAGTCATAATGAAGTTAGTTCTTATGTTTATCCACAAGACTTTAGCACTTCCTGATGTCCATGATCAGATTAAATCTTCCTACCTTAAACATGATTGCAGTTTTTTATTTATACATATGACTATTTTATTCATATTTATCCCTTCTACTAAACTATGAGTGCTATAAGGGTAAAAGCCATATCAATATATAGCTGCCATTGTACTACCAGAATCTAGTAGACAGACGCTCCTTGATAAAGATGTTTGATTAAATGAATCAATAAAAAAATATTTCTCAACGTATTATTTTATTTTCATATGTCATGTAAGGAGTAAATTGTGTACTTTTATGAGCCTTACATATTTGCTCTCTAAATATAATAAAACTGTACAAGTCAAAAAGAAATTGAAGTAAACGATTCTCTATTTAAGTTTTACTAATTGTGCCCTTAATTTTGAAATCAACATACATTAACAAAATTGTTGTTTGGAGGTTTCTTCAAGTCAGTTCTCACAGAGGACCCGTGCGCAGAAGAATAAAACATCACTCAGTCCTGTATCAGCCCCACAATTGTTACCGCATCTGAGCCCACTGTTGCAGACCTGTATCAATCCACCTTGTTGAAGGTCTTCTATTTTCCCAACTTTCTACTTTGTCAGTCATGATGTCCTTCTCCAAGGATTGGTCTCCCTTGATAACATAACCAAAGTAAGTGAGACGAAGTCTTGCTATCCTTGCTTCCAACGAACATTCTGGCTATATGTCTTCCAACACACATTTGTTTGTGTACTGGCAGGCCATGGTATATTCAATATTCTTCACCAAAAGCATAATTCAAAGCTTCCATTCTCCTTTGGTGTTCATTATTTACTGTCCAGCTTTCACATGCATATGAGGCAATTGAAACATATCATGTTTGGAGTCAGGTCATACATCAGTCCTTACAGTAATATTTTTGCTTTCTATAACATGATAAAGAGATCTTTTCAAGACAGTTGCCCAAGTGAATATATCATTTGATTTCTTGACTATGTCCTTTCTCTAGTGCTGATTGTGGATCCATGGAAGATGAAATCCTTGACAATTCAACATTTTCTCCATTTATCATGATGTCGCTTTATTGGTCCAATTGTGAGGATTTTTTGTCTTATATTGAGTAATCCATGGTGAAGCCTACAGTCTTTGATCTTCATAAGTAAGTACTAGAAGTCATCGTCAGTTTTCCCAAGCAAATTTATATCATCTGCATACTGCAGGTTGTTAATGAGTTGCCCTCCAATCCTGATGCCCATTCTTTTTTACATAGGACAGCTTCTCAGATTATTTGTTCAGCATGCCAATTGAATAGGCATGGTAAAAAGGATATAACCCTGTTGCATACATTTCTTGGTTTTAAATCGAACAGTAACTTTTTTTTTTTTTTTTTTTTGGTTCAAAGGACTGCCTCTTGGTCTACGTACAGCTTCTTTATGAGCACAGTTAAATTTCCTAGGTGTCCCATTTTTGACAATGTTATCTGTAATTTATTATCATCCACAGAGTTAAATGCCTTTATATAATCAATGAAACACACGTAAACATCTTTCTAGTATTCTCTGTTTTCAGCTAAGATCCAAATGGTATCAGCAGTGGCATCCCTCATTTCGTGTCCTTTTCTGAATCTAAAGTGAATTTCTTGCAGTTTCCTGTCACTGTATGGCTACAACTATTTTTACATTAACTTCAGCAAAACTTTAAAGGACCGTGATATTAATGATATCATTCAATAGTTTACACTTTTTGTAGGATCTCCTTCCTTCAGAATGTGCCTGATTAAGGATCTCTTTTAGTCAGTAGGCCAGGTAGCTGTTATCAACATTTTTTGACAAAAATGTTGGCATGTATATATGGTTAAGTTATAAAAGCCATTTCTATGAAAGCCAGGGTTCCCAAACAGTTACACACTCTTCCACTAACAAAAAGGTTGGAAGTTCGTGTCCATCCAGGGACTTAAAAGAAAGGTCTGGTGATAGATTGCTGAAAAATCCACCACTGAAAACTCTCTGAGACACAATTCTACTCTGATACACATAGGGTAGACATTAGGTCTAAGTAGAATAGAAGGTAACTATGTCTTGTTTGTTTGTTTGTTTGTTTTACTGGCATAAAAGCCAAGTCCCATTCAGATGCAAATATCACAAATCTACTTCAAACAATAAAATTTATGCTTTCCTGAAGTCAAGAAGTCAAAGGATGCTAACAATTTTAGGATTATCTGAACACAAAAGGATAATATTATCAAAATCTGTCTGCCAGTCTATCCATCCATCCATGCATCCACACATCCATCCGTGCATTCATGCATCCATGCCTCTACCCACCCACCCATCCTTCCTTCCTTCCATCCGTCTGTACCTTCATGCATGCATCCGTCCATCCATCCTCCTATCTAATCTATCTGTACCTCTCTCTGCTCTCTGGTCTTTACTCTCCAAAGGGATGGCTTTCCTCTGACAGTCTCCTTCAGAGGGATGTAAATGATGGTCCCTGACAATTCCCATCTTAAGTTCTTCTTTTTCAGGAATAGGAGATCAAAAAAGGATATCTTTCTAAATGGAGTTGTAAAAGCCTCTGACAAAATTTTCTTTACTCCGTGTGTTGTGTCCTAGGCATCCTCTGATTGAATCGCTAAGATAATTGTTCTCCACCCTGGTACCACAGCGTGAAAAGAGTCTTATTTTAACGATGACTGAGTAAGAAAGAAAACCCTGTTGGCTTTGAGTCAATTCAAACTTCAAAGCAATCTTATATGACCAGTAGAACTGCTTCCTAGGGTTCCTAAGGAGTGGCTGGTGGATTCGAACTGACTATTTTTTGGTTAGCAGGCAAACACTTAACCACTGTGCCACCAGAGCTGCATAACAGAAAAATCATTTCCAAATAAGTTGCAGAGGACACAAAACTACAATTGCTGCAATAGATACGGCAATGATAGTGAGGGATGGTTATATTTCTGAATCTGAGTGGTTCCCTTCCTGATTCTAAAGAGTGACATAGGAGCAATGTGCTTCTCATATACTTTCTGAGGTTGAGCCCCCACTGAGTGACTCATTTTATTTTTGGCACTCTTTGGAATGTTCTTATTTCTAAGTATTTTTATTTATTTCTCAGTGATGGAACTAAGATTCAGCTACACTTTTTACTAAAAAAATTCTGAAACCAACTGCCAAGATTTAGACAGTGGATTTCCATTAAGCACACAACTGATTTATAGCTTTTATCTTTCCTTTTCTGTGCACTTTTTCCTAAAGTGCTTACTCATATGAACACCGTCTTCTTACCTAGAATATGACATCAACTTAAATTAATGACTAGCTCTAACACCTAAATTTGTTATTCTTCTACCTTTACCTTGTAAAATAGAGTATAAGTTGGAAGAGATTCTAATGTATTTATGACAATTCTACTTCATTAGGTATTTGTTTACTTTTATTAATTTGTACATTTATTAAAAATTAAACATGGTCAAAGTGAGAGCTATGGGGTATAAAATGCATAAAGTCATTTTAGTATTTTTAGGAACATGAATTTTAGTTGAAGGGATAAACACAATAATGTTATAAATATTCAGTACAGTAAATCTAAGTCAACATCTCACCAGGGAGAATCAGACCTTGTATCCTACAGGAATTCAGATTATTATCAGACAGTGTTTTCATGGTTGTCTTCATGAGGTAGAATCTTCAAAGTAAATGAACTATGTTTTAGAAGATATTTTAAAGAAGGAATGAAATCACTATAATTTTGCATGCTTCTTATGAATAGGAAAATGCATTGATATGGGGGAATTTTATCATCTTGATGAAAGGAAATAGTGTGGCTAACTATGCTTTTGCTGAGTTGACCTGATAGTGTTGATGTTGAGTGGATCTGTAAACAGTTCTAAGGACTGAGATTAGGGAGTATAACAGATAGTCTGTTAAATAGACTACCATCCCCTATATTCCACACAGTCAAACAAGTATATTACTTTTTAATTCTATAACTTTATATTTTATAGTCAGTTTAGATTATAATTGTCAGTATTGATGATGATGATGATGATGATGAGAAAAATATTATGATTCATTGAATGCTTACTATAAAGGAATTTATTTTCAGCCCTTTCTGTTCATTTATTATAAAGTTATCTTAACTTTAAAGATGTGAAATTTGATACTATTTTCATCAAGTGATTGTTTTACTATGCTGTTGCATCCTGTAATGTTTCAAAATAATTTTATTGTACAATTTTGACCATTAAATAAGTATAACTCCATAGCTATTTTTCAGTAAAATTATTCCATACTTTAGCTAAAGTTAAGAAGCTCTATAATCTTTAAAGTGCAAAATGTATATTTAGGGAAGAGCTTCTTTTAATATTTCAGTGAAAGACTGAAAGAATTCCCTTTGAGAATGGGAACTAGACTAGGATGCCCACTCTTACCACTTCTATTCAACATTGTGCTAGAAGTTCTAGCCAGAGCAATTAGACAAGGCAAAGAAATAAAAGGCATCTGTATTGGCAATGAAGAAGTAAAGATTTCCCTCTTTGCAGATGATATGATTGTTTATACAGAGAATGCAAAGAAATCAGTAAGTAAATTATTAGAGCTAATAGAAGAATTCGGCAAAGTATTGGGATACAAGATAAACATAACTAAATCAATAGGATTCCTTTATACAAACAATGAAATTATTAAAGAAGAAATCACCAAATCAATTCCATTTACTATAGACCCCAAGAAGATAAAACACCTAGGAATAAATCTAACTAGAGAAATAAGAGATCTTTACAGAGAAAACTACAAGACCTTGCTACAAGAAACTAGGAGAGACTTACATAAGTGGAGTAATCTGCCCTGCTCATGGATAGGAAGACTCAATATTGTGAAAATGTCTATTTTGCCCCAAACACTCTACTTATATAATGCAATCCCAATACAAATTCCAGCGACATTTTTTAATGAGATGGAGAAACAAATTATCAGCTTTATTTGGAAAGGGAAGAAACCCCAAATAAGTAAAGCACTACTGAAAAAGGAGAACATACTGGGAGGCCTCACACTACCTGACTTTAAAATCTATTACACTGCTGCAGTAGTCAAAACAGCCTGGTATTGGTACAGAAGGAGACATATAGACCAATGGAACAAAGTAGAGACCCCAGAGATGCCACCATCCTCCTATGAACAGCTGATATTTGACAAAGGTCCTAAGATTTTGAACTGGGGTAAGAACAGTCTCTTTAGCAAATGATGCAGGCATAATTGGATATCTATCTGCAAAAAATTGAAACAAGACCCATATCTCACATCTTATACAAAAATCAACACAAATTGGATAAAAGATCTGAATATAAAAGCTAAAACGATAAAGATCATCCAAGGTAATATAGTGTCAACAATGGAAGTTTAAATACACAATATAGACAGACTTCAAAATCTGACAAACAAAACACATTCCTCAGAAGAGAAAATAGATAAATGGGAATTAACAAGAATTAAACAATTCTACTCGTCAAAAGATTTCATCAAAAGAATTAAAAGACCACCTACAGAATGGGAAAAAATATTTGGCAACTCTATGTCAGACCAACGCGTGATCTCCATAATCTATAAGATTCTACAAAATAGCAACAATAAAAAGACAAATCATCCAATTAAGTGATGGGCAAAGGAAATGGACAGACACTTCTCTAAAGAGGAGATCCAGGCAGCCAAAAAACACATGCAGACATGTTCATGATCATTAATTATTAAAGAAATTCAAATCAAAACAATGAGATATCATTTTACACCAACAAGATTGGCCATGATCCAGAAAACATACTTTTCTATTTGAAACTAACATCAAGAAATCACACAGTATGTACGTTCATTAGATAAATGCAATTTATAAATGTGTATTTGTAGTGATTCCTTTTCTTACTAAAATATTATAAGTGATTGAAGTTACTCTGTTGGTTTCATCACTTATTAAGTATGGCTTTGTACAAGTTACATAATCTATCCATCATATTTATTAGCTATGAGATGGAATTAATAAAGATACCAATTCATATTTTTACAAGGATTAAATTAACTCATACACCAATGAAAATGCCTGCTGCATGTACGCAGTCAATAAACCATAGATGTTTTTTCTGTAATCTATACTACTAAGAGTGTAATAATACTATGTTTCACATAGCTGTTTTATAGGGATTATAACTGGACTACACACATACTTAAAAGGACTTACAGTCCCCTGTAAGGAAAATAATTCATAACTTCTTTGTTTGTTCTTTGATTTGTAAACTAACTAATGATACCATCTGAATCTTGACTTCCAATATTTTCTTCGCAAATTGCAGTGAAAGTAGTGGATAAGCCTCATACAATTTAGGGTGTTAGACCAGTGAGATCATACTTAAAATAAAAATAATATTATCCATTTTAATGATTTGTTTTGTATATATTTATTAGATAATGTACAATGTTTTTCCTACAAATGCGTTTTAAAGATGTTTCTAACACAGTACCTCATAAATTTTATGCACTTTATCCATTAATGCCAAGAAATGAAACCTTTAACTGCATTATCTTTGGTCACAATGTCACAGAATGGCCCTTGAAGAAGACACATTCAGGAAGCATGACTACCGAATAAGATAAAAAATGAAAATTAAGGAAAACACTGCCATCCATGCTGTAGCACAAGTTATTCTTTCAGCATCCTGGAGCATTTCCAATGTCATCTGAAGCATGGACAAAATTCAAAAGTAGATTAGTGTGAGCTTCACTTTGCCCAGGAACAAGTGTAAATAACGCCTTCTCCACGTTTGACGCCCCATGTGACCATCAACGTCTCACCCTCTGCACACTCATCTCTTTTTCTCTCTCTGTCCCTTTCTTTCTCTATCACTCACACACTGACTCTTCTGTCTCTGATTCCCTTTTTCTGTCTCTGAAGCCGTCCACACAGCTATTTCATTTACATCTGTCTTTGCAATACAGAAGGAGATGATAAAAAATATTTGCATTCTGTTAAAACACTTTGTCAGTTAAGTCAACTTAGTTGACAGAAAAGTGGCTCATACTTTACATTTTCAAATGCTAATGTTTTCATATTTGTCTTTTCCCACATAATCCTATTTTGTGGATGAAAAATAAGATTTTCATTTTTTCCTTAAAACCATGCTAATTTCAAAAGAGTTTAAATTTTGTTTTAGGTGCAGTCATTACAGAAATCATTGGGGTTTTTATATGGGTTCTTAGAACCAACTTACCTCCATATACGCAGGTTTCTTATGATTTGAATGAGGCTTTTTTACAATCAGAATGTTTGGTTTATCTTAAAATTTTAACTCGTGTTTAGGAAACATTTCAACCTTACAGGCAAGTACAATAGTAATAATAATAACAAAACTAAAACCTGCATGTATTTTACCCAGCTTTGTCTATTTTTGTGATTTTGTCCCATTACTTCATCTTATATACATATTATCTATTTATCTGTATATATGCTTTTGCGTATATACATATGGAAACCCTAATGGTGTAGTGGGTTAAGTGCTATGTCTGCTAACGAAAAGGTTGGCGGTTCGAATCTGACAGCCGCTCCTTGGAAACCCTATGGGGCAGTTATGAGTCACACCCGACTTGACGGCAGTGGGTGGTTTTATATACACATACACTGTACAATACATATATATATATATGTCCTAGTACATATAATACCAGCTCATGTAAACCTCATGGATTGCAAAATAGATCTAAGCTTCATAGCATTTTTAATGACTGTGACCTTTCTAAAACAGATCACCAGGTGCCTTTGTGTAGGTTTGGATGGACAACCTTCAGTCAACAGCAGAGCACTGAAATGTTTGTGCTGCTCAGTGACACCAGCACAGACATATACCCTCACTTATATGCAGACACATATGTGCACACACATATATCAACACGTATACATACATACTTTGAGCCAGTGAAATTGCTCACATCATACACCTTACTCCCAAACACTTTGGTGTTTATCCAGTCAACATTTCCTAAGACTAAGGAAATTCTCTTACATATTCAAAGCCCAGTTAGTAAGTTAGAAAATTTAACATCAGTAGAAAATTTTCTGTATTTTTGGAGGTGTATCTCTAATACAAATCGCTGTTTGGTTAATGGGTAAATGTACACGTAGTTTTTAAGGGTATCTTCTAATCCCTTTCTGTGGTGTTTTTAATATTTTGTGTTCCTACCAGTGATATATGAGAGAATAGTTTCTCTTCAAGCTCACCAGGAGGACAAACTGACAAGCTTTTGACTTTTGACCCACTGTAACAGAGGAGAAGTGGTATTACAATAGTTTTAATTTGCATTTCTTTTATCGTGGGTGAAGTCAAACATCTTTTCACACACGTTAACTTCTGATTTCCAACTTAAATTATAGCATAGCTTTGATCTGCTAACTGTTGGAAACATTTCTCTTATAAGATCTTCTGCTCTTCATTTACATAAAATGGAAATAATTGAGATTGCTTCAGAGCATCAGATCCCCCTCCCCTGACATAGATTTGTAAGGATATTTTATGTTCTAACAAGATAAAATTTCTGAAGAGGGAGCTACCTCATCACCATTCTTCAAAAGCTTTGAGGATTCCTTGAAACATAAATTATAATTTTAAAAAAATAAAAGGAGAAACTATTTATTTTGCCTTAAGAGATAATAATTTGCTTTTATTCACATGAAATTATTAATTTACTCTTCATAGCAAGTCACCTAAACTGAATATATTTCATCTATTGTTTTTCTTTAAGATTAGGGGCAAGCTTGGTATGCCGATGATACCAAAATGTTGTAAAGCAACCTCTCATAATAATGAGAATATGAGCCTCTCATAATAATATGAAAAACATGGGAGGTTTAAGAAACCTTTCTCAGTTTGAAATCAGTTAATTTTTTTAAGTACAAGGTAGTACACCTAAGTTCGCAAACTTGCTACTGTGCCCTTATGTTGGCAGTATTGTACGAACAACTCAGTAAGGTTTCGTAAACTTCGTATAGCAGTGTCTCACAGCTGTGTTCATGTTGACATGTGGTAGAGTCTTCTTGAGTGGTGTTCATTACTGTTGCTGCATGATTTTGTGTGCCATTGCAAGAATGTTGGGGCTTGAATTAGAGCAAAGAACAAACATTAAATTTCTTGTTTAACTTGGCAAGAGTGGAAGTGAAATCAGGGACACATCAGTGCAGTTAACAGGGATAATACTATGAAGAAAATGGCAGTGTACAAATGGATTAAATGTTTTTCTAAGGGGAGAGAAAGCATCACTGATGAGGAGGGTCAGGGTGGACAGTAAAGAGCAGAACTGACAAAAACAATGCAAAAATTCATCAAGTTGTGCATCAAAATCATCAGCAAACGGTGAGAAGCATAGCAGATTCAATAAACATCAATAGAGAAAGAGTCAGGAAAATCTTAACTGCAACTCTTGGCATAAGAAAGGTCTATGCAAAAATGGTCCCAAAGTTGCTCACTGAGGAACAAAATCAAGGGACAGTCAGTTTCCCAATAGCTTTTGGAAAGGCAAGATGATGTTTTATCACAGGAGTTGAAGTGTGGGTGTATCAACAGGACCATGAAACAAAGCATCAAAGGGTGCAATGGAAGTCAACCAATTCTTCACCACCAAAAAAGTTCTGTTGGTCCAAATCAATAGTCAAAATGATGCTGCTAACCATTTTTTGTCATCAGAGAGATTCTTCACAATGACAACTGGACAGTTAACCAAGTTTACTTGGTTGCATGAAAAAGTTAGATAAAAACAACCTGAACTGTTTGCCAACAACTCATGCCTATTGCATCATGACAGTGTACCAGCTCACAAAGTACTGTCTATGAGGGTGTTTTTAGCCAGTAAACAAGTAGCTGTATTGGAACACCCCACCTACTCACTTGTCCTGGTCCCCAGTGACTTTTCTTTATGCAATGATAGAGGAAAGATTGAAAGGAAGACATTTTGATGACACTCAGGACATCAAAGGTAATACAATGACAGCTCTCATGGTCATTCCAGAGAGAGTTCCAAAATTGCTTTGAAGGGAGGACTAGGTGCTGGCATCAATACATAATTTGCCATGGGGAGTACTTTAAAGGTGACTGTAGCGACATTCAGCAATGAGATATGTAGCACTTCTTCTAAGACAAGTTTGCAAACTTGTCAGACCTTGTATAACAATCATCATTTTTGAGTTATGCATCAAGTTTTGTCAATGTTCAGTTACTATTCCTAACTAAATTTACATGTTTGCATAGTATAGTATAGTAGAACTTTAACAAGGGGAATAAAATACTACAGTTTCAGTTTACATACAATTTTTGGTGTGTAGTGTAAGGTGTCCAGCAATACAATTATTTCTGTATGTGTGTCTGATCTACTAGATTGTCAACTCACTGCTAAACAGTGTATTTTTTAGATTTGTATCTCATGATATGCTACTATCTGATAGTTACACAATGAATGCTTACAGATATGAATCAACAATACTAGAAACAGGCATATTTTCTTGTCCTTCTGCTAATTAATATGGGCCAGGATAAACTTACCACCCTATTTTAGGAAATAGTTTCTCCTAGAGGAGAAACTTCCATCTCGAGCTGCATTAAATGCATCCAGGAGAGACCCAACACCCTTAAATACCCTTCATTAATGTTTATCTTTTGAGATTCTGTTAACACTCAAGCAAAGTCACATTCTCTCTTACCATAGTAAATCTAATAACTGTAACTTGGCTTCTTCAATAGGTTAATCAAGTGGCCTTTCAGAAAGATGATAGTCATGAATTTTGAATCCTTCATTAAGATGAGAGCTAGATGCATTCCGCAACATGGTTTATGAAACAGCTCACTTCCTCATGTAAGAGAACCTCCCACTTGGAGATCTCTCTGAACACATTGGGAATACATGCACTGAGTTTTGTCTGAACTCAAACACTGTTTTGTTAAGCTCTCCAATGAGAATCCATGTTCTTAGGAATCTTTTGTTATTTGAACCGGCATGGAAAAAAATCACACTTGAAAAAAATCTTGCTTTGTAATTAGCCTCACTAGAAATTAGAAACACTGACTATATGCCAGTTTGTCATATTCTGGTATCTTGCATGTTGTTGTGATACTGGAAGTTATGCCACTAGTATTTCAAATACCATCGGTGTCACCTACAGTGGACAGACTTCAGCAGAATGTCCAGACTAAGACAGGCTAGGAAAAAAGCCCTGATATTCTACTTATGAAATCAACCAGTCAAGATCCTGTGAGTCACAGGAGAACATTGTTTGATACAGAGCTGGAAGATGAACCTCCCAGGTTGGAAGACACCCCAGACTCACAGTGATTGTTCATGATAGTCTCAAGCATACTAATAATCAAGGCTATGGCACTGGGTTGGGCAGCAATTTGTTTTGTTATACATGAAGTCATCATGAGTCAGCGCTGACCCAACAGCAACAATCACAGAGGTTAGAAATTGGTCTAATTTTTGCTGTTATTATTGTTGTCTTCCTGTGTATTAATATCTTTGGCAGGTCCTTTTCATCAAGCCTATAAGAAGCTCATAAGTACAACAATGTGTATAGACCTCAAAATCTCCCTCTCGAGCTCACCTCAGGAATAGATGACTTCGAAGATGTTCTCTTCAGATCAGTAACTTCGTATGAATTTCTTCAGTGCAATCTTAGTGCCACAGAGAACTATTTTATTTAGCTTTGTCTTCCAAGAGGATGTATAATGTCTCCAGTTAACAGTGACTGGTGTTTGGACAAGTTCTAGAAATGGACGTTTTTGCACAAGTACAATTCTTTTGCACAAGTACAATTCTTCCCAGCGCTTGTTATCCTCATGCCCAGATATCTGCCTCCTTTGTGTTTTAACTTCTGTGAATATGTTTCCAACAAGAATAACTCCAGTGGCCAATTTGGGAAGCCTTGACATGAATATAAGGATGGAGTAGAATCACCCCATAACGTTTCAAAGGAGAACGTGGTAGATTCAAACTGCCAACTTTTCGGTTGGCAGCTGTGCTCTTTCTCGCTGTGCCATCAGGGGTCCTTGACATGAACAGCACGGTTCACTTCAGAAGAACACATATCAGAGATCATAACATTTAAAACAAGTGAACTGTCCCTCACAGTCTTTTTTTTTTCTACCCCCCTCTTTTTCTATCCTTTTTATTTTGGCAAGGGGAATATAGTTTAACTGCCATTCAGGATAATGACTTTGGCCTCTGCATAAGAAGAAATGCTAGAACCACAGATGTGAAGTTCAAGACCACTTAAATATCTTTGATATATAGAAACATGGAAGTTTATTTATACTTAAAAGAGTCATGTATATTGTCAAAAGTAAGAAACTTAATTGATCAAAAAAGATTTGATTTTGATACAAAAACGACTCCATGATACCACCCTCACCCCCACTCCCCCACCCACTAGTTTTATCACCGTGTAAATTCCATGCTACCTCAACATAAAATACTTTGTATTTTTCATGATTTAAGTTGTTGGCAATTTCTATTTTTATGAGTTAAGTAAGTAATCACGATTTCCATTAACTATCAAAGATTGCAATAAGTTAACAATGTGATTAACTAAATGAAATTTTTGAATAGTTCACCTACTAACTAAAAGATTGATAGTTCTAACCCATTAGGCCCTACTTGGAAATACTATGAGGCAGTTCTGTTTTGTTCTATAGGGTTGCTATGAGTTGGAATCAACTTGACAGCAAAGGTTTGGCTTGTGTGTGTGTGTGTGTGTGTGTGTGTGTGTGTGTGTGTGTGTACACGCAAGCACATACATATGAAATATATTAACAATAAGCCAAAAGAATTAACTGCTTATCTCAAGAAATACTTGTTCCTGGAATATAAGTCTATGAAGCAACCAAAATAATTTAGTAAATGTGCTGATTAAGATTCCCTGCAAGACATTCACCTTCAGTACCTACCAATCCAAAGCTACTATGTGACAAACTCTACTCAGTCTCAAACAATTCCCTACACTGAAAGCTCAAATCCAAATTACCCATGTCAGGCCCCAAACCACAGGCATGCTCTTCCAAAATTTCCTCCTATTGAGCAACACAGAGACTCTATAGTGATACCCGTTGCTATCAAGTCTATGCCAACCCATAAGGACTATATAGAACAGAGTAGAACTTCAGCATAGGATTTCCAAGAAGTGTCTGCCGGATTCGAACTGCTGACCATTTGGACAGCAGCAGAGATCACCAGGGCTAATCTCTCTCATTATTGTAAATCTAATCAATTTAGTTGCATTTGATCAACAATTTTGCCTATTCATCTTTTGTGGAGTCAACAGTTAACTCTACAGATAGTAATCACAACAAATAGAAATTACCTGATGCCAATAACACCTCCTATGGAAGATGTTACATTAAGTAGAATTTCCTAAACGATTTTAGTATTCTAATGGAAGCTTTCAATTTTAAACATAAACTGTATCACATTTTAACCTCAATGTAATCTTTATGACATTTTAAATTTACCATCTAATAAAATAGTTTATTGATCTTTGAATAATATGACAAGATAATAAAAAAGAGACAAAAACATACACAAGGATTTTATCAGAAAAATAGAATTCCAAAAATTGACATTTTTGTTATTGATAGATTAGCTGTGAACATAGAAAATCTACTTTCTCTTCTTGAAAAGATAGAACTGAAAGCTAGGTCATTCAGTGGTACATCTGCCATATGCCGGGGGTGTGACAGAATGGGAGCATTTACAGAGCAAATTAAAACGTCTCATGGTCCTCTCCCAAGTGGTTCTGAAGTGAAGGAAATAAAAGCCAAGGTCAGAAAAATGTCACCATTGGAACAAGCTGTCAAGTAGCCTCTAAGGAAAAGTGTCCAGATGACTTCTATATAAGTAAAGTAAGTCATTTAAGGAAGAGGATACAATTTAAATGTGCCTGCTTTAAGTCTACCAGAGATTTCAGAAAACACATCCTTCTCAAATTCTTCTGGGGAGAAAGATCTTTAAAAAACCTATATATGTAAATATATATGTATAAACATACACAAAACATAACCAAAATAAAATTTAATACTGTGAATTCCAACTAATAATGACTCTACATGAGATATATCTATTTATCCATCTGTCTATTAATCTGTTTAGAAACTCTGGCCATATTATGCTTTAAGAACTACAGCTGTGAATAAAAAAGGCTAGCAGTTCGAATCCACAAGGTTTTTAACCCTCTGGGGAAACTCTGGGACAGTTCTACTCTGTCCTATAGGGTCACTATCAGTCAGAATCAAACTGACAGTAATAGGTTTGGCTTTCTGGTAGACAGCCAGACAGACAGATAGATAGGTAGAGATAGGGAGGTAGGTACACAGATGTGCTTTTTCCTTCAGTTCTCTCTATTTTTTTGTGGAGGGAGGGCAAGAACTTCTTTTCACATTCTGGTTTTAAAAGAAGTCTATAATTTGGTGCAGGCTGCTGTGGCAGAGAATCACTGTAATATGGTACTTGATTCTACAGGTTATTGCAGAGTGGCTAAGTCCAGGGAGTTCTTATCAAAAACTCACTCCATTGTTGATAAACCGGAACATCCCACATCTGTTTTCACCCATGTTTGCATATAATATGTTTATATATATTTGAGCACATTTTGAGGTTAATAGACATGCTGGTTTGGATTGCTGGTTTCCAGAAATTGCAAGGATCTTGGTCACAAATTCTTACTATTTAAAAAGTATGCTACTCAATATTCTTAAAGGGTTATATATATATATACACATACATATATATATGAGAAAATGAAGAAGAAAAATTTTTACAATCATGGACAGGATAGAGGAACCATTTATTTGTAGAGGCTGAATACAACCCATAACGTACTGCTGTCAGGATGACTCTGACTCATATGACCTTGCAGGACAAAGTAGAATTGCCCCATGTGGTTTCCGAGGCTGTAAATCTTCACAGAAGCACATTGCCACATCTTTCTCCAGCAGTCTGGCTGGTGGTTGCAAACCACTGACCTTTACGTTAGCAGCTGGGTACTTAACCGCTGTATTGCCACAACTCCTTGGAGGCTAAATGAATAGTACGAACTATGTTGTCTGTTTCAGACCTCAACAACAAAACTGATAAGGTGATAAACGGCCAGGTAGAAATGGGGACAGAGAGACATAGACAAATCTTGGGACACATTAACTCTGGGTTCACTAAACCGTCTACAGACAGTTAAAACCTTGTACCCTGGCTCTCTAGTTTGGTACCTCCACAGAAATGCCTTAAAAGAGTTGAAGAGAGAGGCTATATCCTTATTTTTTATCAGAGGTTTATTGTAAAAAAACAGACACATAAAGGAAAGTTCTGTATCTTCAGGAAAAGTACAGATGAAGATATTACCTGTTTTTTAAGGTTTTTTACACTTCTTTTGCTTTTTAGGGTTAATATCTATCATTTGACCTATGTAAGGTTCATCTTGACTCCATAAATATCTACCTAGTCATGTTGGAAACTGTCAGCATATTCTGATGAGTGTAAAAAAGTCCACACACACCTGGATCATTGCTACTTTAAGGTCTGGAGTCCTGCTGATTAATGTGCTCAATACTGACTAATCAGATAAGTAGCTGATTACTCCATATGGAGTGAGGAAGGGTAGTGCTGGTGGGTGGGGAAGGAATGAGTAAGGGTGGCCTTAGAGGAGGGAAGTACTCCTTTCTTCCATCCCCCTTGTGTTTCAGTTAATAGGGCAAAGATCAAGAGAGACTAAAATAATTTTCTAAGATCATAGAACTCTTTTGGATTTTCATGTAAATAAATGAGAAGCCATGTATATATGCAGTGTTTGTATGTGTTTGTTTAAATATGGATCTGATTTTAATACAGGATCCCTAGCGATGCAGTGGTCAAAATAGTCAACACTAACCAAAAGTTCAATAGTTCAAATCCACCAGCTGCTCTTTGGGAGAAAGTTGTAGCAGTCTGCTTCTGTAGGGATTTATGGCCTTTGAAACCCTGTGGGGTCTCTATGACCCAGAATCATCAACTCCAGGGCAGTCGGTTACTTTTTATGCAGAAAACAGTGGCAAGCAAATTTCAGTTCTTATTTAAAAAGTGTAGGCCTCCTGCATGCCAGGCCTCCTTTTTGTCCTCACCTATTCACTTTCAAGTCACCCTAATTTAGGGCCTTTTAGAAAGGCCCTTTCTTCAAATATGTCAGAGCAAAGGCAATCATCATATAAGCACTTGGCTTTCATGTCACGCATTGTGCCCTTCCGTTGTTTTGATCAAATATACTGTTGGGTAATGATAATGTATGCAGAAAGGACTCACAATCAAGACTAAAATTTAGCTTTCGGTGTTTAAAAAATGGGAAATACCGATATCTTCAAAGTGTGTGTGTGTATGTTCAAACTGATAGGTACTAGGGGGAAAACAAAAGTACCAACCAGTAATTTGCTCCATAGGGACTGTTTGTCTTTGTGAGTCATGGAGGGCATGTGGTCCAGGATGTGGGTGGGAATTTTCCACAAGAAGCCAAGCTAATGATAGCTCATCAGGTAGAACAACAAGGATGGTTTGGCGGCCTTGTGGAACTAAACCATAATGGTACTTTGCTAAAAGGTTAAAGCATATGATAAAACATATGTAGTGGGAGGAATGTAGCAGCTGTATATTAACCAAGGTACCATGGGTGAAAATAAGCACTGGGCATTCCCCAAAAATATTTTAAGTGGTTGTTAAGTGATTGTTATGCAGAATTGTTTCTAGCAACTCCAGCTCTACCTCACTCAACATGTGAAAAGATAGTCTCTTCAGCAATGTTTCTTGTTCCTAACTTTTTTCCTCTTATTTTTTAGTGCATAGGGAAATAATGCTTTTCAGAAATAGTCATACAAACCAGGACAACTGGAATTATGCCTTTGTTTATATCCCATAATTGTACAGCTTTCTATTTTCCCTCAAAAGTGAAATTTCATAGTATTTACAAATAAGTATGATGCTGCCATGGAAGGATCTGTAGCAGAAATGCATCAGACTTTAATGATGTCCTTTTTGGATTCTTTCAAAATGCTTGTAACAATATTCTAAAATACAAATAGATAGGCTTATTTCAGATGCAAAAAGATAAATGTCCTTAAGATCTTAAGGAGCTTAAGAAGATATGATTACATTATGTGTTGACTTGGTGGGACTGGTATTTCTTGGTGGTGGAAGTATGCAGCCTAACTAAAGAGGTTTCCAATTCTTGCTCTCAGCTCATATTGCACATGCTGGGTATAAAAATACACTACCGTGTGTGAAGAGTTGCATTGTTTAAATTGTTTTTATCCCTTGTATTTCTCAAATACAGAATTGGACTATTTTCTCTTCTCCAGCTAATAGCTGATAGCTCCTTAGATTTGTTATTTAAATTTTCTTCTTATTATGGTCAACCAAGATAATCAGTCAAATAAAAATTGAATTTGAATAACACTGTATCACACCTTTCTGAATAATAGACCCGAGAACCTGAAAGGACTGTCAGTGAGAAATCCAAGTATTTGAACAGCTTGTACAAAGTAAAGGGCAATTTTGAAATCTCTTAATAAAAATAAATGTTTAAATTTTGTCTTACGTCTACCAGAGCAAAGTAACTGCTGATGTTGAAAAACATTTACTTGAATCACATGTCTGTAGGAACAGCATATTTTCAGATCATTTGTCATCATTTCCTATTGCCAGGTTCCACAGTGACAGCTTTAGAAAAAAATAAAACTGTTTTTGATATTTCAGTGCTCTCTTAAATCTCTTGAAAGAACATTCTTTAGAAAGGCTGTTGTGTAACCATGTTTCCATATAGGATCTGGTCTAGTAAGAATTTAAAATTAGAAGAAACAGAGTTTTAATGCATTTGTGACCTTTTGTGGCCTTGAAATAGAGTGAGCATCAATTAAGACTGTCACGTACCTCAATGCCATCAGTACACCTGAGATACGTTCCTCACAAAACTTTTTTCCTAGCTGCCTTTTTACCCCCAAGTACCATATCAATAATAAATCATCCACATGCCCAGCTTCAGGTGACTATTTTAATTGCTGTATTATGCATTCATTTCAATTAACAGAAATTAGATTATCTACAGTTGCATAGTGGTTAAGTGCTATGTCTGCTAACCCAAAGTTTGGCAGTTCAAATCTAGCAGGCACCCCTTGGAAACTCTGTGAGGCAGTTCTGCTATCTTATAGGATTTCTAGAAATCCGAATTAACTCAACAGCAGTGCGTTTTATTTTTATTCTTTAGTCCTAGTTCTTCTTAAGTGAATGCATAGTATGTTTACAACTGTTGATGTATGTTGGCAAAATCGTGAAAATGTCTTTCAGAATACAACAATATTTGGAAATAGAAAAATAGGAGAAAGTGGTTAGATAAGAAGAGAGTGGGTAAACGAGAGAGGAGGAAAGGATTAGCTCCATCATCCTGAGAAAAACAAATCAAGCCGAAGGAAAACGAAGTTTACTGCTATAGGGCCGCTGTGAGCTGGAAATGACTCAGCAGCAACGGGTACCAGAAGATGAAGTAGAAGACTGTATGAGAGGGAAGGATGGTCAGAGCTGGGTGTTTTACCTTTAGTTCTGTTGCTCCGACAAGGTATCACCACACAGGATCCAGGAAAGCAGACTGCCACCAGTTCAAGTTCAAGCTCACATCCTCCTCTGATAAATATATGACTTTGGCAAACTTCCTAAGCTATCTATTCCGCACTATCTTCTGCAATGCAAATATATACCCCTTGCCTTGTTTTGAAGATTCAGTAAGTTAATACATGCAAAGTATTTAAGACTTCAGATAGTTGTAATTTTTTTTTCTACATTTGAGAGTTTCTGGGTAGGAATTCTGCCAGTCAACTAAACTGCTTTGGGAAGTATTCCATATATTTTTATGGTCTGAAAAATTCATATGCCTTCAGTAGTGAGTTTACTAATACATCAGTCTCATTGCTTCGTTTTCTGGTTTTAATTTCTTTGGCTGTGTCTAGTTAAGTATTCTTAGTTTTAAGAGTAGCCACACTCTTTGACTATAATATTTAGCTAATGACTTTTTTACTTCCCATTTGACATCAGATTCATTTTCATGAATCTTCATTCATTTTCATTCATTCTTCAACTTTCCCCCCCAAATAACTCTGTATCTTTAATAATCTTCATGTCTTATAAAAATAGACCACTACCTAAGGGTTTCAAGGGTTTCAGTCTCTATCCAAGCATCTTCCAGGACAATTTCATCAAATACCTCTCTTCTACTCTGAGCCATTTCTCCCTCTCCATAAATCCTGGTGTTTAGAAAATAAATATTCTCAACTGCATTCATCTTAAAACCAGTTTCTGCCTTACTCATGCTCTTCCTATCTTTGAGGCAATAGTTCTTAACTATTTTCCTGCTGGAAACCCTGGTGGCATAGTAGTTAAGGGCTATATCTGCTAACCAAAAAGTTGTCCGTTCAAATCCACCCAGTGCTCTTTGGAAACTCTATGAAGCAGTTCTACTCTGTCCCATAGGGTCGCTATGAGTTGGAATCGACTCGACGACACACCCAGAAGTATCACTGGGTGTGATACTTCTCCAAATCTGTCAAATCTTTGATCCTCCTTCACCGTAAAACTCACAAAAGCACATCTTTGCCACATTTTACCAACAATTTAAAGAAATTCACAAACAACTTTATGCCCACTTTTGGGTTATGTGTGAGAACTCTTTCCCGCATGGGTAGACACCGTCTTAGAGTTCAGTTTCCGTTTGCCTTCCCAGCACTTGCTTTTCAAACGACTCCAACTGATATTCTGTCTCCCTGGAGAGGTTTTCCCATACAACATACACTACCGTCTTCCTTCCGCAAAAGGATGTACACTAAAATGAAGAGGTTCCCTATCTATTTTGTTCATCACTGGATTCACATACTGCGTATCACAATTGTGGTTTACCTTCAAGTAGATTTCAAGCCCTCTTGCAGAGTAGAATTGCTCCATAGGGTTTCCAAGGCTGCGACCTTCTTAATCAATATGTACTGAGTTAAGAAATATGATTCAGAACAAAGTAAATATGGAAAGTTTCTCTGACCCTTTCTGTGAATCATTCAATAGGCTATAATGGTAAGGATTACAGTTTGGGAACTACAACACTTTTATCTAGATTAGTTTCTTTACGATAACCTAGAGCATTACACAGCTCTGTCTTATAGAGTTACAATATGCACAGGATAAGATCATCATTTCAGAATGTAGGTGAGGAGCAATGGTTAGAGTAGGAGAGAAACTGAAGGGTATCATGACTACTAAAATTTCCTTAAGGGCAAAGGCTTTATGTGTGTGTGCTTACACTCTCATGTGTGTCTCCAGTATTGGGCACAGAGGAGTCCTGACTTAGACATTCTATCAATGTTTATTGAGCTGAAATGAATTTAAAGGTGCAGGGTAATCTGAAAAGATAAATGGCTTTCCAGATTGTCTTGAGTTCCTGTTGATAATCCAGCTGTATCATTATGCTTACAATTTGATTTTCACTAATTATTCTATATAAACATACTCAGATACAGCTGAAGTTTCAGTGTCAGCTACAAATTATTCCTTAACTCAGTACATATTGATTAGGAAGGTGACGGCCTTGAAAACCCTATGGAGCAATTCTACTCTGCAAGAGGGCTTGGAATCCACTCGAAGGTAAACCACAACTGCGATACTCAGCATGTGAATGCAATGAAGAACAAAATAGGTGAGGCCCCTCTTCATTTTAGTGTACATCCTTTTGGGGACGAAAGAAGACACTATGTATTTTAAGGGAAAACCTCTGCAGGGAGGCAGAGTATCAATTGCGGTAGTTGAAAAGCAAGTGCTGAGAAAGCAAATGGAAACTGAAATGCACAGTAAGATGTTGTATATATGCTCATATTCTCTAACGTATTTGGATTAGCTCTGAGAAGAATATAAGCAAATTCAATAGGTGCCTTTTCTATTTGCTTTCAAGAGCAATAAAAAAAAAAAAAATCTTTGTGTGCCTTTGAGTTACTGCCAAGATAATTAATTATATGCTATGTATAAACTGTGAAATAAAAAGTTTTCAAGGTAACCAGGCTAAGCTGCAAAGAGGAGGTGAACAAAAATTAAACAACACAGTCTTTTACCTTTAAAAATGACAAATTAATTTGGAAAATAATAGCTGTTTTAAAATCTTTGTTAATTAAAAAAATAAAATAACACGTGTTGATGCTCCAGTGATGTAGTGGTTAAGTGGTATGGCTGCTAACCAAAAGATCAGCTGTTCAAATCTACTACACACTCCTTGGAAACCCTATAGAGCAGATATACTCTGTCCTATAGGATTGCTATGTGTCAGACTAGCTGACCATAACAGAAGTTAGTTAAAAACTATAAAAACAGAACACTAGAAAATGGATGCTTACCAAAATACAGTCATAGAGTTAAACAAAAACCACTGATCAAAGTTAAAAATTAGTCTGGTAAATGAAAAATATTGTGGACTCCATGATAATAAAAAATGTAGTGCACCTCATTTTATGGAATGCAGCAAACGATTTGCTTAGAAGAAAATCCATAATCTAAAATTCATGTATTAGGAGAAAAGAATTTAAGGGTTAAACCAATGATCTACAATTTTTTCTGAGGAAGACTAAACAGAAAAACAAATAAGAGAATCAACCAAATAAGTCAACAAATATAAAAATAATAGTATAAAACTTAAAAGCATGCACTTTAGGGTTCTATACATCTATAGGATATCAGCCTGCTGACCTCTAGTTGGAGGAAGGAGAGTGGATGGAGAGGAGGGGAAAGGAGACTGTTGGGAGGATGAGACATGTATGGAGCACAGAGGAATAGTGTGCAGTCACCGGACAGGGAGACCAGCGGAAGCTGCATATAGGTGGGCATGTAAATTTACATGGGAATGTACATTTTCACTCAGTCATATCAAATAAAAAAATAAAATAAATTTAAAAAGACTTAAAAGCATAAAATGGAAAAGAAATACATAATAGAGAAAATTTACCATTTAAGAACTGGGTTATAAAAACCAACAACAAAAAAGCCTGAATTGATATATCCAAAACCTAACTGAAAGAAACGGTGAACATTACCATTCTCAGGAAGGAAAGCTCATTTTAGGCTGTGCAGACATCAAAAAGACAACACAAGGGCATTACGAGCAACTACATGACAACAAAAAAATGAACATACAGATGAATTGGATACATTTTCGGAAAACTAAAGTAAAGCAAATCAAAGGAAAATGAAAATTTAAAGTTTATTTATATTTAAGGAATGTAATTCGTAATTTAAATTATTTCCGTAAATAAATCCATATACTCAAAGTGCTTCACTATTGAACTTCGAATATTAAAAAAGGAAAGAATACTAATTATACAGCACTTCCAGAGAATTAGAAAATAAAATGAAACTGTTTTCAACTTCCTTTATGATAACACAGGATATCACACCTTAGACATCAATACTTGACAATGATATTGTTTAACAGAAATAATTAAAGCTCAATATCACAAATATAAATGCACACATTTTCAGTGAACTACTCGGGTTGCATAGTGATTAAGAGTTTGGCTGCTGATCAAAATGTCAGTAGTTCAAATCTACCAGGCTGTCCTCGGGAACTTGATGAGGCAGTTCTGCTCTGCCCTATAGGTCACTATAAGTCAGAATCAACTCAACAGTAATGTTTTCTTTGTGTGTGTAAGGTAGATAGGTTTTTATATCCAAGAGAATGGTGCGTAGTTCATAACTATACAAATAAAGTTTGTTATGAATAAAGTATGATTGAAAAATGTATTTTAATCATTTTTATTGTGATAAGCAATGCATTCACAACATTAAAGAAAAAAATACTTAAGTGGTTTTAAATATTGTTTAATCATCACCATTAACCATTTCTGAATTTTTCCATTATCGTGTACAGAAGTTGGCTGTTGTTGGGTACTATCAAGTCAGTTCCAACTCATATGGACCCTGTAGGACACAGCAAAACTCCCCATAAGGTTTCCCAGACTATACTCCTTATGGTGGTATGGCAAGTCTGTGCTCACTGAGAGTAGGGTCAGTGAAAGAGAGGAGGTTTTGCATTCAGTGGTATGATGTTCAAATTAACAGCCCTATGCCACATCCCAGGGCTCCCTAGGTGGCCAGAAGGCTTCATTTAATTATCCTTTCAGATCTTGGTTTCCAGAGGGATTTAAGGACGTGCGTTTAGTCTGCCAATTGACTCCAACCCTATACCATTGGTTCTTGATCACATTCTGAAATGACCAAATGTTGATCAGTTCTTTTTGGTACACTGACTCTCTATATTACTTCCATCTTCTTTTGATACTTCCTATTCAGTATTTTGCCCATAGAGTCTTTCACTACTGCAACTCAAGGCTTGAATTCTTTCTTCATTTCTTTCAGTTTGAGAAATGACAAGCCTCTTCCCCCAGACTTTTTTAAATCTGTATGCTGAGCAAATAATCTGGGAAGCTGGAGTATACAAAGATGAAAACAGTATCAGGATTGGAGAAAGAGTCATTAACAACTTGTGTTACACAGATGACACAATCTGGCTTTCTGAAAGTAGAAAGGACTTTTAGCACTTACTGATAAAGATCAAAGAACACAGGCTTCAGTATGGATTACCCCTCTACATAAATAAAACAAAAATTCTCACAACTGGACCAATAAGCACCATCAAGATAACTGGAAAAACAATTGAAGTTGCCAGGGAATTTAATTTACTTGGACACACAATCAATGCCTATGGAAGCAGCAGTCAAGAAATCAGATGATGTATTATGCTGGGCGAATCTGCAGCGAAGGACCTCTTTCAAGTAGTAAGAAGCTAAGATGTTACTGTAAGGACTAAGATGTGCCTGACCCAAGCCATGGTATTTACAACTGTCTCACATGTATGCAAAAGCTGTGTGATGAACACGGAAGAATGAAGAAGAATAGGTACCTTTAAATTATTGTACTGATGAACAACACTGAACTACCTAAGAAACAAACAAATCTGTTTTAGGAGAAGTAAAGCCAAAATGCTCCTTAGAAGCAAAGATGGCAAGACTTTGCCTCATATGCTTTAGATATGTTATCAGGAGGGCTCAGTTCCTGGAGGACAGGCAGTCTCATCACTGAGACAGATTGATGCAGTGCCTGCAACAATGGGCTGAAGCATGACAGTGATTGTAAGGATGATACAGGACCGGGCTTTGGCTCCTTCTGTTGCCAGATTGAATTCAGGTTCGTTCACCTGTCAGTGTAACTCAAAATTAAGAGACAGTGTGGGGTTCAAGGAATAATTTATTGGCAGATTTGCTAGCAACCTGGGAGACAGCAGCCAACGAACTGTCCCACTTTGGTTACATTTCTAGTGGTTTTCATAGCCAGAATTCAAAGGGGAGGAGGCTTGTCACGGAACAATAGTCAGGAGTCACAAGGTTTCATCACATTTAACAAGTAATGTGGATTAGGAAGAGGAAATGCAGATTTATTCACCTGGCCCAAGGGTGGTCACCAAGGCAGAGAGTAGAACACAGCTAATAACCTAAAGGATCGTGGAAGAGGAAATGTAGACTGTTAGTCCAGACTTTACATTCACCATCACTTCTGTTGTACACAGGATCACTGTGAATCAAAACTGACTTGACAGCACCTAACAACAACAGTAATCTTCATGGGAGAAGATCCCCAGGTCTTTGTTCCTGTGGAGTCACTAGGCATGTCCAAACCTCTGACCTTTCAGTCACCATCTGAGTGCTTAGTTGTGATACCAGGGCTTCTTTGAAAGAAGTTGAAACTTGTCACCATTGAGAACTGCCCCATAGGGTTTCCAGTGCTATAGTCTTGAGAGGAATAGATTGACACGTGTCTCTCCTATGGAGTAGCTAGTGGATTCCAGCCAGTAACTTTTCAATTGGCAGCCTAGCTCTTAACCACTGTGTCACTAGGGCTCCTAACAGAAGATTACACCCCTCCCACAAAACCCAAACCATTGCTGTTGAGTCAATTCCAACTCATAATAACCCTATAGAAACTTAGTGCCCCCTGAACAATAAGTCATCCTTTGCCTTATTTCTCTCTCATATTCATTAATAAGCTTTAGTCTTTGCAGGCTTACCTATTCTAGATGTTTCATGTAAATATGGTCATTTGAGATCTGACAAGTCAGTGAACTTAAATGTTCTAAGTACTACATACCTTATTGCTAAATATCACTATGGTCACCTTCAAAGAATTTCACTTGGGAAGCTATGCACCAACACCAAAGCCTAGCCTGCCTTTCACAGCAATTTTGGAACTCTTTCTGGAATGGCCATTGCACATGGTGGCATCGCGGCAAGTTCACAAACTTACTTGTATAATTGTCTGTGAGGGAATTTTTAGCCAGTAATCAAATAACTGTATTAGAAAACCCTCCCTACTCACCTGATCTGGCTCCCAATGACTCTTTTCTTTACCTGAAGATAAAGGAAAGATTGAAAGGAAAACATTTTGATGACATTCGGGACATTGAGGGTAATACGACAATGACAGCTCTGATGGCCATTCCAGAAAAGGGAGTTTGAAAACTGCTTTGAAGTGTGGACTAGGAGCTAGCATTGTTGCATAGCTTCCCAAGGGAAATACTTCATAGATGACTGTAGTGATATTCAATGATGAGGTATATGTAGCACTTTTTCTAGGATGAGTTCAGGTACTTAACTATCAAATCTTGTACAATATACATTCTTTTGTGACTGGCTAATTTAACTCAGTATGTTTTCAAGCTACATCCACGTGGTAGCATTGTGTCAGAATTTTATTTCTGTTTATGACAGAGTAATATTCCATTCCATGTATCTAGAGTCACTTTTGATGGTTTATTTACTTTCTTTATGCCTTCTGTCTGCCCTTCTTTCTTCCAATAGCTAGACTTTGTCACAGAAAAATTTAATTCCTTATAGCTTTCCTGTTATGGATTGAATTGTACCCCCTTAAAAATGTTTCTGGAAATCCTAGCCCCTGAACCTGTAAATACTACCCTGGTTGGAAATAAGGTGGGGGAGTTTTGTTTTTATTTATGGTGTGTTAATGAGATCATACAAGAATAGGGTGGGTCCTAGGCCTAATCACTTATAGAGAGAGTAGAATAGGCACAGATAAGCACATGTGGGGACTACAGATGCCATGTAAGGACCTGCCTAGGAGCAAAAGAAAGTCAAGGTTCACCAGCAGACCCCAGAAACCTGGCGAGAACCCCATAGAAGGAAGAACATGACTGAGACCTTGATTTAAACTTCTAGCTTCCCAAAGTGTGAGAAAATAAATCCTACTTCAAAGCCATTAACTTGAAGAATTTTTATTAGGGCTTTGCCAAGTAACTAAGCCAGTCTTTTCACATGGAATTTTTCATTTCTTTTCTATTACTTGGCTAGAGATTAGCATATGAAGACACATTTTAGGGCTATTATAAACATAAGAAAGTGCAGAAAATCAGTTTCAGTACAAAAACATAACTCGAAATCATTTTGTAAACATGACACAGAGAAAAACTTACCAATAAAACTGAATGATCTATATTGCACCTAAACTCACTTCACAGCACTATTGTGCTGTGACACAAGTGAGTATGTTGCAAAATTGGGAAAGGGGGATTTCTGTTAATTAATTGTCATTTGCAAGGCTTTCCTTTTCTATAGATCTTTAGGGACACATTTTCTTCCAGTGCAGTACAGCTGTGTCTGAGTACATAAAGGAGAACCCATTTAGTTAACTGAATGAGAAGCATAAAAGCAAAAGGAAGATTTAGGAATCTAAAAAAGGAGACTCTTACATGTGAGTACAATAGGTTACTGTCTCTGTTTAGAATTTCGTGGTTCAAAACATACCACATTAAGACCTCATCTATCAATTAGATGCCTCTTTGGGGATGAAGAGTTGTTTCTAGAACTTGTGTTTCAAAAAGGCATGGATGTCATTAGAGCAAATTTCAGTAAGAACTAAACGAATATCTGTTGTGTATGAGATGTTCTGTAAGGTATAAAAATAAATGACATGTTAGAAGAGCTTGCAGTCTGTTCACGGAGAGGAAGATATATGGGCATGTAATTTAATCACTGTAACGTTCTCAGTCTCAGAAGTACAGCACTCACAGTCACACGAAAGCCCTTTATCAGAACTACAGTGCTAGCCACAGTTCTACCATGGCCCCAATCTCTCTCAAGATAATTGCATGTACTCTCTTAACTTTATTCACATTGGTTCATAAATCTTTAGATTGAATATTTCACTTAAACTCAACAGATTTTGTATTCATCTGCCCAGCCAATTTTCCCAGTTGCCTGTCTCACCTGTGTCTCAAATTCTCCTTTTTTGCCCTCCATTCCATTGCTGGCTCATCAGCCACAATGGTCTTCAGAAAACCAGATCTTATAAGGATATCTCCTTTTGGAATGTTGATACACTTTCATGGTCTTAGGATAAATTTCAACACCTTTAACATTTTTCAAGCATCTGGTGTGTAAACTATGTGTTTTGCTCCATGCCAAGATTTCAGATCTTTCATACCAGAGAACAAGTATGCCTACCTTTTCCTCCAAAGACAGACAACACATCAGTCTTCTCAGGTTCTCTGCTAAGCAAGCATTCGTGAAAAGACATCCATTGGTATTGAGTCAACTCTGATTCATAGTGTCCCTATAGGAGAGAGTACAGTAGTAATCCAAACAGAAGCAAACTGCAACATCTGTTTCCTGTGGAGCAGATGATAGGCTTGCATCACTGACCCTTCAGTTGGCAGCAGCGCCATCGACCATTGGCCTATGAGGGCTTTTTCTTGGAAAAATAGTCTGGAAAAATGGTATGTGGTACATCTGCATGCAAGATGTGCAAACGCGTGAGAAATCCCTCATCTCAGTGACTCTCCCTTGTAACCTACACATTCACATCACATGCAATAATGTTAACTATTTCATTTTGCATTTTTTTTTTTCTTTATTTCTAAGATTTCAATCCCAATAGTCCCTCCAACTAGGATGCTTACTATATCCTGCCTGGTCACACAGCTTAAATGTCAGGAAGTATTGGCCGGGTCCTCATCCTCCTTTTCCAGCTTCCCACCTCTCGTTTTCCTAGTACTCTCCATGCTTATAATTACGTATTGCATCCACACTTGCATTTCCTGCTATGTTGTAAGTTCCACAGGACAGGATCAATGTCTCTTTTATTTACTAACTATAGAAAAATTTATGAAATGTTCTTTCTTTCTTTTTTAATTAAAACACTGTGCCCTACTCTGAGGTACAATAAAATGGAGAAACACGTGACAGTCAGGTACAAATGTGAGGAAGGATATCCCAGACAGGAGACCACAGAAGGATTAATGCCTTTGAATTCTGGCATAACACAAAACGTTAAACTGACATAAAGCTAAATACAGAATATTTATTTTGGAATTTTTTATCTACTTCCAGACCCAGCTGGCCATTTTAGATGCTTTGCTATAAAATATTCTTATTTGGAGATAACTAGATTTCTTTGCTGAGAAAGTAAGTTCCAAAGTACAGTTTACATTAAGTCCAAATTATGTGAGTTATCATTAATTGTTCTAAAAGTAATAATTGGAGAGAAATATGTAATAATAAACCTGCTGATGCCATCACATAATTCAAAACTTTTAGAACTATATTAAGTAAATAAAAAGTAATCACAGCCGCTATGGTAAAATGCCACTAGTCATCATTAAAAAATCAAAAAAATGAGCAAAAATAAAGGTTCTCAGTTTTAATTGGTTTCATTTAGTCATTGTCATGTCACTCATGGTTTTACTCTAGCTCGTTTCCAGGGAATTAATTAGATTTTTACTTAGACATAATTTCCACAAGACTTTTCTGTTTTCCAGTGTTATACATAAGTGTTATTCCTTAAAGTTGAATATACAAGTCGACTCAGCAATTCTAATGCAGCAAATGTATAAAGTGGACACAAAGATGTGTGTACTTGAGTATCTGTTGCACTATTATTTATAAAAATTTCCAAATTGTAAGCAATCTAAGTTATAATTTCTAGAGTTTACTTCAAATACTGTATAAAACTGCAGTGAAATAATATGTGATAAAATTTTTATTTATTAAAATAAGATATTTAGGATATACTGTTAAATGTTAAACATCAGATTATAAAATAATATTTCTAAATACATAAATAAAAGAAATCCTATTCAAAGACTATAGAAGCACACACTACCTAAAATCACTATAATTTTGCTTGGTTGAAGTAATAATTTCTAATCTTTTTTTTCTGTTTTAAAAGATTCACATGTATAAGCACATTTGTAACAATCATTTTAAGTCCTATCAACACATTCTACTAGATGTTAGTATTTTGAACTGCAAGATAAAAAAAAAAGCAATTTTAACAGCTATGGTTCTATAGTATTTGAATGTTTGATGTTAGGCTCATATTATTTTCAAAATGAACTTCAAATTGTCTTCATTTTTTAAAAAGTGAAGGTTACTAATACTTCATGTAAATAGTTTATATCTCCTGTAGCTTCATATGGCACCCTGGTGGTACAGTGGTTCAGACAACTATCTAAAAGTTTCACAGTTTGAATCCACCAGCCACTCCTTAGAAACCCTATGGGGAACTTCTGCTTTGTCCTATAAGGTTACTATGAGTAGGAATTGACTCCAGCTGCAACAGGTTTGTTTTTTATTTTTTAAATTTTAAATTTAAGTTTCACTGTTCTCATTTCACATTGGCCTACTCACTTTCTTTCATTAACTCTTTCATTACCACTGGACTATGAGCACACCAGCCACTTTTTGGGCCTCTGGACCTCAAAGGCATTGTGTCATTCTGGTTCTAACACATTTACCTTCAAGATGGGTTTCTTTTGAAACACGTGAAGCTCAGTAGACTGGAGTTATAGCCTCACTGTTGTGAATGTAGGTTGAACACTCTGTTAGGTGATGCTTCCTGGATGTGTTAGTTTTGTAAACTTTTGGTTTTTTCCCTTTATTTCTGTGAGATAAGACTTGCAAGCCTAATTATGAATTTTCTGTGTGCCAGCTAGGCAGCCTTATTGGATTTGTTTTGATTTTTCTTTGTCATGTTTGGAAGACCAGAGATTTCTCATGTAATCTCATGGGAAAGGTACTCTCAATAAATTACAGCTCTCATTGGTTTTAGAGTACAGTAGAATAGGAATGTCATGGACAGCCAAACAAATGAACAGATCTGTTCTGGAACAAGTAGAATCAGAGTGCTCCTTGGAAGCAAGGGTGACAAGACTGTGTTTTACATACTTTGGGCATTTGTCACGAGTGATCAATTTCTGGAGAAGGACATCATGTTTGTTAAAGGATCAGTGAAAAAGAGGAAGACCTTTAAGGAGATGGATTGTCATAGCAGCCGCAACAACAGGTTTAGTCACAATAATGATTGTGACCATGGTGCAGGACCGAGTAGTGTCCGTTCTGCTGTTTATAGGGTGAGTCAGAAACCAATGTGACAGCACCTATCAGCACAACATTGGTATATTGTCATGCCACAGAATAGTGGTGCCACAGTGTTACTCATTTATTGGTGACTAGTATTAGCAGATTATAGTTCTCAAAATCCATATTAACATCATAACATTTAAACACACTCAATTAGTAAGCACATATTCTAACACTGAAAACACACATCATCAAAAAAAATTATGTCAAAAAAATGTAATAAAGTAAGAGCGAATGTAATATTTTATTATTTTTTCTCATCTCTTCATTTAAACCGATTTGGGGCCAAAAAAAAAAAAAAATACTCATGCAGTTTTATGAACTTTCTGCATTTATGTTCTTAATTTCTAGAAGCAGGAGAGAACTGATATCTAAGATGCTGTGGTATGGAAGAGTTATACAGAAAGGTAGAAGAACTGTCCAGGAGTGTATGATGTTTGCAATAAAGTTCGTGAATTTAACCTAGAAAAAGTGCTATATACCTCATTGCTGAATGGTTACTTTTGAAGTACTCCACTTGGAAAGCTATGCATGGATGCCAGCACTTAGTCTATCCTACAAAGCAATTTTGGAACTCTCTTTCTGGAACAGCCATCAGAGCTGTCATCGTATTACACTTGATGCCCTGAATGTCATCAAAATGTCTTCCTTTCAATCTTTCCTTTATCTTCAGGTAAAGAAAAGAGTCACTGGGAGCTAGATCAGGTGAGTAGGGAGGGTGTTCTAATACAGTTATTTGATTACTAGCTAAAAATTCTCTCACAGACAATTATATAATTAAGTTTGTGAACTTGCCGCTATGCCACCATGCACAATGGCCATTCCAGAAAGAGTTCCAAAATTGCTTTGAAGGGTGGGCTAGGCACTGGCCTTGGTGCACAGCTTCACAAGGGAAGTACTTTAAAGGTGACCATAGTGATACTCGGCAATGAGGTATGTAGCACTTAGAACAATTAAGTTTGTGGGCTTAGTTGTCTGACTTCATACATAGCTGACTATCTTTACTGATAGAAATTATTATCCATTGATCACATATTTATTGAAGACAGCCCAGGCACAATGTATAAGTCCTTGACTGCTAATCCAAAGGTCAATGGTAAATCAGGTAGTACCTCTGCAGGAGAAATACCTGCTTCGGTAAAGATTACAGCCAAGAAAACTCTATGGGGAAAATCTACTCTGTCATACAGGATCACTATAAGTCATAACTCACTCTATGGCAAGCAGCTATAACAAATCTATGTGCTTCTCTTAATATAAAACCTAATGGTGTCATTTTCTCTGCTTCAGTGTGTTTTAAATATTCTAAGATTACTGAAGAAGAAAAAATATAATTTATCATCATTGGTGTCATAAATCTATATAAATCAAACCAAATCCACTGCTGTAGAGTCAATTCTGACAGATAGCAGTCCTATAGACAGAGTACAACTGTCTTAAACAGTTTCCAAGGAATGCCTGGCAGATTTGAACTGCCAGCTTTTTGATTAGCCTAGCACTTAACTACTGAGCCACTAGAGTTTCCTAAGTTTCTATAGGCTTCTAGTAATCCACATTTATAGTCAAAGCTACTTAGTTGAGTTGTTCATTCAATGAGCACCTATTGACCTTTACGTGTCAAGCAGGAAGGTGGGATCTATAAATTCAGATGAGGGAGAAGAGAGCGCCTTTCCACAAGGATACTGTTGCAGAGGGTGAGTAAAACCAAGGGTGGCTATAGAACCATGCATAGATGCTATAATGGAGCATATGCATCAGTGAAATAACTGGACATGTGGGCAGGAAGAGTTGCTTATAAAGGGGTGGTGTAGTTATCAGAGTAAGATTCCAAAGAAAATGATGTTTGACCTCAACATTAAAGAATGGAGAATACATTTTTGAAACAGGGGTAAATGCATCCCAGAAAGAGGAATGAATATACGGAAAGTATAGTAAATACAAAGACAGTTGTTTTTGGAGAACTGTATGTTGGTCAACTTATATTATAGGGCTCCTGTGGGTCACCGGTAATGACGAGACAGGGACGTTGAGCTGTGGCCGTGAAGGGCCTGTGGACCCTGTTAAGGGGTTTGCTGTGAAGTGTAGCCTAGGGTACTGCTAAAAGGCTATAAGCAAAAGAGTAACATAATCCATTCTGCTTGCCTCAAAGAAAATTCTAGAAGTTGTACGGGAAAAGAATTGACAGTAACTGTAACTACAGGAAACTTTCACATCATTTTAAAATTGTATCTTTTTTACCTTCAGATATAACTTTTCCCAAGTCTCTCCTCCTTCCCTCCTACAAATTCAGATTCTGAGGAAAGAAACTCCCTTTCCCACAGAGGGGAACTGATAGGTATGAGACAATGTTGAAAATTTTCAGTGCAGGCAATTTAGGATAGAGACACTGAGTGGTATACAGACAGTAATAGATAATTGATCTTACACTGAATAAAATCAATAGGACATTTTTAAAACTATATTCTGGGCCATAATCAGTCCAGAATTCTACCCTGAGCATTTAATTAGCTCACAAATGGAAATTCCTTCATCATAGGAGCCTGTTGAAAGGCAAACTAAGAGTCAGAATAAAAACATTCCTCATTTTTAGCTGTCTCTTAAATCAAGATGAGAAGCTCTAATGCTACCTGAGGACATTTACTTGATCATAGGCAGTGGATATAAGATTCATACCTATGAATTATGTTTATTTGAATGTAAGTATATAATTATTTAAATATTAGTACATAATTGTATGAATAAAATGTCACAAACTTAGACTCTAAAAAATTCCGTGAAATAATAATAATTGCAACACACATACATGCACAAACCAAAGAAAAGAAAACCCATTTCTATCAAGTCGATTCATGCATACAGCAACTCTGTAGGACAGAGTAGAATCACCCAATAGGATTTCTAATTTTGACAGAAGCAGATCAACATGTCTTTCTCCCATGGAGCTTTAGAAGATTCTAACCACGATTTTTCAGGTAGCAACTGAGTGCTTTAACTACTGTGCCACCAGAGTGCCTTCACATGCACACACATACCATCAAATCCTTTTCTTAATTTCCATTCTTGGTAAAGAACAATTAAACTGACAGAAAGTTCTTCTATTTGTTTTTTACCAACCCCCCTTTGACTGTACCTAGTATAAGACAAGGAGTATAAAGAATAATCTCCTCCCTTAGCAACCCCAATGTGTCTGTCAGTTTGTCATACAGTGTGGGCTTGGGCTTTGTTGTGATGTGAAAAGATATGTCACTGATATTCAAGGACACCTAAGGTCACCCATAGTTGACAGCTTTCAACTGAGCTTCTACACTAAGGTAGATGAGGAAGAAGGACCCAGTGCTTTGCCTCTGAAAAGAACAAGCTTACAAAACCTGATGAAGAGCAGCAGAACATTGTAGGATACAGTGCCAAAAGGTTGGAAGGAGCAAAAAGGCCACTGGTAAAGAGCTTAAAGTAAAGTAGACCTTAATTATGTGCATAGAGTCAAGCCTTTGCAATCTTCCTTTGCTGATGTGACACAACTCAAAAATCAGAAAACAGCTGCAAATATCCATTAACAATCAAAGTATAATCTAGGAAAATTTGAAGTCACCAAAAAATGAAATGAAACTTATAAACATCAATATCCTAGGCATTAATGAGCTGAAATGGACTGTGACTTACTGTTTTGAATGAGACAAGCATATAGTCTACTATGCCAGGTTGACAGCTTAGCAAAGAATGGCATTATATTCAACATCAGAAAGAACATTTCAAGATCTATCCTGAAGTACAGTGCTGTCAATGATAGGGTAGTATCCACAGGCCTGCAAGGAAGACCAGTTAATATGACTGTCCTTCAAATTTACACACCAACAACTAAAGCCAAAGATGAAGCAATTGAAGATTTTTGCCCACTTGTGTAATCTGAAAGTGATCAAACAGGATACATTGATAATTAATGGTGACTGAAATGAGGAAGTTGAAAATAAAGATGGATTGATAGTTGAAAAACAAAGCCTTTGTGATAGAAATGATACTGGAGATTGCAAGATAGAATTTTGCAAGACAAATGACTTCTTCACTGCAAATACCTTTTACCAATAACATAAAAGGACCTGGCAAGATAGAATACACAAGAATCAAATAAATTACCTCTGCGTAGAGAGACAAGAGAGAAGCTCAGTATCACCAGTAAGAACAAGGCCAGGGACAAACGATGGTGAAGACATTAATTGCTCATATGAAAGTTCAAGCTGAAGATGAAGAAAATTAGAACAAGCCATGAGTCGGTTCCCACTCAACAGCACTTGGCTTTGGCTTGGCCATGAGAGTGAAAGTATGACCTTGAGTATATCCCACCTGAATTTAGAGAGCATCTCAAGGATAGACTTGACACATTGAATGCTAATGATCGAAGACCAGACAAGTTGTGGAAGAACATCATACAAGAAGAAAGAAGTCATGAAGAAGACAATAGAGAAAAGACCAAAATGGATGTCAGAAGCAACTCGGAAACCTGTTTTTGAATGTCCAAAAGTTAAAGCAAAAGGAAGAAATGATGAAGTAAAAGAGCTGAAAAAATTGCTAAGGCAGCTTGAGCAGGCCAAGTATTATAAAGAGATGTGCAATGAGCTGGTGACTGAAACCCAAAAGACAAGAACACGCTCTGTATTCCTTGAGCTGAAAGAACCGAGAAACAATTGAAGACCTTGAACTGAACTATGGAAGGATTCTATGACAAAAATATTAAATGATGCTGGAAGCGTCAAAAGAAGATCAAAGGAATACAAAGAGTCACTATACCAAAAAGACTTCGTCAACATTCAACCATTTCAGGAGGCAGAATACCACCAGGAGCTTACGGTATCAAAGGAAGAAGTCCAAGCTGCACTGAAAACAAAGTTCCAGGAACTGATGGAATACCAGTTGAGATATTTCAACACATGCATATAGCACTGGAAGTACTCACTGATCGAAGCCAAGAAATGTGGAAGACTACCATTTGTCCACAAGACTGGAAGAAATCCTTATTTGTGCTTATTCCCAAGAAAGGTGACCCAACTGAATGCAGAAATTATCAAACAGTATTATTAATATCACATGTAAGTAAAATTTTGTTGAAGGTCTTTTAAAAATGGTTGTAGCAGTACATCACAAGAAATTCCGACTAGATTTAGAAGAGGACTTGGAATGAGGGATGTCATTGCTGCATCAGATGGTAATCATGGCTGAAAGCAGAGGATAATAGAACTGTGCTTACCTCTGTTCTATCAGCTATGTAAAGGCACTTGTCTGTGCGTATCATAACAAATTATGGATAACATTGTGAAGAATGGGAATTCCATAACACTTAACTGTGCTCGTGAAGAATCCGTATATAGATCAAAACAGAGTCATTCAAGCAGAAAAGGGGGATACCTTGTGGCTTAAATTCAGGAAAGATGTGTGTCAGAGTTCTATCCTTTCAACATACGTATTCAATCTGTATGCTGAGGAAATAATCCGAGAAACCGGACTATGTAAAGAATAAACAAACAAACAACAACAACAAAAAAAAAAACCCACTGCAGTCGAGTCAGGTGCAACTCATAGCAACCCTAGAGGTCAGAGTAGAACTGCTCCATAGAGTTTCCCGGGAGCGCCAGGTGGATTTGAACATCAGAATTGGAGGAAGACTTATGAATAACCTGTGTCATGCATGTGACACAACCTTGCTTGCTGGAAGTAAAGAGGATTTGAAGCACTTACTGATGAAAATGAAAGACCACAGTCTTCTGTATAGTTTACATTTCAACATGAAGAAAACAAAAATCCTTGCAAATGGACCAATAAGTAACACCAGCATAATTGCCAAGGATTTCATTTTACTTGGATCCACAGTCAGCACCCATGGAAGCAGCAGTCAAGAAATCAGATGATGCATTGCCCTTGGCAAATCTGCTGCAACAGATCTCATTAAAGTTTTAGGAAACAAAGATACCAAGATGAAAGCTAAGGTGCACCATACCCAAGCCACCGGCCCAGGTTGGAAACTTCCGTGCTGATCAGTAGTAGGATCGCGCCTGTGAATAGCCACTGCACTCCAGCCTGGGCAATATAGCGAGAGAGGTCAGTGCCTGCGCAGAGTTTTCCTCACGGAACGGGGTGCCTCTGGGCACTTGAATCAGTGGAGCTGGCCTTGCAGACCCAGGGAGTGAGAGAGTTGAGTGCCTTTGGGCAGGACGCTTTCCAGCAAGAGTGGGGTGCCTCCGGGCACTTAAACCAGTGGAGCTACAGAGCTTTGGAACACTTGCCCGGCAGGGCAGATGTGGGCCTGAGGCCCAGGCCATGCGGCCATAGGAAGCTGACGCTGAAGAGACAAATAGCGTGAGAAGCTGAGCTGCCTCAGTCTCAAGAGGTATGGCCATGACCTCAGGGGTTTGAAAGGGTGGAACCATGGCGTGCTGTGTTCGTAAGGGTGGAATTGCCACTCAGTTGGGCTTAGGGTGCACCTAAAGTCGATGGGACAGAGTTTCTCTCCAAGTGGGCCTTGAAGGCAGAGTTGTAGCACGGGGCTGGAGGTCTCCACTCAGAAACCTGAGAGTGTGGCCGATACCTAGAGTCTGGAGAGCATTGCTGTTGTGTAGAATGTCTCAGAAAATGTAAGAGTATTTCCAAAGCTTTGAGGGCTAATGTAATGTGTTCTGTTGACTTGCCTGTTGCCTGTTAATGCCTTCTAAGTTTCACAGATGTAGAAGAGTTTTTGTATTTTGGACTTGGAACTCATTTAAGACGTCTGCTATATGGATGGACATAATTTTGCTATGGTGAGATGAATGTGTTAAATGTTTTGTGATGTGATTTTGGGGTTGTCAAAGGGTGGGATGTCATGGTTGGAATTGTGTCCCCCCAGAAATGTGTGCAGCCACGTGGCTGGGATATGGTTCCCAGTATCTTGGGACTGTCCTCCATTGTGTGGTTTTGCTAACCTGTATGTTAAAGGATTAGGGTGGGGCTGTGAATTCCTGTGGGGGAAGTTTCCCTGGAGTATGGCTTGCTCCACCCTTAATGCTTTTAGCTTGCAAGGAATAAAAGGAAAAAGAAACAAAGGACAATTTGAGAACCTCCCTACCATCAAGCAAGCAGCACCGGGAGCAGAGCGAGTCCTTCAGACCAGAGGTTCTTGCGTGAGGACACTCCCTGGACAAAGACTGATGCAATACCAGACTTTCCTCCAGAGCCGACAAGGGGAAAATCTTTCCCTGGAGCAGACACCCTGAACATGGACTTGCAACCTACTGGACTGTGTAAAATTAAATCTTTCTTTGTTAAAGCCATCTACTCTGTGGTATTTCTGTTAGAGCAGCCTAGCTGGCTAAAACATTAAAGTTTTAGGAAACAAAGGTATCAAGATGAAAGCTAAGGTGCACCATACCCAAGCCACAGTGTTTTCGATAGCCTCACACGCATGCAAAAGCTGGACCATGAATAAAACTGACTGAAGAAGAATTGATGGTTCTGAACTGTGTTGATCACTAAGAATATTGAGCATACGACTGCCTGCCAAAAGAAAAAATAAATCTGATTCTGATAAAGTACAATCAAAATGCTCCTTAGCAGTAAAGATGAGAAGACTACTTCTCGCATACTTTGTACATGTTATCAGGAGGAATTAGTCCTTGGAGAAGGACATCACATTTGATAAGGCAGAGAATCTGAGAAAAAGGAGAAGCTCCTCAACAAGACAGACTGACTTAGTAGCTGTCACAATGTGCTAAAGCAGAACAATGACTGTGAGGATGGCACAGGGCCAGACTGTGTTTCATCCTGTTGTACACAGGGTTTCTATGAGTCGGAACTGGCTCAGTGACACCTAACAACATTCTTAGCAACTTGCAATGTATTTAATGAAACAGAATGAATGTCCACAAAGTATTTTCAAAATAATACAGTAAAGAGTACAATCAAATGCTAAGGTCTTTGTGAAATCATATCTATGTTAAAGACATTTCAGAAGAAACTAGCATTTTAAACTAAATAACCAAGGAAAGATAGCTTAGGGAGGTGAGAAATATCTGGGACCCAAAGTAGGGGAAAGGATTTGAAAATATCAAAACTGTTATTTATTGTCTAGAGTGTCCAGACTAAGATAGACGAGCAAGAAAGGCCTGGTAACCAATTTCTAAAAATTAGCCAATGACACTCCTATGGATTACACAATATTGTCCAAGATTTTGACTTCCTAACTTTGGACTTGTCATTGTGACAGACCAAGTGCCAGAGAAGAACCTCATATTTGGTAAAGTAGACAACCAGCAAAGGCATGGAAGACCCTCAGTGGTGTAAACTGACACAATATCATCAACAATCAATTCTTATCAGTGATCATGCAGATGTCACAAGACCAGGCAATGTTTTGTCCTGTTGCTCTTAGGGCCACCCTGAATCTGTGCTGACTGGATGGCAACAAACAACAGCACTACTGATAAAGAAGCAAAATAGTCTCAGATATAAGAAAACACATGACAAAGGAAATACACATATACTAAATTCGTTATTATGGGTGCCACTGGGGACAACGAGAGTGGTTACTAAAGACAAGAAAAGGAATTTTTAAAAATAAAAGTACTTAATTGATGATAGGTATTGCTATCAGGTTTAAGAAAAAATTATAAAATCTTAATTTAATACATTCAAATTTTCTCATCTACATGACAATTAACATTCTTGTAGGCCAGCAGCCCTCTTTGAGGGCCTCTTCACTACGTGGGAGCATTTCTGGTGTCCCCAAATATTTGAGCATTCAGCTACTAACTAAAAGATTGACATTTTGAGGCCACCCAGATGAACTTTGGAAGAAAGGTCTGACAATCTGCTTCTGGAAAATCAACCGCTGAAAACCCTGTGGAGCGCAGTTGTTGGTGGTGTCATGAGTCAGATTCCAGTGAATGGCAGCTAGTTACTGGGGATTCCATTCACTTATGACTAAGAAAGTCAATGTTTAATCTCCCAGTCCTCCAGAAAGGAAGAGGGTGTGGGAGGTTGTAGTGTGCGGGCTTTCAATGGGCCAAGAGAGGGAGGCACATACGACCCCACTGTTCCTCTCCCTTTGATCTGCATCTCTCAGAGATACCATGATAGCAGGTTGGGGAAAGTGGAATTCAGTGATGTACTCAGGAAGCAGAGAGATGAGGTTCATGAACAGTAAAGAGTCACGCAAACTTTCTGTGCCTGGAAGAGGAGGATGGCACTTGAGTTGAGGTATTTGACTAACTCAGCCTTCTACACTGAGGTACATCTGTCCCTAACTGGGCACACAAATACACCAAGCTTTATGCCAAGCATATCCACAAATGATGGAGCAAGTGTGGATGGAGCTATGAGAGCATTATTGTTTGTAATAACAATATAACAATCAGTAGAGAACTATGCATGAAGAATGGAGAAACATTTGCAAAAAATCACAGTTTAGAAAAATAACAAAGGGAGAAATTAAGTAAATGGGAGAAATCTACTTCGTGATTTGGCTAAGGCATTCTACTTGATAATTACGGGATATTAAGACCTGAACATTTGAGCTTCAATCTCAAATAATTAAAACAACAACAACTTAATTTCTCAAAAACATCCATAAATTGATTTATGAGCCATAGAGAGCTTTTAGAAATGGGTGTTTAGGGTCTAAGGACTATAATCAGAAAAGTTACAAATGTAAAGTTGACTAAGTGAGGAACTAGTAAGAGTGACTAGCCTTGTCAACATTACGGGGCAGTCCTGTAGGGGTCGCTATGACTCAGAAACTACTTGACAGCAATGGGGATTTAAGTCACTTGTTTTTCCTCAATGTACTATATTTATGGCTTGCAAAAGAACATTTTGAAAGTAAAATAATATTTTCATAATTGCCAATATATTATCATAGTACATATACAGCTACAGGTGTATTTATTTTTGCTTTTTCATTACAGATAGACTTTGGTATTGAGCATTAGGTGGAAGAATTCCTCAGCTTGGGGGTGATGTTATCTGTGTGTCTGTGTGTTTGTTTTTCCTCTCTTCTGGTGATGATTCAATGATGGGAAGATAAGTGACCGATTCTCAATGAAAATGACAAGACAAAGACGAGGATTTACTGTGTCTCTTACAAAAAGGAACACTGGTGGAAAGGTGTTAAACAGTTTGACTACTAACTAAAAGATGGATAGTCAAACCAACTAGCAGCTCCAATGGAAAAAGATGTGATAGTCTGCTTCTGTAAAGATTTACAGTCTTCGAAACCTATGTGGCAATTCTATTGCTATGAGTAAGAATCTAGTTGACAACAGTGGATTTGGCTTGGCTTTCTTGTAAAAGTTATTGATTTTAAATCCCAAAGAACAGCATTATGAGCAACTGGATAGGCATTCTTTAATATTCAAATCTGGACTTAAAAAAGTGATGTGCATATAACTGATTATGATATTCAACATTTGTGTTAACTAGGCATGATTCCATAATTATGTAGTTGGGCAGTTAATGAGGTCTGACCATCAGGTTCACAAACTTGCCACTGTGCACTTACTTTGGTAGCACTTACAAACTACTCAATGAGGTTTCATAATCTTGGTATATCAGTGTCTCACATCTGGGTTCATGTAGATGTGTGGTGGTGTCTTGGTGAGCCTTTTTCATTATTGTTGTTTGGGGTTTTGTGATCTGTTGCAAGAATTTCATAGTTTGAATCAGAGCAAAGAACAAATATAAATTTCTTACTAAACTAGGAAGGCCATGAAGAAAATGACACCATATAACTGGATTAAATGCTTTTCTGAAGAGAAGGCGTTACTGATGAAGAGAGGTTTGGGTAGCCAGTAACAAGCAGAACTGATGAAAACATTGCAAAGATTCATCCAATTGTCTGTCAAAATCATCAGCTGTGAGCATGGCAGACCAAGAAAACGTCAATAGACAAACAGTTAAGAAAATTTTAACTGAAAAATTTAGCATGGGAAGCATGTATATAAAAATGGTACCAAAGTCACTCACTGATGAACAAAACCAAAGGAGAATTGAAGTTTGTCAAGACATTTTGGCCCCTGTTATCACTGATGATGAAACATGGGTATACCAATATAACCCTAAAACAAAGAGTCAAAGTACACAATGGAAGTCAGCCAATTCTCCACCACTAAAAATGCTCCATCAGTCCAAATCTTAAGTCAAAACAATGTTGCTAACCTTTGCTGATATTAGAGGGGTTGCTCATTATGAATTTGTACCAACCAGACAAAGAGTTAACCAAGTTTACTATTTGGAAGTGCTGAAAACGCTGTGCAAAAAAAAGTTAGGTGAAATCATCCTGAAATTTTGCCAACAACTCATACCCCTCGTATCATGACAATGTACAGGTACTGCACTGTATGTGAGGGAGTTTTCACCAGTAAACAAATAACTGTATTGGAAGATCCTACCTACTCACTTGTTCAAGACCCCAAAGACATTTTTCCTTTACCTGAAGATAAAGGAAATATCGAAAGGAAGGTATTTTTATGACATTCAGGACATCAAGGCTAATTCAGAGACAACTCAGATGGCCATTCCATAAAAGAGTTCCAAAATTTCTTTCAAGGGTGTACTAGGCACTGACATCAATGCATAGCTTCCCAAGGGGATTTCTTCAAAGGTGATCAGAGTGATATTCAGCAATGAGGTTATGTTATACTTTTTCTAGGATGAGTTCACAAACTTGTCAGACCTTGTATGTAATGATATAATTTGTCAGTTATGTAATGTGTTTATCCTTTACACTCCATCTTGTGGTATAATGTAATCACTTCCATGATGTGCTCTGCTGTGACTGGCCAATCAATTGTAACAGGTGTTTCCTTAAGAGTGTGCCTTGCATCCCATATGTGTGGATATTATGGCAAAGCTTATTCTGGATCCTGTGTCTGGCTCATCACCATCTGACCTTCAGTTCTTGGGAATGGAGCCATCATCATGCTGTAATCTTTGCTGATCTTGGAATTCATTGGCTAGCACAGTTTGTGAGCCAGTAATCTGCTGTCTTACCTGATGGTATTAGACTCATCAGCCTCCATAGCCAATAAGTCGTTAGCCTGCCATCTGATTTTCCAGTTTTGGTTTTATGAGTCAGAAGAAGCCTCCAGCCTAACAATGACCCACAGACTTGAGACTTGTCAGCCTTTACAACCAAGTGAGACATTTCCCCTGAGATAAAACTCTTTGTCTCTCTAGGTACACACACAGATGCAGATACACACATACACACATACACAAGGTTCAACAAGTAAGTCTGTGAACTTCATTGTTCTTAGTACTAAGTGGCTCATTGTTGAATATTTCTATGGTCACCTTCAAAGTACTCCCCTTGGGAAGCTGTGCCAGCACCTAGGCCACCCTTCAGAGCAATTTTGGAACTGTTTCTGGAATGGCCTTTACTTAATGGTGGCAAGTTTGAGAACTTACTTATATAGCTGTCTGTAAGGGAGTTTTTAGCCAGTGAGCAAATAACTGCATCAAAACATCCTCCCTACTCACCTGATCTGGCCCCCAATGACTTTTTTCTTTACCCTAAGATAAAGGAAATATTGAAAGGAAGACATTTTAATCACAATCAGGGCATCAAAGGCAATACGATGACAGCTCTGATGGCCATTCCAGATAGAGTTCCAAAACTGCTTTGCAGTGTGGACTAGGCACTGGGTTCAGTGCATGACTTTCCAAAGGGAGCACTTTGAAGGTGACAGTAGTGATACTCAGCAATGAGGTCTGCAACACTTTTTATAGGACGAGTTTATGAACTTGACTGTCAGTCCTTGTATACATAATGTCCTTTCCATTTAACTATCCCCTAGTGATACATGGGAATGTAATTGTGACCATGTGATTCTATTTGCCTTTTTAAAATTTTTATCTTTGTCTTATGTTTCTGCTTTATATTTCACTGGGAGAAGCTTTAATTAGCTTTTTAACCTCAGTCTAGTCACTGCCATGAGGAAGGTAGAGGACACAACTTGACTCACAGAGCTGATTTTGCTTCCAGCATGGTGACTTCAACATTCACTGCTTACTCCACCTGCTTTGTTTTAAGGAATACAACCCAAAACTAAAAGTTCAAAATAATGAGTCCTGTAAATGTTTTCCTGGATGAATGCTCCATCTAGTATCAATGATAATAGAAATTGTTACATTGCCTTTGGATAGAAAAAGTTCCTCCACAGCCTGAAGTTCTGTTAAAATGAACACGTTTAATTATTTGAAAAGATGTGTTTCAATTAAAGTGATTGCTATGCTTTATGAAAAGGTATACATGAATCACTTACGTCACAGAATGAATAATAAACCATTGAACCGTACATCTCCCAGAAGGAACTATGTTTGCCAAGTGTGAGCACTTTCCACTGCTCTGGAGTGTGAGGTGTGTTGTGTGGTACACAGAGTAGCATTTATATTTTAATATCTATCTCAATGTGCGTGACTACATTTGGACGTGTCACAAACAAATCATTTTACAGGTTTCATTTTTTTAGGATAAAACAATCATTAGCTATAGTAATGTTCACTCACAGATAACATGAACAATTATGATGTTTCAGTACTCTTGAAAAATTTAAAAACTCCAGGAGTTTCCACCGTAATTGTCTATATATGTATATAAATATGTCATATATATTACATATATACTATATATAAAATTATAAACAGAACAGAATATATAAATTACTACTGTAGAGTTTTGTATTAATGACAGTATGACCATCAATGTCCCAAATTGGGAGTTTTTTGCTGGGAAAAGCTTGGGTTGTGTTATAGTAATATGAGGTCTGACAATTAAGTCCATGAACTTAATTGTTTTAAGCGCTACATAGCTCATTGCTGAATACCACTACTGTCACCTTGGAAGTACTCCCCTTGGGAAGCTATGCACCAAAGCCAGTGCCCACTCTACCCTTCAAAGCAATCTGAGAACTCTTTGTGGTCTGGCCATTGCTCATGGTGGCAAGGTGGCAAGTTCACAAAGTTAATTGTATAGTTGTTTATAAGGGAGTTTTTCGCCACTGAACAAACAACTGTATTGGAGCACCCTCCTTTTCCTCCTCATCTAGACCCCAGTGACTCTTTTCTTTACTGGAAGATAAATGAAAGTTTGAAAGGAAGACATTTTGATGGCATTCAGGACATCAAGGATAATACAATGACAGTTCTGATGGCCATTCCATAAAGAGTTCCCCAATTGCTTTGAAGAGTGGGCTAGGTGCTGGTGTTTGTGTATAGCTTCCCAAAGGGAATACTCTGAAGATGACCATAGTGATATTCAGCAGTGAGGTATGTAGCACTTTTTCTAGGATGAGTTTGCAACATTAATTAGCAGCCCTAGTATTTGCTATAAGAAGAAAATCTGTTTCATCTTTGCAAAGGTGCTCTTTGATAGAAATATAGGTGAGACCAGATTAAATGAGGTATACTTTACCATTTAAGACTGTTTAAGTGAACAATGCCTTGCTATAAAGCATGCATGTAAATCATACTGAGTTATGACCTTTTATTTTCTCAGATTTCAAAGAGAGTAGAAATGACTATAAAGTTACCATGTACTTGGCTTTCACATAGAAATGTGTCTGTTTTTGCTGGGTGTCATCGAGTTGATTCTGACTCATAGCAACTATCTTAACTATCTAGGGCTGCTACAATACAAATACCAAAAGTGGATTACTTTAACAAACAGAAATTATTCTTTCACAGTTTAGGAGGCTTGAAGTTCAAACTTAGGGCACCAGCTACAGGGGAAGCCTTTCTTTTTCTGTCAACTTGGGAGAAGGTTCTTGTCAATAATCTTCCTTTAGGTCTAGGAGTTTATCAGCACAGGGACCCCAAATCCAAAGAAAGTGTTTCACTCCAGACACATTCTTCTACTCTCTGCTCCCTTAACCCTATCATGTCTCAAAAAGGATTGACTCAAAACACAGTCTAACCCTATAGATTGTATCTAGCCTCGTTAAGATGACTGCCTCTAATCCTACCTCCTTAAAGTCGTAGAGGTTAGCATTTACAACACAAAGGGAAATAACATCACATCTCAAAGTGGAAGACAGCTACCCAATACTGAGAGTCATGGGCTAACCAAGTTGACATACATTTCTGGGGATACAACTCAGTACATAACAGTGATCCAATATGACAGAGTCAAACTGCTTCCTAGGCTGTAATCTTTATGGGAGCAGGTCTTTTCTTCTACGGAGCTGCTTCTGAGTTTGAAACAATACCTTTTTGGTTAGCAGCTGACCAATTAACCATTGTGCCATCATGGATCCTAGAAACGTATACACTTGAATATTACTAAGAACTTCAAGTGCCTGTGGGCTGAACAGTCTAGGACATCCAATTCATGACAGACAAGGAGTGCAGATGTTAATGCTTTTCAGTTGTATTTGCTCATTTAAACAACTCAAATTTTTCCTTAAATAATAAGCTTACATCCAGTTCTCCTCTGGAAGACATTAGATATAATGGTTGCAAAGTTGAGCTGAGAAGAGTACCTCTCTAGTGGCGAGCTGTATTGTTTGACAGTCTGCAGAGATAACTTTTACCTTATGTGAAGAATGTAATGTAAATAATCTTAATGTAAGTATAAAGTACTTCAAAAACTTGATTAAAATTCTAAATATGCATTTTCCTAAGAAGGATGGCAGTTGCATTAGTATGATAAATTATATTTTCATCATTCTTCAGACATTACCAAATCCGTTTACATAGTCAAAAAAAAAAAAACAACACAAGAATTTAGACATCACTTCATATGGCCTCTACAAAGGAAAAAGAAAAAGGAATAAAAAGCACTTACATCATTTTGTTTAGGAACTATCTACCAGTGTCTAAGTGTTTTAGATGGGGTGTGAAATACTCCTTTCTTCAACATGCACATACAAACTAAAGTCTTAATGCTGATTACTTTTGAAATGAAAGGAATAATTCTTTATACCTAAATCTGTTTCATCATAAGCAAAATATTATCGGGGAAAGTTTTTCTTTATTACTGTTGGTGTTATTGAGGAACATGTTTTCATGTTGGAGTAACTATTACTGGTGTTCATGAATGATTTTGAAAATGTTTTATAGTCAGCATAGCACAAGCACTGGTCATTTTAAACAAACACCAATTATAAACAGCCAGGAAGCCTTTGATTTTTTTAGAGGTATGACAAATTTTTCTTTTAAAAATAAATTGAAGTGAATAAAAGCATCTAAATTAGAGTTTTCATATGCTAGTCCAAAAGTTAGCAGTCTATGGCTGATGATCTTATAAAAAAGTCAACATTCTTTTCATGCTTTTATTTTTACTTAATTTTTTTATTGTTGAAAATAATAATAATAACGGTGGCACAGTGACTAAAGTACCCGGCTGCTAACCAAAAGGCTGACATTTTGAGCCTAGCAGTCACTCATGAGAGAAAAATGTGGGAGCTGGCTTCTGTAAAGATAACCTTAGACACCCTGTGAGACAGTGTCTATTTTGTCCAACAGGGTCAAAGCAACTTTGGAATTGATGGCAGGGGCGTTTTCAGTTGTTGAAAATATACACAGTAGAACATACACTGATGCAACAATTTCTACATGTACAATTCAGTGACATTGCTTATATTCTTCAAGTTGTGAAGCCAATATCACCCTTCTTTTTCGAATTGTCTGTCTCCCATTAACATAAACTCACTGCCCCCTAAACACTCTATCTTGACTTTAGAGTTCCTGTTGTCAATTTAGTATCATATAGTTCATTAAAAGAGTACAATGCTTAAGGCAGGCATTCTTCATTAAGTTAAATACAATTAGTTTATAGAAGACTTTAGTGATATTTTTGGTTTAAGGTTTAAAGACTGTCTCAGGCCAATAATTTCAGGGATTTGTCCAGCCTCAGTGGCACAAGAAATTCTGGATTTTTAGAGAATTTGAAGTTCTGTTCTGTATTTGTCCCCCTTTTGATCAGACTTATTCTATAAGAATCTTTAATCAAAATATTCCATAATTATAGCTGGGCACCACTAGCCCTTCTCGTTGTTCATAGAGGTAATGAGCTGTGTATTCCATTTCCTCCTTTTATTCATGACTCTTCTTCCTGTGTTACTAGAGGCGAGTAGAAACCAATTGTTGTACCCTGGATGGCTGCCTGTCAGTTTGTAAGACCCCAGGCAATACACAAGAAACTAACAGGAAGAGCAGAAGCGCAAACTTTGACATTAATTTGTCCAGTTAACTGGAATATCCTGTGAAATCACGACCCTAAACCTCCATAGCAAGAAACCAAATTCTAAGTTAACATTTAAAAGGCTAAGAGGAATGACTGCTTACAGAAAAATAAATAAAGATTCTTAATTTTGTTAGACTTATCAGCAAATTACATCAAGTCTAATGCTTTTGCTTCTCTTTAAGCTTTGGGAAAAAATTGTTACAGTTATTTGGTAATAAGTACTTGTGATTTTTTTTGTCTTTAATTGTCCCATCAGTCTGTGCTGGAATGCACTCAGAATGTTTTTGAATTGATTTTGCCAATAAATTTTTATATTTTATAAAAGCATGTCAACAATTCTACTTTACTGACTATTAAATCACGTGGTTTTGTACTTAAAAACTATATGATATCTCTACACAGGAGGTACTCGGTAAGAATGATGAGTTGAAACTATTTCGTCTTTAATTCTCATCATTCAGATCATGCATGTACCATATTACTTAACATACTACATTTCAAATCTCTGTAAGAAGTTCATGCAGTCTAAGAAAAAGATTGCACTTCATTTTTTCTTTCTGTTATCAGTATCTGGCAGTATATTGGAAAACAGTGGGCACATAATACCTAATAAACTCCCCTCAAATCCAAACCCATCGCAGTCAAGTCAATTGCGACTCATAGCAGCCCTACTGGACATAGTAGAACTGCCCCTTAGCGTTTCCAGGAAATGCCTGTGAAATTTGAACTGCTGACCTTTTGATTAGTAGCTGTAGCCCTTAACCATTATGCCACCAACTACAACTGAAAAAAAAAAAAAAAACTACTTGGAATCACTAGCAAACCCAATAGGACAGAGTAGAACTGCCCTACCAAGCTTCCAAAGAATGCCTAGTGGATTCAAACTGCCAACTTTTTTATTTGGCAACCTGACGGCACTTGGCTTGGCAGCACTATAACCCATACAACACCAGGGCTTCCGTTATGTCCAGGACCCAGAGAATCAAACCCACTGCCATTGCCAGGGTCTCCAGATAAAATAATTAACAAATTCATTTTAATTGGAATGCCTTTTTTTTTTTCTTAGAAAGAGTATAGATAAATGATTACTCTCGATCGACCAGTTGCTCCTTAAATACTCTAGAGGGCAGCTCTACTCTGGCCTCTGGGTCACCGTGAGTCGGATCCGACTCGACGGCACTTGGCTGGCTGGTTACTCTAAAGTGTTCAGGTCAAACCAGACAGCAACAGGATGAACATAGAATAAGGATGAGAAAAGAACTTCTGTCCATGTGATTATTGTGCACTTATTAACAGTGTTGTTACTTTTCATTACAATAATTGAATACAAACAGCCAAATCACTGAGATGCTGACTTTATTGAAGAACTTTAAATACTTTGTAAACTTGCTCCAAATTTGCAGTGTGTATCTTTAAGTGAATCTTCATCAAAATCTTTGTTGATTGTTATTGTAAATAATCTTTTAGTTTTACTAACCATTTTGTCCTTTACCCCGAAATGTACTTGAAATTGTGATACTTGCTAGCCAGATGTGTTTACTTTAGTGGAGTTTGGTTAACCTGCTTTAGCATTTACGTAAAATTAAATAATACTGGTTAGCTGTAATGCTCTGGACTCCCTTGCACTGTAGAGAACTCAAGTGAAAGTATATTAAATGTTTACTGAGTGTGTCTCACGTTCTAGTAGGAATAGCCGCTCTGTTGATTTTGCTAATGGAATAAACAACTATGTATATATTTGCCTGTAAGAGGGCAATGGAAGGTTTAAGAGTAGGTGTGTAGTGTATCCAAGTGACTGAACATAAAAATCAGATGTTGCAATAAGCAGATTTTCTAGAGAGCTGTGGATTTTGAAGACGGTGCATGATGGTTAGATTCCAGGAAACCATGCAGGTTCTCAAGTAATCTCAAAGAAATGAAGTGTGCCACTTACCGAAATTGCATTCTGTGGTTCAGGGAAAGTATTGGTTTTAAAAGAGGAGACGATTTTGTGTCAACTTTAGAGATGGAAACTGTTTCTAAATCCATAGAAGCCTCAAGGACTTGAGTAAAATTCCAAGATACACAGTCCATTCTCTTTCTAGAATCTTGTCATAAATAACACATTTTTAACTATATTCTCTTCTCCTTATTTGCCTTCCTTTTATTTCTCCTACTCAGCTGTCTTGCTGATCCTTTAATACTTAGCACTGATGTTCTATGCCATCTAAATATATATATATGGTATATATATAGATGGTATACATATATGTGACTAAATATATATATCCATGACTAAATTGAATAAATTCAGTCATATATTCTCTCCTGCTCTCACATTTGCCTTTTTGTGACTTTTCTGTAACAAGGATACTGGGATGTAATATGAGTGAATTTAATATCCTTGTAGCTTCCAGGTAACCTTGTAGGCAGAGTATAATTTGTTCATTTTTGACAGCAATAAAGGTATCTGCTGGACATTTTGTTCTTAGATTTTCAGAAGTATAGTTAGTGGTTTTTAGTGGCTGTTCTTATCCTCCAGGGTAAATTTGGGGTAAACATCATTGCAAAGAGATAAGTGTATTTCCTCAGCTTAGGCACAGGGAAAGTAATATGAGGTAATGTCTATATTGAGAAAAAACAGAGAATCTGCATTACTGAATATAAATAAAGCTACCCTAAAGGCTTATATTTTGACATGATTAAACCAAACCAAATGGGGTGCACTGCCATCAAGGAGATTCCATCTCTTAGCGTCTCTGTAAGGCAGAGTAGAACTATCTATAGAGTTTCTAAGGAGCGCCTAGTGGATTCAAATTGTTGACGTTTTGGTTAGCAGCTGAACTTCTTAAATATGTAAAGTTATCAATTAGAGTGTAGCCTGAAAGCATTTCTTTGGTTTCTTCATGTTTTATTTTTGGTCTTCAGGTTCTATTTCATCCCATTATTCATGGCTCCTCTGATTAATTGAGTCTACCAGTTGTCTCTTTGAATGCTTATTGTTCTATGTATTTGATACTCCTGATTAAACTGTGCTTTTGTTTGGAGATATACTTAAAGATTAAATACATACTGATTACTTATCTTTTATATTTAAGTGACTGTGATAGCTTTAGTGAAGATTCTGTATTTAAATAGACAGGCACATATTAGACAATTACTGAAGGTTCATGCACATAAGTAGATTATATAAAGGAAAGGTATGGCACAAGTCAAGTTCCACTGCAGGGCCTGAGAACACAAATGCCTGCATAAGGTGGGCAATTGCACAAATATAAAAGACAATGGGCACTAAGAAATTTATTTAATATCCAAACCCACTCATAGTGTTCATGCAGGTATAACAGAACTGCCAAATTTAACAAATGGGTAGATTATATATTGCATATGGGTGCAATTCTGCAAACTTTGACCTACATGAATTCAAAAAACAGAGACTATGACTGGAGAGAGCCCGAATTTTTTTGAAACAGCAAAAGGATCTAAGTCATTAAAGAAAGGGAGTAGAAAGACACTGCAGGCAGTGTCATTGACAAAGACTTTGTTATACACTGTTTCATCCCTACATTATCAAGAGTCACTTATAAACCAAGGAATGCCGAGGATTGCCAACTGCCGTAAGAAGGTGGTAGAGACGCATGGAACAGTTTCTTTTTCAGAACCCTCACAAAGAATCAAGATAACACACCCTGGTCTAGTCTCCAGAACCATGAAACAATGAACTTCTCTTTTTTAAAAGACACACAGGTTGTATTATTTTGTTATGGCAGCACTAGGGAACTAAGATAGACTTTGATGTAGGAACTGCATTGCACATTACAAGAAAGTGGATTCAGTCTCACTTGATATATGACGCCCAAAGTACAGTGCTACAAAAAGAGTGGTTGAGTTCACATTCTGGGTTAATTTAAATTCCAGGCTTAGTAGTATGGACTATATTCTGCAGGCAGTGAAGATCCTTCACAAGTGCTGAGCAGGAAGTGTTATTAACAGAAATTTACTACTGGACAATAAATATGGTAGCGGTGTGTAAAAGGATTTGGGGAAGACACAAAAATGTCAAGAAGATCACGTAGAGGGAAATAATGTAGTAAAAAGTAAGTAGGGACACTAGGATAATAGCATCATTATTCTTTTTTTTTAAACCAGAAGTATTTGGCAACTGACTGAACCATAAGGATAAAAGAAAAGCATATGAAATTATTCCCATCTTTTGAACTCATGTAAATACAATATCTGTATGCATTTGCGTAAATGCAAGTAAACCAATGTAAATAGATTTAATCATGGAGATTAATGGTGTATTTGAGAATTTAACCAGATATCCAGGTAAAGTTTATAATAAACTTTCATCTGGAAATTTAGAAGAAATCTTAAGAAAAATCAGAGCTGCCATTTATTGGGTGTATACCATTTGCTCAATATTGCCCACATCTGTGCTCATCCTTGTACCCATCTACACATTTATTATTACTACCTTTCCTAAAAATTAAAAAAAAATGGTAATATTCAAAGTTGATCCGTGTAATATGGGGACCACTGCTCATTCAGCTTCATCAAGATTTAGGGTACAGTGGTATAGCCCACAAATAAAAAAGTGGAGACACAAGAGTAGATAAGGTACACATGTAAAATGAGAGCAGAATTTAACATATTAGTAAGGGGAGAACTGGATAAGTACAAACTCAGGGAAACAAGAAAAATGAAAAACCCATTGTGGCCAAGTCCTTTCCAACTCCTAGGGCCCCTATAGGTCAGAGTAGAACTGATCTATAGTTTTCACGGATCACCTGGTAGATTTGAACTGCTGACATTTTGGTTAGCAGGCTAGCACTTAAACATTAAGCCATCAGGGTTTCCAATGAAATAAGAGAATTTAAGACAGAAGATGAAGCAAATATATAAATATATATATAGGCATATATATATACACATATGAATAATGATGTCAACTAATACTTCCATCACATCCCACTTGGAATGGTCTAGCTAATCCTAAAGCACACAGTGATCCCACTTTTACTTTGTAGCTACAAATATGAAACACACACCTCACTTCAGAATTATGAGGAACATCATCTACCAAGAAGCATCATGAAGATTTATAGTTATCAATGAAGATTTCAGGGAGGAGATGGTAACAGGAGAAACAGCCTTGAATATTTATTGAGGGTTTTACTACTAGTACAGTGCTGCCCTGAGCAGCACACATTAATCACTATTTAGTACTCCCAACACCATGTGCGGTAGATACGGTTTACAAATGAGGAAATTGATGCTCAGAAAGATTAAATAAGTTTCCCAAGGGGGTAAATAAGTGATATTAGTAGTTCTCTTCTGTTATAAAATGTCATCTTCACTTTTTAAAGAAAGTTCCTTTTTTTATGTTTTCACTAATTTTCTGTCCTTTCCATTCACCTTGTATTTATCTTCAATATTAACTTTGGGTCAGTTTTCCTCAAAAAATGTACCCTGCAAAGTCCATTTTTCCACATAAAGGAGTTCCTATCACCTTCAGCTTATATTCTGTAACTGCCTTATGATTTCAGCAAAATAAACAAGCTCACTAATCATTATAAATTTGGCTTTGTACTTTTATGAGCATACACTTTGGGAACTCTCAACTGCATTTGGCTTACCAAAGTCATTTCTCATTCAAAACATGTCCTTCTGTAAGAAGGCTTTTCATATAAGCAGCTGAGAGAAGGTAGTATTTTCCCTTTCTCTTTATAGTTACAGTTGGTAATACGACAGTTACTGAGGAGAAAAACAAAGCCAGAAAACCATACCTTAAAGGATGCAAAAATCAATCTTAAGGATGTTGCTGGTTGTTGGAGGCCTGGTGGTGAAGTGTTTGACAGCTCAGTTGTTAAAGAAAACTTCAACAGTTGACCCTACTTGCCACTCCTTAGAAACCACATGGGCAGTTCTACTCAATCCCATAGGGTCCTTATGAGTTCAAATCAGCTTGACAACGACAGGTTTGGTATTTTGTTGTTGCTGCTAGCGTTAGTAGTCGCCATTAACTAGACCCTGACTCATGGTGACCTTGTGTACAACCAGTGAGATGTTATCCAGTCCCACGCCAGCTTTGTGAATGTATGTGCTTGAATCCAAATATAAAAGCTAGAAAGCTAGAAAGCTTTTAAGTTTCATGGCTAAA